>CAMZMU010000039.1:29376846-30762311 GCA_947311845.1 Poa pratensis | reverse complement strand
TATCTACACTTGGTGGTGTCAATCACCTCACGATAAGGATAAACAAGGCATTATGAATAAATCAAACCATCACATGCATCATAAATATCTCCAAGTATGACAAGTCATAAAAGTTCCAACACAACAGCAAATGCATAACAAAATACCATCTCATACCACAATATCCACCATAGGAATTACATAGATGACCATAATCATGTTCAGCAGCTCATACGGTACTAATTAGTGAAGCTCAAAGAGAGGAGAGATACATAAGTTACCACCACAAACCCAAGTCCAGGGGTGGACTACTCCCCCTTCATCATGAGACGGTGGAGAAGTCGTCGGAGAAGATGGAGACCACCCGGCAGCGCCCCCCGCTAAGTTTTCCCCTCCAATCTGCAGCTCCAGATCTCTCTTTTCGGTGTTTCGGCGGTGCTGCTCCAGAGAACGTCGGGGGACAATTTTTATAGGCATTTTTAGGTCACGACTAGGTCGGTGGAGAAAAGATCAACGGCAGCGGAGCTCCGAGGCCCAAAAGTGGGGGTCCCACGCGCCAGGTACAAAGGCCGCATGGGGCCCTCTCTTCCAGCTGGTTGGGCTTATGTCTTCATTTTCAGCCCATTGCGTTCGTCTCGAAAATTCTAAACCGTGCTCTCTGACCTTGCCCTTTTTGGAGTCCGAAGCTCCCGGAAGTCTGAAACACTAAAAAAATGTTTTCTGGAAAACATGGTTAATTCAAATAAATGGAAAACTATGAATATTCCCAAAATTCATTATAAAACATTGATACAACCCTTATATGATGCAAATATGATTGGAATATAAGTAAAATAATGCAAAGTTCATGTATGCATTTTACATGCATCATCGTTCCACGGTACCTGAGCCTTCATTTACCTTCAGGATCATTTTGGAAATGCGTAATTGCTACTAGTACCAACATTGAGTAAGAACATCATTTCAGGGTCACGACTTTTACGTGACGGATATTCTTTTAATTCTGAGAACAATGGATGTTCGATTTATTATAAGAAAGTATTTTACGGATCAGCACCTCTGTGGATGGTCTGTTTGTTGAATCTTGGAAGGATAGAAGACACATTACACATTGATGCAAAACGATCTGAAAGTAGTGAAAGATGATATGTACACTTGGCACTGTCGTCTTGGGCACATCGGGAAGAGCCAAATGAAACAACTATTTTCGGATGGGTTGTTGCAATCATTTGATGAGGAATCATCTGATCATGTGAGGCTTGCCTGATGAAAACATGGCTAGGACACCGTTTGGCGGTACAGTTGAACAGACTACCGAATTGATCGAGATAATACACACTGATGTGTGTGGACCTCTGAACATTTCGGCGCGCGGTGGTTATCTTTACTTCATGACATTTACTGATGACTTAAGTAGATATGGTTATATTTACTTGATGAAGCAAAAGTCAGAAACCTTTGAGAAATTCAAAGAGTTTCAGAATGAAGTAGAGAACAGACATGATAAGAAGATAAAGTACCTACGATCTGATCGCGGTGGAGAATATCTTAGTCACGAATTCAGTCAGCATATGAAGGTGTGTGGGATTGTTCCACAGCTCACGCCGCCTGGAACACCGCAGAGGAACAGAGTTTCAGAGAAATAATCGAACTCTTATGGATTCGGTTAGGTCTATGTTGGCACTATCTGATTTACCACTATCATTTTGGGGATATGCACTAGAGACTGTTGCTTACACTTTAAATAGATCATCATCCAAAGCTGTGAAAAAGAGTCCTTGTGAGACTTGGATGGGTAAACCACCCAATATAAATCACCTCAAGGTTTGGGGATGCGATGTTTATGTTAAACGATTGCAAGCCACAAAAACTGAGCCAAGGTCTGATAGGTGTGTTCTGATAGGGTATCCTAGAGACACCATCGGATAGACCTTTTATAACAAGGCCGAGGGCAAGATTTTCGTTGCACGAGACGACGTATTTCTTGAGAAAGATTTTCTTTCAAAAGAAGTCAGTGGGAGGACAAAAGGTCTCGATGAGATTTTACAATCTTCTAAAGAGATAGTCAGAGTTAATGCACCGGAAGCAATTCCAGTCATGGACTCAGCCACTGATGCGGAGATTCCAATCCTCCTCCTGAGGAAGAAGAAGCTCCAGTCAGGCCTAATCCTCAAGTAAGGAAAGGAAGCCGAGTTCGCGAACAACCTAGGTTTTTCGAGAATGAAGTTTTCTTACTTGAAAATAGTGAGCAAGAAGTTTTCATCATGAATGAAGTTCTTCTTCTCGAGGAGGATGAACCTGCATGTTATAAGGAAGCAATGAATGATGAGGATTCCAACAAATGGCAAGTTGCCATGAATTCTGAAATGAAGTCCATGTACGACAATGAAGTCTGGGATTTCGTTGAACTTCCTGAGGAAGTAAGACCAATAGAATGTAAATGGATCTTCAAGAAGAAGATAAACGCGGACGGTAATGTTACTGTTCATAAAGCACGCCTTGTCGCAAAGGGTTTTCGACAAATTCAAGGTGTAGACTATGAGGAGACATTCTCTCCCGTAGCAATGCTTAAGTCTGTAAGGATAATGTTAGCTATAGCTGCCTTTCATGATTATGAAATCTGGTAGATGGATGTCAAAACAACTTTTCTTAATGGAAACTAACTGAGGATGTCTACATGGTACAACCCGAAGTTTTGTCGATCCAAAGAAAGCTAACATGGTGTGCAAGCTAAAGAGATCCATTTATGGTCTCAAGCAAGCTTCACGGAGTTGGAATATTCTATTTGATGAAGTAGTCAAAGGTTTTGGCTTCATTCAGAATTTCGAGAAAACTTGTGTTTACAAGAAAGAAAGTCGGAGCGTTTCTGATTCTCTATGTCGATGATATATTGTTACTTGGTAATGATAAAATATTTCTTGGGGTAGTTAAAGCTTCATTGGAAAAGAGTTTTGCAATGAAGAACTTAGGAGAGGCTGCATATATATAAGGCATCAAGATCTATCGCGATAGAGAAAGACGCCTAATAGGTCTAAACCAACGTACTTATATAGAAAAGGTGTTGAAGAGATTCAGCATGACCGATTCCAAGAAAGGCAGCGTCCCAACGGTGCCTGGAATTATCTTGAGCAAGAAGCATTGTCCTAAAACAGTTGAAGAGCGAAAAGAGATGGTGGATATACCTTATGCTTTGGCAATAGGTTCTATAATGCACGCCATGACATGCACACGTCCCGAGTGTCATATGCCCTAAGTATTACCAGCAGATTTCAATCTGATTTTGGTAAAGTCCACTAGCAAGCAGTTAAAAACATTATGAAATACTCAGGAGAACTAAGGACATGTTCGTGGTCTATGGAGGAGATGAGGAGCTCAGAGTACGGGGTTACACTGACTCAGGATTTCAGTCTGATCTAGACGATTCCAAAGCACAATCAGGTTACGTGTTCGTTCTCAACGGCGGTGCAATTAGCTGGAGAAGCTCCAAGCAAGGCACGGTGGCAGTGTAAGCGGAATATGTGGCGGCATCTGAAGCAGTCAAAGACAGCTTTTGGATAAAGAAGTTCATCACTAAACTGGGAGTGGTTCCTTCAGCGGCAGATCCAATCGAGCTCTACTGTGACAATAGTAGTGCGTTGCTCTGGCAAAGGATCCGAGGTCTCACAGCAAAGCCAAGCACATAGAACGCAAGGATCACCTCATCAGAGATCATGTGGCAAAAGGGCACACTGCAATACGTAGAGTTAATATTATTGACAATGTTGCTGATCCAAAGCTCTCCCACGCTTGAAGTTTGAGCCTCACCGGTTTAACATCGGTCTTAAAGAAGGTTTAATGTAATAGATAATTATTGTATCTAAGTGCACGTGGGAGACTGTTGGATATATGCCCTGAGAGACAATAAATATATTTGTTTCATGATTAATGTATTATATCTTTATGCTATAACTGCTATGGTCTATAAATACGAGATTTATAAGGAAACCATACGCACGTAAGGATATGATTAAACCCAATTATACCCTTTGTCCTGTCTCTTGGACAAACTCGTTAATACTGGATGGTGATGTTTTCCAGCCATGGGCAAGTGCTCTTGCCATTATTAATGAGATCATATTGTTAAGTTAACAATATGACTGGGAAGACCCAAAAATATGATATACTACGAGATCAAGTTTCAGTATGAAATAGTATAGTCTAAAATTGATTGCTTGCTTATTCCTTAGACCATGAGAATATATGGTTGTATATACTAGAGAGGATCTTTGGCAAAGTCAAGTATTACGGCCGTAAAAGGGTAATAAAAAGCTATCGCTGGGTAACCTCGAAGGTGTATTATAATCATAATAGTTCAATCACACCTCGGTCAAAGAGACATACAACCTGGATCCAGTCCAGTGTGGAAGTGTCCATTGATAAGTCTGCGCAGACAAAGTGATGATATGCAAATATCATGAGATACTTAAACACGAGTTAAAGAGTAATGACATCATACCGGTAACAAGGATAAGCTGACATAGTAAATGAAAGTTATCATTTACGGTAATGTCATATATCTCGCCTTGGGTATTTGATGAGTATCGTGAAGTGATAGGAACGAACATGTTAATCAAGCAGGTTCAATAGATTGTCTTTGCATAACGATAGCAGCTATACAAAACGTCCATGGTTCTGACACTGGCAAGTGATTGGATAGGCATTTCCATTATAGCTATATGTTATCGAACCTGTAGGGGTCACACACTTAAGATGGCAAGTTCTGCTGTATACGTAGATTGGTTAGGAGTAGAGAGAGTATCACATGGGATGGTTCCGGCGTGATAGAATTGCATTCAGAGATTTGATCATTAAGAAAGAAAGGTTTATATGAAAGGAAATAATTGTCCGAGTATATCATGTCAGCGGAGACTGGGTGTCCCGGATCATATAAATACATTTGTATGATATGTAATTAATTTTGGGAATTAATTAGACAAAATATCTATTGATTAAATATTAATTTATTTAATTAATAGGAAATTATTTAGGCCAATAAAAGGTGGCTGCCACATGGGCCCTAGGGGCCCACATGGCAGCCGCACCACCACTTGGTGGTGGTGGGCCAAGGCGCCAGGAGGGGAGGCTCCCCCTCCAAGCCGAACCCTAGTGGGCTTCGGCCCACGCGGGGAGGCGGAGGTGGCCGAAAGGCGGCCGACCCGGGTGGGTCCCACCCGCCCAAGGTCAGTGCGCCTAGGGAGGGACCCACCCGAGGTTGGTTCGGCAGGTGGGCCCCACCCGACGGCGGCAAGGGAGGAGGCGATGGGGGAGGGGAGTTGGCAACCCTACTCCTTGGCTCTCATTTATAAACCCCACCCCCTCCTCTTTTGGAGATAAACAATAGACTTGAGATTTTTCCTCGAAGACTCTCTAGTTCTAGATCTAATCTCTCTCCCTTTCTCCCATGTGTTGGGGTTCTCACCACCTTACGTACACCAATACCTCTTAACTCTCGCACGGTGAAGCGCTGCTGGATCTTGACGGATGTACGTGTGCGAGCTCTCAGAGGGGTGAAGCGTCATAGACGTTTGACCCTCTCTTTGTTGGATCAAGAAGGTTGTACGAGGGATCGGCGACATTCTCACCGCCAGGCTTGGCCGTGAGAATCTTCATCAGGCTTCATCGACTTCGTCACCGACAACTCTTACGCATCTCGTTGTTGGTAACAACAGTACTATTCTCGGCTGTAACTACATAGTTTTTCCTGAACGTTACGAGGTAGGTCAGAAAATTTTAAATTCTGCTACGTAACCCAATAATTATGCCTTTGAAATTTTTGCATGAATACAAATTAGCAAAGTTTCCCAAAACAAAAAACCAGTGAAAACCTACTGCACCTCCCATTTGCGCTAGGATATTGGTGTTTGGACACTAGTGGCTGTCGGGTTAAGACTACCTACTGCTCGCTTGGATTGCAGGCAAAATTGACGGTATACTTTACGGAGATCGCTCAGTATTTTCAGCAGGACCGGACGACGTCCGTGAAATATACCTGTCGTTTTGCCTAATTTACAGGGAACCAAGCGCGGCCTAAAACTACAGTCCAAGAAAAAATATCCAACCCCGCGAACAATAACCATACGAGCTATGTCAATTCATTCACAAGGCACGGTCGCACAGCACCGAGACGTGAAGGCAGTGCCGGAGATTACAACTATTCCAAGGTAAGATGCAGCTATCAAAATACCAAAAGCAAAGCGTCTAGGACATACATAAACTCTCTTTTCTATCAATGCATCGAAATGCAAGGCTTTTGCTCTTGCGTTTTCGCGAAAAAATAGCTTCTGGCTCTGACGGCATGAATATGCACAGTTGGAAGAGTTTGACATGTTAAGAGATTGTAGGCGCCTTAGATTCTCCAGAAAATCCTAGTGCCTGACGCTAATGTCATCCCTACGACCCTACCTATGATTAACTGCAGGCGTAAGTGAGGATACTTCCCTCTTCCGCTTGCAAGGATATTGCTGCTTCTCCATGTAAGCCGCTATGTTTGGAGTTGTCAGTAACTGGTTTCTTGACTGGCTGAGCCCATGATCTAGCTAGCTGCCTCTTAAGCTGCCATCTCTAGACGATATCACCTCCAGATGCCCATGATATGTGCCCGCAGGAAAGACACTCGACCTGAAATAGATAGCACAATCCGTGAGACACGTAGGAAAAATATTTAGTCAGATGTTCTGAGAAGTTTATTGATTAAAATAATGAATATATTTCTGTTGTCAATTATCCTCTGTTCCAGATTATAAGATGTTTTAGATTTATTGATTATTTAATTTAAATGTCCAAATGGCTCAAGTAATGTGGAAAGTTTAACGCGTACAACCAGAAACAAAATAGAGAAAACACTTCATGAACACGAAAAAAGAGCACTGCAATACCTTATAGCGAACTCCATGATTAGCATGGATGATGTTGATTATGCCTACATTCTTTTGTGCGCAACTTCTACATCGGGCTTCAGTCATCTAATTAAAACAAATAAAAACTCAGAGAATCTCAAAGTAGACTTCGCCTGAAAATTGAGTGTCTGCACTGGTACCTCCGTTTCAATGAATAAGGCACACGCGCATTTCAAGACAAACTTTGATAGATAAATTTGAGAAACAATATCTTGATTATAGTCTACATAATTAGTATCGTTGGATTCATATTGAAAAACACTTTCCAATGATGCTAATTTTATACCAATAATCTTTATGTATTTGGAGTAATTCTTGGTCAAAGTAAAAGCACGTAAAACGAGGACGCCTTATTTATTGGAACGGAGGGAGTATTTCTTTATCTTGACCTGGCAAGTTACTAGTACGAACTAAATGCATATGCTCTACAAATACCTGCAATTGCCTTGGTTCTTCTGATTCAGATCCTATCTCTGCTGATGTCGATCCAACCTGAAATGAACAAACAACAATTGCTTCTTTTGTTGCAAACAACAACTCAGGTACTTATAAGGTAGAGCTGCTAGGAAAGGTTGGCTGGGAAGAATGGTAGTGGGGATAGATATAGAAGCTAGATGGGTAGGGACATCAACTAAAAATGGAAAGAGTTCATTTCTTGCTTCCTCCTTCAATAGAGATAGATCTCTTAATATGAGCTCCTAGGTTGGTTACTGTTCACTAAATAGAACCATTTCAGTTGCTGCAACCATATCATATCAGCTAAAGAGCACAGTAACACACCACCTAAGTAATTACGGTCACTACTGTAAAGGAGATGAGAAATCGTTCCTATGAGGACCAAAATAAAAATATAATGATTAGACCTTTAGTTCATCAGCTGTCATCGTTAACAGAATCGTAGGATCAAGCTCCTTCTTCATCAGTCGCTTGCACAGTACAGAGCTATTCTGTTTACCAGAAATCAATGATATGTCAAGTTCTCAGATAATAAGAATATATGGGTGTAAACCATGTAAAATAAAAATGGCCAAGGACCAATCAGGAGCATGTGATATTGCAATTATGAAACTGCAGTATGGTAATTACAACAATAATAACAATAAAACATGACATAGAAATATACTACATAATCTTAACCTACTAAAAAATTACTCGTCTTGTAGCCTTGAAAACTGGTTAACAGTACAGAACTTATTGCATGAAAAGATGCCTTGTCTCACCCAAATGAAAACAAAGGTAGTTATGAAAAAGCATAATATTTTTTAGTGAAACTGTAGGGGAGGCGCCAACACAAAACCCTAAGATGTGGAAGCAATATATCTTAAAAATAAGTGGACAGGCGCAACCAAGATATCTGAACTTTGTACCCTCCATGGCACTCGAAATCTACTATTAATCATTATAAGATGAACATAAACAATATACTTCTATAAATATCTGGAAACAATATGACTTACTTTTTGTGCTCTTTTAGGGAAAATTTGTGCTTTAATCAGGAGAAGGTAGAAATAATTGGAGAATGAGTAAAAAATGTTTGGTTGAAAGCCATATATACGTATAAGTCGGTTTAATGTAAGTGGTTGGAGGTCACAGTTTGACACAACATTGCTAAGAAAGATACGCCAGGGTTTTGGTTTACTCCCATGAATTGTGGCTTGCTACACTTATATAGCATCATGGACCATTTTCATACACATAATTTTAAGCTAAGCTTGCCACATTTGCGGCTCCGATTTTATTGGCCACACTTTTTGTGGTGAATGAATCATCCATCACAAGTGTGGCGAACTTGGCAAGAAACTGTGTTTCTCAAAGGTGAGGCTTAGATACTGTGTAATGCCAAAAGTATGATAGCAAACCAATCAAGCTGAAGTAGCAAGCAAACAGCAGAACAGAACTATAAATGGTTTTATGTTGATTGCCATGGAAGGACAATTAAGAAGATGCCAGTTATTGTAGTACTTGTACCCCGGCGAGGGTTTATTGATAACTTTGTGAGTTATGTACATAGAAAGCATTTGGCAACTATTACCTCTTTTCCAAAATATAAGACAATTTGGTAAGCTAAAATAGTCTGCCCAAACATTTTATATTTTGGAATGGATGTAGTAACATTCAAGTTCCCTTGTGCAGCAGTATAAAATAATGAGTTAACAGTACAATAATCCAAGGGATTTAGATGTTCCCAAGAAACTGAAGCCTGAGAGTAGCCACGGATAAAACCACACCTTGATATTGGACAAGAATGCTCTCATCTTCGTTGTACTTGAGGAAGTCAGCATTAAAAGCTTCAAATGTTGATCTCTCTATGGAGGCTACTATTGACACAACCTTATCAGGTGCATACGAGTTTTCATCATCCTGAAAATAGAAGATCACCACAAGGCAAATCATCAAAGGAAGGAAGACAACAAAACACAAGAAATCAAAGAAACTAGAAGGCTTAAAAAAATACTCACGTGTAGGTACACCCATGCGTGTTTCGCAAAATCTAGGTAGTATCTATCATACCGGAGAGTATGTACGGGTAGTATGGAGTATACGATACTATCGTGGTAGTATATATCTACCCTTTAGGCAGTATGTATAATTTTTTCACATACTCCTTTTTATGTACAAATATGAAGGTATTTCGAAACTATAGCACATATAATATGGTTCACTTGCAATTTTTTCATGTAGTTTGCTTTTAAGTATATTAGATATAGTATATGGAGAGATACTCAAACCAATAAAGTATCTCCTATACTACTCTATGGTATCATATGAGACACAGGGATAACTACACTCAAGACCAAGAATAAGATGGATTTCATATATATAGTGGAAACCTTTCCTATCTTGTGATTCTGGAGACACCCATAACCAATAGCAAGATAAGACCCTACTTAATAGGTCTATTTTTTAAAAAAATCACCCGTTGGTAAAATATACTACCACCGTTCCAAAAATATAAGATGTTTTAGCATTTTCTTGATTCAAATGTAACTAGACGCGTTTTAGTGTGTAGATTCACTCATTTCAGTCTGTATGTAGTCCATATTAAAATATCTAAAAGATCTTATAATTTGGAATCGAAGGAGTAAATTATGTAGTTTCATTTACTTTTCAGAAAAAAAAGTGACTGAGAAAGGTTTTGCATCTTAATGAGGAACCTTCAGTAGCTCAGTTTAGTATAAGTGGAACCGTTTACATTTTAATGCAGAACCATTTCAAATATTGATGAAAATCCAGATCATAAAGAAAATGAAGCCAAGGACTCAAACCTTGTTAGAACATGTACATGCAATCAGATATTATCTGTTTTTATTCTATCTTTATGTTCTGCACACCGAATTGTCTACTTCACTCCTCTCATCCGACAAGACTTCTTTAGATAACTTCTGGAAATAAAAAGGTAGTTGCCAAGGCTCTCCACATAAGCACTAAATGTACTAATACTGGGTGGTCCTTTAAGGAATGTATTGTTTAAGGCATGGATTAAGAAATAGTAAAAAAAATCGTCATGCACTTTTCTTGCTCCTAGGTGTTTTAATTACTCCTTCAATTTATGCAGTATATCTTAAAGGAGGAGCACTGGGACCAATATCTATTTATTCATCAGAGTAATTACCATGTGGGTAAAATAGAAAGAATAGAGCAAAAAGTACCCAGAAATCAAACTACATTTGTGGACAAATTCAGAAGGCTAATAGAACTTACATTTCCGGAAGGAGGCAGTGCTAGGATAGTGTCCACAAATTTATCAAGCCACCAATCACGACTCTGATTACCAGTTACTGCTTTATGTCTGAAAAGGATGGCATAATTCTTCAGATTACCATTCCCAACTGTATCTTCTTTTATCAACTGCTCAGGTCTGCCTGCAGGAGCATCTCTTGAGACAGCTTTAGGTTTCAGAGGTCTCTTCCGCAGGCCTCCTCTTGGTAAGTTATCAGGTCTGTCACCAGGTATATCTTTAGGAGCACGACCTGGAAGCTCCCCGATACGGTCCACTGTTTTCATAACAAGGAGATCAATCTCCTGTTGCTTGTTATCCTCATAGTCATTATCTGTTACTTTATAAAACTTGTCCTTAATGTGGTCATACACCTGTTGGACAATGAATCCAGGGTATTCCTTTTTACTTGGCACCTGCTTGTGCTGAGGGATGAAATGGACCACACACATGTGCATAATTGACTCAGCTGGCACTTCATCAAGATGAAAACTATAGAATAACTCCCTCGGGTCACCAGTCTCCTTTTCAGCATCTTCTGGTCTATAAAACCACTGAGCACATACGCATAAGCTCCCATCAATGTCATTTATATCCTGTTCAAAGGGGGAAAATACAATTTGTTTTGAGAAAGAACACGAGGACAAGATTATAGTCTCTACTATCTAAAAAGAACTATTCGTTCCTTCGTCAAGCCTTTTATTTTCTCCCCACCTACGTCCAAGAAATTGTTGTAATTATTCTCATTAATCAGCATTAACTATAAAATCAGCATTAAAGATCAATCAGCCAATCAGAACTAATTAATGACAATCAATTAGCCAGAGCAAGATGATTCCTTTCCTTCGGCCAGATCAATCAGCCGTATCTCTCCATCTTTGGCCACACCTGATTTTCCTTCGGCCAGAGCAAGCTTAAAAAATTAGTGGGGCAAGAATGCTTCACACTGTTTATTTTGACTTGCTTCTCAAGTACTTTTAAGCTCCTTATATATTGCGGCGGTCGGTGCGACTCTGTTCATCCGGATCAACAAGACCGCGTTTGACCGCGTGGTTTCAGCGCCTTTGCTACGGGAGCTCCTTGCGCATTGGTGGCGCCGGTGGAGGCGGGATTGGAGGGCAGGATACCACATAAGGACACGTGTAAGCCGTTATGGGCGCGTGGGGTGGACATGGTGGCTACTCCATCAACAGGGTCCGATGTCCATGCTGCCGTTTGTGGAGACTGGCACGACGAGGTCCACGCAGATGCGACTGCGCTCCGTGTGAGTTGCATTCACCTTGCTTCCGGTACACCACATTGCTTATACTGCATTTGTGCATACGGATTACTGATTGTTTGCACATTTTTCATCTAGGCATTCAGGGAGAACGGGGTGAGGCTTTGCTCGGCCATGGCTGTCGCGACGCTACTAGCTGCTTGGCAATTGAAGAAGCTGGAAAGTGGCCAGGAGGAGACGTATTCCATTGCGACCTTGATCAATTGTGGTCAGTTTATCAGGGACGACCAGTTGGACTGTTCTATCCCATCTCCTTTGCATTCCAGTAAGCAGATGAAGGAGTTATTTGACGAGGTGAAGCGGTACATGAAGGTAGCAACACAAGTGATGAAAAGTATGAAGACTGCACATATTAGATTTCAGTGGCATTCTATCCTATCGCTACATGAAGTGGTACCCCACGATTGTTGGCTTGTTGCACATTCAGGTGCAATTCGTAATGTACTTCAAAAGTATGAAAGATGAATCGTGGAGGCTCTTGAGTCTATGCTATTTGAGACACTCTTATAGACCATTTCTCTCTATGTAGAAAGCAGATCGAGTTCTTGCTATGGTACCTTGTGAAAGATCTAATGGTCAATCAACTTAGTCGATATAACTGAATTTTAAGCCAAGTTCCAGTGAGTCATTGGCAGTATAGAACTACTACTTAGACTTGCCAAACTCTCTCACAGGATACAACAATTTTTAAATCAATATCGTCAAAATATGTTCGTTGTGTCCCGTGGCAACGCACGGGCATTTAGCTAGTTTAGTTAAATAACCAAAAGTATTACTCCCTCCGTTCCATTTTAATTGACTCCAAAATGGATGTATCTAGACATATTGTAGTACTAGATACATTTATATTGGATTCAATTAAAATGGAACGGAGGGAGTACATCGGAAACACAATCAAGCATCTGTAAGTAGATGGGAACTTTGGCTCCAGAACTACTCAAAATAGACAATGGCTCCGGCCTCCAGCCATTAAACATAAGATAGCCTAGATAGGACGCTGCGTGATAAAATCATTGCACACACCTAGCACCAGTTCATCTAAGTACTGTTGAACCATGAAATTAACAACAGTGAGAAGTAACCAGTGCAGTCAACATCTTCAGAAGGCTAGAAGCCTAGAAGGCTGGAACCAAGGGTAACCTATCACTCTATGAGCAAGAACAATTGTTCAACTAGGATTAGAAAAACAGTTCAGCAATCTATGCAGAACTGAACCATTTGATCACAACATTTTCTGTCATTTCTTCATGAGGAAAAAGATGTGTAAACTAAGATGATCCTGGAACTAGTAATAGTCTATACGATACACATGTCAATGTACTACTATCTTCAAACGTCGGAAGTCACAAGGTTGGGTCCATAGCTACATGCCCTGATGATACCGACATAGGGCTTCCGGTCCTCCTCATCAGGCGAGAACATCGCCGAGTCCTCCTGCACAATCACCCAAAAAGTTCAGAGCCTCCCGAAACAATGAAACCCTATGCTGATGAGGAGAAACGTAGCAGGTTGGCAGCTTACGAGCTTGTAGGTTTTGCCCTCGTATTCGAAGGCAGCGTAGTGCTTCCCGTCGCCAGTGACCCCCAAGGGCACCGCATCCGGACCATCTTCGTCGCCATCCGCTTCCGCCTTCTCCTCAGGCTTCCCGCAGCTCTCCCGCTCCTCCTCGGCGGGGCGACCAGGCTTGCGGCGGCTCTGCGCATCCTGACGCCTCTCCTCCTCCGCGCTCCTCCTCATCTCCTCCAGGAAATTGTCGTCCTCCTCCACGAGCTTCAGGTCCGCCTGGTCGCCGTCGGCGCTGTGGTGGCGCTGCTGCTTAATGGGGAAAGAGGAGTCGGGGGCTGAGGGCTTGGGTGCAGGTGCGGCATTGTCGTCGCCGTCGCCGTCGTCGTCGCTGGTGTACTGCGGCGCGAACCGTCGGCGTTTCCCCATTTCTCTCGTGTGGCAGAAGTGGCGCAGGCCCCAGGGTGGGGGCGAGTCTTCTAGTAGAAGGAAACAAGATAAACCTCGATGATTTACTTACCGTAATGTAGTTCTTGACCACCTTGAGTATTATACTACTCTCTGCTCTCTCTCCTTTTTTTTTTTTTGAGATTTCCTCTCTCCTATTGGGAATGGAATTATTGATATATATTTGTCTACATGGACATATCTAGAAATATTAGTGACTCGTATTTAAGCAAATTTGTGTAAACCATTTCCATCGGAGTTAATAACCGTTTTCAAAGAATTAGATTTCAAAGCAGTTTTTGTTTGAAGTTTCCAAGCAGTTTTCAAAGGACTAGTAAGAACACCTCTAGTAATGTATACTGGGGCGCCACCTTTTGATTTTAGGGCACCAATTTTTTAAGAAGAATTTTAAGAAGGATTTTAGGGCATCAATAACGAACCCTATATATTTTTCTCCATCGGGATTCTTAGAGGGGTTGAAAAACGGTTTGACCAGTCGTGATTTGCTACTCGACATTGGGGCAATCTGGAACGTTGATTGAAAATTGAACGGACAAGATTTAAAGTATCCCAACATGTTTGCTCTTTTAATAATAGCATAGATTATGAAATTTATTGAACTAACCTATTAATAGCTGTAAAAGTGCACAATGTTCTTGTTTTACACTTTCATGTGTAGGAATTTCTTGGAAATTGACAAGAACACAAAAGGAGCATGATTTCCTGAAATCTGTCTCCACCGGACAGTTTATAAAGGTGTTCCCGAAGCTACCCGAAGACGACGCCAAATCGAAAAATCTACTCTCGATAGGTTTGGAAATTGTTCGCTGATCGACGTGGACTTGGACATCTTCCAAAACAGAGTCTATGGGCCCTACACGGCCTCAGGGCACGGCCTGAGCATGGCCCGCACCCCAAGGCTGCCTCCTCCACATGTTCACGCCTCGCGTCGTCTTTCGGACTATATATTAGTCTCGTGGCGAAACCCTACCCTCTGAAGGATTTTTTCAAATACGACTCCGAGATCCACTGCCATCTGATACCCTATTTTGGGAGGACAAAAGTTTCTGTTCTGAAACCCTGCCGGGACGGGGAAGTGCCCCCGGAGCCATGTTCATCGCCATAGCTGCTACCCATGATGAGGAGGGAGTAGTTCTCCATCGATGCTGAGGGCTCTACCTGTAGCTATGTGGTTTATCTCTCTGTCATGGTGTGATCTTTATGTGATCATGAGAATTGTAATCTAGTTGAATTCATATATAGATGTTTCCCTTTCATTATGTTACGGATATGCTACTCAATTGGGTTTATCATTATAATTTCAGGAGTCACCTTTATCCCACGGTGCGAAGAGGATAGTGCGCGTGTCATGTGTGACTCTACTGGATAATCGATTAGAGGGATATTTACCATGAGTTGTTCTTTGTGTTGGATGTTACTATTATATTGTGTTGTTTGTTTGGTAATATATTGGGGTGCTCATAGTGACAGTTTGGGGTGCCCTAGATTAGGAATGACGAACTTTGATGTGTGCTTGTGTAGCCCTACGCGGTGGTAGTGGTGCTTTACACTAGTACAGAACGACACATCGGATACCCCTCTATGGAAACGGCAGGCGTTAGGCGACGGAGAATCGCGCTTTCCGCGCGGCCAGTGCGTACAAACCTGACCTGGGCCGTGGCTGGCCCGTCAACATAGGTAACGGAGAAAGTATTAACTCCGTTACCCATAGTATTGGCAACGGTCTTAATTCTGGCTCCGTTTCCGATATGTGCCTCTATAGCAACGGAGACTTTTGTGTGTCCGTGTGCAATGTGGACACGTTCCATCTTCTTGGAATTCGATGCGAGCGGAGTAACTGCTATGGCGTAGTGGCGTAGTGACGTCGCGGCACCGCCCACTACTCCTTAAAAACTCACGATCTCCCTGCTATCTCAGTACGCCACTTCGCCGCAGCCATGGATACTCCTAGCAACTCCTCGGGCGTTCGCCGCAACAGTTTCCCGCTTTCGCTGAATTGGAACCGCGTCGTCGTGCCGGAGGCCGTCGCGCAGAGGCACTGGCAATATAGGAGGCCAGTGCCCTGGTCAAATGTTAGCCTCCCCGCTGGCTGGCGCGTCAACCACAGGAGGGTGCCTTTGCCGCCGGAAGAGGACGCGGGATCCTCGGGCACCCGTGACCGCAGCCGCTCGCCGCGGCGGAGAGACGCTCGTCCGCGGTCGCCTAGATGGAACCGCGTCATCGTCGGGCAGGCCGTCGCGGAGCGGCACTGGCAATATAGGAGGCCAGTGCCATGGTCAAAGGTTCGGCTACCCGGTGGCTGGCACCTCAACTGCGCGTCGGTGCCTATGCCGCCGGAAAGAGTTGAGCTGCTTCAGAGCCGCCGGCTCCTCCTCCCGCCGGAGCTGCGCGACGATCCAGCCTACGACGACGACGAGATGTGGGAGGGGCGCACGGGCGGCGATGACATCGTCGGCGAGGAGCCGCGCGACGACACGGACGACTACGCGGCTCTCCTCGCATACGAGCAGGAGAAGGCGGAGGCCGAGGAGTAGTTATAGTTATTTATTTTTATGTTCTTCAACTTCAATACTAGTAGATATCAGTATAAGCCCAGTGTGTCAGTGAAAAAATCAAAGGAAACGGTTGTTTATACCCTCCGTTTCCGATGTTCTACTTTGCTATAAATGCGCCCTTCACACAGTTCTAAACTCTATCGCTCACTCTCAGCCTCACTCTCAAAGTGTGGCGGCGCCTCCACGCAGCACCAGATCTTAGCTCCACCGTGGCGGCGCGCATCTCCCTCCCTCCGACCGTGGCGGCGCGCATCTTCCTCTCTCCGACCGTGGCGGCGTGCATCTTCCTCTCCTCCGACCGTGGCGGCGCGCATCTCCCTCCCTCCGACAGTGGCGGCGCGCATCTTCTTCTCCTCCGACCGTGTCGGCGCGTATCTTCCTCTGCTCCGACCGTGGCAGCGCGTACCCGTTCTTTGCTCCACCCGGGCAGATCTTGTCGCCTGATCTGTAGCTGGAGGGCGCATGGCGTGTCGATCCGAGGACGACGAGGACGACTACATACTCCCGCCGCCAGATACAAAGGTAATACATCTATTTGTGACCGGCCGTCGTACCGACGAACTAGGGTTGTTGTCATTGTTCTGCTTAGGTTTTCTTCCATAGGACACTCATGAACAGAACTAGAACTAGGGTTGTAATACATCCGAGGACGATGAGGACGACCACTGGCGGATCCACCTTGAGCCAGCCGGGTGCACAGGACACCGGGAGAAGGAATTTTTCTTTGTAAATTAGCAATTTTTCATCACATATGCACCCCTAAAAATTGTTTTAAATGTATTGTGGTAACATGTGTGCATCCTGGTTCAATATGTTCTAGCTCCGCCACTGAGGACGACTACGTAGTGTCGCTCGAAAAGAACATAACTAGCACAAATCGGTAGTGTATGAAACTCATGGCTGACTTATCTCCTTTGCAAAACAGATGTACATTTCGATGACACTGTATAAAAAGCCGGGTCCTTAGCCAAGGTGCGCTTGTCGTCCGGCATAATTTTTGGTACACAACAACTATGCAATGGATTTGTAAGTTTGTTATTCTGTCTTATGCATCCTTTTGTGTTGTATGTCCTTTATGCTAGATGTATAGTGAGCTAACATGGAGTCATATATTCTCTCTTTGCATTTCAGTGACCACTTTACAAAAGAGACACCTTCAGTACATCAGCACTCGCTTATTGCACTATGTGCAGAGCATGGTGCTGATCCGTTTAGTTCATTTAAATGAGCTAAATACAAGGTCGGGGACAAAGCGGCGAGTTGATTATATTTTGGCGACACCGTCCAAGAAGAAGATTGAATTCATGAACTCTAACAGCAAGTCATGAAGATAAATTAAGTTGGAAATGACAAGGATAAGTTTAGAGAGGCATGACATAGATAGATTTAGCTAGACATGTCAATGATAGATTTAGAGAGGCATGACAATGAAGATAAGTAATTGGTTGTCTTGTGATGCAATGTATCGGTGACATTTGTTATACCTTATGAATGAATGAATTTGTTAGCCTTTTTGTGCTTCTGCTGTGAAATTTTAAATGTCCAGTGCCAAATCTATTCCTGCTCTAGGCTTATGAAGAAACCTCAATGTAAACCAGCAGAAATAGAATCTCCGTTACTGATGTTCTGACACATCAGAAACGGAGGTTGTGCACAACCGTTGCCAAACCGACGCCTCATCAGCGACGGTTTTTCGCCTCCGTTACCGATGAGGGACTTCACATCAGTAACGGGATCGGGGACACGGACCCTTTTTCCGTTTCCGATGGGGTTTTTGGCCCGTTTCCGATGTGTCGTTCTGTACAATTGGAGACCCAACAATATCTACAAGAATACAAGTTATAGTAGACATCATGGAGCTGTGGATAAGATAAGATTGAAGAACAAGAGGCACACAAAGAAGGTTTGGTGAACGGAGAGGCGCGCTCTCCATCTTCTATAGCCCCCTAGCACCTTCTCACTCCCGCTGCCGCCTCGGCTTCTCTGTTACCAAGAATCGAGGAGAGGGCCACAGTTATTCCCCAAGTGGAGTAAGTCAGGCGATAAGTCCAAGCCTATGTCCCTGAATCATGGGATAGTGCAGTCAAGACAAGACACGGTGGCTTACTTTGACTATTCTTTGGTCATAGCCCGGCAACCGAGGAGGCAAGACGCCGGGGAGCCACTTTGACTTTTCTTTGCTCATAGCCCCAACAACCAAGGAGGAGCGCGTCCAGACCATGCCCGGGGCTATTGTCATAACAGTGGAACATGGGGTTCCCCTTAAGCTTCCAAAGTGGGTCTACCACCTGCGGGACCACCAAGAATATGGACAAGGCCAAGACACAAGACCTGGTAGGTGGGTCCGCCTGGACGGGAACCCGACAAGCTCGACATCGATGCCCAGGCGGTTAAGGACCCAAGACTAGGAGATCTTCCGAGGTCTCCCACCCGAAGACCAAGACCAGAACACTAGTACAGAACGACACATCGGAAACGGGCCAAAAACCCCTTCGGCAACGGAGAAAGGGTCCGTGTCCCCGACCCTGTCACTGATGTGAAGGCCTTCATCGGTAACGGAGGCAAAACACCGTTTCCGATGAGGTCCCCATTTGGCAACGGTTGTGCGCAACCTCCGTTGCTTTAGTTTTCCAACATCAGATACGGAGTTTTCCATCTACCCGTTTGCACTGAGCTTTTCTCATATTTCGGTTATATGCCATAATACATGAAAGGCTGATTGCACAATGCACTAAAACGTTATTCAATTCATAACATAGAACAAATGCCATCATTACATTGGTATACAATAATATCACCGTTTTTACAATTTGACTACAATCATATCTATCACACATTGGCATAATGTAATATCACCTATTACACTTTGACTACAATCATGAACTCTAAACCTATAAGCAACTAACCTAACAAGATGGAAGGCTGGCTTAATTAAGCCAGCGTTCCATCTTTGACTTGGAGCTCACCTTCTATGAGCTCTCGGTCGTCGCTGTACCCACTCCGAGACCAGTATCCACGAAATTTCCTTGCCTTAAGGTTTCTGGTTCTCGGAATGGTACATTGGTACTTTTATGCAGTGTTGCCGAAATAAACTCCTGTGCGAAAGAAAAAAAAGATTAGCGAAATATACAAAATACATCTGGATAAAAAAAACCGGTGGCTATTTTCCAGCAACTGCTTTGTTCGGTTGCCATTTTCGAGAAACTGCTAAGATCGACGGCAAATATCCAGGAACTGCTCTGTTCGGTGGCAGACAGTTCGCATTCCTTCCTTCTCTTCTTCCTCGTTCCACCCCAATCCCCCACCCGCCATGGACGACCGCAACAGAACAACAAAGACAACTACCGTCCGTACCCACGGCACCGTTCTGGAGGTGGTGTACACGAACGAGGAGCATACCGTGGAGCGGATCCTCGACAAGTACGAGGAATGGCTAGCAGAGGAGAAGCATCGGTTCATCGGCCTTGACATCGAGTACACCCGTAATCGTCGGGACATGGCTGTCCTGCAACTCGCCATGCGCCAGCATGTCCTCGTGTTCCACTGGTGCAAGTCCAAGAAGAATTGTCCAGAGTTGGGCAAATTATTTGAACGCAAGAATATCACCTTCGCAAGCGTGGACATCACCAACGACAGCAAGGTGCTTTCTTCTGCCGGCTTCCACATTCCACCGGAGTACTACATGGACATCCAACTCGTATACAAAATCAAGGGTGGAGACGAGAGGGACGGAATGGGTGATCTAGCGGCAGACCTCATCGACAAATCATACACCAACATGAAGAAGGAATTCCCATCCAACCAGCACAATTTTTGGGAGTCGATGCCGCTGCACAAAGTTAACCTCGACTACGCAGCAATAGATGGGTACGTGACCTACGAGTTGTATCGCACGATCCTAACCTTGAAGGACAGGCTACGTCCAACATGGCAGGAAATGCTCTGCCCTAGGTGCAAGAATGCCCTAGGTGAATTGCAATAGGCTTTGGATGTCGGTGTTTAACTAGTTTGTACAGATGGTGCTTTAACAATAAGTGTTTGTAATTATCAGAACATGTATGTATGAATTTGGACTAGGCATTGGATGTCTATGTTTATATACTTGTAATAATATGTACACATGTTTGTGAGTGAATTTGTTTATGTGATGAAATGCTCATACGTAGAACCTAGTTCATCGGCATCACAGCCGGTCACAGAAAGATTTATACCTTTCACCCGGCGGGGGAGGAGGTGCAGGCCTCTGCCAGATGCGCTGCGATGCTACCAGCGTGCTGCGACGCAATCACCTCCTCCTCCTTCTCCTTCGTCGACATCCACCTCCTCCTCCTTCTCCAGATCAGACACCACCTACAGATCGGCCACTTCCTCCTCCAGATCGGCCACTTCCTCCTCCAGATGGGTTTCTGCTGGTAGATCTGCTGGTAGATCCGCCGGATGTGCTGCACCACCACCTCATGAATGACCTCCTCCACATCGGCCTGGCTCAGAAGATGCCGGGCATCACCGGAGGAGGAGGGCGTCAGATGGTGGCGCTGCCGCATCATTAGCGGACAGTGTACGGAGAGAGTGAGGAGAGCAAAAAGCTACAGTGTGCAGCGGCTAGGGTTGAAAGATAGACAGTGAGGGAGTGAGAATGAGACTGATGGCTTGCTCTGTCGGCAGTACATTTATAAGCGCCCAATTGGCAACGGACAATTTATATAACCGTTTTCATTGGATACAAGTTCACAACTACTATGTGCTATTGATTTCCGGAGCTGCATACGAACCTAATACATTCTACTGATTTTCAAAGTGCATACCAACCTAATACATTGTACTGATTTGCATAGCTGCATACGAACCTAGAACATTCTACTGATTTTCATTGCTGCATACAAGTTCACACCTAACAGCAGCACACAAACACACAAAATCATTCTAGCAATGCTCACAAGAACATTTAACTGAGTTATTTCTATTCCTTTATGCCGCTCCTTGCGCACAGCAACAACATGGTCAGATTTAGTCGAAGTGTTTGTTGGGCTCCATGCCAAACCAGCTAGAGCTGCTGCAGTGTGCGGCTTCATCTCCATGTTCGCCTTCTTGACTATCAAGGCTACATTTTCCAGCTCTGCAGCATCCACTTCGACGCCATTAGCAAGCAGCATCTCAACATAATCTTCAATCCAAAAAAATAATCACAGCTCCCAGAATACTCTTCGCCCCTCCCCTGCCAAATGGTAAATCGAATCCAGAGGAAAATCAACATCACACATAGAATAGACTCAATCAAAACTGGTCGAAGCGTCGAACTAACCCTGTGATTTGGACACTTGAAGTAGATCTGGCCTGGGTTCAGATCTGAACGCGACACTCGACGAATCGCGTTTCGACAGCGGCAGCAAACGCACTTCACAAGCGGCAGACCTGACCCGGCCCCGGCGGCGCAGGAGGAGGATGCATTCGATCTCCCCGACGAGCTCATGCTCTTGGCCATGGAGGACACGAGTGCGGAGTAAAAACAAGCTGGAGCACCGGCCCCGGCGGCGCAGGAGGAGGATGCATTCGATCTCCCCGACGAGCTCATGCTCTTGGCCATGGAGGACACGAGTGCGGAGTAAAAACAAGCTGGAGCAGAGGAACAAGGGCGAATCGACAGTCTTTTATAATATCAAAGATAGTGCTAAAAAAGGAATTTTATATACGCAACCTCGCCAACGGTTGTATACAAATCTCCGATGCCATTGAAGAACATATCGCACACGGAGTAAAAATAAACTCCGTTACCAACATATCAGCAACGGTTAATAATTCGCGACCGTTGCCTATGAAGGCGGGACGCGGGCCAGCTTGCCTGGCGGGGCAGGTTTTCTCACGCGGAAAGCGCGATTCTCCGTCGCCTAACCTGTGCCGTTTCCATAGAGGGGTATCCGATGTGTCGTTCTATACTAGTGGGACCCGTGAGGTTAGCCACCCGACAGGAGGTCCGGTGTTCTCCTCCCTTCAGGGTACCCTTCCATACAAGTAGAATATAAGCACGCTAGCCTAAGCAAGAAGGAAAAGATCAAGGAATACTTGGGCGCCATGAAGATGGAGGCGCCAAGTGGTGAACGTCGCGAGAGAACAACCTTGGTGGGGTGTCAGCCCCTGTCGGCGCACTTTCCCCAAGGTGGACGCCCTAACTGTACCGACCAGGACTGAAAGGACCAGAGAAGGCCATGTCGCCTCCTAAAGAACACCACCACCTAAAACCACAGTCACGTACCTTGGCGCAAGCAAGACTAGACTAGGGCAAGGAAGGTAGAGCCGAGAGTTGATCTCCCCCGGATAAGGATCTGCTCGTCATCTACCTACAGCCATCCACCTGCCGGGTAGCTCACGCGAGAACCATCTTGTAACCCAAAACCATGGTGAACTCATCAATCCAAACATGAAGTAGTAGGCATGTTACCTCCGGGTGGCCTGAACCGGGGTAACTCTCTGCATCTCTGTTTGGCTTATGTGATTCGTGTCAGAGTAGATCTCTCTCACAGGGAAGCATCGTTCCAAGTCTCCTTCGCACCCCGTGCCGAGCCAACTAAGAGAGAGGTATCATTTACTCCCGATGTCCGTGCGACGAGACATGACAAGAACAATGGGAATTTGTATTTATGTGACACTTCAGAATCCACTTCACACAAAAAAAAGAGCCCCGAGAAAAACAAAACCAAAAGCATTCCTTCAAAAAAATTCCAATCCACGTGGCCATAGGGCTTGGCCGTTTCGAAACAACAACAATCTTCACGGTCACCTTTTGTCGAATGTAAAGCATGTAATCATTTAAAAACAACAAGAGTATAATCTGTAATTATTCTGCTAGGGATAAATCATTTTGGGTTGGGGATATCATATCATCTAGGAGAACAGGATAAACTGGTGAACTAAACACATTGAGATTACCTTGTAAATGATATGTCAAAGACCAATTGGTCTGAAATGTTTCAGATCCAGATTCTGAAGTCAAAATTGATCAAATTTCACCGAGTAGAAGTTTTGTTTTCGTTGTGAAAGGGATCAAGTAGAAGATTTTTAGTTTCCTGAGACGAGACCGTCTGCTGGAAGTTGTGTATATCTTCGCCCAGTTATTCAGAGAAGGAGCGCGAGCGCGTCGGAAACAGGGAAAGGAACTTCCTAAACCACAGTGGAGGTATAGGAATCAAGCGCACGAGGCACGAACGGTCGCCAGTTAGAGCCCGAGGTAGGAGGCAAGAAGCGATTGATTTTCTCGCTACTCGAGTGCCTCTCTCTCTCGCGAGAAATCCAGTAGTATAGATGTTGATCTTCATGGCAGCGATTTCTAAAGCATCCTAGGAGGGGATAGAGGAGCCTGCAGTAGTGCAGTGTCCATTGTGACAACGGGTCGAGCATGCTACGAGGCCAGGAAATATTTGGGGATCATCACCTCTCATCTGATCAATGTCTCTTGCATTTGAACTTGCATACAAGGCAAAACTTGTCCTTAGGACATCTCCAGTTCACCGTTTACATTTCACACTACCAACAAAAGGACGAGCTAATGTTGATCCATATGTACATATAGACAGATCCGCCGATCTATCAAAAAGGGCCAGCACCCACCGCCATCTCGAAGATGGAAAAAACTGATATTACCAGGAAACAGATAAAAAGGATGACCAACAGCAGCCATGCTTCTTATGAAGATACGACCACACGCTAGTCATGCCATTGGAGGAGCATGACGACGCATCGGCGGATGATGTAGAGCCTCGCCTTGTGCTGCTTGAGCGCCCTGCCGAGCCCTCTCCTCTGGCTGCTCCCAACCTTCATCCTTCCAAAATGTTGAAGAGAGAATTCGACTCCGCTAGCAATCTCTTATTGCTGCAGCTAGCCGTTGATCGCGTGGTGTTTGCGGCGGATGGTAATGGGTGACGAGCTCAACTGCAGGAAGGATGTTTATATAGAGAAGGGAAGTTCTGGCCAGATGAGTCTCAGATGTTGACGCTAGTGTTTCTTTTATACTATAAGGTACTTGCACGGTTGCACAACGATGCATTGGTAGTGTTTTCCTATTGCGGGCCACGACTATGTGTAGTTTCACGGGGAGACAGTGCCCTCGAACACCAGTTCTTCCTTGGAATTTTGTGGCCTTGCTTTGCTCATCATGTCCCCCGTGAATTATCCATGTGACCACTCATCCAGCAGCAGCTAGCAATCGCTCGCTTAGTTTACGTGAATCGAACGCACTGCTGTGAGCGGCAAGTTCGGCTAGCCCTTTCGTTTGGGGTGCCGCTAGCTAAACTGTAGTGCGCCTTGGCCTTTCGCGAGAGCCGCCTCTCGTGCGGTGGCGTGGGACGCTGCATGAGCTGGGCAAGCTGCAAGCACCCGGCCGTGCGCCCGACGGGGACCACCGGCGTCGAGCGAGCAGCTACGAGTTCTTATATTTTCGTGATTTGCTGGCTTTGTTGCATCTTCAATCAAGGAGTTATCTTATGGAACACATGCTGTAATTGACGTGTAATGCATGCATAGAGGATTTTGTGCGAGATTTTATTCGTTTCGTTTTCTTTGGGAAGTGAGAACTGAGAACAAGGGGAAAATCGACATTTATCCAGATGAGGATCTGCGTACATCCTAGACTCCTAGTCAAGTGCACAGTACGCGAGTGAGTCATCCGGTCTGTTTACTGCTTGCTGATTCAGTTTTTCTACTTCCGGAACCCTTTCAGGTTCTAGACTCTATAGCGTAGCAATGCTAACAAGAACGATAAGCTGAAATAGATTCAGAAATAACTTCACCTTGTTGTCAGGGAGTAATGTTTAGCAGGAATTGCACTACCACCCAAACTGTACATATCACATTATTAGGAGTGGCCGACTCGCAGGTCCATGTTTTTATGGAAATCACTATTATCGCTTTCAGAGTATTTGCCTTTTGGTCTGCTATTCTCTTTCAAAAACAGAAGTATATCCCAGCTACTGCATAATTTACACAACCATTTTATTACGAAGTTCATCAAGCGAGCGTAATACAAATCAAGAATCTCAAAAGGTCAAAAATGTATCAACCATCTTGGTTATGCAGAGGCTATGTGTAATACTTAAACCTTTTAAGTAATAAAGCTCCCTTTATCGGAAAAAAATCTGAACATAGCTAGCATATAGTATCTAGACATCCTGTAATCTATTAGTATGGCGCCAACAAAACCATCTGACGGTATTCTACCATTAGCGCCATATTGCATCTTGAAGCACCAAGCTCCCATTGATCCTGTGGGAGTAGGCAAGCCAATAGCAGAATCCAATGCGTAGCCATATGAAAAACTTAAAAGAAATTTAAAACTCCAATCTTGTTAACAACTAAGTTATTTCTGCAATTTCTTCTTGACCAACATAAAGCGGAAATCGAATACGAATTCTAGTTTAGTCTTCTTCTCATTCCATTCGGCTAGTTTCAAACAAATTCATAATATTGCTTGGTCGAGGTAGATTAAAGTAAACTAGATGATGCACCATACAAGTCAAGAAAAAAAATACATGAGAGAACAAATGCTCGATGTTCTCTTCTTAGTCGCAAAAACAACATTGTTTACTCTCATGCCATTGCCGCTTTGCCAAATTATATTTGATTAAGTTCTTTTATGAAGGAACTGATCACCATCATTTATATGCATAATTCACAGACCTAAAACCCCAAAAACCCCACTATTTCTATATCCAGAACTGCAAATACCTGCATTTTACATTGCCTTTCACTCATTTTGCAGTTCAGTGCGCAAAGGCACATAATCTTCAGAAGATCCAATGTAAAAGTGAGGCAAGAAGCAACATTCAACTCATTCCAATGCAGCAGAGAAGTTGGCCATGATCAACAAGAGCAATCCCAGCCAGAAACTGAAGAACACCTCTGTGCCAGAAAGTGAACAGTAACTGACAGAGAGCATTTCTGTCAGTTAACTCAAGTTCTTCATCATCATTCGAAGCAAGGCACAAGCAAAGCAACTCAAGGCCCCAGGAGAAGATAAGAAGCAATTCAAATAAGTTTGAATCAGGGAAAGAAGATCAACTTGGAGATCAAGGAAACCACAAAAGGCAAAAAGTGAAAAAGGAGAACATGCCATGTGCACTGTGAGCTGTGGCCAAGGAGGAAGCTTCCCTCTCCATCAACTCGTACCACACCTCCACCACAAATGGAAAAAAGGTGTATAAAGCCACCACCACCACCACAGAGCATCTCTCTCGACACACACTCGCCTCCCACTCTCCCTTCACACACCAGCTCGCCATCCACTCCACCTTTTCCCTCAGCCTCCATTACACCTTTTCTCCACCAACTCGAGACCAAGAACACCAAGAACTCCAAGAACCAGAGCAAGAACAAGAAGAACATGATGAACAAGGAGATCAGGAGAAGAAGTACAAGGCCTTGGTGACCAGAAGCTCATGATCTGCAACTCTTCTTCTACCACTCTGCTTCCTCTGCTTCGACTAGGCTTCTGTGAGCTAAAGCCAAATATTTCTCTCCACTTTCTTGTGTAATCCTGTGTGAAACTAGTAGATCATCCATCTGCAAGTAGAACTTGTGATATTTGGTTACTGCAGTTAATTGAGTGACACAGTTCTCTGCTTTATCTGAAGATTTGCATGTTTTGCCTGCTGTGTGTCTTGATCTGTGTGTAAGGCTAGTCCCACTGAGTGTTGTAATTATCCCTAGCCTCCTTTGCTTGTTAACTCACTCGTGATCTGGCCTGACAAACCAGAAAGCAGTGATCTTTGTGTTATGTATTTTTCTCCTGTCTAAAACCTGCTAAAAACCCTTGCTTGCGTGACTAGTCTCTGCAAGTTGTTCGAGTAAATCTTATTCCCTGTCTAAACCTTGTTTGGATCCTTGCAGTGGACTTGATTGACAACAAGAACCTGCAAGTTAAATTCTGAAATCTAGTTCTTAAACCCTTTTCTTTGAAAACCTTTACTTTCTTGTTTGAAACCTGAAAACGTGAAGATTTAGTTTAGCTTCTGCCAACCCTTAGCAACATCATAAACTTGTTGATCCCTGTGGAGACGATAACACAAACCCCCTATAATTCTACACCTGATCAGGAACCACATTTTTTAGTGGGATCTTCATTTTTACAGATATTTATGAAGAATCTCATATGACCATTCACAAGGTATCCATACATAGATTTCACTGAAAAAATTCCAGAGTCTGCTAGCCCCCTAATAAAACTATCTGATTCATTGATACCATCATGAAATTTTGGCATAAGTGAAGCCAAATGTTTCAATTATTACCAGTTTTTCCGGTAGAATCCTATCTGTATTTTATTTTTAAAATGTAACTTCTTTAGAGATTAAAATTTATTCTCAGTACAGAGGTTTCTCGAAAGAGCAGCAGCAACACGACACTTTACACATCAAATCTATCATTCAACAGAAAAATGAACAAGACAAACTGAGGAAAACATGTATCCATGTCATTGATACGGCATCTGCTACAACCTACAAGGATATGTGCTATGTACAATTTCCGCTTGCCATTCTGGCAGTAGGGAACAAATAGCATGAAGGGCTGAAGACTAAAAGCAATAAAAACTATCAAGGGCCAAAACTGTTTCTCATATCCGCCAAAGGAGTGCTTTCTCATTCAGTCATGCCACCGGAGCAGCATAACGACGCATCGAGAAATAATGTAGAGCCTTGATCTTTGCTCCTTCACAGCTTTGCTGAATCCACGTCCTTTCCTCCTTTGGCTCCCAAGTTTCATCTTGAGAATCTGAAGTCCGCTCGAACACACTCTCGATTCTTGAACTCAAACTGTATCTAGCAGCTGAAACGACAACAACTGTATGTTGATGTTGCTGTTGACGTTCTTGCCTCTGTGTGGTTTTTGCTGTGTGGATGGGTGAAGAGATCGCCGGAGACAGGGGGTTTATATAAGATGGGTTTCAGAGGGTAGGCTTATATTATACCAGTGCACTTGCACGATCACTGCAGCTAGCATTCAGACTACTCCGAGAGGCGGTAGAGCCACCACTAATATCAGGGGACAGGGACAGCACGCTCCGAGACTGGTGACTCCTTGAATTTTTATGGCCTTGCTTTGCTCACCCTGTCCCCCGTGCCCAGTAAGCCACCACCAGCCTTGCTTGATCTCCTCGCTTAATTTACGTGAACCAATGTCGTTGCTGTGACTTGCAAGGTTATTTTGTAATGCGCCATGACTCTTCGTTCGTGCGAGCGACCAGTGTTCAAGTGCCCGGGAAGGGATGCCGCTAGGGACGACGTGAGAGCCGCGGAGTGCGGTGGCGTGCCGTACGTGCGGCGTGGGATGACGAGCTCCGGCGTCGAGATCTGCACGGCGGCAACCAGCTCAGAGTTCTCTGGTGATTTGCTGGTCTCGTTGCAGGCCCAATCAAGGGGGAGTTTTCTATTCGGAGACGCCGTGCGTGCAACCCTTCTTTGCGTAAAAGGAAAATGAAACAAAAGTTAGGATCCAGATTCAGGACAGGGGCAATCGGTGTACTACCGCTAATGAAGTGCAGCACTGAGGTGAAGGGTGCACGAATATGTGTAGGAGGAACTCATCCTGGCTGCTCCCTGATTGCTGATTCAGCTTGCTCATAGCGGGATCCCTTCCAGCTCTCTGTAATTGCAGCAACTTAGGCGCATTCAGAAGTTTCTCAACTTCAGTAGCTGGTAAATAATGATGTTTAGCTGCTATTGTTCTACTTCGCATACCGTGACAGAGTAAATTGAGTGTCGTCTGAGCTCTGACCATAAAAAATTGAGTGTCGTCAGTTCAGATGCTGTTGGTCCCCTTTTCTAAACAGAATTTATAGAGCATCTCTAGCAGAAGCCTGCAAAACGCAGACCCGTAAAACTGTTTTGCAGGTCACGGAACGCGCGTCTTTTGGCTCGAAACGACACCGCGCGGAACAGAAACCGTAAAACCAAACCGTAAAACAGAATATGCTGTAGAATATTAGGTTGTCTTCCTCCTTCTCTTTTCACCCAAATCAGTGGCCTCCGGTACTACTGATCGATCGATGGATGCCTGACTGCCGACACGCGCATGGAGACGGCCGAAGCCCCCCCCGCGCGCAACAGCATCTTCACGCGGACGAAGGCCCCGGCGCGGCGGCCGGCTGGAGCCCCCGCGGCGGCCGAAGCCCCCCGGGGACGCAACCGGAGGAAGCCCGCCCGAAGGCGCACCCCCCCCCACCCCCCGCGACGCAGCCGGAGGAAGCCCGCCTGAAGCCTCCCGGAAGCGGTGCTTCTCGGGCGCCCCTCCGCGACCGCCGCCGCCGTTCCTCGCCGTCGAGCCGCCGTCGCTCCTCGGCGCCCCTCCGCGACCGTTGCTCCTCGAGGCTGCCACTGCTTCGTCGTCGAGCCGCCGCCGCGAGTAGAGTCCCCGGGGCCGGCGAGCAGCTCCTTGCCTTCGAATTTCCGGCGACTCCGGTTGCGATTTCTGCTAGGTTCACGGTGGAAGGTCACCGGTGGATACTGAATATTCAGCCCGCCAACGCCTAGCGCGTATACAGGCCACCGCAAAATCGGACGCGAAATCTGTGAACTTAAGGTCTGGAGGGTGAAATTTACGGGCCCCCTCAAAAAGTTTTACGGGCCGGAGAGTTTTGCGGGTTCTGTTCTCCGCGCTTTTGCGATTTTAAATCCGCACCGGACGGTTAATATGCGGGTTTGCCCCTTTTGCGGGTTCTGCTAGAGATGCTCTGAGGTACAAGCGAGCTGGCGGCGCAGATCGCTCCCGCTGGGAACCGTTGTGCACTTCTTCTACTGCCAAGCGCTCAAGACTAGCTTATGAATTACAGAATGTATCTGAAATATTGAGGCACGGCATTACGACACCGCAATGATAAAGGAGTCAAAACCTTAGTGCTCGAGCAACCTCAGCTTCAGCATTGAGATGGTAAATGTTGTCAAACTTCTCCTTGGCGTGCGGCTTGGAGTTGTGCACTTAGGATCCCTACGGAGACCCATGATCGAACTTGGTCAAGTCAGGTGCAGCCTGAAGCGTCTTCTTCTTTTTGTTCCCTTGTACTTTTTTAATAGTTTTCTTTTTAACCTTGCCATTTTCAATTATTAAGGAGAAGTTTATGGAAAGTTTACACACCACAGGATGCAATATCCCAAAAACACAAGGTTACATTATTCAAGACTTTTATCCCGACAAGATACCACGTTGACGCCTCGTCTTTTATTCTATCAACATGCATTGTGAACGTTATAGAAATGTTGAATGATTCCGGAACACGTGTGCATTCCTCTCTTTCCAAGTTTCACAAGAGACTACAAGACAAGGTTTTTCTCGGTTGGCTAGATTTATGAATAAGCTCCGTCCCGTTCATTGACGGATCCATAGAGGGCAAGTCATGATGCATAGGTTAGGGTTTCGCTCCCATTTTCGGAAAAGAAATCATAGAGGCCAAGTCAACCCTTCATGGTCGACCAGACCCTAACGGTGAACCGACAATTGAAAAGAAAGTCAGCCGACGATTTCTTCAACTTGAATGCAAAAGCTTGCGAAGCCCATAATTTTGCCATCCAGGCTTTCAAGCTTGTTAGCCGTCCAAAAAATATTTGGAGGATCAACAAAGTGAAAATTTTACCTTTTGGTGGCGCTTAAGGCCTCTACTCCATGAAAGGCATAATCGTGATTGTTTGACCCGCAAATTGCATCTTCTAGGCCGAAGACACCGAATAGCACTCGTTATTAGTAAATTTCCCCCAAAAACTCGTGTCGGGCGTGTCGTGGTCAATGTGAACAAGGGCTATTCGGTGTACGGCGGCTCGTTTGGTCCGCGTTTGTCCGTTTGCGTCGCCAAAAGGACAGGCCCAGTCCGCCCCTGTCCGCCTGCCAGTGCGCCCAACGGCACGACGCATCGAGTCCACCCTACCATTTTTTTTCCAACTAATCAGGCCCTATATGGGCCTTTTTCATTCATATATAGGGGAGGTGGGCCACAAACGGCCTTTTTACAAAATACTTTTCAAAATAAAATATTTAAAGAGCCTAATATTTTTTGCCCTTCGCGGGCTTCTACTTGTTCTTCTTGTCGTCCTCATCATCATCCTCGAGGATGATTTACGGCGGCTCCTGTCAGAGGTGCGTTGGCGGCCCTCCTCGCTGTGGGACGGCGGCCGGCGGCGTTCCCGGCTACTCCTGCGCCTCCTGTGCGACGGGCGGCGCACGCTCGACCTCCCAGGCGCCGCCGTTGAAGATCCAGCGCTGCCCTAGAAGGCTGTCTGGCAGCGGTGGCGCCGGTGGCAGGTCCACCTCCATGGCCTCGTACCACGGTTGCTGGGGCTCCAGGACAGCCGCCTGCTACGCCTCCGCCGTCGCGGCCTGCTCCTGGGCGACGTCGGCGAGGACCATGGCCCAGCGCCGCGACTCGTCCTCCGCCATCTGCCTGAGGGAGGCCTCCCTCGCGGCCTCCCACTCCTCCTCCTCGCTGAGCTCCGTCTACACGTGCTGCGGGGGCGGCGGCGGTGGCGGAGACCCAATCCTTATCGCGCGCGGCACTGGCGGCGCGTCGCGGTGCCGTGTGTGCGGTGGCGGAGACCACCGCCCAGATGGCGGCGTCGGCGCCCTCGTGTACATGGCCTGCCGCCGCAGGCTGTGCTCGTTGCGGAACCACTCCGTCCAGTTGGAGGACGTGGCCGCGAAGGCGGGGTCATTGCGGAGTTCGCGGGGGAGGCGGCGGCGCTCGATCTCCGCATCCCGTGCCCTCAAGCTCGTCGGCATCGGGGGGCACGGGGATGCGCTGCGGATTCAGATGCCAATGCTCGGGGAGCTTGACATTTAGCCACGGCAGCGGAGTCGCGTGGTTCCAGTACCATTCGCAATCCTCGCGCCTGACGTAGACCCGCTCACGCAGGGACGCGCCCGGCGGCGCGAGCTGGAACACAGCGGGGAGCGGCGCCGGCGCACGCTCAGGGGATGGGTAGGGGATGGCGTCGGGGTGGGCGTGCGCATGCGGCGGCGGCGGGAAGAACCACCCGAGGACCCCGCCTCGTGGTCGTTCTTGCCCTTTCCGAATCCAGGCCACCGGAGCGGCATTCCGGCGAGCTGGGCGGCGGGAGGGCTAGGGTTTGGGCTGGGGGTTTGGTCGCCGGAGAGGGAGCGGCGTGGGGGAGTGAAGAGGGTGGGTGGGGGCTGCCCGTCCCTATCCCCTGGCATTAAAAAGGACTGGACCAGGGGAGGCCGACCGGCGCGGGGTGGCTGCCAGGTGGGGACGGGGCGGACACGACGCGTGGGCGCGCGGACGCGTTTTCTCTCCGCCGCGCGTCCGCCTCGACGCATCGGTTGCCCAAATTTGGGCCAGGGATGCGTCGGGGCGGACGCGCGGCGGACCAAAAAGCGATGCGCGGTCCGTTTGCGTCGCCCTGTTGGGCCGTGTTTTTGGCCCTCGCGGATAGGAACGGACCGACACGGACTGGATGCGTCGGCCCGTTGGAGTCATCCTTATGTTCCAAGTGTTGAATGTGAGTTCTTCTGAGGTGAGACACCGAGAGCGGAAGGCCAAGACACCTGCGCCCGTTTCAAAAGCCTTGATAATGCTTATACGAATGCGAACAATTTGTTTACCCCAAAAATAGTCGAGGACAGCTGAATATCCCCCATTCACCTTCATAGAGAATGAACGACACAAAGCAAAATGTGAGGAACAAAATTTTCCATATTCATTTGATTCGATCAGGACATCTGCTACAAGGATCTGTATCTGTACAATTTCACCATTCTGGTAGTCGAAAAAACCACTTGAAAACTACTACTGTACTACAAAGAAGAAGAGATGGAGAGCCAAAATTGCTTGTAACAACCCGAACAAACGAACTGCTTCTCATCAGTCTTGCCATCGGAGCAGCATAACCACGCATCGCGAGATGATGTAGAGCCTCGACCGCTGCTCCTTCACCGCTTTGCTGAATCCTCTTCCTCTCCTCCTTTGGCTACCGAGCTTCATCTTGGGAGTATCTCCGAACCAACTCTTGAAAGCCTGAAGTAGCTAGTTAAGCTGAAAGCCTGAAGCGAAAACAACTGTATGTATGATCGATCTTGTTGACTCAACGGAACACACTGCAATGGGCAGTTATATAGGCACCACGATCAAGTGACGGACGTTCGACTGGATACTAGAATACGCCTCCACCATATCATGGCTGGGCTGGCGACCCACACCTGCATGTACATCCACCGCCCGACATGGGAGAGTAAAACTAGTAGCCCACTGACCATCAATTATCACGTCATCTTATCATACAATACTCAGCTCCAGGCTGCAGCTTTGGCCCTTCGGCCATTAGTTTACTGCTTCACCTCCGAGCCGGCCGGGAGAGACACCCCGGAATGGCTCTTCCGCGCCCCTGAAGGGCAGCTCTGTCATTGAGACTTAATAAGAGAGATAAATGTGCCGTTGCATCGGCATGCAGGCTGCATGTGTCGAGATCTGGCAACAGCTAAGGATTTGCCTGGATCTCTGGCCTTTCGTCCTATGCCGTGCTGCTTCCCTGCTGCAGATCAAGAACATGAACAACTATGTATCACTGTCCCTGGGGGAGCTGTTACAGGAAGAATAGTGCGCATATTGGCCGGCCAAGCTGCTGCTGATTCGCCTTGCTTGCGGTGAAGATTTTGGTCTCCACAAGTGCATCGGTGAGTAGCGAGTAGAGTATGACATGCTTTGACACCTCAGAATCGGCGTGGCCAACATTACAATATTTTCTTGATTGCTGCAGTGCACAAGTCAATTTGATTGGGGAACATGATCGATCCGGCACTTCGTGCTCAAAGAAAAACTGGAATTTACCTTGTTTATCAAGCATGTAGTTTGCTTTCATACATGTAAATGTGGTACTTTGTCGACAAGACCAATATGTACACAATACACTTTGAGCTCCTAAGGGATTTCTTAAATTAGTCAAACTAAGCTGCTAACTTGCTCCTTATGAGTTTTTTATACTGTAAAACGGGTGGCCCTAGTCTCTCCATTAATTGATTAACACAAGCAATTTATTAAGATTGCTTCGTACCAAACACAATACACACTCAGATCACAACACAATACTCAACAAGCCATACCATTTTTTTTAAACGAAGGTAAAACCTTTGCCTTATTCGATAATTAAAAAGAAAGTGATAGGTTATTTAGCGGAATAAACCGAGTGAAAACCTTGCAATATACAACAACACCACAGGGAGGAGCCCATCCAAACACAGAGTAACATCTAAGACCAGACCAGCAACACCCAAAGTAACAACCTTTCTGTATCTATAACAACCGTTAACCGGCGACAACTCTAGGACTACACATTTGTCGAATGTTTCTTTGCTATTCTCTTCTTTCTTTTCTTGCCCCTGATAGTAACCGTCTTGAGAGATTTCTCCACCTTTCTGATTAGGTCCTCTGATACATTTCCTGCCAAGACGCAAGCAAAATCCTTACGATATCAAGAACTAGTGGCCTCTAAACAGGCGAGTAAGCCTCTAAACAGCCATACATTTTATGGTGAACTAGCTATAAGGTGTCCGATGTCTTCAAGTGTTGCGTAGTGAAAGAATCTCGTGCTTTTACATGTTGCAGCAAACACTACAACACACGATCTAATAGTGGTCTTTATGGATAACCTGGAAAAAATTGGGAACACTTTTCTTGCCGAAAAGTAAATCTTTTCGACATATCCAAAGGAACCAACATAGAGCCAAAACTTCAACTATTCATTCACATATTATTAATTAATTATTCAAGAACGCCAATCGGCCAAGTCAGAGATCGACGCTGAACATATCGGCTAACAAAAATGGATCGTCTCATGACAGTATCACAAACACTATGACCAGTGATCGAATAAAGAAATTACACTTACTAGATAATTCCTTCAAAATAGTGTCGCATCAGTGGAACATGGGGTTCCCCTTGTGCTATCAAAGTGGGTCCACCACACGTGGGCTAACCAAGAAGATGAACATTGACATCCTACAGCTAAGGACTCAGGTCCCAGAGACCTCACGGGGTCTCCTTCACCGTATGATACCAGACAGAGTCCCGAGAGTCCAAGTACCAAGCAGGAGGCTGGGCTCCCTCTCGGGTAGGATCCCGTACAAGCAACGGATAAGCACTCCAACATGTGCTTGAAGCTCCTAGAAAACTTGGGAAGCAACGCAAGAGAGAGGCGGCTCGGGGACATGGCCGGTGGAACTGTCAGTACTTGTCGACACCGCTTTCATTAAAGGTGGACGCCTGATGCTTGTAAAATGCATACTTGAACTTTGCACTATATTACTTATATTCCAATCATATTTGCATCATATAAGGGTTATATCACTGTTATATAATGATTTTTGGAAATATTTTATTTATTTCCTATTTTTATGGAATTAACCCTGCGCAGGCAGAAAACCATATTTCTTTCCTTTAATGTTTCATGGACCCAAACGACGTCCAAATCACCTGCAAATTTACGAGCGTCAATATTTGAAAGAAAAAGACTTGGGAGCGAAGGAAGCGAACAAGCAGAGCCCCGAGGGCCAAAAGAGGTGGGCCCACGCGGCCCTGTACCTGGCCGCGTGGTGATGGTCTCGAAGAACAAGGCTTTGATACCTGCAAAAATAAACGGGATTAGGTTGAGACTCCAAGTGCAGAGTGTATAGTAAGTGGAAGACAGTTTTCCCCACGAGGGGTGACTCGAGGGTTTAATATCGAACTCTCGGGGAATCTGAAGTGGTAGATTTATCTTCTTATCCTTCTTTTGGTTACCTACAAAACAAGGTTAGATGTTTTGGTCCTCAACCTCACCTGTGGTTGTCAAGCACAAGGTGTAAGAATGATATCAGGATAGTTATGCAATGCAAACAAGAAATAAATATGCAATGATGGTGGATGCAATGATAAATGATATTTTTGGGTTTTTGAATGATGTATGCAAGATGAAAAGTATTTTTGTATTTTCGGATTTAATGATGGCTGAAAATAGAAAAGTGGTATATGGTGTTGGAAAGGTGTTTCTTATGATTAAAAATGGACTGGGGTTCATGGTTTCACAAATGCACTCTCTCTTTATAAAGTGGTAGACAATGGAACACACAAGTTAACATATGAGATTGCAACACAGGGTTTGATAACAAGTTACTTAGATATATGGGCATCACGTCCTAACATAGAGATCTTTTGGTTATTAACCTCTCTTATACTCCACCAAGATGCGAACTAAATCATAACACCTCAGTAATTAAGATAACTCAGAGTATAGCATTAAGTATCATGACATGAAGTGAAAATAAGAACATGCTAGATCTAGTCATGGAGTAGTGGCAATGGTCACGCCCACATCCCCGGTAGCATGGTATTTTAGTTTATCCCTAGTGAGGTAACAAAGTAAGGTAAAGATACCAAAGTGGATCGCAGAACTTTCTCTCACGTTCACTGCACTAGCCACCCCCCGTTACTCCAACTAATGCACACGTTCCCCCACACACGCTCTCATAAACATGCTTGATCAAAACAAGTAGACAAGAACGGGGTACATAATATGCATCTATACTCATAACTGAAACAAACATTGCAATCTCAAACATATATTAACTCATAAAGATCCACCACAAAGGTATTACAACGGTGACCGTAATCATGTTCAGCAGCTCATACGGTGCTAATTAGTGAAGCTCAAGAGAGGAGAGATACATAAGTTACTTCCACAAACCCATAGTCCAGAGGTGGACTACTCCCTCTTCATCATGGAGACGGTGGAGAAGTCGATGGAGAAGATGGAGACCACGCCGGCAGCGCCCCGCCGGAGTTTTCCCCCTCCAATCTGCAGCTCCTGATCTCCGTTTCGGTGTTTCTGTGTTTGTGCGGCGCTCCTTCCAGAGAACGTCGGGGGACCTTTTTTATAGGCGTTTTTAGGTCAAGACGATGTCGGTGGAGCGAAGATCGACGGCAACGGAGCCACGAGGCCCAAACGGGTGGGTCCCACGCGGCCACAGTACCTGGCCGCGTGGGCCCCCCGTTTGGCCCTCGGCCTCCGTTTGCTCGCTTCCTTCGCCCACAGGTCTTCTTCCTTCCAAATATTGACGCCCGTAAATTTCCAGGTGATTTCGTTGACGTTTGGGTCCCTGAAACATTAAAATAAGAAAACGGGTTTTCTGCCTGTGCAGGGTTAATTCCATAAAAATAGGAAATAAATGAATATTCCCAAAATCATTATAAAACATTGATATAACCCTTATATGATGCAAATATGATTGGAATATAAGCAATTAAAGTGCAAAGTTCATGTATGCATTTTACATGCATCAACATCCCCAAGCTTAATCCATGCTCGTCCTCGAGTATGAAGATGATAAAACTAACATGGACTTTGCAATTTAATACTTAACAATGGATATCAAAGATGATTACTATTGCTACATATAGTCAAATGATTCATTCTTCAAAGGAGTAGCAATATGCAAATAGTTTATGAAGTGATATCAAGTATTCAAGACAAGGATGTTCATTGATAGTTCACAAAGTGTAACATGGTAGCAAGTAATATGGAACACATGTATGCATAATGATAAGTAGAACATCCTACAATGGTCATAGAGTGTAGATGAAAATCTGAATATGATAGGTGTACACTTTGGAAAGATGTATATGTGAGTAGAGGTAAAGCATGCATAAGTTTCATCCAACTTCCAAACTCTTCTACTTAAGTTAATGATTGCAATAAGGTATTCATTGGTGTCAAGCTCTCATTGCCCCTATCATAGCATCTTGAATGATTAAGGTTAAAGTGAAAGCAAATATGAGTAGTGTGCTTGATAAAGAATGGGTTGAATGTCTCATGCCCCTTGAATACAAGTACTTACACCATGTGTTACTCAACTTGGGAAACAAAGCAAGTTCAATTAAATATCATTGTAAGCATAATAGTATCATCAAGAGCGTCAACTGGGGTACCTCTTGTCCCAAGATATGGAACAAGCCCATATCAAAATGACAAGACAAACAAACAAAATGAACAATCTCAACACCCTTTTTATTTACCATTTGGAATAGTTTTTTATTGCAAGGTGTATCACAGAAGGTTCACCATAGTATGTAAGTAAATTTCCACCATGAATGATGCATGGCTTAGATTAGCGGCCCAGGCGTCTCTCTAACCATTTACACAAACTCATTTAAACTCACTCTATTTCCACATTTATTTCAACATGATAAGCATCCATAGACAAAAGCACATGATATCAACTAAATGAGATGAAGAGCGTGTTGAAAGCTTGCCATGTGACAGCACATATGGGCTAACTTCCAACCCAAAACATTCATCAAGCCACAAACATCATAATCTTAATCACAATGGGTCAAGTTTTATTATGCAAATAAAAGAACATTGTGCATCAAGTTCGTGAGAGCTATATAACCAATTTTTTCCATTGCAATCAATAACATAAACATTTTCATTCAGAGGTAAGATAACACAAACAACATGTTAAACATACTCGGAATAGCATAAAGCCAATAGGTAGATATGGTGGACTCACTGGAATAACTTTGGTTGAAGGTGTTGGAAACAAGTTTTTGCTTGTTGGAGTTTTTGGGCTAGCAAAAGGGAGAAAGTTGACCATCTAGATGCATGCATGAGTGTCCATAGAACTAACTAATCCATGTTAAACCAAGTAAATAACAATCAGCACCAAAACATGAATAAGTGATAGCTCTACAAAAAGAATTTGCAAACTATTACTCATAAACAAGCTCATGAATCATGCAACTATATGTATCATTAAAAATCAAGTCAAACATCCCTTTTCCCAATCTTATAAAAGCATCCAACATATTTCAACCCATATTTCCAGTAGCTCTCTCATATATAATTGATAGTGTGGTGGTCTCTCAAGACTCAAACAAAAACAAAAACGACGCTCCAAGTTTATGCGATAAAGTGTTTCGATCGAAAAACAGAAGTTGGACGTGTGCAAACCGAGAGTGTGTAGGTCCAGCGGGGTTGTCTTCACATCCCCAAGCTTATGGTCTTCACCATCCTTGGATAGCTCTTGGTGCATCTCCTCCAATCCCTGTGAAAAAACTTCAAAACACCGTTTCTCCCATCTCTTTTCTGTGGGGTGCATTAATAGTGATAAACAAATAGGTTCCTTGCTGCATATAATCCTTGAACAAAAATTCATATGACATGTCCAGAAAGTATAATGTTGTATGCCTACTCATAAACTCAATTGGATCAAAAAGATTCAACTTAAAAGCTCAAAGCATGCATCAAACAAAATGGGACAGAATCTGTCCAGAAAAACAGCAGCAGCAAAACGTATTTTTCTACCCTACCAAACTTTCTCGAAAAATTCCGAAAAATTCATGCATACAGAGGATGAAAAGTTGCAACTACAGTTCAAATATGAGCTCATTCGGAGTTACAGAATAAGAATTAAAAATCATACCGTGCACTGACTCGTGCAGGAATAAAATCTCCGAACGCTATAAGCAACTTTTTCAAACCAAAAAGGGTAAAACTTGGCACTTTATTAAAAACTCCAGAACCTAACTAGACACAAAATCTCTTGTTACAGCAAGAGGACACAAAGAAAAATCACACACAAAAATAACCGGGTTGCCTCCCGCAAAGCGCTTTCTTTATAGCCATATAGCTAGGCTTCTTACTTGTTGTTTTATTGTGGACGAAGCTCATGAGGGAGCTTGAACTTTGGTGGTTCCCTCTTCCTTGGAAAGTGTTCCATGCACTTCTTGTGTGGAAACTGAAACTTTACATTCCCTTCCTTTGAATCAATGATAGCACCTGTGGTACGAAGAAAAGGTCTTCCAAGAATAATAGGACTAGAGGTTTTATTCCCCATGTCCATGATTAGAAAATCCACAGGCACAAAAGTCATATGTAACTCTACCATAACATCACTTACTTTTCCCAAAGCATGTTTAATAGAGTCATCAGCAAGTGCTAGTTCAATAGAGCATTTTTCAAGATTTTTCAATTCAAGCACTTCATATAGTTCTTTAGATAAAACAGAGACACTAGATCCTAGATCAAGTATGGCATGGTGTGTCTCTTTTCCAATAGTTACTAGTACCTTAGGTATCCACATATCCCCAAGCTTAGGTGGTATCATAGCCTCTTGGTTGTACCTAGCAATCTTTTCTTTCAAGACATGATTAGCAATATAAGAACCAAAACCTGCTTGGTTAGTGTTGATGGAAGGATCACTTGCAAATTTTTGTAAGATAGATATTAATTCATGCAAGCTACAATTTTCTAAGTCAAGCAAAGGATCCTTGACTTCATTAAGCATTTTAACTTCCTCAACTTTCTTTTCCTTTTTAACCCAACTTGTTGCTACAGGAACCTCTTTCACATGTTTAAGAGATGAATCTTTTCTCAATGAATCACTAACTCGAACCAATTTTTCCTCAATATTGTTCAGGTAAACATCTTTTTCCAGAAATTCTTTCTCACAAATTCTCAACTTATGCATGACATTAACCAATTCATTGTTTATCTTTGGAATAATGTTTTCAGAATAAGAAACTAGTTGTTCAAAATCTTCCTTACTAGGTAGCTTTTCTAACTTAGTTTCAAATTTATCCTTTGATGAAGCAAGTGCTATTGTGGTGTCTTCCAACTTTTTCTTGCTACCCACAAAGCTACCAAAAATCCTTCTAAGTGTCATGGCTGCACAAGGTGGTGTTGACAAGACAAAACTTCCACCTGTAGCCCCATCTAAAGCATTTTGATACCAAGGATCTATTCCATAATAGAAATAAAGATTTAGCTTTTCATCTTCACAAGGTGTAGGATCTTCATAATGCATCCTATTAATTCTTACCCAAGCATCTTTTAATGTTTCTCCATGATATTGTTTAAAACTAGAAACAGAATTCCCTAGAGAACTCCCTCCTTGTTTGTTTCCAAGCACCATGATAGCAAGTTTTTTTTGGTATTTTTAATTTTTTATGCAAAACTGAAATAAATATGATATGATATGCAATGACACTAACAAAACAAATAAATTGCTTTGTAAGTAAAGATGGATAAGATGGTGCTCACGTAGGTGCAACCTCCCCAAGCTTAGGTGTTAGCACAAGTTGGTGACGTTGACTTTGTTGTGAGATGAATGCGATGATGCACACCCTTGGATAAATCTCTCAGCTACGATTCCCCGGCAACGGCGCCAGAAAACGTCTTGATGATCCCGAAGAGCAAGGCTTGATACCTGCAAAATAAACGGGATTAGGTTGAGACTCCAAGTGCAGAGTGTATAGTAAGTGGAAGACAGTTTTCCCCACGAGGGGTGACTCGAGGGTTTAATATCGAACTCTCGGGGAATCTGAAGTGGTAGATTTATCTTCTTATCCTTCTTTTGGTTACCTACAAAACAAGGTTAGATGTTTTGGTCCTCAACCTCACCTGTGGTTGTCAAGCACAAGGTGTAAGAATGATATCAGGATAGTTATGCAATGCAAACAAGAAATAAATATGCAATGATGGTGGATGCAATGATAAATGATATTTTTGGGTTTTTGAATGATGTATGCAAGATGAAAAGTATTTTTGTATTTTCGGATTTAATGATGGCTGAAAATAGAAAAGTGGTATATGGTGTTGGAAAGGTGTTTCTTATGATTAAAAATGGACTGGGGTTCATGGTTTCACAAATGCACTCTCTCTTTATAAAGTGGTAGACAATGGAACACACAAAGTTAACATATGAGATTGCAACACAGGGTTTGATAACAAGTTACTTAGATATATGGGCATCACGTCCTAACATAGAGATCTTTTGGTTATTAACCTCTCTTATACTCCACCAAGATGCGAACTAAATCATAACACCTCAGTAATTAAGATAACTCAGAGTATAGCATTAAGTATCATGACATGAAGTGAAAATAAGAACATGCTAGATCTAGTCATGGAGTAGTGGCAATGGTCACGCCCACATCCCCGGTAGCATGGTATTTTAGTTTATCCCTAGTGAGGTAACAAAGTAAGGTAAAGATACCAAAGTGGATCGCAGAACTTTCTCTCACGTTCACTGCACTAGCCACCCCCCGTTACTCCAACTAATGCACACGTTCCCCCACACACGCTCTCATAAACATGCTTGATCAAAACAAGTAGACAAGAACGGGGTACATAATATGCATCTATACTCATAACTGAAACAAACATTGCAATCTCAAACATATATTAACTCATAAAGATCCACCACAAAGGTATTACAACGGTGACCGTAATCATGTTCAGCAGCTCATACGGTGCTAATTAGTGAAGCTCAAGAGAGGAGAGATACATAAGTTACTTCCACAAACCCATAGTCCAGAGGTGGACTACTCCCTCTTCATCATGGAGACGGTGGAGAAGTCGATGGAGAAGATGGAGACCACGCCGGCAGCGCCCCGCCGGAGTTTTCCCCCTCCAATCTGCAGCTCCTGATCTCCGTTTCGGTGTTTCTGTGTTTGTGCGGCGCTCCTTCCAGAGAACGTCGGGGGACCTTTTTTATAGGCGTTTTTAGGTCAAGACATGTCGGTGGAGCGAAGATCGACGGCAACGGAGCCACGAGGCCCAAATGGGTGGGTCCCACGCGGCCACAGTACCTGGCCGCGTGGGCCCCCTCGTTTGGCCCTCGGCCTCCGTTTGCTCGCTTCCTTCGCCCACAGGTCTTCTTCCTTCCAAATATTGACGCCCGTAAATTTCCAGGTGATTTCGTTGACGTTTGGGTCCCTGAAACATTAAAATAAGAAAACGGGGTTTTCTGCCTGTGCAGGGTTAATTCCATAAAAATAGGAAATAAATGAATATTCCCAAAATCATTATAAAACATTGATATAACCCTTATATGATGCAAATATGATTGGAATATAAGCAATTAAAGTGCAAAGTTCATGTATGCATTTTACATGCATCACGTGGGACCCCTCAACTTGGGCCTCGACGCTCCGTTGCCGTCAATCTTTTCTCCACCGACTAGGTTTTGACCTAAAACCACCTATAAAAATAGCCCCCCGACGTTCTCTGGAGGGAGCGCCGCCGAAACACAGAAACACCGAAACAAAGACTTGGAGCTGCAGATTGGAGGGGGAAAACTCCGGCAGGGCGCTGCCGGCGTGGTCTCCATCTTCTGCATCGACTTCTCCACCGTCTCCATGATGAAGAGGGAGTAGTCCACCTCTGGACTATGGGTTAGTGGAAGTAACTTATGTATCTCTCCTCTCTTTGAGCTTCACTAATTAGTACCGTATGAGCTGCTGAACATGATTACGGTCATCTTTGTAATACCATGTGGTGGATCTTTTTATGAGTTAATATATGTTTGAGATTGCAAATGTTTGTTTCAGTTATGAATATAGATGCATATTATGTACCCGTTCTTATTTACTTGTTATGATCAAGCATGTTCATGAGAGCGTGTGTGGGGTGATGTGTGCATTCGTTGAAGTAACGGGAGGTGGCTATAGTGCAGTGAACGTGAGAGAAAGTTCTGCGATCCACTTGGGTATCTATACCTTACTTTGTTGCCTCACTAGAGATAAACAAAAATACCATGCTACAGGGGTTGTGGGTGACCATGCCACCTCTCCGTGACTAGATCTAGCATGTTCTTATTTTAACTTCATGTCATGATACTTAAAGCTATACTCTGAGTCATCTTAATTACTGAGGTGTTATGATTTAGTTCGCATCTTGGTGGAGTATAGTGAGACTAATAATCAAAAGGTCTCTATGTTAGGACGTGATGCCCATATAATTAGTAACTTGGCATTAGACTTTGTGTTGCAATCTCATATGTCAACTCTAGTGTTCCATTGTCTACCACTTTATTAAAGAGAGAGTGCATTTGTGAAACCATGAACCCGGTCCATTTTTAATCATAAGAAACACATTTCCAACAACTTTTACCACTTTTACATTTTCTGCCATTATTAAATCCGAAAATACAAAAACACTTTTACATCTTGCATACATCATAAAAAACCCAAAAATATTATTTATCATTGTGATCATCATCCTTCATATTTATTTACCATCATTGCATATTTATTTCTTGTTTGCATCACAAATTATCTTGATATCATTCTTACACCTTGTGCTTGACAACCACAAGTGAGGTTGAGGACCAAAACATTTAATTTTGTTTTGTAGGTAACCAAAAGAAGGATAGGAAGATAAATCTTTCACTACTGATTCCCCGAGAGTTCGATATTAAACCCTCGAGTCACCCTCGTGGGGAAAACACGTCTTCCACTTACTACACACTCTGCACTTGGAGTCTCAACCTAACCCCGTTTACTTTTCATACAGGTAGATACTGAAGGCTATCACATCTACGGGTATCAACGCCCTCACCTTACCCAGATAAGATATTTGGAGGAGAATGGCCACGTCTCGCTAGTTAGGTTGTGGGGTTTTTTTCCCGCCTAAAACCCCCACGCATCTCATGTGACCCATGTGGAATCCCCTTAGCCTACAAAAGGAGGACCTGAAAGGGATCGTAGGCAAAAAAAAAATTTCCTAACAAAGATAACCTTAAACTAGCCAAAATCTATTACTATGTGGATATACTATAACGGAGAAAACGGTATATATACCCTTGTAAACCGTAAGCGCCGACGATCAAAAGATATGTTTCGATGACGACGCGTGATGAAGAAGATGGCGGTGATGATGATGATGGCAACGCCGACCTCATGGTGGTGGAGACGAACTCCTCCAAGCGCCCCAAATGTGGCGCCTCGCAGGGATCACAATCATGCGGTAAAGAAGACGACGTCCGGGCTCCGATCCAGCCGAGCAGCAGAATTAGAAGACTTATACCGAAGACCAACAACATGGCGGTGTGCGTATGGTGGAGAAAACCTCAACCTATGCGCAACTCCAATTGCGGAGTCACGTCCGAAGGTGAGAGAGAGGAATTTCTGGGTGAATTTCCAAGGCACATGGACACCTCTATATATAGGTGGAGGAGGGCTGCCACCCTCGGTGGCCGGGCGGTTGATGGCTACGTGTTGGTGAACCCCAAGAGGAGGTTATGATGTAGACAGCAGAAGTTTTCCCTTGAATAATCTACCCAAGGTTATCAATCCAGTAGGACTTGACGATCTATTGGAAGGTTGTTGATGTTGACTCCCCCTGGCGCTAGGGAGCTTGCACCAACGTGGAATCTGCACAGACACAAACCAGAACTTTGCCCAACACGAAACAGAGAGGTTGTCAATCTCTCCGGTCTTGCAGAAACAAAGAGTTAAACGTATGGTGTGGAAAACAGCAGGAAAAACAGCAAGTAACAGGAAACAGATGATTGCAGCAGGTTGTGTAAACAGTATGAGGAAATTGGACCAGGGTCCACAGTTCACTAGTGGTGTCTCTCTCAGAACAGATAACTAGCATGTTGGGTAAACAAATTACAGCTGGGCAATTGACAAATAGAGAGGGCATAACAATGCAATACATGCCAAGATGTCTACTATGAAATCTAGTTGGGCATTACAACAAAGTACATAGACCGTTATTCCAACCGCATCTATGCCTAAATAATCCACCTTCAAGGCAGCATCCGCATCCTGTTCAGTATTAAGTTGCTAACAACAGATTATTGCATGAAGTAAAGTGTGTAATGTAATCAATACAAGTGCCCTTGGACACTGCACCAATGTTTTATCCCTAGTAGCAACAGCACATCTACCATCTTAGACCTTTCTGTCACTGATCCAGATATCTAGAGACTGAACCCACTATCGAGCATAAATACCCCCTCTTGGAGTCACAAGCATCTACTTGGCCAAAGCATCTACTAGCAACGGAGAGCATGCAAGATCAAGAGCACATAGATAAACAACTTGAATAAACATGGTATCAATATTCATCGGATCCCAGCAAACACAACATCTAGCATTACAATAAGATGATCTTGATCATGTTAGGCAGCTCACAAGATCTAAACATGGAGGCACAAGGTAGAGAGACAACCATCTAGCTACTGCTATGGACCCGTAGTCCAGGGGTGGACTACTCACGCATCACTCCGGAGGCAGGCATGGTGATGTAGAGCCCTCCGGTGATGATCTCCCCTCCGGCAGGGTGCCGGGAAGAGCTTCAGAACTCCTCCGATCTGAGATTGACGATGACGGCCGCGACGGAACTTTTCGTGGAATATGATCGACCGTAATAGGGTTTTCGCGTCGCGGAGAATATATAGGCGAAGAGGCGGCGTCGGTGGCCGAGGGGGGCCACCACGCCATAGGGGGGCGCGGGCCCACCCTGGGCCGCCCTAGTGTGGCGTGGCCCCCTGGTGGGTCTGCTCCGACTCCCCTTTGGACTCCGTGATCTCCTCGTGATATTATTGACGATGTCTTTTGTTTCGTCCAATTCCGAGAATATTTCCTTAATAGATTTTCTGAAACCAAAAACAGCAGAAAACAGGGAACTGGCACTGTGGCATCTTGTTAATAGGTTAGTCCCAGAAAATGCATAAAAATGATATAAAGTGTAACCAAAACATGTAGCAATTGATATAATATCAGCATGGAACATCAAAAATTATAGATACGTTTGAGACGTATCAAGCATCCCCAAGCTTAGTTCCTGCTCGTCCTCGAGTAGGTAAACGATAAAAACAGATAATTTTTGAAGTGACATGCTACCAACACAATCTTTGATCAAATAACAATGTAATGCACATGATCTGAATGAAGTGATCCAAGCCAATGGTCTATAGTTTGCAAGCAAGTAAATAAAGAGTAAACATAAGTGATCACACAAGTGCAAACTTTCATGAATAATACTATAAAACATTTAGAGATATAATAGTCTAACATAATAGTTAGCTCACAGCAGCAATAATTCTCAACATGAAAGTGTTTGTATCAACACAAAGGAAGATAATAGCTTCAGCTTTTGCTTCAACTTTCAACATGTATATCATATAGATAATGTCAATGCAAAGAATATGATCAACCAAACACAAAGTTATGTAAAAACTGTTATACTGGAGTTGACAATGATGTTTGCTTAAGTAGACAGAAAGAAGTGGGAAAACTGACTCAACATAAAAGTAAAAGAATGGCCCTTCGCAGAGGGAAGCAGGGATTAACATCATGTGCTAGAGCTGTAGTTCCCGAAGGCATATAGAGAGCATAAAATATTGTTTTGTAAGGTAATGGTGTATACAGGTGTCAACAAATCAGCAAATAGGCAATACTCTACTTCACTAGTTGATCAAACTTTACAAGAGCGGCTCCCATGAAGGACGTTATTTCTACCAGCGGGCAGATCATCCCTCTTCTCTTTTGTTTACACACTTGTGAACATTGCTTGACTGACGAATCAGGGGCAAAAAGATGTGAAGAGAATTGTTTGGTTAAAGTTGTAATTAATTGGGACTGGGCACCCCGTTGCCAGCTCTTTTTGCAAAATTATTGGATAAGCGGATGTATATGCCACTAGTCCAGGTGTGTAAAATTTGATCAACCAGGAAATAAAGACCACCTATCTACGTCCTTATGAGCTTTTCAAGTAGTGACACAAAAAGGATAATTGTTTTGAGTAGTTAGTAGATAGCACATGAAGAAATTTACTTGGAATGGTGAAAACACCACATAATAGGTAGGTATGGTGGACACAGGTGGCATGGATTTGGCTCAAGGTTTTGGATGTACAAGAAGCATTCCCTCTTAGTACAGAGTTTAGGCTAGCAAGGTTATTATAAGCAAACATCATTATCAACTGGAATAGCAAGAGTGTACATAAAACACAAGGTTTGACGAACCATAGACTCCCACTGTCTTCCTTGTTAACACATAGCCTTCATCCAAAAATTATCTAGACTACTATGGACTTCCAATTATGCAACAGATTATTATAGCAGAAAATCCTTATAGTAGTTCTTCATTAATAGCCATTACTTACATGATGCACAAGCTTAAACATTAATTACTTGACAGCTCAAAACAATTGGCAAGCATCAAATTACTCAAGACAACGATCTAAAAAGATTCATGTAAGCATTTTATACCACTACCACATGCATAGCATTTTTCTGGTCCAACCAAACACCAATCAACTTATTTGACAACTCTCCAAACAGATATAAGTGAAGCAAGAGAGTACTTTCTTCAAAAGAAACTGAAGCTCTAACAAGAGATACATGAAAAACTGAGAGCTAAAGCAATAACAGCAACTAGACAGGAATACTCAACAAGTATAAGTGAAGCACAAGAGTATTCTAATGAAAAAGTGGAGCGTGTCTCTCTCCCAAACATGAATACTAGGATCCAACAAGTATAGCACAGCAAACAAAACAAAACAAACTGAAAACAAAAACACACTGACGCTCCAAGGAAGAGTACACTAGTATGAAGCAATAAAAATATAGCACCATTAGAGATGACCTGATAATTTGTAGATGAAGAAGGGGATGCCTTGGGCATCCCCAAGCTTAGATGCTTGAGTCTTCTTGAAATATGCTGGGGAGGTAAGCCTCCCCAAGCTTAAGCTCTTCACTCTTCTTGATCATGTAATATCATTCTCCTCTATCAACACTTGAAAACTTCCTTCACACCAAAACTTAACAGCTTTTCTCATTAGCAGGTTAGTGCACTAAAAGATAATACTTCAAAGTTCTAGCAAAGACAAAACTCACAAGCCAACTATTTTAAACATTAGCCACTGTTACTAGGCTCAAGTGGGCACTTTTACACGAAAAGAAACCACTTAAAAACTTGTAAAAGAGAGAATGCAAAATAAAAGACAGAATCTGTCAAACCAGAACAGTCTGTAATGACGAATTTTTTCGAGGCACTTACGATGCTCAGATGAAGAACTTTTGAAATAATGAAAGTTGCGTAACATCATCAGGAACATGCACAAAAAGTTTCAGCATTTTTCGATTTTTTCTGATTTTCTACTGAATTAAACGGTGACGAACAGCAATCTGTCCCAATGCAGTCCCGAAAATAAACCAACTTTGCATTAGTAACTCTCCTTGGCACAACAAAACAGCAAATAAAAGATACAAAGGAGTTGCTACAGAGGTAAACAAGCATCCTTGACACATGGGTTATCTCCCACAAGTGCTTTTCTTTAATGCCTTTCAGCTAGGCTTTAGGATTTTAATGATGCTCGCATAAGAATAAGAGTTGAAAAACAAAGAGAGCATCAAGAGGCAAATATCAAAATCATCTGAGTCTAACCCACTTCCTATGCAGAGGAATATTGTAGTAAAACAAATCATTGAAGCATAAAGCAGCTAGCATAGGAAGATGCAACAAATCCAACTTTAAAACTTCCAACACAAAGAGAGGTATTTTAGTGACATGAAAACTTTTAAAACCATCTTTCCCTCTCTCATAATAATTTTCAATAGCATCATAAACAAACTCAACAACATAACTATCACATAAAGCATGCTTTTTATGATCTACAAACACATAACTTTTATCAAGCAAGATAGTGGGATCAAAAATTTCAAACCCACTTTTAGACATATTGAAACAAGTTGATTGATCACTCTCAATAGTAGAATTAATAATATTATCAAGCAACATAGGACCATCATCTAGAGCTTTATCATAAACATTTTCTAAGCAAACACTCTCATTACCATGCATTTCGAAATTAGGAATAAAAAGAGGATTATCATAAGACTTATCAAAATAGCATGGATTTTCATAAACAACATTGGGGGAAATATTTGGTACTTCTGTTATTTTTGCTTTCTCTTGAGTCAAGGAATGTTTGTCTACCTCAAATTTATCAAAAGAAGTTATTTCAATAGTATCATTACCAACTTCCCCAAGCTTAATATTTTCCATAGCATTAGCAACAACCATGTTCAAAGAGTGTATACCAATATCATTGGTACTATCATGCAAATAAAGTTCCATAGGTTTTTTAATTTTCTCTTCAAACACATCATGTCCTAGCTCAAGATAAATTTCATAAAGGTTTCTCAAGTTGTTTTCAGCCATAGGACAAGTTTCAAGCAAAGTACCCATGAATAGCAAGCAAAGAACTAGACATAATAACAAACCGAAATAAACTAGATGCAGGAATTTAATTTTTTTTGGGTTTTTGATTTTTAACAGCAAGCAAAACAAAACTAAAACAAGACAAAAACAAAGTAAAGAGATTGGAACTGAGAGACTCCCCTTTCCAATAGCCTCCAAGTCCCCGGCAACGGCGCCAGAAAACAGCTGGTGCCTGGTTGACGGGAGAGTATTTGAGGATGATGATGATGGTGATGATGAGTACTTCCCCGGCAACGGCGCCAGAAAACAGCTTGATGGCTACGTGTTGGTGAACCCCAAGAGGAAGGTTATGATGTAGACAGCAGAAGTTTTCCCTTGAATAATCTACCCAAGGTTATCAATCCAGTAGGACTTGACGATCTATTGGAAGGTTGTTGATGTTGACTCCCCCTGGCGCTAGGGAGCTTGCACCAACGTGGAATCTGCACAGACACAAACCAGAACTTTGCCCAACACGAAACAGAGAGGTTGTCAATCTCTCCGGTCTTGCAGAAACAAAGAGTTAAACGTATGGTGTGGAAAACAGCAGGAAAAACAGCAAGTAACAGGAAACAGATGATTGCAGCAGGTTGTGTAAACAGTATGAGGAAATTGGACCAGGGTCCACAGTTCACTAGTGGTGTCTCTCTCAGAACAGATAACTAGCATGTTGGGTAAACAAATTACAGCTGGGCAATTGACAAATAGAGAGGGCATAACAATGCAATACATGCCAAGATGTCTACTATGAAATCTAGTTGGGCATTACAACAAAGTACATAGACCGTTATTCCAACATCTATGCCTAAATAATCCACCTTCAAGGCAGCATCCGCATCCTGTTCAGTATTAAGTTGCTAACAACAGATTATTGCATGAAGTAAAGTGTGTAATGTAATCAATACAAGTGCCCTTGGACACTGCACCAATGTTTTATCCCTAGTAGCAACAGCACATCTACCATCTTAGACCTTTCTGTCACTGATCCAGATATCTAGAGACTGAACCCACTATCGAGCATAAATACCCCCTCTTGGAGTCACAAGCATCTACTTGGCCAAAGCATCTACTAGCAACGGAGAGCATGCAAGATCAAGAGCACATAGATAAACAACTTGAATAAACATGGTATCAATATTCATCGGATCCCAGCAAACACAACATCTAGCATTACAATAAGATGATCTTGATCATGTTAGGCAGCTCACAAGATCTAAACATGGAGGCACAAGGTAGAGAGACAACCATCTAGCTACTGCTATGGACCCGTAGTCCAGGGGTGGACTACTCACGCATCACTCCGGAGGCAGGCATGGTGATGTAGAGCCCTCCGGTGATGATCTCCCCTCCGGCAGGGTGCCGGGAAGAGCTTCAGAACTCCTCCGATCTGAGATTGACGATGACGGCCGCGACGGAACTTTTCGTGGAATATGATCGACCGTAATAGGGTTTTCGCGTCGCGGAGAATATATAGGCGAAGAGGCGGCGTCGGTGGCCGAGGGGGGCCACCACGCCATAGGGGGGCGCGGGCCCACCCTGGGCCGCGCCCTAGTGTGGCGTGGCCCCCTGGTGGGTCTGCTCCGACTCCCCTTTGGACTCCGTGATCTCCTCGTGATATTATTGACGATGTCTTTTGTTTCGTCCAATTCCGAGAATATTTCCTTAATAGATTTTCTGAAACCAAAAACAGCAGAAAACAGGGAACTGGCACTGTGGCATCTTGTTAATAGGTTAGTCCCAGAAAATGCATAAAAATGATATAAAGTGTAGCCAAAACATGTAGCAATTGATATAATATCAGCATGGAACATCAAAAATTATAGATACGTTTGAGACGTATCAGCGGTGTGGGACTAAACTCCCACACCAGCCACGACCCAAGGGTGTCCGCCGGCCCCATGTGGCCCACCTAGGCCGGCCGGCCTCCTCCCCTTTTGTGGGGTGCGGTTCCCCCTCTTGGGCCTCTCTTTCAGGAGTATGGCCCATTTAGAGATTGGTCTGCCAATAAATCCGAAAATAAATATTTAAAAATGTATTTAACTATTAATTCCATTAATTAATATTAAACACAATTTATCTAATTTATTCTGGCCCTGAAAACTATTTCGTCGCCCTCCGATCATCGGGTATGTCCCAGAACGCTTCTGGTGCTCTCTTCTATTTTCTCTTATGTGTCCAATCTATATTAAGCATCACTCCCCCTGTGGTTTGAGAATACTCCAGACATGATCGAGACACGTTCTCCGATCAATAACTAACAGCGGTTCCGTGGATACCCACATTAGCCCCCATGAATCACGAATAACTTTGTCGTTTGAACCTTAGACGTCAAGTCTTAAACCTTTTGCCATGAGATACTTAGTTTGTCCAAGACTTGATCTTAGGCACTGCGATACCTAGCTTGATCTCGTTACCTGTAATACTATTCTTTACTCGTCTCTGATATTACATCCCCGTGACCTAGTCACATGCTTGCAAGCTCATTGATGTAATCTCACCGAGTGGGCCCAAAATATCTATCCTGCTATGTGGATTGGAAAATCCCGCTCTTGATCCCTCACCTCAGAATACTCCCTTCCGATATCCGAGAGGGACACCTTTATTGTCACACTATGCAAAATATGACGTTTGATGCAATCAAAGTATCTTTCAGAAACAACGATTAAAGTTGATCCCACGGTCGAAGGCGTAATGACTATGTCCTAAAAATATTGGGTAGGTCCATCACATCATTCTCCAAATGACATGACTCCATTGTCAACTGACATCAATGTCACGTGATCGGAAAACTTCAGTCATCAATTGCACAACAGACTAGTTAAATAGAGACTTCTAGGGACCTCGTTGTTTTATCTACCACATGTGTATTAATTTTCCGCTTAATACAATTATAGCATGGCATAAAACATATTATGAACAATGGAGATATGACAAATAAAGTATCTTTATTAATTGCCTCTAGGGCATATCTCCTTCAAGACCAAGGTCACCCAACACAAGGACACACAAGTTTGAGAGCAAGGCAAGACTAGGCTAGGGCAGGGAGGGAAGAAAGGGAGGTGATCTCCTCAAGGGCAGGATCTACTCTTCTTCCTCCTCTAGCCAACCATCTCCTGGGTACACTACCCGTAAGCCTCCTTGTAAGATACACACTATGAATTGAAGAACTCATCAATCAAGACATCCAGGAGTAGGGCTGCTAGCCTCCGGGCGGCTTGAACCTGGGTAAACTCCTTGTATCTCTGCGTTGCTTCCTTTGATCGTCGATAGGAAGAGCTTGATCTAGATCACCCGCAAGAGATGATTCTCAGCCTCCTGCGCACCCCGAGCTGAACCTAAAAAGGGGAATCCTTTACTCCCGGTGTCCGCCCGTCGGGACACGACAAATAGTTCGTCGCACGTGTACCACATATCTAGCAGGTCTTTGCAGAGTGCAATTTCTCAAAGTTCCATTTTGACCTTTATTCTTGGAACAGTCCCACCATAGGTCGATTTCATGACTTTCTTTCCCAAAAACGAGTTTCAAGCCACCACTGTCAGCAATGCCAAGATGCTTGACACGTCGATGTTGCCTGATCTGATCTTGTATTTTACCATATACTTTTAATCAAATTTGTCAATTATATCAACCCCTCTACCGGCTAACAACTTTTGGTTAGGTGGATCCCAATGTTGATGGAGCCTGATACCCTTAGAACCGTTGGACGTAGCGTGTGCGTACATGCACACAAAGAAGTAAGTGTGCATCTATGTTTGTGATCGTATGCGGTTTTACTCTTTTCTAAAAAAAAGGACATTCGATAGACTCTTGTCATTTCCACTGAATATAATTTAGTATAAATGGTAGCCGGAGAGAATACCTTGTGCAAAACGTGTTATCAGTGTGCCATTTTAGGACATTGTTGCAGTTAAGGGTGTTGGATGTTATACATTCGGTGTAGTGCACCAATCAGTAGACGACTCATTGTATCGCTATGGTGGGGGATTTACTCATCTATATTAACAAACAACCAAGGCCCAAACAGGCTGTCGTTTCCCCTAACATTGACAAAGGGATTTTTTTTTGGACAATTCAAAATCCACAATTTATTTTTGGTGTCATCCGTTTGGGCTAAAAGATGAGTTCACCACATTCTGATGGGAACATTTTATATGCCCTCTATTTTATAGGAATCTCACCATGGGTTCAAATGTGATTTATTTTACCTATGAGAAGTTCAATGCATTTGCACTCTGTATTTGTCTACTCTCTCTCGGCAATCCCGTGAAATTCATGTGTTTCCTTCCTGTGCATTATTCAAAAACACATAAAGAATTTCATACCTTTGGATATCATGTAGAATTTAAAATTACGAGGCATCTTAACCGAACGTCTTCCATGTTTCTATGTTTTAAAAATATCGCAATGCAAAGAGGTCCGTCTTACCAACGTGATTCCCACACCAAGCTAAGCCATATAACTCCAATAATTAAGAAGGTCACCCATAGAATGATCTATCATTATTTATGCTATCAAGTCAGCAAGGATAGTAGTTTTATTTAAGATACTTTAAGGTTGAAAATAAACATAGAAAGGAAGGTACAAGAAAGATTGACAATGTACGTTAGTGCATAAGAGTGATGTGGCTAATTTCATCAGGTACCATCTTTATATGATTGCATTTGTTCACATCTTTATATGATTGCATTTGCTTGAGATGATCAGTTGAATGTAACTCAACATTCACAAGTCAAAAAGGCTGACGGGGCAAACGCCACCCTTAACATGACAAAAAGAAACAAGGTGGGGGCAAGCTTCACCAAGAAGATAGTGGCATCTGGTCATCACCGAATTTTGCATCACATCCTTATCCATGTATATGTTCACACGAAAGTCCTGTAGATGAAATGGATAATGAAAGAAGCCGAACTTATATGTTAACATAGATATATGATTGCTGTATTTCTTTTCTGTTTGTTTGTACAATCGCCGTGTTACCTTGCTTTTTCTCCCCATCTTAATTTAATGAAAAGCAAAAAAAAAAAGATTATTTGTTAGCGTCGCGCCGAGTGAGGAGTTCCTTTCTACAGATGTGATGAATCAAATATTCACAAAATTTGCAGAACAGATAGATACATGCACACACTTTCCATTGAAAGTCAGCTTGAAGTCTCAGGTTTTCACATTTCCAGAGATGCAAAAAGTAGCTGAAGCGAGCAATCCTGTTGAGCCTGAAGGTATATTCATAGCAAAACAATGAATTAAGCTGGAAGTAATAGTAGTGCTCCACATCCTACAACCACAAGTTGAGATGGGCAACAATTTTTTGTGGCTAGTAAAAGGCAGTTGAAAGTGGCTAGCTAGATCAACAGGTGCAAGAAACAATAAAAATCATATGAGCACAAATGTTTGAGAAACCGGTAGAAGCGATTGATCCAGTAATTCTTTCTTCTATATTGAATTCTAGCATCCGACATTAATGTAATTGAACAATGACACACACATGGTAGAAGGGGAGGGAGGGGCTATAGAAAGCGGCGAATTCCTATCTGCTGCTACTTCTAATTCATCATCTACAACTTAACTGGCCTCTTATGTACACCCGGCCGACACAAATTCTGGCACAGCACAATCACAGACCCAAAAGCAAAAATCTTGTCACCCGACCAAGTCCATGGACGAGCGATCAAGGGATGAGTGATGGAGTCAGTCGTGCCACCGTAGGAGCATGACGACGCAGCGCTGGATGATGTAGAACCTGGCCCTGTGCTCTTTGAGGGTCCTGCTGAAGCCTCCTCCTGATCTCCTCTGGCTCCCAAGAAGCTTCATCTTCTTCCCAAGACTCTCCGTGTGGTGTGTCGATGGAAGTGGAACAGCAACAAGGTTTTTTGAGGGCAAGTAGTGAACTCTGGTGGGTGTCAAAGCACAAGGCAAGCTAGCAGTGTGGTGATGGATCGGGAGTCCAACCGGGTGGGCTTATATATAGGGATGGATTGGAGGGAGCTAGATCCAGATGACTCACAGGCAAGCAGGAGTGGAGGAGGAAGAAGAGAGGGTAGAAGAAGATGAGATTAATAATGGTGGCGGGCGAGGGCTCGTGTGGTGAGGGAGGGCCACATGGGCGAGACGGACAGCGGCGCGGATTCCTGCTGCCCCCGGGACCGCCGGGCAAGGTGGTTCGGCCGTCGTCAGAGGAGCGTGCGTGCGCTGCCCAGGCCTGACCCCAGTGGAAAATGTGTCGGGGACACGGCCGGGCACGGTGACGAAGGGTCATTCTCGTGCGTGCGTCTGAGTCTGACCGCTCCCCGGCCCGGTCGTGCGCTCCAGTACTGTACAGCCCACCTCCCGTGTTCTGTTCCCATGGTGGGTGGTCCATGACTCGACTCGGGCTTTTCCTTATCGTTTTTTACCGTCGTTCCCACTTTGAGTCGTACAGCACAGCAGAGTCGTACAGCATTCGGGTAGACGGCCCCTTGTCCTGCATTGGCTCTAGCCGGGAAACATCGACGTCCATCTCTACATGGTCTTGCTCCTGCTCCTGGGACTCCATGGCGAGGTAGTGGAGCACCCAATCGAGGACGTCCCATTTGGTCCGTTTGCGTTGTCAAAAGGACGCTTGTCCGGCCCATGTCCGCCCCTTTCCGGCCATTGTCCCCAACGGGTCGACGCATTGAGTCCGCCCTAACCTTTCCCAAACAATTTTTTTGATACCTTTTTAGAAACTGAGTACATGTTAGGATTACATTTTTAGGTCCTAAAATTACATAAAAGTCTAGTACAATATATGTCTTTCTCCTAATATTAAACTTAAAACTAAGCCTAAACTTGAATAAAATTAATAACCGGCCATCGGCAGGCAAGGTGAAGATCAAAGAGGGGCTCCGGCCTTGAGGAACTGGCCTCCGGCCTTGAGAAAGTTCACGCAGCATGACCGTTCTGCAACAAACTTGATGGCTCTTCCTTCATCACGGTCGTGGCCAGCCCAGAACTGTTTGGCTCCTCTTCTTAGATCATTTCGTAGCTACGAAACACGTAGCGGCCGCCGGCATTATTGGAAAATGGACTGCACATAGGCGGCCACGCCGGCGGGAGTACCGCACCAGCTGGATCAGTCGAAGACTGCTCCATTGTCAGCGTCGTCGGCCGCCGCGGCCTCGCGGTGCTGTTTGCGGCGCGCCGCCCGCTTTGCGGTCTCAATGGCTCTGCGCTCGTTCGCAGCCTCGGCCTCCACCGCCAGGTTGGCGCAGGCGCACGCTGCGGACATGAACGCAGCCGCCCTCTGGGCGTTGAGCTGCATGTGGGATTCCCGCATGGCCTCCTCTGCAGTCCTGCAGGCGTTGCCGCCCACGCCAATGGGAGGCTCGGGAGGCGCGGTGCCCGCCATCACCGCCGCGACTCCGGCGGCGTACAAGTACTCCTCCTCGTCGTTGGCGATGCAGTCGAGGTACGCGGCCTCCACCGTCTTTCCTCGCCGGGCGACATGCGGCGCCGCCCGGCCCTCCTCTGCCGCGCCCGCTCCGTCTGGTCCAGTAGATGTTGCGGCCCGCGCTCTCCAGACATCCCGGCGCGTGGATCTGTGGTTGGAGGTGGTGGCCGCCGTGGTGGGGAGGAAGGCTCTAGGGTTTGTGCTCTAGGGTTTGCCCGGCCGGCTCCATTTAAAGAGCTCCACCGCACACAGTTATTGCGGGGTAGGTGGCCGCTCTAGCCATCGGGGGCGATGACACGTGCGGCCGCTCGCGTCCGGGGCGGACACGGGGAGGACACAGAAGCGGTCCGCTCGCGTCCGGGGTCGACGCATCGGTGGCCCAAATTTGGGCCAGGAATGCGTCGCGGCGGACCAAAAAACAGACCGCGGTTCGTTTACGTCGCCCCGTTGGGTCGTGTTTTCGGGCCTCGCGGACAGAAACGGAGACGCGCGGACTCGATGCGTCGCCCCGTTAGAGTCATCCTCAATGGCGCCGGTGTGGATGGATTTCTTCATGACCTGCCAGACCACGGGGTCGTTCTCCGGTTCCTCATCCTCCTCCTTCACCGTGATCCCCAGAGGTGGAGGGTGCATGCGAGCGCAGAGGTGGCGGTGCGGCGGTGAAGCTCTAGACCCTTGCGAGCGGCGATGCAAAACCCATGGAGGCTCTAGTGCATGCAAGAAACACGGTTGACGCTCGTCGCAGAACGATATGTCCCAGTGCGGTGAGTCCTAGTGGAATGCACGGTCATAAGTCCATGTACTCCTCCGGGAGCGTGGTGTGGCAGAGTCGGAACTTCAGCACCCTTTCGTGGCCGCTTGCCGGAACGACGAAATCCCATGTGGACTCAAGTGTGAAAGGTGCACGACCGACCATGGCAATACGACTTCCCAGTACCAACGTCACTCGTCAATGGCGCTCCATTGCGATACTTTGGCCCCAACGGCGAGGTCGAGAATGGGGCAGCCGCGCATCACTGGCCCGACGATGAGCCGGTCTTTGGTTGTTCTTGCCCTTCTTGGTCCACTTGAACGACATTGCATCGGTGGGGGCTAGGGGCAGTTGGGTCGCTACCATGTGTTAGCGGTCAAATGGACGCATTGTATGTCCTTATCCTATCCGCTGGGACGCCAACACGGCCCAAATTTGGGCTGGAAATGGATCCGACTCTGTTTACGAACCAGACATTCAACCCCTACGTTTAATCATGATTCTTGTCCACGCGGATAAAACGGACGCAGACACGGATAAAACGGACGCAGACGGATAAATGGGTCTATAACTTAGAGTTGTCTTATAGTGCGAGCATATTGTACTCACTTTGGGCGCGTTTGGTAGCCTGCACCAGTTTCAGGCCTCCACTGCGCCTGCCCCCACGGGGCCTGTTTTGGGCGATGCAGCCTCCTGGCCTGTTTCCGCAGGCTGTTTGGTGGGCTGCATCGCACTGCAGGCAACGCAGATGCAGCCCGATTGGTTGCCTGCTTTTTCCATTTCTGTCTCTGTCAATGCAAACACATGGTGTTTGGTTGACACCAATATTTGCATGTGTGACACAAAATATAGATCCCCTCACCACATTCAAATTTGGTGAGGTTACCAGCACAAAGAATGAAACATGATCACAGAGGAACACACATCACAAGGGCCTAATTAACACATAGATACATAATGCATATGGCAAGTTTGTATCAGGTGCATACCATGCCACCTGATAGGTTAACAACAGCCAGGGATACACACCCCTGGCCCAAAATATGAGGTTCACTACAGACTGACCTCACTACAGACTAAGGATAATTAAGTTTGTATCAGGTGCATCCCATGCCACCTGATTAGTTAAACAAGAGCCAAAAGAGAAGGGTTTAAGAAACTTCCCTTCACACTACATCTTCAACTTGAACTGGACAGATGGAGATCAAGCCCTTCGATGGTCGTCACACTGGAAGACCTCCTCGGTGGAAGTGTGGTGCTTGAAGACCTTGACGTCGAAGCCCCCATCGCGGTACTTGAACACCACGACGTCCCCAATCCAGAGTCCCTTCTCCTTGGCGAACTCCCACCAGCCCTTGAAGAGCACGAGATCATGCCGGAACCACTGGAGCTGGACGGAGTACTGGCAGCACCTCGACCAGAAGATGGGCATACAGGCCTTCGGGTGAGGATGGGACCTGGACGGATTCATGATGATCTTCTTCACATCGACCAGAAGGGGCTTCAGCTCTTGAGGGACGACTATGGCCTTCCCGTCGTAGCTGTTGATCTGCACATAGAAGCGCCGAGGGCCTTCGTACTGTGGATCATTCCCCAGATGAGGAGGACGGCCAACAGAACTCCTGCCTTCGTCGTTCATGCGCTCCATCTCATCCATAGCCTCCACCAGCCCTTCCACTATGGGCTTCCGAACTAGCACATTGTGGTAGATGAGGTCCGGATGTTCCTCTGGAGGAGTGGGCGTGTTCGCACAGCGGACCTCCCAGGTCTGCGAATCAAAAAGACACTGACAAGATGAACAAGTGAGCAATGATCAAGAAAACAATGTATGCCAAGATGACAACAATGGATTGGGGAATCATTAGCATGAGAAAATCCTAAGCATGGATTGGGGATTAATGGATTGGGGAATCACTAGCATGAGAAAACTCTAAGCATGGATTGGGGATTAATGGATTGGGGAATCACAAGCATGAGAAAACCCTAAGCATGGATTGGGGATTAGTTGCTTACCGCAGGACGCAGCATCGGGTCGTTGCCCTTCCTCTTCCTACTGTTCGGCGTAGCCGTGGTCGATGGTGCTGGGGCCGATGGTGTGCTGGATGCCGGAGTTGAAGCCGCCGGAGTCGGAGAAGAAGCAAGAGAAGCGGAGGCGCCGGGGAAGATCCCAGATCCAGTGCCAAGGGGAGACGGCGGCGGAGGTGCATACCGTACCCGTGCGGGGAATCCAGGAGGCGGGGGTAGAGGCTGCTTCATTGCGGCCGCCTTCTTCGCGGCCGCCTCCACCTCCGCCGCGAGCATCGCCCTCCTCCTCTGCATGTATGTCCCCTCCTGCGCCGCGGCCACCGGGGAAGAACTAGCCGGAGATGCCGCCCGCGTGGCGGCGGTGTGCTGCGCCACCGGGGAGGGGCGAATGAAAGGAGGACGGGCGGGGTTAATGGCCGCCGCCGCGCCCATCCCCATCAGCGCGACGCTAGCGGCCGTCGCCGAGGGTCGGGGCCGGACTAGGCCGGCGGGATTCATGGCCGGCGGAGGCGGCGGAGGAGGAGCATCACCGGCCATCGTTTTCTTCGGTGATGGGACGTGAGAGGGCGGCTGGGCGGTGACAGGAGTGAGTGCGGGAGAGAGTGGACTGGTGGCGTCTCCCGCTCTTCTCCACGCGTGCAACTGCCGCACCACCTTGCGCTCGCCAGGGCCTGGCTCCAGCGGCACGGTCGATTCGAGCGTGCCCAGCGGGCCTGGCCCGACGCTGCTTTGTGGTTCGTGCTGGCCTGGCCCAGCAGCTCATGCAGCCATCCAAACGCTGGGCTTTTGCAGCTGGCGGGCCAAGCCAGGCCTCCTGCACCCTACCAAACGCGCCCTTTCTTTCTTTCTACGTTTTGCGTCCAAGTTGGGTCATATTTCGTGACACCCTGATCTTCATAGCGACAGCATTTCGTCAAGACAAGTCATTAAAGAGTGTCTCGGGATGCTAATGACCCCTAGGCGTTTTGTCATTTTCGTATTCCGACGGGTGATTCTCTTCTCTTCTCTGTTGAGGCATACGGGAGGAAGAAGCTACCGATTAAATAGTGCACTGGAGCAGATGTTAACCAAGTAACCACTTGGGGTTTCAGGTGCATGTGCGCCTGTCGGCATGGCTTGGATGCAGCAGCTACAATGGGTGGGCACAGTAACCATATTTTGCTTTCTCTGATTGGACGATTAAATCCACTCCCTGACTGATAAACCAGGCCACAACCCAATCGTCAAGCGCCACAACATGTGCGCACGACATGGATGGAGATTCGCGTGGACACATTTTCTATCTAACTGATCTACTATTCCGAAAACTGTCGAACGTCACCAGATGAACTCAAACAGAGCCGCCGAGCAGATCATCACACTACAAGAAATATGTCAACTAGTGACCTTCTCTTAACGACCATGTTTTTTTGGTCATAGATTTGTGACCATTTTGAACTCGTTTGTCATAACCCACTTGAGAGGGACCAAACCCTTAAACATTATGACCTTTTCTGTTAGAAAGGTCATAGTACGTCGACACCAATTGGTCATAAATTCTAACATCACTACTCTATGGCTTTAATTATAGACTTTAACTACCAATCTAATTGGTCATACTGATATATTGGTGTGACTGGGCTGACAACTAAGCCATCTCGCCTATGTGTCACTGTCTATGTGTCATTTGTGCTTACGTGTGACCACACTGATATGTAGGGCCCTGTTGATAGAATGTGTTGACTGTTGACAATCTGACAGGTGGGACCCACATAGGTTAGAGACGCATCCACCCAGGCTGACATGTGGGACCCAGCTCAACCGTCCCACCCATCCTGACACGCGGGACCCGCCCACATCCTGACGCTCGGGACCCGCCGGCCGAACTGACGCGCGGGAGCCGTCCCACCCAGCCTGACATGTGGGAACCCCACACTCCGCCTGACGAGGGGGGCCCGCCGGCCGAACTGACGCGCATGACCCACCGGCCGAACTGACCAAGGGTGCCAACGCGCACTGGATCATGAAACCGAGAACTCATCCCGCTCCCGCGCTCCTCTAACCATCAGACCAACTTTTACTTGTTGTCTACATCTACCTCTATATAGTCTTTGTACCTACTATCTTTTCCTCAGACAAAGCCCACTCCACTGGGCTAGTTCGGTTGCTCTACTGGGCTGGGCCGACATTACCTAAGGTCGGCTGGATATCTCTTTTTGTTTCCTTTTTCTTTTCTATTTTCTTATATAACTTTTGATTTTCAACTCCAATTTAACTCAAATATATTTCAAAAATTGTGTAAAGATAACCTCTCTCCTTATATACTATTAGGAAGTGCTTTTAGTCTCAATAAAATACAAATACCACTAAGCTTATAAATTATTTTATATTGGGTTTGTAACTTATGTAAAATATCTTTTTAATTTTGTTCGTACCTAGGGGTTGAATTTTGTGAAACTCTTTGTGTATCTATAATGAAATATCTACTTTTGTACCGAGAAATGATTTAAAAAAATCATGAGCAAACTATAAAGCACATGTAGTTCAAATTTGACCCGCTTCCAACTGTATCGGCGGAAATTTGTATTTTTGACAAGGCGTGGATGGAAACCATTTTACAGGCAACCATTTGGTTATTTGTACATCAAATATGGTCTGATATTTTAAAAAATAGTGTGTTTCTGATTTGCAACATATTTGTGGTATGTTTTTGATTTGTAACATTATTCCCCATTCCAAGATGCACGCTTGTGAGCAATATGGGAACATTTGAACAAACTATGCATGGTTATCGCCGTAACATTGGTCATTTGGGCTGAAAGCCATGAATCTTCATAGATGAGAGGTCATTTATGTAAACACTTTTTAAATATATCTTCTATTTTCAAGGTTATTATGTTTCCTCGAAACTAGGTCACATATAATGACACTTTGCGAAGGATTTTGTTGGATATCCAAAGAAATGAGTACTTGTGTAGCTAAATATATTTTTCCCAAAAATTAAATAGGAAAATATAATTGCCGTATAATTGGCAAGATTTTGTTGGATATCTAGAGAAATGACAACTGAATCGGCAGGAAGCCGTTTAAATGGCCGAAAATAGGCAGAGAGCTCGGAAATGCATGCCTTTTGATGATTGTACATGAAATGATGCCTACTTTGTGAAAACAATTTATCGGTGCCATTTTGGATGACTTTCTCGGTACCCACTTCACAAAAAATGATATTTTAAGCACTTGAAAAATGAAAAGTGGGTTTTTTTGTGAAACATGTCGAAATATTTGTTCGGCAACATTGTTTGTCATCCCCCAATGAACACATGTGCCAATTTTGGGCTCAATTGGACAAACTATGTAATGCATGTAGCCAAAACAATGCTCCTTCATCTTGAAAGCTATGAATGTTCGTCCGTAATAGCAAGTTTATGACAACACTTTTCTAGTAGAACTTACGCAATACAAGTTTATAATTTTTTGTGGTAACTAGGTCACATATGATGACGCTACGCGAAGGTTTTCCATTATTTTGATTTTTTTGAATTTCGTGTGCTCATTTGAAAATCTAGTCGAATTCGTGGCCGTGACCGTTCGTGTCTAGTGTTTGAATCATGTGGATATTTTGATGTATCTATGATGAAATGGATACTTGTGAATCTAAAAATGAAATTTAGGAAAAATAACGGGCAAGCTGTGTGGCAACTGCAGTTCAAAATCTAGCTGTTTACATCTGAATCGGCAGGATGCCGTTTAAATGGCCAGAAATAGGCAGAGAGCTTGGAAATGCATGCCTTTTGGTGATTGTACATGAAATGATGTCTACATTGTGAAAAAAAAAATATTGGTGCCATTTTGGATGACTTTCTCGGTACCCGCTTCACAAAAAATGATATTTTAAGCACTTGAAAAATGAAAAGTGGTTTTTTTGTGAAACATGTCAAAATCTTTGTTCGGCAACATTGCTTGCCATCTCACAATGAACACATGTGCCAATTTTGGGCTAATTCGGACAAACTATGTCTTGAATGTGGCCAAAACATTGTTCCTTCATCTTGAAAGCTATGAATGTTCTTTCGTGATAGCAAGTTTCTGAGAACACTTTTTCAGTAGAACTTCCGCAACGCAAGTTTATATTTTTTGTGGTAACTAGTTCATATATGATGACGCTACGCGAAGGTTTTCCATTATTTTGATTTTTTTTGAATTTCGTGTGCTCATTTGAAAATCTAGTCGAATTCGTGGCCGTAACCGTTCGTGTCTAGTGTTTGAATCATGTAGATATTTTGATGTATCTATGATGAAATGGATACTTTTGAATCTAAAAATGAAATTTAGGAAAAATAACGGGCAAGCTGTGGGGCAGCTGCAGTTCAAAATCTAGTTGTTTCCAGCTGAATCGGCAGGAAGCCGTTTAAATGGTCGGAAATAGGCAGAGAGCTCGGAAATGCATGCCTTTTGGTGATTGTACATGAAATGATGTCTACATTGTGAAAACAATTTATCGGTGCCATTTTGGATGACTTTCTCGGTACCCGCTTCACAAAAAATGCTATTTTAAGCACTTGAAAAATGAAAAGTGGGTTTTTTTGTGAAACATGTCAAAATCTTTGTTCGACAACATTGCTTGCCATCTCACAATGAACACATGTGCCAATTTTGGGCTCATTCGGACAAACTATGTCATGAATGTTGACAAAACATTTTTCCTTCATCTTGAAAGTTATGAATGCTCGTTCGTGATAACAAGTTTCTGAGAACACTTTTCTAGTAGAACTTCCGCAACGCAAGTTTATATTTTTTGTGGTAACTAGGTCATATATGATGACGCTACGCGAAGGTTTTCCATTATTTTGATTTTTTTTGAATTTCGTGTGCTCATTTGAAAATCTAGTCGAATTCGTGGCCGTGACCGTTCGTGTCTAGTGTTTGAATCATGTGGATATTTTGATGTATCTATGATGAAATGGATACTTGTGAATCTAAAAATAAAATTTAGAAAAAATAACGGGCAAGCTGTGTGGCAACTGCAGTTCAAAATCTAGCTGTTTACATCTGAATCGGCAGGATGCCGTTTAAATGGCCAGAAATAGGCAGAGAGCTTGGAAATGCATGCCTTTTGGTGATTGTACATGAAATGATGTCTACATTGTGAAAAAAAGTTATTGGTGCCATTTTGGATGACTTTCTCGGTACCCGCTTCACAAAACATGATATTTTAAGCACTTGAAAAATGAAAAGTGGTTTTTTTTGTGAAACATGTCAAAATCTTTGTTCGGCAACATTGCTTGCCATCTCACAATGAACACATGTGTCAATTTTGTGCTAATTCGGACAAACTATGTCTTGAATGTGGCCAAAACATTGTTCCTTCATCTTGAAAGTTATGAATGTTCGTTCGTGATAGCAAGTTTCTGAGAACACTTTTCCAGTAGAACTTCCGCAACGCAAGGTTATATTTTTTGTGGTAACTAGTTCATATATGATGACGCTACGCGAAGGTTTTCCATTATTTTGATTTTTTTTGAATTTCGTGTGCTCATTTGAAAATCTTGTCGAATTCGTGGCCGTAACCGTTCGTGTCTAGTGTTTGAATCATGTGGATATTTTGATGTATCTATGATGAAATGGATACTTTTGAATATAAAAATGAAATTTAGGAAAAATAACGGGCAAGCTGTGGGGCAGCTGCAGTTCAAAATCTAGCTGTTTTCAGCTGAATCGGCAGGAAGCCGTTTAAATGGTCGGAAATAGGCAGAGAGCTCGGAAATGCATGCCTTTTGGTGATTGTACATGAAATGATGTCTACATTGTGAAAACAATTTATCGGTGCCATTTTGGATGACTTTCTCGGTACCCGCTTCACAAAAAATGCTATTTTAAGCACTTGAAAAATGAAAAGTGGGTTTTTTGTGAAACATGTCAAAATCTTTGTTCGACAACATTGCTTGCCATCTCACAATGAACACATGTGCCAATTTTGGGCTCATTCGGACAAACTATGTCATGAATGTTGGCAAAACATTGTTCCTTCATCTTGAAAGCTATGAATGCTCGTTCGTGATAGCAAGTTTCTGAGAACACTTTTCTAGTAGAACTTCCGCAACGCAAGTTTATATTTTTTGTGGTAACTAGGTCATATATGATGACGCTACACGAAGGTTTTCCATTATTTTGATTTTTTTGAATTTTGTGTGCTCATTTGAAAATCTAGTCGAATTCATGGCCGTAACCGTTCGTGTCTAGTGTTTGAATCATGTAGATATTTTGTTGTATCTAAGATGAAATGGATACTTGTGGATCTAAAAATGAAGTTCAGGAAAAATAACGGGCAAGCTGTGGGGCAGCTGCAGTTCAAAATCTAGCCGTTTCCAGCTGAATCGGCAAGAAGCCATTTAAATGGTCGGAAATAGGGAGAGAGCTCCGAAATTCATGCCTTTTGGTGATTGTACATGAAATGATGTCTACATTGTGAAAACAATTTATCGGTGCCATTTCGGATGACTTTCTCGGTACCCGCTTCACAAAAAATGCTATTTTAAGCACATGAAAAATGAAAAGTGGGTTTTTTTGTGAAACATGTCAAAATCTTTGTTCGGCAACATTGCTTGCCATCTCACAATGAACACATGTGCCAATTTTGGGCTCATTCGGACAAACTATGTCATGAATGTTGGCAAAACATTGTTCCTTCATCTTGAAAGCTATGAATGCTCGTTCGTGATAGCAAGTTTCTGAGAACACTTTTCTAGTAGAACTTCCGTAACGCAAGTTTATATTTTTTGTGGTAACTAGGTCATATATGATGACGCTACGCGAAGGTTTTCCATTATTTTGATTTTTTTTGAATTTCGTGTGCTCATTTGAAAATCTAGTCGAATTCGTGGCCGTAACCGTTCGTGTATAGTGTTTGAATCACGTGGATATTTTAATGTATATAAGATGAAATGGATACTTGTGAATCTAAAAATGAAATTGAGGAAAAATAACGGGCAAGCCGTGTGGCAGCTGCAATTCAAAATCTCGCCGTTTCCAGCTGAATCGGCAGGAAGCCGTTTAAATGGCCGGAAATAGGCAGAGAGCTCGGAAATGCATGCGTTTTGGTGATTGTACATAAAATGATGTCTACTTTGTGTAGAATATGTATCGGTGCCATTTTGGATGCGTTTCTCGGTATCCGCTTCAACAAAAACGCTATTTTAAGCACTTGAAAAATGAAAAGTGGGGTTTTTTGTGAAACATGTCGAAATTTGTTCGGCAACATTGTTTTGCCACCCCACAATGAACACATGTGCCAAATTTGGGCACATTTCGACAAACTATGTCATAAAAAATGAAAAAACACAATTTTTTTAAAAAACACATGTTTGCAACATATATTTTGTAGGTCCTTCACATAAATACTCCATTTTTTACATTCGGAAAATGAAAAACGAAATTTCTGTTCCAAGAAATGAAACTTTTTCCGGCAACATTGTGCGTCATTCCAAGATACACATAATAATAAACCGTAAATAATAATATACCAATTATAAGCACAATTACTTATGCAAAATTAGGCCACTAAACTTTACTTATTTCAGCCCTAACTTTTTTATGGTATAATTATTCTGCTGTACTGGGCCGAAGTTGACCTAGCCTTGACTGGGCCTTTGGCCCATTGGCAGCTGTGGAGATCTTTGAGGCGTCAGATGCCGATCAGACGGTCGTGAGCGTGCTAGTCTAGAATAAAACCAGCCGTCGGCAGCTCTCTTCCGACACCCTAGCCGCTTTTCTTCTCTCTCGCGACGGCGCGTACGCACCAATTTCCTTCTCTCCCTCCGCCGCCGATTCAGATCGACGGCGCTGCCGCTGAATCCTCTCCGCCGCCGCCCCTGGCTCCCTCGGTCCCTCCTCTAACCCTCGGTTCCTTCTCTCCCTCCGTCGAGCTGGCTGTACCCCGTCGCTTTCGTGACCTAGGGTTTGCGGTGCCGGCGCCGGTGACGGCTCTTCGGCCACCAGGACGTCCGCGGCGCAGCCGTAGGGCGTCGCCCACGTCTACAGCGCTGCAGGGATGAGACGTCTCGTCAGAGGAGGGAGACAGCGCCGTGTTCGGCGTTTCTCCGCCTTGGTCGTCGATCCCGACCGTCGCTGCTTTACCGGCCTCCTTCGCCGCCGTCTTCCCGAGGGCGCCTGACAGCAGGCAGACTGTGGATGCGTCGGACCTCATGGTCGGGGATGCTGCTGCAGCTACCGCTGGCTGTCTTCCCCGATCAAGTTCGCGAGCTGACACCTGCTTCTACTCCCCGGCCGTCCTCAACTTGTCTCCTGTCCAGCTGCTGCAGGTGAGACAATTGCCTCCATCTCTTTCTACTGGTAGAACTGCTGCTCTAGTTTGGGTGTAGCCGCAACTGCTGCAGGTTGGGTGTATCAAAGGCTGACCTACTGCTCTTCTTAGTACCATAGCTGATGTAGGTTGTGTGTAGCTGCAGTTGGAAAGAAGGCTGACCTAGATACTTAGTTGTGCATCTCCTGTACTTTGAAAATCATGAGGGTTTGGTGGTATTATCGCTGATTCCTGTTATACTCACCTAGATTTTCAGTACTTAAGCAAAACACTGCTATAAGTTAGATCTGATGTATCCAAATAAATTGTTGAACAGTTCTGGCAGTATTTTTAAAATTGTTTGTTGCTTTAAATTAAGGGTATCTGGAGGTCTACATCTAGCAAGTTATCATGCCAATATGTTAAAATTAAGGGCATCCGAAATAACCCCCCTGTATGCATTACTTTAGTTCGATACAAATCAAATTAGCTCTGTCTCAACAATAGTGGTCTAATAACCATTTTCTTGTATCCTATAATTTCTGATGCTAGTTCAGGATGACTGGATTTTTCATGGAGTTGTAGAATTTACCATTGACATTTTTTTGGATTGTGAAGCTGGTGATGTACACCAGGTTAGTGCCCGGTTGATCCCATCCCTCTTCGCATTCAGTTTCCTGTGGTTCGTCGAGTGTTCCTGTGATTTTACCTTCGGTTTTGATTCAGTTTGTAGTTGGTTTCTGCTCTGAATCAGGCTATAGGTGAAGTAGAGCAAGGCTGATAAGGACCCCAACAAGCCCAAGCAATTCCTTAGATACTTCATCTCCAAGTAAACCAAGGCTCTAGGTAAAGAACTTACACAACACTGCTATTGGCTTATTTCACTACTACTGAATATTCTATTTTTGATACAATGTCATGTTCTTCTTAGTGACTTCGGTGTTCAAGGCAAACAAGCATGTCAAAATCAGGTTGTCACAGACCTGAGGTGTATCTATGGTAATTTGCTTGTTGTTCCATGTCCATATAGTTACTAGGAACCAACTTGACGATTTGACCTTCAGCTTGTATGATGCTATTGCTTTGTACATCTACATCTTATATCTGATGTGAATTCAAAGAAAGTTTTAAAATAAAATCTGTCACTTAGGAACTCTTAGCCTTTTTCCTCTGGTAAGTATCTTTTCTTATTTATCTGCAAGTCCACAACCTATTTTCCTCTCATAAGTTACATGCATATTGTGTTGTTAAGGACTTGTACACTACCAGCATATTGCAATTGCATTTCTGTATTGAAGGAAATTTTAAACAGTAATGCTATCATACTTTCCAAAGTCTAAATGAAGATTTTTTGCTGCTATTAACTTGCAAGATTATTTATTATATACCCACACAATAAATCAATTGTTCTGTTTTATGATTATCCTGCATATGTTGCTAACTCCATAATTTCTGTTTTTCTTTATCACCTTACCCAGCCCAACTACGAATACTATCTTGTATCAAGCTTTAGTTTCCTGTTAATTATCATGTGTTAGATGCTGACTAACCACGGCCTGTGGTGGCCGGGTGTTTCTTTGGGCGCAGGTGAATGACATCTCGCTAAACAACTACGGTGGTGACCTCACCGAAGCACTACATCTTCCCGCAAACTTGTCGAGGCTCTACTTGGCCAAGCACTGATTTGAATTCCTGGAATATGGTAGCTGATAATGTGTTTGTGATGATGAACCTGTAATTTTGGTCTGTTATTTGGACCTGAAGAATATGTGTTGATTTGAATTCCTGGCATATGTGCTGTAATTCAATTTATTGGAATTCAGATTAAATTTGAATGCAAATGTGAATTTCTGTTTAAAATTAATTTGAATCTGGGCTGGAACTGAGCTAAGGAAGCATTGGGCCCAAACTATGTTGTATTGTGATGGTAAAAAGGCCATGACCCAGGAAATATATGCACCATTGAAAGGCCAGGCCCATAAAATAAAATGGTTGTTCTGCTATTAATCCGATCAGATATTAGAAAAAAAACATAAATGGGCTGAACAAAGTTGGGCTGGCCCATATCGAGGAGCTGTAAATTCAAAAAGAAATTGCTGGAAAAAAATTAATGGGCTGAACATGTGGGCTTGGCCCATCTGATGATCAAAGTGGACTGGGCCGATTCTGTTCTATGACCTTCTGGTTTCATCACAATCATGCCACGTAGGATTGGCCACGTAGGATCTGACGTGGCTATGCCAGACAACGTGTGACCAAAAAAAATTGGTCATAAGAGTTATGACAATTAAATTTGGTCATGGATGGTTATGACCAATTCGAAAAAAGGTCACATTTGACCGTTTGAGACGCTCCGTTTGTGACCTTCAGATTTTGGTCATAAAAAGGTCATAGATAAAAATTATGATCTTTTAGTGACCAAATTTGCGAGTCACTAGTTGGCATATTTCTTGTAGTGTCATTTCGGCTTGATCCATTGCTTCTGACCCGAGTTATGCACGGTACGTACTCGATTATTCAAACAACTGTATATTTTTGCCATGATTATAAGCTATTTGACCGTAATCTTGTTCTATATGTCCAATCGTTGTGATCTAGCTTCATGACAAGACTGAACCAATAATGCACGATCCCATAATTGCGCGTCACTAGTTTTGAGCCTTCCTAAGTACTCTACCTATAGCATATACCATGCATAATGGTTTAAATCCTAACGGCCTCGATATATACAATTTCATTACCCAGCATCCCCAAATCGCTGTCTATGCTTTAGCCCCGGTTCGTTTTTCTTTCCTGGGAGACGATATGTCAAGTCAAGCATGTTAGACATTTCTAGGTATCATGGATGATTACCGAGCAGACATGGTCCACTTGCGCCAAGATCATGATTGGCACTTGCGTTGGTTCTGTCGGTAGGACACGCAGATGCGTCCCGACAGTGAGATCTCCGTATCATGAAATCGTGATGGGCGCATTCAGCTACGTTGGTCTTGCTAGATGCATCCACATGACGATGTGTATGGGTGATAATCTGCTGCTCTCTCCGTTCTGAATTAATTGACTCAGATTTAGAACAAGCTGTACTACATCTGAGTCAATTAATTCAGAACGAAGGGAGTAGAATTGTTCTATCCGGGTTTGGGTTAAAGCATTTCCAAGCAGCCAAGTCTGCTAGAATTGTTCTATCCGACATTGAGTTAGACCGTTAGAGCATCACCGGCGGCCCACAAAGTATTTAAAAGTCTACTGGCGTGTTGGAGGCTTTGGCCCTAAATGCAGTACCCTGATCAGAGCCCCAGCTTTGGATGGCCTCTTGGGGTGCTAGACCCAGACATGTCCACTTGGCTCACAGACAGATGGCTCTCCTCTTCTCACCGTAGACAAAAATAGCCCCACGCCACCGTCGACAGCATGCCTCGTCGCCTAGACACATCCTGGGCTACCCTCGCCCAGGCCGCGCGCCGTCATTTCCCAATGGACAGTACAAATCAACCGCCGTCCAACAGCGACGAAAACCGCAAGGAGGATGTGGAGGATGCGCCGGAGCTCTAGCTCCACCTGTAGCCACAACCCGAGACGGGAATGGAGATAGTGCCGCAGCCGCACCAGCCGGAGGAGCAACCAGAATCGCCGTTGTGGTCGGAGCACTTGGTTTCAATGAACTCCATCCTCACCGCGCAGGCCGACGAGATGAACCACTAGGCGCACGCCATGTTCGCCGATGCATAGGTGCTCGTGATGCAGCAGTCGGTGGAGGCGGCGATGGAGGAGGAGCATGCCCGCTCCTTCATCGCCACAGGAAGGGCGGCACACGACTGGTCTGGCTCACAAGGCTTGCCGCTTGGACGTGACGGATGCCCACCATCATCGTGTGAAAGTAGCTTTGTAGCCCACCGACAAAGCACATGCGCCAGAGATGGCGCCGGGAGACCGAGGAGCGGGAGATGGCAGAGGCACACGCAATGTGCTGGCGGAGCAACAAAGGCACCATCTCCACACTCTCGAGAGCGTGGACCGCCAGCAAAGGCGCATGCGTGCGCGCGATCAACGTAGCCACGAGGCGCATTCATCTACCTAGGTCTTGATAGACGCATCACGTGACGATGTGTGTGGGTGCTAGAATTGTTCTATCCGGCATTGGGTTAGTCCCTCCCATATCGCCACATGCGACTATTTTTAAAAGCAAAGTTAATCTTAGCGGACCAACCTTTTGGTGGATGGCTAAAAGGCTGGTTGTATTTCTAACCCAGCAGAGTTCAAACAAGAGCTTGGACATATGTGTCGCATTAGGGTGGAATATTCATTTAGGAACTTTTTCAGTCCTAAAACCCCATCGGCTCAGTTATTCAAAGGTGCTCATGGAATAGGGTGTACGTGTGTGTACGTGAGGCGTGTCTACCCCCACGAGACCGCTAATACGCTACTGATTTGATGAGTGGCGTGTCACCCGGTCCCACGGGTGTCCAGTTTTTGGCACGTCACTAGTAATACAAATAGTAGTGGCATGCCCAATGTAGATAGACCATTGGTAAGAAACTTTTGGTCTAGAAATAATAGTGGCATCCTCTCAAATTGACATGTCACGACCTGGCACTAAGAAATGGTGGGTGGAGAAGCTTCTGGTCGGCCTCATTCGGAACGAAGTGATTAGGTTGAAACCTTGTTGAAGGTGTTTATTCATCCAGAATTGTTGACCTTGACCTATTGGAACCGACATCATGAAAACGCTTATCCTGGCTTTCGAAGGCGAGATCTTACAACATTTGTGTGAACGCTTCTTCCTTCTCTCTGGAGGGTAATTTGGAGACTTCTAAATATTTTTGTCATATATAGTGGCATGGTTATGCAAAAAAGTCTGATGGAGCTCGAGCTACTTGGAGCGATTCATTTGAAATTTTTGAAAACAATATTTCAAATTTTAAAAGAATGTAAAAATATCTGATGTAGCCAAGACGGTATCCTACACGAGATTTTTTAATACCAAGTCTTTGTATTTTGGGCTTTACAAAAAACAATTCTCATATGCTTTGGAGGTGCATTGTTCACAGATCCGGATCTTAAATTTTGTTTTTTGTTTAGGGTATAGCACAAAGTATTTAAACTGGAGATTTTACAGCAATAGATATATGTATATATGTTTTTGAAGTTTAAAATTTTATTTTTCAAATGTTCAAAATAAAGGCCTACATGGAACCTGAGAGACAAAAATTATGCACTCCATTGTTATGCCATGAATGTCTACGTCAGTTTTGGTTTGATCATGTTGTTTCAATGCATAGAGGAGGTGGGGTAGACTTTCCATTCTGAAAACAATTTTTCAAAACTAACAAATAAGAGGAAAAAAATAGTAGGAATGCAACTTGAAATTTTTTGGTTGTCAAGAGCTCATTGCTACAAGATGAAACTTATTATAAATTGTACATTAATCTAAAATTTTGTGTTCATCAAATTTTTACCTAGGATTGTATTTAGTTATTATCCCTTTTAATCAGAACAAGCTTGACCTAGAATAAACAAGTGGCATACAAACAAGAGGCGATATGACTAATGCCATGACACCGGCCTCACATGTGAACAAGTCGACAAACTGGTTATTTATACATAGATGGAAAAAACGATAGGATTGAGGCTGAAATGACAGACACAACGTAAATTCTGATGAGAGACACATATGTTGTTTCAAAAAAAAATTATAGAATTAAAATAAAAAAGTATAGAATTTAAAAACTATTTTGTTTCCATATGAAAACCCTAGAAATATTAAATAGGGAAAATAAATACCTAGATGAAAGAGAGAAAAAGGCTTATGTGCCTTCCCGAATAAAATAAATACCTAGCTTGGAAATATTCATAACAAAATCAGGCAATATGATATTTTAGTTGCATTTCAGAACACTTATGTGCCTTCCCGAATTCACTAGTTTTTGTATTTATGTTATTTCTTGTTTCAGGTGAAAGATATATTTCATTTTTTTTTTAATGAAACTTCTAGTTTTTATATCTTTGAGAAGGTTTTGTTTATATGTGATGTTTTGGCTAACTAATTTCCACGTCGTCTAGTCTATATAATACCTATCACGAGCTATGGTGAATAATATGTTCTTGGTCACACTTCAGGTATCACAAGTCATAAGTTTGTTGTAGTTTGAAATTAATTTGTGCCTCGATTCTAATATACATGACCAAATACTAGCAAGAGTGCAACTAAAATTCGCATTAACTAATTGGTGAAATAATATTTCCACTTATTATAGATATTTTTTACATCTTATAGAATGTAAATAAGCATTATTTTACATCTATCCATACAAACATTGTAAGAATTGTGGTACTTGTTGGGGTCTACATAAATTTTGAATATCATCATCTTTTAAATCTATAGAGCCTATAGAACTTTATTGAAATTGCATAGAAACAAAAAAAAAGTGTAAAATATTTTAAGTAAAACTATATCTATGCAAGAAAAAAATACATATGAAGTCTGCGATGCAGTGATAATTCCTGCAATAATGGGAATTTTGGCTCTAAAGTCAACGCCGCACCATTTTTCATACTGCTTTGACTATAACTAGGACCTGTAAATTCTCATATTAAAGGCAAACACTCAAACTTGTATTCTTTTGTAGTTCAAGCATCAATAAATTCTCATATTAAAGGCAACACTCAAACTTGTATTCCTTGGTAGTTCAAGGATCAAAGATATATTCACTACCTAAATGAATATAAATATTCTAGTTACTTGATAATAATTATATTTAATCTTTACGACGGAAGAAAATCATTTTTTTAAATGAACAAATTTGGCCAAAATACATCTAAATAAGGAGATACATGGTGTTGTTTTTTATTTGGGTGCTTTGTGAACAATAAATTCGTGTGAAAAAATAACTTAAAAATACAATTCAAAATGTGGTTTCCAACAAAAACATTGTGCCAAACACCATAAACGTGAAGTTTGTCGTCAACAAAAACTTCATATTAAATTAGATAACGTTTCATCAATACTTATCATGCATGGTTCCTAGTTCATTAATGGCAAAAGTTTGACCAAGATTTGAGAATCATATTTATGAAAAAAAATCAAAAAATCATCCCACACTAGTTGTGACATATGCTTAACAATGTTCTAATAGTCGTCCTCTATTGTTGTTTGAGCACTTCTCCGCTAAATGATTCAATCTACAATTTTCGCTACAGCCCTACTATAGTTAGTTATTTTAGAGGGTTACCGCTATTTGCGATAGCCCGCTATTTAAAACAATGATGCGAAATCATAAAGAGTTGAAAATTGTAACAAATAGCATATCTATAAATTAAACAAAATTTTCATAGCTTATTATCAACTCGTAACTATGCATGTACAGAGCAAGTTCAACTAACATATATGACTAAACATGAAAATATGACATTTACTAGTACTTGTTACATGCATGTTTCTTACCTTTAATGTTGTTGATGTGAAAAAAAGGAACTATAAAAACATGTTACTTCACATGTTTTTTTAATTAAGGTTAATATATAGTGTATGCCTAACATTTAACCCAAAAGGTCATCTAGTCTATAAGTATATTTCATTAATTTCAAGTACAAACCATTTCGAGAAATTCAGATAACATGCACATGTCGAGAGCAAAGGCATGAAACTTTTGTATACTAAAAATGCATCATGCAAATCTATGTAGTAAAAATCAATAAGTGTGATCAAGACGCTATAAGTATATGAGTCATTATAAGATGATATTGTTGAATCTGAAGTGTACATCAATCACGTGAACACAATCAATCATAATTATAGGGCATACCGATATTTCTTAACAAGTATTGGTGCGAACACATATATTTTCAAGGCATGACTAAAGAAGATATCCCCCATGTATTAAAGTTATATAACACATCCGAGGACAAAACCCACTGAACCTCCGACAACGTGTCCGACCACTCACCAAGGTTGGTCCTGCAACTAAAGGTGGCAATCGGACCAGGTTTCACTGGGTCAACCTCTATCAGACCCATGCATGGCTACCTTATCGGGTCAATTAGCAACCCACGACCCTGCCCCTGGGTCTAGGATGAAACACATGCACGAACCCGATCGGGCACCCGTCGGGTATGACATAATTTTTCATTATATCGTTAATTTACTCATAATTGTGTCGGGCACCCCTGCAATCGACGGTCAGATTGTCTCTCTTGTGATTTAGTGTACTCCCTCCGTCCGCGAATAAGTGTACTTCTACCTTTTTTGGTAAGTCAATATTATTTAAGTTTGACTAACTTTTTAGAGACACGTGTCTTTATGACACTAAATTGGTCTCACTAGACTCGTTTTGAAATGAAGTTCCAAAAGATATCAATTTGATATCATATATGTTGATACTCTTTTCTATAATGTTAGTCAAACTTTTAAAAAATTGACTTGGTTCAAAAGCTAGATGTACACTTATTCGAGGACGGAGGGAGTATATGCTTAGCAAATTCATATAATCTGCTTGTAGGAATATTCAACAAATATTATAAAAAAATGTAAGTCGGACTAATAATTGTGAATTCCAATGATTTGGTATGGATTTAGTGGTTTCCTTTTTCTTTTTCTTTTTATCTGGATCTATACATTTCGAGTGCACCCTTTTTACAACCTTGGACGCACCAATGGCGATTGAGTTGGTGTATCTACGCAAAAGTAAACAAACAAATTTGACACATGGGCCATATTAGATGTTGAAAGCAACATTTAAAGTTCAAGTAATCAATGACAAGACCAAATAATATTTAACTTGATCATCTTACATGTCAAACATCCCAATGAAAATATTCCATTCGTTTTTAGTATTGCTGAGGCGACCCGTGCATAACCCACGGATATAAACTCAACACCCATACTCTACTCATGTAGTCGGGCGATCCATTCATACAACCCATATGGGACACATACCCTATCCATTTAGGCCAGATGCCTATGGCCCATGGGTGAAATTACCACTTTTAGATGCATGATTATTTACACGTTGTCATATATCTGCAGATGGAAATTCGCATGACCAGGAGGTGTACTTTATATCAGCCAAGTTCACTAAAGCTTCTTAAACTTGTTTTCCTCTTTGTTTGGTTTAGCTTATCACCAATCACTTTTAAGAAGACTCCTTTTCTATAAATTTCCCAGGTACTGTACAAAAATTCATTGCCATATGGTACATCATGCTGACTGTTCATTATATAACAATGCAATTTTATGAATGTGGAGGACCAAACCAAAATGCTTTATTATTGTTCTTTTGATCATTTTAAATACAGCCAGAGTGATTGGCTCCAAAGCTCATCATAATATTATCACTATTTAGTCAAGTGAAGTCTGAGAGATTGATAATACCAAAATATATGTCCCGACATATAAATCTGCTTGTTCAGTCATAAGAAATGCTATTTCTTCTGTATAACTCCAATCATGTTCAGGTATGCTAATCAATCAGATCCCTATCAAAATGAATGAAAGGGCAAAAAAGATCACTTTCTACTTGAGAAACAAAGAAGTTTATAACAACTAAAAGCAAGAAGAAAGGGTAACAAAGGCATATGCTCCATACAGGCAACTACTACGAAGACAAAACCTAATATTAAGAAAAAAAATGCTCAACCAGTGTATCTGCACTAAGAAAGGAGGATGGAATAACATGAAGAATAACTAATTACACGCTTTGTTTTGAGAGAGATCAAATCCATGACCTGGTGTTGTAGTCCAAAAATGTGCAGTGGCAAGCCATAACCTTGTTGCACTGCTCCCCTGATGCCACAAGAACCCCTCCATCACTCTGGAAATTTAGCTTCATGGTCCAAGCATTGCGATCCCCAACTATGTATTTAACCTCTCCATCTTCAGGTATCAGCAGAAGGAATATTTCCAGCAACTTGCAAACTGCTTACGAACAAGATGTGCAGTTTCCTGAGATGACATGGGCTTTTAATATGTTCTTCTGCTCCCTTTGGTGTTCCTCTTGTACAGTTGTACTGGCTCCTCATCCTGCATGTGCATCCGCAATTCCGCATACATATATACCTATTAGTTATACATGTACTGCTGCTATGGTGAGCTCAGAGGCTTAGGCAAGCGTTGCTGGTTCCTAGGGAGAGCATGCATGCTGCCGGGTTTGCGAGCAACAGGTAGCGCTGCTTCTGATGCGATCTGGGTGGCCGACAGACGCCGAGTCTGGCGCTCATGCAAGGCGAGTAGAGAAGATAGATCGAGGTGGCCAGAGTATCAGACAAGCGCATCTATCCATGTTGGACTAGTAGTAGAAAGTAAATACACCGATCGACCGTGCATCGATAGCTTGTCGCCACTGAAATAGTAACAATCCATGTTTTGTAGAAAAAATATTGTTCATGTTTATGCTCTGCAAAGTTCAAACAACAATTCATCTATCGCTGTAACAAGTTAATGTGCTAGCTATACTTCGACAATATAGTGTTTTCAAGATCTCACAGTAACCAAAAGTTAGTTGAGGGATGCTTTGTATCTGGATCTATTGCTAGGTACAAAATTCATGGAATCATTGTTGTGAAGTTGGAGGGGTGTGAGCAAAACGGAGCTTGGCTCTGATGGTTGGGTTCCCTGTGGTGGAACCAGCCCACCCAGGTTCAAGTCCTAGACTTGGCATGGGCGTTTGCATTTACCTGGATTTATCCAGGATTATTCGGCGCTATTCTTTCAGTGGTAGGTGACGTACCCGTCAACAGCGAGGCGCCCGTGGTGACTTCGTCAACCTCAAGATCTGCCGACACCGTCCTTCAGAGGTGCTCATAGGGGTAGGGTGTGCGTGCGTGCGTTCATAGGGGTGAGTGTACATGCGTATTTGTGAGCGTCTGTGTTGTACTGTGTTCTCAAAAAAAAAAAAAAGAAGTTGGAGGGGTGTGAGCTCTGAAACTTGATCTGATCACAACATTAGCTCGCTTCTGGTGACTAGGGATAAGCTGTAAATACAGGAGCACTAGCAAGTAGTTGATCAATACAACACAAAACACATCAAGCAAGCTCAGAATCAACTCATGTATACACATGTAGCTGTTCATGTAGCAGCAGACAACGAATAGTACGATTGACAGTAAACAAATGCTTGCTTATTCTTGCTGTTCCTCTGATCATGCGTAGATGCAGGCCTTCTATTGTAGTGCATAATAAACTGCATCCACATGGAGTTCCGATTTAAAACTAGACTTGAACTCAACGCATCGTCAAAGGTCACACTGAGCTGAACGGCCTCCCGAGTATTACAATAGCTCAGTGACAACCCCAACCAATCAACCACCCACCAGGTATCCATAATACACATGAGACCTGCTAGCCTGTTTTGATCATCAGGTTTTTCGGGTTTTTTTTTTTACTCAGGGTTTCGTTTTGTTGCTACTTTCTGTACTTTTTTTAGAAAAGGGAATTGTATTAAAATCCAGCCTCTGCATCGAGTGATGCACACAGCTAATTATTACAGAGTTCGAGTGAGTCTTATCGAATTATTACATCTCAGCAACCACGAAAGATTGAGACATGCCTCAACTGATACAAAAAGGTAGAGCACAACTACGAAAGTCGACTAATATGTTGCCACGTATGTCGGGAGAAAAACTCCTGTGTCACCGATAAAAGTCTGGTGCATCCAGCCACCATAAAGTCCCGCTGATCCGAAGGTAGCAGGAAAGCCTATAACTGAATCCAGTGCACCGCCATATGAATAACCTGCAAAACATGAAAAGTATCTTTCTTGTTAAAAACAAGATCGTTCCTACAATTCCAAATAGACCAACAGATAGCCGAGACGCCTATACGAATCCTATCTTTGGTCTTGTTGTCCATCCCACGCAACCAATTCCCAAACATATTGGTAACATTAGTGGGAGGTGGAATATTATAGGTACAAAATACAACACGCCAAACAAGTTTTGCAAAAGGACATGAGATAAAAAAGGTGATCAATGGTCTCATTGTTCCCACAAAAGGAACAATGTGGGCTGCCGTGCCAGTTCTTCCTGGCAAGATTATCCTTTGTCAATAATACTTTTCGATGAAGGAAACACATGAAAATCTCTTGATCTTTTGCGGTATTTTTAATTTCCATAAGTATTTCTGTAAATAGCTAGTATGTCCATTCATAAGATCCTCATACATAGACTTTACACTAAACTTCCCGTTCTGGGTCAATTTCTACTTAAAAATATCAAGAACATCTGTCAATGTTACTCCCATTTGCCTAAGGCATAAATGAGACCACATATCCCATTTATGCCCAACAAGAGCCCTTCTAAATCCTAAATTTAGTGGTGGGGCGCTATGTAACACAACATTGACCGAAACATGCTGTTGTTGTGCAATGTTATATAACAATGGGTACTGGTCCATTAGTGGAGAATCGCCTAGCCATGTGTCCTCCCAAAAAGATTTGTTTCCCCATTACCAATTTTAAAGGACCCTCTCTGAAAGAACTCATCCTTGACGTGCATAAGTCCCTTCCAGAAAGGAGAATCTGTGGGTTGCGCATCTATCTGAGCTAAAGTTTTACTATGAAGATATTTATTGTGTAGCAACTCTTGCCACACCCCTTCTTCGTTTAAAAGTTTGAACAACCATTTGTTGAGCAAACATTTATTCTTTAGTTCAAGTACTTCCACCCCGAGACCTCCCTGGTCCTTTGGTCGACAGATAATGTTCCACTTAGTTAATCTATATTTTCTTTTGTTCTCATCACTATGCCAGAAAAAGCGCGATCTATAGAAGTCCAATCTTTTTCTTACCCCTTTAGGTAGTTCGAAAAAAGAAAGCATGAACATCGGGGGACTCGTTAATACCAAATTAACAAGTACCAACCGATCTCCATATGATAACAACTTCCCTTTCCAGCAACCTAGTTTGTCTTTGAAACGACACTCTACTGGTTGCCATTCATCATTTCTTAGTTTTCTATAATGAATTGGGACGCCTAAATATTTGAAAGGTAAAGATCCAGACTCGCACCCCGAAGATATGCTTATACTGGTCTTCAGCTTCTTTAGCCTTCCCAAAACAGAAAATTTCACTCTTATGAAAGTTAATTTTCAGCCCCGATAGTTGTTCAAAAATGCAGATTATGAGTTTCATATTCACCGCCTTTTCAAGATCATGTTCCATAAACAAAATAGTGTCATCCGCATATTGCAAAATAGATAGACCACCCTCCACTAAATGAGGTATAAGACCACCTATCTGACCATCTTCCTTCGCCCTCGCGATTAAGATGGCAAGCATGTCTGCCACTATATTAAATAACATAGGGAAAAGCGGATTGCCCTGTCTAATACCTTTTTTAGTTTGAAAATAATGACCGATGTCATCATTTACTCTAACACCGACACTTCCCCTGTGGACAAATTGCGTAATCCAATTGCACCATTCTTGCGCAAAACCTTTCATACGCAAAGCTTGTTGGAGGAAGGGCCATTTAACTTTATCATATGCCTTCTCAAAATCAATCTTAAAAACTACGCCATCCATTTTCTTCCTATGAAGTTCATGAATGGTGTTCATTTATTTGGAGAAGGCGTATGATAAGATACCACGAAATGTCATGTGGTGGGCCTTGGAGAAACACAAAGTCCCAACAAAGTACATTACCCTCATTAAGGATATGTATGATAATGTTGTGACAAGTGTTCGAACAAGTGATGGCGACACCGATGACTTTCCAATTAAAATAGGACTGCACCAGGGGTCAGCTTTGAGCCCTTATCTCTTTACTTTGGTGATGGATGAGGTCACAGGGGATATACAAGGAGATATCCCATGGTGTATGCTCTTTGCGGATGATGTGGTGCTAATTGACGATAGTCGGGCGGGGGTGGAGGCGGACTCTAGAATCGAAAGGTTTTAGGCTTAGTAGAACCAAAACTGAGTACATGCGGTGCAGTTTCAGTTCCAGTAGGCACGAGGAGGAAGAGGTTAGGCTTGATGGACAGGTGGTACCTGAGAAAGACACCTTCCGATATTTGGGGTCTATGCTCCAAAAGGATGGTGATATCGATGAAGATGTGACTCATCGAATCAAAACTGGTTGGATGAAGTGGCACCAAGCTTCTGGCGTCCTCTGTGATAGGAGAGTGCCACAGAAGCTAAAAGGAAAATTCTATAGGACGGCGATTCGACCTGCGATGTTGTATGGCGCAGAATGTTGGCCGACCAAGAGACGACATATCCAACAGTTAGGTGTAGCGGAGATGCGCATGTTGAGATGGATGTGTGGCCACACAAGAAAGGACCGGGTTAGGAATGATGATATACGTGAGAGAGTTGGGATAGCACCGATTGAAGAGAAGGTTGTCCAACACCGTTTAAGATGGTTTGGTCATATAGAACGTAGGCCTCCGGAAGCGCCTTTGCATACCGGACGGATAAAGCGGGATGAGAATGTTAAGAGGGGTCGTGGTAGGCCAAACTTGACATGGGAGGAGTCGGTTAAAAGAGACCTGAAGGATTGGAATATCACCAAAGAATTAGCCATGGATAGGGCTGCGTGGAAGTTAGCTATCCATGTGCCAGAACCATGACTTGGTTTGGAGATCTTATGGGTTTCAACTCTAGCCTACCCCAACTTGTTTGGTAATAAAAGGCTTTGTTGTTGTTGTTGTTGTAAGTTCATGAATGGTCTCATGGAGGACGACAACACCCTCTAATATGTGTCACCCACACATGAAAGCCGAGTGCGTCGGCCTAATAATCTTCTGTGCAATTTCGGTAATACGATTAGTACCTACTTTTGTAAAAAAAAATGAAGCTGACATTAAGAAGAAATATTGGTCTATATTATTGAATCTGAACCGCATTTTCTTTTTTGGGTAATAGAGTAATGACACCAAAATTCAACTTAAACAACGGCAGATTACCTTGTTTCAATTGAAAGAATAGAGCCATCAAATCGACCCTAATGACTTCCCAAAAATATTTATAAAACTCCACAGGAAACTAGTCCGGTCCTGGTGCTTTATTAAGTTCCATTTGAGAAATGGCTTCATACACTTCTTTTACTAAGAAATCAGCTGTAAGAATATCATTTTCTGCTTGGGATAACTGCGGTATATCATGAATTACATTTTCATCCATTACGATATCATTTGTTGTCGAGTCCCCAAAAAGTTTTTTGTAATATTCAGAAATATAGACCTTTAGATTCGTGTCCCCTACAATGGTTCCCTCATCTTGTTCTAGCTGAAAAAAATTCTTTTTCCTATGCTTTCCATTAGATATACGGTGGAAATACTTCGTATTTTTTCCTCCCTCCTGTATATGTTTTACTTTTGCCCTTTGTGCCCATTTTGTTTCCTCGTCTCTACGAAGACAACAAAGTCTATCATTTGCCTCCCTTAGAGCATCTCATTCAGACGTCGTAAGTGGAGTATTTTCAGCTTTGATGTCAAGATCATCAATGATTTTTAGAAGCCTTTCTTTTTTTCCTTCTTATATTTCCCGCTTTGATTTTTTGCCCATCCTTTAAGAAAACGTCTTAAATGTCTTATTTTATTTTGCCAAACCTCAATAGGAGAGTCTCCCTTCACACACGCAGCCCACTCCACCGCGACCATTTCGTAAAATCCTTCCATTCTCAACCATGAAAGTTCAAACGAAAAACGCGCTTGGTTACCAACGTGTGCGTGAACCCCTGAATCCACTAAGAGGGGTGTGTGATATGATCCCGCCCTCGAAAGGGCTTGAACCGAAACTAGTGGGAATTTTTGCTCCCACTCTGTAGTAGCTAAAATCCTATCCAATTTTTTGTAAGTTGGGTTCTCTCTCTTGTTTGCCCAAGTATATTGTCTTCCTGAAAGTTCTATCTCTCTCAATTCCAGGCTCTGAATGATTGCATTGAACATAATTGGCCATCTCGGATTATAATTGCTATTGTTCTTTTCTTCAGGTTTCCATAGAATGTTGAAATCCCCACCACCAACACTGGTAATGGTTCATTTTCACATATCCGGACTAACTCTGATAAGAACATAGCCTTGTGTTCTTCTTGTGCAGCCCCGTAGACCGACACCAACACCCACTCAAAGCCATCACTTTTTGATTTGATATAAAGCTTAACACAAAACTCTCCAACATCAACATTTTTGACTTGCAGAGTTGCGGTATTTACCCCTATAAGCATACCTCCAGACCTCCCTCTGGGCGGTAAACAATACCAACTAAAATCTCGACCAGCGGCAAGGTGTGCTAAAAAAAGGGGTGGAAAATTGGATCTTTCTGTGCTAAACGTTGTGGTTTCGTTTTTCATGAGATCAATAATAAAAATTTGAGCACAGCTAGTTTTAAAATAGAAGACGTGCTACCACACCCACACAACTAGTTTTGAATACAAATTACTACCCTTTGGCTATTTAACTTCGACTGTAGTTAAATTCAAAAAAAAAACTTCGACTGTAGTTTATTTTCCAAAGGAAAACTTCGACTATAGTGTTTGAGTAACAGTACAATCATGATTACAAAAATCTACCGATAGAAGCAGAATAATTTATCGTAGCAAAACACAATCTTGCACACCCTGTTCTATTTGAACCAGGCAAACTTTGTCAATGAGCATAGTGAATGTGTTATGATTGCCAATGACATGGCGGTGGTTTCAGAATAGTTGAATGATCTTTCCTTCTTGTTGAAGAAAAATATGACATTTGGAAGGGAAAAGGGAGTAGAAATGTTTTCGTTGCCCGACTGAGAGTTTCATGATCCAATTCTTTGAGAGTTCCACCCTTTCCTATCATCATGGAGGGGCGATCTTGCGTCCTCCTCTCCCGCGGCCGAACCAGTGACTCCCCGGCGGACGTCACTGAATCATACTCAGCCACCAATAATGGCGATTCAAAGCAGGATCCGCACATCCATCATACCCTCCCATCAACAATGGAAATCCGCGGAATTATAAAGGGCATCCATGCACCCCGCGTTCCCGATCAGCAAGACACCAGAGCTGCATCGAAAAGAGGTCATCTTCAATCTAACGAAAGTCAACCTCCTTTGACATATTCCCTTCTGCTCTCATGTCCCCATACTTTGTTCATGGCTAACTGTTTTTGTCGTGAAAACCCTAATCTCAATTTTGTACTGGATCGGGTCATCCTAGTAAACCCATTTGGAAAGGATATTCTTGATCGATTTGGTCGGATATGTAGAAATCTCTTTTATTATCATAATGGATTTACAAAAAAACGGACTTTGTTTTGACTAAAGTATGTACTTCGACTCTAGGGCAAGCCATCTTGCTTCTGCTGCAAGTTCCTCTGAATCATCATCGACAACTATGTCCTCGTCTTTGTCCTCACATAGGTCCAATGACGTTAGCAACTCCTCGACCGGGATCTTCTTCCCCTGTTGTCGACTTCCTTTGGAATCTAATCTCTTGGATGACGGCGATGCTCCCGGATCCATCGCCCCCGCCCCACGCGCAACATTTGATTTTCTTCGGTCAGCCTTAATTAGTTCACTCCTTCACCATGTAAGCAGAGTCACAATAGAAAGAGTATCACACTTGGAGTCAGCGGAGAAATTTACTCAGAGAGAGAGAGAGATCTACGGTGTACATTGGACTATCCCCGAGAGAAAAAAAAAACCTAGTGCGCTAGGTGAAAAGCATTTTCTCCATTAAAAAATGTAGCGGATCTGATGTATCAATGTTTAGAGGCCAAAGTTACAGGTCCGTTAACCACATGATTATTTGCTTCATGTTCTTTCACGGAATTATGGAGTTCAACTTTTTGTTTGAGCCAAATTTATGGGATACTCTTGTGACTCGCTTCAACAAGATATACCGTCGCCTCTCTCACAGGACTTGCTCCTAGGCTGGCGAGAGAGTATCCCATTTGAAAATTTGACGAGCGCCCCGTCCATCAGCTTGTGTGAAAATCGTGGTGCGATGCCTCGCCTACAACGGTGTTCCGTTGGTCCGTATTTCTTTGATGATTTCCTTTAAAAGTTGATAAATGGAAATATAATATTACCCATTTTAATAATTCCGAAAACTAATCATTTCAAAACATGCGACAAAAACAGTATTTGCTAGCTCTAGATAATTGTTCACGGTAACAATAATTTGTTCACGTGGTTAAAAACAAATTTCACTATATTTGAAAAATATGTTCAAAGAGTTTAAAAAATGTTCACGGGGTTAGAAAAAGTTCATGGTTCAAAACATTTCACGGGGTCCAGGTTAAAAAATGTTCACATGTATCCACAAAATTCATTTATTTTTGAAAAAAACGTGCACGTGTCTTAGAAAAGGTTCATGTGTCTAAACAATGTTCATGTATATTCAAAAACATAGGTTCAAATAAAAAATCATCTTTTTGATAAGATGTCAAAGGTTACAAGAAAAATCACCATTAGAGAAGTGTTCATAGTACCAAACAAAAATATTTACGTATTTCCCCAAACACAGAAAAATGAAATATGAAAAAAGAAACTAAAATATTAACATAGTACCCGAAAAGAAATTAACACACAAAGAAAATGAGTATGCAGGTGTTATCCAGAAACAATAAATAAAGGAAACGAAAAAAGAAAACAGATAATTAAAGAAATATAAAAACCGAAATTAATAAAAAGGAGAACCAAAAAAAAAACACATATGGGCTGGCCCGTGCGGTGGAGACACTACAGGCTTATCGGTGCTAGGGATCGCTTGAAGCGATATATGCGGTATACTGGCGTTTTTTTTTTCTTTTCTTTTCTTCTTCTCTGTTTCTTTTTCGTTTTCTTTTAACTTTTTTATTTGAAACTTTTCTACTGCAGGCAGGGTGATCACCATCATTTATATGCATAATTCACAGACCTAAAACCTCAAAAACCTCACTGTTTTCTATATCCAGAACTGCAAATATCTTCATTTGATATTGTTTTTCACTCATTTTGCAGTTCAGTGCGCAAAGGCACATAATCTTCAGAAGTTCCAATGTAAAAGTGAGGCAAGAAGCAACATTCAACTCATATCAATGAAGAATACAAGATGGCCATGATCAACAAGTCCAATTCAAGCCAGAAACTGAAGAACACAACTGTGCCAGAAAGTGAACAGTAACTGACAGAGAACAATTCTGTCAGTTAACTCGAGTTCTTCATTACCACTCGAAGCAATGCACAAGTGAAGCAATACAAGACCCCAAGAGAAGATAAGAAGCAATTCAAATAAGTTTGAATCATATAAAGGGAAAGAAGATCAACTTGGAGATCAAGGAAACCACAAAGGGCATAAAGGCAAAAAGGTGAAAAAGAGAGACATGCCATGTGCACTGTGCTGCAGCAAGAAGGAGGAAGCTTCCCTCTCCATCAACTCGTACCACACCTCCACCACAAATGGAAAAAGGTGTATAAAGCCACCACCACCACCACAGACCCTCTCTCTCGCTCTCGGTTCGCCATTCACTCGCAACACTCCACTCCACCTTCCCTCAGCCTCCACTTCACCTTTCCACCACCAACCCGAGACCAAGAACACCAAGAACTCCAAGAACCAGAGCAAGAACAAGAAGAAGAACAGATGCACAAGATGATCAGGAGAAGAAGTACAAGGCCTTGGTGACCAGAAGCTCATGATCTGCAACTCTTCTTCCACCTCTCTGCTTCCTCTGCTTCGACTAGGGTTTCTGTGAGCTAAAGCTAAAGACTTCTCTCCGCTTTCTTGTGTAATCCTGTGTGAAACTAGTAGATCATCCATCTGCAAGTAGAGCTTGTGATATTTGGCTACTGCAGTGAATTGAGTGACACAGTTCTCTGTTTTATCTGAAGATTTACTTGATCTGTTTGCTATTTGCTTTGATCTGTGTGTGTAGGGCTAGTCCCTGCACACTGAGTGTTGTAATTCTGTCCCTAGCCTCCCTTTGCTTGTTAACTCACTTGTGATCTGGCTTGACAACCCAAAAGCAGTGATCTTTGTGTTATGCATTTTTCTCCTGCCTAAACCTGCTAAAAACCCTTGCTTGCATGATTAGTCTCTGCAAGCTGTTCGAGTAATTCTTGTTCCCTGTCTAAACCTTGCTTGGATCCTTGCCAGCAACTGGATTGACAACCCAGAAGCAGCAAGTTAAATTCTGAACCTTAATTCTCAAACCCTTTTTTCTTTGAAAACCTTTACTTTTCTGTTGGAAACCTAAAAACCTGAAGATTTGGTTTAGCTTCTGCCAACCCTTAGAACCATCATAACCTTGTTGATCCCTGTGGAGACGATAACACAAACCCCCCTATACATCTACAGCTTGATCAAAATTGGCGCCGTTGCCAGGATTGACTTATGATTGTTTCTTTGAAAGGGCAGTAGACTAGACTGTGTGAGTTCAGTGAAATTGTTAGCAAATTTGCACGATCTAGATGCTTGTGATGCTTTTAGTGCAGTAATCTGAGAACTAGAATTGTTATTAGGGGTTTTAATTCACTAACCCTTGATAAAGGTTCTTGTTTGTGACTGTGTGTAGAGGAAAATGATCTCCTTTATGTAGTGTTCGGATTCTATTGATGCAGTCGTCTGAAGATTCTCCTCTAGCTCCATTTGATCCAGAACCTGAAAGAACTTTTCTTGCAAGAAGAAGAGTAGCTTCAGTGTCTTCAGTTGAGGAAACAGAGGAAAGACAGGCAGTAATCAACATGGGTGACAAGAAACTGAGAGATTTGTGGATCCCCAAGGATCAGATATCAAATGCAGATGTTATTATGCCTGCCATTCAGGCAAATAACTGGGAAATCAAGCCTGCCTTGATCAACATGGTGCAGCATAATCCATTCAAAGGCAGTGCTTTGGAAATCCCACATGAACATATCAGAAATTTCCTGGAGTATTGCAATACACTCAAGCACAATGGTGTGCCCCCTGAAGCAATAAGGATGCAGTTGTTCCCCTTTTCTTTGTCAGGAACAGCAAAGATATAGTATCATGCTTTACCAGTTCATTGCAGAGACACCTGGGAACATTTGGTGCAGGCCTTCTTTGAGAGATATTTTCCACCCACCAAAGCAGCTGAGTGCAGAGACAAAATCACCAGATTTGTGCAGTACAATGGTGAGAGTTTGTATGATACATGGCAGAGATATCAGGGACTCATCAGAATGTGTCCTAATCATGGCCAGGAACAATGGCTAATTCTGCAGACATTCTATAAGGGCTGACAGAACAGACCAGAGCTTTTGTTGATTCAGCAGCTGGTGGAGGAATTATGAACAAAACACTAGATGAAGCTACTGAATTAATTGAGAGTATGGCTTCTCATAATTTCTCTTGGACCAATGAAAGGACAGTTCATCCAAATGGTCAAGGTGCTCTGGAAGCAAAGCTTGATAGTTTGACAACTCAGATATCTCAGCTTATGCAAGAGAAGAACAGTAAGGCAATAGTGCCTGTGAACCAAGTTTCTGCCACTTGTCTCATTTGTGGTAATGAAGGTCATTCACCTCAAGAATGTACTCTGTTTGTACCCACAGACAACCAACTGGCATAAGTGAATTATACTCAGAATCAAGGTCCTTTTTCTCAGAGCTACAACCCAGCTTGGAGAAACCATCCCAATTTATCATACAAGAATGCAGCTCAGCAGAGTTATCCTCAAGCAAATCAACAGAATTACCATCAAGCAGCTCAGCCACAGTATGCTCAAACATCACAGCAAAATTTCAGACCTCAAGGCAATATGCAGTACCAACAGCAACAACAGAATCAAGCTAATCATCAAAATGCTTCTACAAGCAACAACAAGTCTGAAATAAATGAAATGATGAGGCTGCAGAAAGAAATGTTCAGTGGTATGCAGGAAACAATGAAGATGCAGTCTGAACTTTTCTATAAAACTATGCAGCAACTAACAGCTGGAATCTCTAATACTCAAGGCAATCAGCCTGAGAACAAGTTACCAGCACAAGCAGAAAAGAATCCAAAACAGTGTGGTGCCATATCCACCACTGAAGTTGTAGATGCTGTAACAACTAGGAGTGGAATAAACACTGAACCAGTGCTCAAAACACCCCCAGCTGTCACTTATGTAGCACCACAGAGAAGAGTTCATACTCAGCAAACAGTTAGGCAAGAAACTGTCCCAGAAGAAAAGGTAGCAGAGCTAGAAATTGCAGAGCAGCCTGCTACTGAAACTGAAAAAACAGCTAACACTGTAACAAAACCTGCATCAGAAAAGCCAGTTTTACAGAAAATACCATTTCCTGAAAGGTTGGAGAAATCTAAGGATGAAAAGCAGTATGCTAAGTTCCTGGAAACTATGAAGGAAGTTCAGATCACAATACCCATTCTGGATGCAGTGTTACATATTCCCTTGTATGCAAAAATTTTCAAAGACCTGATAACAAAGAAGAGAAGCTTGGAAGACCCAGAAATTGTTGCTCTGACAGAGGATTGCAGTGCTGTCATACTGAATTATATGCAAAGAAGCTGGGTGATCCAGGGAATTTTAGCATCCCTTGTGTTGTGGGAAAGAGAACATTCACAGCATTGTGTGATTTGGGTTCATCAGTTAGTGTTTTACCTTTGGCTGTCAGTCAAATATTGCAGTTAGGAATTCTGAAGCCTACATCAATGACTTTGCAGTTAGCTGACAGAACACTGAGGAAACCAGCTGGAATTCTTGAAGATGTGCCAGTACAAGTTGGAAATTTTGCTTATCCAGTCGATTTTGTGGTACTAGAGATGGAAGACAATTCTGAATCCATGATACTAGGCAGACCATTCTTGGCAACAGCTGGAGCAATAATAGATGTAAAAGGTGGAACTTTTAAACTGCAGTTTGGTTCTAACAAGCTGAGTTCAGCATGAAGCATGCCTATCATCTGCCAAACATACTGGAGCAATGCCAGTCCATTGATGTAATAGACCAAAGTGTGTTGGATACACTGCAAGAAATGCAGACAGAAGAACCTGAAGCACAAGTGTTTGTGACAGCAAATAGTCCTAATCACCAGGAGTTGTGTGGAATATCTCTATGTGAAAAAGATGCAGATGCTGAAGGAATTGAAGTTTGCAAACCGGTTCACAATTCTGTAGTTGAGCTGAAAGAATTACCATCTCATCTGAAGTACTTATTCGTTGAAAAAGAAAAGATACACCAGTGATAATCAGTTCTGCTCTGGACAAGGAGCAAGAAGAAAGCTTGTTGTCACTGTTGAGACTGTACAAGAATGTTATTGGGTACTCTATTGATGATATTAAAGGAATTGATGAAAAGGTCTGCTGATGCATGTAAAATGCATACATGAACTTTGCACTATATTACTTATATTCCAATCATATTTGCATCATATAAGGGTTATATCAATGTTTTATAATGATTTTGGGAATATTTAGTATGTTTCCTATTTTTATGGAATTAACCCTGCACAATCAGAAAACGTCATTTTTAGTGTTTTTGGACTTTCCGGGAGCTTCGGGACTCCAAAAAGGGCAAGGTCAGAGAGCACGGTTCAGAATTTTCGAGACGAACGCGATGGGATTAAATTGAAAACCAGAAGCCCAACAGGCTGGGAATTAGGGGATCCCACGCGGCCTACTATACCTGGCTGCGTGGGCCCACCTCTTTTCCCCCTCGTGGCTCCGATGCCGTCCGTTTTCGTCTCCGTGGCTTAGTCTTGACCTAAAACCGACTATAAAGAGAGCCCCCCGGGGAGTTTCACGAGGCGGCGGTGGAGAAACAGAAAACCAAGAAACAGGAGACAGAAGGCTGCCGCCGGAGAAGATCGGAGGGGGGAACGCCGCCGAATCACCTCCGGAGGACTCCTCCATCTCCCCTCCGGAGTCTCCATCAACACCACTGTCAAGACCAGCACCATCTTCATCAACCTCTCCATCAAGTGTGTTCACCATGACCATGTGTGAGTAGTTTCCATCGAGGCTGAGGGCTCTACCGGTAGCTATGTGGTTGATCTCTCTCTCCCATGGCGTGATCTTTATGTGATCATGAGCTTTGTAATCTAGTTGGATCCATGGATGTTACTCTCTGTTATCTTATGAATTATGCTACTTGAGTGGTTTTATTAATGTAAACTCTGGAGTCACCTTTGTCCCATGGTGCGAAGTTGACAGTGTGTGCACCGTGTGTGACTCTTAGGCTAAAGTTTACAGGAATATTTATCATGAGCTATTATTTGTGTTGGATGTCTCTATGAAATTGTGGTGTTTGTCTAGTACTATTTTGGGGCGCTCTTAGTGACATTGGGGTCCCCTAGATGTGGAATGCAACTTTAAGGTGTGCTTTTGTAGCCCTACACAATGAATTGTTATCCAACATGAGAATAGTTCAGAGTAGCATAGTGAAGAGGAAATATCTATGTATTCAATTATATTATTATTGTTGAGAGTGTCCACTAGTGAAAGTATGATCCCTAGGCCTTATTCCAAGCATTGAAACACCGTTTGCTCTCATTTTGGCTCAAGTTTGCTTGCTGCCATTTTTATTTCAGATTGCAATTACCACTTATAATCATCCATATTATTTGTATTTCACTATCTCTTCTCCGAACTAGTGCACCGATACATCTGACAAGTGTATTAGGTGTGTTGGGGACACAAGAGACTTCTTGTATCTTAATTGCAGGGTTGCTTGAGAGGGATATCTTTGACCTATACCTCCCTGAGTTGATAAACCTTGGGTTATTCACTTAAGGGAAACTTGATGTTGTTCTACAAACCTCTGCACTTGGAGGCCCAACAGTGTCTACAAGAATAGAAGCGTGCGTAGACATCAAGACATTTTCTGTCGCCGTTGCGGGGAGGTAAGGTAAAAGGTACTCACATCTTCTGGCTACTAAGCTATCTAGCATTGTTGCCGGTGTGTGTGTGCTCGAAGGTATCTTCTTTAGATTCTGGAATTATATCTTTTTGTTTCTTGTTTTTATTTCACTAGTTAGGCTTAATGGAAAACAACAACAAAATTAGAGAACTTTATGAACTTTATATTGAATTAGGACATGATGCTTTTGAAGAGAAAATTAAAAAATCTATGGAAGTCTGTTTGCATAATAGTGATACCAATGTTATTACTATAAATTCTTTGCACACTATTGCTAATGCTATGGGAAAGTCTAAGCTTGGGGAAGCTAGTTCTTATGAAAAGGATCTTTTTGGTTTCCCAGCTTTGAAGGAGAAAATTGCTTTGATAATACTTTGTCTCCTATATGTCATAATTCTAATGATGCTTGTGATATTCTAAATCCACCCACTGAAAGTATTCCTTTTGAAATACCTATGGAAATCGTTGAAATGGTTATGGATGAACGTCATGCAGGGGATGGAACAATCCATCCACAAGATCACTTGTTGAAACTTACAGAACTTTGTGAGTTATTTAAGGTTGCAGGTTTATCAAGAGAAGATGTCATGAGGAAATTATTTCCATTTTCACTTAAGGACAAAGCAAAGGAGTGGTATAGGATGCTGGATGATCGTCCTTCGAATTGGAAACAGCTTGAATCTCTCTTTTACTCTAAATTTTGTCCTCTTCATGAAGTGCAACTAGCTAGGAGTTACATTTTCAATTTTTATCCTCATGATAGAGAAAGCATTGCTCAAGCTTGGGGAAGACTGAAAACATTAATACTCAAATGTCCCAACCATGAGCTTCCTAAGGAAATAATTGTTACTAATTTTTATGCAAGACTTTCAGGTCATTACAAGGATCATCTAGATGCATGTTCAGTGGGTTCTTTCACAAGTAAGAAGGTTGAAGCTAAATGGGATCTTCTTGAAACAATTCAACGCAATACTGAAGATTGGGATAACGACAAAGGTAAAGAATCAGGTATAAATTATGAGTATGCTTGCGTTAAGTCTTTCGTTGAAACTGCTAGTTTTCATGAGCTTAGTGCTAAATTTGGTCTTGATTCTCAAATTATGGTTAATTGTTGTAAAACCTTTGCCTCTCATATGAATGTTCCTAAAGAAAATTGGAACAAGTATCACGAACCTTTTAAAGACACTTGCATGGAAAATAAAATTGTTATTAATGATTGCAATAAACATGCTCAAACTTCTGAAAATACTATTTCTTATAAGCATGTCAATTTTTGTGGAGCACTTAGACCTTGTGAAAAGAATCAAATCGAAGAAGAATATTGTATCCATCATAGGAGTGAAAAAACTAGAATGTGGAGCAAGGCTCTTTTATGATCTTGGTGAAAAAGTTTGTGCCATATATCCTTTTGTTTGTGAACTTTGCTATAAAGAGGGGCATTTCAAATTCCAATGCTCAGCCTCTAATAAGGATATTGCGGGAGACTTTTGTGATAACATGATCACTCCTAATCAACATGATGAACTTACATTATTTTTGGGGTGTGAAGAGTTATCAAGAAAAACTTCTTCGTTAGATATGAGTGCTTTTGATATGAATAGCGTGTTACATGGATGTTATCTCTATTGTGTTAATAATTGCCATGCCAACACTTACATACAAAATATTATAAAAGATGGAACTACTTTACCAAAATATGAAAGGACTAATGTTTGTTTTACTCTTATTAATGAAAAAGAGGAATCCTCCCAAGTTTCTTCTATTGTTTCTAACAATAAACCTAGGTATGTGGAGAAGCTTCCTTTCAAACCTCTCCCTCCTAAAGAGGGAAAGAAGAAGAAGAGGAGGAGTAAAACGAGAGAGGAAACGGTATCTTCCCCTAAACATGTTGCTCCTATTATAGTTGTTGCTGATGAGTCTGAATTCGATGATGATCCTATGCCTGTTACTTATAGTAGTGATCATGATTGGGAAAAGCATAGTACTTTTGATATTGAAAATCTCTTGGGTACCAATTCTGAAAATGATGATGTTAATAATTGCTATACTATTAGTACTATCCATGTTCTTTCCAATGATGATATGAAAATCTAAGCTTGGGGATGAGGTGTTTGAAAATCCTTTTGCTACTGACAATTATATATTTGAGGCATCCCCTTCTAGTAAAAATGATGATGATATGTCTACAAATGAACACAATTTGGAAGATAACTATTCTGTTGTTTATGATGATACTATGCCTCCAGTCTTTGATAATTATCATAAGGATAACTATGACATAGGTTATAATTACAATCATCCACATGAAACTTGTCATAGTTATGGAGGGATTACCCAAAACCATCCCTTTAATATACAACTTGTCTATCATGTTCGAGTTCTTCACGATGATCCTACTCCCATTGCTATTAATAAGAAGAACCTTGCTTATGTGGAAAATATTGATACTTTTATGCATATGGATAATGGTAAGAATGTTTCATGTGATGGTTATATTGTGGATTTTATCAATGATGCTACTGAAAGTTTTTATGAGAGAGGGAGACATGACTTCATATACCACAATAATATTAAGTCTCCTCTCTTTTTGTTGAAAATTTTGAAGTTGCACTTGCTTTGCCTTCTTATTCTAGTCACTTTGTGCTTTATTGATTTATTTTCGTACAAGATTCCTATGCATAGGAAGTGGGTTAGATCTAAATGTGTTTCATATTTTTCTCTTGATGCTCTCTTCCTATGTTAGCATCATTAAAACTATCAAGCCTAGCTATATGGCTATAAAGAAAGCGCTTTGCGGGAGGCAACCCGGTTATTTTTATGTGTGATTTTCTTTGTGTCCTCTTGCTGTATCAAGAGAGTTTGTTTTTAGTTTAGTTTCTGGAGTTTTTAATAAAGTGCCAAGTTTTACCCATTTTGGTTTGAGAAAGTTGCTTATAGCGTTCGAGATTTTATTCCTGCACGAATCTGTGCACGGTATGATTTTTAATTCTTATTCTGTAACTCCGAATGAGCTAATATTTGAACTGTAGTTGCAACTTTTCATCCTCTGTATGCCTGAATGTTTGCGGAATTTTTGGGAAAAGTTTGGTAGGGTAGAAAAATACATTTTGTGCTGCTGTTTTTCTGGACAGATTCAGTCCCATTTTGTTTTATGCATGTTTTGAACTTTTGTCTTGAATCTTTTTGATTCAAATGAGTTTATGAGTAGGCATACACATTATATACTTTCTGGACATTCATATGATGTTTTGTTTAAGGATTATATGCAGCAAGAAACCTATTTGTTTATCACTACTAATGCACCCCATAGAAAAGAAAATGGGAGAAACGGTGTTTTGAAATTTTTCACAGGGATTGGAGGAGATGCACCAAGAGCTATCCAAGGATGGTGAAGACCATAATCTTGGGGATGTGAAGACAACCCCACTGGATTTACACACTCTCGGTTTGCACACGTCTAACTTCTGTTTTTCGATCGAAACACTTTATCGCATAAACTTGGAGCGTCTTTTTGTTTGTTTTTGGTTTGATTGTTATTTTGTGAACCACCACACTATCATTTATATGTGAAAGAGCTACTGGAAATATGGGTTGAAATATGTTGGATGCTTTTATTGTATTGGGAAAAGGGATGTTTGAGTTGATTTTTAATGATACATATAGTTGTGTGATTCATGAGCTTGTTTATGAGTAATAATTTGCAAATGCTTTATCAAGAGCTATCACTTATTCATGTTTTGATGCTGAATGTTATTTTACTTTGTTTAACATGGATTAGTTAGTTCTATGGACACTCATGCATGCATCTAGATGGTCAACTTTCTCCCTCTTGCTAGCCCAAACATTCCAACAAGCAAAAACTTGTTTCCAACACCTTCAACCAAAGTTATTCAGTGAGTCCACCATATCTACCTATTAGCTTTATGCTATTCCAAGTATGTTTATCATGATATTTGTGTTATCTATACCTCTGAATGAAAATGTTTATGTTATTGATTATGATGGGAAAATTTGGTTATATAGCTCTCTCGAACTTGATGCACAATTTTATTTTTATTGCATAAATAAAACATGACCCATTGTGATTAAGATTATGATGTTAGTGGCTTGATAAATGTCCGAGGTTGGGAGTTAGCCCATATGTGCTGTCACATGCAAAGCTTTCAACATGCTCCTTCATCTCATTTAGTTGATATCATGTACTTTTGTTTATGGATGCCTATCATGGTGAAATGAGGTGGAAATGAAGTAGTTTAAATGAGTTTGTATAAATGGTTAGAGAGACGCCTGGGCCGCTAATCTAAGCCATGCATCATTCATGGTGGAAATTTACTTACATGCTATGGTGAACCGTCTGTGATACACCTTATAATAAAAAGCTATTCCAATGGTAAATAAAAAGGGTGTTGAGGTTGTTCATCTTGTTTGTTTGTCTTGTCATTTTGACATGGGATTGTTCCATATCCTAGGACAAGAGGTACCCTAGTTGACGCTCTTGATGATACTATTATTACTTACAATGATATATAACTTGAACTTGCTTTGTTTCCTAAGTTGAGTAATCATGGTGTAGGTACTTGTATTCAAGGGGCATGAGACACCTAACCTTTACTTTATCAAGCACACTACTCATATTTGCTTTCACATTAAACTTTAATCATTCAAGATGCTATGATAGGGGTAATGAGAGCTTGACACCAAGAATTCCACATTGCAATCATTAACTTAAGTAGAAGAGTTTGGAAGTTAGATGAAACTTATGCATGCTTTACCTCTACTCACATATACATCTTTCCAAAGTGTCCACCTTTTATATTCAGATTTTCATTTACACTCTATGACCAATGTAGGATGTTCTTACTTATCATTATGCATACATGTGGTCCATATTACTATCTTCTATGTTACACTTTGTGAACTATCATTGAACATCCTTGCATTGAATACTTGATATCACTTCATAAACTATCTTGCATATTGCTACTCCTTTGAAGAATGAATCATTTGACTCTATGTAGCAGTAGCAATCATCTTTGATATTCATTGTTAGTGCTATATTGCAAAGCCCATGTTAGTTTTATCACCTTCATACTCGAGGACGAGTATTGGTTAAGCTTGGGGATGTTGATGCATGTAAAATGCATACATAACTTTGCACTATATTACTTATATTCCAATCATATTTGCATCATATAAGGGTTATATCAATGTTTTATAATGATTTTGGTAATATTTGGTATGTTTCCTATTTTTATGGAATTAACCCTGCACAATCAGAAAACGTCTTTTTTAGTGTTTTGGACTTTCCGGAGCTTCGGGCTCCAAAAAGGGCAAGGTCAGAGAGCACGGTTCAGAATTTTCGAGACGAACGCGATGGGCTTAAATTGAAGACCAGAAGCCCAACAGGCTGGGAATTAGGGGTCCCACGCGGCCTACTGTACCTGGCCGCGTGGCCCACCTCTTTTCCCCCTCGTGGCTCCGATGCCGTCCGTTTTCGTCTCCATGGCTTCGTCTTGACCTAAAACCGACTATAAAGATAGCCCCCCGAGGAGTTTCGCGAGGCGGCGGCGGAGAAACAGAAAACCAAAAACAGGAGACAGAAGGCTGCCGCCGGAGAAGATCGGAGGGGGGAACGCCGCCGGAATCACCTCCGGAGGACTCCTCCATCTCCCCTCCGGAGTCTCCATCAACACCACCGTCAAGACTAGCACCATCTTCATCAACCTCTCCATCAAGTGTGCTCACCATGACCATGTGCGAGCAGTTTCCATCGAGGCTGAGGGCTCTACCGGTAGCTATGTGGTTGATCTCTCTCTCCCATGGTGTGATCTTCATGTGATCATGAGCTTTGTAATCTAGTTGGATCCATGGATGTTACTCTCTGTTATCTTATGAATTATGCTACTTGAGTGGTTTTATTAATGTAAACTCGGAGTCACCTTTGTCCCATGGTGCGAAGTTGACAGTGTGCGCACCGTGTGTGACTCTTAGGCTAAAGTTTACAGGAATATTTATCATGAGCTATTATTTGTGTTGGATGTCTCTATGAAATTGTGGTGTTTGTCTAGTACTATTTTGGGGCGCTCTTAGTGACATTGGGGTCCCCTAGATGTGGAATGCAACTTTAAGGTGTGCTTTTGTAGCCCTACACAATGAATTATTATCCAACATGAGAATAGTTCAGAGTAGCATAGTGAAGAGAAATATCTATGTATTCAATTATATTATTATTGTTGAGAGTGTCCACTAGTGAAAGTATGATCCCTAGGCCTTATTCCAAGCATTGAAACACCGTTTGCTCTCATTTTGGCTCAAGTTTGCTTGCTGCCATTTTTATTTCAGATTGCAATTACCACTATAATCATCCATATTATTTGTATTTCACTATCTCTTCGCCGAACTAGTGCACCGATACATCTGACAAGTGTATTAGGTGTGTTGGGGACACAAGAGACTTCTTGTATCTTAATTGCAGGGTTGCTTGAGAGGGATATCTTTGACCTATACCTCCCTGAGTTCGATAAACCTTGGGTTATTCACTAAAGGGAAACTTGCTGTTGTTCTACAAACCTCTGCACTTGGAGGCCCAACACTGTCTACAAGAATAGAAGCGTGCGTAGACATCATCTGCTCTCACAGAATACACTTAGAAGATGGCAGTAAACCAACTAGAGAAGGGCAGAGAAGACTGAATCCGGCAATGCAAGAAGTAGTGAAAAAGGAAGTACTGAAACTGCTAAAGGCAGGAATGATTTACCCCATTTTGACAGTGAGTGGGTAAGTCCTATACACATTGTGCCTAAGAAAGGAGGTATACAGTGGTAGAAAATGAGGAAGGGAGATTAATGACCACAAGACCAGTTACTGGATGGAGAATGGTCAATGACTTCAGAAAGCTGAATAAGGCAACTAGGAAAGATCATTTTCCTTTGCCATTTATGGATCAGATGCTAGAAAGGCTTGCTGGTCAGAAATTTTATTGCTATCTAGATGGATATTCTGATTTCTGCAAATACCCATTCATCCATCTGACCAGGACAAGACAACATTCACTTGTCCATATGGAACATTTGCTTACAAGAGATTACCATTTGGTTTGTGTAATGCACCTGGCACATTTCAGAGGTGTATGATGTCTATATTTTCTGATCAAATTGAGAAGATCATGGAAGTGTTCATGGATGATTTCACAGTATATGGAAAAGATTTCATCTCTTGCCTGAAAAATCTGACAGCAGTATTACACAGATGCTCTGAACAAAATTTGATCTTAAATTGGGAGAAGTGTCACTTCTTGGTAACTGAAGGCATAGTGCTTGGTCACTTGGTGTCTGCCAGAGGAATAGAAGTGGACAAGGCAAAAGTAGATGTAATTGCTAAGCTACCTCCTCCTGAAAATATAAAAGGAATACAGAGTTTCTTGGGACATGCTGGTTTCTACAGAAGGTTCATCAAAGATTTCTCTCACATTGCAAAACCCCTTACACATTTGCTGAATCATAATGTAGAGTTTGTGTTCGATGAAGCATGTATGCAAGCTTTCAACAAGCTAAAAGAAGCTCTGGTTACAGCTCCAATAGTGCAACCACCTGACTGGAAAGTGCCATTTGAGTGATGTGTGATGCAAGTGATTTTGCTGTAGGAGCAGTACTTGGTCAGAGAAAAGAGAAAGCAGTTCATGTGATTTACTATGCCAGCAGAACATTAGATGAAGCTCAGATCAATTACACAACCACTGAGAAAGAATTGCTAGCAGTAGTGTTTGCATTTGATAAATTCAGACCCTATCTTGTTGGGCACAAGTGTGTTGTTTACACAGATCATGCAGCAATAAAATACTTGGTGAGCAAAAAGGATGCTAAGCCTAGGCTGATCAGATGGATTCTCTTGCTGCAAGAGTTTAATATTGAAATCAAGGATAAAAAGGGATCTGAAAATTCAGTAGCAGATCACCTGTCAAGAATCAATTGCCCAGGTGGCAGAGAAATACAAGATAGAATGCCTGGTGAGCAGCTAATGGCAGTAAGTGCTAGTTCTCCTTGGTATGCAGATATTGTGAATTATCTAGTTTGTGAAATTATGCCAGCAGATATGTCTTACCAGCAGAAAAAGAAGTTCATGCATGATGCAAAAAGCTATTATTGGGATGAGCCATTCCTGTATAAGCATTGTGCAGATGGAATAGTGAGAAGATGTGTGCCAGCTGAGAGATCAGTGATGTTATGTACCAATGCCATGCAGGCATGTATGGAGGCCATGCTGGAGTTATGAAGACCCAAGCAAAAATTCTGCAAGCAGGATTCTATTGGCCTAACCTGTTCAAAGATGTGCATGATTATATAAAACAATGTGATCCCTGCCAGAGAACTGGAAAAATATCAAGAAGAAATGAAATGCCACAGAAGGGAATTCTTGAAGTGGAACTATTTGATGTATGGGGAGTGGATTTTGTTGGTCCTTTACCATCATCAAATGGATACAAGCATATACTAGTTGCAGTGGATTATGTGTCCAAATGGGTTGAAGCAATACCCACTGTCAGTGCTGATTCAAAAGCTGTCTGCAAATTCTTCAAAAGTGTCATTTTCCCAAGATTTGGAGTACCAAGAGTAGTGATCAGTGATGGTGGAGCTCATTTCAACAATGAACAGTTTGAGAAGCTTCTGAACAAGTATGGTGTGAGAAACCACAGAGTAACTACACCTTACCATCCTCAAGCCAATGGACAAGTTGAGCTGTCAAACAGAGAAGTGAAACAAATTCTGGAGAAAGTTGTTTCTAAGTCCAGGGGGATTGGTCAACAAAATTGCCAGATAGCCTGTGGGCATACAGGACAGGATATAAGACACCTATTGGCATGTCACCATTCAGGCTTGTCTATGGAAAAGCATGTCATTTACCTGTTGAGCTAGAACACAGAGCACAGTGGGCAATAAGGAAGCTGAACATGGATTTAGGAAAAGCTGGAACTGCAAGAAAGCTTCAGATGTGTGAATTAGAGGAACTGAGAAATGATGCTTATGAAAGCTCAAGGATCTATAAGGACAAGACCAAGAAATGGCATGACAAGCACATTCTCAGAAAGGAATTCAGTGTTGGACAGACAGTGTTGGTTTATGACTCCAAACTGCATTTGTTCTCTGGAAAATTCAAGTCAAGATGGTTTGGCCCTTGTGTCATCAAGAGAGACCTAGGACATGGTGCTTTTGAAGTACAGAGTACAACAGATGGTACTTTCAAGGTGAATGGACAGAGACTGAAGCATTATAGAGCAGGAGAGCAGTTGAACACTGAAGAAAGTGAAGAAATAGATGATGATGAAGCTGAGGATGATCCCAATGCATCCTCTGCAGCTGAGAACCAGTGAAGAAGCTACAGTCAGGCTCATGACTATAAACAAGCGCTCATCAGGAGGCAGCCTGGTACCCTTGTACATTATTTACATGTTATTTCCATTTACTTGTTATGTTTTTGTTTGTGTTTTTCTTTTTGTTTTTCAGATTTTGAATAAAAGGAAGAGGAGAAAGTTTTGGCTATGATATCAAGAAGCAAGAAGCAGAAGTAAACACCAGGTGGAAACATTCCAATATTTTATATCTTACCCACAACATGAATAATATTGTGATGACATGTTTCAGATTAATGATCAATTTGGCAATTTTATGGCTGTCACAGAAAAAATTCTATGGTTTTGCTCTATTCTGATCAAATAGCATTACATTCTGTTGTGAATCATGTATTGTATCTGCTTATTATTCTTGCAAAGGCTATGTTCAGACCCATTTCTCAAAACAGAATTGATTTATTTCTCTGTTCAAATACTTGTGGAATACTTGATAATGCCATTTGCTATGAAACTGAACTATATGATCCATTTTAGAGCCATCTACTAACTCCATTTCTGCATGTTTGCATTTTTTGCATTAGCAATCAATATCTCTGGATAGTGATTTGTGAAGCACTAACACTAACACTAACTGAAAATGTGTTGACAAGAAATAATTTTTTGCATTAGCAACCACAATCTCGGGATTGTGGTATGTGACGCACTAACCAAGAAAAAGTTAACTGAATCTTAAAGCAACATTTTTGCATTAGCAGCTATGATCCTGGGATGGTTGCTTGTGACGCACTAACTAATAAAGCAAGTATCTTCCTAACATTAACTGACTAACTCATGCATTCCTCAGCATTAGCCTATTATGTTCCCTGGAACTGTAGTAGGTGAAGCACTGACTAAGCATGCATTCTTGCATTATGGCTATCTTCTGGATCATTTACATTCCATTTCTGTGCAAATTGTCTTATCATACTAATCCCAAGCATTTGAACTTAGAAATGGTTAAATTCTGCTATTTGAAGCTTGTTTCCAAACTGGCACTTGCTTAAATAATAGACAGAACTACATTGAATCCAATTAGAATGAACTGCTAAGTTTTCATAACCTTGCACTATTCATATTCTGTTTGTTCTCATTTGTATCCAATTTTCTTTACTTGAGGACAAGCAAAGGTTTAAGTCTGGGGGTTTGATCACCATCATTTATATGCATAATTCACAGACCTAAAACCTCAAAAACCTCACTGTTTCTATATCCAGAACTGCAAATATCTTCATTTGATATTGCTTTTCACTCATTTTGCAGTTCAGTGCGCAAAGGCACATAATCTTCAGAAGTTCCAATGTAAAAGTGAGGCAAGAAGCAACATTCAACTCATATCAATGAAGAAGACAAGATGGCCATGATCAACAAGTCCAATTCAAGCCAGAAACTGAAGAACACAACTGTGCCAGAAAGTGAACAGTAACTGACAGAGAGCAATTCTGTCAGTTAACTCGAGTTCTTCATTACCACTCGAAGCAATGCACAAGTGAAGCAATACAAGACCCCAAGAGAAGATAAGAAGCAATTCAAATAAGTTTGAATCATAGAAAGGGAAAGAAGATCAACTTGGAGATCAAGGAAACCACAAAGGGCATAAAGGCAAAAAGGTGAAAAAGAGAGAAACATGCCATGTGCACTGTGCTGCAGCAAGAAGGAGGAAGCTTCCCTCTCCATCAACTCGTACCACACCTCCACCACAAATGGAAAAATGTGTATAAAGCCACCACCACCACCACAGACCCTTCTCTCGCTCTCGGTTCGCCATTCACTCGCAACACTCCACCTTTCCCTCAGCCTCCACTACACCTTTCCACCACCAACCGAGACCAAGAACACCAAGAACTCCAAGAACCAGAGCAAGAACAAGAAGAAGAACAAGATGCACAAGATGATCAGGAGAAGAAGTACAAGGCCTTGGTGACCAGAAGCTCATGATCTGCAACTCTTCTTCCACCTCTCTGCTTCCTCTGCTTCGACTAGAGTTTCTGTGAGCTAAAGCTAAAGACTTCTCTCCGCTTTCTTGTGTAATCCTGTGTGAAACTAGTAGATCATCCATCTGCAAGTAGAGCTTGTGATATTTGGCTACTGCAGTGAATTGAGTGACACAGTTCTCTGTTTTATCTGAAGATTTACTTGATCTGTTTGCTGTTTGCTTTGATCTGTGTGTGTAAGGCTAGTCCCTGCACACTGAGTGTTGTAATTCTGTCCCTAGCCTCCCTTTGCTTGTTAACTCACTTGTGATCTGGCTTGACAACCCAGAAAGCAGTGATCTTTGTGTTATGCATTTTTCTCCTGCCTAAACCTGCTAAAAACCCTTGCTTGCATGACTAGTCTCTGCAAGCTGTTCGAGTAATTCTTGTTCCCTGTCTAAACCTTGCTTCGATCCTTGCCAGCAACTGGATTGACAACCCAGAAGCAGCAAGTTAAATTCTGAACCTTAATTCTCAAACCCTTTTTCTTTGAAAACCTTTACTTTTCTGTTGGAAACCTAAAAACCTGAAGATTTGGTTTAGCTTCTGCCAACCCTTAGAACCATCATAACCTTGTTGATCCCTGTGGAGACGATAACACAAACCCCCCTATACATCTACAGCTTGATCACAGGGGAGCCCCCCACAGCCTCACTTTATTAACCAAATCCAAGTCTCATAATTACAAAAATTACACATACTTACAGATAAAGAGAATATAATTAGAACTATGACTATGGTAAGTTGTCAAGGCATGATGACAGTATTGGTGTCAGGGAGTCTTTAACCCTGTACTTAAGCAGGGTGACCTCATGAACAAACTAAGATTTCCAGCCTCTAAAAGTGGGTTTGATACTCTTGAAGATAAACCCAATTCTCTGCTTCCATATACACCAGCAGGTAATAATTACAATTTCAGTGAACAGGGGACCATCAAATCCCCTTTTAGCTTGCAGTAGAGTTCAGGAACTGGCCCAGGATGCCAAGGAATTGTAGATAGTTCCAAATCCTTGGGCTGAATACACAATTAAAGAACATGTGTCGCTAGTCTTCATATTGATGTGCAGGGCAGAGAACACACTCAGAGTTGTCATTTATGTTCCATTTCCTTCTCAGTAACATGTCTTATGTATTCAGTCGATCATGGAGAAGTAGCCAAGCAAAGAACTTGTGTTTGGACTGGCATTTGCTCTTCCATATCCACAGGAGGGAGCATGTTTATCAATGAAACGAAAGTGTTATTTATATACAAGGCTGGGTCTGAAATCACCTTTTCCAATAGTACATATCCATTTGTCATTCCCAGCTGTGAGGTTTACTCCTTCCAAGATATCTTACAACTGCTGAAATTCAGAGTATGCCTGAACTGTTAGTGGCCTATGGAAGGATACAATTCTATTCTCTGTTGTCATAAACTGATTAACTGAGTGTAGCTTGTCAATGGCATGAGAGAAAAGCCTAGAAATTTTTCCATCTAGTTTCCCATAAAGCCAAGTATCTGACCAAAAGAGAACAGAGTGTCCATCACCAATCTGGCATTTAGCAATTGTTCTATATTCGTCAGATAATGCCATTACTCCCCTCCACCAGAAGGAGCCAGAGTCCACAATAGCATGTGGAACAAAATCAAAATAATAGTTGTCCTTTATCAGTTGCACCCAAGGAATATCTTCATTATTGTAGAACTTGTGTAAATGTTTTAACAACAAGGCTCTATTCTGAACTTTTAGGTCAGTTTTTCCAGGACCACCTTTGTCTTTTGGTTTACAGATCATTTTCCAGGCAGCCAGTGATTGTGCTTTATCTTTACCTTTTTTCCTCCATAGACAATGCCTCCTTGCTATGTCCATGAATTCTAGTACTCCAACTAGAATGACCAAGATCAGGAGGAAATATGTCGGGAGAGAGGATAGGACAGAATTAACCATAACTAGTCTGTCTCCATAGGAGGGACAGAATTAACCATAACTAGTTTGTCTCCATAGGAGAGGAGAGAGGCAGAAGCAGTAAGTCTTCTTTCAACTCTATCCATTAGTAGGGATAAATCCTTAACTGATGGCCTTGTAGTACCCATTGGCAAACCTAGGTAAGTGAAAGGCATGCTCTCCAGTTTACACTCAAAGAATTATGCTAGATCCTCTACCTCAGCTGAGATAGGTTTATTGGGACCATAGAGGATTTGTGATAATTTACTTTCAGCCCAGTAAAATCTACATAAAGCCAATATTTCCTTGAACACTTTGAGATCATTTTTGTCAGCCGGCAGAATAGCAATAGTGTCGTCTACGTACTGTACTATAGGGTAATTCTTCCTTACTGGAATTGGAGCATGAAGTATGCCATCTCTGTATGCTTTGTTAACTAGGCTCTGCAGTAGATCAGCTCCTTCCACAAATAACAGCGGTGACATGGGATCTTCCTGCCTCACACCTCTTTTACAGACAAAAGGCTTCCCGGGCACACCATTTAGTAGGACTGAGGAGGAACCAAACGACAGTATTTCTTTTATCCACTTCAGAAAAAGTTCAGGAAAGCCGTTTGCTCTAAGAACTTGCAATGGTCACATGCTCTGTCACTCTTTGTTCTAAACTGGGTTGTTGAGCTCATGCAGAAGGGGATCCACTTTGATAAAGGCTATAAAGATCAGTACATAAAGAGGGTAGGCAATGATGTTCCTGACTTCATTAGGCTTACTATCAGCATCACAAATTTACAACCACCTGAGTAAGTGGAGAGCCAAGTTGGTTAGGATTGATCAACTGAAGCAGATGCAAGGAACATTTTGGTTTGAAGATAGATCAACTCTTATGATGGATGAAGTGAATTTTCTTGCATACATCACGGTTAGTTTCCTTGGACCCTGACATGGAATCGTGTTTTCCTTTCCCTTGTTCATTACCAAGGGAACTAATCTCTACACTCCAAACTATATTGTCAATAATAGATCCACCCGAAGGACGAGAAGTTCATGAACAAGCCCATAATTAACTATGCTCAAATTAGGACAATCTGCACGAGAGCGAATGTTCATTGATCCTAATCTTTATAGTCCAGCATTACTGATCTAGGCTTGGAACTTCCTTGCGGACCATAAATGAGCATATCATGTATGCCAACATGACACCCTCACAAAGGAATACCATGCTTAGGACATATTTGCGCAACTAGCACATCGGTGCATTCCCTCTATTGATAAACTTTAGATGCATTACGAGCTGCGGTTCGTCAACTCAGTGGTGCATCAGTCCTGGTACTATGATCCAGAACTCGGTTTGTTAATGATATGTTATGATATGCTTATTTGATAACTTGTCATACATGGTTTATCAGTAAGCATTGGGTAATCTCACCACAATGGTGTGAGAGCCTCGACGGTCATATGCGCTTGTGCTTGTCTTGTGAGTTAAAACGTACATGTCCCACGTCTCGTGACACAAAACACACAACGCAATGGTACCGGCGTATAGCCATTGCTTGTTTTGCTGTCAGCTTGTTTTATCGCCTTTCTCATGTGCCTATGTGCCGTTTCAGTAGTTCTACATACTCCTAAATTCCAAATTACTTCGCATATTAGCTGTCGCTATGACAGGGCTTTGACCAACAATTACTCCATTAGCATATATTTTATCTGACATACAGTGCTATCATTTAAATTTGTATGTCAACGTACTTTTTATTATGATTAATCTAAGAATTATGTATTAATAGTGCAATTATTGATCAAATGCTTGTCCTGACGAACCTAAGTGTGGACTGTGGAGTACTTTCAAACGTCGGGGGACAATCACCGGTTGGAACTTGAACAGTTTTCCCTCCCATAGATTACTGCCATGTCCAAAAGTATTCATCGGTGTTCACACAATTGTCATTCACCTACCTACCTTCCAGCAACAAACATGTTTATTGCTGGAGTATGCACCCTGCTCTGGCCTTGGGAGCTACATAGACCGACACTACTCATGAAATGGTGGGACAATTGTTGAGGCCCTGGGAAAGTGGGAATTAAGAAACTCCTTTTGTCTCCATAAAACAATTCCTAATCTTTCAGTTGTCAGCTGTGATCTCCATCGAACACAGTAACTGCAAAGAAGACAAAGAATGTCTAGTCAATCCTATGGATTTTCTGTTGTGCATTTGGAAAGAACACTGTATTTATGAGGAAGTATGCAAACCAAGAAACACCAGGCATGACGCAGTAGACAACACACAAGCATCGCTGGTAAACTTGTGAAACAAAAATATATGGGCAAAAACAGATACATGAACTAAATGATCGGCGAGCACCTAAACTATGTTCTGAATTTAAACAAGACCATTCAGAAAGAAAGAAAAGGGTCCAAGAACCTGAAATACTCGATGTTCAGAAACGAACTGTTGGAATATTCGACCAGTAAATACTATTCCACCACAATATAGAGGACCTACTGAAAATCTTACTTCTATCACGCCTAAAGCAATTCAATTTGCCAACGAATTCAAACGATACCCTATAATAGAGGTATCCGGTGGATCAAACAGTACTTTGCTGTTTACCTGTAGCAACATTCTAGCAGAGCAGCGACCAGCTATTTGGATAAGAACAGTTGACAGAAACAGGCCAAGAACTTAACAACATACCTGTCAGCGCAGTTTAACGTGTACTGAGAGCAAATGGTCATTTCCTGGCTGTGATGTCACACGGGCAGTGTCCTCAGCAACTGAAGAGCACGATTCCAGTGTGGACTTTCCACATGCACAATCCGCTTCAACACAGGCACTGCTCCAGCAGCAATTATTGCTGGGTGATTCTCTGGATCCATGCTTAGATTATACAAGACAGCTAGATTAGCTTCCAATACATCTCCTTCACTCTCTTCAATCATTTTCACCAGTGGAAATATGCCTCCAGCTGTGGCAACTGCTCTTGTGTATTCCATCACACCTCCAGAAATTATCCTGCTCAGCTCTATTACAGCTTTTCTTCTCTTTTCAAAAGAAAATGAGGTCATCAGCTGCTCAACTAGCTTGGGAATAGTGTGGTAGATAGTTATCTCCATGCCTATACCACCAACACTCCGATCAACCAAGCCATCCCTTGACTCTAGCTTCACGAGGCATGCTGTGATCCAATCCTTTGACTGTAGGGGAATATTGGACTTAAGCATTCTCCTTAACAGACCAACAATTTTCACGGTATTTATGCTGCGAACAAAAATATCAAATTTCAATAACTTTGTGAGTAACCTCAGAGTTGAAGTCACAGCCTGACCGACTTCAATCACAACAGTAGGAGGCTCGTCAAGATTTTCAGGATCACCTATTGTCCCTGTTACATAGCACAAAAAATTACTTCACAGAAGCACTTGCATATGAGATGGCATTATTTAGGGGAACTTTGTTTTACCATAATACTACTCTCACTAAAGAACTTTAAGCAAAAGATTCAAACCAAAAGCCACTTATGATGCATCATTCTTAGTGAAATATTATTTATGCCAGCTGTGTCTACCGCAAAAAATATCAATCCAAGTTATCTGTCACAGATAAATAACAAATAGCAATTAAGCGACAATCAGGCCACATCACCATGCCAAAGCAACAAGTGCACGATGATCATGGTGTTGGCTGTACTGTAGCATGTACCGAAAGCGCAATTAACTTGCACCAGTAAAACTCACGCACTCTATGCCAAATAAGGAACTTCAGAGTGGCAATCGAGGCCCAGAGCTTTCAACTACGTAAGCACCCTAATTCAAAATTCGATCTGTTTGGTGGAAGGTTGCAAAGATGAATCTACTGCTGTATCTTTTGCTTGGTGTGAAAAGTTGTGTGCAGTAGATTTTTCAACTGAACTACTATCAACTCTCCACCTTTTGATGCTTTATTGCACTAGCTTTAACATTATTATTGAAGATATGCTATTGAAGTCTATACACACACCATGCTTATCCACAAATTGTTTGACACCTATTAAAACAGAATAGTCAGGACACTGCAACCAGACCACACGGCATAAATCTCAGACCATTAAGAACTCAAAAAACATGTTTACATAGAAAAAAGTAAAAAAGTCATGTTTGCATCTCCATCTATAAATTTTATGAAAAAATGAATCAAAATTATTACCATTAATGGCCCCCATTTCCAGAACAGCTTCAATTACTGAAGCAGTGCAAGCAGCAGTCATGGCAGTGACATGTTGCTCAGAACCTGCCAAATGCTCCAGGACAGTAGCGCATTTTGCCTGCAAACTTGGAGATGATTCCTTTAAAACTTTGGCTAAGCGCGAGATGACATCAAAGTCAAACACTGACTCCCTACAAACGTAAGAATCACGAATAAATGTTGTTAACAACACTAATAGAAGATATACAAGACAGATGATAAAATCAATTGTTTGTAATACTTTCTGGAGAAATAATGATCCAGTGATATGAATTCAACTTTTTCCATGGAGACTATTTGAATTATATGCATCAACCAGTTTAACCAAAAGTCCGACCTGATGGAGAGGGGCGGGTATTTCAACACTCCCCTCACGCCTAGGCTCTACATGCCTTAGACGTGGGATTGATGTAGGCTGTAACTATTTTTGTTAATAGTGTGTTGGGCTTTTCTTGAACTCCAGACTATGATAGCCTATTAAATTGGATGCAGTAACCACTTCATGCAAAGTTCTGAAGCGATTGAGAAATACAGGCAATACAATTCAATAACATCCTCACGTCCAGGATCCAGAAGGCCTTAGAAGTTGACTTCTCCACCAATAAGAAGTAAAAGTAAAACACCCCATCAATAATAGATAAGATATTTTTATAAAACAATATTCCAATAACTAAATGTCATTTAGTACTACGAAGTTATTTTATTGTAGGATTAAAACGTCAATAAACCCAAATCATGACTATGTACCATACAGAAGTGCTAAGATGTATATAATGATGAAATATATGGATGGGCTAAGAAGTATTACGGCATCAATTAACGGTCTAAAAGCATAAATAGTCCATTTCATTTGCAGCTCCGAAGACCCCAGAGCTGACCTCAATTTTGCAATGTTATAGAGATTCTTCAAGTGTGCCTGAAGCTACAACCCTACAAGAGCACTTACTCACAGATAGAGTGGTAAGAACTGAAAAAATTGTTGTGAACTATGCAAGTAAATGATACTCCCTCCGTTTTTAAATATAAGATGTTTTAGTTTTTTTCCAGATTCGCATATATTCACATGTATCTAGACAAGTTTTAGTGTGTATATTCACTTATTTTAGTCTGCATCTAGTCAACATGTCAAACACCTAAAACATCTTATATTTAGGAACAGAGGGAGTATTAAGGAATGCAATAAGATTAAAACGAACCTAGCCATCTCATCTTGTTTCAGTAATTTGTGGGATGTTCCATTGAGCCCACCATCTACATTGCCTTGACTGCACTTTTCATCATTCACTGTATCTTCAGACCCAGTACTAGCATAGTAATCCGACTGATATATTCAAAGCATTGTAATTCAGGTTTGGTAAAGCACATTAAAGAATACTTGACAAATTGAGAAGCCTAATTTACCTCAGTAATCATGCTGGTGTCCATTTCAAGTATTCGAGAAAGTATATCGATCATCTGCATCACAGCTGTCCAGTTAGTAGCTGACAATACACTGGACATTTAGAAAATTAAACAGTCCATATTAAAGGTTACGACCTTCTCCAGTTGTTCTAGTAGAGTATCTGGATCCTTCACAACATTTACAAGCAATTCTAGACCATCTTCTCCCATGATTTTCTGACAAACTTTGGAACTACGAAGAAAAGGAGAAAATAAGTAAATGATGTTTCTAGACAGAAATATACGTAATGCACTAATGGATAATCATAAACCTTTGAGAATTTTACAGAAATAGTAGTTGAGCATGTTGCACTCATATCAGCACTATATGATATCTGGTTGCAAGTATAGAAAACATAATTTTCTATAAAATGCTTCACTGATGTACTGTATCTTCTATGGAAAACATTCACCACTACAGGTTACGTAAGACACTTAACTTACAAAATTTGCTTCGGTAAACCCGCTTAGGAAAGGTAAAAGTGGTGGGTGTTCTTGCATGTGGGTATTTGGTGATACAAAAACGCTTTGTAAGAAAGGTTTATTTTTTCCAATGCAAAGTTGCAAGGGGAGATTAAAACCTACCCCTACAGTTGAAAAGGTTAGTGTGGTCAATTTTTGCCCCTGAAATTGTATTAAGTCTAGTTTACACGACATCCCAAGGATTACAGCCATTAAAACAACAGGCCTATGACATAGTCGGCCATTGGCAACCCGGCATGAGTCATGTGAAAAAAAATTCATCACTAGGACAGTGCATTCTAGGAGAGGACTCTCCACGTGAAACTAACCGTGCTGGGTTGCTTGTGACGGCCTACCACACTGTGGTCCTCGGGTCACGACAATAACACACTGCCACCAAGCAATCTGAAGGGAGTATTGGAGCGCATGATGCGCCCCCCTTGGATATAGTGAGGTGGCCTTCCTGGGCACTGTGGAATGGTTTAGGCAGCCATCGTGATTGCGGGAAGGCACCACTGATTAGCAAGCAAGTTAAAAGACACAATTAGCCTTCATTAAGTGGATTTAAGATAAGTAAAACTTTTTGTAAGAGTTGTACCGAGTAAAAAAGATAACTTATTAGTGCGAATAGAGCATGGGCAATTACTTGACGAATAATGTTATGGTGTGTTTTGGCTAGATAAGGGCCCCAGGGCTGGTAAAGGTGCCTAAACCCAAGTGTACCAATGGTGCCTTGGCAGCAACAGCACCACATGATAGGAAGAATAGACAGTCAAAGTTCAATAAATACTTTTCTGATATTAAAATCAATGTTGGGGATATCGCTTATCAGGAACTTATCGGGCGACCCAAGATAAGGGGTAAATCGGCATGTTTATCAGCATATCGGCCGATTTCGGTATATCGGCCGATTTATCTTATCGGTCAGACATCGAGAAGGGATAAATCGACCGATTTATCGAAATATCGGATGATAAAAAACAAATGAGTGCAAACTACCGCCCACCGTCCGTCTGCATTTAAAAAAAGAGTTAAGGTCACCTTTCTAATACAAAAAACAATTTAATGCCCTGGATATATCTATAAAGAATTCGAAGTTTTGGAAACTTCTTTACATGGTCTCCACTGAGTTGAACCCAATTTGAATTTTTACCTGATCTATTAGATCCGATGCACACAGACATATATATGTATACAACTGATTAATGGAACTCATAAATTATTTGATTATTCAACAACGTATCTATACCAGTAACATATTAATGTGTTGAAGTCGCAACACTCATAAACAAATGGATGTAATTGCTACTCTTCTCAATATTATTTTATATCATTCCTGCAAACATGCTTGATTTTGAATAAAGGCAAGACAATAATACCTCACACTTAGTTTTTCCAATGCATAAGCACTCGCTTCTCTAACAGATAGATCACTATGCATCAGCAACTGAAGTAAGGGTTGAACCGCCCCAGCTTCCTTGAATGAAGACCGCATGTGTTCATTTAATGATGCATTACCAATTGCTTTAGCAGCCTTTGCAATTGCAGGGATATCATCGAGACCAATGATTAATACTAGCCGTGCAACGCCATCTACCCAAGGTAAGATGGTATAGTGATCATTCCTTTGAGTTCCAGATTGTTCTTTCTCTTCATCATCCAACTCGATAGCTCCAACACGTGCAAGGAATTGCTGATTAGAACGCCCTATCATAGCATTTATTTTAGCTTCATCTGGTTCAGTTTTCTTCTCATTGACACTGAGGCCAAGAAGCAATTCAGTTGCACCATATTTTGAAGGCCGAGAGCTCCGCTGAATTTCAGAACCATCAGGGAAAGATGGCCATGAATGAGGTTGAGGTCTGAAGGCTTTATATGCAGAAGAGCCAACCAGAGGAACCCGAACTAGACCCTCCTCTACTATAAGGGCATGGTAATTATTATCACTGGATAGTTCCAATAACGAACTTCTAGCTTCCTTTCTGATAATTTTATAATCATCTTCTTTGGTTTGCAAAAGATGAACCTAAAAACAAATCCAAGATTAATTCAATGGAATGCTAGTAAGTTATCTAAGCAAATGCTATCAGCAGCCTGTAACCCAAATAGACAAGCACTTGGACTTTAGCATGAAAGACTGAAAATAAAATTTACTAATGAGAGTGGCCAATGAACCTAATGGAAAAATTGATGCCCAGCAAGAAAAGAAACGTATGCTAAAAATCATAGAATCAAAAATTAAACACCATGCTTGTACAAACAAAGTATGTGATTTTATAATACTTTGGAAGGACAGATCTAGGTAAGTACGGAACATGTCCACATAGCACTGCTACACATGTGACAATTTATGCCTAACTACTCGGACATTAACAATATTTCGACATTTAACAAATTATAAACAGTTCATAAGGAATGACATGGTATTACCATGGCATTAAGCGTATTAGTTCGCCATGCAATAGAAATTCATCTCCACTGAGTATACCCTCTCCATAGGTTGTAAAAAAACTCAACTCCTGTGCTACAGCAACATGAAATAAATTGCATCTTTGTTTGCAGGCTCTACTTGAGATTTTTTTAAGACGAAGTACCAATATTTGGTATTAAAATAATATTAAGACTTCTCCATTACAGAGCAACTAATGTACAGAGTATTCAACAAGACAAACAATAACAACAGCAAATGCGGTGTAGATAGTTCCTGCAGAGTCAACTGAATGCAAAGCATGTGTGAACCTGACTTGCTCGTTTAACAGGAACATAATTGAGCTACAACTTACCAGCTTCGGAATTACGCCTGCTTCGACCAGATCTCCATGATGAGGGTGACTTAACGTTAATTTTGATATGATACCAGCAGCAGCCTCTTTGACTTTTATATCTTCATCATCTAGGAACCTAACAATCGGTATTAGCATATCACTCCCCAAAATCTTGTACCGCAAATTTTCATCAGTAGAGAAGTTCCAAATGGTACACAGACACTGCTCCTTCATCTGCCAGAGAATATATGTCTGGATAAGTCATCAGATGATTAAAGATTTTATCTACCCAAGCAAGCCAGAAATGGACCGACTTATATCTTTTTGCAGCTACTGTGGAAGGAAGTAGAAGATTTTCCATCACTGGTGGTTATGTCTGCAGTTACCTCTGGGGTTATTGTAGATTTAAGGAGACGGCTAAATATTTCTTCCATTGCTCCACTCTCAATTGCCACATCTCTATATAACTTCACTGAAGTTACATTATGCAAAAGGCCTGCCGCTGCTTCACAAGCACGAGCAGACTCTGACTTTAGGAGGCTGATGATGAGGCTGATACAACCTGGGAACTGCATAATCTCATCGATGCACTTCCGTCCACCAAGGGAGTAAAGCCGGAGTGTGCAGATAGCATGTTCCCTGTCATGAGCATCATTGTCCAAGCCAAGCATCCGTACAAACAGACCAACATATGCAGATCCTGAACTTGCGGTGCTCTCAGAACTACCAACATCCTAACAGAAGCAAGAAAAATGTATTTGATGGTCAAACCACAGTGACTCCAAAAGAAAGTGCATGCAGAGAAACTTCGTGCTAAAAATGTCAAAATTGGTAACTGCTGAAGGAGTACCTGTGCATACATGACAACGACAAGATGCTAACACAGAAGACTACACAATGGTCAAACTTTAGTTGGTCTTTTATTGAAGATATAAAAGTCAACACACAAGCTCAGTCAAGAATCATAGAGCAGGGTTATCTCATCTATATGATAGCCGGCTCATGCCATTAAAACTCACAAGGATTTGACACGAAAGCAATTATATGCAGATATGTCGTATTTGTTATTATTATCCTCAGAAGTCAGAATTCAGAGAGAAGCAGACAAATAACTAGGACGACATCAGGGAAGGTCCTACTTTATTAACATAATTACGAGAGAGAAATGAAGAGAAACAACATATACTATCGCAACGGAAAAATGTTGCTTGCGATTTTTATTCACGGATAACAACTCCCCTCCAGCCCGTTCAAACTTCAAAGAGTTATTTCGAATCATACGAACGCTACGTGTCACTATTTGATCCAGGTCAAGTTTGTGGCTAGAGCCTGAACTGGCACCCCTTTTTAACCTTATAATATTGTGGGACGGGGGACTGGCGGAGTACTTGTATACTAGCAGCAAGCAATAGCATCCCAGGCAAGTGAGGAACTAACCACAGCTTTTTAGCAAAAGCGAAATGGGGAAGTCCGAGTAGAGCACATGAATAAAAAAGGCGAGGGGATATACCTGTCCAGCGCCACCATCAGCGGAGGCGAATGCGCTGGCCAGGAGGCGACCGCGAGCGCGGCCGGCGGCGGCTAAGGAAGGGAGGCGGCGGAGGTGCAGGTGGACGCCGTGATGGTGAAGGTGGTAGCGCCCGAGGCTGGAGAGCGTGGGAGAGGCGTGGTGCGTCGGTGAGGCGGCGGCGAGGGCCGGAAGCATGGCGAGAGTTCTGGAGTCGTGTCGTGTCGTGACGATGGGGAGAGGATTTGGATGTTTCTTTTTTGGAAGAAGAGGATTGGGGTTTGGGAGGGCCTTTTCTGGGGCCACTTCCTGGGCTTCGGATGTGTACACGGCGCTTCCCATTTACACTGGGCCCTAGCAATGAAGAGCTTGTGCGCCGCCATGGAATACCACATGCACCGCCGTGGACTGCCACCTGCGCCACACTGCCGCAGCTCCACACCCAGATTCCTCCGTGACCTCTATCCGTGGGAGGGCTGCTCTCATTTGAGAGGTCGGTGTTTGTTTGTTTTCATTCAGACGAGAAAAAGGAGCAGTTCAGTTGTGAACTGCTGCTGCAATTCAATTCGTTTTTAGGGGGCACGTTCAGTTTATAGCTCCAAATCACATGAGTTTGTACCTCGCTCTAGGACTTGGCGTTGAAGCACAGTGTGGTAATATTTGTATAGGGAGATTGGGAGCGCATAAGGTCTAAATACAACTATACAAGGTATTGTCACTACAGGAAAATGGTAATTTTATAGTGCCAAATATTTGGCAGTCATCATTGCTCGTGGCAGACAAGGACAAACATATCATGTTGTACTCATCCATCATATACAGGTCTGAAGTTCAATCTTACCGAGTCAGGGCTTTTGTGTGTCCTGCCATGGCTCACAATGGCCGTGTTTGCAAATATTGGTGGCTGGATAGCTGACAATCTTGTTGCGAAAGGGGTTTCAATAACAAACGTTCGTAAGGTAAGTTCATTTTCAGTATCTCGTTTCCTGTATGGAATTTTGGCAAAATCATGCAATCTTGACAATACTTAAGCCCGTAGTTGCCAATCTTGACAATACTTATGCAACCTGTTTCTGCAGATCATGCAATCTATCGGCTTTCTCGGACCAGCTCTCTTCTTGACACTGCTGAGCAAAGTCAAGACCCCAGCCATGGCGGTGTTGTGCATGGCATGCAGTCAGGTTTGCACTGATGGCTGCCACCCATGAGGGGCACATAACTACTTTCTGAATTCTGATACTACTAGCTGTTGTGGTATAACTGCTTTCTGACATTTCTGTCTAATTTACTTGGTAGGTGAGTGATGCATTTTCCCAGTCTGGGTTGTACTCGAATCACCAGGATTTCCTGCCTGAGATTCGCACTAATTTACTTTCTTATTGCACTGTTAATTTTCATGTCTGTCTCGGTTTTGCTCCACTATGCATCTTGCAGCTATTCTGGGACAGGGGTACTAACTTTTTATATATTTTTTCTATATTGCCCTTTCACAGATATACCAAATACAAGATGAGATCATTGGAGAAAAACTATAGGCCTAAAATGATTTTTGTGTTGCCTTGGAGCCATACAGGCTGGTTGATGAATCTAATTGATCCCAATTTTGTTTTTCTGTTGACTGTTGTAGGTTTGACGGTTCATTTGTCATGGTGAATTTTGATGGAGGTCCTACAGCAGATTCAGAGCAGTATAACAAGCTAGACAGATCTATATGGGATGAACCTGAATGTCAGGTGAGTTGCGTTTCTTCTATTTTTAGCTTTCTAAATTTGTTGTAACGTATGTTAGCATATTCATGTGGATGTGTGTGTACCTAAATTTCAAGGAGAAAGATTTGTGTAAATCACCGCAAAAGAGTATTAGATATGTGGATATTCTAATTGAGATAATATATACTATCTGATATCTCCCTAACATATAGTATTGCAGCAGGATCATTTATTATGTTTAGGAACAACTTGTAAGGTACTTCTAATACTTTATTTTAATAGAACTCGTGTCTTTTCTCTTCAGAAACTTGTGTGAGATGTTACTTTAAGCTATCCAATTTAAAGCATATTTGGATTAGCGTGCGTGGTAAATATTCAGGTCATGGATTGTGGAATGTGATGTTTGTCGCACTTGTTCAGGGACTATAAAGTTACAGGGTACCATGCTATAACATTTTGACATGTCTGGATAAACTGCATTAGCATAATAAAACAGGGCAAAAGAGGGGCAATTTAGCAACCTACATGTATATTATGCCACCCTTATTGTCCTCATTAATCTATTCGATAATTATTCAATAACTTTAAACTAGCTGTACACACAAAACTGTGTTAAATAGAAAATGCACTAGCCTACCAAGAGATATTCATGATGATATACCTGGGCAATTAGGTCTTTTCTTATTTCTGAAGCATCTCTAATGAATACCACTGTCACCGTGGTATATTTCATTAAATTCATGATGATATTTCAATACGCATAAGTGCTTTACGCTCTACCAAGAGATGAGTGCTTTCATGACCATTAAGTTTTCAGATTAGCTTAGCAATGGATTACAGGGTACTGGTGGTCAGATATTAGTGCGGGGAGCTCTTTTGCACCTTTCATTTGAATGGATGGCTGATTACATAAAATCCTTGTCCAAGTCCATCTGGTAACTGCAGATACGGAGATCATACCAGAGCAAGCTTGGTGGCGCCATGGTCAACAGGCTAGGGCGCGAGAGTTTTTGGTGTGGGACAGTGGGAGCCTGGGAGGGGATTGGGTCATCGACGGGCAGTGCTGATAGGTGGTGGGAGCTATGCGAGTGCTAGCTGGTCATGCAAGCCTGTGAGGGGAAGAGTGATGAACATAATTTAACTCAGGCGTGTACTCTTTTCTTTTGGGTTATGTGTGTACTTTCCTGCCTTGAGTGACAGTGGTGAGAGTGTGCAACTAAGAAATATTTCCTCTGTACCGAATTATAAGATGTTTTGGATATTTTAATGTGGACCACTTATTGTCTAAAATAAGTTAACAAACGCACTAAACTTTGAACATCTTATAATTTGGAACGAGGAGTAGAATTATGTACACAATTTCAATTAAATTTGCCTTAAATGATGAATGAGATCATTTTTTTTTGCTGGTGAATTTGTGTCGTGATTGGATTATAAGGGAAGCCTATGCCTATATTTATCACAACTAAATCATATGCCTCTAATACTAAATATTATTGTTTGAATGTGGAAATTATAAAAATGAATTGGAGGGGAATGTCGTGATTGGATTATAAGGGAAGCCTGTGCCTATATTTATCGCAACTAAATCATAAGCCCATTCGAGCACACACTAATGTTAATTATGATGATATAATGGCTCTATATCTTATATGGAGAAACAAATTTAATAATACACCTTTCATGGCAGGCAAGAACATATTTCGCATGGCAGGCAAGAACATATTTTTGGTGCCCCGTAGCAACGCACGGGCATTCAACTAGTTTCTTTATAGTTCTTTGTAGATTTCTTTTACTTTGGTGATGGATGAGGTCACAGGTATATACAAGGAGATATCTCATTGTGTGTGATCTTTGCGGATGATGTAGTGCTAGTCGATGATAATTTGACGTAAAAAGTTAAAACTGTGGAGGCGGACTCTAGAAAGAAGAGGTTAGACTTGATGGACATATGTTACCTAAGAAAGACACCTTTTGATATTTGGGATCTATGCTCTAGAAGGATGAAGGATGGTGATATAATGAAGATGTGAGTCATCAAATTAAAACTGGTTGGATGAAGTGGCGCCAAGCTTTTGGTGTACTAAGTACCACAAAAGTTAAAAGACGGTTTCTACAGGACGGTAATTCGACCTGCGATGTTGTATGGTGCATAATGTTAGCTAATCAAGAGGCGACATATCTAACAGTTAGATTTAGCAGAGATGCGCATGTTGAGATGGATATGTGACCACACAAAAAAAGGATCGGGTTCAGAATGATGATATACGTGAGAAAATTGGGTAGCACCGATTCAAGAGAAACTTGACCAACATCCTCTAAAATGGTTTGGGCATATACAACGCGGGTCCCATAAAGCGCCATTGCATAGCAGATAGATAAAGCGTGAAAAAAGTGTTACGAGGAGTTGTGTAAACCAAACTTTACATGGGAGGAGTCTGTTAAGAGAGATATGAAGGATAAGATATCACCAAAGAACTAGACATGGATAAGGGTGCCTGAAAACTAGCTATCCATGCCACACCACCATGAGTTAATTTTGATATCTTATGGGTTTCAATTCTAGCCTACCTAATTTGTTCGGGAATAAAAAATTTGTGTTGTTGGTGTTAGTTAGTTTTTTAGATATAGCATAGACCGGTTGGCTCCTGAGAACCTGGTGTATTGATAAAATTGAAAACAACATTTACGAGTTTTAGAAAATTCTGGAAAAAATATTATGGATGTAACAGACTATGTATATTTTCGAATCTCCAAATTTATCAGATTTTATCTTTTTTGTGTATATCAGGATTCAAAGTATTTCAAGATAATTTTTTGCATGTTTGTGCGATATATCATTGGGTATATCTGATATTTTTTGTAGCCCGTAAATATATAATTTTATTTTTTTTAAACAACAATATCACTAGTGCTCGGAAGCAAAAGATGGTTCCCGGATCGCTCCCTTAAAAGAATAATACTCCCCTTTTCTTGATGTAAGGTGTCTAATTTTTTAAGAAAAAACCATAATATAAGGTGTATTTGTTATTTATGAACAATTTGACCCATCAGAAAACGAGACCTAGTCTCAGAAGAGGGATTTAACAAATGATATTCATTTTGTGCCTATTAAGAACACCTCTCGTGATTTTTTTCCACAAAAAAATGAGTCCACTATATGCAAAATATCCATGCCTTAATATTCATGCAGAAAACTATACACCTACATTCAGTAACATAGGGAGTATATACCTACATACCGATCGAACATTAAAAACTCGAAATAGGCCAAGCAAAAAATTAAAATGGACAATTTTATGTTTCAAAAAAATCGAAAAACAATTCTAGGTGTAAATATGTCTAGAGCTATCACCGTGCAAATTTTCAATGCAAAATTCATATTAGTGTAGGCTACAACAAAAATGATAAATCTGACAATGTTTCAAAATTTTGAATCTGAGCATTGTTCACCGATCCAGATCTATAATTTGTTATCTTTTGCTCAGGCCAAAACACGACGAGTTTGTCACTGAGATTTTGCACAAGGGTAGATATTGACATTACCTACACCTAGGAAAAAAATTCAACTTTTTCAAAACAGAGAAAAGAATAACGTTTTCGAAAATTTGAAAAAAAAAATCCAAGCGCTCAGATGAAATGTTTTCACTGAGATGAAATTTGGATTGTGTGATATTTGAAAATTTTACTCGCAAAAGCTCACTTGACCAACCCACAGTTCATTGTACATCAAGTATCAATAGGTTGGCATGATCAGTCAATGACTGAAGCAGATAGTATTACAAGTTTACAACAATATCCATTCTTTAAATCTCAAACATATATTTTAGCGGTCAGCAAAGATGAGCCATATACAAAGACATGCCTGGAATTGTTAAACAGTCACTTCCTTTTATGTCGACAACTTGAGCTCTCTCTAGAAACTCCCACCTTTGGAATTCAACATGTGAACTTAGCTCGTATAGCAAAATATCACTAACCTTACATTCTCTATTGTTTCTGATCCCCCAGCAACTTTGTCGGGCATTCAATACCAAGTACGTAAAATTCAAAAAAAAAATACCAAGTACGTACCGTGGTACTGAGCACCAATGGCCAATGGGACCATGCTTCCTTGCCATTCCTCAAGTATGGTCATATCTAAAATTGCTCACAGGAAGTTCCTCTGCACAGCTCCAGAAGAGAAACGGGACGACAATCCTTGTGTCATGTTCTCTGGGTCTAAAGCAACATTTTGCCGCCCAGCAGAAATATCTTTCTCACGGTCCCATGGCTTCCATGGGTGGTTTTCCTCCCATCCTTCTTTCTCTCGTTGTTTATGTTTCTTTTTCTCCTTTTTGCTCTCTTGATGCTTTTGAACAAGAGATACTGATCGTTTGGAGGAATTGTATTTATCTACAAGAGAAGCATCTGACGCTTTGACATTTTCTTCATATCCATCTGCAATTGCCTTTGCTTTGTTGTAGGCTTCTAAGTAACTGCAACAAACAGCATTAATTATTATCACAAGTATATCTGTGTTTTCTATTCAGCATGTCAAGTAATATGACAAACAGAATGTTATCAGAAACTACTGAATTGTTTCTGTGCTAAGCATGCAATGATACCAAGTAACGACATTCAGTGCCAGTACTCCGGTCATGCATGCAGATACAAAAAAGATATTGATTGATCATAAACAAAAAAGAACAAGGGTAGAGTCGTACTTTTGCTGTGCTTTTTGGGCTCTATCAAGCGGACTATCCGTCCATGCACTTGTGTCACCACGTCCTTCTTTACCATTCATACTAAATGATGTAGTTGAATGCATTGGTACTCCAGCCTGTGAAACAATGGTGTTATTAAATACAAACATATAACACAAGTATCATTTACCTCTTTAGGGATAGGTAACAGTGAATTAAGGAGATATTCTAATCATTTACTTTTCTTTCAGGCGGCAACGTAGTCATCCATTCATCCCGCGTAGGTGGTGCCTCTGGCTGTTTCGGAACTGCCAAAAGTTCTTCATCACCTTCAAGAGATATACCTGAGAATAAATAGATGTTAAGATACCATATTGATACCATGTTCTATTCTTTAATTTTTCACAATTATCTGCTGTCCCCAAATTGCATTTAGTGCAATTAAATGCTGAGAAATACAAACACAGGTGAAATAAAAAATGTATACCAGGACGGTTTAGAAACCTCAAAATTTTACAGCGGTGTGCACGGACCCCCAATCAGTGCATATTTTATAGGAAGACAATTTACTTTAGGTTAGCCTCAATGAAGCTTACAGAGGATATGCAACAACACCCCAGGGGAACGGTTGGATCATAATAATGTCATATTTGCTGATCTTATAACCTAAATACAATGTTGTGGGCTCATATTGGAGTCAACAATATAAAGGGCCGAAGTCTCGAGATGGACTCGCTGGTGCAAGGAAGAGGGTGGAAGTTAGGACGAATTCATGTACAAGAGAAAGTTTAGCGTCTATAAAACTAGAGTCGATTGTAATATTTGGGGAAGCAATATAAATTTCCCCTTCTTTGCTGTTCTCTCCCAACTGTCTAGTATTTCTCTCGTCTACCCACACTATTCCAGTAACCCACTGGACGCGGACCCATCACTGTCTGCTCTGGCCCACCATTATAACCTTGATTAAAGAAAATCATGAATCAGGTCTACCCTGCTGTTCGAGTACACCTACACTCGGCATCGGAGGTAGCAGCATTTTGGGAGGTGGCTGCTGCTATTTCCACAGCAGTGGCAATGCGTCATGAGGATGGGGAAAGACCACAACGACAAGCATATCCTACACATGTCCAATATTGGTGGTCATGTTAGTATTGGGTCAGTACCGTATTCCTACACATGTCCAACATTGCAGACCTCTAAGACCCAAAACAGACGTGCGAACTTGGTCAGACCTCCATGTTGGTTCAGCAGCACTTAAACGAATATTAAAGAAAATCATGAATCAGGTCTACCCTGCGGTTCTAGTACACCTACACTCAGCATCGGAGGTAGCAGCACTTTGGGAGGTGGCTGCTGCTATTTCCACAGCAGTGGCAATGCGTCATGAGGATGGGGAAAGACCACAGCGACAAGCATATTCCTACACATGTCCAATATTGGTGGTCATGTTAGTATTGGGTCAGTACCGTATTCCTACACATGTCCAACATTGCAGACCTCTAATACCCAAAACAGACGTGCAAACTTGGTCAGACCTCCATGTTGGTTCAGCAGCACCTAAACGAATATGACGGTTCCTTTGGCTGCTTGGGCAAGATCCATGTTGCACCAAGCCTTACACATATTGTGTTTGATCCAGGAGGCAACATATTTTACTTGAGCTCCCACCATGATGCACACCAATCATTCTACAGCAGGGGACTTGAACCATGGCCACCAACAAACAGCTTGATGATGAACTGGCCTTCTAAGGAGCCCTGCAGTGCCTCGTCGGTATGGGGACTCTAGGGATTGCAACCATGGACGCCATCTAGCAGCTCGAGAACAAGATAGTCATCAAAGAGGAAGGAGATGTCATGTGGGCAGCTCAGGGCCATAGGAGCAGCCAGCCGTAGCTGGCTTCCGTTAGGAAATATCAATGAGTTAGGATTTCTATCGTTTAAATCAGGGAATCATTATTTAAACAGGAATATTAAGATATGGTTTGTCAGTAAAGTAGATATAGGTTTCTTGCTTATCAAGTTAGGTCTTCCCTATAAAATGGACACCCGATACTTGTTATGAGAAGCAACAATAATATCAATCTAGTCTCATCCCCTTTTCTTCCCTGCCCTTGGGGTGCGGCTACCTACATGGAGCTGCCGCGCCTCCTGGGTCCAGGGCAGCTTCGTACAACAAATCAAACCTACTTTAAAAACAGTTGTCTGCCGTTCATGACCCAGAATAGGATTCTCTATGTAGAGAAATTTTACATTAGGATTCTAAAACATTCATCCATTGAAAACTACTCCCTCCGTTCCATTTTAATTGACTTGCTATTCACTACATGTGGATGTATCTATACATGTAACATGTCTAGATACATCCATATTTGGTGGATAGCAAGGCAATTAAATTAGAACGGAGGGAGTAAGTTATTGTGCATGTTATTAGGATTTTATTCCCATCATTTTTCCTACATTTGTACATTTATGAGTTTTGGCACTGTTGTTTCTTCATATTAAGAAACTTACCTTGTAACCGTCTCCATTCTGCAGCCTCGCGCATTCCTTTAAGCTCAACCTAAAAAAAATACCCAAACAGGATAACCTTACCGTTCATGCAAATGAGAGTAGTACTGTCCGTGATCTTGACAAATCAATATGTAGGGTAAGTTACCTCGAATTGCTCCATCTCTTCTTTCTTTTTTATCTTCTCATCTATTGCGCCTCTCTGCGTAGTCAGCACAAAATATCAGATGAGAAAGGGAAAACAATCTAAGTACAAAAATAAGAATTCTAAGATCACATGGTGAGGTAGCATTAGAATTTAGAACAAATTAATCATTCAGAACAGAACCATGCAGAGGAGTACTAAAAAATGATGCTAGTTGTGGGCAACAAAATGCAATATGTAGTTAGAAGACTGAAATTCACTCATCCTGCAAGCATCACTATCCTTATAACAGTACAGAACAAATTTTAACAATATTAAGGAAATCAGTACTTCCTATTCATACTATCTCAAACTTCCTGAGTGGCTGCATATAGTGCTGCCAAACCAATTAGCATGCCACAAAGAAGAAAATTTCAAGACATTTACCTTTTGAGGGTCTTGTAAGTCTTTAAACGCATTGTTCAATTTCACAAACGCCTCCTGTGCTGAAGGATGAGGGCACTTGTCCGGATGCACTAAAAGAGATAGCTTCCAATACCTACCATACAAGATAATGATCAATAAGTATTACGAAGGGGGAGGGGGGGGGGAATGGTTCAAGGAAAGGAAATGACCAACGTAAGCATGAGCACTGAAGGCAGCTGCCAAACGCCACCCACTACCACGAGGATCACAGTGAGGGGGTTTGTGGTCAGGTATACAGAGGTTATTCACACCTGTTGGTACTTCAAGGGTGGAAAAGGGGATGTTTCATAGTTCAGGTATCAATACTTTGGGCAGAGGCGGAGCTACACCAAAGAAGCTGAGCGGGCCAGACTGAAGAAGAAACACCGGATTGGGCTAGACTTTAGCAATACATACATAGGCAAAAAAATCATTTTTCTCCTGGGCTGGACGGGCCATGGCCCGGGTTTGCCCTCACGTAGCTCGGCCCCTGCTGTGGAGGCACGTAGCTCATATAGCAACTCTCCTTACAAATATCATGATGGGGTATGTGTTAAAACTTACAAGTACAACACTGCTGCCCGAGTCAAGTCCTCGTGGACGTAAATTTGGGTTCCTATTCTTTCGGAAAAAGAAATCAATGTGAGGGGACTCCCGTGCACTTTCCTTTCAAAAATCGGGTATGTGATACAGTGGAGACACCCAGAGAATTATCCTACTCAACGCTGGTGTAGCTCCACCACTGACAGGTTTATACCAGGTTCTTGTGAAATTAGGGAGAAACAAGTAAAAGAGAACTTCACACTAATATCATAGCTATATTCTTAAAACTAAATATGTAGGTGTTACTGAAAGTAAGTTGGTAAGCATACAAAATTAGTAGTGAGATGGGACATGTCAAGCCACAAATTAGCCAACAAGAGAGAAATGGTATTTAAGAAGCTGGCACTCTGGTCAGAATCATGCAACAAAATTCAGAAAAAGCTGAGCTCTTACAAGAAGCAAAACTGCAAAAGTAAACTATTTTGTGACCATAATAAAAGACTAATATTTTGACAGTATAAGTTGCGCGTAGACAAATAAGGAGGCAATATAGAAAGAGATTGATCAGATTGCTCACTATAGGAGGAAGGAACTTCATTTCACGTGGACACCTAAGGGGTAAGTGCTTTCGATTTGCACACCAACCTAAGGGATAAGTGATTCCCAATATGACAAATCATCAATTGGCAGCTCAGCTTCAGACATTTCAAACAGGGGCTCACTGACTTCAGCAAAGTATCAAATTCACAGTAACTTGAGGCAAAGTATCAACAATGCCGACCGATATCCGTGAAGGATGACAGCACGCAAATTTTGAAACTTGGAAATGTGTGCAATGATGGATAAGGAACAAAGAACTAGTTGTAAGTGTTCGCACATAGCTAGAGAAGTTGAGGGTATGGCCTATTTTAACATCAATTATGTCTAACAGAAGTTTACTTCTTGTGAGGAATCTTAAGAGTTCTGTTTCAAAAGGAATCCATCTAAGTGTGTACTACTCGGTTTGATTCCATTGATATATGCCTAATCCTAAAACAAAGGGCAATGCATCAAACTGAAAGACCCCAAAAGATCTCCACAAGATTATAACAATGTGTCATGGACAATTGTCCTTGAGAAGTATTGGATGCGAAAGTAAATTATTGGGAATTGTACATCCATAGTGTTTTTTTTTCAAGAAAACGAAAAGGCTTTGGGTTTCTTTTTATTGAAAAGGTAGATAGAGTTTGTTTACAACCTCCTAAGAGGCAGCCAGCATGCATCATGAATTACAATTAGTGCACATCCCAGGTGGATGGCAGTACCACCCGAAGTCCTTAAGCTCCTGCTCAAGCCCAAAGGTTTGCCTCAGCTTTGATTTTGTCTACCAGGGTTTTCATTTATTATGTTTGGCACGTTCTTAACTCTAGGATGATATGGGCTCATTTCATGACAGAGATTAATTAGAGATGTGAATAAGTTACAGGAAACAGTAAAACGTCAAACTTGTTTCAAGGATGGCAGAAGTAGCAAACAATGACCAAAGGTTATAAAAAGCACGCTTAGGCTAAACAGTAGAACGTCCAACTTGTTTCATGGACAGCAGAAGTAGCAAACAATGAGTCAATGACACTGTATTTGTTGAATTCACCATTATGTACTACGACAATATATGATTAATATCTTGCAATTTTTTACTATTCTCAATGGAAGGGCCCGCTCATTTGCAACTATTGTGAAAAAACATAATCAACTATGTAATTCTGCTATAGACAGGTATATCACATATTCAGTAAAACGTGGAGTGTCCATATATAACCACCTTTTCTTGATGTTATCAGATGACATCTTCCAGTTTATGCCCAGAACGTCATAGAGTGCATCTGCATCAGCACCTAATATTCGAGTAACCTACAAACAATTCCATGAAAATAGAGACCAAGAGTTAATGGTTCATAGCTATGTGAAGAGAAAATGCCTCAAGTACATGACGCAGAAATTATAATTTTCAATAAGCAAAAGTTTATCCAAACGCAGACAAATATTCTGAACCTTCGGTATTATGCAAGCCATAATGATTGCTACAGTAACTCTTTCGGGTGTGACCGCTACGGTTAGACCTCAAGCAAACTATCCTAAAACAGCAAAACTAGGATCCTAATGACAAATATATGTTCCAGGACATTTCTTTTGGTATCACAAACACAAGAAAGTAAAGAAATAACCTCACATAATGTTCAGTAGAAGATTGTGCAGATATCAATAGAAAGCCAAATGGGCACCGGATAAAATATTAAATGATTCATGCCAACTGGATCTATAAATAGATTATATGGACATTGCCATTAGCAAACTAAATAAACAGATATAGAACTTGGTAAGAACTGGCCTGACAAATATATTGATGGTGCACATATTTCTGACACAGGGCCATATACCACACTTACGATGGCTGCTGCGAACTTAAGGATCTGACATGAAGATGCAAATAAGAGAGGACCTAAGCAGGGGCGTAGCATCGTTGTGAACCATACCAGGCCGCGGCCCGGTCTAAAATTTGATTTCCTAGTGTGTATAAGCCGGTTTCCTGGCCTATTACTAAGCAGTTGGCCCAGTCAAAAACAAATTGGCCCGGTCTAGGTTGGGCTGCAATCTCAGCCAGTGGATCTATGAATCTATGATAACTGTTGAAGCTGAACAGGAATAGTAACTATATGAAGCAGGATACAGTGTAGACCCCACAAGAGCTGGAGACTGCTATCTTGACATGTGAACACCAGAGGGACTTCAGGGAAATTTTGTACTGAAAAACTTTTGATGAAATTTTGCAAAAATGAAAATGGTGCTGAAAGTATACCTCTTCAAATCGCTCAGCTTCATTTGCAGATGCAGCTTCAGCGACCATGGCAGGTGGTGGAGGGCCTATAAGAAAACCGTCATCAGCTTCCAATTCAGCATCCCTGGAGATAAAGTAAATATAGTTACCATTTAACAATATAAAAAAGTGCTCAATGAGTTACAACTCAGCTACTCACTGAAGCACACAACTCTTATGCTTCCAGTGTTGTCAGCTCTTGACCAAATAACAAATCACAAGGTCATAAAACAAAATCCTACCGGCACTTTAGAGCCTCCGTCATTTCAGCTGCTGCAGCTAGTAATTCACGTGATGGCATTGCAGGACCAATAACCCTGCATGCAACAAAACCTTGTTGGACAACAATAGAGCAATGATCATAAGTTGGCATCTCAATGTGTCGAATAACATGTGAATGTGGCTGGTAAATAAGTACCCCCTCTGTTTCTAAATATAAGAGGCCCTAGCAGTTAAATTTAAACTGCCAGAACATCTTATATTTAAGAACGGGGGACTACTTCATAAGAAGATCAGCTGCCACATGTAGAAATCGGGAATTCCCGGAAAGAAAAATATTTGAGCGAGAGAAATGGCAATGGTTCAAAAAGAGGGTCCTGAATTCCTGGTATGCGAGATCAAGGCACATGCTAATCGTCAATTCATTGTACAGAAGCCAATATGCAACAGTATGACATGCCTATAATAAAACAAACATCACATTGCCCTTCGGTAGTACCACTAGGATACAAACGAGATGGAACATTTAATTACGGACAATTTACATAGCCAATGGTTCAGAATAGACCAATAGACCATATCTACTGTTATTTTCCAAAGATTAAACGTATGGTAGATCAGGTAAAGTTAAGAAAAGAAGACCAAAGGGAGATAGATGCATAATTTTTTTGTCCAAGTAGAAGCGACCCCTTTTTTTTTGTCTGAGCACAAGCTTTAAACTTGGTAGTATATCCACTCCTGGGGGATAGAACCCAGCTAGCTCAGGCCAACCGATAGTGCCCCCACCACTGAGCTAGCTCTCCGTTTCTCACAAACTAGGTAAAGCTATCTGTCTCCAATAAATAGCATTTGGTTGTAGAAACGATAAGAGTCATTACACCATCTACTAGCATTAACAACAGACCAAGAGCGAAACCAGTTAAATTTCTGCCAGAACAAAGCACAACCACTTATTGTTCTCATAGTTAACGAACATTTATGTTTTAGCCTGAACTCTAAAGTAACTGAAGAAAAGATATATCCGCTAAAAACAGAAACTACATAGTCTACTGCATACAGATAGGTACGCAATGAAGTAAAGACACACACACAAGCTGGTGGCCAAGATATCAAACCTAGCCAAGAGAATAGATACTTTCTAACAGAGCAATCTGATAAAAGAATTCAGCTTTTTCCAAGAACAATATTTTCTAATAGAGCAATTCTGGCACACAGGCATTACCTCTTTACAGGGGCATCCTCTACCCGATCAACCTGTTGTCCGTCTTCAGGAGAGGTAGCATCTCTATTTTGTACGTCAAAGTTAGGTAGTGGTACTTGTCTCTCTCGTGATGCCACATTTTCATTTTGATCATCTCCAAGCTTGGCACTTCCTACTAATGCTGGTCCAACAACATCAAGGGTAGGAACACTTTTTGGTGGCAGTAAGTAAGCTCCATTTGCACTTTCTTTCAATTTCAGTGATCTAAAAAGTTTCTTCAGGCGCTTCACCAATGGCTTGTCAGAAATTTCAGAGATATCAATGCCTTCACCACTATCTATCATTTGGAGAAGCTGCATGTCAAAAGTGGCAAGTAATTTATTGTTTCATAGGAAAAAAGAAGCCAATATAGGATGAAAAGAAAAAGTAAATGGTAAGGGGAAAATATATCTCCCTATCGCTCTCTCTCGTACTCTCTCCTATCCAGTGGTACTGGTGATGATATAAGCGAGCAGCAAACGTAACAGAACTGGTTGTAATTTATTAATTCAACAGTATTTGCATTCATACAAGTAAAAAGTCTAAGTTGATCGAACTGAAGTGGAAATGAACTGAAAATGTACATGAAGCATACACCAGAGAATTTAAATGGAAATGTATTGTGAGCTCATGACAAGCGAATTTATTAAATGGAAATTGACTGAAATGTATTGTGAGCTCATGACCATTGAAAATGACAAAATTTAAACATGATGAATTAACAAAGAGTGAACTAATCTAGCGGAAAATGTATATATTCGAGTTACAGCTTCACGTCCATTTTATCAGGATGAGTACAATCAACTGTTGAAGATGGTTCAGTGGTATTTTACAATAAATATTAAGAAAAGCACATCCAATGCATTCCATTACAAATGCTCATCAGACTGTGGGTTGCAGAATAACTTTAGAAATCAGACTGTGGGTTGCAGAATAACTTTAGAAACACGAGGCAAGTAAAGTTGAAGAGTAAAGAAAGAACAATCTATAGATGTAAAAATCAGTGAAGTGTAATTCTGCTAGCAGAATAACTTTAGAAACATATGAGCATGTCAATCAATCGATGCAAATCATGTTCACCTTTACAGTTTTAGGATACTATGGCATTTCAGCTTTAAACATCCCCATAGTTAGGACTAGAATTTACCCAATTCAGCTGTAATGGCTGAGAGTTTACGGACGAATGGACTACTGTGTTGTGCAAACTAACTGAATTGTTCTTTTAGCACGATGTCACTTACAGGTCAAGCAACTTATAGTAGAGAAATTAGTGTTGGAAAACTCGAATCAGGTTACTGAAGGCCTTACTTGACGAAGCTCGGTGGCGACGGCTGGGAAATCGCTGAGAATGTCACGGACAATCTCCTGCGCCTCCTCCACCCTATCCGAATCATCAGAGTCCGACCTGGACGAGTGGCGCCTCCGCCGGTGGCGACGTCGGCCGTCGTCGCGTGAACTGCGTGAGCGGCCGCTGCTCTTGTGTCGATGGCGGTGGCGGCGAGACGAGGATGAGGCTGACTTTTTGTGCTTGCTGCGACTCCGGGGCTCGGGCTGCGGCTTGGAGAGGAGTCCGAGGAAGGAGAAAGGGAAGAATCAGAGTCAGACGAGGAGGCGTTGCGAGATCTCTTGCTGCTGCGGCCGCGCCGGCGCTTGGCTTCCTTCTCCCCGTCGCCCCTTCCCATCTAGTATGAGTTTATGTCCTAGAACGAGCACAGATTCAAGGGGCGTAGCAGGCAGGACATGCAGCGGCGGCTGGCAAGGGCGGAGCAAGGCGTGTCTTGGGCGGCGCGGGCACGAAGAGGGGCGGGATTGGAGAAGCAGCGCCGGCGGGACTCGCTCGCCGCCGGGGCCGGTGCCTCTACCTAGGTTCGGAAGAGGCTCGGGTAGGGCACGAACGGAGAGAGGGGGAGGGAGGGACAGTTTTTGGATCGTGCTGATTGCGTTGTGTCGTGTCTTGTGGGAGATCAATTGGTTACCCGAAACTGGAGAGCCCGTCTTTATGATTCTAGTTCTATTTGTGCAAATGTAACTGTCACTGATAAAATTAATTCAAATCGGTTACAATAAAACCTGAAAAATAAAATAAATAGTGCATATTATTACAACACACTATTCATCAGTTAAATACAAACCTAATGTATCAAATAACAAAGTTTTAACGAAACCGAAGTACCAAACATATGAACCGAGATACAAACTCATGAGATATTCTTTAAGTTGTTGATGGGTATTCGCATCTCTAATGTCATGGTGAATTTGAAGGAAGCGACCGATGCGGTCAACATACCAAGGAGGATTCACCATCCGTCCCATAAAGTCATAGTGATGATCAAATCTTGACCACACTTGTTCTCAGTGATCATATTGTGCAATATCACACAAGTTATCATGATCCTCCAAAGGATTTTTTTCGTCCCAAAACCTAGCCGCTCCACGAGCAATAGCAAATTGGGCTTCCAAATCCAAATGTCGTCTCCACACCCTTCCTAGCGGTTTCTTAAGCACTATGAAAACGAGATTGTTTCTTACCTTCCTGGTTAGGAATTGGCTTGACAAATGTTGCCCGTTGCAAGATAGTGTCCCTTGGTGTACTTGTGTCAATTTAACTCATACTCAACCTTTGACGCTTCTCCATTGGCTAAATTTGTAAACAATGCGGATTTGTTGAGAACATCCATGTCATTCAGTGATATGGGCAATCTAAATACACATGTCTGATGACGTGAAAACACACGTTCGTTGGGAGACCCCATGAGAAAGGTATGATGTAGTGCAGCAACAGTTTTTCCTTGTAATTCTACCAAGGTTATCGAACCAGTAGGAGTCAGGAGCGCTTCAAAAGGTTGTCAACAGCGCCAGAAAATATGGGACGTTGAAGGGAAGTCGATAGATGCAGAAGTCACTCCCCTACAACGGGGCCAGAAATATGGTGTGTTGACGTGGAACCTACACACAACACAATAAAACTATTTTGCTCCAACGAAACAGGAAGGTTGTCAATCTTCTCGGCTTGCTGAAGTGTTAAACTTATGGTGTTGAGGATAATAATAATTGCAGAAAATAACAGAGAATAGATGATTGCATTAGGTGTTTTTATCAGTGTAGAGGAATGAACCGGTGTCCATAGTTTACTAGTGGTGTCTCTCCATAAAAGATAACATACATGTTGGGTAGACAAATTACAGCTGGAAAATTGACCAATAGTGAGCACATGACAATGCAATATATGTCAAGACAGTTTATTGTAGTATTTATTGGACATTACACCATAATACATGGACCGCTTACCAGCCGCATCATGCCTAAATAATCCACTACCGAGATAACGTTATGTGTCTCCCGCTAGTATTAAGTTGCTAGCAACAGATTATTGCATTAAGGATAGTGTGTAGTGTAAACAAACGCATTAGACTTAACAGACATACCCTTAAGCTAAGTATCGGTTATTTTATCCCGAGTGTCAACAACACATCCACAACCTTAGACGTTGCTGTCACTTGCCCAGATTACTGGAGACATGAACCCACTATCGAGCATAAATACTCTCTCTCGGAGTCACAAGCATCTACTTGGCCAAAGCATCTACTAGCAACGGAGAGCATGTAAGAACATAAATAAAACAGTAGATATATAGATAAACAACTTGATCATAACATCACTATTCATCGGATCCCAGTAAACACAACATGTAGCATTACAATAATATAATTTTGATCATGTTAGGCAGCTCACAAGATCTAAACATGATAGCACAAAGTGGAGAGACAACCATCTAGCTACTGCTATGTACCCGTAGTCCAAGGATGAAGTAGTCACGCATCACTCCGGAGGCGGGCATGATGAAGTAGAGCCCTCCGACGATGATCTCTCTCCGGAAGCGTGCCGAGAAGAGCTTCAGAACCCTCCCGAACTAGGGTTGACGACAACGGCGGCGACATAACTTTTCGTGGATATTTGTTCAAGTACTTAGGGTTTTCGGGAGGAGGTCAATAAATAGGCGAAAGGATGGCGGCGGCAGGCACCCGAGGGCCCCACACCAGACCTTAGCACGCCGGCCTAGGGAGGCGCGCCAAGGTGTGGTTTGGCCGCCTTGGGTCGCCTCTTCGTGCGCGCTTCGGATTTTGTGTTCGTGTCGGTGAAATATTGGGGTGCGTTGATTTTCGTCCAATTCCGAGGATATTTACTTAACAGCTTTTGTGAAACGAAAACACATCAGAAAACAGGAACTGGCACTGTGGCATCTTTTTAATAGGTTAGTACCAAAAAATTGAAAGGACAAGGATGTCGCCTAGGGGGGTGAATAGGCGTTTTAAAACTTTTCCGGTTTAGTCTTGATAAATGCGAAATAAAACTAGGTGTTTAAATTTAACAAGCATACAACCTAAACATACTAGGTTCACCTATGTGCACCAACAACTTATGCTAAGAAATACAAGTAACAAGGTGATAGCAAGATATAGACTTCAAGCACGAAGGCTGCCACAATGTAAATTGCATAAGTAAAGAGCTCGAGTATAGAAATAACCGAAGCACGCGGAGACGATGATGTATTCCGGAGTTCCTCCTTTTGAGGGGAGTACGTCTCGTTGGAGAGTGTGAGTTTCAAACTCAAGACGCCACAAATGTCCTCACCCTATTCTCCGATGAACCTCGCACAAAAGCTCGGTTCACCTTCCACTATTGATTTTCTTTTGGGCGGAAATCGAGTCCCTTATAACAATCTTGAGCCACAACCCACAAAAGGATTGGGAGCTCCCAAGTGACCACAAAAGGTCCCAACTAGCCACAAAAGGACTTGACCACAAAAGGTCACAAGAACACCGTCTAGAGTCCAACGACCCAAGAGTAACAAGCTCACAAATTTTCACTTCCACGAATCTTCGTGGAGAGAGCAAACCGATGCACAAAAGCAAAGGTAAGAACACAAGAAGTGCTCAAGTCCTTCACTCCCAAATCCCACCACAAGCAACTAATGCTTATGGGGGAGAAGAGAGGAAGAACAAACAAGAACTCAACAAATGAACTCCAAGATCTAGATCCACTAGGTTCCCCTCACTTAGAGGAGAGATGGATTGGTGGAAATATAGATCTAGATCTCCTCTCTCTTTTCCCTCAAAGATATACAAGAATTATGGGAGGGATTGAGAGAGAGGCAAGCTTTGCAAGGTCAACAATGGTTGGGGGAGAGAGAGAAAAACGTGTTGGGCAAAGCTTGTCACTTTGGGAAGAAGGGGACCTTTTATAGCTCCCCACGAAAAAGAGCCGTTGCAGAAAAACTTACACCAGAGACTCCGGTATGGAAGACCAGAGACTTCGGCCCACACAGGAGACTCCGGACAGTCTCCGGTGACACTCCGGACCGAGTCCAGGACGCGACACCATCAAAGACTTAGCCAATTTTTTGACAGATCGGAGGGAGACCGGAGACTTTGCAGCAACTCAACAACTGAAAAACTCATAACTTATTCATCCGGACTCTGTTTTCGATGATTTCGGGCTTGTTTAGAATATAATCACAAGCACTATAAGATCATGCACATAGACATCATAGTCCATCATGTGAGGAGGAAAACAAGAAGGGAGTTTGACCTCTCTTAGAAAAGACAAAACGGTAAAACCTCCAACATAAAAAACGCAATAAGATATTCATATGAAATCCGTCTTTGATGAACAAGAGCTTGGCATGAAGATGAACCAAGCTCTAATTCCTCACATGGATAAAAACCAAATAAGAATCAAGAAAGATGATATGCCAAGTATGCAAAGGTTTGAGCTCTCCACATATATGCGATCAAGTTACTTACTTGAGAGCCCCTCTTGATAGTACGGTATCTATCCTATAACCCGGTCTCCGAACTAACAACATGAGACCGGTAAAAGAAACCCTATCAAGATCATCTCTTTGTCTTGCGCATTCCAGTTGAGCTAGATGAGGACGATCTTGACTCTCTCAAGTTGGAACACCTTTCTTGATCATTCTTGCTAGCACATGCTTGATGAAGACTTCTCCAAATACTCCCCCATACCCCATTATGGGAGAGACTCGTTTAGCTCCATCTTTTTGTATCTATTGCAAGCTTCAATCAAATGATATCTTCCGAGATGGATCATATTGAACTTGCACTTCATCTTCTTCTCTTGACATATAGGATGGCTTAGAGATAAACATGAATGTCTTTTTGTATCCATTGCAAGCTTCAATCAAAATACTATGATTTGTATATAAAACATGTAGTAATAGGTATAAAACAAGCATGGAACATCCAAAATTATACATATGTTTGAGACGTATCAATGCCAAAACCATGTCTCCTGATCCAAATTAGCCTCAAGTATTATGGTTGGATCTTTGACATGGCCAGTGAATTGTCCATGCCATGCTGCTGGACAACTCTTTCACATCTAGTGCGTGCAATCAACTGGGCAAAGCATCCTGAGAACCCTCTTTTAAAATCCTCTATGTGTCTTGAGCATTGGGTGCTTTGATCATTGTACCCCCAATGTACTTGATAATTGCTCTCGCAAAGCGCCTCAAACAGTAGATGTCCCACCTTGTGACTGTTGCTTTGGAGGGACGACAATGGTGTCTTCGTGATCGTTTTGACGTATGTTGGTGAGCGGCTTGTCTGGTGGTGTCGCGACTCGTCCTTGAGAGGCTCCTCCTCTATGTGCCGGGAGAAACCCTAGGAGCAGTGCGCTGGTCCAGACAGCATGTGTTTCCTTCTTAAAGGTGCTGCTTGGTGCTTGACGATTCGGGGCAAGGACCATGGTGATACCACGGCTGCAGGTCACCGTCCTTTAGTCAATCCGCCTATGTCTCCTTTTATTTCTTCTTTACTTCTTTTGGGTGTGTGTCGGCTACTGCCTTAGCCTTTATTCTGTTTTGTGTCCGTCGCTGGTTGTATTTGTTGGTTTCTATATTAATATAGAGGGGCTACGACCTATTTCGACAATATTTCATTGTAGACTACATGCTGACCGAAATGGGAGAGCCTACATAGCAAGATGCATCTATATACAGGTTCAGAAAACTAACACATCTTATAATGAACGAAAGGAGTACGCAGGGGAGTACGTCGAAACTTGGAGTCTTGTGCAAAAACTACAGTTGGCCATTGAGTTTCAAATATGTATTGCTCACATAAAACACATATTTCATCTTATAATGATACTCGCTCTGTTCACTTTTACAAGGCATGATAGATATTTCATTTTTACATACTACATATTAAAATGAGTGTATCTAGACATATGTGTAGACCTAGCTGAAATATCACCATGCCTTATAAAAGTGAACGGAGGGAGTAAATGATTGCATCTTGAAAACCCATCTCATATTGTTGGGACTGGTGGTGTGTAACATGTTGCTTTTTTGCAGTTCCCCTACAATTCACTCAATAATAACTTAATAAGGTTAAATACCACGCTGAAAAAAAGGTACGACTTTTATCATTTCTTCATGGGACAAACATACAACTTACAGGAATCAGCAAAAACACACGGACACATACGTCCAGTACAACCGTCTCCTTTACCTTAGTTTAGCAGAAGAGCTTCCTGTATTGGTCCATATTCATTCATTCTCTACAGGAAACAAAATAAACAGCAATACATCATGTACACATATACCAGTCTGGTTTCCGGCAAGGATAAAAAAAAATCCCCACCGAACTTGACTACTTCAAACTGCGCACTATCTATCCCCAAATCTTCTACGTGGTGTAGAAGTATGCAGATGCCGCCGTGTCCTATACTCCTATGCACAAACCTACGTACAACAACAGCTACTCCGAAAGTTCAATATGACTCACGATGCCCATTTGGTCCACCAGGTACCTCTTCATCCAGGCCAGTGTACTCCATGGCACAGTCATTCTCAATTTCCGACTGAACTCTCTTCGGCTTCCGAAGCCGCACAGTAGTCTGCTTGATGCGGCTTTTACCAGCATCAGCTGCTAAGACCAGGCAGGACATCACATACGACAAAAGCTCCTCCCTGTGTGAGAATGTGAAATCCAAATGAGCATACTCGAATTCATTGTAGGAGACCTCCACACCAGCCCTCCGCATCAACTTGTAGTGCTTCTTAACCATTGTTGGTGAGATCACTCGGTCCCTTTGCCCAGCGACCAAGTCCATGGGTATGTCAATGAGACCGTACTGAGATCCCAGGTCCAAAGGTTTTGGTGTTCCATACGCTTCCATGTTTGCTGCAGCACTTCCGTAGTCATACATTTGGAATCTTTTCGCCCTCTTTATCTGTGCAAGGTGAAGCACAACATGAAATGATACACCAGGCATGTCATCCATGTTGTAGTGAGGCAACCCAAGTACTCCCACCCAGTTTGAACTGTCGCCACCAACTACATACCCCATAAGGGTTTGGACGAGACCACCCAAAGCTGGATAGTTGTGGAAATCCCTAGCTAATTTGTTCAGAAGCATCCTGAAGAATCGAGTTGGTATGTACAGCCCTGGTACAAATGGAGCAAGTACTGGACCAACAAACAGGATGATCTTCTCCACCATACTGAACACCACATTCGAATCCTCGTGAAAACCAGCAGGAGAAAGCAACACTAGTCTCGACAATCTATGGGGCTTCTGTGCAAGCCGTGATGTCACCACATACATTAACATAACTGCACCACCCAGGCTATGGCAGACAACACAGAGCTTATAAGGCTGATCTTCTGTCACACTTTCCTGAGAAGCCTGTATTTCCGAATTTTTTATGTTATCGTTCTGATCTTCAGTCTCTACAACTAGATTCCCACATTTTCCAAGTTCTGAAGTTTTAATCTTGTGAATTTCCTCAATTATTGCTGGCATATCTTTGGTTCCATGCTCATTAACAGAATATTTCCAGTATCTGACATGAATTGAAAAAGAGCATCAGACATGAGCAAGTGCAGCGACCAAATTGATTTGGCATACACGGTAGATCTACTGCCTACTTGTGATCTCAATCAGATAAACTAGTAGCACTTACTTGGAGGAAGAAAGATCTTTATCTATATGCTCTCTTGAAACCAAACCGCGAGATTTCCCAGGAAAACATCATAACCTACATGGAAACAAAAACGAGGGGAGAACTTAAGCATTTGTTTCCCAGCAGTGGAATACATCAAATTACAACTTGATTATTGACCTTGATCATAAGCTGCAAATGCAGGTGAGCCAACAACACCATTCGACACCCAACTGCAGGGGAAACGACGAGACAATACATTAGTTTCAGCTATGGATATTGTACACAAGGTAAAGAGCATTGAGTCTATCAATACACTTCCATTATCCCCAACAAATTATGCATTATCTCGCAGCAACTATTTGATACTAGAACTAACAACTATAAAAAGTAATTTGCAGCACTTTGAACTTGAAGTTACAGACTATTGAGGGAGAAGCTCTGGAAACAAACTACACACTATAAGAACCATACAATCGAGGAAAGAGTACTGAAACTAGAGATAGTGCTCCCGAGCTCAAGTGCTCCCCCCGAACAGAAAGTATTTCAAATCGAGATTTTACACGTTTGTCGGATACATCATTGGCAATAAGCAGGATTTTTTCAGATTTTTTTGAAACTTATAAATACGATTTTTGAAAAAACATTAAGTAGAGGGAGCACTGGAGCTCGGGAGCCAAAAGAGTTTTCCCTACAATAATACACAATAACTCAAGAATATCGATGTCGAGCTAACACGCAAAGTTTCAAACCTGGAGCTTAGCAGTTAATACTGAATTTATGCATAGAAGAGTAACGGCAAAGTATCATTGTCGGCTACGGACAAACAGACTATAAATGTGCCGTAAGTCCTCCTAAACCATTATTGCAGTAAGGAGCCCATAAGAGCTACTAAAGCATATAGTAGCAAGGAATTTCTGCTAGGAGTGTTGTGGAGATTTCAGGTAATCAGGAGACAAGGTATAACTCCGTGTTTGGTGTAGCCAGCTGGAATGCTAAAGTTGTGGCCACATTCGGGTGGGATGATCCTGGACGTGTGAATGCGAGGTCGTCATGTGTTAAATGGGTTCCCAACCTTTTTCTTTCTCCAGGCTCTTTTTTCGCCCGCAGCAGCAATGCATCAATCTGGCAGTAGAATAGTAGGACAAGTTGATTTTGGGTTGAATTTGCTTTTTCACTGGAAACGCCCGCAATTAACATGTTTGCAATGTGAACACGTTACTTGCCTCAGTATGTAATATACTAGCTCCATTCTTGTTTAAAGAACAAGAAATATTAGCTTCATTGGTAATAGTCTATATAAGCCTAGGAAGATAAAGATTAATCTTTACAACTTTATCTCATTAACAGCATTCCTAGTAAAGCTTGTAATATTCCTTGCTATCTAATTCATACGGTTAGAATTCCAGCAACCCTAACATTCCACCACTCTGATCTTGAAACTAAACGTTATATGAAGGAAGTGTGATGGATCTTTGAGATAAAACTGAAGGCCAGCACAATATTCCAGCAACTCAACAGAATTGGATTACACTATATAACCTGCCTTTGTACCGTTCACTTTCGTCACTACTGCAAATAAAGGAGAAACTATATTATCAGCCCGTTAACTGTGAGCACGCTGCAATTTGTTTGAACTATAGACTGTTCAAATGCTAATGGTAAGACCTTGAACGAAATAAGTATCATTTTTTTGTTGGTACATGAATTGATGATTTCACCTGTTTGTAAAGTGCAAGAACTGTTCGTTATGTTAATGCCAAGAAAAGAAATCGCAATACAAAAGAAAGAAACCACACTATCATAAAGGATCAATTAGCAAGCAACCAAGAATCACCAAACATCCAAAAATCTTCAATAGTATTACCAAATTACCAATTATAATTTCGTAGAGACTCACCCCATAGACGAGTCCAGCACTCCATGTTGCAACAATACAACCTTTCGCGAATCACGCCTAAAAATGTTGTGTGTCAAGTCCCATTCCACAAACATTGGGAAAGATAAGGGCAAGAAATAGCTACTTTTTTCACCTGGGGATTCTCTCCAGCAGCAGAACATATCCATCTGAAGTAACTACCTTTATAGCCTCAAAAGGATATCTGAAAACAAGGGAATAATGGTTCCATTATTGATGGACAAAATAATGTCAACCCAGTTATTGAAAAAGTTGTGCTACTATTTGGATTGGTAAACAGTCCATCCCACACATATGGTTGAACTTTGTGACAACTAAGCATAGGCAAAGTGTAGCTAAAAAACACAGCACCACACTTCCACACTTCTGGCAACTTGTGGGCAAAATTTAAAAGTCTATGGCGTGTGGGTCATGAGAATAGTAAAAGTCTGGCAAGCTACAACTGTGGCAACCAACCAAACAACCACCTAAACCATTGTGGCACACCTAACCTTAGGCTGGGAACCAAACGGCCCCTAAGTCATTAACCAACCATGCTAAAGGATTAATAAACATATCATTCCTAGGTAAGGCTTTCAACAAGGCATCCACTTTAATACTTCAGCACCACATCCCTCCTCCTGCCACCACCGCCGCCGGAGCTACCCCCTGCCGCATGTTCCCAAGCCACAGCACCACACCCGAATGCAGCCTGTCTGCACCGCCGCCTTCCCACCTGCCACCAGCCAAGCGAGCTCCCCCGTGCGCTGTCTCATCCCTGAGTTGCCTCCCTTCGCTCGGAACTTGCTCAACCACCACGACTGTCCTCATAGTGCGGCGGAGCAAGGCGGTGGGCCGCCGAAAGGCAGGATGGCGGGATGGCACATTATGAAGGCAGGTGGCACCAGTGGAGTGGTTAGAGAGAAAAGAAAAAAGAATTGCCCATGCAGAACAGAAAACAGGGGAGGGGGGGTCGCTCTCAGTAAGAAGAGGGACCCCTAAAACAGGCTTTTGGGGGTGTTTTCTTAGGGTATCTGATGGAGATGCTCTTATATTTGCTGGAAAATGGAACTGCAAGAAGAACATAGTAGCGTGTATGTACTTAAGCATTATTTGGCCCTCAAGAGGACGGAGCCAGCAAACATCCAGTATATAATACAGCAACGGTAACTTGCACGCCTTCAAAAAATGCTTATTACTACTCATTCAGAAAAAAATAAACTTGTCTAGTTGAGCTTTTCTACAAATATTTTTTACAATCTTAACCTGTAAATAAGTACCAGACGTCTTAGCTTGTTAATGATGTATTCACCAAGCCAGACTGAGCATAAAAAAAATGGAAGGGGCAGAGGTCTCACCCAAGTTCAGTTATAACGTCTTCACATGTTCGAGAATCTGTGTTCAATGCATGACGATATACGGTCTTCCTTTCAGTTGGAACTGGATTATCACTCCCAATGTTAGCTGTTGGTACATCAACAACAGAACTATGGTGGCCAACCCTGTTTCCACGAATCCAGCTAAATAACTTCTGCCACACCTCAGAAGGAGAAAGAACATAATGTGCTCCTTTATGAACAACATCAAAAACTGATTCAATGAAAATCTCAATTGCCAGATGGACATCCTGAGAGAAAGGAAAATAGGGAATGAATAAATAAACTTTTGAACAATCTCTTCACAAAAGGTTCTAAATAATGTGCTCCTTTATGAACAACATCAAAAACTGATTCAATGAAAATCTCAATTGCCAGATGGACATCCTGAGAGAAAGGAAAATAGGGAATGAATAACAAATGAATAAATAAACTTTTGAACAATCTCTTCACAAAAGGTTCTAAATAATGACATATCATGACATGGTGTAAATAAATAAATTCATATAGATTCCATTTAGTTCGAATATACTACCTCGACAACTCCACGTCTCCTATCAGTGGTTCGTTGTAGGACTTGATCCTTCATGTGAATTGGTTTTTTGGCAGATATGCTCTTCGATAGATAGGGACTTTCTGGGGTTTTAGCAGATGTACTTGATATCCGATATTTGACAGCATTGAACAAGTTGAGCAGTAAAGAAAGGAAATATCTCACAGGCCAAATAATCCAGGAAACTGCATATCTGATAGGCCTTCTTAATCGCCGGTCACGTCTACTAAAGCTGCTTGTGTGTGATAATCGTGAACTTTGGGACAATGGAGAAGGCGGGCAGACAAACTCTTCATTGTCATCATCCCCAGGGGTAGAGTCAGCCACTGATTCAGAATCCGAATCGGCAGAAAGTTCGTGAACAAACTCATTAAATGAAGATACCCCACTGATATCAAAAAGTTTCAAACAAACGAGTGAGGTTACATAATTTAGGAATTACTATTACCAGTTTATCAAGCAAAAGAGAAGCCATGCTTAATCTATACTAATAAAAGGAAGCATGAAAGAAATACTGATGACATACATCATGAGATTAGAACGAGAAGTACAGAAGTAGTCATGCAAGCGAAAGCAACCTGGCCCACATAGTGTACCACTCACATATCATGAAAAATTCTACACAAGACTCTCCAGCACCCGAAGAAAAGATTTATAGGGAACTTGAGAGTCGTGACACAAATTGTATCAAAAACAATTCTTCCAGCCACTGGAGGTCAAAATCTCAATGGTCACTGGCATTACTTCAAATATGTCAGTGCAAAGTATATCACAAATTAGCTAGTCGTGAATGTCTAAATTCCAAAAGCTACCATAGAAGTTCGAGACTTGTACAGTATGTTAGAATTTGGTGAGCATTTGCCTGCTCAGTATTAAAGCTCTGTGTATTCCTAACCTATATATGAACTATAAACCCCAAATTACCCCGTACAATTAATGGACGTTGTTGCATGAAGACTGGGCACTATGTTCATAGGGACAAAGCTCCAGTGTAAAGTTGAACTGCATAACAACGAATATTATATTTTTTGCTGGAAATAGAAGATACTAAAATCTCTTAGGATGTCTGCTGTCCAAACCAAAGCATTAAAACATGCCACGATATGAATGATTACTGAAATAGTATCATCAGCCAGAATAAAAAAATGTTCACCTTTCCATCCAACGAGGAAGACGTGGCCCGCGAAATGCTGGCCTAAGTTCCCAGCCACTGACGCCTTCTAAAATGTTGGCCTTTCCTGGTAGCAGAGTCAATAAGAGTGCTGATATTCCATTTATTAATCTCGCAATGTTGTTCAGCGTCTCATATGTGAATGTCTTCACAGACCTGCCCAAACAAGTATCAGGAGTTAAATACTGTAAACTGCAAGTGCAAAAGATAAAGAGCAACTCAACTGAAACTAAGCTGTTCCTAGTCTTGTATTCCCTCCGTTTGAAATTAAGTGACACAGATTTAGTACAAAATTTGTGTAGAAATCACTATTCAACAAGCTTAGTTTATGCTCCTGGAATCGCCCTACACAGATTAGATTAGTATAAGAAAAGCTAGGAAACCTCTTCCTCTTCTGCAAGAATAAGTTTTGACATTTGTCTCTTGAACATTACCCACATGTAGGCGCCTTACCTACTGCTCAATGTTCAAAACAATAGTTATGAATTAACAATGCATTGCCACTTAAGAGGCAAAGCAAGTATTTAATTCTCAGTTAACATTTAAGGTCAACTATCAGAATCATAAGTTCATGAGCATATCAAAGATATGCATACCCATTTCACACTTCATTAACTGCTTCCAAGAGAAGAAATAAAATGGAATACCGACATTTCACGCTGTAATTATCAAATGGGTATCATCATGAAGATGCGATTAGTAGATGAACTGTTTGTGTCATTTGCTCATGAGAAGAAGTTTGTGGTTTAAATTTTCCACCATGAAGCAGTATCCAAAGTAAGGATGTGAATTTATTGCATAAATACAATTTTTTCAATACTTTTAAGCAAATCAAGAGTCCACTTTCAGCATACCATCTCCTCTTTCATTACCAAATGATTAATTCAAGCATTAGTAACATTACTTTTCAAACAAGATTTTATTCACAAGATCAACACTATTGACATCATGCATGTAAATCAACCCACAGCCACGTTGGGTCTTAAATCAAGAGACGTTGATATGATTATATGAATTAATTTCAACATAAATCCACTAACATAGTTTCCATGTGATAAATGTAAATCTTCTTGTGCATATTAGTAGCCAAATGGTTTAAACTCTCAATCTAAACACACATATTTATCAGGAACAGAGGCAGCGGATGACACCACCTTCCATGCTTGGCCACAACACACATATCAGAACTTTCAGAAAATCAGCTGCAATCTTAGGGCTAGAAAGCCACTATCCTTACTATCGCAATTCGCAATCAATGTTTGTCCACCATAATCCAACCATTATCCATACTTTAAGGTACTCCTAGCTGCAACAACTTATAAAGCTAAGAAGCTGCAGAATCTCCACCGAACAATTTTAACCGATTCAAAATCCCTAATGAGGATTCTCGAAAAAAGAAAATCCCCCAATGAGAAATAAGTGCACAGCTAATAACCGAAATTTCAGCCGCCGCCTCATCCCCGAGTCGCCGATTTCCCCAACCCTAGCAAACCATTCAATCGGAAAATAACGTGGCCAACTAACCCCTAAGCCAGAGAGGAACAACTACGAAATCAAGGGGAGCAGAGGGATTGCTTACTCCTTGATGACGGCGATGACGTTGTCGACGAACTCCTGCAGCATTATTGCCTTGAGATTAACGAACCCAGCAGGCGGATTAGGGACTTCTTATGGAAACGTGGGGGAAGTGCGATGCAAGGACGGAATCCGGAGGAGGAAACAAAGGATGAGAGAAGAACCAAAATAAGGGCTCGGTCGGAGTCGGACAGATGGGCCGCCGCGCCGATTTTGGTGAAGGAAAGTCGGAGTCGGACAGATGGGCCGCCGCGCCGATTTTGGTGAAGGAAAAAGGTACTCCGCAAGAGCATCTCCAACAGGCGCCCAACGCGCAGGCGCTGTATAATCGTTTTGCAGCGCCGAAATAGACGTTTGGCGCGCCGCGCGCAGGTTTCGCTTTAGCAGTCGCGCTATAATTTAGCGCGTCGCTGCCGTGCTTCACCAGGCGCGCTAGATTGCAGCGCGCGAGCTCAGCGGAAACAACATTTGCACTTCAACATACAACCGTGAAGATCAAACAAATACCAAATAAATCAACAATAAATTGTATAATTATTATTACAACACAAAAAAATTGTTTTTGTCGAATACAAATAGTTCAGCAAACAATAGAATGAATAGTTCAATAAAAATATAACAAATAATTGAATGAATTTTATTGTTGTCCATTCCACTTCCACCACTCCTCGATTAGATCCTTTTGAAGCTCATCATGCCGTTCGTTGCGTCGAATGGCATGATAAGATGCCACAAAGCGAGCTGTCCTCTCCGCTCTCCTCCGCACTTGCACGGGATGGCCCATCAACTCATAGTGAGTGTAGTCCAACTCTTCCCCACGCTCATCCTCGATGATCATATTATGCATGATCACACAAGCGGTCATGATGTACCAAAGCATGTCCTGATCCCAAAATCTAGCCGGCCCTCTCACAATAGCAAATTGGGCTTGCAAAATCCCAAAAGCTCTCTCCACATCTTTCCTAGCCGCCGCTTGAGCATTGTGGAAATCAAGCGCTTTCTTACCTTGTGGATTTTTAACCGGCTTCACAAATGTTTGCCACCTTGGGTAGATGCCGTCCGCAAGATAGTAGCCATAGTTGTACGTATGGCCATTTGCTACAAACTCCACCGGGCAAGTTTTCGCTCCGGCGTTCCTCCTTTGCTGAAAGAACCGATCATGCCTCGCTAACTTCATAGCGATGCGCTTGAACAAGTCAATCCTCATTCTAAAACGGCGCCGAAAATAAGACTCGGGATATATTGGATGCTCCACAAAATAGTTCCTCATTAATCTTTCATGAGCATCGATTCTTTCCCTCCACAATTTGATACGGCCAACAACGGAACCACCATGCTTCCGTTTTCTCTTCGCGCGAATAGCTAGGATCATTGCAACCTCTTCCTCCTCTTGAAGATCAAATTCTTCATCGGAAGAATTGTACAAATAACTCATCTACATGCATCAATGCACTCTAATTTAAATTCTAAAAATAAATATGAACCAAATTCATCTAAGTTGAAGTTCACATGTCATTGTTACCTTAGGTGTTTTGTCAAACACCTTGCGCGCGTGCAGATGTGCGCCCGCGAGGTGGCAGCGGCTACGGGTCGCCGAAGCAGCGGCCAAGCGGCGGCGAAGCAGCGGCGACGAAGCGGCGGCGAAGAAGCGGCAGCGACTGTTCCGCCCCAACAGCAGCCGCCGGAAGCGCCGGAGGTGTCGGTGAAGGCCCGGCTCGCCCGGCTCGATTCAGCGCCGCGGTGAGCTCCGCGCAGCCATATATAGCGGCGGCGCGCTAGGGAGTACCGGAGGCAGCGCCGGCGACAGGGAAAATCGACCGCGCTGGCGCCGGACAAGTTGGGGGGAAGATATGCGAGCGGCGGCGCGAGCAGTGAGAATTTTCAGATCTGGCGGTTGGTAGCTCGCGCCAGATTTGCTGTCGTCCCGTGCGCTGTAGTCGCCGCCCCAAATTTGGGGCCAAATCTACCGCTTGGCAGCGTGCGCTGGACGTTTTTTAGCGCGCGCGGGTTTTTACCGCTGCCGCTGGAGCACTGGATTTCGCTCCGCGCGCGCTAAAAAGTCGTTATTTCCAGCGCGCGGTCCAAATAGGGCGCCTGTTGGAGATGCTCTAACAAGTACCCGATTTTAGACCTCCGGCCTCCGGGGTTCTCTAGTCAAATCATGGGTTTCTTTTAGACAAAACAATTATTTTCGAGCTAATTTTGACGAATTATCTGGTCCACAGATGCTAGCGCGATGACCGATGGGGATAAGTGACACCTGTTTTTACATATGACATGTGGGACATAACAGGTTTTTTGGGGGGGGGGGGGGACATAACAGGTTGTAAACCACCCAATTCTCAGTTTTTTTCTCTTTTTATTGGACAAGAACACGGCACTTACATTTTTTCGTTCAACCACGGTCCTCAAAGCAACTTTTTTCGTTCGATGGGACAGAAAAAGTGATTTTATTTGATCGGGCTATCCGACATACTCCAAACTCAAAAAAAAAAAAAAACTCCAAACTCATATGTGTTGAGTTTGAGAACTTCGGGTGTGTCCGGATTATCTTTCTTTTGACATCTTTTATTCTTCTCTTTCCTTATACATCAATCACATGCAAGTGTGACCCGACGACGTCGACAAAGAGGGTCCCAACGACGTCGACAAAGAGGGTCGGTTATTTGTTCCTGGAATATCAGTGGTGGTGCTCTTGCTGATGTTGCTCGATTAATTTAATGGGTGCGTGCATGCACAAAGACTTGGCATTGCGGCTCAAAATTAAAAGGGGAGAACCTTCGTTGGTATTCGCAGGTCTGTGGTTTGGTGTTTTCGGCGTTGTTCTAAGGCTGCCTTCGGAAAAGTACAAGATTGTGCCATTGAAGAAGAAATGGCTTGAAGATCTCGTAGATTTGCTCGTCTCTTTTAGTATTGTTTTTGTAATCGATATAATCGTGTACTCTTTGTTGATTTAATATATGTGGAAAATTCAAAAAAAAAATCACATGCAAGTGACCCGACACTTTGGGGTGACATTTGGGGACAACGGTTGTAGGAGGTCATTTTTTAAGGTTGCGTCGGACACCTGGACAGTTCGGGGAGGCTTTGGGGACCGTGATTGGAGATGCTCTTGTATCACACAGTACAACAGTTTGTTGTAGGGTGCGAATTAACTCAGGGGAGAGCGATGTTTTCACTCCTTCGAGGGGGTTGCGCCAAGGTGACCCCCTGTCACCATACCCTTTCTTGCTCTTACGGAAGGATTAACGGGATTGCTTCTACAAGCCGAACTGAACGGGGAGTTAAAGGGTGTTCGTATTTGCCGAGATGCACCAGCGGTTTCTAACATATTATTTGCCTATGATTTTTTTATCTTAATGCAAGCCGACTCATTTAATGCAAATTGTTTGAAAAGAATCCTAAATGATTGTTGTCTCACCTACGGACAATTTTTCAGTGTGGAGAAATGGAGTATATTATTTAACCCAAACACACATGCGGAGGCGAGGAATTTATTCCGAACCGACCAAACTGAAAACAAATAAGCCCAACAAAGAAACAAATGCGCCAGCACACAACATTACACACATAGCACAAGATGTTCAAAAACCTTATTCACAGGCAGTGGCGCAGGTGGCAAAACGAACAGGCGGTGAGGCGAAGCTCAGCATATCTGTCATCCGTCTATGATTATTTAAAACTTGCCCATAGTAGGTTGCAAATAGGCACCATAAGAGCATCTCCAACAGACGCCCAACGCACCGGTGTGCTATTTTTTTTGCAGCGCCAAAATTGTGTTTTAGCGCGCGGAGCACTGTTTTGTTTTAGCAGAAGCGCTATAGTTAGCGCGGCGTGGCTCTACATTTTTTTAGCTCCAGCAAAGGCGCTAAAATTCCAATGCGTGCGCCCAGCGCAAACAACATTCACATCAAACATACAAACCAACTGAATCAAACAGACACGAAATAAATCAACAATAAATAGTTTAATTATTTATTACAACACAAATAAATAGTTGTTCTTGAAACAATAGAACAAATAGTTCATTACACAACACAACAAATGAAACAAACACAAAAATTCAACTCAGTGTTGCCCATTCCACGTCCACCACTTCTCGATAAGATCCTTTTAAAGCTCATCATGTGTTTCATTACATCGAATGGCATGGTAGGATGCAACAAAGCGGGTCACCCTCAGCCCGCGCTCATTTTCGATAATCATGTTCTGCATGATCACGCATGCGTTCATGATGTACCAAAGCCTAGCCGTGTCCGCTGCGTTGGGAGCTCTCAAGTATTCCGAACCAAACACTTGCACAATGCCAACTGCAAAGCGCTTGACACACATGATAGCTTGACTCTCGCCCATCGCCAAGTGAACATCCACCAGATCCGCCAGAATACTGTATGCCAACATACGCAAGGCGGCGGTCACCTTTTGAAAGGTGCTATGCCAAAGTTCACCTGCGACATTTCTCTTTTGCTGAAAAAACCGATCATGTGTATTCAGTTTCTCTGCAATTGTCTTGAACAACTCAATGCTCATCCGAAAACGGCGCCGAAAATATGACTCGGGGTATGTGGGATGCTCCACAAAATACATCCTCATCAATCTTTTATGAGCACCCATCATTTCCCTCCACAATTTTAGGCGACCCATCACTAACCACCATGCTTTGGTGTTTCCTAGCACGAATAGCAAGGATCATAGCCATGTCTTCCTCCTCTTGGATATCAAATTCTTCACCGAAGGTGGAATCGTCACTAGACGAACTCATCTACAAACATGAATTTGTACTAGTTATTTTACCTACAAACTCTATGAACTCATCTAGAAACTAAAAAACTAGAGAACAAACATACTTTGCAAGTGGTTTGTCAAACACCTTGCGGGCGCGGAGGTGTTCAGCGCATCGAGTACCGCTTGGCCCAGCGTGCTGGACCCTTTTTATCCCTGCGGAGTTGTAGCGCGGCTGCGAGAGACGCTGTTTCGGTGCGCAATATAGGCGTTTTTTTTTTTGACGCGCGGCGTTTTTAGCGCTGCTGTTGGAGATGCTGTAATAAAATTAGAGGACAAAAGAGAAGCGCCGTCTCTCTCTCCACCTTTGCGCGTGCCTGCCAGTGCCAGTCCCGCCTCGATCCGATCGGGGAAGGAGAAGGGGAATGTCGTCGTCGGCGGCTGTGCAACAACATCGCCACCATCCCGGAGGTGGCAGCGGACTAGTGCCACTAGCGGCTCTCATAAAGGAGGAGGTCCGCACCGAGCGGCGCGCCGTCACCGGAGGCAGGATCTGCGCACGTGAGGAGGACGGAGGAAGAGGGGAGGCGGAGACGCGGCGGCCGCTGCTGCGGTATGGCTGTGCCGCGCAGTCCAAGAAAGGCGAGGACTTCTTCCTCCTCAGGACCGACTGCGCGCACCCCTCTACTTCATCCGCTTCCTCTTCTACCTCCTCCCAAGCCCCCACCTTCGCCGTCTTCGCGGTAAGTCGGGTGCCCTTGTTCTTGCTGCTCGGTTGCTGAGCTGATTAGTTGAGTGTACTGCGGCCTGCAGGTGTGCGTGTTGGTCGGATTTGAGCTTGGGAGTAGCTAGGTAGCGAGCTTTGGTACGCTGGCTGAAGCTAGTGCAGGTGCACGGAAGCTTGTATTTTACCTTCTCCCCATCTGTGAGTTGGGTGATTGGTGAATTGATGTGCCCAACTACTTTGTTGTAGAATTTTAGTCATCTGCAGGCTTGTTCTTGGTTTAGGACCTAGGGTGTGTCATTTTATCCTTCGAAATGGCATGTACGCACGTAGACGCTGGCACATATGAGCTATAAAGTGGAAAGCTTGTTGTGGTCGAGGGTAGACTAGACCTATGTCTCCATTCATAGTTTGATGTTCGATTGTTCGTTGTCTTCAGGTTCTTGATGGACATAATGGCAATGCTGCTGCGATATATACAAGGGACAATCTGCTCAACCATGTCCTGAGCGCAATGCCACGTGGACTCTCGCGGGAGGAGTGGTTGCATGCTCTGCCCCGCGCGCTTGTCGCGGGATTCGTTATGACCGACAAGGAATTCCAAACCAAAGGCATGGTTCTGTCGCTTGTATTTGGCGTTTACTGCAGCACCATAAGTTATGATGAATACTGATGAAATTTCCTTTTGTGTCTGTTTACCAGGCCAAACTTCTGGCACTACTGCCACATTTGTGATAATCGACGGTTGGACTATCACCGTTGCTTCAGTTGGCGATTCTCGCTGTATTTTGGATACTCAGGGCGGGGTTGTTTCTTTGCTTACAGTGGATCATAGACTAGAAGAAAATGTCGAGGAGTGAGTAGCAGCTGCTTACCAACAATATGTGCAAATCTCTGGGGTTTTATTTGGAGACTTTTGCAAGTCAGCAAACATTTGCCCCCAAGAAAATATGAATTGCCTAACTAGAATAGCACGCTGGATGTTTTCCTATCTTTGATGTACTGAATGTCTAGTTTTGTAGTGCATCTTTGATTCATAGACACTTTCTTGTTCCTGCCGGAATAATGTTTTGTGTGGAGCTCTGCAAAATCTCGGTGAACTTTAGAATGTTTGTTACACCTCTTCAATTCACACGGAACAGGGATAACAAAAAAACAGTATGGAGAATTCCTGCAAAAAAAGAGAAAGCATCGAGATACTATCAATAGAAATTAATATTTACTCAACTAGTTATCTGACTTCAGTAATGTATTGGTGAGGAGTGAAAAATGTTCACTAATTGCAATCTTGGTTTCCATGTTAACCCTGTATGTGGAATTTCAAGTAATAGCATTGCCTTGTATTCTTTTCTGTCAATACCCAAGCACTAATATGGATAAGTAGTTGTTCAGATTCACTTGCCCTAACTGTCAAATAAAATGGTTGCAGGAGAGAGCGTGTCACAGCGAGTGGAGGTGAAGTTGGAAGGCTTAGCGTGGTTGGTGGGGCAGAGGTTTGCTCTCAGTTACTGCCTCTTCCTTTTTGTTATTATATGATTAGCTATGTTAGCCTTTCGTGCTGTTTAAGAGAAATCTGTAGTAAGTACATGTAAGTCAGCTTTAGAAGGATTAGCAAATGTGCTAAAAAAATGTATTACCTCATATTTAGATTGGTCCACTACGATGCTGGCCAGGAGGTTTGTGCCTATCGAGATCCATTGGAGACATAGATGTTGGCGAATTTATCGTACCTGTTCCGTATGTCAAGCAAGTGAAGGTCTTACTGTGAAACATCATGAAGTGCTCAACTTCAGAATTATAACTGTATATGAGATGCTAAATGCTTTCAGCCTGCTTTGTTTGTTTTCCATAGTTGTCAAATACTGGTGGGAGGCTTATTATTGCTTCAGACGGCATTTGGGATGCATTGTCCTCAGATGCAGCTGCAAAGTGTTGCAGAGGGCTGCCTGCTGAACTTGCTGCCAAACAAGTAGTTAAGGTGAAATTTTTTGTACGCCTTTAGTTTGTAAGGTGTTCTGTGTACCATTGTTGAGCTTCTAATGGTCACACATTAATCTTCTTGTATCACTAGACCTGCTCTTCTGATCTGTTCCATGTCTATGATAATCATATAGGAGGCACTAAGGACAAGGGGCCTAAAAGATGATACGACATGTGTCGTTGTTGACATAATGACACCTGATCAAATGACACAGCCCCCATCTCCGCCGAAAAAGATGAATAAGTTGAGGTCCCTGATATTTAGAAAAAAAGGAAAGGACCCCTCCAATAAATTGATTAAGCAGCCTTCTGCAGCGGGTATGGTTGAAGAGATATTTGAAGAAGGCTCAGCGATGCTATCAGAGAGGTTAGTTGTAACTCCTGCTCATAGGTTTTTTACCGTCATTAATCTGTACTTATTGTGTATTTCCAATAGGCCTGCTGAAGGTCGTAAGTACTAATACTAAGTAGTAAGATATGTTGTGACCACAAACAAAAGAAGTGATCACATTGATAAAACTAAGCTAGTATTTGCAAAAGTCTAGCATGGCAACAAATTGCATTATCTCCCATGGCAAAATTGCTGGCTGAATCACAGCTCACTCCGATACGGAGGATGTCGTGCCGGAGGCAGAGCATGGCGACGAGCAACATATCATCCTTCCGCATCCCTTCCTACAACGTTTCTGAGTGGCACGAAGGGGTACAAGCTTGGGCAGTGGGGCAGCCAACCACCCAAAGGAATTCATTCGAGCTTGGTTAGTATGTTGACCAGCGCCTCGGGGGCGTTCAAGATTCAGAAAGAGAGCGACGGGCCACCAGCGACAGGTGGCGAGGAGGTGATTGTGGCAGGTGATAGGCCACTGGCAAAGAAAGAACTAGAAAGAGATTGCGCGTGGGGATAAGGCTGGTGGCTATACCTAGAAAGTTAGATTAGGGTGTGGGGTAGTGGGCCGGGATCAATAGCTGAGTTGGGTCTCATATGACGATCAGATCGGTTATTCGGTCTGATTCGGCATTGGAAGACTGAGAACCGGATAAAACCTGAACACCGAATAGTTCTGTACCAAGGAACGGAACCCAATAAGCGAATTAGTGGACAATACGGTTAACGGGTCAATCTGGGTTTCGGTTTTGGTTCAAATGTGCCCAGCGCCCTACTTTCCACCAGAGCCAAAGGGGCGATAAATAGCCACAACCAGTGGCGGAGCCAGGACTTGAAATCTCTGCTGCCAATGCAAAGTTGTTAGTCAAATCGTATATTTTTCTAATTTTTAAATTACTTTTACACTATCTCTGCTGCCAATCTAAAGTCTCGTACGTGGCTCCGCCAATGGCCACAACTAAAAAAACTAGCCGTTGGAATAATTCTGTCAGGCTGAAGGTTTAGACCGACGCACTGAACCGGTTTAATCCGACATTGATCCAACCATTGGAAAACGACTGTTGGAATCCTGAAACCTTTCAAGATGCACTCGTACACAAAACAAAGACAAACTGGGAGCAACCAAGTTTGACTCTTGGCACTACGGACTTTTGCTACACTACGCACAAAGAGAATTCTCGTTACAACCGAAAAAGGCTCCTAGACCAAACTTTAGTCACCTGGTTTAAACAGCCTCACAATGGAGGTTTGAACCGACTTGCTACTTAGGTTGAAGGTTTAAACCGACTTTCTAGAGAGCCCTTACAAAAAGGGGCACAATAGAACCAAACCTGGGTACCTCCGTTGAAATCTCGGAACCACCAAGGTTTGCCGGCTTGAAACTAGAAAGCTTTTTTAAATCAACAACTCACAAAGAAGTCGATTGAAGTCTCCTAGCATTGATAGCTTGGAACCTCTGAACTTACTAGAAGCACCTTAAACACAAAAGGTAACACAACAACATGCTTCCACTTGAGCTTGACCACAAAGATCATTGTCACTTGGTTTAGAATCAAATAGCTCGCGATAATTCCTTGATGAGCCTTCAACCTAAGTATGTGTCTACACATAATGCTCGAGTTGAATTTGCATAGCTTGATGCCATCATTTTCATGTGCTCATATCATTGAGACTTTGCACTTAGCTTTATCCTCGCAAGATTACCAACCTTCCTTTGAGGATCATTCTTGTATGAAGCAACCTTCAAGGCTTACAACAACCCTCAATGCACCTTGATACTCCATGGCATCTCCACTTTGGTGAGATCATTCTCTCAGTGTAGCAACTTGAGGTGGATCTAACCCTCACACCTCCAAACATATGGAATATGGTAGCTTGATGCCATCATTTTCATGTGCTCATATCGTTGAGACTTTGCACTTAGCTTTATCCTCGCAAGATTACCAACCTTCCTTTGAGGATCATTCTTGTATGAAGCAACCTTCAAGGCTTATAACAACCCTCAATGCACCTTGATACTCCATGGCATCTCCACTTTGGTGAGATCATTCTCTCAGTGTAGCAACTTGAGGTGGATCTAACCCTCACACCTCCAAACATATGGAATATGGTTAGTTTACAAAACAACATTAACATACTCACCGAACCAGTTGAATACTAGTGCATACTAGTGCTTTGCCCTTGAAGCACTGTCGTGCTCTTTTGAAGATATGTTCATACACCAATCATCAATTGATGGACCCTCTAGCTTCAAGTACATGTCATCATCCTTTTGATGCCATCTCACCACATGGAACCTAGCCCACACACCTTTCTTATATATAACAGAAGGGGTTAGCCCACACAAATGCAACTCACAGTTGCTTACATATACCTCTTGATTGCATTGATTACATGAGGCACACCCCTCAAGCTACATGTAGACGATTCCCTCAAGCTACATGTACAAATCTTATCTTGGTCAACCTTCATTTTATCTTGATCTTTATATTGGTTCACACCTTTTAACCTATTCTTCACTTTTCTACCTCTACAAGATGGAACCTTTACTAGAGATACATCCACACTTGATGCAAGCTTCAAACTTCACTTGATGTTAATCCACACACTACACATGATGTAAACCTGAATACCATCAATCACAGGCTTCACTGGTTTGTAGGATCATCCACTTGATGAAACCTCGCGTGTATTACCTAATCCACCCATCAATCACGGGCTTCACTGGTTCGTAGGCTCATCCACTTGATCCGACCTCGTGGAATGTTACCTAACTCACCACTTTCCACACTCATGGAAATGGTTAGTCCACAAATCAAGGTGTCATTAAGCACTTAAATCACTTAGCACAAACCTGGGTGCATAGATGTGCGTTCATATTAGATATAGAGGAATTGCTTGTTTATATGTTAATGATATGTTGATTAACTATTGAGGCCTGCTTCGGTACGTCACCTTTTCTAATTATAAAGGGTAATATAATCTTTTGCTACTAATTAGTTGCTAATTAAGATTAAACTCCGTTGGCCTACGGGTACTTGTATGGCTGTACGCGACAATAGGTACGTGTATGCCTGTACCTATGCAGTTTTCATCTTTTGTTCACCGTGCGCCTGAAAAAAGCGACAACCGCTGCTCCGAATTTCCGCCGCCAGTCGAGATAGACAATGGGCCATTCTTCACCATGAGCCTGTGGACACGGTGAACAATAGGGCCAATGGTGCATGTATTGCTAGCTGTAGAGGCCATATCGGCCGCTGGAATTGTGTATGTGTTGCTCATCTCCATAGCTGCAGATCCAGATCAAAGCATTGTAAGCTTTATATGTGCGGTCCATCTCCATGGAAGCTATCCACATTGCCAACGGAACCAAATGAGTAGCCAGATGCATGAATCAACAGCAGATTCACCGGCAACCTGGCGCGTGCGTCCAAACTGCCAGGAGGATGTGCTGCCATCTTGTCGACATGGAAGTCACGTGCCTCCCAAGAACATATTGAGGGATGGCAGACAGGCGCGACACCGCTCTTGTCGGCCGCCGCCGCCGCCGAGGGCGGACACAATGAGCACTGGGCGACGAGGACTCGGCCACACGATCGTACGGATACGGTCATACAAAGTGCACTGATAGGTATAGATCCAATTGGCTATACAGTTTTGATGAGGCTAGAGTCGCTAGACTAGGTTTCTCGAAAAAAAAATGAGGCTAGACTAAACACAAAATTAACTAATGACTATCATACCCTCAATTATAAAGGGGTATGGAACAATCTCGACCATTGATGTGTTTAGCTGACATCTTCCCTTTTCTTTCTGGCCGGTTTCATTCAAGTTACCATGTCGTTTTACTTTTCAGTGTTCCATAATGTTCTTGGCAATATGTGGTAACGATTTGGAATGTTGGAAGTTTGTCGTGACATGCTGGAACTTCGTTTGAATTACTAATAGCTCAGGCTCACTGTAAAATCATGATTTGATCCCCTATGTTCAAGTCTAGGGACCATTCTAGTACTCTATTTTGTAGCAAACTACCACATAATGTAAGTGCAATCATATGCTTTAGTTTTAACATTATAATGAGTTGAAAATATTGTTTCGAATAGCCTGTTTTTCCTTTGTTGTCCATCTCGTTGCTTTGTTTTACTCATTGGTTCCAGGAGACGATGATGTGAATTTATTCATGTGTTAAGTGGAATGACATCATAAAAGAACGCTAATTTGATTTACTAAATTGCACAGGTTGGGTAATGACTCAAGCGGTCCGAGAATATCCTCGAGCTTGTTTACGTGTGCGATCTGCCAGGTAGATCTTGAACCAACTGAAGGTATATCAGTTCGTGCTGGTTCATTATTCTCTTCCAGCTCTAAGCCATGGAAAGGCCCTTTCCTTTGTTCTGATTGCCGCGACAAGAAGGATGCAATGGAAGGTAAACGACCGAGTGGCGTCAAGGTTCTGTGATCAGTTACAGCAAACTAGCATTGTAGCTTCCGCAAACTCTTTCCTTTTTCATTGTTAACGCCCTTGCTGTACAAAATTTTCGTTCAGTTTTAGGCAGTTCGGGTCATTTAGGCTGCATTTTTGTTATTATGCGAGGATTTAGCCGACACTGTACGTAGCACTTTGGTAAAGAAAATGGGAAGCTAAGTGAATAGAAGGTTTTTGTAGGTATGAGCTAACAGCAGCTTGCTTCTTACGAGTCAGCGAGTATGGTAGTTCTATTATTCTTTATTTGTAACTGAATGGTGCCTTCGCTAATATGTTTAGATTTTGCTACGTAACATTTTACATGTTCACTTAAGCCTCTTTGTATATAGTCTGAAGTCTTGTCGCCATGTGTTTTCAAAATCCAGCATAGTTAACTCGTTTAAACGTTTTGAGTGTTCTAGAAACTTGAAATTGTGCCAGGAGCATCAGTGATGCTAACTGTGGGCAGTGTGCTGTTATAGCTCGTTGCACGAGAATGGTACGATCTTCACAGTACTCCCATCTTTCGGGCTAACTACTCCCTCCGATCCGAAAGTCTGTCAGCTGGTTCAGGTTTGAATTGTATGTTCCGGTTTATAGGATGTAATTTCAAAATCAGTTTGTTCCAAAAATAAGCAAACAATTAGCGATGCAGACTCCGCGTCTGCTCCCCAGGGCGGCGCCAGAGGCCTAACCCTAGCGCCGCCGAACGGCGCCCCTCTCACCGCCGCTGCCGCCGGCGTCGGCCGCGGTGGCGGCGGGCCTCGGCGCTGAAGGTGCTGTGGCGGGAGCATGCGGCGGTCAACTCCTTGTGACGCTGGGGCGACCACGGCGAGAAGATCGTGCGCGAGGCCAGGGCGGCTCCCCTGGTCTTGCGGCGGCCGCTGCTTTCCTTGGGCCTCACGGCCAGGGCGGCGCTCTGTTGGGGTGGTGGTGGTGATCCCCTGTCGAACGTGGTTGTGGAGGGGGTGAGTCCTCTCCCTACCTTTGGCCGCCGGGGGATTCAGGGCGCAGGTCACCTTGCCTTTGCTGTGATCTGGCGCGAGCCGGAGCGGCGAGGCATGGGCGAGTGGCGTGTCCCCGGATGGCGCCGCGATTGTCTTGTCCTCCGCTGTTCTGACCGGCGGTGTGGGGGCTTGCTGGTTTTGCTGAATAAAGCGGTGGTCCTAGGGTTTCGCTTGCGTCAAGAAGAAGATCTGCCTGGCACATGTTTCTTTGATCTAGCCGGATTGTCGAGTTCCGTTATGCTCCGTCGACGAACTCCATTGGGCAATTAAGCTGGAGATTGTCGGACCGGATGGGATTCGGTCGCGCGCAACCATGTATTTTTCTGACCGTTTGGTTTCAGAGGATGCGTCGCGAAGCTCTGCAGTCTGTTGCCATTGTGGACATGCCCTTTGTTCCGATGAAGTCAGAGTGCGGAGTAGGACATGGAGGTCTAGATTTGAAGACTAGTAATGGTGGTTCGATTCCTGGTGGCGATGAGGAATTTGCTTGGTGATTTGTAACTTGTATCAGCGGCAATGGCAAGTGGGGGCGACAACACAGGAGAAGTTCGGAGTCCAAACTTTCAGGGTGAAAACTCAAGGTCTGGCTTAATTGGTTGTGCTAGTAATGACCTTGTTGAAGGCATTACTTTTGCGAGCGTGGATTTTGTTCAGGGTGAAAACCTATGATCTATGATCAGGGCGGCGACAGCGTAATAGCATTGTTCTCTTCTTGGAGGCGTGCTTTTGGAGAAGTTGTACTTCTGGTGTTATTTTGGTGGTGTTAGGCATGCTGGTACAAGAATAGATCACTGTAGCGGGGACTTTTCTTTTTTGTATTTTTTCTTTTTTTTGGGCTGTGTGTATCCGTGTTGTCGCTAGGGCAATGCGTTGTTGCAGAGGCCTTGTAATTAGCATCTCCGCGATATTAATATATACTATTTATCTAAAAAAGCAACAATTAGCATTAGCTTAGTTAAGAGTAGTTAATGTTAAGTCTTGGTATTTTCCAAGATCAATAAGAAAACCGATTGGGTTTGGCCTTTTCCTAATTAATGTTGGCATTAAATATACGAGCGCTAATTGGTTGAAATATTGAGAAGAGGGATTTTACATGGCCAATGGCCATTCACCTAGGTTTTAGAGATTTGCCAAATGCATCAGGAGTAGACCAAATAGGCTTTAATTGTCTTGCATTTATGTACGCTGGTACGGCTGGTTATTTCATAATATAATGGAGTAGTATTTTTCTGGACATGGTGTTCTGCACCCGGGTGCATTGCTCATGGTGTGAACACTAACAACGTCTCCACCCGCACGCCCTGAACGGTCGTCCAAAAATCTTTCGGGCGTGCTGGATAGTTTGTTTTTCTTCCACTCGCGTGCCCAAACGTGTATTGGGTCCCGCAACAAAATCTTCTATTTCCAACGAGCCGCCAAGCAGTTTCTCTATCTATATCTATACCTAATAATAAAGGGAGGAGTGTTTCTTTCCTCATATTTTCGTACGTCGTGGCTTTGTTTCCGTCGTTTGGTATCGTACGTCGCGTCAATCGGTAGACAACTCGGCCGAACTCTCCTCCTGGCGGAATCGATACAGACTCTCCTCTGGGTTGAACCCCGCTCATAAATTGGCTCCTGAGAGCATGGAAGCAGCGCACGCAGCCGTCGAAGCAAGGCACATATGCCATGGAGGAGGAAAAGCAAAGCCATATCTAGAAGATCAAGACGACCTCGCCTACTCCTATCCTCGAACCAGCAATCTGCAACTTTCGATCAATTGCTCTTCTGGTCTAAGGCCATGGCAGCGGGATGATTGCTCTTATGGTCCAAGGCCAGGCAGAGGGGAGGGGCGGAGGGCTGGCTGGATATGAAGAGAAGCTGTCAGTTTCATCCGGCTTTCAAAAGCAAAGACCAGGACAAACGCTACCTGGACGACCTAGCAGTGATCTTTCTGCCCGCATGGATCGACGAGAGAAATCTGGAGCGAGGTTACTCCGGCAGCGGGCTGTTTCGAGTTCAAGTCCGCCAATTCCATCGAGGCGCATCTGGTCTATGCTTACGCACAAGCGAGCGGCTAAACGGCGACAACGACAAGGCGGAAGCGGAACGCGTGTTGGTCGCTAGGCTCCGGTGCGCGCACCCAGACCCGAGCGATCCCGCAAGAACGACGGACCCCGATAACCTCTCGACGTAGCTCCCCACGCCCCTGCGGCGGCGCCGACGAGAGCGCTCCTGGCACGGAAGTCCGTTTTCTTCCGTCGCTATTTTTTGTTTCGATTTCATCGGTATAGCGTCCTTTTCCTTCATCGAAGGAAACACCTCCAGATCGATCGTGTCTGGGCTTTCCTAGCTCCCACAGCATGGCTTCCTACATACGTGTGTGATCTAGACCAAGATCGAAGACATTGGTGACGCACACACGACACCTGCCGGTCTCGGCACCACGATCATGGAACCAGGCGGCGTCGAACCTCCGCTCCACCGCTGCCGACGCCTGCCAATGCGCCACACTGATTTGGAGAGGTGTTGACTAAATCGAGATGCACAAGTCCATCCGGTGAAGGCATTCTATAAGCTGGAAAGCATCCGTACAAATCACGAGCTGGGTACAGACTTTTTCCAGGTTTGATTCTCTCCTGGCAGTTCATGGCATATTTGCATTTGAGGAAGGCGAGGCAAAGAAAAAACATACTACGAGCGCAGAGAAATTATGTGCTCCTCTTTTGGCTCTGGTGATCTTGACAAATTCAGGATTTTAGTGTATAGATGGATGCCCCTCTTGGTGCTCAAGCTCGGGTTATGTTGGTGTAAATCATGGGCAGAGTTATCCGGGATGCGTGAGACAGAAAAACTTTTAAATTTTTATGAGAGGACATGGGGAGTAGACAATTTGATTTCTATGATTTTGTTCCTCGGGATTAGTTGGCTGCCAGAGTTTCATTAGATGTGCGCCAATCAATAAACTAGCATTTTTTTTTGGCTAAATGACTGGTTCAGGTTATATCACTTGTTTTACATACCAAATTTTTACGGTATCATTGGGGTGGGCAATCCGCCATCGAGGAGTGAAGTTGAAAATCACGTGCTCCTCCCCGCAGCTTCGTTCTTCCGTGACTAGCTCAAGACTTGCATACAACTGGACTTTTCTGAAGAGGTCGTGCTGAGTGGTGCTCATTTGGCGATGGCAAGATCAAAGGGTGAACTAAGGCTATTGTTGTATGAGTTGGTCGACAATGGGGCAAAATGTGGATCGTGGAATTTTTTTCACTCCCGTTGCAACGCACGGGCACGTTTCCTATAGACACTTAAAATTACAATCCCACTGTATATACTGTCTGTACAACCATGTTATAGATTACATGGTAGGTGATGCAGACGGTAGCTAATTCGTTTTAGCTACGTCAACTCACAGCGGTGTCGTTGTAGCCCACTGTTTTTTGCTATCCCTTCCTTTGGGTTGCCCGAGCATACATTTTTTAACTCCATCGTTGGTTTTGCTGTATAAGTGGCTTGATCTTGTCGGTTTGTTGTAAAGTGTACCGTATAATTTGTGTCAGGGTGTATATCTGATGTATTTGTTCGTGATTGTCACCAAATTTGGTTGGCTTCTGAACCGTCATTCTTGTGAGCAACGAATGACTTGTTGGTTGATTGTACATGGTGTGCGTTTGTTTGAATAAATCTCTCGAATTGCCAAACAAAAAACTACATGCGACCAAAGAAGTTGTAGAAGATGGCTCCATGCCTGAATATGACAGATAAGTTACCCATAAGGGGCAGGGGAGTCTAACAATCACGCCTTTGATGTTTTTCATGGTTTATGATTTCGAAGTTGGTTCATTGCTATAAGTAGGCAACTATGACACAATCTCTGTGAAATTTTTCATCTGACCTGACCTAAATATTGGTCGCCTCGAGATCTGGTCCGGCCAGGGGTCACGTTATTTTTTTTAGCGGAATTGCAGAAACGTTAGTAATTATCTGAAAGTTTCTTATCATAAAAGAACAATGAACTTGTTGGGCTATTTCCCTCAACATTAGAGTTGTTTGGTAGCCCAACTTTAGCCCATGAATTAAAACACGTATGAACTGTTGATCGTTTTCGCATTCAACCGCTAAGGTGTCCCTAGGATAGGAGCGTAGGCCCCACAGATTTCGGACCCACTTGTCTGAATTTTTCGTTTTTTTACCCGAATTGGCGGAGCGGATCTCGGCGGTTGATACGCGTAAAGCACACGTCCGTTGGGAACCGCAGGAGGAAGGTATGAAGAGTGTAGCAGTAAGTTTTCCCTCAGTATGAAACCGATGTTATCGAACCAGTAGGAGTAAAAAGACCTTCTGAAGGTTGTCAACGCGCCAGAAAATATGCTGTTGCAGGGAGATCTAACTGTTGACTTGGAACCTGCACACAACACAATCAAAATACTTTGTCCCAACAATACAGTGAGGTTGTCAATCTCACCGGTCTTGCTGAAAACAAAGGGTTAACCGTATGGTATGGAAAATGATGATTGATTGCAGAGAATGAGAAGAGAACAATGATTGCAGTAGGTTATATTTATCAGATGTAAAAGAATGAACCGGGGTCCACAGTTCACTAGTGGTGTCTCTCTATAAAAGATAACTAACATGCTGGATAAAAAAATTACTGCTGGGCAATTGACAAAATAATGAGTGCATAGCAATGCAAATACAAGACAACATGACTACTATGATATTAATGCGGGCATTACGACAATATACATAGACCGTTATTCCAATAACATCTATGTCTAATAATCCACCTTCAGGGAGTCATCCGAGTTCCCCTCTAGTATTAAGTTGCAAGCAACAGATCATTGCATTAAGTAAATTGTATAATGTAAACAACACAATTATTCTTAGACAAAGCATCATTAGGTTATCCCTAGTGGCAACAGTACATCCACAACCTTAGAGGTTGTTGTCACTCCCCCAAACTTTAATGGAGACTGAACCCACTATCTAGCATAAATACTCCCTCTTGGAGTCACAAGCATCTACTTGGCCAAAGCATCTACTAGCAACAGAGAGCATACAAGATCATAAATAACATATAACATAGATTGATAATCAACTTGACAAAGTATTCAATATTCATCGGATTCCAGCAAACACAACATGTAGCATTACAATAGATACGTCTCCAACGTATCCATAATTTCTGATGATCCATGCTTATGTTATACCAATTGCTAGATGTTTTATTTACACTTTATATCATTTTTATGCATTTTCTGGGACTAACCTATTAACAAGATGCCACAGTGTCAGTTCCTGTTTTCTGCTGCTTTTGTATTCCAGAAAAGTTGTTCTGGAAATATTCTCGGAATTGGACGAAACAAAATCACAGGGTCCTATTTTTCTGTCACATACACGGAGTCCGAAGGAGACACGAAGGGCACCCAGGGGGCAGCCTCACCATATAGCGGAGCGGCCCCACCCCTGGCGCGCCGCCACGTGGTGAGGGCACCTCGGATGCCCACCGACGTTGCCCCTTCGCCTATAAATTCATATTTTCGGGAAAACCCTAGACACCCGAGTCATATTCCACGAAAAGTTCCAGAGCCGCCGCCGCCGTCAACCCTAACTCGGGAGGGTTCTGAAGCTCTTCCCGGCACCCTGCCGGAGAGGGGAATCATCACTGGAGGGCAGTACATCGCCATGCCTGCCTCCGGAGTGATGTGTGAGTAGTTCATCCTTAGACTATGGGTCCATAGCAGTAGCTAGATGGTTGTCTTCTCCTCTTGTGCCATCATATTTAGATCTTGTGAGCTGCCTATCATGATCAAGATCATATTATTGTAATGCTACATGTTGTGTTTGCTGAGATCCGATGAATATTAAGTACTATGTCAAGTTGATTATTAAATTATCATATATGTTATTTATGATCTTGCATGCTCTCCGTTACTAGTAGATGATTTGGTCAAGTTGATGCTTGTAACTCCAAGAGGGAGTATTTATACTAAATAGTGGGTTCAGTCTCCATTTAATCTGGGGGAGTGACAACAACCTCTAAGGTTGTGGATGTGCTGTTGCCACTAGGGATAAAACAGCGATGCTTTGTCTAAGGATAATTGTGTTGCTTACATTATGCACTTTACTTAATGCAATAATTTGTTGCTTGCAACTTAATACTGAAAGGGGTGCGGATGCTAACCTGAAGGTGGATTATTTAGGCACAGATGCATGCCGGATAGCGGTCTGTGTACCATGTTGTAATGCCCAAATAAATATCATACTAGCCATCATGACTTGTACATGCATTGTTATGCACTTCTCTATTTTGTCAATTGCTCAGCTGTAATTTGTTTACCCAACATGTTAGTTATTTATTATGGAGAGACACCACTAGTGAACTGTGGACCCCGGTCCATTCTTTTACATTGATAATACAACCCACTGCAAACACTGATTCCTTTCATTCTCTGCAAACAAACATCATTTTACACACTATACGTCTAATCCTTTGTTTTCAGCAAGCCGCTGAGATTGACAACCTCACTGTTAAGTTGGGGCAAAATAGTTTGATTGTGTTGTGCAGGTTCCACGTTGGCACCGGAATTCCTGGTGTTGCGCCGCACTACACTCCTTCACCAACAACCTTTAGAGGTTACTTGATCTCCTACTGGTTCTATTAAATCTTGGTTTCATACTGAGGGAAAACTTGCTGCTACACTCATCATACCTTTCTCTTGGGGTCTCCCAACGAACGTGTGTCTTGCACGTAACAAGCAGCCTCTTTTCTGGCGCCGTTGCCGGGGAGGTCAAGCCTTCTGCAAGGGGAGTCTCTCACTTCCAATCTCTTTACTTTGTTATTGTCTTGCTTAGTTTATTTTTATTTTGTCTTGTTTGCTTCTTTTTATCAAAAACAAAAAAAAATTAGTTTCTTGCATTTAGTTTATTTCGGTTTTTATTATGTCTAGTTATTTATTTGCTATCAATGTCTTCTCTCTTTGAAACAAAATCTTATTGGCTAAGTGGGTTCACGGAGGAACAACAAAATTATTATAGGGAATACCGCTTATCTCAAAAAGGGAAACACTTATGGGTACAAATATATAAATTGAATTATTTTGCTAAAAACGTGTGCTCTACTTATGGTGAATCCTACTGCTTTAATGAATCTTTATGTTGTAGAAGGCACAAACACCTCCCTTTCCAATGTGATTATAATGATAATGAAACCTTGGCTGCTTATGCTAAAGGAAACTATGACTTTGTTAATCTTGAACGAATTGAAGAATTTTTGTTTTCAAGGGTGCCTATGAAATTGTTGGTTATATTCAAGACGATGATGCTCCTTGTAGAATTGAGAATTATGCTATACTTGGTTATTGCCTTGAATATTACAAGATAATCCTTATATTACTGAATTCCTTGAGAAACTTATTCTGCAGAACAACTTGCTTCCTTTGAGGAACCTGTGGGAGAAGAAACTGCTGAAGCTGAAAGCTCATTTCATGAAAAAGAGGAAGAGAGTGAAGAACAAAAGGAGGATCTACCTTCTAATGATAGTAACTCTTTAACTCTTACATTATATGATTACCCTCCATGCCTACCTAAGGAGGAAGAATGCCATAATGTTGAATGTCATGATTCTATTGAAATATCTACTTTTGATAAATTTGAAGTATAAACGCCTTGACTCAAATAGAAGAGGAAATTGCAGAAAGTAAAACAGTGGTCCCTAATCTTATATATGATAATTCTCTTGATGATGGTCGTATGTTGTCTAATGATATTAATTTTGCTACTATTTTCAAAAGTGGGTTTAATGACCCCACTATTTTTTAGCTCAATAAAAATTATGTGTTATAGATGATGAAAAGCATGCTTATTGTGATAGTTATATTGTTGAGTTTGTTCATGATGCTACTGAAAGTTATTATGAGAGAGGAAAATATGGTTGTAAAATTTTTCAAATCACTAAAACACCTCTCTTTAAGTTGAAAGTTTTGAAGTTGCACTTGTCTTGTCTTCATATACTAGTAGCTTCATGCTTCAATAATTTGTTTTCCTACAAGATTCCTTTGCATAGGAAGTGGGTTAGACTTAAATGTGTTTGATATTTGCCTCTTGATGCTCTCTTTTGTTTTCAACTATTATTCTTATGTGAGCACATTAAAATCTTCTAGCCTAGCTAAAAGGCATTAAAAAAGTGCTTTTGGGAGGCAACCCATTATCTTTTGTTTTCAGTTTTGAGTCAAGGAGCTTGCTTACTCTTAACAACACCTTTGTATCTTTATTTTCGCATTGTTGTGCAAGCAAAGTCTCTAGTAGAAAGTTGATGCTAGATTTGGATTTCTGCACAGGGACAGATTTTTGCTGTCCACCGTTTTGAGCTTTACACCCAGAAAAATTGAAAATTCTGAAAAATTCGTGCGTGATCCTCAGATATTACGCAACTTTCATTAGTTTTGAGTTTTTGATCTGAGCAACTTAAGTGCCTCGAAAAAATTCGTCTTTACGGACTGTTCTGTTTTTGACAGATTCTGCCTTTTATTTTGCATTCTCTCTTTTACTATGTTTGAGTGGATTTCTAACATCAGTGGCTGTAGCTAATGTCCAGAAGTATTGGTGATGATTGTGTCCTTCAGAACATGTGAATTTTTGATTATGCACTAACCCTCTAATGAGAATTACTTGAGTTTGGTGTGAAGGAAGTTTTCAAGGATCAAGAGAGGAGAATGATAATGTGATCAAGAAGAGTGAAAAGCCTAAGCTTGGGGATGCCCCCGTGGGTCACCCAAGCATATTTCAAGAAGACTCAAGCGTCTAAGCTTGGGGATGCCCAAGGCATCCCCTTCTTCATCAACAACTTATCAGGTCATCTCTAGTGAAACTATATTTTAATTCTTTCACATCTTATGTGCTTTACTTGGAGCGTCTGTGTGCTTTTATTTTTGCTTTGTTATTTTCATTTTCTGAATAAATTGGATCCTAGCATTCTTGTGTGGGAGAGAGACACGCTCCGCTTTTTCATATGAATACTCGTATTCTTCACTTATATTTGTTGAGTATTCTTGTCTAGCTACTGCAATGCTTTTAGCTCCTGTTTTTCATGCATCTCTTGTTCAGAGCTGTTAGTTCTTGTAGAGAAGTACTCTCTTGTTTCATTGTTAAATTATTTGGAGAGTTTTGTGTTGAAATAAATTGATTGGTGTTTGGTTGGAAACAGAAAATGCTACATGTGGTAGATGGTATATTGAAAAGACATACTATTCTTGTAGATCATTGTCTTGGATAATTTGATACTTGGCAATTGTTTTGAGCTCTCAAGTAGATCATGTTTAAGCTCTTGCATCATGTAGTTAAAAACCTATTAGTGAGAACTACCGTAGAGCTTGTTGAAATTTGGTTTGCATGTTTGTATCTCTAAGGTCTAGATATTTTCTGGTAAAAGTGTTTGAGTAACAAGGAAGACAGTGTAGAGTCTTATAATGCTTGCAATATTTTTCATGTAAGTCTTGCTGTACCAGTTGATATCCTGTGTTTGCTTCAAACAACCTTGCTAGCCTAAACTCTGTACTGAGAGGGAATGCTTCTCGTGCATCCAAACCTTGAGCCAAAACCCATGCCATTTGTGTCCACCATAACTACCTATTATGTGGTATTTCCTGCCATTCCAAGTAAATACTTCATGTGCTACCTTTAAACTATTCAAAAGCTATTATCTCTTATTTGTGTCAATGTTTTATAGCTCATGAGGAAGTTATGTGGAGTTTTCTCTATTAATCTTGTCAGACAGACTTTCACCAATGGACTAGTGGCATATACATCCGCTTATCCAATAATTTTGCAAAAAGAGCTGGCAAATGGGGTGCCCAGTCCCAATTAATTACAACTATAACCTTTAATTCTCTTCACATGTTTTGCCTGATTTATCAGAAGCAATTTCAAAGTGTTAAACAATTTAAATAGGCACTCCTCCATGGTATGTGATTGTTGGAAGGCACCCGAGGATTCGGTTAGCCATGGCTTGTGTAAGCAAAGGTTGGGAGGAGTGTCATACCAATTTATAAATGTGCATGTGTAAACAAAAGAGAAGAGGGATGATCTACCCTTGGGTAGAAATAACGTCCTTCATGGGAGCCGCTCTTGAAAGTCTGGTTGACAAGGGGGTAGAGTGCCCACTGCCATTCGTTGACAACAACAAACACCTCTCAAAAACTTACTTTATGCTCTCTATATGATTTCAAAAACTTAAAAAGCTCTAGCACATGATTTAATCCCTGCTTCCCTCTGCGAAGGGCCTTTCTTTTACTTTATGTTGAGTCAGTTTACCTACTTCTTTCTATCTCAGAAGCAAACACTTGTGTCAACTTTGTGTGCAACAATTTTTATGCTTACTTATTGCACTTATTATATTGCTTTGTGTTGACAATTATCCATGAGATATACATGTTGAAAGTTGAAAGCAATTGCTGAAACTTAAATCTTCCTATGTGTTGTCTTAGAATCTATTGCTTTATGAGTTAACTCTTATGCAAAACTTTTTGATGCTTGTCTTGAAAGTACTATTCATGAAAAGTTTTTGCTTATATGATTCAGTTGTTTACTCTTTATCTATCTGTTAGCAAACTATAGACCATTGCCTTGAGTCACTTCATTCATAACATGATCAAGATTGTGTGGTAGCATGTCTCCTCAGAAATTATTTTGTTGTTATCGTTTTACCTACTCGAGGACGAGTAGAACTAAGCTTGGGGATGCTTGATACGTCTCCAACGTATCCATAATTTCTGATGTTCCATGCTTATATTATACCAATTGCTACATGTTTTATTTACACTTTATATCATTTTCTGGGACTAACCTATTAACAAGATGCCACAGTGCCAGTTCCTGTTTTCTGCTGTTTTTGTATTCCAGAAAAGCTGTTCTGGAAATATTCTCGGAATTGGACGAAACAAACACAGGTCTATTTTTCTGTCACGTACACAGAGTCCGAAGGAGACACGAAGGGGACCCAGGGGCGCCTCACCATATGGTGGCGCGCCCCACCCCTGGCGCGCCGCCACGTGGTGAGGGCCCTCGGGTGCCCACCGACGTTGCCCCTTCGCCTATAAATTCATATTTTCGGGAAAACCCTAGACACCGAGTCATATTCCACGAAAAGTTCCAGAGCGCCGCCGCCGTCAACCCTAACTCGGGAGGGTTCTGAAGCTCTTCCCGGCACCCTGCCGGAGAGGGGAATCATCACCGGAGGGCTCTACATCGCCATGCCTGCCTCCGGAGTGATGTGTGAGTAGTTCATCCTTGGACTATGGGTCCATAGCAGTAGCTAGATGGTTGTCTTCTCCTCTTGTGCCATCATGTTTAGATCTTGTGAGCTGCCTATCATGATCAAGATCATATTATTAATGCTACATGTTGTGTTTGCTGGGATCCGATGAATATTGTACTATGTCAAGTTGATTATTAAATTATCATATATGTTATTTATGATCTTGCATGCTCTCCGTTACTAGTAGATGCTTTGGCCAAGTTGATGCTTGTAACTCCAAGAGAGTATTTATGCTAGATAGTGGGTTCAGTCTCCATTTAATCTGGGGGAGTGACAACAACCTCTAAGGTTGTGGATGTGTTGTTGCCACTAGGGTAAAACAGCGATGCTTTGTCTAAGGATAATTGTGTTGCTTACATTATGCACTTTACTTAATGCAATAATTTGTTGCTTGCAACTTAATACTGAAAGGGGTGCGGATGCTAACCTGAAGGTGGATTATTTAGGCACAGATGCATGCTTTATAGCGGTCTGTGTACCATGTTGTAATGCCCAAATAAATCTCATACTAGCCATCATGACTTGTACATGCATTGTTATGCACTTCTCTATTTTGTCAATTGCCCAGCTGTAATTTGTTTACCCAACATGTTAGTTATTTATTATGGAGAGACACCACTAGTGAACTGTGGACCCGGTCCATTCTTTTACATTGATAATACAACCTACTGCAAACACTGTTTCCTTTCATTCTCTGCAAACAAACATCATTTTCCACACTATACGTCTAATCCTTTGTTTTCAGCAAGCCGGTGAGATTGAAACCTCACTGTTAAGTTGGGGCAAAGTAGTTTGATTGTGTGGTGCAGGTTCCACGTTGGCACCGGAATCCCTAGTGTTGCACCGCACTACACTCCTTCACCAACAACCTTTAGAGGTTACTTGATCTCCTACTGGTTCGATTAAACCTTGGTTTCATACTGAGGGAAAACTTGCTGCTACACTCATCATACCTTCCTCTTGGGGTCTCCCAACGAACGTGTGTCTTGCACGTAACAAGCAACGGTCTTCGTGATGGAAAAATAGGGACTTCCGTTTTTGTTTCGTCGAATTCCGAGAATATTTCTAGAACAACTTTTCTGGAATACAAAAATAGCAGAAAACAGGAACTGGCACTGTGGCATCTTGTTAATAGGTTAATCCCAGAAAATGCATAAAAATGATATGAAGTGTATATAAAACATGTAGCAATTGACATAATATAATCATGGAACATCAGAAATTATAGATACGTTTGAGACGTATCAAGCATCCCCAGGCTTAGTTCTACTCGTCCTCGAGTAGGTAAACGATAAAAACAAAATAATTTCTGAGGTGACATGCTACCATCATAATCTTTGATCAAATAATATTGTAAAGCATGTGTTATGAATGAAGTGATTCATGTCAATGTTTTATAGTTTGCTATCAAATAGATAATGAGTAAACACTGTATCACATAAGCAAAACTTTTCACAAACAACACTTTCTAGACAAGATCAACATACTTTGCATAAGTGTCAACCCATAAAGCAATAGTCTCTAGGTAAAAGATTTCGAACCAACACAAAGGAAGATTTAAGTTTCAGCAAATGCTTTCAACTTTCAACATATATATCTCAAGGATATTGTCAACACAAAGCATATAATAAACACAATATACTCGCATAAAAGAATTGTTGTACCAAGTTTGACACAAGTGTTTGCTTCTAAGACAGAAAGGAGTAGGAAAACTGACTCAACATAAAAGTAAAAGAAAGGCCCTTCGTAGAGGGAAGCAGGGATTAAGTAATGTGCTAGAGCTTTTTAAGTTTTTGAAAACATATAGAGAGTAAAAATATAAGTTTTGAGCTATGTATGTCGTTGTCAAAGATTCGAGTAGAGAAAACACTACCCCCTTGTCACCTAGACTTTCAAGAGCGGCTCCTATGAATGACGTTATTTCTACCAGAAGGCAGATCATCCCTCTTCTCTTTTGTTTACACATGTACTTTAATATTGGTATGACACTACTCCCAACCGTTGCTTTCACAAACCATGGCTAACCGAATTCTCGGGTGCCTACCAACAATCACATACCATGGAGGAGTGCCTATTTAAATTGTTTAGCTTTTTGACTGCTTGTCTGATAAATCAGGGCAAAACATGTGAAGAGAATTAAAAGGTTATAGTTGTAATTAATTGGTATGGGGCACCCCATTTGCCAGCTCTTTTTGCAAAATTAGTGGATAAGCGGATGTATATGCCGCCATTCCTGATGGTGAAAGTCTGTTTGACAAGATTGATAGAGAAACTCCACATAACCCTCATGAGCGTAATAAACAGTGACACAAAATAAGGAGTAATAAAGTTTTGGATAGTTTAAAGGTAGCACATGAAATATTTACTTGGATTGGCAGGGAAATACCACATATAGGTAGTTATGGTGGACACAAATGGCATGGATTTTGGCTCAAGGTTTTGGATGCACGAGAAGCATTCCCTCTCAGTACAGAGTTTAGGCTAGCAAGGTTATTTGAAGCAAAAAATCACAGGATATCAAAGTAATACACCAAGGCTCAAATGAAAACATACTGCAAGTATTATATAACCCCATGCCGTCTCCTTTTCAGCCTATCCCTTTTACTAGAAAATATCTAGACCTTAGAGGTACCAATTATGCAAACCATGTTTCAACAAGCTTTCCGGTAGTGATCTACTTGATACATGATACAAAAGCTTAAGCACGATCTACTTGATAACTCAAAACGATTGATAAGTATCAAATATTCTAGACAGTGATCTATAAGCCAATTCCATCTACCACATGCAGCATTTTCTGTTCCAACCAAGCACCAATCAACTTATTTCAACAAAAACTATCTCTTAAATAATCATAATGAAAGCAAGAGAGTACTAATTCTAAGAGAACGAACAGCTCTAAAAGAGATGCATGAAAAACAGGAGCTAAAAAGCATAGCAGTAGCTAAACAGGAACACTCAACAAGTATAAGTGAAAAATACGAGTATTCATATGAAAAAGCGGAGCGTGTCTCTCTCCCAAACAAGAGTATTAGGATCCAATTTATTCAGAAAATAACAATAACAAAACAAAAATAAAAGCACACAGACGCTCCAAGTAAAGCACATATGATGTGAAAGAATTAAAATATAGTTTCACTAGAGATGACCTGATAAGTTGATGATGAAGAAGGGGATGCCCTCCCCAAGCTTAGATGCTTGAGTCTTCTTGAAATATGCTTGGGTGACCCACGGGGCATCCCCAAGCTTAGGCTCTTCACTCTTCTTGATCACATTATATCATCCTTCTCTCTTGACCCTTGAAAACTTACGCCACACCAAACTCAAAGTAACACTCATTAGATGGTTAGTGCATAATCAAAATTCACACGCTCTATCTAGATAAAATTTAACTTTTAGTTTAAACATTAGCTACAGCCCCTGATGTTGTATGAAGCTCTTCCACCTTAAAAAGAATTCCACTCAACACTAGTAAAAGAGAGAATGCAAAATAAAAGACAAAATCTGTCAAAAACAGAACACTCCCTAAAGATGAATTTTTTCGAGGCACTTAAGTTGCTCAGATCAGAAAACTTTGAACTAACGAAAGATGCATACATATCTTAGGATCACGCACAATTTTTTTTCAGATTTTTGTCAATTTTTCTGTGATTTTACAGAAAATAAACTGTGAACAGCAGAAATCTGTCCCTGCGCAGAAATCAAAATCTAGCATCATCTCTATATTAGAGACTTTACTTGGCACAACAATGCAAGAAAATAAAGATACAAAGGCATTGCTACAGAAGTATACAATACCTTGACTGAAAACTGAAAACAAAAGATAATGGGTTGCCTCCCAAAAGCGCTTTCTTTAATGCCTTTTAGCTAGTATAGAAGATTTTAATGATGCTCTCATAAAAATAAGAGTTGAAAACCAAAGAGAGCATCAAGAGGCAAATATCAAACACATTTTAAGTCTAACCCACTTCCTATGCAAAGGAGTCTTGTAACAAAATAAATTATTGAAGCATAAAGCAACTAGCATAGAAAGATGAAACAAGTACAACTTCAAAACTTGCAAAATAAAGAGAGGTGTTTTAGTGACTTGAAAACTTTTACAACCATATTTTCCTCTCTCATAATAACTTTCAGTATCATCATGAGCAAACTCAACAATATAACTATCACATAAAGCATCCTTTTCATAATCTACGAACACATAATTTTCGTTAAGCTAAAAAACAGTGGGGTTATTAAACCCACTTTTGACAATAGTAGTGTAATAAATATCATTAGGCAATATAGGACCATCATCAAGAGCATTATCATATATAACATTAAGGAGCCATTGTTTTATTTCTGAAATTTCCTTTACTTGAGTCAAGGTACTGTTTACGTAAAATTTATCAAAAGGAGATATTTCAATAGAATCATGACATTCAACAATATAGCACTCTTCCTCCTTAGGTAGGCATGGAGGGCAATCAAATAGTGTAAGAGTTGAAGAGTTACTATCATTAGGAGGTGGATCCTCCTTTTGTTCTTCACTCTCCTCCTCTTTTTCATCCAATGAGATCACAGTTTCAGCAATTTCTTCTTCCATGGGTCCCTGAAAGGAAGCAAGTTGTTCTGGAGAATAAATTTTCTCAAGAAATTCAGTGATATAAGGATTATTATTATAATATTCAAGGCAATAACCAAGTATAGCAAATTCTCAGATTTATAAGGAGAATCATCATCATGAATATAACCAGCAATTTCATAGGCACCCTTAAAAACAACAAATTCTTCAATTTGTTCAAGATTATTAAAGTCATAGTTTCCTTTAGCATAAGCAGCCAAGGTTTCATTATCATTATAATCACATTGAAAAGGGAGGTGTTTATGCCTTCTACAACAAAAAGATTCATTAAATCAGTAGGATTCATCATAAGTAGAGCACAAGTTTCTAGCAAAATAATTAAATTTATATATTTTTACCCATAAGTGTTTCCCTTTTAGAGACAAGCGGTGTTCCTTATAATAATTATGTTGTTCCTCCGTGAACCCACTTGGACAATAAGATTTTGTTTCAAAGAAAAAACCCATTGATAGCAAATAAATAACTAGACATAATAACAAACCGAAATAAACTAGATGCAGGAAACTAATTTTTTGTGTGTTTTTGAATAAAGCAAACAAGAAAAGATAAAAATAAACTAAGCAAGACAATAAAAAAATAAAGAGGTTGGAAGTGTGAGACTCCCCTATCAGAAGACTTCCACTCCCCGGCAACGGCGCCAGAAAATATGCTTGATACGCGTAAAGCACACATCCGTTGGAAACGCCAAGAGGAAGGTATGAAGAGTGTAGCAGCAAGTTTTCCATCAGTATGAAACCGAGGTTATCGAACCAGTAGGAGTAAAAAGACCTTCTGAAGGTTGTCAACGCGTAGGGCTGGAACGAAAACTCGAAACTCGCGAATTAAACGAGTTACTCGTGACTCGGCTCGACTCGACTCGAACTCGAAATTAAACAAGCCAAGCCGAGTTTTCAATTTCGCCACTAAACAAGTTTAAGCTAAACGAGTCGAGTCACCGAGTAACTCGTTTAGCTCGATTAGCTCGCTAATAGTGAAATACGGTGAAAAACAAAATCATGTGCAATACAAACTGTGCGGCCCAAGCCCAACAAGGCAACAAGCCCAACAGGAAGCATATAACACACGCACTGATGCACGCACGAACGATTAGGTATTCCAGTCGTTCCTTCCCATCATCTCCTGCGCGAGGAGAGGCGGCGCTGCGGCGGTGGCGGCGCACCATACTCGCGACCTCCCCCGACCCTGCCGGCGCACCATCCTCACCCGAACACCGCGCCATGGAGATGCAACCAAGCTTGGAGTCCAAGGCGAAGAAGGGCGGCCCGTTCCGTCCGCCTCTAGGTCGGCACCGCCTGCGTCCCTGACAGCTCCGCCGCGCCCATGTCTGTAAGGCCTCCACGACCACGCAACAAGGAACTCGCGGTCGTGGTTGCTCCTTCTGCTGCTCTAGTTCGCACGGTGAGTTTTCTACCCCTAATTTCGTCAGATTGTTAGTTGTGTTGAATATCCTCTGTTTGTATATCTGTCCGTTGTACTCCTGTAACTGTATTTCCTAGTCATAGGATCAGCTCCTACTCTTTAGGATCGTGGAGCACCATGTGCGACACTTCCTTTCCCACTACCTGACCTGCCTGTATATGTACCGAGCCCCTCTGATCAATACAATGCATCGAGTCTTGCAATTCTGTTAGTTGTAGCTTCATTTGCACATTCCTGTGTAGTTGTAGAACAATGAGAATTTATTAATTGTGTTATATTTGCATATTTATATGTAGGAGAATCCCAGCGACGAGTTTGAGGAGAATTCATATGATTTGAATGATGAAATGTCCGAGAGTTTACCTTCCATTGTGTCGGTTAATTCTGGAGATGAAGATGGGTCAGTTCATGGTGGCGGTGGGTCTCCCAAGTCAAAGAGGCGCAAGAGGAAGAGTGGTATTCCAGTGGCTCCAAAGCCGAATGGAAAGAGAGGCAGAAGTAAAACTTCCAAATGTTGGCAGCATTTTACCATGGATATACCTGAAGGTGAGACTGTAGAAAAGGCTCAGTGCAACTATTGCAAGAACTATTTTGTATACAATCAAGGGGGGCAAACATCTAGTCTGAATAGGCATACTGATTTATGTTCAGACTACAAAGATTTCTTGAGGGGACAGATTCAAGGACAGAGCACACTTAGCTTTGATCGGGGAGGTTCATCACTCACATCTTGTCAAACTGAATATAGTCATGAGGAAACCCGCAAGATCATTGCAAAGATGTTAATTGTGCATGATTATCCTTTTAGAATGGTAGAACATAAATGGTTTAATATCTTGATGAGGCATATGAATAGCAAGTACAAGTTCATTGGTAGAAAAACCATAAGAAAGGAGTGCATCAAGGTTTATGAATCTGAAAAAGAACTTCTTAAGAAGAGTCTTAGAGATGTTGAGCACATTAGTTTGACAACTGACTTGTGGACTTCAAACCAAACGCTCTCCTACATGGCTTTGTTTGCTCACTACATAGATGTTGATTGGGTTATGCAATGTCGTGTGCTGAACTTTATTGAGTTAGATCCACCACATTCTGGTGTTGTCATAGCTCAAGCAGTGATGGAATGCCTAGCTGAATGGAAAATAGAGGACAAGGTCATTTCGCTCACACTTGATAATGCTTCTTCAAATGATGTAGCTGCGAAGAATTTGATGGCTAAGTTCGTTGCTAGGAAAGTACCAGACTTCATGCCCCATCATTTTCATGTTCATTGTTGTGCTCATATAGTCAATTTGGTAGTGAATGATGGCCTCAAACGGTTGCTGCCATTTATAAACCAGCTAAGAGAAACGGTGAAGTACTTGAAGAAGTCCACATCTCGCTTGTTCAAATTCCTTGACGTTTGTAAAAAGTTAAATATGAAAATGGGGGTTGGTTTGTGTCTAGATGTGTCGACAAGGTGGAGCTCAACATACAAGATGTTTGATGCTTGTACTCCATATAGGGCTGCCTTTCATGAATATAAAGAACATGATCCTGTCTACAAGTGGGAACCTTCAGATGCAGATTGGAACATGTATGCTAAGGTACAACCCATCTTGGCAGAATTTGCCGAGATAACTAAGGTGTTATCAGGGTCTTTATACCCTACTGCCAATATATTTTATCCGTATATAGTGACTGTGAAAATGGAGTTAGTGAAAGCAAGTAAGTCCACGGATAAGTTTATTGCAGCTATGGGTGAAGCAATGCTAGATAAATTTGCTAAGTATTGGGAGGAAAAGAACAATGTTATGGCTCTTGCTACTATTCTTGATCCTAGATGGAAGATGAGGTTTGTGGCATTTTGCTTTGGAGAAATATATGGTGAAGTGCAGGGGGCTGTGGAAATTGAGGTTGTGAGGAAAGAGTTGTATTCCATATACAATACTTGTGATGCTGCATACAAACAGAGCAAGGGTGGGGCTGAAGGTAGTGACAAAAGGACTTCGAGTACACAATCAGGGACAACAACTAGCACAACTAGGACAAGTTTGTTTCGGAAGCATTTAGAACCAACAACTACGGAGGCCTCAAAATCTGAATTGTGCCGCTATCTTGATGAACCAAACGTAGATCCTGATGACACAACTTTTGTGTTACTTGATTGGTGGAAAGTGAACACTCATAGGTTCCCGGTTATCTCAAAGATGGCAAGGAGATTCTTGACCATTCTAGCTACTAGTGTGTCCTCCGAGTCAACCTTCTCAACATGAGGTAGAGTCCTTGATGATTACCGGAGTTCTCTACTTCCCGCAATGGTTGAGAGATTAGTGTGTGCTTCTAGCTGGATATGAGGTTCCAGTAATGATAACAAATCGCCAAGAGTAGTGGTATGTCTCATTTACTTTTTCAATTAGCTACATACAAATGTTATTTCTGTTTCTAACTACCATGTTATTGTGTCTATGTACAGGTTAAAGATGATGATGATGTCGAGCTGATTCCATTTCCAGAATGTGTGGTGGAAAGCAGCTAGATGACAAGTTTGTTTCCTTATCTTGTTCCTTTATTACTTGCAATTTACTTTATATACAATCTGATATTTAGCTGTTTGTCCTGATCTGTTCTGTTATATTTCTTTACCTGAATGAAGACATTTAGAAAAGTTGAAGGATGTTTTGAGTGAAGGCCTTTTGGAGTTTCAGTAGGTACTAACGTATGAAGCTGGATGTTGGATGCTGCGTGTGGATGCATGCGTCTACAGATTCTGTTATATTATGCTTTATTATCCATCTTTCTAAACTATGTTTTGTGGAGTGTGGACTTTTGAGATCTGTAATATATTGGACATTATATTGGACATTCGTCTATAGATTCGTGATGACTGAACTTATGTTTGAAATATGCACTAAGTTGGGATTTAGTGGTTCCTTATTTGGTTCTGTCTCTTGTCTATATGATCTGATCTTCCAATATTTATCATTGCGACATGATTATTGATTGTTGTGGTTTATCATATATGTTGTGGTATCATGTTATTGTTGATTGATGCGACTGTACCATACATGTTCAGAAATTCTGAAAATTACATATGTTCACCATTTATCTGATTTGACCGAGCTAAACGAGCAACTAGCGAGCTTTACCGAGTCGAGCCGAGTTCCATTTTTGGACTCGACTGTTCAACGAGTCGAGTTCGAGTTAACTCGCTAGTTGACCGAGTTTAACCGAGTCGAGCCGAGCCGGCTCGGCTCGGCTCGAATTCCAGCCCTATCAACGCGCCAGAAAATATGCTGTTGCAGGGAGGTCTGACTGTTGACTTGGAACCTGCACACAACACAATCAAAATACTTTGTCCCAACGATACAGTGAGGTTGTCAATCTCACTAGTCTTGCTGAAAACAAAGGGTTAACCGTATGGTGTGGAAAATGATGATTGATTGTAGAGAATGAAAAGAGAACAATGATTGCAGTAGGTTGTATTTATCAGATGTAAAAGAATGGACCGGGGTCCATAGTTCACTAGTGGCGTCTCTCTATAAAAGATAACTAACATGCTGGGTAAACAAATTACAGCTGACAATTGACAAAATAATGAGTGCATAGCAATGCAAATACACGACAACATGACTACTATGATATTATTGCGGGCATTACGACAATATACATAGACCGTTATTCCAACAACATCTATGACTAATAATCCACCTTCAGAGAGTCATCCGAGTTCCCCTCTAGTATTAAGTTGCAAGCAACAGATCATTGCATTAAGTAAAGTGCATAATGTATACAACACAATTATCCTTAGACAAAGCATCATTAGGTTATCCCTAGTGACAACAGTACATCCACAACCTTAGAGGTTGCTGTCACTCCCCCAGACTTTAATGGAGACTGAACCCACTATCTAGTATAAATAGTCCCTCTTGGAGTCACAAGCATCTACTTGGCCAAAGCATCTACTAGCAACGGAGAGCATGCAAGATCATAAATAACATATAACATAGATTGATAATCAACTTGACAAAGTATTCAATATTCATCGGATCTCAGCAAACACAACATGTAACATTACAATAATATGATCTTGATCATGTATGCAGCTCACAAGATCTAAACATGATAGCACAAAGTGGAGAGACTACCAACTAGCTACTGCCATGGACCCGTAGTTCATCAAGGATGAACTACTCACGCATCACTCCGGAGGCGGGCATGATGATGTAGAGCCTTCCGGTGATGATTCCCCTCTCCGGCAGGGTGCCGGGAAGAGCTTCTGAACCCTCCCGGGCTAGGGTTGACGACGACGACGTCTCTGGAACTTTTCGTGGATGGAGGCTCTGGTGTCTAGGGTTTTCCCGATGAAGTGATTATATAGGCGAAAGGGCGGCGGCTGGAGAGGCTCGTGGGCCCCACGCCACCCCACGGCGCGGCAGAAGGGGGGGTCGTGCCTTGGCGAGGCCGGCCCACGGCCCTCCTGGCTCTCCCCTCTGGACACGGTCTTCGTGATGGAAAAATAGGGACTTCTGTTTTTGTTTCGTCCAATTCCGAGAATATTTCCAGAACAACTTTTTTGGAATACAAAAACAGCAGAAAACAGGAACTGACACTGTGGCATCTTGTTAATAGGTTAGTCCCAAAAAATGCATAAAATGATATGAAGTGTCATGTAGCAATTGGCATAGTATAATCATGAAAAATCAGAAATTATAGATACGTTTCAGACGTATCAGCGGTGAAGGTTCCGTTGGGGCGCGGACGGACGTCGCGGTAGCCGCATTGAGCCGCATAGTATAATCATGGAACATCAGAAATTATAGATACGTTTGAGACGTATCAAGCATGTCCAAGCTTAGTTCTACTCGTGCTCAAGTAGGTAAACGACAAAAACAAAATAATTTCGACCTAATTGCCTCCCTCACTTGGAGAGGCAAAGAGTGGGAATACTGTTTAATCTGAACCCCTGCACATGCCTAACGGGCGCGTTACGCGTCGAATAGGAATTGCCCCCACGAGCACGGTAGCGACGTTCACATTTTTGCCCAGCCCATTATCCCGCCTGCCAGCCCGACCCACTAACCCTCGGGTGGCCAATCAGAGCGCGGCATTTGATCGAGCGCTCTCCGCCACTAGTCGAGATGTGTCCCTGCAAACGTGGCGTTCCCCACCGGCCATCTATTTGCCGCCCACCACGCGTCCGCCGCTCCCTGGACTCGAGTCCTCTCGTCTCGGTGGGTGGAGGGGAAGACGACGCAGCACGGGAGGAGGGGTAGAGGCGTCGGCGTCGGCGTCCCCCTGTTCTTGGCTGGCTGGGTATGCGACCGCTGGGACCCGGGAGGCAGCGCGAATCGTGCTCTCGTTCGGGGCGCGCCGCCGCCGCCACCTGAGCAGGAGAAGGATGTTTGACTGCAACGACCAAGAACAGCAGCAGGTACGCCGCTGAGAAACTCGCCCTTCACATTTGCGCTTTCGTCACACTGTTAGATCTGCTATGGTTTGGTATTTGCCTTGTCATGTATGCTGCGTTCAAGGTTTAGATGTGCTGGTTCTACAAGGGGATTTTGCCCTTCTTTTCGCTTGACCGCGTTGACAAGGGGATTTTTCTTCTGTTTGCCCAGAAACTTAGATGTTTGATTTTCAAGTGCAGGTAGGAGACACAATATGGGCGGAACTCAATGAGGATCAAGACCCTACAGCCCCCAATGATACCAAGGATACTGCATCAGTTGATGTTAAGAAAAATGATGACAAAGCAGCTACGGTTCCGGGCCTTACTGAACGTACTTCAGATGCTTCAACTGAACATCCAGCTTCAGAAAAGCAGCCTGCCCCTGAGGCTAGTGGACATGATTCAGCTACACGACTTGACATGGAATCCTGGCCTGACCTGCCTTCTTTGACCACTACACTTGATAGAAACGATAGTATAGCATCGTCATATTTGGATTTCAGCTCTGCGCCTAGTTTACAGAAAGTCACAGGAATTGCATCAGGTTTGCTTCATCTTATTATTCTAGTGCCTTTGCATTTTAAAAACAAGTGCTACACACACATGAACAAACGTGAAGAAGCAAATTATACATTTTTTGTTAATCCGTATACAGTGCATCTGAATGGTGAACCTGAAGTGTTTGGCAGTGAGCATGAAGAAAAGAGTAACAGCTTTCTTGAATGTGACTGGGGTAACATAGTAGATTTTGATGATTTTGACCGCTTATTTAGGTAAGGTTGGAAATCAAACTCTTTTTACTTCAAAATTCATGAAACAATCAGCTTGGGATACTGAAACACAGTTGAACACTATAATCAATTTACTAACTTATGACATGTCGTGGTTCTGCAGCAACAGCGAAACCTTATTTGGTAATGAGATGGTTGTCAATGGCAGTGATTTTCTCTCCTCGTCTTCAGCTGTGGTTGATGGTACTGTGCAACCAATCCCATCTCTGGTATGCGTATATAGTGCTCATCTGCATTGCAAAACTTTCATATCTTCTCTAGCATTGAGCTGTTTCTTATCAATATGATTTACTTGATTATTCTACAGCGTGTACCATTAAACAAGCAGCCATCTTATGATAGTGGATCTTCTTCCGTTCTGGTTAATGATACTCCCAGTGGAATAGCCAAACAAGAAAACAAGGTACGTGACATGTTTAGCAATCAAGTCTTGGCTACTCTTGATATCTACTACAAGATTTTTGGGAGGTAGCACTAGCAGATCCTAATGATAATGCATGCTCAGTGTAAAAATTATCTGAGTGGTGATTATTATTGAAAACTAAATCAGATGTCGAAGGAGGTAGCTAACCATGTGGTGCATGGATGTTCTTTTTATGAATGAGTTCATCTCCACCTTTCATATTAAGCTGAAAAAGTAATTTATGCATGGTTGCCATCATTTGTAAATCTATAAGTTAACACATAGGTGTCAATTGCTCAGCGCAATAATATTTTTGAATGGATTTGATAGTCATGTCTTGACAAATTTGGCTATAAGAATGTGATGATGCCTCAGTAGTTTAAAGTCTTCCAGGAAAGTAAATACTGTAGGAATCTTAGAGCTTAGCAACAAGAATTGTATATGCTCTAGTCGTAATGTATGCTTTTCATTTCTATACACCTGTTCAATTGATCTTGTCATCATATATGATGTGTTTTTCCTTCCTATTGAAGCTGTCTTTTCTGTGCACCCCTTTTTAACTATGGTAATTGTCATCTTGATAGCCTAAGAACCTAGGTATTGTTTAACATTGCTCCTCGATACATACTTGGTTACATCTTGTTTGAATAGCGACCTGGCTCGTTATGACTCTGTAAAAACTTTGCTACTTTTGTAGGGAGATGTGCAGAAAAGGCCAACTAAATCGCGGAGAAAACCAGAAGAAAGAAGCAAAAGTAAAACATCTAACACTACCGGTGACTTTTCCCAGGGACACCATCCACCAGACAGTTTGCATTCATTATCCAGGCCCCCACAGCAATTTCAAAGTCTTCACTATACACTGCTCCAAGATAACAAGTACATGGAGCAGTTTCAGCATGCTAGTCAGTTTACATTTCCTAGCTGTGGATATCCTACATATCCATTTCCTACCATTCCGTTGGTGTCAAATATTGAGGCTGAAGGCCATCAGACAAACCCAGTGGCTGCAAGTTGCCGAACTTTAGTAGATTCCCCAAAGCAGTCAAGTTCAACGGAAAAGCCACTGATGATGACACCCCAAGAAAAGATTGAAAAGCTTAGGCGCCGGCAACAACGGCAAGCCCTGATAGCAATTCAACAACAGCAGCAACAATTTGGTCAAGAGGGTTCTGGCAGTGGCACCTTGGTAGCTCAAGCTTACTCCCCAAGGAAAATGAATCCAGATTCGAGTTCAGGTATCACAGAGGAAAATGCACCACAGCAGACTTCAGCTGGCCATGAAGAGATTCAGAGGAAATCTGGAATTCCTGATGATCCCTTTATCGAGGAAAAAATATATTATGAGCTTAAACATGCTCTTGGGAAGGTCATCCATTTATTCCTTTGCCAAAATGTTATTGATGTTCATGTGTTGCTTTCAGTTGCAGGATGGTCTTGTGAGGATGAAATTGACAAAAGTTGTATGCCTTGCACAGTTGGATACCAGCACTCGGGTCAGCATTCGAGACAGTTTGCTTCGTTTGGCTGATAGTTCTTCACAGAGACAAATTGCTAGTTACAGAACTATCAGTAACAAGTCAAAGAAAGATGGAGATAAAGTTTCAGAAAATGGCACATCCAATAGGAGAAAAAGGTATATTGCTTCATGCCAAAGTGGGTTAATTAAGTATTAGGCCTGTCATGTTGGGTTATTGGTTACTCCACTGTGATTCTAGCTCAACATCCAACTCAAGCACCATATTGAAGTATTTGCTCTGAGCACAGGCGTGCTGTGCTGTCTTTATAAAATTTGCAGTCCTGTTTACAGTTTTATACAGTTCGTAAACAATACGTATTATTCCAGAAAAGAACAGCAAGGGAAACAAATGCTGAAAACACGCCATCATGTTTTGCTACTTCATTTAAGTATAGCTTAAAAGATAGTGATATATGGCTGCCGCTGCAAGGACAAGGGGAAGGAACCCACAGCTTGATCAGTTGATCCTCAAGTCAGGCCCTTGATTTCCATACCAAAAAACTAGTTTGTTTCCAAAGCTAGTTAGTGCTTGCCTTATCCTAATAATACAGCTGTAGTTTTCCTATCTTTCCTAAACTCTCTATAAGGAGAGTCCCACGATGTAAGGAGTACCGGTTAGGGCATGTACAATGGCTTTATCTTATCAATGCCACGTAAGATAATTGCTAAGTTGGAGGAGAGAGAAACGAAAAAGAGGTACGTATGTCTTCTCCTAGCTAAGAGATCATCTCTTAGCAATAATTGTCTCACCACATATTTAGGGATCTTTGATATTACTACTCTAAAAAAACAACCCTTGTATAATATGTTTTTTTGTCATATCTTGATCACGTGCCGGATTTAAGATAAAACCATCTTATCAACCAATGTACATGCCATTATCTATATTACTATTAAAAGAGCAAACTTGTGTTAATACATTGAATCTGAACCCTTCAATATTTGGCCAACGGTCCAGATCGCTCCAATGTTTGACAACTCAACACAAATCCACTTTTGCCCGTTTTACCCTCCCACCAAATCACATAATACTGCTAATGCCATCGTACCGGTTCGTTTTATTTCGTTTGGTGATAATTACGAGATTTGCCACCGCTAAAAGAAATTAAAAAACAGAACAATGCGGTGCAGCCGCACGCGGCGACGGAACGGGGCAGGACCTGCTGGCGACGGGCCTGCCGGACGATGTGCTCGCCGACGTCCTCCGCCGCGTCCCGTCGCGCTGGCTCGCTTTCTCCCGCTGATTCTGCAGGGCCTCCCCGATGGGTTGGACGGGCGCGCGGAGGCTCAGATGGTGTGCGTTGTGGCCGCGGCTCAGCTGGCCAGCACGGCGACGTACCCGCTGGGCCGTGGTGCGGCGGCGGATGCAGCTCGGACTATGCGCTGACGGCGGCGTGCTGCAGGGCGTCCGCACCATCGCGCGAGAGGAAGGCGTGCGGCGGCTATACGCCGGGCTGGGGATTGCGTACGTCAAGGCGGTGCCGTCGGCGGCCATCAGGCTGGTGGCGTACGACCAGATGAAGGCTCTCAGCCTCTCATGAAGCTGCCAGCGACGACGTTTGGCGTCAGACAGCGGCGGCCTACAACGTGAGCACGAATTAGAGCGAGAGAGAGAGAGGAGGAAGAGGTCCAGGAGAATCAGAACCTCACCACGAGCGCAAAACGATGGTCGGGGAGGCCAGAGGAGGTCGGGCCGGAGCAGATCGAGCACGGCGACCGGCGGCCGGCCACGGGGAAGACGACCCCGCACGGGCGATTCCGGCCCTCCCGACACGCGCTACTCGACGAGGATGGATAGGAGCACGTCGCGGTTCCGATGGTGGTCTTCGATTCGTCCGGGGCAGCGCGAGTCAACGGCGCAACGCGTCGGCGACGGCGACCGTTTCGGCCGGACGCGTACAGAGACAGGGAAGGAAGGGGGCGAGTGAGAGGACGAGAGGATAAGGGAGAGGAAGGCAGGGACGCCGGACGTGGGGTGCTTATCCTCATCACCGAGGCGTCTGCGAGGTGATTCGAGCGGAATCGACGTCGTGTGGCTGGACACAGTGCTCCGTGTCTGCTAGCCAGAGCGGACAAAGGTGGAAGACGCTTGAGTTTACAAAGAGGTCCCTGCGGTTTGGGAAATTACAGAACGCCTATGGAGATTAGGATTTTCTGCCATTTTTAAAACATAAACTTTGGAGAATTTTAAAGGGCACCTAGAAAGGTCAATAAATACCACAACAATTTATGGGAGTTGCTAATTTTATATGGAACCAATCCATGTTATAGATTAAAAATAAACGTAAAATACATATTCAAACTTCCCAAGAATATGTAAATTTATTAGTAGATGTCGATTTTGTGAGGCACAGAGAGTGATGATTGATGTTATAGTAATGTATTCAAAATTTTAATTTTACCTTAATGTTGTTGTAGTATATTGTTGAATTTAATTCTTCAAAACAATATAAATAATGTCATCTATTGCACATGATTGTTATGAACACAACAGTTATGTTTTTTTCCAATAATGTACAAAATTGTACTAGAAAATGTTGACGATCAGCCATTCTAGATGAAAACATTGTGCAAATAACGGGGTATTTTTTGTCTTAAGAATTATTTGTGTATATCAATATTTATTAAAACCTGACCATTTTTTGTATATGCATTAGACGTGCATTGCAAGTTTAATATTTTCTATTTATAAATTGCTCCATTTAATTGTGAAAACGTGCGTTGCACGTACATGCCAACTATATGAATAAACAAGAAAAATGAGATTAGGCTCAAACCATAAGCACACGACATATTAGTTTTGAAATAACCAATTATATCAAAATGACCAAAAATATCAGAAATGATGCTGTTTGAAAAAAGGAAAAATGTATTGAGAAGTCAGGAAACTATATCCATGACCAAAAATATCTTGCTGGGTATTAAAAGGAAAAGAAAAAAGTAGGTCAATAAGAAATCAGGAAACTATATATTCTTATTATTATTATCTTTCTTGTAGTAACTTATATTTTGTAAAGATAACACTTTGCATTAATGAAAAAATCATAGACAATAGATTGGATTGACATACCTCAATCAGACTTCAGTGATAAAAGATCAGAAAAGATTGTTACAGATCTTAACTTCCAAACAATAGATCCTTGACATACAAGTTAGCTACAAATCTTACCAGCTAATTCTTAATTAATTTTTGAAGATCTTTGGTTACGAGTATTCCTTTGGCATGGACATCTTCGATCATAGGGGCACTATGGTGTGCTTGAGGCAACAGGCAAGCATTCCCCTAATATATGGAAAATTTAGGTATTTAGTATAGCTGGACAATGCAGCCATGTAGGATCGTACAAGATGAGACTCACAAAAGGGACAACCACGTCAATAAATACAACCACATATGAGTGCACTTCGCATATTCCTAGGAGCAAGCCTAAGCTCTTGTTGTGTTTACATTTATTTGTGGCATGTAAACACTAAGCAGCAAGATGCCCTTTTGTGCATTTTGTAGCTCGCTGTATTTTTTTGTGTGCAAGTATTCACAGTGATTCATCCTTGTATTTGTGATTTCAGATCTCTGTCAAAGGAAACAGAAACAGACACAAATCCAATCGATCGAGTTGTGGCCCATTTGCTGTTTCATAGACCATGTTCAAAGGTTGCAACATCTGCAAAGGAAGAAACCCTATCTTTGACTCCGATGTCACTTGAAGCTGGTGAGTACGTAAAATCTTTATGTACTAGCACGATATCTGTGTGTGGAAACAAATAAGCACGGTCATCAGAATTGAAATATTGTGCAGATCCAAAGATGCCTAGAGACAGACCTCTGGTACCATCAGATGATCAATATAATGAGCTGGCAATAGCAATGCAGCCTTCATTGTAATGTAAGATGTGTTGAGATAAGAGCTTACTCAAATGACGGTAAAGTAGGAATTGTGTATTTGCATTTTTTTTAATATGTCCCTTTCCCCTTGATAGCTGGTCTTTCTTCTAGTGTAGGTGATGTAAAACCAATGCACTTTTCGACACCAGATTGGTAGCTTCTTCTGTAGATGGCGATCGCAGAGTCCCAGTGGTCTTCTACTTTTCTTTAAAGCAAGTTCACCATTTTAGGCTTTTCGACCGTTGCATCACATCCAGCAAGAATTGTATGCACTGGACTAATGTCGAGATGCGACTCTAGAAAGCTTGTATAAGAGCACCAAGAGATAGGCTATGTACATAAGTAGTACCATGTTCCTCTTTCTTTCATGGATTCAGTCATGTTTGGTTCAGTAATCTTCCCATAGTTTCTTATTCTGGTTGCTTGCTGAGAAGAAAGACTGGCTGGCAAGCAAAGTTTCCAATTGAACTGTCCGATGACACGTCTGCAGCATGCGTCAGTGGAGGTGCTGCATCTTTTCTTTTCGGATGAATACAGGCTAGAATTGGACCAGCGGCACTTTGAAGTTGGTACTGGCTAGTTAAATCTGCATGGCAATTGCTACAGGCTGTCCATTCGCAGAGATCCAATGGGTGCATAGGAATATGTACAGGTGGAACTGGACCAACAGTATACATCGGTCGTATCCATGTGACCGTGTGTAGCTAGCTGCTAACTCTACAGGCCTCCGATCCTTCTTTTTAGTGAATCTGGTTGATAATTACCCACAGTATGGATAATAGTTTTTTAATACATACCCTAACCAAATACTTGGATGTGGATTTGAATAGGAACTATGATTATAAGGTTTAACTGTTCCTTATGCGTCCACCAGTATACATAGCATTAACGGTATTTATTTGGGGATTATGTCTCGATAATAGGTGAGGCGAACTGTCATATTGAATAATGTAGGCTCCATTATTTTATGTTTAACCGATGGAAATGAAGCATGAAATTATCATGCATGAGGACAGTAGTTTAGTAAATAACAACAAATTCAGATGGGGAAATCAAAATATGAAGCTAATGGTTTAGGGGCACTTTTTTTTATGGGTTTTTAAAATATGTGCACTGGTTCCTTAGTTATACTCACTTATCCCCACGCTTTAAACTTTTGCTCACTTTTCTCCACCCATTTGTCTAAAAACATCACAAAATTTTAAACTGAACGTTTTCGTCCGGTCAACGGTTTGACCGTTAACGAGTGGGGCCCATATGTCATAGAGTTAATAATTTCAGAAAATGTTTTTGGAATGTTTAAATTTATGACATGGGGACCCACGGTTCAATCTTATCCCCTCCTTTCTCTCTTTTTTTTTCTTTTCTTTTTTTCGATTGGGCATTGGATTTTTCTTTTTTTGCGAAACACAGTACAACGCAGACGCTCACAAACACGTATATACACTCACCCTATGAATGCACACACGCACACTCTATTCCTATGAGCACCTCCAAAAGACTGAGCCGGCGGTTGGGTCTTGAGATTGACGAAGTCATCACGGGCGTCTCGCTGTCGACGGGAACGTCGCCTCCCACTGAAGAATATTCCGGCTAAATGAGAAACACCAGGTCAAACCTGGGGTTTGAACTCTGGTGGGCTGAGGTACAACCACCCTCCTAACCATATTGGTACAGGCAAGTTCTCGATTGGGCGTTGGATCGATTCTGCTATGCTAGCTAGGTAGCTATTTCTGCTACCGTACGTGAGTTGAAGCAAAATACATGGTTGTTGGCTCGATGGCTGGCTGAACGCATGGCGCATGCGTGTGCGTGTGACCTGAAAATTTCGCATTAGATCAGGTGAATGCAATGGGATTTTTCTGCGGGTGGCCTCCGACGACCCACCGAAGCTCGGCACCCGAAAATTTCGCATTAGATCAGGTGAATGCAATGGGATTTTTCTGCGGGTGGCCTCCGACGACCCACCGAAGCTCTGCACCCAGACAGCCAGACTGCCAAAATCGTCAAGCAGATCGAACCGAAGGAACGCTAGCTCCGGAGCAGTAGAAGCTACTCGCTCTGTACCATACCAAACCCAGCCTGCCGCCGCACGAAGTAGTTCTCCATTATTACTTGGTTAGTTTGTTATAGGTGAAATTCTTGATTTGGTTTTACCTTTGCAAACTCTTATAATCCTTTCTACATGTAATTCTGAATTTTGTTTTAGCTGGTGCATCCTAAAGGTAATTATTGCATAAAATTTACTCGATCCTTAGTATTTATTTATAAGGAGACATGGATTTTAGTTCTACCAATTCATTATTTATGTGATTCCATGATTGCACATATGTTATTTTCAGATTGTCTTTACTACCGCACCATAGCTTCGGGACAAGAATAGGCAACATATCTTGCATGGGAAGGTTTCTCCTGTGATGGGACTATCTCAGCATGATTATCAGTGGAATATTGTTGGGTGGCGCATCATTTACTGCATGATTTTCACATGAATCTATCTAAAATGATTGTGTTCGATTCGTTTTCAGCTGCAGCGTGGGCATTCAAATTTTTATTTATGCAAATCGGTTAGAGGTTGAACAAAACTTGATCTGTTGATGTAAATGTGATAGGTGTGATTGTACCACACTGTGATCTGCTTGAACGATTGATACTAGAACTAGGTATTGAAATATTGTTCACTGTATACAATTAATTTAGGACACTTTCCCACTGATATTGGTGATCGCTGTTGTAACTACGGGTGTGTGGAGAATGAAAAGGACTGTTGTATTCAGGTTTAACTGTAACTTCCTACATATCCTTCTACTTGTGAACTGAAGTCATTTGCCGATGAAATGTATATATTTTTGCAGTGAATTTTTTGAAGGGGCATTATGCTTGTGTATGAACTTTCTAATTGTAAGCCATTGATAATATTTTGGTCCACAAAGTTTTGAATTCCCCTTTCTGGGTATCTTGGTGTGAAGTGTAAATGATATAATGAGTGACACTAAACAATCCTTTTGCCACAGTTCAGTGTTCAGGTGTGTGCGCGTCTATCAGGAAAGTGGCATGTTAGACATCAGCGAGGAATGGGAAAGTGGCATGTTAGACATCAGCGAGGAATGGTAAACATATTTATTACATATTCAGGTTAATTTCCAAGTTTCTACAGCATTGATAGCATGGCATTGCACATTTCAGTTTTTTTTTTTATTAGTGAAGGAGGAAGCTGCACTAATTCCTCGCTCTTACAGAGAGATCCAGCACGAAAGCAAAATTACAAGAAATACCACTGGATCCCGGCGACGGAGACGAAGCCGATGCCGTCGATGGCGCGCCGCTGCGAAACTCCTCCAACTTGGATCGCCAGGAGCCACCACACGCAGACGGGAAGTCGTCGATCGTCGGCTCCGGAGAGCCTACACCAGAGCTCGCCGCCGTTGCCGCGAAGAACCACCACAGCAACCTCCAGGTCTTGAACATCCAGGTCCGCCGCTGACCCGGACCTGGCCGTGGTGAAGCGAACTCGACGGATCCGCGAATCCTCGAGCTCGGAGAAGTCGGCCGCGAGGCAGAGGAGCTCCAGAGAGCACCGCCGCCAGAGGGGATCACCGCCGACACCAAAAACCGCACCTGCAGCACCATCTCCTCCCGAGCGCCGCCGGCCGGTGAACTACCAGGCCCTACACTATGTACACGCCGTGGGACGGGCTTCCCCCACCCTCCCGCCGCCGGAGCAGCCGACGGAGGGGGGGGGGGGAACCCACGTCCCACCGGCGGGCGAGGTGGATCTGGAGTTGACTCTCAAAAATCGCCCCTCGGGCACTGTAGCGGAGCGAGGGGATGAGGACGACGCTCTCTTGCACAGGTCTGCACATTTCAGTTAAGTACACCGAATTTTTATGGGGCTTCTCGATATGGATTTTACCAGTTGTCCTATAGATATCGTTCCCTTTGTGCTCTGTAGTGGTGAACTCACTTGCTTACATTTCAGGTTAGTTTCCAAGTTTTCGTATCATTGACAGCATGACATGGCACATTTCAGTTAAGTGCACCAAATTTCTATAGAGCTTCTCGATCTAGATTTTGCAGCAATATTTATTTTATGATAGGTGAGACGCCTCGGCATGGCGTGGTGTTGACGGCACCGTCTGCAGACCAAGGAAAAATATGCATGCGCCTAATATGAGCTCACTAATTGCTGTTGCTGTTTACCTTTAAAGAGTGGTTCAACAAACAGCTAGCAAGTGAAGATGCCATGTAACTCATGCATGTTTTCGCACAGTATCTTTTCTTTCATTTCTCGGCATGGAATACCACCAGGAACGACAGTTGTGTTAGCTACTTGTTTGTTGGCTGCATAGTTACTTCTTTCAAAATGTTGTGACGGCATTTTGAGTATCACTTCTTTCAAAATGTTTATGATACTTATCATGATTGATGATTGTATACTCGGCGGTGTTACCACAAAAAAACACTGGTTACAACGAAAAATGCTTCCTGGTACACCAAGCCGACCACGTGGCGTGAAATCGGCTTGCAGGTGGCCAGGCGAAGCTGGCATGTTCATCTAGTATAAGTGAATTAAGAGAGTACTTTCTATAAAACAAACTAATAGCTCTCAAAAGAGATAAATGAAAAACAAGAGCTAAAAGCAAAGAAAACAAAAACTGAATAGTCAAAAAGTATAAGTGACGCACAAGAGTATTCTCGAGAACGGAGTGTGACTCCCTCCCAAACAAGAATGATAGGATCCAACATCGTAATGACCAATAAGCAAAACAAAAACTGAAAGCAAAACAAAAATGACGCTCCAATATGTAAAGCAATATAAATATAGTTTCATGGGATAAAACCTGATAATTATTGATGAAGGGGATGACTTGGACATCCCAAGATTAGATGCTTGTGACTTCTTGAATAATTGTAGAGAAGGTCAACTTTTATTCCTTCTTGATCTTCTTTCATCGTCCTCTCTCTTGACACTTAAAAACTTTCTTGACACTGAACTTTTCATAAACTTCATTAGACGGGTTAATGTAAGCAATTATTATAAACATATAAAAATAAACACCGTTGTTTTACCCCTAGTAGCAACGTCACATCCAAGGCCTTAGTCATTTTGGTCATCAATAGCCAAGACACAAGGATACATGAACCTACTATCTAGTATAAATACTCCCTCTACTCACAACTACTTGATCCGAGTAACCATATGGATCAAAGAGCATCCAAGGCATTGAATAAAATATAGATATAAATAGATGAACCAACTTGATCATAATTTCACAATTCATCGGATCCCAGCAAACAAAACATGTAGCATTACATAATAGTGATCTTGATCATAGTAGGCAGCTCATGAGATCTAAACATGCTGGCACAAGGAGAAGAGACAACCATCTAGCTACTGCTATGGACCCGCAGTTTAAAGATGAACTATTCACGCCTCACTCAGGAGGCAGACATGGTGGTGTAGAAGCCCTTCGGTGATGATCTCCCCTCCATCAGAGTGTCGGGAAGGATTCTAGAACCCTCCCGAACTAGGGTTTGTGTTGACGGCCTGAGATATCTTTCGTGTAATTGTTGGGTGTTTCAGGGTTTCGGGATGAAGACAATTTATAAGTGAACAGGCAGCGTAAGGCGGTAACCAGGGGGCCTAGGCGCCCCCTAGGCTTGGCCCCACCCTGGGCCACGCCCCAGTACCGCCTGGAGGTGGTGGGTCCTTCCTTGGGCTAATATTTGGACTCCATCTTTTCCCCGTCGAATAATTAAGATCCGTGAATTTTCAGGTCTTTTGGAGAATATTTCCTTACAAAAATTTCTGAAACAAAAGGACAACAGAAAGGTACTGGCACGGGGCATCTCGTTAATAGGTTAGTTCCAGAAAATGCCCTAAAGTGATATAAAACTATAATAAAAATGTAGCATTGATTTAAAATAAACATGGAATATAAAATTATAGATACGTTCGAGACGTATCATCAGGCATGAGATTTTCCATTAGACCAAGGAGACGAACATTCAAGATGGTACTCCCTCCGATCCAAAATAAGCGTCGTAGTTTTGAACCGGGGTTAATTCAAATCTGCGACACTTATTATGGATCGGAGGGAGTATCACTTGTGGAGACGAGTCAAGTGAAGAAGTCGAGTATGTGATGATCCCTTTGGCAAAGGAGACGAGGGATGATGCCCATCTTATGGCATTCATCTTTGGAGGCGATGAGGTCAAGGAGGCTGAGTATGAGAGTTTCCCTTCAACCAAGGCCGGTTGAGAATGTTAGCTCGTTGCCAGTGAGAAGTGACGACACGCTAGGTCGCCATGGTGACCCAACCCTTCGGTGACCGGTGGTCTGATAAGATAATGAGAACGTATTCAAAACAAATTTGCCTCCTGAACGGTGAGGTTGTGCCTCTAGAACGAATTGATCCGTCGGCCCCAATGTTGTGTTTCATAGTGCTCTGTTGTGGCTAGCATGGACGAAGGGAAGAGAGGTAGGCGCGGGCGGCCGCTGCAGTGCAGAGGTGCATATAAAGGGGGTCCGAGCGGCAGGTGTGGTCGGCATTTAGTGTCAAACACTTTCAATGACGGCGCATGGGGGAAACCGAAGCAGCTCCTGCCTAGTGAACCTAAAATGGGTGACCGACATCATTAGGCAATAGTTGACCTATGACATGTTGTACCGACCAGTCGGAGGGCATGTCCAACAGCCCCAAGTTGGCCCCAAAAGTTAAGGGCGAACAAGTGATGACAAACACATTTTCAAACCATCTAGGGCAACATGAGAGGATTGTTTTTGTATCTAGAGTTCTAGACCCATTGTAGGATTTTTTTTCTTGACCCATTGTATCAATAGGAGGAATATCGCATGTACCGATGGAGATGTTGTGAGCTCTTATGGGAGGAGCATATGATACATGCAGGCCTATCGTGTTAATATCATATTAATTGCTAGATTTCGAAATTCAAAATAAATTATCTCCATAATTGTGAATCAGATTTGAGCTCCATTTACACCACTAAGTTTTTCTTGACCGGGCTTGAAAACTACGTCTCATTTTATTAATTATGTATTATGGTTTTCATATATATTTTTTATGTTTTTTATATATTACAATCGTTGTTTCTATAGTAGTACCCAAAAAATATTGCCTTGCGTGATTAAAACAAAAAATAGTTCAAAAATCTAGCAAACCAATTACTATATTCTACCAGATAGCTAGGTAAATACAATCTAGCAAATAAGTGTCAACAATTCGGCTGTTACCATGATTTTTTTTTTTTGAAACGTGTAACACGTGGTCTAGTTAAAAATGTCAAAACGTCAGGTATACTTTTTGTGAGATAAAAGTCTTGCAAGTTTAGAGTTGATAGAATCGATTTCAAAAAAAAAAAAGAGTTTACAGAATCAGTGATTGTCTGACTGTCGAGACAAATGGGGTGTCAGCCCGGAAGGACTAATATACAGTCACTTCAGAAATCAATCCGGTTCAAAAATACATGGCCTTTTCTTAGTTAAGAAAAATGCAAGTGCATCAATTCAATGATTAAGAAGAAAGAGGCGGACCACAGTTTGATTACGACGAGGCTCAAGGTAATGAAGGCCAAAAAAATTTTGTAAATCACCGAGCTGCAGCAGAAAGTCTAGATTTACAAAGATGCGACGACATCAACAAACTGAACAACAACTACATGTATTCAAGTGAGCAAACAATGTTTAATATGATACAGGACTATAATAATACATGTAGTAGATATGATTTAAATCATTCCCCCTCCACCATTCCTAAGAAATGCCTGCTCGGAAGAGAGTAAAGCAAGTGTAAGCGAAATAACAGGATGTTTGCTGCCAAATGGACACAACTCGAGGAAGTGTTTAAAGTTAATGATTACCAGCTTCGTCGCTTTAACACACTGAATCTGTCTCTCTCTCTTTTCACGCTGGCACTCGCCGCACCAACCAGAAAAATCTTTCTGGTATTTCTTCATCTCTCTAAACACAGAGCTGAACACAGGAAGCACTAATTTAGCTGTGCAGAATAAACTTGAACTAAAAGAGACAGCAACGTTAAGAGATGCTTCATGCCGTCTAAATTCTGGGTTCTCATTTGAGTAACCACCTGGGCACGCAGTACACATGCAACAGTTATCACAATCAACACTGGAGGGCCGCAGGTTCAAAAGAGAAAATAGCGTAATATCTTATTAACCTAAGAGCTACTTCACATACCTTGTTTTGTTCCGTACATTATACTTTTTATAGATGACTTATATCGTCACAAATGGATAGATGATGTCTTCCCTACTGAAGTTTTATCCATCGATAAGAGTTAATGCCACAGTTTGACACTCCTATTTGTGTTGATTCTAGGGAGATTATTTATGTAGAGCACTGGCGCTTTCATTCTATTCACACACCCTCTCATTTTTCTTGTTGTGGTGTTCACGATCAGAATGTCGTGGTTATGTGCCTTAAAGCTAGCTTCTGATGTTCCGCCTTATATTTAGGGTTGGGGCTGCTGCTACTGCCACATATTTTCTGCTCTCCAGTCGAGTGACTTTGTGGTTGTAGTCTTCAGCCTTTTGGTCCATGTAGCACCTCATGAACTTACCGACCTGATCACTCAGTTTGGGCCTTTTTTGCGGCCCAAACAGGCACCTTCCAGGCCACCGAAAAAGCGGCTCATCACCTCTGAACTCCGGGCTCATCACGACCGATGCTGATGCCGAGCTTGCTGCAATTACCAACGACGACGAGCTCCTCTGACGCATCAAGGCAAGTCCATGCGCTCCCAAATGCGCAGGGAGAGGCGACACGAGCCGACTATGTTGTTCTGTATGTAATGATCTTGTGCATTTTTATAACTATGTGTGCAGCGCAACGTACTTTTAAAATTTTCCAGTTCAAATTTGCCATTTCTATTCCGCGCAACGAATTTCTAAACTGTAAAACCAATATCGGTGCACACGAAAAACCGGGTTGGTATTATTCGGATCTGCTAGAGTTGCTCTAAGGATATGTTACAGTCATGTTGGTCACTTTTCATGTGGCCTTCTTGCAGCGGCTCGAGACAAAGAGAATTGGACTGGAATGGAATGAGAAGATGATGGGTGATAGGGTAGGAGGGGCCAGGTCTTCCACTCTTTTGCTCTTTTACCCCTAGTGCAGCACCTTTTTCCGTGAGTTTGAACAGTGATCTCCACGCGGCAGTTTTGATTTTTGTCAAGCCACTTCTTCACCACGACTCCAGGAGTTTGAAAGGAAGGTGTTAAGGAGATAGATGCATCGTAGTATACTCTTATGATGTATTTCCTTTTGCATTAGGATTCCTAGTTTAGCTCCTGTCCTGTGTATGCACATATATCGCACTAGAGCCCACGTGATGTATTAACTTGCTATTCCAGTTTTAAATATTGAAAGTTTTCTATCTAAAATTATGTGCAGCGATGCTATATAAATTTCAGCCAGTCTAAAATACCTAAGAAAACATTGGAGCTACCTTCTAATTTCTAGATGGAATAATAAACTTACAGGACTTCTGAATCATAGGGAATATTTGTTGTTTCTTGTTTTCAACAAGCAATAAAGAAACTAGCAACCAAAGTTCCTCCTCTCTCCAGCCTGAAATGTAAGGCGTGTTTTTTTTTTGGTTACGAGAAGGCTCTGAACAATAATGACACTTTTCGTATTGGTTTGTAATACAAATTCATAATCATAAATCTGAAAATTGTCATGTTAAATGCAATTAATTGCATGCATTTTTTCTTAACCAAACAATATATGGGTTTTCAACTAGCCACTTACATCGTAAAAGGCCACTATTTGATCTCATAAAACATCTTTTTTGTCATGCTTCAAGGTTGGCATTGCCAGCCTAGATGTCGACCACCCTCTTGACATGCCCACTGAGGCCGGCTATGCCGAGGATGGGCTGCTGCGGCCTAACAGACAGATCCTTAAAGGCCTATTTTAAGGGGTCTTCTACCCCCATGGAGGGGGCTGGGCTGCTGCAGCCTAACAATAAGATCCTTAGAAGGCCTATTAAGGGGTCCTTTACCCCAATGGAGGGTTGACCATCCAAGCACGAACCGTTGTTGCTCGTCAAGCTTTCAACTCCTCCATCTCTCTTCATTTAATCTTGTGATTTTTTGAGGGATAAAGAGAGCAACGGAAGTTGAATCCCCAGACTGAGTAAGCTTGTTCTTGTTACTCTTGGGTTTATGGGAAACCCTAGACAGTTGGACTTGCCTTGTGAGCATGATGTGTGGATTGCCATCAAGGAATCTGTAAAGGTTCAAGGATCACCTCAAGATACCATGGTGGAAGGGTTTTAACTTCGTTTTGAGAGCTCAATGGAGAAGAAAGATAGATCCGTGAGGGGGTCATGTGGGCTTGGTTTGCTACGGCCTCTACAATATAGATTCGAGTCCCCAAGGACTTGAAGTTCGGGATACATCACCGTGTCCTCAAGTCCCTCTACGTAGCTTATTTTGTTCATCTCATTTACTTGCTGTTATCTTAGATCACACATGGTAGGATTGTTTATCTAGTTGTATTTTGGGATCACCTCATTTATCCGCAATTATCCCAAAATCAACAAAATTGAACCATAGGCGCCATCCTTGATCCTTCAATAGCAATTACACCTTCATCCTGTTTTTCAAAGTCATACGCCAAGTGTACCTTGAAGTGACATATGTTGCTTACCCCAGCCATGGGGATGTCCATCAACGAGGATAAGGTTCTTGCAATGGCGGATTAACCAATCCCACGGTCTGTTCGTGGCCTTTGCACATACTTACGTTCGGCAGAGGCCACTTTGGCAAGTTCATCAAGGATTATGGTCACTGCAAGCTCTGTCACTAAGCTATCGAAGGAAAGATTTTGTTGGGATGACAATGCCACGGGAGCATTCAAGGTACTCAAGAATACTCTCAGCTCGAAGCATGTGCAACAAATGCCAGACTTCTCTTTCGATTTATCGCTAAGGGATGCTTCTGGATCTGGTTTCTGCGATGTGTTCCATTAATGCGACGGACCACTGGCGCCTGGTTGTTGCCCACTATGCTGAACGTGCGGGCCTACAAAAGGGAATTGATTGGCCTCGGCAATGCATTGTGACATTGGCGGCCGTAACTATGGGGCCGTGAATTCACCATTTACCTGACCATTATAACTTGAAGTTCATCTTGGATCCACGTCTTTCCACTATTCAACATCAATGGGTGAGTAAACTTTTTGGGTATGACTTTGGAATATCGCCTTCGAAGTCTCAACAATGTAGCCAGCACATTGTCTGTCGTAACATGGACGAGGAGTTGCTCCTGACGTGTGCTCTCTCAACCCCACATTTGCCCTCTACGATGACTTCCACTATATGGTATTGCAGCCTCAGCGCAGCGTCTTCTCAAGCAAACTTAAAGCACCTTGGTCACGATGATCTGGTTTTGTATGGTCGTCGGGGTTCATGTGTCCATTATGGCTCCTACCTTCACTTCTAGAACAAGCTCATGCAGCCCACGAGGGCGTTCACAAGACTTTGCATAGCTTAAGTGCCTCCTTCTACATTCCAGGTGGTCATAAATTGGTTGAAGATCTTGTACGTGCAAGTTTAGTGTCAGCACTCAGCACCAATAAAATAGAAGCATTGAATCATGCAGGTCAGCTACAACCATTGAGGCCTCAATCAGCAGTTCTCTACAGATTTTCTCGAGCTCTTGCTGGTTTTAGGGTTTAGGGTTTAGGGTTTAGGGGATTTTCTCGAGCTCGAGCTCTTGCTCCATTAGGGAAAAACAATGATAGTTTCAGTCGATCGTTTTTCAAAATATGCCCACATTACTCCATTGGCTCACACGTACACAACTCTCACGGTTGCTCATGCCTTCTTTCATGATACTCTTCTGTCTTTGACTCTTTGTGACCGTGACCCAATTTTTTTGGAAGGACAGTCAACTATTTGGAGTTCGCATTCCATGCAATTCATCCACAGTCCGATGACCAGACTGAAGAATAAGGTGATCGCCATGTACGGGAGACCGCCCCCAACCGTGGTTGGATTGATTGACATCAGTCTTTGCTTTCCTTGTAATGGTGTGGACTGTCTTCTATTTCTATATAAGGAGCAGTAGCGTGTACTAGGAATTCGAGCAATCCTCTTCTTCCTAATCCCTGATACCCCTCCACCAGTGTCAACCATGGCGCCCAAGCACCAGGCAGGCAGTAGGGCATGCGGAGATCGATGGTACTCAATCGACTACAGAGGCGACAACCCGGCAGGCAATCAAACATGTGGATTTTTCTTTTCAAAAACCTAATCGGCTATTGATACTGTGTTATCAGGGAAGGGAAGTAAAGCTGTATATATACATAAGACTAGGAGATAAATTATATATCCGAAAATACAAAAAGGAAATACAAGAAACTTACTACAATACGTATATCTGTCTAGCAATCTAATTGCTTACAACATCCAACATCCAAAATAAGTCACGGAAAGATCCTGGACAAAACTGAAATTGCAAGGAGAGATCTGAATACCTTCTGCACCACAGAAGCAGGTTCATTCTGAGCCCTGATGTTGTTGGTCTAGCACCATGTCTATGACGACCACGATGAAGCACAGCTCGTCCAGGAACATGAGAGTAATCATACATTTCCTGCAGTAAAATCAGGAACAGGAATACTTGATTGAAACACTACATATTGCTTCCTCGTATACTAACACTGATTGTTTTGAAGAAAAAGTAAAGTATAACCTATATATTGACTTTTATGTAATGTATAACTGACGTGAACAGGGTAACAATACTCCTTAGCTTGTCAATAGCTGATGCCAAAATCCATGCAAGAAAATTTTAGGAGTATCGCATTCAGATTAATCAGTATCAGCAACGACAGAAAATCCAGCATCCATTGACCCATTGACAAACAAAAAAGAGCCAAAAACCGTACAATAAGAAAGACAGTAATTGCGGAAGCTCGCAATATTCACAAAACACTACCTCATGTTGTGTTTCTGAGTTCACGTGATTCTCGCAGCGGATGCCACGAAAGTATAATTCACCGCCAGAGAATTGCTTGCCAAGGCAAACATTTAATGTTACTTCAGAATCATCGACATGGAAACCTGTAAGAGTAACAGTTTATAACAAGGAAAGGGATGGTATTTCTAGGCAGAGGTAGCAAAAACAGATGGAGTAGTCTTACGGAAAGTGTCACTTTAAAAGTCACAGACATCTTTAGGCACTATAATAGTGTGGCAACAAAAAGAGGAAAAACAAACATTCTGAAGTACAGAAAAAAAGGAATGAAAGTTTTCGTACAGCTTATATCTCAGTTTGAAAATAAGGCATATTATTTCTTGAACTAATCGAAGAGATACAAAAAATAAGTGCAATACCCTTAATTTATTATACAAAAAGTGGTATATTTACTGCATGCATGTAGGAAATATAATGTAAAACAAAGAGTGGGGTATAGAGGGAACAACATGCTTACACAGCTATTCTTGTGAACCATAAGTACACCCTAGATTTTCAAACAAGGAGTACAAAGATACAAAGCGCAGTACAGGTTGATCTGGAAATTATCGAAAAAGGTCACCTTGCCAAAATGTTGGACCTTACAGAACATAGTGCATAATTTGTTCAACCTATTTTAATCTATATTGATAATGGTAAAGATAGAGATGAGAAAGACACACATGGACATGGCATGAAAATGAGCATCTATGCTGAGACAAATGAGGTCATCAGGCCCATTCCATAACAATTACTAAGAATCATTAGCAGACTGACAAGAAAATATAAGTCACTGATACACTAGGCAGGAAACACTAAAATCATAAAACAACTCTGATGGTTTGAGAGCACCAGTATTTATACTCGATATACAGTTTTTGCAGAGCATAATCATCATGATTGTAGAACTATTAAAAATGGTAAAAATACATAGCAAGATTGTATCAGTGCACATTATCCAAATATGATAGAAATGTCATGACTACATCCAGACAGACATGAACAGTTAAGGAACAGAGAACTTCAAAAGATTTTGTCAGCATCTTTGGATATGAGAATTGTAACATACCAAGTTCAACATCTCTGTCTTTCCCATATTCAACAACAAAAGCATGATGAGAGTCCAATGTTCCCCCACCAACCTCAGGGTAAAAAACTGATGGTTGACACAAAGAACATAATATTAATGTGGACAGATATGTTGAAACAATGAAACCAATACTGTTTCTTCCCATCTACAACAACACGGAAGGAAATCAAATAACCTTTAGAAATTGGAGCTATGAACTCCTCCATGAACTGGTTCAGCATAGCTTCCAGGCCAAAATCATCAAGTACAGCACCATACTTGTTCATTGTGTTTGGCCTCATTATCTTAAATTTCATTGCATGAACCCACTTTTCAAAGTTCTCTACCTACAAACGTTTAAATAATTGCTTTTACATTCTAGGAAACCTGCCATAAGAGCTAAAGTGGGTGTTGGTTACTTTACCATACCTCCTCCAACAACATGTCACAAAAGTTAGGCTGTAACATAGCAAAGGAAAAAACACCAGGAGTTGGCTCGGTCATTATACTTGCAAGGCTTTCTTCTGTATTAGTTCTTACTGCTTCGAGGAATGTTGGCAAGAAGAAGGCCGAAGGATCCATCCTGTATAATTCCTCATGAAGTGGCTGCAAGGTAGCAAAAAAGTGAATTACAAGCAAGCAAATAGGGAAAAAACAATCCTCTGACAAATAAAAACCATGGCCTATTACTATCTACGCTATTGAAAAGATTTGAAGAGATCCAACAAAAGGTGATGTTGAGCTCTGTGGCACATACTCCCTCCGTATCAAAATATAAGATGTTTTAGCATGTTTGGGCCCAACATGTACCTAGACATGTTTTAGTACAAGATTCACAAAATACGGAGAGAAGAGTAAACAGTACATCCATCAAAATACAATCATTGCCATGGTCAGTCAACACTAAACTCTACTCGAATATCCCTCGCGAATACAATGGTAGTAATTTTAGGGTTTAAGTTTCTTGAATTTGGCCCGTTTAGCATTAAAAGAATTTCATCAAATTCAAGGAAGAAAACATAGCATCTTAGTTAATCAAACAAAGAACTTAATTGATTTATTATAGAACTTGCAAAACAAGACTTTGACACTGTGTTACAGTCTCAAGCGGTCAGGTCTGCCTTGGTGGCGAAACTGACCGGGGCTTGGACGCTTATACAATGTCTTTGGACGTTTGTAATATCGGCTTTTAGCCGGTTTTCTCCGAATTAACTAAGCAATTATCTTATATATTGAGAACTTTGTACTTCGGTTAGAAAAAATGTTTGCACCCATTAATATATAGCAGGATCCAAATAATTGATGTCTTGTAGAGACATTGTACTCTGATCAATAATACTGGCAACCCCACAGTTACACCCACATACTTTACATCTATGACTATAAGTTACATGTAATAACATAGCATCTTTACCATTCATATTTATGTGCCTCTAATTAAAGTGATCTACACATTTATGAAATTCCTGGATAGAACATTTTTAACTATGAAATTCACATGGCCTGATGGATTTTCAACTCTTCATATATGCAGACTCAAACACCCTAAGCACTCAATAGGCCTCTGTTTAATCCAGCACACTTTAAACAACAAACTTTGCAAAACTATGTTGACTCTGGGCAAGTTGAACAGAACAAATATGCGCATCTTGTTTCACACCACTAAAAAAAACTTGCAAAACAAATGGTAATACTGATCTAGGTGTTGCATATTTCTACTTGCAAATGCATCTATGTGCAAGAACATAAATTACAGTTATCCTCCCCGCAAAAAAAGTTTACAGTTATCCATCTTTATTTTACAAAAACTCTAAGCCAATGCTGAAGTGCAAACCTTATATAGGTGGAGTATCTTCTGCCTGTATTCTTTGTGCCTTTGAACCTGCAGCAGATTAATAGATGAAATGAGTAAGCTAACTTAAATACAAGGAAATAATAAATGTCGTTTCTACCTATAAGAAGAAATGATGCGTCTGGGGTTTAGCTGGTGCAGCCAGCAGAGAACAGTAGGGAATCAATCTGTATCTTTTTAATTTAATAGGATCTTATCTCTAGAGTTAGTTCCAAGTTATTTTTAGTCATTTTTCATGTTTATTAGGATTCTGGCCTTAGGCCTCAAGTAATGTTTGTGGGCGACCCTTATAAGGGCAAGGAAAACAAAGGAAGGGACTGTCTGGACTACAGGTAACCTTTCTACAGATTAAATCATAGAATTTTCTAGCTTAATAACAAGCCTAGTAAACCAAAATTGAACCAATTCCAACACATAAATCCACGCAATGCCCATGCATATCACTCAATAAGCTAAAGAGGGATCCAGAGCACGACCTTGTTGCGCTCGCCATGGGGCCAGTAGCGAGCGAGTATGTCACGCATGAAGTGCAGCTTGACGTCACGGTCGGCCTCAAGGAGGCTAGGGGGGAGGTGCCGCTCCAGGGCGCTGTACACGGCTGGCGCGTACTCACCGCGCACGTCGGTGTAGTCCTGCGACTTGTGCTCCGTGTTGGGGTTGAACCGCAGCCGCCGGTCAGAGTGCGCAGCGGTCCCCGACGGGCGGCCGGCCATCCGCGGAGCCACGCCGTTCCCGTTCGCCACCCCTGCCTGCTGGCCTTCGTCCCGTCGCTCCGCCGGCCCCTCTAGAGCCATGGCAAGCGCGGCGGAATCACAACATCGAGCGGATTAGGGTTAGGGTTAGGGTTTGGGTGGGCGAAGCAGGGCTGGATAGGGCTTTGATGAGAAACGGACACAGGCTTAGAGCCGAATTGCCGAGAGGCCACTGCCGGTGTCGAGATGGAGGGGACAAGTAGAACCGTCGCTAGGGTTTCTGTAAGCTTTCCGTGACAGGTAGAGAATGTTATCGAGAGTTGCCTGACTACTTCTATTTTTATTTATTTTTTGATGGTATAAGCAGCAGGACTCTACTGCGATTCTTTATTATTAATCAAATCACACTTACATCATCAATTAACTACTTCTACGGTTGCACGAACCAAAAAGTAAATAACCAAGATTTCGTGCGCCGAAAAGTCTTTACTATTAAATGGGAGTTGGTGATGGTGTAACCCATGGCAGAATTTTTCTGCCTCCCGATTCTGCCCTCCGCAGACCAATTGTGGGCCGGCCCAAATAAAACAACGCGGAATATTTCCTTTTCTCAGTCAACGCATCAATCAAGGAATAAAAAAATCAATTACTTGCCAAATAACTACCAGAATGATTGCTCCTATACTGCTCCCTGCAACTATCCTGTACGGCCCGTCGCCGCAATCAATGAAATCAAATCAAATAAGGCAGCATACCCAAATCAATCAGTCGTTACCAACATACAATCGAAACAATCAATCAAATCTCACTTGCCAAATCTCTTCCCTCTTTCCCTTTATCTCCCACGTTAAGAGCTACGGAGTAGTACATATGCAAAGTCAAAGGAACGAAATTATCACAGCTACAGAATATCTCCGACGGCTGTTGGCTGGCTGCTCCTCGCCATCATCAAGCCGCTGCAGCACGACTTGCCTCTCCGGCAGCGGCTGGTCACGTGACGCACGTCACCCTCTGCATCATAACTTACCTCTCCGGCGACAAGCTGTTCATCGTCACCATCACCAAGGCTCTACAAGCTGCCACACGACTTGCCTCTCCATCGATCGGCTGCTCGTCTCCCTCGTCAACATTAACAAGCGGCTCCAGCACTATTCGCTACTTCAGCATTTAACTGTGTCGCCACATCTGTGTCCGGCTGCTGAAGTCCCTCAATCACCGGCTAGCATCTGTAGAGTGACACACATCAAAGGAGGTACAATCTTTCACATCATTATTTATTCAAAAAAAATCTTTCACATCATTATATGGAGAACAATTTTAAAGATCTAAGTGCAATTTAACAATTATATTTGATGTGTGAATATGGAATATAAATTTAAATATCTGGTGTAGTTTAACAACTATATTGCAGGTGTGTTTGCTAGAGCATGGACTGATACATCCATGAAGTAACAAACACATGTGAACTTTCTTGCAAAATTATTCATAATCACCTTTTCGAATAACTTTAAACCATAATCTCCCACACTTGCAGTTTCATAGTCCCATTCTTCTCAAGCATTATGATTATGTCTGCTACCCAAACAACTAAGTGTAAAAGGAGAAAGATATGTAAAAATGTAGTGGCGGAAAAGAAAAGAAAAGACCATACTTGCAACGGGAATAACCACACATGGAAGCAATTAACAAAAATAGAACATGACAGGGAACATGAGAATAACCACAACTCCAATATAGCCGATGGCTCCCAACACTGGAATGCACACTTGCTCCCCTGATTAACTGTTGGTGTATTAGGAGAGTATTGTTTTTGTGGTGAAAAAACAATGCATGCCCTATCATGGTGTGAAGAGCACAACCAACAATATATACCCTTTTCATTTGTAGGTGGAGTAGAATAGTTGACATTTGTCTTTATTTAATAAATGAGAAGAGGGAAGAAAATCAGCTTAGTAGATGTTTTGACCATGAAAGCTTGAAACAAGATCGAGGTGCTCCATTCTACGTGCCAAAAATAAAATAATCTATCAACCTAAGTTCAAAATATGTAACGTCGTGAGGAAACTGAATTTGGAACATGACCACAATGGATCGAGTGACCAACACGTACGAGCAATTCATTCAAGGAACAGTTATCAATCCTACTTAAGATGTTATGTTACCATTCCCAGACATCAAAGTTAGCATCCTAGCACTTTGACCACTGCTTATTACTACTGCCAAAGAATATGTTATGTTGCCATTCCCAGATATCAAAGCTAGCATCCTATAATTTTGAGCACTGTATTACTGCCAATGAGATCGACTCAATGAAAATCTTAGTAAGGATCATAATCTTTTGCCTCTACGGAGCTAGCAAGGCAAAGAATCTAAGACCTTGTGAAAATTGGCGCTTCATCCGAGGATTCATGCCCATTATAGTTCTCATTCTCCCTGGTTATATGAACACGGACAATTTGTATATGCAAATGATATCCTGCCTTCATGCCAAAATTAATAAAGATATCAACAACGAAAACTCTAGCTAGCAGATTATATGCTTAAATTCATATTCTACACATATAACAAGACTATATCTTATTAGTACAAAGAGTTGCCGTTCCAGTGTGGCTTGTATACAACAAAAATATGTCATAGAAGCTCACTGGAGTTCCCGATATTTGGTGCTGGAGCTGTGGAGCATGGACGTCGATGCTGAAGCTGCTACAACTCTCCCAAGCTGGCATTGTTGATGGAGGAGAAGGGTTTGCCTTCGTGTTGAGGTGGTAAGCTCCCGGGCGGGCGGGCCTTGTGCTCCCTGCTCCCTGTGCTTTTCCTGCTACCTCTCTTCAGCACCGTCGCGGTGATCTGCCGCAAAGAAAAACATGAGATCATCAATGAATCAGGAGGGAGAGGGGAATGAATCTTACATGTACGAATAACCACCTCCGCGACGACTTGCTCGTGTCCGTTGTCGCTGGTTGCCTCCCCCGAGCCCTAGCGCCGCTGCAACCGAAGCTACGGCTTGTGGTCTACCGTGGTCGCTAGCTATTTGCCAGCGATCCAAGCCGGATGCGGCCTCTTGATCTGCACGGGCGGCAACGCTTGCATCGATCTGGGACCAACCGGCGGCGGCTACGTCAATCTGGGACCGACTGTTGGCGACGACATTAATCTAGGGGCGTGGGAGGGGAGGCTGCCGGGCCCCGTGCAGAGGAGGCCTCGGGGAGAGGCAGGGCTAGGCCATGGGAGAGGCGATGGAGAGTGTGAGGACTGAGGAGAAGTCAGTGATTCATTGTCAGAAGCGTGCGTCCACGGGCCATACACTGAATCGATGGATAAAGTTGGCTGATGTTTCTAAAAAAGAAAAAAGTTGGCTGATAGCTCTATCGATTTTTTTTTTGCATGGTAGCTCTATCGATTACTACTAGCAAGAATACAAGTAGAAAAAATACCAGCATGAATACGACTACTAGCTCCGGTTCATAAAATGTCAGAGTTTTGAACTAATCCCAGTTCAAAGTTGCGACACTTATTTTGAATTAGAGTAGTATAATTTTTTATCAAAGTTAATATAAAATCGGCAGATTTATAGAAAAAATTATTAACACTATAATTGATATTGTCAATGATTTTACACAATAAAAGGAGGTGCATACAAATTGTTCCGTATGATCATAATTAAATCTTGTTTAGATATATGTTTCACTTTTGTAGGCCATGTGAGTAAATATATGGATTTTGTCGATGTTCTAAAATCCAGCTAACTTATTCCCCAAAGTGTTGTTGTTGGAAGGGACCTAGACTCACCGATTTTGAAACCTCCAAAGGAGGTGCATACATGGGCAATCAAATGATTTTGTCTATGTGTCCAAGGGTTTTTTATACATGAATGCTCACATTCTTATATTGATATATCTTGCAGAAAGAAATAAAATAAGATCCGTAGCAACGCACGGGCATTCAGCTAGTCCATTTAGATTGTGAGTTCAGATCTATAGTTTTATCTGTGTGTTTCCTCATTCTTTCTGTACATACTCGAGGAGAGAAGAGGGCGCAGGTAGGCTGCTCGTGTGTGTGGAGGGGAGAGGATGTAGTGAGTACAATAAAGTAGTGAGTAATAGACATGTGGTTTTCAATACATTTGAATTTAGAATTTTCAGAAGAAGAAAATAGAATCAATTGTGACCTCGCACTTGCTCTTGTGAATTATCGGAGTGATTAAGTTTACGTGAACATCTCTAAGGATGTGTCGTGTTTGTTGGCAACCGAAGGCACTTTTATTGATAAGTATGATGATGTCATAGCACACATCACTTAACCAAGATGATTCGTCATTGAAGTCAATGATCAATCAGTTTGGTTAACTGTTATAATTTGCTTAGGCTACTTATATGAGGATGACTTTGCTTCTATTTCTGTTTAGGCCATGGTGGTATACTGTTTAAATATCTTAGGCTGCATATTGGAAATAAGATCAAGTTTATGTGTGAATGGGATTGTCCTATCTTTTTCTATGTGGTCATTTTACCACTTTTAGCTTCTTTTACCCCCTCTTGCATTTTTTCTCATTCGTGATAAACATTTACAAACTAATCTTTGGTGGAAATAATCTCATGTTTAGATTTTATACAGTTATGATATAATAAAAATAATGTTGACATGTTTCTCTTGTCGGGGGCATACAAATGCATCGACATCTCTTAGAGAAGAAATATATTGTGGCTATTGTTGAGGTACTATTCAGTGGTTATTGACGCACAAGTAGTTGATGTACCTAACTGAGTTTGTTTGAAAGTGGCCAGGCCAAAAATGACCCAAATGTACAAAATCACAACAACCATATATGGAAAGGAATAAAGGTAAAAAGACCATGGCCCAATACGTCCTACAAGCTCGAATTGGCCAAAACAACACCCCTTCCTTTGGCTCGTCCAAGAATTTTGTTATTTCATATGAAAAACTCGAGTAACAATACCTTGAAGATCATGAGCATTGTACTCATGACATATTGACATGTCGTTCTGGATATTATGAACCATGTATCAAGAAACACCAGTAAATCTAGAATGAAGTATGAACAAAAAAACATATTTTATCCTGTAGAGTTACTCTCGCCAAAAACATCATATACCCTAATAAGTTTCGGACAAAAGAGTATATTGGTTGAAATAATGGTATGAGAGCTTACTAGCTTCAACACATGCAGAAGCGTTGAAAATAATCTGTTGATATAGACCCCACAACATGTTTACGGATTTGGCTCACCCGGACGATATTGAAAGCAATAACAATAGCATGCGAGCATAGTCACGTTACCACGTGTAGAAGACGATAAGCGCTGCTGGCTACGACCACCAACAACTAACGGAGAGGAGCTAGGAATATATCTAATACCAAGATGGAAACCCTTACCACCATATGGAAATAAAATAAGATATTGCAAAGCCATGAGATACCGATTCAAATAAGAAAATCAACAATTCAGCTTGGACAATAATGTAAAAGCCATTAACCTCGAAAGTTAAAACACCGACAATTAGAGGAGAGATCTCCCACCCAGTCGGCTGGAATGTCGGGTTCCATGATAGCAAACACCATCACCAAAAAACTGAATGGCAACACCAGAACCACCCAAGACCTACAACATGTCATGGGCAGCCTAAAGTGATGCACAATTAGATTGCAAAAATCAAGCATATCAATGAGCTCATGCATAATACAACGATATGTTGTACTAGCTTCATCACCATCCTGGTCAAACACACTGAGCTTGCAGTTCACTTTGTAAGCCGAGTCAAAGATGATGCGCAAATTTGGTAGTGCCATCATCATAAGGCTATAGAGAACCAACACAATGAAAAATGCCTCCCACATGTCGAAACATAAGGACCACTACATGAATTGACACTCTTATTAATATCAGCACCAAGCGAAGTAAAACATAACAAAGAATTGTAAACCTGATGAAATGATAAGCCAACAGACCACCGTCAAACCAGCGAAGTTCCTTAACATTGTGTTTGGATGTAGGAAAGTTTGTTGGGAGTTGAATTGGACTAGCAATTCCATTTACCAGCTGGAAAGGAAATGGACTCCAATTCCAATTCCGTTGTTTGGTTGTGACATGAATTTATGGCTGGAATCGGAGGGTAGAACACGATTCCAATTCCTGTTTGGTTGTATGAATCCTGTAATTGATTTTTTTAAACAAGTAATTTTTTTTGTTTGGATGTTTCTCTCCGGTCAATCTAAACTCCATAGTTTGTACTCTTTTCGTAGACCAGCTACCACAGTAGTCCCAAGCCAAGCAAGAACAAGAACCGCACCCTTTTTCGTCAGAACAATAGAAGAATATGGATAAGAATGGTATTAAGATGCTTCAAAAATCAGACGAGTGTCGTGGTGGTATCACGGCAGATGCCATAGGATGGCTAATGAGCGGGGCCGATGGGCGCTGGAGGATCCGGGAGAGGGCTAGCGCGCTAAGGAGCGCACACAAAAGAACAAGCAAACTCACAAACACGCACGATCTACCCAGGTTCGGGGCCCTCGTGAGGAGGTAACACCCCTACTCCTGCCTACCTCTCTGTGTATATCAATGTCTCACAAATACAATGGTGCTCCTCGAGCTGTATGTCTCAACAATGGAGAAGTACTCAAGGAAGAAGATGAAGTAAAGGGGGAAATGAGTCTCAGGGCATCGTCCCTCGCGCAGGAGGGGGTGATGCCCTATTTATAGGCTAACCTAGTTACGGAAATGCCCCTCTCGGTGCACTGTAGCCATGCCAGCGGTATGTCATGATAGCACTCCTGTCAGGGACAAGACGCGGCCTGCCCATCCCCTGCATCAGAACGGTACATCTAGAATGTACCCTATGCCAGGGACAGGACGTGGCCTGCCCATCCCTAACCTCGTAGCCTTTCCCCCGGATGTCTTGGAGTCAGCGGTTAGGTACGCGCCGTCCCGCCGTACCCGCAACACGCCCCCTGACATGCTCCGTGTCAGGCGCTTCGTGCCAGACGGGATGTGACCGCATCATTGACTCCTCAGCCGACACAACGCTCCTCAGCTCTTTTGACCCGGCATGGCTATGTCGGATGCCCCTTGGCACTAACCCGGCAGGGCTATGCCGGATATCCTCCTTGAGTTAACCCGGCATGGGTATGCCGGACACCTTGCCTCGGCGTAAACTCCTCGCCTGCATATAAGAGAAAACTTGCCTGTACCTAGTTATATCGGTAGCGTTATGTCGGTAGCGTTATGTCGGATGAACTATGTCGGTTAAGACATATCGAGCCCCTCCGGACCTAGTTATATCGGCCTTTCCCGTACCTTGGTCCATACTTGGATACACCTAATTCCGTATCATGACCCTACCCGGGGGTAGCCCCCGACATTAGTCCCCGAAGCTGGTGCGGTCCTACAGACTTGGATGAAGGGCCACACCAGGTTTACAAAAACCAAACCAATCCGAGATAGCTATCCAACATACTTATGTCAGAACGAACCCAACATTAAGAACCCCAAATTTCATTTTCCTTATCATATGCACTTATGTCGGTTCAGCCGACACCAAAGAGGCTGTCCGATCCTTCCGAGGACATAATTATCGCACATTCTCTGACTGCCTCCGACATTTTCCCGTATGTCGGTTTCCCCGACACAGCGAGATTCTCACAACCTCTGCTGAGTTTTCACCATTGCACGTGGCAGCGCTACGCTGCTTGCCTCCTCGATTCTCGCGCCAGGACAGACATGCCTCTGCATGCTCTGCACACACGTCAAACGGACCCCACTGCGTGTCACATCTGTCAACCCACTTGAGTACCTTTGACCGCACGACGTGCACGTTCTTTTGAATTTCCCGCCCGTTAGTGCTCCACTAACTGCACCCTGGGCGGTTACTACCTGTGGCCCATTATGCGGCCGATCGTGCGGTTGGATTCACCACTAACCGCTGCGATCGTGCGCAGTTAATCGCGCAGCGGTTTCGATAACCGCACGCGGCCGCTCCACTAACCGCGCCCTCACCGTGCCCATAAATAGGGGAACGGGGTTCCCCTTCTCCTTTCTTCCCCACTTCACCCCTCTGCGCCATTGCCGCCGCTGTGTGGAGCTTTTCGCCACCGCAGCACGAAGAAGCTCGTACGATGCCGTCGACCGGATTCCTTTGCGCCGCCGCCGCGCGCGCTCCGCCACCGCGCTCTGCATTCCTCTCGCCCTGAGTATCCGATTCTCCGGTGAGTTTCTTGCCCGTAGCCTCTCCAACGATTTAGCTCTAGGATCTTCCGCCGTTCTTGGATAAATTTCTTTTCCATCCCATTTGCAGATCTTCTCCCCACACTTTGCCCGTAGAAACGTGTTTTTCCCTAGTTATCTCCTTTTCCTCCACCATGTAAACATTAAGATGCTCGTCGCCGGCGAACCCTTGGACTTGTGCAGGTCTCCATATCCGAGATGTCTTCTAACCGTACCCCGGATCCGCCGATATTCCCGACGAAGAGGGAGAACGAGCCGGATGGGAGGGCTCGACATCTCCCAAGACGAAATAGATTGGATGAAGCGAACCCGGCGTATCCGGAAGAGGTGCTGTGTCGGGTCCCTGACAAAGAATCTGAGCCAAGGCTGGAATCCGGAGAACGGGTTGTCTTCGTCGCGCACTTCGAGCGCGGTTTTGGACTCCCGGTGAGCAAGTTCTTCCGGACTTCCTTACTCGGTTTGGCCTTCAACCTCACCATCTCCCGGCGAACGCCATTACCACACTTTCATCATATGTGTCCTTCTCCGAGGGATACCTCGGCCTCTGGCCCACAGTCGAACTCTGGGCCAAATATTTTCAACTCCGGAAACAAAGTGTTCCGGATCCGGAGAACAAGGACCTCCCCAAACAGATGACTTCTTGCGGATCAGCCACTATCATACCTCGGAGGAAATCCATCTTTCCCCGGATTCCCTGCCTAGAGTCATGCCGAAAATGGCAACGCACCTTCTTCTACGTGAAGAATCCGGATGGCGACGAAGATCTCCTCAATCTGCCGGAATGGAATCCCGCTACTCCCTCGAACAGCTCAACTGGGGTTTTGATCCAAAGACCTCAATTCCTGAGATCAACTCGATTCACAAGCTTGTCGAGTCGCTCCAGAGAGAGGGGTTAGTAGCTGATGATCTGCTGCGAACCTTCGTCAGTCGCCGAGTTTCCCCCCTCCAGGACCGAGTTCACAAGATCTGCCACATGAGTGGCCGATATGATCCTACCCGGACCAGCACACACGAGCTGACCAAACCCGAGGTTTGGAGACGAGTCAAGGCCATTGCCAAGACACAGATGCCGGAGGAGTGGGAATGGGGCGAAGAACCCCATGACAGGACTCGACTTCCGCCGCATGTAAGTTTTTAGCAAACCAGACATGACATAGTTTTCTTGCCGAGAAAACTATTATGTCGGCACCATATCTGTTCTTAGAATAACCCGATATTATTGTATCCATGCTGCAGAAATTTGCCCGGCGAACCATTGAAGATGGAGCGAATCCCTCCGAGAAGTGGGGCGAAGATTTACCTATCCCGGCCGTCACCGAGGTTGAAGACCCGGATGATGAGGACCACATGCCCATCCCTACTGCTCGCGCCCCTGCCTCGGGTAAGCATCGAGTCCGAGCTTCACTCAGAGATTGGTCAGACGACGATGATGACGACTGCCAACTCTTAGAGCCTATTGACGCTCTTCCCATCGTGTTTGCTCACCCCCTATCCTCGGACTCAGCTAACTCGACCGGCCAGAGCACATCTCGCAAGCGCGTAGGGGCCGGTACCTCGGAGACCGGGACCTCAACATCCTCGGAACCTGCTCGAAGAAAGCCAAGAGGCTGAAGAAAGCCGGAAACATGCCGCGGGGCAAGAGGCTGCCAGTCACTGAAGGGTAATAAATTCTTCACCAATATACTTGCCCTCTTTTCTATTCTTAACCGAGATAACCTTTTCCCGAGATAACCTTCCTTTCTATTTTCCTGCAGGGATGTCCTTCAAGTTCCTCAGAGTGCATCCTCGATGCGGTCTCCTATTCCGCCGCCCGAGGTATCTCGGTCCCCCGAGATTGAGGCCGCTAGCCCAACCCGGGCAGGTCCTACCTCGGCACCTCTCACTCCCACTGGCACACCGCCGCCGAGTTCTCACGCTGCTCCCGGAGGAGGTCAAGGAACCTTGGAAACTTCGGCCCCCGACCGAGACGCTGATTCCGGTGTCCACACCTTGGACTCCGAAATGGAGCGGCCCGAAGCTCCGGTAGTACCGGACCAGCAGCAACAACAACAAGAAGAACCACAACCACAACAACAGCAGCAACAGAAGCAGAAGCAACCGCAACAGCAACCACCGCAGCAGCAACACCAGCAGCAGAAGAGGCAGAAGCAGCAGAAGCAGCTGCAACAGCAGGAGCAACAGCCGCCACCACAACAGTCACCACATAGGCCATCTCCATCACCGAAATCTCCAGTGGGGCCAACCCGGAAAACCACCTCCCCGTCCAAGTCGACATCAAGCCAATTGGCCACCGGGAAAGCGTTGGTTATCTCGGACAAGCACTCCAAGGTGACTCCAAGGCAGGCTTTGACCGCGTCTGTCTCCCGAGCTTCTGCAGCCCGCTGGGGGTTTCCCCTGCTGCGCACTTCAAGCGGCCACAGCCTGGGCTCAGTAGAGCACTACGACATGGACTGGAACTCCGCCGACATCAGCGAGGTTTCTACCCGGGATCCAGTGTCCCAGCACCCCGCTGGTCCAAGTGGACTCGCGCAGTCCATGCACACTTTGCATGTTGCAGCCCTTAACGCCAGCAAGACTGTCGAGGTAAACTTTCCTTCCCTTAGCTCTTTCTCCCTTTACAACAGATCATATATATATTATCCCCAGTCCCCGAGATTCGGGTTAAGTGGTTAATGCTCAACCGAGTGAAAATTACTTGACGTGAATCTGCAATATAAAGCTTTGACTTCCAGTCCCCGAGACTCGATGTCGAGTTTACTCGGCTTGAGTCTTGAAAAAATTCCGACATACCCAGCCCCCGAGACTCGAGTCTGGTTGTAGCTGCAGCGCCGGAGGAATTGGTAGGGCGGCGGCTGTGTCTCCCTGCTTGTGCGTTGCAACGGGAGAGAAAAAACATGTGTCACAAAGATGACGATAATATATTATTGTTGATATAGATATCGAATAATATCATATTATCATATAAGAATAGATTTTTTCTTTTAATAAAAAAGCAAGTAGCTTTGCTAAAATTTGCACAATGCAAATTGACGTAAATTAAAAAACTAAAGAAAATAAAGCAAAAAACATGAGCTTGATTTTCTCATAAAGACATTTTTCACAGCACGCAAAAAACCTCAGCTAGCTATAATTGGTCGAAAAAAATCCCCAAACGTATCTACCAGCATCGCATGCGCATGCCTGTAGCGTGCATGCAGTTCAGCAGCCAATGTCAGCCTCAAGGTGACCCACTCGAGCAGCATACACGACCGAGGCGATGCATGATGACCGGCCGCCATGCCGCGACACATCCACACATCCCACCCACATGTTTCTTATCCACTCACTGGCTGCAGCCTCTCCTCTCCTCACGCGATCCTCCTCTCTTCTCTCTCTTCAAGACCAAAACTAAATAGATCGATCCAGTCCTCCCGCTGGCCGCTGCTCCCGCCGACGGCCAAATCGAGTGCTCTCTCCTGTGATTCCAAGTCGAGCGAGCAAGTGTCGATTGATGGCCTCCGCATCGGCTGCCGCTGGTGCGCCGGGGAGCGGCTTGCGGCTAGGCAGAGCGTCGGATGTTGAGCCGCCACCCCTCCTGCACTGCTCCTGCTCCTCCCGTCCTCCGCCGGCCCTCATGCGCCGCCACCCCTCATGCGCCTGCGCCGCTCCTCCTGCGCCGTCACCGATCTCGAGCCTCCCCTCCCGCGCCTCTCCCACGCCGACGTTACTCCGCCCCCGCTCCCCAAAAAGAACGAACGATGCGTCACGGTTTATGTCGGTGAAAAAAAATGTTTCCGGCAAATTAGTTGGAGTGCGGGTTAATTTCACCGAACCTGGGGTCTAATCTGCAAAAGTTGCGCGACGTACGATGGACGACCGCCGAAATCGAAACGTTTATTTTCACTAGTGGGTAATTTTGTTCAACTTCAGGGGCAATTTCAATGACATACCACGGTCACGGTCGCCGTTGCTTAACGATATTATATGGCAGATAGAGAAGAGTGTGTGTCCTTATGCTCAAATCTTTGTTTCGTATGTCTATCCTTCCAGTGGTGGAGCTCCCCTTCGGGCGAGGGGCCGCCCTTGTATGTACAATTTTTTAAGCAAATTGAAATGTTTAAAAATTATTAGTTTTAAATTTGACTCTATAATGAGTGGGAATGTACATTTATTCATTTGGATTCCATAGCTACAATTTTTGTTAAATTCAACTCCATATAATTGGAGCAACTATTTATAGAATTTCTCTATTTTTTTTACCAAATTGAGTTGAGAATAGTTTTTTTTGTGTGACCATGTTGGTATATTTTAGAATATCTAAAATTTTCGAGCAATTTGAAATATTCAGAAATTATTAATTTTAGTTTCTACTCTATAATGGGTGGAAATGCACATTTATTCATTTGGATCCATAGGTACATATTTTTTTTTTAAATTCAGGTCCATATAATTGGAGCAAGTGTATATAGAATTGTTCTTATTTTTTACGAAATTGAGATGTCAATAGCTGTTTTTTTGTGTGAGCATGTTGATATATTCTAGAATATATCCAATCTTTAAGCAATTTGCAATGTTTAGAAACTATTAATTTTAAATTCTAGTCTACAATGGGTGGAAATGAATATTTATTCATTTGGATTCCATAGCTAGAGATTTTTTCTTAAAATTCAACTCCATATAGTTGGAGCAACTGTATATAGAATTTCTAAAAAAAATTACCAAATTGGGATGTGTAAATATGTTTTCATTTTGGTATAATTGGTTTGCAGTTTTTTTTTCTGATGTTTGTGACAAAATAGATTTTAAAACTGTACAATTCATAGTACTATCATTTTTGAATTTTTCTATTGTTTACCAAACGATTAGGTTTAGAAGTCATATAAAATAGTTGTTTTATTTCCAAAAACAATTAACATTTTCTTTCCATACCATTTTGATATGTTGTGATCAAATTGATTTTAAAAACTGTACATTCTATAGTATTATCAAATTTGAATTCTTTTAGTGTTTAGCAGACGATTAGGTTTAATTCATATACAATTATGCCATATTCAAATTTGTAATTTTAGTTGGAATGCTCAAGTACGAGTGTTTCTCTATGAAATTATCCTAATCTTGCCCTATTTGAATTTGTCGAACATATTTGGTATTTTTCAAAAATAGGTAACATTTCCTTTCTCTAGCATTTCGATTTTTTTTAATATTTTGTGCACGGGTATTTATAGGATTTTGACTGTTTTCTGTTTCTTTTTTTTAGGGACAAAATTGGCTCAAATGGTAACAAAATGATCAGATTTGATATTTTTTCAAAAATCTGAGATATGTAGACGTCAAATGAGACTTCAAGTGGTCGAATAGATTTTAAAATCGTGCAATTTGGAATTTATTGAAATTTGAATTTTTTAGCGTTTACCAAATGATGAGGTTTGGAAGTCGTATAAAAGTTTGAGATACCTAAATTTGTAATTTTAGTTGGAATGCTCCAATATGTTTTTTTCCAATAACAATATCCAAATATAGGCTAATTTGAATTAGTCAATCTCATTTATTTTTTCCAAATAGTAGTTAACATTTTTTTCCATAACATTTTGACATATTTTGAATATTTTGTCGATGGGCATTTGCGATGTGTAATTGTTTTTGAAATTGCAACATTTTTTCATTTGCTGAATTTTGTGTGGAGCAGTGGGGCCCGCCTTTCTGAATTTGTTGCATTTTCTGGATTACTATGCAAAAAAAAACTGGCAGCCTGGCCCCCGCTGACGTCAGCAGTGGCTAGGGCTGCCACTGCCGCGCCGGCGGCGACAACGACGGCGCCGCCGCGTCCCAGCGAGCTGGGAAGTGAGAGTGGACGCGTCGGGCGCGGCTCGACGCGGGGTACCCGCGGGTGGCGGTGCGGGCGCATCTGGTGGCTGGAATCGCCGCCGGCGACATCGAAACGCGGCGGCGTAAGAAACCGACGCCGGCGACGATTCCGCAGTTCGTGCAGCGCCCCGGCACACGTTCGTCGGCTAAGACGAAGAGGGGCGACGGCGAAGCTTCCTGCGCCAGTGGATCTGTCGGGAGGGCCCGGAGCGGCGGTGGCGTGCGCCGGCGCCAGCGCGGCGAACTCCGCGTCGTGCGAAAGGAGAAGGAGAGAGGGGGTGTGAGATTTTTTGCGTTTTCGTCCGTCACTTTTTCTTAATTTGCAAATCGGTCCATCACCTCGCAAAATCGTGGACCGCGGGTTAATTTGTGGGCTTGCTTGTCGTTTTTTGCAAAATGTCCGCGCGTTGTGCGGCTGACAGGTGAGGCCCACCGCTGTACTGTTCAACACCGTAGATGAACAGTGACATGAACAGTACCACGAGCCTTAAAGCTCGCGATTTGGCCCAACTTTTATATAATGAGTAATGCGTATAGGTATTCTGCATCGGTGGCGCATTCCAATAGCACTATAGTGACGCAGCCATCCACAAAATCACTAGAAAAAGGTTTCCCTTCGTGAAGGTAAATCCGCGTGCATTGTGGTTGCAACAAGTGTCAGCTTTTCCCTCCACGCGGTACACCATGGGTGCTTGCATGTGTGACAAATGACAGCACGAGAGAATTTTGGTGAGATTTATTCTTCTACCGTGCCAGCTTTGTACATCCTATTTATTTGGAGAGTCGTTTCTTAAAAACGAAATACCTTTAGAACCGTATATTCAAATTAAGAACGGTTTTCATATTCGAGATCCTCGCGTCGAGATCTTTAAAAGTAGATCCTATGTTGATAGGTTTTGATAAAAAAAAATCTCGTACTTTGTACTACCAGTTTTGTATACTTGTACATTGGGTAGCATTGTGTACATTCAGCTGCAGTGTGAGTGTACATCAAGTAGATGTGAGTGCATGTACATCCAGTGGCGGATCCAGTGGGGGTGCCATGGGTGCCATGGCACCCCCTCCAAAAATACTGGCACCCCTCCAAAAATACAGAATTTTATATAACTACTAGTATTCAGAGCACCCCGGCACCTCGCTCAACATAACTACTCAAGTTCTTTGCTTCATCACAATCAGGGGCAGACTTCCTGGTGTAGCAAGGTGGAGCCGCTAGCCTAACTTAAAGTTTCTAATTCTGCTCAACATATTAGGAGATCAGAGAGGAAGTTACAGCTTCGCCATGGAAAGGCTTCGTCTGTTCTTGCTCGCGATGGAGAAGATATATTGAAGCGAACCATTGTTGGGCTACTGGGTCGAGTTTTGCTAGAGACATGCTCCACTGGGCATGGGTGCCTCCGTCTAAAAAAAAGGCCTCGTGGTGAATAGCTACCGAACTTGGGCTGGCATGAGTGATTGGGTGGTGTCTAGCTAGAGGTCGCGGCCACAGTGCTTGGAAACTTGGCTTTCCTTTTGTTGTTTCTCAAAATAGAATATCTATAAAAAATTAGTATCAGAGTTTGACAGATTAACAAGTACTAACAAACTTGCCCGTGCGTTGCAACGGGATTGAAAAATCAACTTTGGTCGATAAACTCTTCACAACCTAGACACGGCTGGAAAAAATTGCTCCAAGAGTAGGAATTATTGCATTCATATTTAATTTTGGATACGAAAGGTCGGGAGATTAAACTTCTCTATGAGTATTTAATTTGTTGAAACGACCCTGCTTCAGACTAATTTGTGTGTGTATAATAGGTAAAAAAACCGAAATTAATAAAAAATGTAAGGTCAAAACTACAAGGCACATCAGCCCATCTATTTCTCCCAGCCCAACAACCCCATTCCTCTCATCCATTCAGAGTGGAGAGAGCCGACGATCGGGTGACAAATAGGTGAATAATTGTTTGGTCAGATATATTGAGCGGGAGATGTTCAAGAAAGTGACGGGTGATGATGTTATCATGCTTTTCATGGCAGCGATAACAAGCAGAGTAGTGTAAGGTTGATATTTGTTAATTGTGGTTGTTTCTGTTATCTTTTATTGGCATAAGATCTTATTAGAAGTTTATGTAATTTGGTATTATTATGGTATAAGACAATAAGCCCAAATTATCTTACTTCTACTCATTTTGCAAATTTTAAACTTATGTGCTAAATTTATGATGCTTTTTTTACCGAATTTTCTAAGCTTGGCACCCCCGTTAATCAAATCCTAGATCCGCCACTGTGTACATCCAGTATCATCATGTACATTTAGTAGCAGCGTGAGTGTACATTCAGTAGCATTGTGTACATTCAGTAGCAGCGTGAGTGTACATAGCGACGTGTACGTCTAATAACAGCGTGGGCGTACATACTAGAATCGTGTACATCCACTAGCAAGGTGGGTGTACTTCTAATACTTTGTACACCTTCTTTCTGTGCAGATGTACTTCATGTCCCGTGTAATTTATACACCGTCATCTATATTTTTTGTACTTTCTATCCTATTTTCACCGTAACGCGCAGCTGAAAACGTACACGATGGGCAATCATTTCGAGCGCAATTATTTTGTGCACCCGGCCACACGACGTACGCGGGGGCAGAACATGCGCGCTCGCTCGTACGCGGCCGGCCAAGCCACGCACGCCAGGTAGGATGTACGCGCACACGGGCCTTGTTTCTCAGGCTGTGGGCGCGCATGCAGGCGCCGTTGGGTGTGGCAGTAAGCAAATTTGATTTTTCTACTCTTACGCGTCCACCACGTGGTACGCTCATGGCTGGTTAGTTCCATTCTTGAAGGGAAGACTTTTTATAGTCGTACCCAGCCATCCAACGATCAACGAGAAAACCCAATAGAAAAATGGGCCAGGAGCGCAAGAAGACACAACACACTATTTTGATTGCTTCGTGTTTTTCTCTCAACAAAAAAACATCATTGATAGTTGGCCCACCCAATTCGCAAAAAAAAAAGATAGTTGGCCCACCCAGCTATTTCTTTCTGATCGTGTTTGAAAGATCATGTATCTTTGCTTGCCTACCACGCGAGGCTCTCTTACCCCTATAAAAAAAACGTGAGGCTTTCTTTGTTTCCAAATTCTTTTTGGGATTTAACACCATGATTTTCACTCATTTTGTCATCGAATTCTTAGCTAGTCAATTAAAAAATCGTCGTTCTACTATAGTTGGCCCACCCAGTTATTTCTTTCTGAGCTCCAGAACATCCACTCCCGCCGTGGGATATTTAAAAGTCTTGATCTTGATATAAAAAATCAAGCGAGGGATATTCAAAGTTTGGAACTTGATGAAACTAAGGAAGCTTTCAAAAGAGTGTAGAGCTTTGCCATTCTTGTGACTTTGATGTCGCATTTTTCATCAGTAAGTTTCTAAGATCTATATCTATTTACATATGTCTCTATTTTCATTGCACTAACAGATTATCTTTAGGATCATATAAAATATTAATGCATTTATTCTACTTTGACATTTATCCAACATTAATATTTTATACCTTAGAGTTCGCCTGACCTCTTTTTTTTCCGTCCTCCGCCACTGTATTCTTGTTCGTATGAACTACCTGCTCATATGGTTTGTCATTTTTTTCCATTTGCCTTCTCCGAATTTGAAATCTCACATTTAAAGCTACTGTAAATGCGGCAAAGCATCAGATGTTGTTTCCTGCGGTTCGATGGCGTCCGCGCGCCTAAACAATCTCCGCTCTGTGTCGCTAACCACCGCACTAACCACGGCGACGCTACTTTGTTCCTGAATCGCGACTGCCTTCCGAACCGTTAAATACACTCCGCACGCGTCCCCAAGTGCCAAAAGTCTGGGTCAGACAAACAACTTTTTATTTCAGTAGTATAGGACTCGGAAAAAGTTTTTCTGAAAAACAACACCACCATCTCCACGCGCACGTGGGAGGCTGGAAGAGCTGGTTCATAGCGTACATTTTCTGAAAATCAACAGCTCGAAGCACGCGCTCACATCATGCGAGACGGCGGAGTGCACGGAACGGCACGGTTTGCACTGTCGTTGCCCGTGTCCACCTCCAGCATCATGGACTTGGAACTGGCCGCCATCTGCAGGCCCCCCATCTGGCGCAGCACCTCGGCAACTCGTGCGGCGCTGTACCGACGAACTCGAGCGCGTCGACCTCAAGGACTGCCAGCGGGAGCGGCGTCCTGACCCGCCAGAGCCGACACCGCCGCCACTTGCCCCTCCTGCGGCGTGCATTGTCCCTACCACCGGCCAGTCCGGATTCTCTCTCCCCAATATCACAAATAAAAACGAAAAAGAATTCGTCGCCGCGCAACACTTTCTGCCGCCTCCACGGCGGCGCTCGTGCCAGTCAGCTTGCCTCCTCCGTCGCATCGTCCATGGCCCCTTGGTCGTCCACCTCACCTCGGGGACGGCCGGACAAGCACGACGAGCAGCGGCGCCCTCGGTATGCAGGGTACCGAGGGCTAGACTGGCGCCCTCGGTACATGATCTCGTCTGCCTTCAAGCATGCTCCGTCGCACGAGGACACGGCCTCCTTGATTGTATTCTGCAGAGAACATGCTAAGCTTTGTGCAAGCATTCTGCAGAGAAACCTGGTGCAGTGAATTTAAATGTTGTACTCTATGATTTATCTTTTTAAAGAGTTACAATGCTTCACAAGAACAAACCAATCTATGTGATTTCTGGAAACTACTGCCTCTATATGATACATATATTGGCTACCTGTGTTAATATTTACAGGATGTTGAGCATCACTCACCAAATCAATTTGCACACTACAAAACCTCAAATGAAGAAAACAAAACTCTTCACCATTCTCGAATGCATCCGCTCTCCAAATTACAGCAAAGAATCAAGAATATAACCAATGCTTTGTGGATGAGGATATCCAGAATACTGAAAGTCAGATCATGCCCTTTGATCTATCTAGTTCCACTATCATCGATCGATGATTCAGACGCTGAATCATCTGAAGTTGAGATGGAGCTTGTCTCGCACGAACTACTGTTTTCAGGGTCCAATGAATATGATTTTGGCCTTTTCAAATGCCAATACATGATGCTTGCTGTCAAAGTCAGCATCATCTTCTGGTTCACCTGAGAGTTCGTCAAAATCAGATTGCAAATGTTAAGTCGGTTGATATCACTGAGAGATAGGGTTCAGCATTGTGCACTTCTTGACATTGATTGGGTACTCTAGCAAATGGGACATCAAACAACCAAAATGGTCTAAATATGTTCTTTCTTAAAAAAAAGGCAAATTTGGCTAAAATCGCAGCATGAGTAGTCTTCAGATTATTTTACTAATCTAGCTGCTTGTACAAACTAAAAGTTCTGATAAACACTCGCAAGTTCAATTTGTAATAAATACCGTATGAAACAAGTGTTGGCTTCCAGCCTTTAGTGATATGTCTTACCTCCAGTATATCTTCTGGCAGCAAGAATATGGAGCAACCAAGCTTTCTAGCAACAGAGATGATGTATGAAGCATTCATTTGTTTTTCTTCATCTGCGTCGAAACCATATAAATCATTTTTAGTTCTGTTCGAGGTATCAATTATGCAAAGTACTAATCAATCTAGTGGTTTGTAAACTGGTTACAAAGATAAGGAATCATGAATACAAAAATATTGCCTATGAGGATATATCAAGTGTGAATATTGGGATACACTCTCATAATAAGAATAATACCACCTAGTGAATCTCCGTGTCGCATTTCTTCAGAAAGTGGCAGGGGTTCAAATTCCATTTTATAAGAAATGAGATAAATTACGAATCATGATGAACTAGGGAAAATTTGAAGAAGAATCACAGCATGAGACATCCAACCTTTTTCTCCATTGGTTACAAGGCTCCAATTCACTACTCGAGGCTCCACAGCACCGAGTAAGTTGACAAAAAAAATGCCACTCGAAAGGCTTCTATCCTGTAGATCATACGTGTGGTTTAATATATATACTCTGAGCACAATTGAGTGGGAGAAACAAAGGATGCACACTATTATAGTAGAAGTGATAGTGAACAGTACTTCCTTATGCAAATAGTGGCGCTTCATACTAACATTGCAAAAATGACATAATTCAAATGTAGCCGACAATTGAACATAACAAGATGATCTTGATCTATTGATATAACCTAAACTAGGGTAAACAAACCCATCATGTTAGCGCTGCACAAAAAGATCTAGTTAGAAAAGGTAGCGTAAGTTCACGGTGTTTTAAGATGGAACTGCGCTAAGCATTTCACAGCAAGAAGTACTTCCCAGGCGCTATGTTCGAAAAGGAAGGTGATACCCCCGGCCTTTACGCCCTAGGATACACACTGCCACAATTTTATTAAATAAGGGAACGCAATGAGGCCAAAACACCTTATAAGCAGAATACATGAACTGACGAACAAATGTCGACTCATTACAAGATATGAAAAAAAGCACCTACGACTAAGTCACCATCTTCCGCGACAAGCAAATTAACATACTGTAAATGTATGATATGGTATTTCAAAGATGACATGCATTATAAATATATTGAAAGATCAAACCTTGAAACTTTCCATCCGAGTGTGCTTTCCAGAATCCTTAACCATTTTGTTAGCCCACAACAGTATATCAGTATCTGTCATCTCCTTTCCATTCGAACGAAATCTAAGATTCTTCAGCAGTTGCAGGATGTTGTACCGCATCAATTGCCAGAGAAAAGCTGGGGGAGGGGAGTGTACCTTGTCATTATATGATCAACTGGACAGCTACTAGACTAAAGAGTACTTGCAAAAGAATAATGTACGGATGAACAACGGTAGGTTGATAATATGAAATGTAATAATAAAATTATAATAAAAATTCCTGACGAATATCCTAAATTTGAAAAATGTCTTTCGTTCCTCAAGTGATTGGCATGCTCCATGAAAGAACAGCTAATAAATCATTTAATCAAAAATCATATCTGTGTGACAAACTTGAGGAAATAGCAGGAACTGTTTAGCAAAAGCATTTAACCAACCAAAAATTTAGCACATATCATGACATTCAAGCATAAATTATTTGTACAAGCAATGGTCCAAATTTCTATGTTAAGCCTGTGCTGATTTGCTCACCTAAAAAGTTATGTGCAAAATATAAGTATGTTTTGTCCTTTGCAACTAAACCAAAAACACATACCTAATATCAGTTTCTTGTTTCCTTGCACAATATCAGTACCAGCAATATTCACCAATGAAAATTTAATGTCCTTTCCGATCTTCAGAACTTGATTACAGTTTTCAACTTTTCTAAATGGCAGTTTTATTGGTGGTCGGTTCGCCATCTTCCAGTTAACTGAGTGAGGAGCAACCTTATCCATAACCTCAAGGAGCACCCATCTATCGTCCCAGGACGAAATAGAAAATATAGAATCAGCTTGATTTTAACAGAAGATTGAGATAGAGGCAAGCAGAAGTGTGGCCTACCCGTTTCTAAGATCTTCAAATACATTGTTGATATAAGTGGAAATTCCAAGGCTATTAATCCATAGCCTAAATGACCTTTCTTCCCTTGAAACTTGAGCATCATCAGTTAGTCCATCCACAAAGGAAACTTGCTTCATTTGTTTGGACAACCCATTCCTGCAGTAAAAGGACTACAACTGTAGAGCTTAAACTGTCAAAATAGGGCACTACAAGGTATCATCAATTTATCATCGGATCTTCAATTAGGCTCCTGTAGCATGTGTACCTAGATGTAGTACTGGTACAAGTCACTGGTAATCAACGGCCCTAGACATGTGACCCAAGTGTTTGGTGAATAGGTCGTTAATTAGCACTTCTAATGGCACTGGTACATTGCTATACTTTCAATCTTCGTATTATTAAATAAAAATAGAGTTAAGAGTTTTCCTAGGAACTCGGCTAATTAATCAAGTGATGGCGAGGTGAAACAAATGTACCATCCGACATTACTTAAGTGATTGCTAATTTGCTATTGAATGTTACCAAGAACAAGGACTGTGCAAAAGTAAACTACAGGATGAATAACTATCACATGCTAGCAGCAGTTTTAAAATTATAACATATCTTAAATATCCCAGTGTGATAAGCATCAGTTAATGTGAGTTCGTTGGAAAACTAGAACTTGAATGGGTACATAAATTCTGAGCAGAAGGCCTGCTCACAGTACATACCTTTTTTGGAAAATATGAGCCACAAAAGCGAGATTTAGATTTTGTAAACCATCAACTATGTCTTTTGGAGCCAGATATCTTTTGCAGCCCATCCTATCCGCATGCTCAAGAACTAATCTTGCTCTATGAAGAAGATCTTTTACTGACATTGGGGACGGTTTAGCACTGCATTCAGGAGCCAGGACATTTAACAAGCAAGCATAAGCCTCACTGTCCTGCATTTTCATGTCACCAATGCAAATAAATATCCAGTCGCTATACAAAGCCACAAATGGAACTAAAAACATGATTGTTATATTACTATATATGTAGTCATTAATCAATATTCTTACTTAATACTCCTCGATCCCAGAAACAATTTCAAGAATAAAAAAACGAGATGAATGGTGAACGGGGCAAAAGTATTCCTGAAGTTTGATGATTACCAAGGATTGTAAGGATTTTGTGGAACAAGAAGAATCAAATAGTTCAACATATATGATTTTTTAGAAAAAATTGTACAACAGTCTGCATAAATTGGATATGTAGCACAACTTGCAAAATTGCATTTGTATGTTTTCTTCTTACACTACAGTAAACATGCTCACTCCTACCACCCCGTTTTCCAACTAAATGTTTAACTAGATAGACCAAACCCCCTACTGCAAGAATGACTGTCGTGCATACAGCATCAATTAAAGAAGACTGGTCTTGCAATGAGCATACTTTTATATCCGATGAGAAGTTTGTTACTGTTCTCTGGAAACCTCCTTTCTTCAGCTGAAAGTTCATCCACCTTAGTAGTATCTTCTCAGGAGAAAGGTTCATAAGCTCCTCCATCTCCTACAATAACAAATCAAAGGGTTGTCATAAAGTTAACATATTGCACAGACCAAAATTGTCTACAAAATATATTAGAAGAACTGAAATGATGAACTACCTGGCTGTCTTCAACCAATTCAACCAACTGAGGTGTGCTCTTCAGGTTTACATCCGCCAATAGTTGTATCTGGTAGTTATTGTGACAATAGGTTATCACTGGTAGTTACATACATACAACAGACACAATGTTGCCCAGACAAAAAGATATGTACTGGTCAAGAAAATAGTGCACAAGACAAGAGCTTACCTTGATAATCTGGGATATCAACCCTAGGATAAGATGAGGCTGCAAGATGTAAAATAAATCTTTGGTAAGCTCATCATACAACTATAGAGTAAGTCCTATATGTAAAAAAAGAGAGTGTAAATACAGAACTGCAAATGAAATGCATATTAGAACTGGTGCTTAAGTGCGAACTGGCAATTAAGTAGAAGACGCAAGAAAATATGTCATGCGAGCCAACCTATTATTACCACACGGCTGAGCTTGATTGTTTCTTTCGTACTATGTTCGATCACAGTCATACCAAAAAGGCACAGGAGCACTCAAATCAACCATACGTTACCACTCTCACTTTCATAAAAATGATCGTGCCATTGTGTTCCAGTCCACTGATAACCACCAAAAGGTACATTTATAAAACTAGAAAAGTAAAGAGAACCAACACACAGTGCTTTACAGTCCTGTACTGTACATCACATGGACTCCACAGCAGAATGAAACCATATACCCAAGTAAAAAGGAACAGACTGAAACAGTCGCTTTGCTCTGAATTTCATGAGATCATAAATACGTAATGATAACCACTAAAAAGAGCAAGAAAATAAACGGAGAATCCTACCCTCCCCTCAGCGAGGTCCTGCGTGCCGATATTGACAACAGTACAGCCGATGGCCTTGGCAGAGTTGAGGCAGAGGGTGTGGTTCTCGTTCTTCTCCCACAGGTTGAGCAACCTCTTGGTGTTGATGGCGCGCTCGTCGATCGTCCCCGGCACGGCTAGGTTGATGAGCTTACTGGACCAAACAACCGAAAATGAGTGGAACCAGATCAGAGCAAAAATCAGTGGATCGAAAATACAAATCTGATTGTGAGGACCGCACCATAGGAGCACGCCGTCCTTGGTGAGGTGGAAGAGCTGATCAGTGGCCGGATCAACAGGGAGCGCGTTCTTGAGGAACGGATCCTCAGCGAGGTAGGCATTGATGTGCCCCACGTAGGAGGCCTTCTCGGACTCGCTGATTGTGTGCAGCAGAGTGGTGGTGGACGCCGTGAGGAAGGCGGCCGACGAGGAGGATGATCGCTTAATGCCTCCGGCCCCGCCATCGCGGGCCTTCTTCCCTCCCTTTAGCCGCAGCTGCATCTCGGAGTAAACACGCAGGAAGAGCTCGAAGTTGACGTCGAGCAGCGGTTTCTCGTCGGCGCGGGGAACAGCCTTGAGCACGGAGGCCCACTCCTCTTGGGTGAGTTGGGCCTCCGGCGAGCTGTTCTCTTTCTCGCCGTCCGTAGCGGTGGCGCTCCGCAGGCTGGTCAGCGCGGCGGGGAGGTCCCGCAGCCGCAGCCTGCCGGTGGGTGCCGCATCCCGCAGCCCCGCGTACTGCCAAACAAGAAGGAAAAAGGGGCAAATTAGCACCGGTGAGCCTACGCAGAGCGCCAGCGCGGGTATACCTGTTGCTGAAGCGCGCGGAGGTCGGCCTGCGTGAAGCGGCGCTGCAGGTAAGGGTCGGACACCACCACCAGCCCGTCGAACCCCATTAAATCAAATCAAAGCCCCGTCGCGGCGGCAGCTCGCAATCGGCGGCCGGCGTTAGGTAGGATGGCCGAATCGAGACGGAGACGATCTCTCTCTCTCTCTCTCGCCGGTCCGGCCGGAGTGGCAGCAGTACTGCTGCCAGTAGGGTGGTGGAGATGTGGGGCTCGGCGGCAGCTCAGGGAGAGAGAAAGAAAAGGACGGATGCAGGAGCGTTGGTTCAAAATAAAGGATGCGATGGATGATTAAGGAGGGTGGAGGGAGCCTTTCTTCCGTACCCAGCGAGTTATTTTTTTTTTCTGATACAAGTCTCTGGATATATTAATCAGGAAAAGCAACATTACAAGAAACATCCAGAAACAGCACAGCTGCTCGACATTTTACAGAGAGGCCCCTACAACCTTCTAAATTACAAAGAGGACCCTGGCACCATCTCTGTCTCGATGGTTCCGCCACCGCTCGATCCGCCGTCGTCGTCGTCACGCCACCAGAAAGATAATCGAAGACGACGAGAGCAGCAACTGTGTCGCCGCCACGAACCTGTAGAGGAAGATTCCTCGTTGAAATCGCCGCAGTAGTCACCCGCCGCGGACGGCGGGATTTGAAGTCCGTTGAAGCCACATCAGCGGGGGCGACGCCCCGATTCGTCACGACGGTCAGGCCGCCAGCTCCGGCCGAAACCGGCAAGCAAACCTGCAATCCAACCACGAAGAACAGCTGCAGAGACCACCTCACCGAAGTTGGGGCAGAGCAGCACCTCCTTTCCCTCCCCTCGCCTCCACGGCCGTCCAGAGGGAGAAGAACTCGCTGCATCCCGCGATCTGCAAGGTAGTGAGATAAACCGGCGAGATTATTGAAATGGCTTCGGCCGTCCCCAACTCTGCAGGGAGTCCACCATGGACTAGATCTGCATAAGAGGAAACGTCCGGATCCAGCGTCGTCGGGGGTCGCCGGAATCCAGCCAGAAAAGAGGGAAAAGGAGCGGGCAAACACCACGACAACTCCACAAGCAACAGCTAGAAAACTAAATCTACAGCTAACCCTAGTATATACATCCCGCGCTACGCATCCTCCTCCACGCCGGACGGCAGCGCCGCCAGAGAGGAGAGGGGAGCGAGCCGGGGCCGAGGCTGGGAAACGAGAGGCGACTCTCAAAGAGGAGAGGAGAGGGGAGCGGAGGGAAAAGGAGGATGGATCCTTAATGCGTGAGCTCCACTTTTGCACGAGTTATTTGTTTTTGGAGGTACCCAGCCAGCTGATACGGAGGGGGATTCAAATCTCTCCAAGCCACTGGCCAGCGGACTGGTCACGACCGTTGCTGTCGTTAAAAGGAGGATCACACTCACTCACATTGGCTATTTGTGAGGAGGATGTCTACGGAGTAATTGAGATTCCAGCTAATGCTCCTAAATGATCAGTGAGTTAAAGTGTTTGCATGGTTTTTTTACACATGAGTTGGCAATGTGCTACCACACTTCAGGACCACGCGGACATGCGCGGACGAATGCGGCATCCTCCCTTGTTCTTCCTCTGTCCCACCAGTTAGCCACACAATTGACCACTCGTACTGTCATGTCTCGAAGGACGGACACCGGGGATGACGGGCACCCCCTTTGTAGATTCGGTAGGGGCGCGAAGGAGGCTGGAAAACGTCTCCCGGAGAAGGATCGCCGGCAAGCTCTCACTCTCTCTCGATCTCGACGTGTAAGGCAAACAAGTAAGGGACACGACGATCTACCCAGGTTCAGACCGCCCGAAGGCTAACAGCCCTACTCCTGCATGTCTGGATAGATGGAGGAATCATGGTGTGGCTACAAGGATGTCTCCGGTGAGGTACCCGGCAGGGGTTTTGGCTAGAGGAAGAGGAAGCACAGATCGTGGCCCGGAGGAGATCACCTTCCTTCTCTTCCCTGCCCTAGCCTAGCTCTGTGGTGTTCTTGCTCTGCTAGTCTCCTTGTGTGTCTTCTATCTTGGATTCGTCCCCTTCTCCTCCATGCCTTGGTCCTCCTTTTATAGATAAGGGGATGCCATAGAGGTCATGCGTGGAGCGTGAGGGGGTCTTGGCGGGAAGAAACCCCTCTCCTCCTCCTCCAAGTATCCTTCGCCGGTTTGGTGAGATCTCCACCCTTTGGGGGAAAGCGCGGTGGGCAAAGGCTGACACACCGCGCGCCTTGCTTCCCAAGTCTAACGAGCTCTTCTACCATCTTCTGGAGTGTGGTGGAATCCCTATCTTCAGCTCGTACGGACTGGTACCCGAGAGGGAGCCGGCCCTGCCGGGGCCTCGCGCTCTCGGGGTCTTCTTCTGCATCCTGGGTGCGGGGGACCCGGGGGTCCTTCGTACCCGGTGGTCTTGGCTGGCGCGGGGTGCCCGTCAGTGTTGCGTCGTGTATTGGTCATGTCCATCTTCACGTTGAGCCCACAGGCGGTGGACCCACTTTGGCAGCACTAGGCAAACCCAGTGTTCCATTGCTGCGACAGTAGCCCCCGGGCATGGTCCCGGCGGCTTTTGCTTCTGCTGCTGCCGGGGCTATGACCAAAAAGAGGTCAAAATGGGTCTCGACGCCTGGTCTTCTTGGAGTTATTCCGCTCGGGGGAATAGCTGAGCTGGCCTCCTCGATTCTTGGTAACGGAAGAAACGAGGAGACCACCGCTGGGGAAGGAGCTCGTGCTATAAAAGCGGGACGGGCTCCTTAGTTCCTTAGTCATCTTCCTTGCTCCCCGTTTCCCAATCCACCCAGAACCACTATTGCAATGGCGCCGGCGAAGAGGGGAAGAGGGCGTCCTCGAGCTTCTCCAGCTGTGGCGGAAGACGGACCGCCTGTCCGGGGTCGCGGTGCGCCCTGAAGTCGAGGGAGGAGAGGCCGTGGCGGTCGTGGTCGGGCCTTCCTCCCTCCAAGAGCTCGGTCCATACGGGCTTTGCTCCGTTCGAGTTCATGGTGGATCTGGACCACCGGCTTCGCAGTCGCTTGTACCTTCCGGATTCCTTTGTGATGGCACTAGTGGAGGGCAAGCCCTCTGGCTTCTGGCTGCAGGTCGAAGGCTGCCCCAATGGCCTCCCCTGGGTCTGGGCGGAGTACGCCGTCGATGACTCCATGCTCCCGGCGGTTAACTCGGGGGCAGAGTGTGATGTTCCAGTACGATGGAGATGCGATGCTCTCCGTGAAGATCTTCAGCCCTGCCGGAGGACACGCAGAGTGCTGTAGGGAGAGTAGCAGCAGCAGCGGCAGCTCCAGCTCCTTCGACGAGGATGAAGATGAGGAGAGCTCATCTAGCATGAAGGTGGAGGAGAGCTCGTCGTCCTGAAGACGCTGGAGGTCGGGAAGGAGACACCGAAGATCTCCTTGACCTCCTTCTTTGCGGCCTCGTCGACGTACTTCTGGAAGTAGCGCCTTCCATTGTACGGCGGGGCTCCCGGGTCCCCGGGAGTGAATCCTTTTGTTGTGAAAAAGTAGGATCTCGATGTAGTATTTGTACTTGTCGAAGAAGAGCTTGCCTCCACTCTGTGTCCTTCGCCTTGTACTCCGTGTGAATGAGAACATGTTTTTTGCAAAACGCGTCCCCATTACTACGACACTTGGAACGCCAAGCGGTAGGTGGGGGGTGGAGAGCCTATAGAAGCTCCACAGCCCCCAGCTTTCTCTGCACACTTCTCCCTTCCACTTCACTCGCCTCCACTTCTCCTTTCTACGAAACGCGAGTTGTTGACGATGTTCGGTTGCGCGGAGTCGATGTCTGAGGGAGGGGCGTCCGATATTTCCACGGCGGAGTCGGCCTTCCGGGGCGCGGTGGATGTGCCCTAGGCTGCCAAGGCATGGGCTGCTGGACGGGGAGATGCTTCTCGCGCCTCTGCTGTCCAAGCCCTTGCTGATCTGGCGGCCATAACAGGCCCTGCTGCGCAGGAAGAGGCCCGGGTGAGGGCCATCAAGAAAGCTTTCCTGATGACCTACCTGAAGGAGAAAACTGTCGGGATTCCGGGGCTGTCCCAGCCTCTGGCCGAGCTTGAGGCCGTTGATCAGGTAATGGCATCCCTTTGGTCCCTCTTCTGCTCAACTATAGCGAATTTTGGCCCTGACTCGCTAGCTCCTTTCTTCTCAGGCTGAGAGTCAGGCCGTCAGTGAGCTGGCGAGGGGCATCGTTCGTTTGTTCGGTCGTGGAGTTCCTGGACTCCCTGCACGGCCTCCTGCTCCTCAAGATGTCTGAAGATTCTGCACGGGTGCCCCTCTCTCCTCTAGGCATCCCCGGAAGAAAGAAGCTTACCCGACAGACAAATAAACCAACAAAGATAGCTCTGCACAGCCAGGGCGCCTGGACTGGCCTTAGTAGCATAGGCTAGATATGTACATAGGCTGCTTCTCTGAATGTAATGCGAAAATGTAATTTCAGAATTTAAATATGAATACAGTCCTATGCTCAACTTCCGGGGTCATTTCCAAATCTTTCTTTGCACTAACGCGCCGTCAAGTTTATGAGGACATCTTCTCAGGTGACAAGTATTCTAACTGTCTGTTGCAGTAGTAATACCCCTGGGAGCACTATACCTTCCGGGGACTCACTCCACTGCCTCAGCTATTAGGCCAGAGGGAAACGGACCGTTCACCGGGGAGGACGCATTGCCCCCGTAAAGGCTCTCATAGACCGTCAAGCATGCTCAGGTTGACAGTATATTGACTCCAAGCAAGATATCATGCCTAAGATGCAAGATGCAGATGCAAAGACTTAACTGTTTTTTGCTGCTCCTTTGATCTGCTGGGCCTCTCCAGGGTATCCAGCTCCCTAGCCGCCCTTCCTTCGCAGGTTTCTGTCCTGGGGAAGCGCTGCACATAGCAAACTTTCAGTAGGAAAAGAAAGGACCCTCTCTTCATGTTGTGAAAATGTTTTACCCGAAGCAAACCGCAAGCAAAGTTGACTGTGCATTTCTGTGCTTATGTGCTTTAAAACACAACACTGCCCAATTCCTCCTTTCTGCGGCAGCACGGCATGACTGGGTGGCAGCTCCTACTGATAGGCGTGCTCGCGCTCGACCCGTCAGCCACCGGCACATATCAGCCCCCTGCTTGGGGGTTGTTACGGGTAACACATTTCACGACAAAAATTGAGGCTCATGGAATTGAAACTTATCTTTTATTCCTTGGCGACGATTCTTACACCCTATTACAGAACACTAGCCCCTCAGGCGTGCTTAGTCGATACAACTATCTGTGATTCGTGTTTGTAATCAGGGGTAGAATTTGCGGAGATTTTCGATGTTCCAGGCGTTGCCTTCCGGCCTGCCCTTCTCATCCTCCAAGTAGACTGCTCCAGGCCTCAGGGTATGCGTCACCCGATATGGACCTTCCCACTTGGATGACATCTTGTTCATGCCATCAAGTTTCTGCTTTTTCTGGAGGACCAGGTCTCCGGGTTCCAGTGCCCGTGCTCGCACATGGCGGTCATGATAGCGTCTGAGCGCTTGTTGATAACGAGCGGATCGCAGGGATGCTCGACACCGCACTTCTTCCAGGAAATTGATGTCATCAATTCTTCTCTCCAATTGAGCCTCTTCGTCATAGGCAAGTACCCGGGGGATCCATGCTTGAGTTCTGTTGGCAGGACTGCTTCTGCTCCATAGACAAGGAAGAACGGGGTTTCTCCAGTGGCTCTGCTGGGTGTAGCCCTGAGTGACCATAGGACGCTTGGTAGATGCTCGATCCAGTTCTTGCCCCGGTCTTATAGCTTGTCGAATGCCTTGGTTTTTAGACCCTTGAGGACCTCCGCGTTGGCTAGCTCCACTTGCCCATTACATCTTGGATAGGACACCGAGGCAAAGCACACCTTGATGCCCATGTCTTCGCAGAAGTTGAGGAAAGCTCGACTGATGAACTGGGAGCCATTGTCCGTGATGATCCTGTTGGGCACCCCGAACCGGAACACGATCCCCTCGATGAACTTGATGGCGGCTTGGGCCGTTTGTCTTGGCACTATCATCACCTCCGCCCACTTTGTGAACTTGTCAACAGCCACGAAAAGGTACTCATGTCCCCCAACAGACTTCGGGATCTTGCCCACTATGTCCAGCCCCCAGACCGTGAACGGCCAAGAGATTGGAATGGGTTGTAGAGCTTGTGCTGGCTGATGAATATCCTTTGCGTAGTGCTGGCAAGCTTCACATGTCTTGACTATCTGCTCAGCGTCGTGGAGAACTGTTTGCCAGTAGAACCCGTGTCGAAAGACCTTCCCTGCCAGAGACCTTGATGCTACATGACTGGAGCATGTACCCTCGTGGATGCCCTTCAGCAGCGCCTGGCCTTGTTCTTGCGGAATGCAACAGAGCTTGACTCCGTTGTCACGCCGCCTGTAGAGCTCGCCGTCGATCAGAACGTAGAGCTTGGCTTGGAGAGACACCCGCTCGGCGTCATGGTCGTTACCCAGAAGGGTATGCTCAGTCATGTACTTGACGATGTCCAGGGCCCATGGCGGGCAGCTTCTTTCCACTGGAAGCACCATTTGACAGGAGGGAAGCAAAGCCTCCTCCGTCGCAGGCGCCACCAGACCTAGAGCTTCCGGGCTGGCTTCCTGAATTGTCAGGGTAGACAGGTCACCAGCCCCCGGCGCCGTGGCCGATCTTGTCTTGACCTTGTCAGAGGGCACCGACGGCTGCTTGAGCACCTCAATGTAGATCCCGGGAGGAACAGGCTCCTATTGGGAAGCCAGCCGCGAAAGTTCATCCGCGACTGTGTTCTCTACCCGCGAGACGTACACGACTCTGAAGTTGTCGAAGCGTCGATGTAGCTTCCAAACCTCCTCGACATACGGTGCCATTTGAGGGCACGCGTATTCTTTGTTCACTTGTTTGATGACTAGCTGAGAGTCACCCTTGACGATGATTTTCTTGATGCCGAGGCTGATGGCTGCACGAAGCCCCGCAAGCAGGCCCTCGTACTCCATCGTGTTATTGGAGATGCCCCCGAGGAAGTGCATCTGGACGACGTACTTCAGACGATCGCCTGTTGGCGACGTCAGGACAACTCCAGCCCCTCCTCGATTCTTAGAGAAAGAACCATCGAAGTGCATGGTCCAGGCGCTAGGATCTTCTTTCCCGGGGAGGCAGGTTTCCTCTTCCGGGTCCTCGAATGCTGTCTTGGTCCATTCCACGGTGAAGTCTGCCAGCTCCTGGCTCTTGATGTTGTCCGTGTGCTCGAATTTGAGACTGAAACCCTGAAACTCCATGGCCCACCATGATATGCGTCCTGTGGCGAGTGGGTTCTCCAGGGGGCTTCTCAGGTTGTACTTCGAGACCACAGTGATCGGGTGGCTTTCAAAGTACGGTCTCAGCCTGCGAGAGGCGATGAGGATCGCCAGAAGTAGCTTCTGCATCATGGGGTAGCGTTCCCGTGCATCATGCAGAACCGAGCTTTTGCGGCTGGCTGCTTCTTGATCAGGCTCCGCCTCTTCTTCCATGGTGACGACGTCCTGAGCTGGTGGCAGCTCAGCCCCCAGCGCCTCAGTGCCATCGACGCCAGTGGAGATCGTCGGGGTGTCGAGATCCTCGGACCCCGGCAGGCCTGACACCTTCTTCTTGCTGGGCTGACCCGGGAGTGTATCCCCAAGTCGCTTGCCCTTGACCTTGCTTGTCTTTCTTGGAGGAGCGTCGCGCTCTGCCACCAGCACCGCGCTCACCACTTGGTTAGTGGCAGCGATGTATAGTAGCAGGCGCAGGGGTTCCTTCTCTGTCGGGGCCACCAAGATTGGCTGCAAGGCGAGGTAGCTCTTGAGGGACTGAAGTGCTTCCTCGGCCTCGGGGGTCCAGTCGATGGGGCCCTCGTTCTTGAGCAGCTTGAAGAATGGAAGAGCTCGTTCCCCAAGCCTTGAGATGAAACACCCGAGTGCTGTGATGCACCCGTTGAGGCGTTGCACGTCCTTGATCCGCCGGGGTGCTTCCATGCGATCGATTGCCTTGATCTTGTCCGGATTGGCCTCGATTCCCCGATGGGAAACCAAGAAACCCAGCAGCTTGCCCGATGGCACCCCGAACACACACTTCTCGGGGTTGAGTTTGAAGTTGACCCGGCGGAGATTCTCGAATGTCTCGTGCAGGTCCTGGATGAGTGAACCCTGGTACCGTGTCTTGACCACGATGTCGTCGATGTATGCTTCAGCGTTGCGACCCAGCTGTGGCCCAAGGCATGCCTGCATTGCGCGCCTGAAGGTAGCGCCGGCGTTCCGGAGGCCAAATGGAATCTGGGTGTAGCAGTAGCAGCCTTTGGGGGTGATGAAGGCCGTCTTCTCTTGATCTTCGACATACATCAAGATCTGGTGGTACCCGGAGAAGGCATCCAAGAACATAACAGCTCGCACCCCGCCGTGGAGTCCACAATTTGATCAATACGTGGCAGGGGGAATGGATCCTTAGGACATGCCTTGTTCAAGTCGGTGAAGTCGATGCAGAGGCACCACTTGAATGTCAGAGGCTTGGGAACCACCACCAGGTTCGCCACCCAAAGAGGGTGGGGAGCCAAGCGTATGACGCCAGCTTCTAGCAATTTGTCGACTTCGGCGACGATGAACTCCAACTTTTCCTTGCTCTGGTTCCGGAGAACTTGCTTCACAGGTCGCGTGTTCGCGCTGACCGCCAATTTGTGCTCTATCACCTCCCTTGGTATGCCGGGTAACTCCGATGCATCCCATGCGAAGACATCAGAGTTTTCCCGAAGGAAGGCGACGAGCGCGCTTTCCTATTTGTCCGTAAGGCGGGCACCGATGGTAATGGAGCGAACTCCATCACTGGTCAGTGCCACCTTCTTGGTTAGCTGCGGGTCGCCATGGAACGGCGCCTTCTTGATGGAAGTCGATGTCGAGCCCCCGGAGTCAGTTCCTTCCCCGGAGTGCGCGTCGATATCTTCCTCCATCACATCTTGAGGGACATCCGTTGTCGCCACCACCGTCTGGTTCAGCTTCCGAATGCAGAAAATGGTGTCGTCGGTGTCGGCCTTGATCTTGATCACTCCCAATGGTGATGGGATCTTCAGCACGTTGTAGGCAAAGTGGGAGACGGCCATGAACTTGGCCAGAGCGGGCCAACCAAGTATGCCGTTGTACGGGAGCGGGGTATCGGCGATGTCGAAGATGATGTCCTCCGTGCGGAAGTTCTTGTGATCGCCGAAGGTGACCGAAGAGTGATCTTCCCGAGGGGCCGCGTGATGCTTCCGTTCACGCCTTGGAAGACGCCAGTGTCTGTGAGGCGGTAGAACGGAATTTGTAGGACGGACAACACCTTGGCCGTCAACAGGTTGAGGTTGGAGCCTCCGTCGATCAGCATCTTGGTGACCTTGTAGTTGTGGATGACTGGGGACACGATCAGAGGCAGGGTCCCAACCCCGGCAGTGTTGGAGGGATGGTCTTCCGGGTCGAAGGTGATGACCTGGTTAGACCAGTCCAGAGGTTTCGATGGAGTTGAAGCGACCGCGTTGAGTTCCCGCACTAGCCTCTTGCCAGCGCCTTTGGATAGGGGCAGAGAAGACCCTCCATGAATGCAGCCGATGACCCCGGCAACCTCCTGGAATTGCCCGCCGTTGCCCCCTGGAACGGCAGGAGCTTCCCCGTTGTTGCCTTGGGTAGCCACCTGGTTGTTCTGCTCGCGCCCGCCTTGTCCGCCCGCCCTCCTCCTCGGCCTCAGTGACCACCGCCACGATTCCAGCCACGGCCGCCTCCGCCTTGGCGACCCGTGGGGCAATCGCGAGCGATGTGTCCGGCGAGACCGCAGTTGTAGCAGCCATCCTGACCGACCCCGTCGGCCTGACGTTGCTCTCGTAGGGCAAGGTTCCGGAGCGCGCGATAGTCCTTGAGCGGGTGATTGCCTTCGGGGTGGATGTGGCACCACGGCTCACCCTCTTCCTCTTCAGTGATGGCGGGCTTGACTTTCTTCGCTAGTGGCTCGGCGACGAAGACACGCTTGTCAGTCACAGCGTTCCGCCTCTTGTTCTTGGCGATGGTGGCCTTGTCTTCAGGTTCATCTTCCCTCACGCCTTCTTCGCCCGCGCGCAGCGTTCCGCGAGCTCCTAGAGCTTGCGGGTGGTCTCCACGCGGTGGATGATCAGCTTCTCTTGCATCCGGGGTTGCGGACGTTGGCACTGAAGGACTGGATCAACACTTCGTCCTTGATTCACGGGATGGTTTCATCTTATGGGTGAAACGCTGATGTACTTGCAGAGAGTTTCACCCGGAAGTTGGTTGAAGTCGTACAGGTCCCTTGGGGTACCCGGAGGCTCGTATCCTCCCTGGAAAGCCCCAGGAACTGCTCCTTCAGTGCACGCCAGGACCGGATGGAGCTTTTGGAAGGTTGAGGAGCCAGGTCTGAGCATCTCCCTTCAGGGCCAGCGGGAACCAGTTGGCCATCATGATCTCGTCAGCCCCGGAGACCATTGCAGCAAGAGAGTAGATCTGCAGAAAGTCCTGGGGGTTGGTGGTGCCGTCGAAGCGAAGAACGTCGATCTTGAACTTCTTGGGCCAATCGAAATGACGAATCTTGGGAGCGAGGGCGTTGCAGCCTTCGGCGAGGTCGTCGTCGCGATCTTCCCGGCGATGACGTTCTCGACGGCGCTCGATGCGGGTCCGCATATCCTCGCGTTGACGGTTGTTGAGGTCGTCGCGAAGATCATGCTCCTCCGAGGTTGAAGACCCAACAGAGATGGCCTTGCCTTGGTCTTGATGTGGCCAGTTGGCCATCGGCGGAGCAGCTCGAGGGGGCTCCGTCTCAGCGTGGCGCTCCCCACGGGACTGAGCCTGCGGTTCACGCGTCTTGCCTGTCGTAGCTCCAGGGTTGTCGACGGTGGTAGCCTGAGTGACTGTCGGCGTCGGCCCGCCGTCGGTGTAGTCGAGGAGCTTCTACACGCGAGCCCTCCACGCCTGGTACACCTTGAGGTCGACGGTGTCGGTGGGAACTGCATCAGAGCCTTGGCGGTCACCAGGGCGTCGTGGCGAGCTTGAGCGTCTGGAGGTGTATGCGTGGAGGACTTGCTTTTGGATGGCTGAGGACATCAGCGGTCTGGTCCTTGGCCGCTCCGTTGCCGACGCTCTTCTCTCCAGAGGGAGGAGGAGGCCGGACGGAGGCACGAGGAAGTGAGGCTTCCTTGGATCCGCCGCCTTGGTCGCGGTTGGGTCCATCTGCGCCGTCTGGCACCGCCTTCTCCGCAGGCTGCGGGGGTGGCGTGACTTCTCGCCGTGCGCCTGCGGCACGACGATCAGCAGAAGTCTGGGTGCGCGAGGGAGAGACGGTCTTGGCGGCCGCAGCGTCGGGCTTCTTCTTGGGCCGCATGCTTGACGAAGAACTTGACGATGATCTCCGAGTTGGTGAAGACGAAATCAACGCTTGCGCCCCCTACCTGGCGTGCCAGATGTCGTGTCTCGAAGGACGGACACCGGGGATGACGGGCACCCCCTTTGTAGATTCGGTAGGGGTGTGAAGGAGGCTGGAAGACGTCTCCGGAGAAGGATCACCGGCAAGCTCTCACTCTCTCTCGATCTCGACGTGCAAGGCAAACAAGCAAGGGACACGACGATCTACCTAGGTTCAGGCCGCCCGAAGGCTAACAACCCTACTCCTGCATGTCTAGATAGAAGGAGGAATCATGGTGTGGCTACAAGGATGTCTCCGGTGAGGTACCCGCAGGGGTTTTGGCTAGAGGAAGAGGAAGGACAGATCCTGGCCCGGAGGAGATCACCTTCCTTCTCTTCCCTGCCCTAGCCTAGCTCTGTGGTGTTCTTGCTCTGCTAGTCTCCTTGTGTGTCTTCTATCTTGGATTCGTCCCCTTCTCCCCATGCCTTGGTCCTCCTTTTATAGATAAGGGGATGCCACAGAGGTCATGCGAGGAGCGTGAGGGGGTCTTGGCAGGAAGAAACCCCTCTCCATGGTGGAGGAGGAGACGTGGCCTCTCCTCCTCCAAGTATCCTTCGCCGGTTTGGTGAGATCTCCACCCTTTGGGGGAAAGCGATGTGGGCAAAGGCTGGCACACCGCAGGCGGTGTCCCCTGCCCGCGCCTTGCTTTCCAAGTCTTCTGTGCTCTTCTTCCATCTTCTGGAGTGTGGTGGAATCCCTATCTTCAGCTCGTACGGGCTGGTACCCGAGAGGGAGCCCAGCCCTGCCGGGGCCTCGCGCTCTCGGGGTCTTCTTCTACTTCCGGGGTGCGGGGGACCCGGGGGTCCTTCGCACCCGGTGGTCTTGGCTGGCGCGGGTGCCCGCCAGTCTTGCGACGTGTCTTGGTCATGTCCATCTTCGCGATGGGCCCACAGGCGGTGGACCCACTTTGGCAGCACTAGGGGAACCCCGTGTGCCACTGCTGCGACACGTACCCTTTCCTCTCATCCCTCCTTCTTAGCACCCAACCACAACTAGAATGGGTCGAGTCGGCGCCGCCGTGTTGAAGTCGAAGAAGGAGCTCAACCTGATGCAGAGGGCAACAGAGATGATGAAACTACCACGACCTCCCTCCTTTAATCTTGTCAGCATTGAACCCCAAAAAGTTCAAAGAGAAAAGAGCTCGCATTGTTTTCTACTTTTTTGCCAAAATTCAGTCTGAAGACCGGATATTCCGGGGGGGGGGGATTATTGTAAAAGGATGTCCCCATGCTTTGAAGGCCAATGTTGCAGAGCATGAGGAAGAACAAGGAAGTGATGAAGGCCAAACCATATGGTGCCCCGCGGAAGTCAAATTTGTTTAGGTTTTTTTATTTCTATGCCCGGTTTTGTTTCGCTTAGTTTTACTCGGTTGTGCTCTACTCGCTTAACTTTCCTTGGTTGTGCCCTACTTGACTTTTCGAGGCTCGCAGGCGGCGAGGCGGCCGTTTCCATCGGGTCAACCTCCTTCGACCGTTACTTGGCCTGACTAGTGGGGCGGACTGCGGCACCTAGATTGTGGCTTGACATATGTGCCCGGTAAATTGCTGACAGGTAGGGCCATCCTGGTGCATCATTTAGTTAAGAAATACCACCGATGGGCCCCACCTTGTCGTTCTCCCTGCTCGGTCTAGAGAACCCCAAGAACACCCGAGAAAACCCCACGAACAGATCGAAAGGAGACAGATTCAAGGTGCAAAGCAGGGGATTCAAGGCGCAGAGGACCTCCATCTCCGTCGACATCGAGAACCAGAGGAGTCCTTGGCCGCTTACGGCGCATTTATTCTACGACCAACTTCGCAGCTGTCGGGACTAAATCGGGTTTTTTTGTCACCGTGGATTCCAGCCGCAATCCATTCGAAAGGTGAGTCCTATTTTTGAAAGGTTCAACATAGCAATCCAGCGGTTATATGTAGATGTTTCATTATCCCTTTAGAGCTTCTGAATGGTAGATTATAATTGGGTTGATTTGATTCTCTGTATTGTTGTGCATGTTGATTAAAAGCAGGAAATTGAAGATGATGATTGTCCTTTGTGCCTTCACACGCCTACTATTTGTGGTAAAATTAGTCGTAGAACAAATACTTTTAGAATCCGGATTGCGAACACCCCAATCTCGTATTGATGTTGTATATATCGCTATTTAATTTGAGAGAATTTCATAAGTCTGCCTTTCAAATTCGTGTGTTCTTAGTTTGTCCTATTTTTGTATTAAATGTAGTGTGTGACATGTTGTTTGAAATATCGTCCAGAGAGTCTGGCTGTTGGCACTCGTAGGAACTGGAAGGAAGTTAAGTGTCCAAAAGAGACACATACTACTTCGACCAATGGGAAGATGTAATGGAACCTCTTGTAATATGTGGAGAACCTTGATGTCAATGATGTTTGTCAAATTCACTTGTGGTGAAAAGCAACATATGTTTAATGTTGAATTGATTGGTGCGAACAATGCTTCCAAACCTTTTCTTCAATACACTGGTATGTTAGTTTGTGTTACTTTTCTTACATATTGAGTAATTTATATTTTTCAAACTTAATTCCTTCGTCTCTTTGATCAGAGTGTGCAAAGATTGAAAAAGTCTGTAAGCCTGCCCTTCTAATACCATATTTGCGAACGCGAGAAGTTATATCGGTTATTCATAGATGAGTTGATATCTTTCACTTTATACAAGGAGGCGACAAGTGAATTGGAGGATGACGAGTTCTTTGAGATCCCCAGTTCTACGTGCACATGATTCTGGATGATAGAGAGGACCTGCCTCTGGTATCATATTGTCATCTCTACCATTTATAGTTTTCTTATACTCTGACATCTGATATGATGTTCATCTTATTTAGTTCAGCGTCTCAAGATTAGTGTGGCAGATGGGTATACGCTGCCATTTCAAGGGGTTTGTCGTCTATGCACGAGAGACCTTATCGAAATCACGGGACAATATGTCAGATCAGGCCACTACTTGAGTTTAATCACAACTGGGATTATTCTACGACATCGCGGATATTCGCCAGGGATATATTCTACGACATCGCGGATAATCGCCAGGGATCTCTTCGCAACTAAGGTAGATATCAAGACGAAGTACATCAACTGACATATGAGAAGGTCGGCGAATTCAAGGAGTTCAAAGACTGATCATGACGATGACTAGGATGAGGACGATGACAAGAGAAAGAAGACGAGGACGAGGAGTTCAGTGAAGAAGAGGAGAATGAACATATCAAACATGAGGTGAAAGAGGAGGTGAAGCAAGAGGTCAAATAAGAGGTGAAAGAGGAGGTCAAACAACACGTGAAAGAGGAAGTCGAACAAGAGGTGAAATAGGAGGTCAAAGAAGAGTTCAGTGACTACTCCAACTAGAACTTGTTGTATCTATTATATAAATTAAACAATCACGAGGACTTTTATCTATGTACCTAAAAACACGTTCTCCTCACCTTATATATGCAAGGATTTAGCGTTCTGGTTTCAGAACAGTTCTCACATTGGAGGGCGTACAACTGCAATCAGTGGTTGTTATTTCGATCTGAAGAGGACAACGACCATCTAGGCTGAAGCCAACATTGATCTCGCGCCGAGGAAGCTAGCTAGAGGGGATGATGGCAATCTCGCGGCGATCTCGCACTGAGGAATCAGGAAGCTAGCTCGAGGGGATGACGGCGATCTGGCGCCAAGGAAGCTGACGAACAAACGAGGAGCACTGAGTCTACCTCAAGCTCTTCGACGACTCCGTATGGCAAATTGACGGTACCAATATGGTGTGAAGCCACGAGTGGTCAAGGCCACGGAGCAGGATCGATGGTGACATCATGAGGCAAATACAGATGCGATGCCAAACGACAGTAGAGAATTTGGTGATCGATGTGAGACCGCAGTTTGCATCAGCTGAGCGCTTGGATTTTTTCACATCACGCATGTGGATTTCAAGCAGTGTTGGATTGACGTTTATTATTCAGTTTAATCTAAAACATTGTTTGAACTGACCGACAAATGCATGAAGTCGATTCCGACTAAAATATCTTTTTTTAGAGAACTTACGTACTTTATTAATCATAGAGACACAGAGTTGATACGTCTCAAACGTATCTATAATTTTTTATGTTCCGTATTGATATTATACCAGTTGTTACATGTTTTATATACACTTGATAGCATTTTTATATATTTTTTGGAACTAACCTATTAACAAGATGCTACAGTGTCACTTCTTATTTTCTGTTGTTTTTGTATTCCAAAAAGCTGTTAAGGAAATATTCTCGGAATTGGACAAAATCAACGTGCCCCAGTATTTCACCGACCCAACCACGGAGTCCAAAGGGGAGACGGAGCCGAGCCACGAGGCGGCCACGCCAACCCTCGGCGTGGCCCCACCTACTGGCGCGCCCTAGGGTGCGTGGGCCCCTCGGGTGCCTGCTGTCGCCGCCCTTTTGCCTATATAAATCCTCCCGTCCAGAAAACTGTAAATACCCTAGCCATATTCAACAAAAAGTTTCAGAGCTGCCGTCGTCGTCAACCCTAACTCGGGAGGGTTCATAAAATCTTCTGGCACCCTGCCAGAGAGGGGAATCATCACCGGAGGGCTCTACATCGCCATGCTTGTCTCCGGAGTGATGCATTAGTAGTTCATCCTTGGACTATGGGTCCATAGCAGTAGTTAGATGGTTGTCTCTCCACTTTGTGCTATCATGTTTAGATATTGTGAACTGCTATCATGATCAAGATCATCTTATTGTAATACTACATGTTATGTTTGCTAGGATCCGATGAATACTGATACTATGATCAAGTTGATTATCAATCTATCTTCATATGTTATTTATGATTTTGCATGCTCTCCGTTACTAGTAGATGCTTTGGCCAAGTAGATGCTTGCAACTCCAAGAGAGAGCAAGTATTTATGCTAGATAGTGGGTTTATGCCTCCAGTAATCAGTAATCTGGGTGAGTGACATAAACATCTAAGGTTGTGGATGTGATGTTGCCACTAGGGGTAAAATAATTCATGCTTAGCTTAAGGGTGTGTCTGTTAAGTCTAATGCATTTGTTTACAATACGCACAACTCTTAATGCAATAATCTGTTGTTTGCAACTTAATACCAACGAGGGGGACACGGATGTTAACCTGGCGGTGGATTATTTGTCATAGATGCAATTGCATAACGGTCTATTATTTTGTCGTAATGCCCAATTAAATCCTTTAGTAATCATCTTGGCATATATATGCATTGTCATGCGCTCACTATTTTATCAATTGTCTAGCTGTAATTTGTTTACCCAGCATGTTAGTTATCTTTATGGAGAGACACCACTTGTGAACTGTGGACCCGGTCCATTCTTTTACACTGATAAAACCATCAACTGCAATCATTGTTCTCTTTTACTTCCTGCAATTACTATTTTTTCACACCATACATTTAATCCTTTGTTTTCAGCAAGCCGGGAAGATTGAGAACCTTCCTGTTTCGTTGGGACAAAGTAGTTTGATTGTGTTGTGTGCAGGTTCCACGTCAACAATCCAGATTGCCTAGAACACCACTTTTTCTAGCGTCGTTGATTACCTTCTGAAGTGCTCCTACTCCTGTTGGATTCGATAACCTTGGTTTCATACTGAGGGAAAATTTGTTGCTGCACTACATCATACCTTCCTCTTGGGGTTTCACAACGAACGTATGTTTTCACGTCATCAAGCAAGAGTAAATACAAGTTGTCTCCCGGATACTAGCCGGGGGCACACCATGCCACATAGACTTACAAGAAAACTCCAACGAACGAGCTAAAAAGTGTGCACCTAAGTTCTGAAGACGATTACCAAAATAGATCGAACACTTGTTAAAGTCAGCGACGAGAGCTTTGATATCTTGAACCATAGGACCCACACTAGAGCGACCCCTCTCCGCTGAGTTGATACGTTGCACAATGGAAAGGCAATTAGTTTGCACAAGCAGATTGTCCATCCCTTCCTCAGTCGCCCAGGAGAGGGCAAAACGTAGTGCACAAGCTTCATCTAGCTCCGGGCAGACCACATTTTGTAAGCCGATACCCGCTGCTGCAACAAACGTACCTTGGTGGTCTCCGGCAACAGCAGCATCATCACCCATACTGTTGGAGGAGGCAAAGAGAGCTGCATCTATGTTGATCTTGAGCAAACCTTCCGGCAGTGGAGACCATGTAGCTGACATAGAGGTCTCACGGTTGTGGTTGGTCCTCACCGGCAACTGATGCGTTAATATAAATTCAACATAGGCCTTGATTTTGTGGTACTGCCACTAGGTGCAGCTTTACCTCCCTCCTCACAGATTTTGATTCTGATGTCCCATAGATGCCCGCAGGTGACAGCAAGAATCATCGCCTGGTGCTCGCTGCATCTAGACATGAAATCCACCAGCCAAAGTTTGGGTGACATAAAGGACTTACGATTCAGGCTAATATCATAATCCTTCTTTAGGCCAGACCAGACTTCCCGAGCAAACGGGCAGAAGAGAAGGGCGTGCTCCACACTTTCCTCCACCGAACAATGAATACAGAAGTCACCGAATTTGTTGTCCAGTTGGAAGACAATGATGGGCAAATCTCCAGAGTGTAATACACATTTTACCCGACACTTTGATTGTTCAAAGGGATTTCCAGAATTTTACTTCAGCTTGAGTATCAGAAGCCATCCCTCGACCAGCCCTGCTGCGCCTCGCAGACACTTCAGTCGATCTTGCAAGTTAGTACGCTGACAAAACGGTGTACATACCAAACTTTCTATGTGGCCACGACAAGAAATTATCAACTCCATGGCGACTAATCGGGACCTAGAGAATCTGATCAGCGATATACTCCGGGAAGGCAGATCGTACCCTTGTTTCGTTCCATGATCCTGCCTCTACATCAAGCAAGAAGTCTACAGTCTGACCCTCTGTGAATGGCGTCGGCGAAGGCAACATTTCAGGTTTGATTCCTAGTATCCAATTGTCTTGCATGATCTTGATGCGTGCGCCATCTCCGACGCCCCAGCGGACTCCTTGTTGGACCAATTTTTGCCATGTAGTACTCCTCCACTGTGAGATCCTGGCTCAGGGCTTAACAGGATTGATAGAATAATCATATCAACAAGTTGCAACTTCTTTTCCGGAAGCTCATCTGGAAGGAACTCCGAGGTTAAGCGTGCTTGGCCTGGAGTAGTCCAAGGATGGGTGACCGACCGAGAACTTGTTCCCGGGTGCGCACGAGTGAGGACAAAGTACGCAGAAAAGACTAGTGTTGATCTGTGGGGCCAGTCTGGAGATCCTAGCAAGCTGGCAGGGGTGACAGGCCCGGCCCGGGGTGGCCGGGGTGTTACAATTTGGTATCAGAGCCGACCCTCGCGGTAACTCGGGCGTGTGCGGGTTAGTGGGCGGACATGTTGGAGCATGTGCTGGCACTGGGCGCACAGACGGGTGCCAAGAGGGGAAGTTCTTGGACTGGGGGCTGACCGACGAGGGCGTCGGTCTTCTAAGGGGGGAAGGATGTGAGATCCTGGCTCAGGGCTTAACAAGATTGAAAGAATACTCATATCAACAAGTTGCAACTTCTTTTCCGGAAGCTCATCTGGAAGGAACTCCGAGGTTAAGCGTGCTTGGCCCGGAGTAGTCCAAGGATGGGTGACCGACCGAGAACTGGTTCCCGGGTGCGCACGAGTGAGGACAAAGTGCGCAGAAAAGACTAGTGTTGATCTGTGGGGCCAGTCTAGAGATCCTAGCAAGCTGCCAGGGGTGACAGGCCCGGCCCGGGGGTGGCCGGGGTGTTACAATTTGGTATCAGAGCCGACCCTCGCGGTAACTCGGGCATGTGCGGGTTAGTGGGCGGACATGTTGGAGCATGTGCCGGCACTGGGCGCACAGACGGTGCCAAGAGGGGAAGTTCTTGGACTGGGGGCTGACCGACGAGGGCGTCGGTCTTCTAAGGGGGGAAGGATGTGAGATCCTGGCTCAGGGCTTAACAGGATTGATAGAATACTCATATCAACAAGTTGCAACTTCTTTTCCGGAAGCTCATTTGGAAGGAACTCCGAGGTTAAGCGTGCTTGGCCCGGAGTAGTCCAAGGATGGGTGACCGACCGAGAACTGGTTCCCGGGTGTGCACGAGTGAGGACAAAGTGCGTAGAAAAGACTAGTGTTGACCTGTGGGGCCAGTCTGGAGATCCTAGCAAGCTGCCTGGGGTAACAGGCCCGGCCCGGGGGTGGCCGGGGTGTTACATCCACGTATAGGACGCAGAACGCGGACACGGTGCATCCCAAAAATCACAATTTGGAAAATACCGGGCTTTAAGCACTCTAGCACACAAAGAGGTAGGGTCGATGAGCAAATTCTTACTGATTGTCCATGGCGATACTCCGCGAACACGTTCCATGTCTGCCTTATTTGCAAATTCTGCCAGAAAGGTGTTGGTACCACCAAGAGGGTGAATCTCCAACCCTTTCGGATTGCCCCATGCAGGCCGAAGCACTGATCTGACCGTCGTAATATGCAATGGGTTGGGAGCCAAGACCTTACTGACAAATGCCCACTTTGGGCAGCCAAGGTACTCGTCATCCTCATCTTCTAGAACAAATACTGCAGATTCTTGCGAAGTGAGGTTGAGATGACCTAACATCTCCGCAACCTTGTCTCATGTCGCGGTTGCCGAAGATCCAGATCTGATGCTTTCCCTTTTCCAGCCGAATCCGATCGCCGGACCGACACATCCCTGCTGTGCGCCGCAGTGCCGTCAGGAGTCTGGCCTCTCTCCCCAACTTGCGATCCAGCCATTAGAGACTTCACAACCACATGTAACCGCACATCACCAAGGGTGGGCAGCGAACCTGGTGCACCCCTTGATTACCCTGAGTGCATTTGGAGACAGGAGGCTCGAGGACACCGGCGGCCGATGCAATCTGTAGGGGGTGGGGTGGGGGTGGACGTAGGTGGTAGACGAGGGCGAGCGAACGACGTCGTCAAACGAAGTTGAGAAAGTCCAGGTTTTCGACTTTGCCGTCGCCAAAGAGGACGCCCTATTCTAATCGACATACTAATGAATGATAGACCCAGTGTTGGGTCGGCACTGACTCGGATGTGAACGGAATGTTCCGACTAAAATATCTTGGTGCAGGATTGCACAGCCTATTTGTTCTGATGAACGCGAAATCGTACCGGAGCTGTAGGACGACGCCGGCCGGCGACGGTAGTGTCTCCGGCGACCACTATACGGATTTTCACGCAGAGCCAAGATGTCGGTTTTACTAGCAGCAAGATCACTCGATCTAAATATGCTGGTGGCAGGCGACAAGGGCCTGCTACTGCTCAATTCTTCTCTCCATTGTTGTCGGCGTACAGGAAGAGGGGGGCCCCCTCGTATGTACGTCGATCGCCCGGCCCGGACGGACTCGCGCCGCTCCCCCACAGAGGCGGCGTTACACCCCGAGGAGGCCCCGGGTGGAAACCCGGGGTCGGCCTCCTCTCCGCGGGAAGAACCAGCTTGAAGGCCACCCTACCTGGGAGCAAGGAACCGGCATGTGGCGAAAGATTCCTGAGCCACCCCTCAGAGGGGGTGGCTTCACAGAGAAGGAAACACAACAGATGTCAGAGACAAGACCGCACAGGCCCCCTGCCCGCTGCAGCCGAGACATCGACAAGACCCCGCGCACCGTCCCATCCAGATAGGTGTAGGACGCTGCACTACGCTTGGGCCTGCGACAAGACTGGACCGGCCGTCAACTCAGACCCGGCAGAGGAAGCGGCATGGAAGGCAACACGGCCCGGACGGCGCCACGACGACAACAGAGGGTCGCCACTTGGAGGAGCAGCTCGACACGTACCTCGCCGCGGAGGGAAGCTTCTAGAGTGGCCGCGTGTGGTGTTCCCTTGACGGTATAAAAGGAGACCCGAGGCCACGGAGGAGGCAAGCAACTCTTCTCATTAGACTCATAGCTCGGGGGCTAGACGACCTCACCTCAGAGACCTTCCCGAGGTGAAGCTCGGATAGACTTGGAGCACGTTAGAGAAGATTGTAGACAGCACATTGTACAACACCATCTAGGATCAATCAAGTCAGACAAGCAGGACGTAGGGCATTACGGGGTGACGCGGCCTGAACCTGGGTAAAATCTCGTGTGTTCATGCTTGTTTTCCGGAGACAGACGTCGGAGTACCTCGCGCCCTTCTACCGAACAATCAGGGGGTGATCGCCATCCCCGGTGTTCGAGTTCCAAAACTCGACAATTGCATCTCGACGTGTCTATAATCAAAAGTATCGAATCTTCAGTTTCTAAAAAAATACAAACTTGCTCTTGCTATAAATATTCATCCACTATAATTTATCAAGTGGTATTGAAGATCTCTTTGGATCTTCAAATTTGATTACGGAAAATGATAAAAAAGGCAATTTTAGGACCGTGGTTAGACGACGATCAACTTGATCTGCTGGACCTTGGGGAGGCATAGGAATGGAGTGGTCTTCGAGGTTCACACTCCTTCGACAGCGACCGCCATCCGGATGGTAGAAGACGAGACTGACTTGTGGCGAGCAGCGAGGATGTTTAGGGGTAGGCTAGAACCCGTAAACAGGTCGAGGGTTGGCGAGTGATGTTTTTTGTTGGGACAATTGCTTAAGTGCCCTGGTTCTCTCTAGTTTATCTGCTTGTACCCTACCCGCGTAGTTTCTCTCGTCCGTGCCCTGGCAAACTCGCCGATGGCCCGCGGACGGCCAAGGCGGCCGTTTCCGTCTGGTCAACCTCGTTTGACCGTAACTTGGCCTGACTTGTGGGGTCGGCCTGGCGCGGCTTGTGAGTTGGAAGTGGGAACGGTCAAGTGGGGACAGGGAGCGAGTTAAGTGGGGACATGAAGCGAGTTAGGTGGGGACATGAAGCGAGTTTAAGTGGGGTCAGGAAGCGAGTTTAAGTGGGGTCTCGGCCCCAAGATTAACACGTCGTTAACACTGAATTAACTGATTAGGAAACAAGTCATTTTTATTGATTTGATTAGTACGTCGTTAACACTGAAATTAAACTGAAATTATGATTCATATTCACTGGAAACTGAAACTGAAATTACGTCTTAACACTGAAACTGAAGTGAAATTAGGATTCATAATTAGAAATTGAAAACTGACACGATTAGCAGAAGATTAATATTACTATTAACATTGATTACAAAAGATTCCGGCGGCTTTACAGAAGATTAGACAAGATTAGCAGTGCTTTATGCACTGCTAGCTGCGGCCTAATACTACTACTAATCAGTGTTGGAGATATGCCCTAGAGACAATAATAATTAAGTTTATTATTTATCTCCATGTTTATTATTAATGTTTGTATCTTTATGCTACAACTGTATTGGGTACTTGTATAGCAAATACAACGTATGCAAGAGGAAAACCTCCGATACACGTGTAGAGATACGAACGGAAAAAGAGTTCCTGGTCTTGTCTCTACACTAGCCTATCTTGTTGCTCGATGATCGCGTTTTCCTGATCATGGACTTTGTATAAGTCATTCAACTATAGGAGTGGATTATCGGAATGCTAATCGCACTGAACCGACCCACCGTATGATCTTGCTATGAGACAAATCGTCGACGATGAAATAGCAATTGATCATCTATTTAGTTATCATTAGCTAGATCCCTATGCTATGAGAATATCTTGTGACCGCTTATTCGACATTCGAGTTTTGATTTCCATCAAACGTCTTGCAGTAACATGGGACTATGATAGGTGGCTTTTGGGTTTGAACTAGAATTTGTATTGGAACAGAGATCGTTCAAGAATGGCACTTACTCCTCCAGACGATGGAGAGATACATCCTCTAGGCCATCTCAAGTATTGTTGTTGTCACCCAAATCGTCTGGCCAGACACAAGCGTGATTTATCACGGGACAACATAAATACGGAAAGAGAAAAGGGAATGATATTGGTACGAGAATAATATGTGTTATGATCAAAGGGTTTGATCACACTAGAGCACATTGTTTCAATCTCGAGATGTCATTGGTATCGTGCACGTAAGGGGATTAAGCGTAATGGTTAACGCACAGGTTCTGTTGTTCATTCACAACACAAGGGTGCCAGTACGAATGCCTAACCCACTGTTGGTTATTGTTTGGTAAGCTCCCAAATAATACTTTGTGATTGCTGAACCTTTCGGTTCACACACTTAAGCTGTAGGTCAATCTTTGATCGAGAGTAAAGATGTAGTTTTAGTGGGAATGAGATTGTGTCGGAGTAGCTCCGATGTCACTGGGACTTGTTCCGGTGAATTATAAGTTAGAGAGAATGCGGACATCTAATGTCCCAGGATGATAGGAATGGTTTCTATCGTCTGCGGATTTAATCCGAGTGCTTATGAAGAAGGAAATATTGTTCCGATGTTTTGTTGGCGGATACTAGGTATCCCGGTTCATATAAATATGAGTTATATGATAAGTAATTAATTCCGGGAATTTTCTGTAAAAGGAAATATTCATTTAGAAATTAATTAGACAAAACAATTAATTATTTATTTAATTAATATATTGGAATACCTCAGCTAAAATGAAACTGGTTTCAGTTTAAGCTAAACTGAAACTTTCTGAACTTTCTTGGCAGTGCTATGTGAACCTTCTCGCGCGTGACATGTGAACCTTCAGACGGAACATGAAGTGAACTTTTTTCCTGAACAATTTTCGACAAGGTGAACTTTTTTTCGCAATTCCACATGAACTTTGTTTCTGAACCAAGTGAACCTTTTTATATGACAGGAGTGAACTTTTTTCTGAATGAAGAGATAACTTTTCGAACTGTCTCGGCAATGATATGTGAACCTTCTCGCGCATATACTGTGAACCTTTAAGACGTACATGAAGTGAACTTTTTTCCTAAACAATTTTCGTCAAGGTGAACTTTTTTTCGCAACTGCACATGAACTGTCGGAGTATCGGCATTGGAGACAGGAGATGGGGGTCCTCTAGCCGAGGGTGAATCGTAGGGAAGAAGGTGGACGTCGTCAAGGTCGGGATCGAACACGGCGGTTTACCCAGCTTCAGGCTCCACGGCGGTGGCGGAGCCCTACGTGCTGCTATAACTCACTATAAGGCGGATCGCCGTGTTACAGGTTACAATGAGTAGATTGGATATAGGATGAGTTGCCCTAAGGGCTTCCCTGGTCTGGCTTATATAGGCGGCCGGACCTAGGGTTATAGGAATATTGCGTGTCCGGCAAGTACTGAGAGTCCTAAACTTGTCCGCCAAGTCTACCGCCTTCCGTCTTGGACTTGTCGGCGTCGTGGGCTTCGGCCTTGGGCTCTCCTTGCCGGCATCCGCTTCCCTTATCGTCAGCTATCTGGGCCGCCCGGTAGGCCAAAGGCCTTGCCACCTCTGCGGGCCACCCTGGACTAGCTGGATTACACCATGTTGGTTGTACCCCCTTGTGATAGGACCCCAACATTAGCCCCCAGGAGGGTCCGAGTTCTTCAGTTGCCGGCTTGTCTTCATCCTGTAAATGTTGTCGGTTTCTGAAGAGCTTGAATCCTTCTGAAGTTGAATCAGGCGGCGATCCGACAAGAAGTACCCGGAATATCGCCGCCAACATGGGTAAGACGGCTCTAACCTCCTGTCAGGAATCTTTCCCCTGTGCTGTCAAATTGATTGGACTGGTCAAGGCCTTCGTGACGTCACTGGGTCCACGGCAGTTTGAAAACCAGTGCACGCACGATGATGACCACCCCACTACGCGCGAGAATTGAGGCGCCGGCGCCGCTCGTCTTCGCTCCACCTTGTAGATGATGGACACGTGACCCATGTCAAGGCCCGCACAGCGCCTGCACGAATCTCGGAGCGCTTCGGGGGAGTTAACACGGCGATTTCCTCGGAGAGGATCCACTGTGCCATTTCCCCCCCTCGCGTGTCGCTTTCACTCGATCCACCGCGCCTTGTTCCCGCAACCACTCCGGCGACCTTGCACTCTGGTGAACCGCGCCTTTCCACTCCTCTGAGCAATGGATTCCGGCGGGCGTTCACCCTCGGCGGCGGCGGGCAAGCACACGGCTGCGAGATCTGAATTTCCCGCGGCGGCGACGGCGGCGCCCCTCGACGCCGTCCCCTTGGCTTCCATGCCTCCCGCAACGGATGCGGGCGGCGTGGAGGCTTCTTCCTCAACTCCGGCGCCCCCCATCAACCCTTCCACGGCCTTCCCCCATTCCTCGATGCGAGCAGAAGAGGCAGACGCGGTGGCGGATGCAGAGGACCTCGGCGACGAGCTCGCCGGAGAAGAAGAAACGATGGATCTTGGGTCTCGTTATTGGCTTCCGTCTTGCATGACGGAGGCCTACGCCCAGGGGTTGTCGGATGCCGGATTTCTCCCTCCCAAGACGGAGAGTTTCTGGCAGATTCCCGGCAACGAGACCATCCTCGAGCCCCAAGATGACGAGAGGGTCGTTTTGGCGTCACACCTCCTCCGCGGTATGGGCTTGCCTCCTTCCGCCTTCTTTTCTGCTATACTTAAGCATTATGGGCTGCAACCGCATAATATTGCGCCCAATAGCATCTTAGTATTAGCCGGCTTCCAGGCCCTCTGCGAAGGGTACTTAGGCATAGTTCCAACCGTGGAGTTGTTTAAGTATTGCTTCATATGCCGCCGGCAAACAATTGTCGGCGGCCAGCTTGCGACCTGCGGCAGTGTTACATTTAACTGCCGCAGAGGTAGCTGGTATCCAAAGATCCCGGTCATTGAATCGGTGAAGAATTGGACAAGCACCTTTTTTTACTGTAAGGATATCCCGGCACCCGGTCAGTCGGTGGGGATCCCTCCTTTTGAGAATTGTCCGCCAAAGTATGCGGACCATTGGACGGAGAAGGCGGCAACCAATTTGCCGGAGGAATAACGCCGCGCCTTTAGGCGGATGGAGTTCCTCGCGAAGACTATGGCGCCCCCTCGTCTTGATGGAGCTGACACCATCGTGTGTTGGCTGTCGAGGAAGATTATGCCACTTCAACATCGTCCGCTGAAGATGTGCGAGTACCAGCCGAACGCAGCCGACAGCGCTACTCTTGACGAGGACGTGCTGCTAATTCGACTGAGGGCCCTCATTGTGTCTTCCAAGGTTAAGGCGACTGAGGGCGTCCCCATGTTTACTTTCGACAACCCTGCTCCAGCGGTAAGATGTTTACCTTTTTCATTTGCCTATACGCCGGCTTCTTGTACTAACACATAGTTGTCTCCGCAGCTGATGAGCCTGGCGGAGAACGAAATGGCGTGCCTTTGGTACGAGGCAGATACCAGCAGGACCAAGAAGCGCAAGGCCCCTGCCACCTCTACCAAGGACATGGAGAAGAAGAAGAAAGCGGCCTTGGCTGGTTCGGCTGGTGCCGGGAACCCGGCGGACAAGGCCTCCGGCAAGCGGTAAGAAAACAGTCTTGACGCCATTTTTGCACACACTTGAATGATGTCTGAACCTTCTTTTTATCCTTCATGCAGCATAAAGCTTACCTTGCCAAAGCTGCGTGGTAAGCCTCGCTCGTCTCCCGCCATTGCTCCCGGCACCCCAGTGACATTCTCTCCGGGTACATACTCGGAGGGCCAACCTGGGATTAACTACGCCACCAGGGCTGCGAGCATGGCGGCTGCCGACAAAAAGACTGCTGACCCAACTTCCACCACGGCTGAAGCTTCGGCTAAAGATGCCGCCACCTTCATTAGGATGAAGGTGGAGATGGGAGGTGCTGATGGCGGTGCGTCAGGCGTAAGCCCTCGCACTGCCAGGGTGATAAATCCCCTGCAGACCCTTGTCGACATGCGCCGCAGCTGCCGCGGCCAATGGGACCAACTGCATGAAGAGATTGAGGTAAGCCGGCCTATAGCCCCAGCCCCTGATCACTTTGGCTGTTAAAAAAATTCTTTTTAGCCGGCAAGGTGATCATAAAGCTATTTTTGGCCGAGGACTTACTTCTCCTTTTTTTTTGCTCCTTGTTCGATAGATTGCTTTCTCCTCCAACAAGGAGCTTTTCCAAGCCGCAGAGGCTAAGAATGCAGAGTGCCGCCAACTGAAACAAGAGCTTGAGATGAAGGATGCGCAAATTGCGAGCTATGAAGAGGCTCGCAAAAAAATGAAGGTGACAAATTTTACTTTGCCTTCAATTTTTTTTATTTGCTTTCTTTTACTCTGCCGACAACTTGCTTTAGTTGGGCTCTCCTTTTTGTATATTTTTTTGTAGAACTGTTAAGCACTGCCCGAGAAATTCTTGCGAATTCGGGTGACATGCAAGCTCTAATGAACGAAGCTGCAGATCTTGCCGAAACAATCCTCAAGCTGAAGGCGGAGCATACCAAGGAATTGGAGAAACGCGATCTGGAGCACGCCCAAGCCCTTAGCCAGCTTACTGAACAGCTGCAAAATCTTGGCAACAGTTTAGCAACTATTACCCAGAACACCAAGAATCAGCAGGAGCTGCATGCCCAAGCCGTGCGACGGGCTGAAGAAAAACTTGCTCAGCATGAAGCCGAAATCGCCGCCATTCAGGAGCATGTGCTAGGTAAGATCCGTCAATTTTGCTTCGCCATTTGAGCAATTATATGTTTGTCTTAACCGTTTGTCCCTTGTTTTCAGTGCCGGCTGGTTTTGATGACCAATCCGACTCCGCGCCGTGCCCTTCACGCCTCCGCCAAATTGGCGGCTTGATCCGCCGTGCCGTCAACGCAGGACAAGCTCTTGCCAACAAACTTTATCCCAGCACGGAGAGCGACCCCATTGACTTCGAATTCCCGCCCGAGCTTCTTGAGAAGCTCAGCCAAGAATATGAAAGCAACATGCGATCGGCTGCAAGGGGAGGAGCGAAGAAAGCGCTTGTTCTGACCAAGGCCTGGTATCCGGACGCCGACATCCACCAGCTGACAGAATTTATGCCGACCGAAGATGAAGACGGCAATACCCTTGAGGTCGCACAAGTGCAAACTTCAGTGCAAGGGTATGCCACGTGCATCGCCAACATGGTGGACCTTGGTAAATTCTACAAGGCACATCCAGATCCCCATGGCGGCGCAAGCACTTCAGCTCCAGCCCCAGGCTTGTCGGACAAGGAGAAGGCGGACGAGGTGTTGGCGGACGAGGAGTTGGCGGACGAGGAGGATGTTCCTGAAGGTAGCGCCAGCCCCAAGACCGTTTCGGCACCTGCAGTTTAAACCTGCACAAACAATTTATGTTGCCTGCATTAGTATGTAATGCAGAAGAAAACTTTGTCGTGCGTTGTAAACTATATTTATTTTGTGTATGGACCAACTTTTATGCTACACTTGGCGGTAGGCTAACTTAAGTGGCCCGCCTTAAAATGTGTTTTGTGTTCATACATTTGAATTTTTCGTATGTTGGCGGTACCTCATCACAATGACTTTAGCTGTGCCAACCAGGTGCTATACCAATTAGTTTAGACACAGAGACCAAAGCCGGCATTTTGGTGCCAACTACATACTACTTGGCAACCCATGCATAAACAAACAAAACAGACAAACTAGGCGGTGCAAAATTTGTTTTGCTTTTAATTTTAGCCGGCAGGCGGCAGATGTCAAAAGTTGTCGGACCATTGGCTCTGAGCCTAGAGAAAAAATCTACTTGGTAACTTTTTTGACATGGCATGAAAATGATTACAAGAAAAGACAAAAGATGGCATGACTCTCAAAACTAAAATGAGCACCACAACTTTTATTTCATGATCATAATGTACTTGATACAATGTGGAAATTGCTATGTGTAGAAAGGACGTTGCTGCTCAATGTTCCAAGGCCTCTTGGTTTCCTCATACTTGTCGTCAACTTTCCGCTTGCGTTTGCGGCCACGAGTCTTCCTGTAGTCGTCTTTGATGTCCATCAAGTAGTAGGATCCATTGAGCAACACCTTGCTGACCACAAAAGGTCCCTCCCATGGCGGGGATAGCTTATGCAAGCCTTTCCTTCCTGTCTTGGATTAGGCGGAGAACTAGATCACCTACCCTAAAGCTTCGTTTCCTAACTCTACGGCTATGATAGCGGCGCAGGCTTTGCTGGTAGATGGCTGATCGAGCCAAGGCAACATCTCGCTCTTCGTCAAGTAGGTCTAGTCCGTCTTGTCTTGCATCTTCTGCGTCTTCTTGATGTAGGCTTGCATTCTGGGAGAATCGAACATCATGTCGGATGGCAGTACTGCCTCAGCCCCATAGACTAAGAAGAAAGGAGTGAACTTTGTTGATCTGTTTGGAGTTGTTTGCAAACTCCAAAGGACAGATTGCAATTCGTCAACCCAAGCCCCGGCTGCCCTGCGCAATGGTACTTCGAGACGTGGCTTAAGCCCCTGAAGAACTAAGCCATTTGTACGCTCTACTTGTCCATTAGATTGTGGATGAGCAACGGAAGCTAGGTCAAGGCGGATGCCGTGCTTGTAACAGTACTCCTCAACTTCTCCTTGGGAGAGATTCGTGCCGTTGTCGGTTATGATGCTATGAGGCACCCCGAACCGAGCGATTATTCCCCACAGAAAATTGGCGGCAGTGGCGCCATCAAGCTTTTTGATAGGTTTAGCTTCAACCCATTTTGTGAACTTATCTACAGCCACAAGCAAGTGTGTGTAGCCGCCAGGTGTCGTCTTAAAGGGTCCAACCATGTCCAAGCCCCAGACTGCAAAGGACCAGGTGATGGGTATTGTCTTGAGCGCCTGAGCCGGCAAGTGAGGTTGCCGAGCATAAAGCTGGCAACCCTTGCACGTCCCACAATTTCCTCAGCGTCTGACTTGGCCGTCAACCAGTAGAATCCCTGCCGAAAAGCTTTCGAAACAAGGGAACGAGATGCCACATGGTGACCGCAATCGCCAGAATGGATCTCGTCTAACAGGTTGCGTCCTTCCTCCGGTGAAATACAACGCTGGTAAACTCCGGTAGTACTACGCTTGTATAGTCTCACCGTTGATAATTGTGAAAGCTTTGGCTCTTCTTATGATTTGCCGCCTTAATACCTCATCATCCGGCAACTCTTGGTTCGTCAAGAAATTCATGTAGGGGTTGTCCAGTCCGGCTTCACCAAATAGACCGCATAGCTTGCATCTTCTGCTGGTTCCGCTGCTTCTGGATCCAAATGGTCAGCTCCTTTGATGGACGGCTTGTAGAGGTGTTCCAGGAAAACATCCTTTGGCACCTTTTTGCGCTCAGATCCATGCCTGGCAAGTGTGTCTGCCGCCTCGTTCTGAGCTCTCGAATGTGACGAACTTCGTAACCTAGGAAGCATTTGGCAAATTCATCGACAGTGGCTCTGTAAGCCGCCATCGTTGCGCTTTTTGCATCCCAAGTTCTCCGAATCTGCTGTGCCACCAAGTTGGAATCGCCGTAACATAGAATGCGCTGGATGCCGATTTCTTTGGCAATGTGCAAACCATGAAGGAGCGCTTCATATTCGGCAACGTTGTTTGTTGCCTTGAAATGAATTTGGAGCACGTAGCTCAACTTGTCTCCTTGTGGGTTTCGAAGCACAACCCCAGCCCCAGACCCTTGGAGCATCTTGGATCCGTCAAAGTGCATGATCCAGTACTCTGACTCAGGGAGAGGGATTTCTTCCATACTTTATGTCCAATCTGCCACAAAATTGGCAAGTGCCTGAGATTTGATGGCAGTTCTGGGCTTATATGAGATGTCGAACGCAGCAAGTTCAATACCCCATTTGGCGACTCGGCCAGTGGCTTCAGCGTTGTTGATGATATCACCCAAGGGTGCTTTGCTCACAACCGAGATGGAATGATCCTGAAAGTAATGCCTCAACTTTCTGGCGGCGAAGAATACGCCGTATGTCAGTTTCTGGTAATGTGGGTAACACTGTTTTGAAGCGGAAAAAACTTCGCTGACAAAGTATACTGGTCTTTGTTCAGGAGCTTCCGAGCCTTCTGTTTTGCGTTCCACAGCCAGGACGACGCTAACAACCAAGTTGGTTGCAGCGACGTAAAGCAGCATGGGCTCCTCTGAACGAGGTGCTGCCAAGATTGGCGGAGATGTTAACGCGGCCTTAAGCTGTTCCAAGGTGGCATCTGCTTCATCTGTCCACTCAAAGTTGCCGGATTTCTTCAACAGCCGGTAGAGAGGCATTGCCTTTTCTCCAAGGCGGCTGATGAAACGACTGACGACAGCGGCTGAGCCAGCTAAACGCTGCACGTCCTTAAGGCATCGGGCCTTTTTATGTTGAGAATCGCTTTGATTTTTTCCGGATTCACCTCAATTCCTCGTTCGGAAACGATAAAGCCGAGCAATTTGCCGGCAGGAACCCCAAAAGTGCATTTCTTTGGGTTGAGCTTCATCCTGTACGCGCGAAGATTATCAAAGGTTTCTCGCAGATCGTCGAGCAAATCCGCCTTTTTGCGAGACATGACGGCAATGTCGTCTATGTAGACGTGAACATTACGGCCAATTTGCTCGTTTAGGCATCTCTGCATGCAACGCTGGTAAGTTGCGCCGGCATTTTTCAGACCGAAAGGCATCGTTACGTAACAGAAGATTCCTACGGGGGTAGTAAACGACATTTTCAACTGATCCGACTCGCGCAGTTTAATTTGGTGGTACCCGGAGTACGCATCCAAAAAACACAGCAATTCAGAGCCGGATGTTGAGTCGACAACCTGATCGATACGTGGTAACGCGAAGTGGTCCTTAGGACAGCACTTGTTCAAACCGGTATAATCGATACACATCCTCAGCTCTTTATTAGGTTTCGGAACCATTACAGGATTTGCCAACCAGTCTGTATGAACTACTTCCCTAATGAAACCAGCATCTAGTAACTTGATGATCTCCTTTCCTATTGCACACCGCTTCGCCTTTCCCTGGCGCCGTGCCGCCTGCTTCACCGGTTTGGATCCTTCAAAATCGTTGAGAGAGTGCTCGGCAAGTTCCCGGAGTACACCTGGCATATCAGCAGATGTCCATGCGAAAATGTCCCCGTTCTCACGGAGGAACTTGACGAGCGCGCTTTCCTATGCGTCAGATAAGCCGGAACCAATGGTGACTTGCTTGGAACTGTTGCCCGGCACCAGGTCTACCTGCTTTGTGTGCTCTGATGCCTTGAAGGTGCTCTTGTTGTCGGCGGTTTTGACGGCAGCCGGCAACTCATTGGTCTTGGCCTCCTTCCTTAGCATCTCTAGCTCTTCAGCGTGGAGGACGGCCTCAGCAAAGGCGGCGTTGCCTCTTTCACACTGCTTGGCTTTCTCGAAGTCGCCATTGACGGTAATGGTACCATTGGGTCCAGGCATCTTCAACTTACTGTAGATGTAACATGGTCGTGCCATGAACTTGGCGAACGCCGGGCGACCAAAAATGCAGTGATAAGCGCTTTTGTGCCAAAGGTAACCTCCAGCCTTATGCTGCCTATGGATTTAGCTTGCTTCCCCGGAACGATGCCATGAAACTTGACCTTGCTGTAGTCAAGCTGGTCTTCCGTCAAATTCATGCGCTTCAGCGTCTCTTCATACATGATGGTGAGACTGCTGCCACCATCCATCAGCATCTTGGTGAGTCTGAAGTTGTCGACGATTGGGTCGATGACAAGAGCGTACTTGCCTGGGCTTGGCACGCGATCGGGGTGGTCCTCTCTGTCCCATGTGATTGGCATCTCGGACCAGTTCAAGTATTGAGGTACGTCTGGCACCGTGGCGTTTAGCTCACGAAGTTCCGCCTTTTCCTCTTTTGCCGAAGGAGTTCCCAGGAAACAGACTAAACTGCCTTGTACATTGGGGAACTTTTTGTCCTTTCGTGGTGGCTTGGGGTCCTCGTCCTCAGAGATAGACATAGCCTCCTCGTCGTCTTCCTTTTTTGACTTCGCCGCCTTCTTCATCTTTTTGGGATTCCAGCCCACCTCGGGGTCTTTCTTGGCTTCATCCATGAATCGGCATTCCCCCAGCGTGTGGTTGACTTTGCCCTGTCCTGCGTGGATTGGGCAAGGTAAAGTTTTGGCGTGTTCCCACGACAAGCGTGCTTGCCGGAGTTATCTACCTTGCCTTTCCACTTGTTGTCGCCGCCACCGCCTTTTCCTTTGAAGGCGGCCGCGACCTCGTTGGACGTTCCGGCTCTGTCTTCCTGGGGAGCTTTGCGCTTGTTGTTGGCGCGCCTACCTGGTGCCATGTCGTGGACGGCATCCGTTTCGCGGGCATCGTCATCAGCTTGCGCATACATGCCGGCAACTTCTAACATGACGCCGAGGTTTTTGCACTGCATCCGAACGAACTTGTGCCGAAGGCTGGTCCCTTTGAGTAATCAGTGGTGAAGGCATGGATGGCCTGGTTGTCGTCTACGTTCTCGCAGCTGGCCTTGGTCTGGATCCATCTGGCCAGAAAAGCGGTTGCTGTTTCGCCCGGGCTTTGCACACATCTTGTCAGATCGGTGTACGTGTTGGGCCTCTTGTACGTTCCTTGGAAGTCCTGGGTGAAAACCCGCTCCATGTCACGCCAGCAATGGATGGACTTTTCCGGCAAGTTTTCGATCCAGCTTCTAGCCGTTCCTTCCAGCGTTAAGGGAGGAAACGTGCCGCAACCAGACCGTCGCCGCCGGCAATCTGAACTGCCAGCGCGTAATCTGAGAGCCATGAGTTTGGCTTGTCCACGCCGTTGTACCTTGGGTAGGTTTTTGACACGGATGTCATGTCCTTAGGAACAGCAGTGACGCGGATTGCTGGGCCAAAACACACAGGTCCAAGATAAGATTGTTCTTTCCAGCCTTAATGTCATTGAGGCGGTGCCTTGCGTCTTCTGGAGCGAGTTGGCGGATATTTCTATCGACGTCAGGCTCGTCCTGCGCGGCTTTGCCTTTGCTGAGCCTGGGCTCTTCGTGATGTACACTGCGTCCGCCTCCGTGCCTAGGCGCGGGAGGCGGGGAACGCGTGCGATCTCTACTCCGTCTTGGTGTGGCGGGCCATTGTTGCGGCTGCCGCCACCTTGTGGTTGCTGGTCGTTTCCTCTGCTGCCGCTTTCGTTGCGTCTAGGCGGAGGAGGTGCTTCGTTCTTCTGTCCGCCAGTGCGTGATGCTTCGTCCCGCTGCCTTTTGGGAGGCGACGGTTTGTGAGGCTCTTTGCTCTTGTCCTTTCTGAAAGGACAATGATGTCGCCTAGAGGGGGGTGAATAGGCGATTAAAACTTTTCCGGTTTAGGCTTGCTAATTGCGGAATAAAACTAGGTGTTTAAATTAACAAGCCAACAACCTAAATAAACTAGGCTCACCTATGTGCACCAACAACTTATGCTAAGCAAGACAAGCAACAAGGTGATAGCAATATAGAATACTTCAACCACGAAGGCTATCACAATGTAAATTGCATAAGTAAAGAGCTCGGGTATAGAAATAACCGAGGCACGCGGAGACGAGGATGTATTCCCGAGTTCCTCCTTGTTAAGGGAGTACGTCTCGTTGGAGAGGTGTGAACCGCCACAACGGTTCAACAACCACAAAGGTTCACCTTCTTCTCCGATGAACCGCACCACAAAGACTTGGTTCACCTTCCACTATCGGTATTCCTTCGAGGCGAATCCGGAGCCTTTCAACAACAATCCGGGGCACAACCCACAATGGGATTGGGGGCTCCCGAACGGCTTTCAACAACAATCCGGGGCACAACCCACAATGGATTGGGGGCTCCCGAACGGCTTCAAGTGACCACACAAGGGTCCAACCACCACAAAGGCGTCTAGGGTCCAAGGACCCAAGAGTAACAAGTTCACAAGATTTCAACTTCCACGAATCCTCGTGGAGAGCACACCGATGCACCAAAAGCAAAAGGCAAGAGCACAAGTGCTCAAATCCTCCACTCTCAAATTCCAACAAAGCAACAAATGCTTACGGGGGAATAAGAGAGGAAGAACAAAGAGGAGAACCACACAAGAACTCCAAGAACTAGATCCACTATGTTCCCCTCACTTAGAGGAGAGATTGATTGGTGGAAATGTAGATCTAGGTCTTCTCCTTCAATCCTCCAAAATCAAAGAGTTTGGGTGGAGGGATTGGGAGATATCAAAGAAATGAGCTTGCAACAATGAAGGAGAGAGAAAGCAAAACGTGCTGGGCAGAGCTGACTGGCTGGAGGTAGGTGGAGGGGTATTTATACCCCTCCCAGAAAAGTAGCCGTTGCAGTCAAGAATCACACCGGATTTTCCGGTCCAAGTGACCGGAGACTCTGGCCTGGGCCGGAAGCTCCGGCCCCCACCAGGGGTGAACCACTAAGAGCACGGGGCAGCTCGGGCAAAACATTCCGGCCATAGGGGCCGGAAACTCCGGGACAGGGCGGAGACTCCGGCCCAAGGGTCGGATACTCCGGCCTAGGCCAGGAGCCGAACCTCCAAAACTTCGACAGGGAAACCCAAGGACCGGAGACTCCGGTCCAGAAGACCGGAGACTCCGGCCTGAAAGCAGTGAAACTTCAAAACCTGAAATGCAATAACTTTTGTAAGGAAACACCAAACGAGATGAAACCAACAAGGTTGGAAAGATAACGACGAGTGCTTTCCTACAAATATGGAGGAGATATCACATAAGTGAGGTATGGACCTTATCTCGAGGAAGACCGGTAATATTTCCAAAACCGAGAATGCAACAAGTTTTCCATCCGGACTCCGTTTTCAATGATCTTGGGCTTGCTCCGAAGATAACCACAAGCACTACAAGATCATGCATATACACATCATAGTCCATCATGTGAGGAAGATAACACAAGAGAGAGTTTGACCTCTCTACAAGAGACGAACCGTAAAACTTTCAACATCAAAAACATCACAAGATATCCAAATGAAATCCGTTTTTGATGAACTAGAGCTTGGTATGGGGATGAACACAAGCTCTAAATTCTCACATGGATAAAAACCAAATAAGAACCAAGAAAGATGATATGCCAAGTATGCAAAGGTTTGAGCTCTCCACAAAGATGCGATCAAGTTACTCACTTGAGAACCCCTCTTGATAGTACGCCGTCTATCCTATAACCCGGTCTCCCACTAACACCATGAGACCGGTAAAATAGAAAACCTATCAAGATCATACCTTTGCCTTGCGCATTCCACTTGAGCTAGATGATGACGATCTTGATCTCTTCAAGTGGACCTCCTTTCTTGATTGCGCTTTGCTTGGTGAAGACATCTCCAAATGCTCCCCCATACTCCATTATGGGAGAGCCTCGCAAAGCTCCATCTTCATGTCTCCTTTGCAAGCTTCAATCAAATGATATCTTCCGAGATGGATCATATTGAGCTTGCACTTCATCTTCTCTACACATGACCATTCTTCATATAAACCCTTGAGTAGAGCATTGATCATCATGTAATCTTCTAGAGTCCAACACATGAACTCCAATCTTTTCCAATGGACAAGATCTACAAGCATATCTCAATGCAAACATTAGTCCATAAGGATTGTCATTAATTACCAAAACCACGCATGGGGCAACAAATGCACTTTCACTTTCCCTTGCCATGGCTGCTGGAGCCGGATGGGTCCTCGGGTTGGCCATTGGCGGTAGCTTTGCACGCGTCTGACTTCAACTCCATTCTTCCTCCTAACACGCCCGCCAACTCCGCGCGGGAATCGGCACGGGCTTGCTGTTCGAGGGCTTTTTCCACGAGGGCTGCGGTGTAGAAGATCTTGTCATCGTTGTTGTAATCGTTACCCGTGAGGATATCGAGGGCAGCCGCTGTGTTAAGGACTGGGGTTGCGAAAATTGGAGCACCCTCCTTGTTTCGCCGCTGAGGTGCCGAAGCCCACTCAAATCCAAGCTTCTGGGCAGGTGACTTGTACTCCTCAGGAGGCGGATCGTCCTTCCTCCTGCTTTTCTTCCCAGCCCCAGGCGCTTTGGCGGCTGGGGTTGTGGTGAACAGATTTCTGGCGGCGACAACGTTGGCGCGCTCCGCCTTGGCCTCGTTGATCATGTTCTGGACCTTGAGTTCTTGCTCATCGAGGGCACGGGATTGTTTTACAACTGAAGCGTGGAGCTTCTCCCAGTACTCCGGATTGGCATCGTCGGGAACCGGCGAGTTTAGGATGTCGTCGAGGGGCGGGCCATGTTTGCCGCTGGTGCCGCCTTTTTCCAAGTTCGTCTTCTTCTTGGGAGCCGGCGGAGGCTCAGGGCTAGCTTCGTCTGCTGCGGTCAAGCCGGCCCCGTTACCGTCCGCTTCTTTTGCCGGATCAGTCTCAGTGACGTCGGCCATAAAGGCCTGCTGCATGGTTGTGTCAGAGTTGACCGCCGCCTCGGAAGGCGCGGGATCAGCTGTTGCGAAGCACTTTTTGACCTTTGACTCAAACATGCTGGCAGAATCCTCCTCGGAGTCTGAATCTACGTTGACATGAACGGTAGATTCATATCCGGCATCTGACTGCGCATCCTCCTGGAGGGCAGGAAGGATCGATTCAGGATCGCAGCCATGTGGGTGGGAGTCGGATCCCATGCCGGCAATGCCGACGAAGTAGGAATCTGAATCTGCGGACTCCCCGGAGGAGGCGGATTCAGATCCGTCTTGCGAGTAGTCGGACTTAGGGTGGCGGGTGGGTCCCCAAAGGGTGTGGTTTTTCGGGAAACCCATGGCTTCCGGGGTGAAGCCGATGAAGAGCTCGATGTTGCCGATTGGAACGAGAGTGTAGGCGATGAGCCCATCGTTCGCGGGTGTCCAAGACGCGTCGTCTTGAACATAACCCACAGAGCCAACGTGGATGGAGCGGCCAACAACGATAGTCTCGCCGATGCCACCAAGTGTTCTCGCCTGGAACGTGACGCCGGTCGCCTTAGGCCCCACAGTGGGCGCCAACTGTCGGAGTATCGGCATTGGAGACAGGAGATGGGGGTCCTCTAGCCGAGGGTGAATCGTAGGGAAGAAGGTGGACGTCGTCAAGGCCGGGATCGAACACAGCGGTTTACCCAGCTTCAGGCTCCACGGCGGTGGCGGAGCCCTACGTGCTGCTATAACTCACTATAAGGCGGATCGCCGTGTTATAGGTTACAATGAGTAGATTGGATATAGGATGAGTTGCCCTAAGGGCTTCCCTGGTCCGGCTTATATAGGCGGCCGAACCTAGGGTTATAGGAATATTGCGTGTCCGGCAAGTACTGAGAGTCCTAAACTTGTCCGCTAAGTCTACCGCCTTTCGTCTTGGACTTGTCGGCGTCGTGGGCTTCGGCCTTGGGCTCTCCTTGCCGGCATCCGTTTCCCTTATCGTCAGCTATCTGGGCCGCCTGGTAGTTCAAAGGCCTTGCCACCACTGCGGGCCACCCTGGACTAGCCGGATTACGCCATGTTGGTTGTACCCCCTTGTGATACGACCCCAACATGAACTTTTTTTTTCCGAACCAAGTGAACCTTTTTTATGACCAGAGTGAACTTTTAAAATTCATCAAGTGAACCTTCATTTCCATATGACAAACAAGCACTATAGTTTCTGTCAGAAAAAATCAAACTTGGTTGAAAGTATTGCTCTTGTGTGCACATCAAATAAACACGTCGCCGGCAATTACCAGGTTCAGAACCAACCACACAAAAGTTTCGTACAAAAATAATTTAGAACATGAGGCAGCAACGAGTGTTTGACGGCCATCAGGAGAACTTTGCTGCAATAACAAAAGTAGACTGAACTGAACTTCATTTTCACATGAACTGAATTGCACAAAAGAGGAAGAAAAAAAGGGACTGCAGCTAGAGCTCGACTCGGGCAGGGATTACAGCTAGAGCTCGAACGCTAGGGGCTGCCGCGCGGAGCATGGATGACGGTGGCGTCACACGCGGCAGGCTAGCCGTGGCCGGCAAGGCTCGAGGTTGGCCATGGAGGGGTGGGCGGCCGTTACACAGCGGGAGGTCGAGGACGGAGGGGCGGAGTGGTGCCCCGCCGGCTGTGGACAGCGCGGTGGCCGTGCGGCGGCCCTCTGGAGGCGGGGGATGGCGCGCTGGCCCTTGCGGCGGCGCGTTGGAGGTGGGAGACGCGCGGTGGCCCTGCGCGATGGGCTGAAGGTGAGGATCCGGGGAGCGCGCCGGCGCGAAGTAGAGGGAGGGCGTCGTCGGCACGGGAGTTGGAGGGAGGGCGCCGGCGTCGCGTGTGGCGGGAGTTCGTCGAGAGGCGCGAGGCGGAGGCCGGAAGGCGGCGCACGGCAGGAGGTCGCCGGAGCAGAGCGCGGCTGGAGGACGCCGGGGCGGCGCGCGGCGCGGTCCCGGCCAGGGCGGCAGCGGCTCACGGCGCGGGCTCGACCGGGGCGGAGGTGGCGGGCGGCGCGGGACCTCGACCAGGGCGGCGGCGGCCCGTTGGAGGTGGCCGGCCGGCCGCCGGCGACGCTGAAGGTGGGGAGGTGGGCAGGTGGGTGGGGACGGGGTGTTTTTTTCCTGTAAACGGGTCGGTTGCTTGATTTGGTGTTTAATAGGAATAGTTTCTGGTTAAGCTTAAAATGAAACTCTTAAGGGTAGGTTTCAGTTTAGTCTCTCCCTATATTGGAAAATATAAATAAAGGATTTTATTTGGAGCCCAATAAAAAGGGCTGCCAAGTGGGCTCATAGGCCCACAAGGCAGCCGCACCCACATGGTATGTGGGGGAGGGGCCGAGTCCGAGTTGGGGGGGACTTCCCTTCCCCGGCGGCAAGGGCGGCGACCTAGGGCGGGCCCCACATGGGGCGGCGGCCCAAGGTGGGCCCCACATGGCAGGAGGCGGGTGGGGAGGAGTCCAACTCCTCCCCCCAACCCGAGTTGGAGTGGGGGAGGGTTTCCTCCCCCCTTCCTTGTAGGGAAAGGCAGGTTTGGAGGAGGAGTCCTACTCCTCCCCCCAATCCGAGTTGGGGAAGGGGAGGGACTCCTCCCTCCCTTCCTTGGCCGGCCGGCCCTAAAGGGGAAGGGTTCGGCCCCTTCCCCAACCTCCACCCCTTGGCCTCCTTTATAAGCAACCCCAAGCCCCTAGGGTTTGATACACAAGTTTGCCTCCGTGCAAGTTCTCTCTCTCTCTCTCTCTGTAGATCTCATGTGTTGAGAATTAGACGTCTCTAATCTTCTCATATAGATCTAATCTAGTTGATTAGATCTACCACCTAAACTACGCCGCAAGGCTGACTCTCTTCACCACGTGCTAGTAGCTAGGCGGTGAACGCACGGGGTGGGTTGACACGGTGTATGTGTGGATACCGCTAGAGCGGGATTTGCGCAAGTAAGTTCCTTGGACAACGGAGCAACTTCATCAAGGTCTACATCAACGACGACGTACGGCAACAATCTCACCTCCCGGCGTGGACGTGAGATTCTTCATCAGGCTTCACCGACATCTACTTCGACAAACACAAGATCTTCCGCAAGCGTGTTTGTAAGTATTCTGGATCATCGCATTATGGGGTGCAACGTACCTTCATAGAATAGATCTTGGCGGTAAGGTTACGGATAATTTTAAAGTTTTCCCGCAACCCAATAGTGGTATCAGAGCCGATCTATGCGTTGGTATGATTTGATCTAGAGCACCAGTTGGTGTGAGCATTGCATGGTTCTTGCATTAAGTTTATTTTAGTTGCTTCCCAAAAGTTGTGCATCATATTCCATGGCAGTATTGGCAAGATCTTTACGAACTTCTGGCTATCGCGGACCTTCCGGCTGCTCCTAGTATGCTTGTTGGCGCCAACGATGTGCTTCAGTAGCTTCGGGTCTATACCCTTAGTTGTGGACGTTGATGTATAATGGATTGGGCCTGAGGGTTGGACGCCTCACGGGGGTCACGCGCACATGTGATCGTTTAGATTGGGGTTCTGCAACGTTTTCGTAATGTTGGGATCTCAATCACCCCGCAATGTTAATCTAGCAACTAGCCTAAACGTGCTTCAATACGTAGGTAGTGACGGTAATTCCGTAGAGCCTACAAAGCCACGTAAAACTTGCAAACAAAGCGTTAGATACGTCTAACTTGGTTTTGCAGGATTGAGTGCATGTGTTTTGGTATAGCTATTTTGTTACGGTGTCTTAACATGATGGTGGGAGCCAAAACAATTGATCGAGTTCGTCATCGACAATCAAGCGAAGAAGAGTTCGTCGTGGAGACCGGGAGGAGGCGCCGGCATTGCGTCGGCGACGTGTACTTGGCGAGTTTCGGATATGGTAATTTTCCTTCGGGAATTTTACCATGACCGGGAACAATGAAGATGGTGATCCTCAAGGACGAGCGCCAAGGACTTCCGAGAATAACAAAGGCTATACCAAAGCACATGAATTATTATTAATTGCCTGTGATGTTTATCCTTTGTTGTTTGCACCTTGATTGCGCAGTAGTCGTTTATTAGGGTGAATCCTCAAATAAAATCAAGGAGATCGTGTTCTTACCAACCGTGGCACCGTCAAACCGGATGCTTGTTGCCGTGCGACCTGTATCCAGGAGTAATGTGTACCAAGGGTTCGGGAGGCGGGCGCGAACAGTTCCAGCAGCCAGTGTCGGTTGGTTGTCTTGACGTCCAAGCATAACATAACCATGAGTTCGGAACACATCCGTCGAAAGACGAACAGGAGTTGTAGCTGCTGCAACTAGCATAGTGCTTACCGATTGGCCGACGGACATGACATGTATCCATGCTTGCTTCGTAGGGCAATCGGGTCCTGAATCACTTAGTGCCAATCATGAGGATTATTGGACTTAGTGGGAGCATATCTTAGATTCATGTTTGATTGAATTAAAGTAGTGCATTAAAATTAGTAATAAACTAAAGTCTAAATAAACTTGTTTTGTTGTAGAAATGGATCCCGTTGAAAAGATTTATGAAGAAGACTTGTTAGGAAAGTTAACTGTGGGAAGCGTGATCTTTACGGATTGGCTTCACGGACTGAGAGAAATCTCAGGTGACGCGATTAGAGCATATTCTGGATACACCTGTTCCGGAAGGAGAAGAAGAATATTCTCCTATGGGAGAAGATGAGTATCAAGCTGGATTGGTTATGCTAGACAAGATGAGTTTTGAGCTTAGCGATTTGTATCCGTACTATCGCCCCTTCCGTCTTATGGAAGCGTTGAAAGCTCGATTCTCATCAGATGTGTCTTGGCATATACAAATTCAATGTGGAACTTATGATTGCAAACTATCGAGCGATGGCTCGATGAGGGAGCACAAGGAAAAGTTCTGCAAGATACTAAGGAAGCTTAAGGACATTGGGAAACCAATTCCAGAAAAGCAAGCAGTTGACACACTTCTGAGATCACTACCATCATACTACTATGCCTTTGTGGCGTGCTATGAATTGATGGGAGTTGAGAAGACAGTCAATGAGGTCTTCGACATGCTCTTATCAGCAGAGATGGATATCTATGTGCATCACTTGATGACTACAACCATCTTGCAAGACAAGTGGAAAATCCACAAAAGGTATAAGAGTTATACACAGATTATTGACATAATCTCGACTCGAATATATTTTGGTATTTAATACTGAAATTTTTCATATTGCATGATTGCAGTGTGGAAAGGAAAAGAGCCAAGAGATTCAGAAGAATTGGAGGAAGTGGGGAAAGAAAGCACTCAAGGAGTGATGATCACCACTATGTCTTCAATCCAAGTCAATGAAGAAGATTTACACTAGAACTTTAAATAAGAGTTATTTTCAGTTTGATCATTATGTAATGAATATTTTGTATTCTGGAACAAGTCATTGTTCGAATTATAAAGTATGTGTGGGAATTCCAAGTTTGGAAATTCAAAGTTTATATCTTCTTTATTGTGATATGTCATTAATTATTTGTTTGTTAAGTCTTTATTGTTTTGATTCAAGTTATTACTTAAAGTTTTGAGTAATAATAAAGTTAGTTTAATCTTTAATTTGGAGTTATACTTTTCGTTGGTTCTCTTTGAGACTCTTAAAGTTATCTCTAAATTAAATGGATAAAACTAAAATCACAAAGTGTCATACACTTGGAGAAATTCGAAATTCATAAAGTGCTAGGCATTTGATGAAAATCGAAATCCACAAAATGCTAGGCATTTAGTAGACTCGAATTTGGCAAAGTGCTAGGCACTAGTAAATTCGAGATTTACATAAAGGAGTGGAATCTACCCATTAATTCAATTCTATTGAGAATTAATATGAAGTTGCATATTAATGAAATAGAGTTAATGAAATTATTGAAGTTTCAATGTTTCATAAATTCAGTGGGAGAGTGTGAGAATCAAAATAAAGGAATCAAAGGAATTTGATTAAAGTTAAAGAAAGGACTTAATAAAATATTGTAACATTATTGACAAAGGAAAGTTTTCTTAGTCAAATTACTTGTGATGGATTTTGGTAACTCGAAATCATCATGGTAATAAAATCTTTTGCAAGATAAAGATTAAAAGGAAATGTTACAAAGTCTTGCTAATGTGTTGTGAAATTAGAATTCCAAATTACCCACTAAAGTAATAGATTATTTTGTTTGTATTCTGGGACCTATATCAATTTAACTTAGAGTTATTTTGATAGTAAGTTCCATATTTTTCAATTAAGGATTTAAAGTTTTAAGTTCGAATTGAAAAGGTGTTTTGCAAAAGTCCAAAATTGTTATTTTGGCAAGTGACTTCCACACATAATTCTAAATGCTTGTTGACTTTAGAATTGGAGAAAAGTGTCTTCTCATGAAGAGAGAGTGGAAATCATAATACTAAATTAAGGCTGAGAGTCTTTGGGCAAGTGTTAGAATGAGAAAAAAACATGCAAATGTTTCCATATCATTACTTTGTCCAGGAATACATGTAAGGCATACATGATTCGAATTAAGTATTAAGGAAAATCATGTGAGGAATTTGATGATTAAATCACTAGGTGATTAAAATCATTTAAATGTCCAGGAACATGATATAAGCAAAACAATTACAAACAGATAATGAACATTCATTAATGACGGCATTTGTCATAAAAGGAGTTCAAGAAAATTCATGAGACTCAAGATCCAATCTTGAGTTGTTTGGATGTGATGTAAAATCATGTGCATGAATATTTCATAAAGAAGGACAGATATGAATATCTAATATTCATAGAGCTAGTCTTGATTAAAATTGTTTTATCAAGGACGAATAACTGATAGTGAAAGTTGCAATACTTTTCATATCAATTGCTTGATGCTGTTATTGAACTAAAGTAGCAATATTATTGCTAAGGATAATTATTTGGATTATGAAAATAATCTAGATAATTATATTATGAATGTTTGAAGTCAGTCGTATTAATGAGTAAGAATTTATTCTTTTCATTATATAAATCGAAGGGACTTAAAAGACAGTGGGAGCTGATATTATATTTATTGAATGGCTGGCCGAATTAATAAATATATAAATCTCGTGATTTAAAGAGTTTAAATAAAAGGTCGGAAAATGTCTTATTAAAGTTTTGTCTCTAAGATAGAATTTAATAAACATGAGTATGAATGTACTAAAGTGCAATTTGAAAGGTAATTTCGAATTGTGTCTTGAGTCAAAGAAATTTGATCAAGAATTCATAGCGTGATATTTGCGAGATACCTTGACCTTCGTAGTCCTGGATGAGCGAATAGAGAGGAATAAGATCAAATCATATTTAATGTGATTTTGCTTATGACATTGCTATATATAGTACATAAAGCCGGAAAGTTTCCAAAGTGCTAAACTTTTATAAAGTTTTGCCACCGGCGTTAATGAGAAATTCTTAAAAGGATATTCTCATAAGAGCAGTTAATTAAGATTGTAATTGATCATATAAAGGTTTGGTAAAAGAACCTGATGGTGAGATTACAAAAGGAAAGACCAACAAGGAGGATTTTGTAAAGCTTCAAATAGTGTGTATAGAGAAGTTACTCGTATACATATTTGTGGTGGAATTATGAAATCAAATTTATTCTGATAAATGTTTTTTCAAATGATAAATACTAAGTGTTTTGATTTTATCAAAATCACATGTATCTTATGAGTGGATTCTACAACAAAGATAGTTTATCTATCGAGGATAGTTGCGTCATTGATGTGAGACGTCATGATAAGCAAGTTATTGGATGAGTCATTACTCAGGTGAGGTTTCAATAGATGGTATGATAATATCAACCGGGTATTATTAATGCTACTACGGAACCGGAAAGCCCATATCCAATTCCTAATATATCCGACTTACATAGTCAAGTTTGGCATGTGAGGAGATAAAAAGTTTATGAACTTTGGTTGGATCAAGTGGACACAGTTTCAGATCCGCATGCGAAAGCGTGAGTGGCACCTTAGTTCCATTTGGTGTCATGTCATCATGCTAACTAGAATCATTATTGTTTCTAGTGCAAGTGGGAGACTGTTGGAGATATGCCCTAGAGACAATAATAATTAAGTTTATTATTTATCTCCATGTTTATTATTAATGTTTATATCTTTATGCTACAACTGTATTGGGTACTTGTATAGCAAATACAACGTATGCAAGAGGAAAACCTCCGATACACGTGTAGAGATATGAACGGAAAAAGAGTTCCTGGTCTTGTCTCTAAGACTAGCCTATCTTGTTGCTCGATGATCATGTTTTCCTGATCATGGACTTTGTATAAGTCATTCAACTATAGGAGTGGATTATCGGAATGATAATCGCACTGAACCGACCCACCGTATGATCTTGCTATGAGACAAATCGTCGACGATGAAATAGCGATTGATCATCTATTTAGTTATCATTAGCTAGATCCCTATGCTATGAGAATATCTTGTGACCGCTTATTCGACATTCGAGCTTTGATTTCCATCAAACGTCTTGCAGTAACATGGGACTATGATAGGTGGCTTTTGGGCTTGAACTAGATAATGTATTGGAACAGAGATCGTTCAAGAATGGCACTTACTCCTCCAGCGATGGAGAGATACATCCTCTAGGCCATCTCAGTATTATTGTTGTCACCCAATCGTCTGGCCAGACACAAGCGTGATTTATCACGGGACAACAAATATACGGAATGAGAAAAGAGAATGATATTGGTACGAGAATAATATGTGTTATGATCAAAGGGTTTGATCACACTAGAGCACATTGTCTCAATCTCGAGATATCATTGGTATCGTGCACGTAAGGGGATTAAGCGTAATGAGTAACGCACAGGTTCTGTTGTTCATTCACAACACAAGGGTGCCAGTACGAATGCCTAACCCACTGCTGGTTATTGTTTGGTAAGCTCCCAAACAATACTTTGTGATTGCTGAACCTTTCGGGTCACACACTTAAGCTGTAGGTCAATCTTTGATTGAGAGTAAAGATGTAGTTTTAGTGGGAATGAGATTGTGTCGGAGTAGCTCCGATGTCACTGGGTTTGTTCCGGTGAATTATAAGTTAGAGAGAATGCGGACATCTAATGTCCCGGGATGATAGAATGTTTCTATCATCAGCGGATTTAATCCGAGTGCTTATGAAGGGAAATATTGTTCCGATGTTTTGTCGGCGGATACTAGGTATCCCGGTTCATATAAATATGAGTTATATGATAAGTAATTAATTCCGGGAATTTTCCGTAAAAGGAAATATTCATTTAGGAATTAATTAGACGAAACAATTAATTATTTATTTAATTAATAAAGGGAATAATATTAATAGGCCCACCAAGGTCGTGGTGGGCCAAGGGCCGTAGAGGGGGAAGTTCCCCCCATGGCCGAAACCCTAATGGGCCACGTGGCCCATGGGGGAACGGCGGCGGCATGAGGCGGTGGGAGGGGGAAGTCCCCCTCCAATCCGAGTTGGAGGTGGGGGAGGTCTCCTCCCCCCTTCCTTCTAGGGTGAGGCGGTTTGGGGGGAGGAGTCCTACTCCTCCACCCAACCCGAGTTGGAGTGGTGGGAGGTTTCCTCCCCCTTCCTTGATGGTGCGAGTTGGAGAAGGGGGAGGTTTCCTCCCCCCTTCCTTTTGGAAGAAGTGGATTGGAGGGAGGAGTCCTACTCTCCCTCCCAATCCGAGTTGGGGAAGGGGAGGGACTCCTCCCTCCCTTCCTTGGCCGGCGCACCAAAGGGGGAAGGGCTTTGCCCCTTCCCCAAGTACCTCCACCCCTTGGCCTCCTTTATAAGCAACCCCAAGCCCCTAGGGTTTGACAATCGATTACTAGTTCTCTCTCTTGTAGATCTCATGTGTTGAGAATTAGACGTCTCTAATCTTCTCATATAGATCTAATCTAGTTGATTAGATCTACCACCTAAACTACGCCGCAAGGCTGACTCTCTTCACCACGTGCTAGTAGTTAGGCGGTGAACGCACGGGGTGGGTTGACACGGTGTATGTGTGGATACCGCTAGAGCGGGATTTGCGCAAGTCAGTTCCTTGGACAACGGAGCAATTTCATCAAGGTCTACATCAACGACGACGTACGGCAACAATCTCACCTCCCGGCGTGGACGTGAATTCTTCATCAGGCTTCACCGACATCTACTTCGACAAACACAAGATCTTCCGCAAGCGTGTTTGTAAGTATTCTGGATCATCGCATTATGGGGTGCAACGTACCTTCATAGAATAGATCTTGGCGGTAAGGTTACGGTAATTTTTAAAGTTTTACCCGCAACCCAATAACACAAAATGGAGATTTTGGCTGTAACCCGTCATCATAACTTAAATGGGGATTTTGGCACACCAAATGGGGATAGCCACGAGCTTGGTCAAATCTAGCTTGAATCATATAAATTTTCAAATGAGCTTGGACTCGATGAAAAATGTGTTTCAAATGAGCTACAAAGTTAGGGTAAACGACTCCATTTCTAAGCAAAAATGGTGGACTCGCTGAAAAATGTCTTTCAAATGAGCTCCAAAGGTAGGGTAAACGACCCATTTCTACGCAAAATTTGCAAACTGAAGTGGATTTTGGCACACCAAATGGGGATTTACACACACAATTGGAAACGTCAAGCACAAGGCCTTGCCAAATTTCATGGTAGTACAAAATTATAAAATAGATCAACAACTAATAACTAAATGGACTACCACTCGTCCTCGTCATCGGAAACCTCCACCGACTCGGCCTTGCCCTTGCCCCTGTCCTTGCCCTTGGCATCGACCTCCATTGGGGCGTTGTTGTTCGACGGCGACCGCATGCCCTTCTTCTTCCCCTTGCTCTCCGAGTTGATCTTGAGCCGTTGCTGCTCGGCGGCGGAATGCTTGGCCAGCTCCGTGTCTTTATGGTCGGCCATGGCCCAGGCCATACCCGGGTCCAGGACCTCCGTGACCTCCTCCTTCCAGGCCATGGTCCAGTCCATACCCGGGTCGTCCTCGTCGTCCTCGTCGGACAGATCGATGAAGGGAATGGGATCGGGAGCAATGGCCTTGCCCCTGCCCCTGCGCCTGCCCCTTGGAGACTCCCGGATCGTGCAATATCGGTCCTTGAACGCATCCTGCTCGAACTTGGAGGAGTACGCGCACGCCCACGCCCATGCCCCTGCCGCTTCCCTCGCTCGCCTCAAGAAACCAAGGATAGCGGGCGTGGCAGCGGCGGTTCGAGCTGGGAGTGGAGCTGCCATCACCACGAGCCATGGAGAGATAAGGGACCGGGCGAGGGTGTCTAGAAGAGGAGGAGGGGATTTGTGAGCGCAATCTGCAAGGAGATGGCTCCTTTTAAAGCCATCTGCGGTCTGGACGGCGTCGCGGTCTAGACGGCAGTAATGGCGACCGGGCATTGATTCGGCTCCAGACTGCTCAGCTTGCGTCAGGATATAGTAGGCAAGAGAGACGCGAGCACAACAGAGCAGATGCGCGGCCGGGCCGGCAGTGTAGGCGGCGAGACAGCTTTTTGCCGGCCGGGGGGGGCACGCCATTAAAGACGCAACGCAAATTTAGGGACGGCGAGCACATGCATGGACGCGCACGTACGACTGCATGCAAGCACTCCTCCGCCGCTGGCCCCACTTGTAAGCTTTAAGTGGACGGGGTGCATGCACTTCGCTGGGCCCACATGTAACAGGTAACAGTCAAAGGGCTTGACCAGATGGAAACGGCCGTCTTCGCCATCCGCGGGCCATCTGCGAGCCAGCCAAGACACAGACGAGAGAAACTAAACGAGTATGGCACAAACAGATAAACTAGAGGAAGGTAGGACACAGAAACGATTGTTCTTTTTTTTTTTGTGGATTGGCGTTTTTGACGGATGTGGATGTGCCGAAACAGGTTGGAAACGTCTCCTTTTTTTTCTTTCCTTTAAAAAAAATGGAACGGATGAATAGATTTGGAGATACTGGCTTTTACGTGATCCCCTACCCAAAACTGATTTCTTCCCGTCCCTACCAGCTACCACGGGCTCCCCTGATATCGCCTCTTTGCCGCTTCGCCTGCTCGCCGGCCGATCTCCCACCGCGGCGCCGCCCCACGCATCTTTCCCTCTGCCTTTGTGGCCGACCCTCACTCCTTCCCACTGTCAGGTCAGAGTAGCCTGGAGATCCATTCGGACCCTTATTGCTGTAAAAGTTTACCGGAGCAGTCGGCAGAGAATAAGGCCCCATCAGATATGGCCATGGCATCACCTCGGCAAGCTAGGAGAGACACAAACATCGAGGGGATGGCGCGTCCGGTCGCGGTCGACCACCGCATCAGCCTCCCCTACTATTTCCGAATCGCCGACAATCTTCTCCGCCAGGTCAAACCCTAAGCTGAAATTTGCATACGCTTCCCGTGCTAGTGTCTCCCAAATGCGTCGCAGTAAAGTCTTTTGGTGCTAATGATGTTGGCTTTACATACGATAGCGGCAGTTTTTAATCGACTATTGCGTGCTACACAATTAACTTAAACATTTGGGGTGGTTTTATGTGGTGCACAGGCAAACATATATCGAGAGGAAAAGAACCTGCTCGACCTGTACATTATCCTCCTGAGATATTCGAGGTGGGGTGTGCTGTGTTGGTGTATCTTAGTAGTATTAGCTTGTCGTAATATCTTGAGTTTTGGTGTTAATGGTATGTCTGACCACTAATTACTGGCAGCCTGTTGTCTGAGACGATCCCAAAGCATCGCGATTACCATGCATTCAAGTCAAGAGAAAAGGAATTCTTGAAGAAAGGGCCACATAACTCTGATGTATTACCTCTCAAAGCTTAATGACTTTCTTTCGGTACTCTTTAAGCATTCTTAGCATTCTCAGATTGGATGTGTACTTGAACCATTGTTTGTAAAATGAGCAAGTGTACCATGATTAAATGCTTAACTCAAGCCCAATATATATTGCTTATAGATTAACGTAGCAATGGAATATCAGACTTTGCCCTTCTGAATTTGGAATGGAAATATCAAAGACTTTTGTTGAGTACCTCAAATTTCTTGTAGAAAATCTTGAATGTTATCAGTGAGCTAGAGTCTCTGAAGCCGATTGTGAAGCAGCAAATTGCTGAGCTTCATAGAGAAGCGGCAGATGAACCTAATGGTCAATGTGAAATGTCTGCTGCAAATGGTGCAAGCAGTAGGATGGATCAGCTTGCTCCAAGTCTACATATGGTGCAGGTATATCCTTTACTTGATTGTATCCCATCCTGAAGTTTCTATACCACCTTCTGGAGAAGGGGTAATGTACTGCAAATTAATGGCACCTTTTATATATATTATTTTATTTCCTTTTCAAGGGATATAATTATTTTCTCATGCAGCCAGCACTTGGGAGCGCAACAGGATCATTGCAGAAACCGTTCTCTACGGGGGGCCATCAAGAGGCATTGCCACAGGGTGTTGAGTCTGATAGGCAGCTAGTCAAATCGTATGTGTATAATTAGAACTATGTATTTGCACGGTGTTCTACCCAGTTACTCATCACTTAGTTTTCAAATTTCGTTTCTAGTTACTGTCATTTAATGATTTCGTGATAATTTGTGCCATTTTCCCACTTCGTGTGCCCCCTTTTTATTTTCAGTGTCAGTTATTACTTACTGTGTACTAGATTAGCACACACCATCCCACGAGCAATAAAGGACTTACTGTGGGCTAGAGTGACATGCACCATTTTCCTGGATGTACGTTGGTTATTACACAAGATCTTAAAATGTCTTATTCAGGAAGAGAGGGATTAGTTGGATATGTAATGCATGAGCTTTCAGGTCGAACTGCACAATCATACAAGCAGAAGATAAGTTAAACTGTTGATAGGTTGCCTCAGAATTTCCATTTACTGATGATTTCTATAGGTATAGCCTAGTTTTTGACTGCTTATTGCTGCATCGAAGGCCATAGGTTCAAGTCCCACCACCAGTCTATGTTGAGTGTGGCTTGATTTGCATGATGTTTAAAAGAGATCTAGTTCCAACCTTTTGTTTGTATTTCACCTGGAAGGAGTCTGTGTTATTTTTCTTGTGAATTATACTGGATGTTACCTTTAATTGGTCTTGGTATTTCTTAAAATCAAGAATTGTTTGATTGCATTATGATTAACATATACCCTTTCTTTCTGAAACTGTTCCCTATAATGGAAAAACGAGTTTGAATTATTGTCCAGATTGGTCTTCTTTGCGGCCTAATTTTTTTATGCATTTGTATCTCTTTTAATATATTTGTTTATTTAATCCAACTTGCTACTATAGATGAATTTCTGCTTCCTTTTGCTGCTATAAGCACATCGACTTTACTATACAACTGTTGATCTATATACTGTATAGTTGTGGTCAATTTATTTTTAAGAACTAGGGATAATTTGATTTCCATTTACTGTGTAACTTATGCAGATTTGCCAGTTTGCCATATCTGAAAGACGAAACATTATCCAGACATTCAATTCTTGGACCGAATGGGCTTCATGGCCAATGGACAGGGACTGTCAATGATGTCAAGGTATAATTATTTTGTTCTCAGTTTGCTTTAAATGTTTCTGCAACAACTTGAAGAACTATTGATGACTGATCTACGAGTTTCATTACTGCGTGTTACAGATGCAATATCGAAGTTACCCTGAACTAACCCAAAGTGATATCCCTAGGTGAGAACCCAGGAAGGTTTTTCCTTGTTCTCCATTTCTTTATAAAGAAGCCAGCCCATACAGCTAATGCAGATATGGCTCTTTCTGATCACTTCCCGTTGTTGTTACATTCTTCTGCAGTTTAGTGCCAGCAATATTGAAGCAAAATGGTTCATATGGTTCTAGTACAACATCGCTGGATGGATCCACAAATATCAATGGTGATATGCAGTCTGTTCTCTCACTTGACGATGGTCGATGGTCTTTACCAGTAAAAGAGCCAGCATACGTGTCTCATGCTGGTTTTGAGGAAGAATTCTCCCAGCTGAATATCAGACAGCCTTCTCCCCCACCAGTCATGGCGCAAGTACACCCTAAACGTAGACCAATTTCTCCATCTAGAGTAGTTGATCCAAGACCAGGACTCGCTACCTGTGACACAGGACGTTATCAGAATTTGCATGTGGTAAATAAATTAAATTCAAAATTACAGCTTCCTTACGTTTTCATGGTATTGTTCCAGAGCTGTCGTATTCTTGACCATGATTCTCTTATTCATATTTCAGCTATTGCTGTAGACTTGTTATACCCCTTCATTATTTTGTTGTACCTTGTCAGCCGGTGGCATTAATGGAGTCTTTTCTGAGGCTTGCTGAGGCAAATACTGCAAATAATTTGGAAACCTGTGGGATTCTTGCGGGTTACCTGGTATGTATCTCCACACAAAGAAAATAAAGTGAATACTATATCTTTTACAGCACTAACATTTATATATGCTTATACAGAAAAAGAGAACTTTTTATGTGACGACACTGATAATTCCTAAGCAGAAATCTACATCTGATTCAGTAAGCTGTTATTTTCAAATATGTGTTTTATTTATTTAATTATATTGTAACTCTCAAGTCAACTGAACCCTTTCTCTAAACAATTTATCTGTTTGATCATGTAGAACTTTTTGTAATGCATGCTTCTCTTTTAGCTTCCTTTTATATAATATTCTATAATCTATATCCACAAATCACAGTGACTTGTGGTTTCTTAGCAAACCTTTTTTGACTGATGCTCATGATTGTAACTGTATATGATACAGAGCACCTATAAAGTTTACATACATTATCACTGATGGAAGTGTGACCACCAAAGGAGTTTACTTTTATTATAATAAGATAAAATACAACTTTGTTATAAGGTTGTCTTCTTTATGGTTTACTGTCATACGGTTTGCCTGAGAGCAGCGAGCACTGGAGGTTTTCGTGGCGACTCTCGAGCTTCGGTAAATTGATGAGATTATTGGCTAGGTTCCAAATTAGTTGAAGTTCTAGCTTTGTCCTAAGTCAAACTTCTTTATGTTTGACCAAGTCTATAGGACAATGTATCAACATCTACAACACCAAAATTAGTTTCAGTAGGTTTGCTATAGAATATATTTTCCGTACTATATATATTTAGTGCTGTATAACACATTTTCTATAGACCTCAAACTTAAAGATGTTTGACTTAGGAAAAACTAGAACTTCATTTGATTTGGAACAGATGGAGTACTGGCTAATGCTCCATCTGTAGTAAACTGATCTGAGGAGCCCATGTTTGTCTTCCTTCTTACTGCAAATTTACATATTACAATGCATTTCAAAACTGCAGCGTTTTAGGTAATAACTTGCATGGTTTTCCATGTTCTCCAGTGTCAAGCTACAAATGAAGAAGAAATATTTGAAGTTCAGGACAAAGGCTCGCTTTTCACTCTTGGTTGGATTCACGTAAGTTTACCTTGACAAATGGTTGATGTTTACTGATCAAGCTGATATTTGGACTGTTGAGTGTCCTGTTCGTTTGTCCTGCATTTTAATGCACATCTGTAATGGTCGTAACTGAAGGAAATGCTAACTTAAGCCTCCACTTGTTTTAGTTTCTATTGATACTGACTATTTAGGACCTCAATCTAGCATGACTAACTGCGTGTACACGGGCTACTATAGAGTATAGACAGTAAGATATACTAATCTATCATGATTATCACTACTCTTAAGAACTGTGAAAGGGGTCTATATTAAGCCGATCTGTGACTATAGGTATTTTGGACATCAATCTAGCATGACTAGCTGTGCAACCAATCATATGATTAAAAAAGTTCCGTCCTATCAAATATATTTGAGGGGAATGAGGTTATCTTTTGGAATCTGTTGAGGCCAAGGTCATTGTTCATTCATTCCATACTCTAAATTGAAATAATTTAATATTAATTTTTGGGGGGTTCGTGATGCTCAGTTGTGCCAAAAGCACCATTTGGTCTTCATAAAAAAACATTATCATTAAACTGGCTATTTTTTCACAATTTTCTGTTTGCAGACACACCCAACACAGACCTGCTTCTTATCTTCCATTGACCTTCATAATCATTATTCGTATCAGGTAATCTATTTACACCCTATGTGCCGTATTTCTGTTGTAGTAGTTTTGGTTTGTATTGTGCTTAGCACTCACCGATGTCATGTCCTAATTATCTTGTTGATCTCAGTCAAACGAAAGCTTTTCAATATATGTACTGTTAATTGTTCAGTAGTGGTACAAAGACTTGGATGTCAAATGCAACTGTAGTAATGAAGCTTTGTTGCAATTTCTGGATCAATAATAAATGACTGTTTTATTTCATGTATGATTTCTCTTGAGACAAATATCTGGAAAATTGACTTCATTGGGATGTTACATTCTTGAGAAAGTTATAAATACACTACCGGTACCTGTACTTTAGTTCAAATCACAATACGGCACCTGTACTCAGAAATACACTCGATATAATCACTAAACTTGATTTGCGGTGATTATACGGTCGCTGTTTTTCTCGTATAGCTCTATATTTTGTCTAGGTGGCACTCTGTTGATTGGTCAATTAGTCAAAATGATGAGGGCCCCACAAGTCAGCTCAACAAAAAATATAATTTTTTTCCTTAATTCTCCCAAAATCGAGCTGCTCCACCGCGCCACGCGGGCGTGGCCGGCGAGCAGGCGCGTGGGCAGGTGCTCGTCTGTGTCCGGTACCCATCCTCTTCAACTCCATTGCTGTGGGCTTCTCTCCAACCAAAAGCACGCGTGATGCAGATCAGGGTGCACACCAATACCAAAGACGCGAGCTTTCTCCGAGGGTGGCTGCTTCAAGAGCCTTGGTCAACTGAGAGGCCTGGTGTGTGGTAATTGAGGGAGGGGCTTACTTATGCTCCTCTGCCACGCGCGCTTGCCGCCGACCATGTAGCTGGAGTGCTTGAACGCCAGGGCGTCGCCGCCGCCGTCACAGTCCAGGGTGAACCTAGAGGCTGTCGAGCCGCCGCCGTTGTAGGGGGGAAGAGGGGAAGAGCACCAGCCCTGCCTCGATGAGACGTTCTCAAGGTTGTCATAGTGCGCCACCCGCTCCCACCTGTCCGATGCGCCCCTGTCAACCCGCACAAGTGCCACGTCAAACAACTTGTTCTTATCTGTCGACCACCCCTGCGCCCCTCGCCGGCCACCCCCGTGCGTCTACCCACACCGGCGCCTGGCTATTTGCCGGCCACGCTCGATTTCGAGAGAAGCAAAGGGATTTTTTATTGAGCTGACATGTGGGACCCTCATCATGTTGACTAATTGACCAGTCAACAGCGTGGACAAATAAATAGCTATACGAGAAACCAGTGACCGTACCAATCGTATTCCTGAGTACATGCACCGTACTGTATTGTGCTTTGACCTAAAGTATAGGTACCTTCAGTGTATTTATTTCATCTTGAGATTGAGAGTGTAATGGGTAACACTGGTGTCCGCTCACTTGGAGAGAATTCTTATAAATTCTTTCCTGTTATTTCATATACTCCACTCAAGTAGAAATGTTACAAGTTTACAACTGAATTGTAATTTATCCTTTACTAACCTATTTCTAATTCATGAAGTCCTAAAATAATTGGCAAATAATGGACTTATCGATCCTATGCTGTGGGACAACCTCCCTGGCCCTGTCCTTTGATTGCAGTATTGGTACTGAAGTCGTAACAGGATGGCATTTTTCTTGTTTGTTTTTGTCCAATCTAAAATTTGTTGCCGATCCAAAAAAAGAGAAGGGATTCTTTATTGTTTGTGAAATCCTTATTGCTAAATGTTGTGTAGATCAACATGGATCTTGCAGCTAAAAGCAGATCGCATCGATGGTTTTATCATTTGTTACCTTATTTGTCAACTGCTTGTTCCGTATATTTCATAATTACTCCAGCAAATTCATTATTTCTTAACTTCTGTTCTGTTTGGCATCTTGGTGTCAACAGGTCATGCTTCCTGAGGCAATTGCAATTGTTATGGCGCCTACTGATACAACAAGGTATATGTTACATTGGATTCACAACAGCTATTTGGGGGCAATTTAGATCAACAGTTATTGATCAGTATTTCTTAGCCAATGTTTAAATAAATTCTTTAATTCCCTTGGTAGTGGAAAACTCCGCCTATGCCTTCTAGGCATAGCTGGTCCCAAGCCCAGCTAAAGGAGGAGGGTTGTGATAGTCTACTAGCCAGTCCCATGGGTATGAAACCCATGTGGGCTAGAATAGTATTAGGATGGGTGACAACCTGCGAAGTCCTCGTGACATATCTAAGGGTTATGATAGGTCTGACAAGCCAACATAAAACTAGCCAGTCCTATGGGTATGGAACCCATTTGAGCGAGAGTAGTACTATGATGAGTGACCTCCTGGGAAGTCCTCATAAAAGGTTTCATGTCTAGCCTAACCAACTTGTTTGGGACAAAAGGCTTAGAAGAAGAAGAATTCCTTAAATAGTGGAAACAATCCTACCATTATCAATCTTCAAATGATTATGTTGATATTTAGGGCACGTTTGGTTTGCAGCCAACACTTGCCTTACCAAAAAATTGGCACGCCCGTGTCGCTGTGGCTGCTGTTTGGTTTGTTCCCAAAACTTTGGCTAGCCCATCCCACTCTACACGCTGCAGTTCATTTTCTCGCCAATCGTGGGCTAATCTGGGGCGTAAGATTCCTTCGCCAAAATTTTGGTCACGCCAGGAATTTGGTGGGGCGGGTGCAGGCCAAAACCAAACGTGCCCTTACATCCTTTACTTACCCTCCACTTAAAAAATACTCCCTCCGTTCCAAAATACTTGACTTGGGTTTGTCCAAATTTGGTTGTATCAACACACTAAAACATGTGACACACTAAAACACGTTTAGATACATCCGAATTTGGGCAAATCCATGTCATGTATTTTGGAACAGAGGGAGTATGAGGCATAATTTGTCCGTACATTTTTGTATTTTGACCATAAATGTCTCATACACTATCTAGTCGATGGGTATGAATCTAATAGTGTCTATTTTGTGTAACATAAACTATATATTACTTGACTAATTGTTTGTCAAAGCATGAATTTCAACAGTCAAAATATGCCTCAGTATTGTTCCTCGATCCTCACTGAAATAAATCCGCAGATAAGAAGTATACTGCTCTATTTCTTAAAGAGCTCATTTGCATTGTCTGCTGTCTATTCATCCATTAGACTATCTTATGGTAATGGTTTATATTTTTTCTGAACAGGAAACATGGCATATTTCACCTCACAGATCCAGGTGGCATGGGGGCGATCCACGATTGCCAGGAGAGTGGATTCCATCCTCACGAGGAGCCTCTAGATGGTACTTCAATCTACGAGCATTGCAATCATGTGTACATGAACCCCAATGTGAAGTTTGATATGGTCGACCTCCGTCAAGTGTGAGGAGCCTGACTCGTAATACTTAGATATAAATAACAAACTTTTCTATGCTATTTACCTCACACTATAACGATGTAATAGTGTGTGCTGTATATAGCTATTCGGTGCCGCATTTATCTGTATAAAGGTTTCTTATTCATTCCTGCCAAAAAGTCTGATTTCCTGCCTGAGGAGCGCTCTGCGATAATCATTGATGACAAGGGTAGCAATGATGTGTTCATGACAAGGATCTGGCCTGAGAGGTGTTGTGCCTTCTTCAACAAGCCGTGGTGGCGGAGGGGGTGAGGAGATGGGGGGCTGTGCCACGCGAGATGTGATGCTACAGGTTAACGATGAGTGCCCTTTTCGCACCTTGGAGCGTTCCCCTCTCCCGTCTACAGTACCAGAGGGGCGATCTTTGGATTCGACAGCTCGCGCCACCGCCTCGCCGTAGATCCGCTCGATTCCTCGGCCTCCGGCGCCGCTCCGGCGGCGGGAGGTCGGGGAATCGGCGGATCCGTGTACATAGGTTAGTAGGTGTGAGTTGTGTTGCTGCCGGCGTCGCCATGGAGGAGGCGGCGGCTCCGGTGGTTCTTTTGCAGGTGGAGGCCTTCTTCCGCGGCGTCGACGTTCCTCGGAGCTCCGGCGTCGTTCCTCCGCTGCTCCTGTGCTCGCGGCTCTACGGACCTGCGGTGTACAGGCTCCCCTTCGCCGGATGCCTCGGGACGGCGGTTTCGGCGTCGACGACTACTATACAGGTGGCTGGCGAAGACCGGTTCGACGACGGCGACGTCTACAGGTGTAGGTCCTCCGGGGCCGACGATCGGCGACTTCCCGCACGTTCGGGGGTGCTCTCGATCCAAGGTTTGGAGAGCAAGAGCGGCGGCGCGCCGCCGACGGCGCCGTGGATGAAGACGGAGTCGATTTACGGGAGGGTTTGGACTGTAATTTCAATCTTTTCGAGGACCTTTCTGTAATTGCTGGTTTTCAATCAGCCCCTTGTATTCGCAAAAAAAAAAACGATGAGTGCCCTTTAGCAAAGCCTAATCTTGGAAAGAAAAGAAAAAATTGTAGTTTCCTATTCACTCCCCCTTTAGGAAAGCTACTCGATTCTTTTACCTTTTACTGTGTGCGGTTGGATAAGGCCCGTGGGGACCCCTGGTTCCACGTGAACGATAGATACATACAAGGTGTCGGAATGAAATAGAAATCCATCCAAGGTGGTGTCCAAATCACACATACATAGAAGAAAATTTACCTTATCATGGAGAGATTTAGCTTGTGCTCGAGTAACAGGTCCATACGGGATACTTGGCGGCCTTGAGGTGGAAAACTCCGTAGGATAATTTCACATCAAAAGGTTGGGAGAAGCATCTCATCTCAAGTCATCACATAGTTCAGCTATCGTTCACGCACCATTCTGGATTGCCCAACCTAAACACTTGGACAACTGCTGGTGTCCATTGGCAGACGGTGACCGGCCTATGTCGCTGCTACTTGTCATACTCCTGAGCTGGCTTCATACCTCTAAAAGTGCCAAGGAGAGTGAATTCCTTCCTAAGGCTTTGTTCGGTTACACGGGATTAGATTTCCTAGTGGACACAATACATGCGGGGATTGGGTGAACCCCACTTGTCACCCCGATCCCACATATCCCTCTCTGCGATTCCCTCCGCTGATTGTTGCTAGTTCGGTTAATCACCCGTTCCCTCCGCTGATTCCCTCTGCAGTCCGCCGTCGCTCTACTCGCCGACGGAGGGCTCGAGCAAGGCTAGTACCGACAAGGGGGTAGCAAGGCCGCGCCGCTCCCGTTCCTGCTCCCGCGTCCTGGGGGCACGGATTAGAGCGCCTCCTCCCCGTTGTTCGCAGCATCGAGTTTCGTCCGCTGAGTTCCTCCTCCGCCGCCGGCCACTCCACCGACTGCGTTCCTCCGCCGCCGCGCCGCCGCCGGCTGCTCCGAGTAGCGGGAGCGAAAATAAGGCCAGGGCGAGAGAGAGAGAGAGCTCCATCTCACCGGTGCCCGTGCGTGTGGCCCCTGCACACTGATAGCCTCTGCCGCCGACGGGCTCAATTTGATGCACTGCCGCCGTCCTTCTGCAGCTGGCGGCGGCTGCCACTCTGAATCGCGGCGAGAGAGAGAGAGAGAGAGAGAGAGAGAGAGAGAGAGACGAGGGCGAGTGAGAGACATGGATTCTTTCCACGGATAAGAGGCGAGGTTTAGTCCCCCCGAAACGGACGAGATTGGCAATGAATTGGGCGGGATGGAATCCCTCCCGGGTTTAACCGAACTGTCACACGAGAGGGCCGGGATTTTGTCCGCGCGGGTCTGATCCTGGCCGGCCCGCGGGGATTTTGCCCCGATCCCGGGAGGAGTGGGCAGAAATGAATAAGGGTTAAACGGACGAGCCAATCCTCCCATACGAGTAAGATGGCACACGTAATATTCATGATAAGAGGCGTAACTCCAACAAGGATTAAAATGAAACGTACTCCATCCGTTCCATTTTAATTGACTCACATATATCTAGATATGGATGCATCTAGACATATTGCATCTATACCCATTTTAGTGCTGGGTACATATATATACATATCTAGATATATGTAAGTTAATTAAAATGAAACGGAGGGAGTAACCTATAACCAGGGGCGATGATGAAATCGTTGCATGGTGTATATAAATAAAACACTTCTTGCGAACTCTCGGTTAACCACGAATCAGATTAGTGCTCAGTAGATCACTGCACAGACAAAACGAGAGGGGAAGAGCGAGGAGGCAGAACTCCTCTAGGCGACGGCGATGACTAGATATATGTGAGTCAATTAAAATGAAACAGAGGGAGTAACCTATAATCAGGGGGCGATGATGAAATCGTTGCATGGTGTATATAAATAAAACACTTCTTGCGAACTCTCGGTTAACCGCGAATCAGATTAGTGCTCTGTAGATCACTGCACAGACAAAACGAGAGCGGAAGAGCGAGGAGCCAGAACTCCTCGTAGGCGACGGCGATGACACGTGACAACAAGAACTGTAGCGAGCCGGAGCTTGGGGCAGCACAAGACGACGATGCATCTCGGCAGCTCGCTATCTTAATTCTCGATCAACAAAGCCCTAGGCAGGGTCTTAAATAATATAAATACAACATTTGCTAGCTTCATGTATGCAATGGTTTCTCTACGACATGTTTTGTTTGAGATTACAACAACAACAACATATCAGGTTTGCCTGGCTTAGCTAGGGAACACACATCCTCATGGATATCACCCTCACTACAACCAACAAACAAATAGTTTCTAAATTTACGATTCATGGTATACTGAATAGCTACAAACGAAAATTAGCTTGAAAAGTACTGTATTCACAACTTTAATTGTGTATAATTCCTTCATAGTTTCAGTTGGGTTCATCATTGCCTTTTGCTTTCCCTCGTAACATGTCTCCAAACCCACCCCTCATTATGCGACCGAACCTCGTGTTCTCCTGCTGAGTTTGTAAGCTGAGCTGCGGAGGAGCAGGGTCATGCTGCTCGCCACCCTCTTTCTTCCCAAGCAGACCACTCTCGCCGAAGAAACTGCTGACAGATGTCGCAATCCCAAGATGTGCCCCCATTGCCTTGCCGATGGTGTCGAGCGTACCTCCTGACCTTTCCCGAGCTATAACTTCTAGTGCCTCCTTGTGTGCAGGGTCTAGAGCATCAAGATCTTTTAACAAGTTCTGTATTGAGGGCAAAAGTAGATCGCGCACACTTGTAGCAGGAAGATCTGCAATGGGTAAAATAAAAACAGGAAAACATAAGCAAAGGCTCATTAAACTGGCAGAAATTAGTACTCTACCATATATTGGTCAACAGTGGAACACGAAATTCAGTTCCTACTGCCAGGATATTGTCCAGGTTGATTTTCAAATACAATATTAGGATTATAAACATAAGCCATAGGCAGCGCTACAGACGATGATACGAGGAAGACTCAATATAAAGTTCATGACTTATGCTATAAATTAAGTGAAACACTGGATGATTTCAGATAAAAGCTAACCTGTAGCATCCAAAGCACGCAGAGCTTCACAGAATACATTTGCTCTTTCACGACGCTGTTCCACATCATTTCCAGTAGGTGCGACACTTGTGAGTTTAACTATCTTTGTTAAAAGATGTATGCAATGTCAAAGGAAACAAGATGTATGAACACAGATATGAGCTAATCAACCATGCAAACTTTGGTAAAAATGAAGATATTAAATGTAGTGAGTAGGATATATTCACGTAGTCTATCTGTTGAATGCGGCACAGCTACTGCAAGTGCACGAATGACAGAAATAGTAGCTTCATGTGACCCATCTTCAAGAAAGGCATCCATTTGAATATGTATCTTGTCAACAACCTGACAGTGCAGTCATGGAATAAGGGCAGTGCACAAAGTATGCAAGGTGTGTAAAAAATAAGAAGAGAATGTTTCCATACCATGTCATTTTTTAAATGTTGAGCAACAGCTCCTAATGCGTCTATACTAGCATATTTTACAGACGAATTTTGATCAGAACCAAGAGTAATGAGTGCTGGCAAAACATGAGTCGATGCAACTCTGACGCCAACATAGGGTACCTGTATTTTAAACAATCAATAATACTGCAAGGAAGATAGTATACCACTGCTCCATTCGTGTAACAGTAAACTTACAAGTGCTTTCAGTAAAGCTGCAGCACTGGTTTTTAAATTGGTATCAGAGCTCACAACCATCTCCCACAAAATATTGAAGATGACTCCATGGTGCTCCTCAAATATACTACATTACAAGAAGTTAAATACATGAAAATAGTGCACACTCAACAGCATCATGATATCTGCTGCATGTTTAGTCGAAGAACGAACCAAAGAAACCGGATCGCATCAATTATTTCAGCAGTGTGATGCATAGAAAATGAACCATCCTTTGTGTTTTGGATAAGTAATTTCCTCAAATATTCTTCTAACTGTTGTCGACTTGAAGGAGAACCCAAAATACCAGACAACAGCAATGGAAGGACACATATAATCGCAAGTTTTTCAGCAACAGATGTTTTTGGACGCAAACCTGCAGCATAGTCAATATGTCTGAACAAAAATAAACACACCGAGAAGGCCCACCATTTAAACACATAAATTCTTACCACGAACTTTGGACTGGATTGGCAGAGGAAAATAGGTAAAATCACCACTATCAATATCACCAGCTGCTACAAGAAATACAGGTACCATAATGTGCTCCAGATAATCTTTTCCGTAACGTCCAGATACAGCCAACAAGTACTGATATTTTCAGGAAATAATTTATCACAATTTATACCTAAAGATGGTAGGATCTGTGTAGGAGATAACGTAGTTTGTGTATTTTACCTTTGTGATCACTGTTCTTAAGCTATCCTCTCTTGCAGGCAACAAGCAGGCAAGCTTGATCAAATCTGGCAGGCATTCAGTGTGCATCCACTCAAATGCTGACCATTCTGTGTCACCTCTATAAAGTGCCTCAGATGCAATTAATTGATAAAAGATATGTACTTCTTGGTTGCTTATAATAATTGCTGAGTTAAAAGTATGGAAACAGCTTACGTTGCATACAGCTTTAGCCTGGATTCTGACAAGTAATTTTCTGGCATAGAGGGGTCAAGTGAAGGACAAGTCTCTATAGCTTTTTGATGAATAAATGGCAACAACTCAGTCAGCATCCGAAGGAGGACGTCAATGTTCCATCGTTCATGTTCTCCTAAAACACGGAGATGAGAGTCTATTGTACCTTCAACCCCTGAAATGGGTGGACAACGCTGAAAAGTAACAGTTATATCAGCCCACATATGGAAATTCATAAAGTATCAGGCCCCGAAAATTCACAATGCATACCTGAGCAGATACTAGGATATGTGACAGTAACACTCTCAATATCTGATCCAGTTTACCTCCCCATCTTACTACTGCAGGAACAAGTTCCCTGAGTGCAACATCTACAACTACGCCCGAAGGGTCACAGGCCAACTGAAACAATAGTTCCTGAACCTACAAAACAAACAAAAATTCAGGCAACTTCCAGACGAGTATTATCTTTCAGTGATTTGTCACCAAGCTCTCCAATAAGATGTTAGCCCACCACACAGCAGGCATTAAGCTATGACCAAAACAAATTTCCACTCCATTGCTGATTCTGAGAATTAGACTGACCTTATAATATTTATCCATGTTTGGAAACAGAGGAAGCAGCAAGGCCAGGTTATGTGTTGCAGCCTCCCTTACAACAGTTGCAGCATCTTCGACAAGTTGTTGCACAATAGATAGTATAAGGGAATCGCGTATCTCGGGCCGAACATAAACTGCCAGTTCTCCACACGACTGAGCAACAAGCAATCTACGCTCCTCATATTGATGATTTATCTAAACATCAAGAAAATTAATAGATATAAGATCTCAAAACGAAGAAGGCCAAAAGACTTGTAGTCTTGTACAAAATTTGGAATACCTGTTCCCAACATTGTGGTAGCAATTCAGTCTCTGTCCTCATCTCACCAACACTCTTAGCTAACTCCAGACAAGCCTGCATGGCATGGAATACAGGTAGCAAATACAAAACGTCAATTTACATGATAAGAATGCTATGTGTGCCATATGTAGAATAAGTTGCAAGGTCAGCGTGAGAATCCCAGAAAAATCTGCAGCAGGCAATACTTAGAAACATACATCCATAATAACACGCCTCTGTTGCCCATCAGGCCGTTTTATCAGATTGAACAACGTGTGAGTCAAGGAATCCCGTACGCCGCTATCTGGATGTCTTTCAATAGCACATATGATCAGTGGAAGAAGCTCCTGTGACGATGTAACATATGACACTAGTTATACACAAATAAATATGTCGGCGCAAACTATTGAGGTTACAATAAACCTCACGATGGTTTATGAGCACATAAGGAACAATCTTTGGAAGAGCATCTGAAACTATCTTGATAGTCTCCAAGGCCTACAGGATTGACCAATAACAGCTCGAACAATGAATAATAGTAGTAAATGAAGAAACTGCATACAAAAGCAGAACAAATTGAGCCACTAACCATCATATCTGACGACTTTTGTGTACTTGGACTCCCTAGTTTCTCAATATGAACTTTATCTTCCAATACATAAACAGATATGCTACCTGAATTCCCCTGGCTATTACCAGCTGCATGCGGAGTGCCATTCACTGATATATTTTCTAGAGATGTGGTCGTGCCAGATTTGTCTTCTCCTGAAGTACCATAACCACCGCTCCAAGCAGTTGAGCAAGAAATTTGTCCTTCTAAACCTGGGGAAACTTCGATAGTACTGTCAATATTTTTATCATGTTTCCGTGTGTCCTCAGTTAGACTCGCTGCTGGTACTAGAGTAATAGTTAAAGATTCAGTTCCTTCAAAATTTTCATGTTCATTGATCAATGCTACTGCTTCTACCAGAGAATTAGGATTTAACTGGGAAGTCAAACCATCAGTATCTCCAACAGACATCTGTTTACTTGATTGAGTCCCTTCAATGTGCATCTTAAGGGCTGTAACTTCAGCTCTGCAGTCATTGAGCTCTTTCCTATGGACATCCAGCGTTTGCTTCAGGTCTTGAACCTTTCATAAAACTACCATGTTAGATAAGTTCAGAAGAGTTAACATAACGATCCTACAGATGATTCTTAAGAGTATTACCATTTTCTCCTTCTCTTTTATGTCCACGTGAGCAGCTTCCAAAGACTTCCTTAATGAGGCAACCTGATTATTAGCCAATTCCCTGCTCTTCATCAAGAAATCCTTTTCAGCACAGAGCCTTTCACTATCCTTCGTTAGTGCTTCGTTTTCACGAAGAATGGATATTTTTTCCTTCATATATGCATTACAATTGATCAAGTTAGAATATTTAGAGCTTCTGGGTTTGCAAGAAAAAAATACAGGATAGTCTCACATTTAGAGTAATCCAGGGGGTAAACTTAAACCGAACAGCGACATGAAAAAATTCAAGGCCAAAGCTATTGTTAGATGGTAAGTTTTGCTACATGGATTGTTTGACTATTCTACTTCTGTACTTCAAAATGCATGCATTACACCAAAACTAAATGAGTCATCTACTCCTGCCCTACACAGCAGATTTCACTTCCCGTCGGCATTAAACAGCCAATTCCCCATGCATAACATAAACGGATAAATTACGCCCCACAGTGTAACTAGTAACCATGATCGGCTATGCTGTAGATTTTGTTTATGAATATCGGCAAGCTACTTACAGAGGAGTATGATGGTCACAGACTCACAACCATCATGATGGGAGGAAGTGTGTCAGGATGCAGGAGTACAGAGGGATTTTACCCTAAGCAGGAAAGATGGTGATCTATACTATCACATGATGCACCAGTTCTGATTGAGATTTCCTTCCTAACACCAACTTAACAAGAATAGCAATTGAATTGATTTTAATGGCATCATATCTACCTTCCATCACCTTCAAATCAGTACATTCGGACGGGTATAATCTACCTCTTTGACACATACCAACAAGTAGAAACCTTAGTTGATGCACACGTAGGCCACTGCGGTACAAAGCCATCACAGTTGAAAACACAAGAAGCCGGAAAGTCCTTCTCCAAACACCAACAAATGTCGAACAAACAAACGAATGACACCCACTCTGGATTTAAGCCCAGAACCGTCAGAACAACCCTTCCTCCTCCTAAGAACCTAAGTAACAACCTCTCTAGAACTTGGCTGCTATGTATTTTGTGGCCAGGCCATGGTAGGGTCGTTCCGACCAACCATGAGGAACATGCCAAATTCCTCCCAATTATGCTCCATCAGAGCTAGAATATCATGGACCGATGGGGCTATCAGATAATCGCAGAGATAACATAGACGGTTTGAGTCATACCATTCTCCCATTGCTTGATGGAGTGACACGGAGACATGTAATCAACCCTATCAAATGTAGAGAGCAGATCGTTTATTACAGCTGAGCAGTTGGATTAGTCTACATATATGCTCACCATACTATCTCGTGCTTTTGTCAATGGTATTGCTTCCTAACAACTGGTAGCGAGAACATGCCACCAACATAAATGCATCAGGTGTTCTTCTCATGTTGAAGCTGCACCTAGTGGGTTAGGGTTCATTGGGTTTAAGGAGGAGACACGGGACCGGCCAGTAACAGAGTGAAGGGCTATTGGCAGATACAGCCGTAGGTTATCAGCCAGCTGGGGGTGGGATGGTGGTAGGAGGCACCCCGACCCTGTCAAATATGTGGGAAACAGTGAAGGGTCACGAGGGAGGAAGACGACGAGCCGAAGTGGTAGAGCCGATTCATAATAATAACCAAATTTCAAAATGTGTGAATATATTATACTATTTATTTATTTTATTTTATTTCAACAGTCTCATTCTATCTTATTTTAATTAATCATAACTAGCCAGAAATCCAACATAGCTTGGCTAGATGAAAAAAATGTATAGCTTTAGAGTTGCATTGTACTAGATATACAACTATAACACCTAGAAAGTATAGTTTATTTTATTTTATTTCAACAGTCTCATTCTATCTTATTTTATTTAATCATAACTAGCCAGAAATCCAACATAGCTCGGCTAGATGAAAAAAATGTATAGCTTTAGAGTTGCATTGTACTAGATATACGACTATAACACCTAGAAAGTATAGTTAGATTTGTTATGCAACTTTAGCAAGTCCTTATTTTCTCTCGTTTAGACTCATAAAGCGACCGGTATATAGATTCTTCCTATGATTATTGATGTGAAATTTTTCAGTCTAAGAACAAACTTTATTGATCGCGACTTCTTTCAGAATGAATACACATGTTGCCATGTGCAACTCACCTGTACAGCCAATAATAGTACAAGATTGGCAAGCCAATAATAGTACAAGATTGGCAACATTTTAGGTCATTTACAATGGTTGACAAGACAGTTTTTCATATGCATTCTATGTCATCTAGAGAAGACAAAAAACATCGTATACAATGGATTGTCTCTTAGTGTTATCTCTAGCAATTAACGTTTGTATACTGCTAAAATTATGGGATGGTTAAAATTAACAAAAGAACATGTGTCTAGAGCAGTGGCGGCGCCAGGTTATAGAAGCTGGGTATTCATTGGAAAAAAATGCTCTCCATGCAATATATGAACAGCGCGGAGATTTTTTTTTGCCCGTGCTCTTTTTCTTCATCTAGATTAGAAAAAACAAGGGAAAAAAATCAGGAAATCAGAAATTGCATCTAGGATAATAAGATCTGCTACTGCTAGTACGGCAGGTCGGAGCAGATCAATTGCATTCAGGAGATTATAAATTGCATCTAGAAAAACTACATCTAGGAAATTAAAGGGGGCTGGGCCGTGGGGATGGATACTGAAGCCTACCTCCGCCTGGGTGAAGATGGTGGGAGGGGCAGCGGAGCAAAACTTTGCCGTCGCCTGCTCCGCTTGGGTCGCTGCAAACTCTAGCTAGGGCCTAGGGTTAGATCCGCCGCCTTTCTGTGCATGTGTGAGTATTGGGCGTCTCGAAGCAGAGAAGTGCGAGCAAGCAGAACCAGAATGAGAAGCACAGTTCATGCACCTGTGGCTGGGCTGTAAGGGCCGACTTGTATAGATTTATTTTTCTCCAAATCTTGGGTGTTCACTGGAATACAGGTGCATACACCCAGCGCCGCCACTGGACTAGAGAAGAAATCTCGTACGATGACCTATATTTTTGGGTGTGACTAATTCTCATTGAGAATTAAGTTAATTCCCAGTCAGGTGACGCCATCAAATCCCACTTGCAACCCATGTTGCAACTCATGAGTAGCACGAATTCAATCCAATGGTCCAAAATATTTTTCTCAGTTGCAACTCATAATTAGCACGAATAACAAAGCAAATCTAACGGTTGAAAAGATCTTAGCTACAACCCAACTTGCAACTCATAGTGCACGAAGCGCGATGCAAATCCAATGATATATGCGTTGACTGAGCATTAATTTAGCAAAATCGTTTTTCTATGTTTCACTAAGAGATTATCTCGTAGCTATGAAAAGGTAAGAAAAAAATGTGTTCCTCTCTTCCAACTCAGGAATCATCGTACATGGCATTGCCAAGATAACACCATTGCACGAGCCCCTTAGGGCCTGTACAGTGGTTGATAATCTGGTATTTTCTTATGCATTCGTATAGACAAGACAAGAAAACATATCATACAATGCATTATCTCGTTATACTATCTTTAGCAATTATTGTTCGCATACTCCTAAAAATTATGGGTTTATGTAAATTAAACATGAAAACATACGACTAAGAGAAGACATCTCGTACAGTAAAAAAGGCTTATATTTTTACTAAGAGATCATCTCTTAGATAAGATAAGGCAAACATCTTTTTCCTGTTTCTCTCTCTTACAATTTAGCAATCACCCTGAAACAAACTTAATTACTCTAGACCTAATACAAATTAAATACTCTGAATTCTCATTGCTTTATTGATCGTGGGAGAAGCCCAATATACAAGAGGAATAACTTGGCTGACAAGCCAACTCAAAGGCAACGATCTGGACTCTGTAAGGGATTCAATACGGACTCTGACCTAAAACGAATCTGAACCTAATGAATAACTAGAAGCAGTAAAGGAATCCTAGCCGCTTTGGGCTGGACCAGGGGATGGTGCGGCCAAGGCTGGGCCCTCTGACCATATGTAGGTCCCCACATAACAGACCCTATGTGGCATTGTAAGACAGCACCAACGTATGTGCCCTTGCGGCTCGTTAGCAACATGATGTACATGTATGTGATTACCTCAGCAGCCTCGGTGGTAGATGAAAGATATTGGTAGTAATAACGACGAAGGGCATCAGGCACACAAGCTGAACTGTTAGTCCAAACATCAAGGTCCTGATCAGGAACCTGCAATAATGATAATTTAGCAAGTAACATAGACTTTTTTACATTTCAGAGCAAAGAAGATAGGAAAAGATATGAACGTCTAGGTGAAAGCATGTATACCTTCCAAGATTATAAGAAATCCAACTAAATATGCTCATCCAAAGCTCTCACGTTGGTTACTTGTAAAATTTAGTTGGATTTCTGTTTTCCATAATTTGATAGCAATTAAGAACCTCTCACTTTCTCATTTAATATTCATTAATAGCAACAAATGATCTAGCAAGCTGATAAACATTATGACAATAAATCAAATATACTTGTATAACATTATGAAATAGCAGTTTCTAGCATTACCAACTATGCCATGACAAATACATTGAAAGTATTTGTATAAAATTCTGAAATAACATTTTCCAAAAATTCAAAGTGATAACTGATGAACACAAATCACGAGCTGATAAACATTAGGAGGAAACTGCAACAGAAAGATAAACAGTAAGACAGAGATAATACGGACCTCCTCAATGAAAGTCATGGCTGCAAGTCGATACCCAGCCAAAAGCAGATATTCCTTTACAGCACAGTTCAAATCTTTCCGTTCATTATCTTTCAGAGGGCCTAATGCTGAAATTTTGACATCTCGTTTGTCCTGTTGGTTAAACCCTTCATGTGTAGAAGCATCTGGAAGAGGTCCTGTCAGCAGTACGGTTAGACAGTTCGAAAGGGAGTTACATTATTTACTGTACAGAATCAAATTGAAATGTTTTCCGAGAAAACGCAAAAGTTTTGGGTCTCGATGCATTGATGGAAAAAAGAGTTATTTAGAAGCCCAAGAGGGGCACACCAAAAAATTACAACGCCACACCCAAAGAGCTAGCGCCGCCAGAAGTAGTAGCACAAGGGCCAACACCACCTGCCCTCACCACAGTCAGGCCTCCGCCCTCACTCTGTCGAGGAGGCCAGCGACGTTGGGTACGCGTCGTTGAAGATGACTGCATTACTGCTTCCAAATCCACCAAGCTATGAGCATGACCACCGTACAAGTGCCCTTTCTCGGAGTCGTAGAGGCGGACTGAAACTGCCACGAATCCACAAAGGTCTCCCCAGGGGAGGGGACTGTTGATTCGGATCCATGACAGCACATAGGGCCACAGGGTGCGTGAGAAGGAACAACCAGGCAGCCCTACTCTAGCAAGCTTCTGTGGTCTAGCACTGCTCCTTGCAGGCTAACCAGAGGAAGAATTTCACCGGAGGAGGTGGGGGCATGACTTCCTGTACAATTTCCAAGACGTCGAAGCCTCCCTCATGAAAGGGGGTAATGCAATGTCTTGGAAGTGTATTGGTCGTCAGGGCCACAGCAGGATATCCGGCAAATAGCGAGTTGCACATGACGAATGGCTCCCTAGACTCGGATGTATTGCCACAACGCCAGAGACTAAAAGGAGTAGCTCGACAAAAGGAGCTCAGGCACAATCTTGGAGATAGCCTTCTGCCAAAAGGACTAGATGGGCCAGTGTACATTTACTAGTACATATATACTAGCAGAACCCACACTATGCACTTTGCGAGCTGGTATATGTCTCGATCCAATGCCCAAACCAGTACATCAGGAAGTAAGAATTGGTGTTCTATGTTTTAGTCACATCTCGTAATAGGTAATCCATGGGCAAGGACTACTACAAGCACAAAATATATGGGTGTAAGAAACTAGCTACCACATGCACTCGGTCACTAGGACTTTCCCTCTGTTATATGCATGTCATGACAGTTTCTAATGAATATAATGACTCATTTTGAACTGGCATCAGCAGACAAGCTATGTGCTCTAGAAGAGGAAAGTGTTTGCATTTTCGTTTTATGGAGGTTGTGGACATCGAAACAATATATAATTAATTTATGTTTGTTTTACAAAATTGATATTTCCAAAGTTCCTACAGACAACTCCAGTACAACCCACCCGAAATTGCCTATTATGATGCTGTTGTGGACGTCAGTCCATGACATCAAAGCAGCACTAGTTCCATTATGGCCAGCTGGACTGCAACAAGACCCGGCCACCAGGATGTTCGTAATGTAGAAGGAGATGGTCACGTGTTTGGCAAGGACTTGCAGAGGAAAGGAGGAGAGTCCTTTGAGAAGGTATAGGATTAGGAAAGAGTCTAGTTGTATAAGGAAAGGTCTCATAAGGCTAATCGTAGGTTAAGGGCCTGAGCATCCGCTGTATAAGGATGACATGTATTCACATTTGAGAAAAGCAAAAACAATCAATTAATCTCTGCCTAGTTGTTCTCTCTTCTCAACCTATGTCTACCCAATCCCTCGTGGCCATGCCGTCTAGCTATCTTCCACGGTAGTTACTTTTGCTGCTAGGAAGACGTCACGGAGGATACTTTGCATCACGATTCAGCGTGTCGTCTACCAGATCAAGAAGAATTTGCTTCATCAAGTCTTCAATCCTTATGGAGTGGTGGAGACCATTGAAAGTTTTCCAGGACATCAAAGATCGTGGCCTTCATCAAATATGGCCAAGATCATGATGCTGCACGAGCTCTTCAAAGCTTGCAGGGACGGAAAATATACGATGGTTGTTGTCAACTTGGTATCGAGTTACTGCCTGTATCGTTTGAAAAATCAGGTGCTACAAATTCGGCAACAGGAACACTACAAGCAGCTGCAGTGACCGAGGTATTGCACCAAGAAGAAAAGCTGTACCAGCGCAAATTACCGCACTTGCCACAGTAGTGGGCGCGGACGAAGTAATAGCAGCGGTGCTACCAACGACAGGGATGCAGGAAGAAGCACTGGAGGCGCCAGAAGCAACAGAGTCCGTGCAGATGCAGTCAAGCATAGATGAGGCTGAATAGCTTTGCGTACGACGCTCTAGATGAGGCGGCAAGTGCAGCAAGAGGAACAGTAGCAGAGTCCTCTGCAGCGGAGACGTCGAGGCTGGGTGGGAAAACCTCGTGTGAGGGCCGAGCGTTGACGATGTTGACGGAAATAGCCATGCATCAGATTGCATGAAACAATCCCATGTGTGTGCACATCAATTCGTGATCACTATAGGAGAAAGTGTTGGAGATAACAGAAGAGATTTGGTTCTGTTAAAGCATCCCTCGAATCCGGAAAACCAAGAGATTGACATGTTCTACATAAGAGAATTTGGCAAGAAACCTAGCAAATCGTCCAGCTGGAATAACAGAACCACATCAAAGTGGGGATATGAAGGCCTTAGCCCTAGCCACCACCCTGCAGCTTGAGGACAAGCTGCTTGTCCGAGAGGGGTGTAGTGTTGTGGACGTCCGTCCATGACATCAAAGCAGCACTAGTTCCATTACGACCGGCCGGACAGCAACAAGACCAGGTCACCAAGATGTTCGTATTGCAAATAGAGATGGTCACGTGTTTGGCAAGGACTTGCAGAGAAAAGGAGGAGAGTCTTTTAGGAAGTATAGGATTAGAAAAGAGTCTAGTTGTATAAGGAAAGGTCTCATAAGTCTAATCGTATGAGGAGAGGTTAAGGCCCTGAGCATCCACTATATAAGGATGACATGAATTCACCAGGATGTTCGTGTTGCAGAAAGAGATGGTCCCGTGTTTGGCAAGGACTTGCAGAGAAAAGGAGGAGAGTCCTTTAGGAAGGTATAGGATTAGGAAAAAGTCTAGTTGTATAAGGAAAGGTCTGATAAGTCTAATCGTATTAGGAGAGGTTAAGGCCCTGAACATCCGCTATATAAGGATGACATGTATTCACGATCGAGACAACCAAGAACAATCAATCTAATCCGCTATATGAGGATAGGGACATTTGTGTTTAACTGGAATCTTGAATAACCTGCCACCACACGGACCTCTTTCAGCTCTTTATAGTCATTCTCACAATCTTATATAATAACTTATTGATATGTTTTAGCAACACACGCAATGCGGCATCATGGAAACAGAAAAAATGCGTCAAAATCAAAAGTCATGCATCTCATTGTCCATTTCAGAAGAAACGAACCATTTGTGTTATCGGGAGATGATTGTTGTTGCTTTTGTAACTCAAGCTGCAAGCATGAAAGATCTTCCTTGGCTAGTCGGAGATCATACTCAGCGAGTGCCAGCTTTTCTTCTGCTGCTATTTTCTCTTCTAGCAAACTTTGTGGATCAGCACCTGTCGAACACAACATAGATGTGATTAATCACATAAAGCTGGTGTCTTGCAATTTGTCTATGTGCCAGTAGCGCAAAAAACAAGTCAACCAACCAAACTGGATTCCCCCTGAACCAAATGTAAATCATTTAGGACATGGACATGATTTCCATGGTGATATTTACCCATCAATTTCTACAAAAATATGGTGGTCCACATAAAGTTAGGTGTATATTTACAGCGCATATGTGATGTAAAGTATTTTATGATGGATCTAGCCATACAGATTTGATGTTGGTAATTCTTTCCATATTGATGGTCCGAAATAAAAACTGTTCTGCACATATTCTAAAGCGACTAACACTTATAACCCTAGGGAAGATTATTGTTATAAGAGTCGAGCACAGAACCTAATTTCATTTGCTTATCATTGCGTTTCTCAGCCCTTGGCATGGCAGTACCAAGGTCTGCAGTTCAATGTACTACTCCAATTGTAATGTGCCGCTGCAGATGACAAAGGAATGTCAATTGATAGCGGAGGCACATTACTTAACAAAGCTACACGATCAACTTCACACCGTCCAAGAACAAGGAGCTAAGCTCGTCTCAAATCCGAACATAGAGAAGCGGGGCTGTGCGCTGAGTGGGTCGCATACAGAAGGTAAAAGTCGCAAGATCCAGTCTGAAACACACTGCGTGGGCGGGAAGGGAACCGGGAGCTAGCGCAGAGGAGGGATGGGGAAATGGTGGTACCGGGCGGTGCGGGGGAGCCGCGGACGAGCAGGTCAGGCGGGAAGAACGCGGGGTCAGAGAAGAAGGAGCGGAGGCGGAGTGCATGGGCGTGTCGGCCGTCCTCCTGCAGCTCCTGCAGCAGCTCGAGCGCCGTGAGGTGGTACTTCTCCTCCAGCAGGAAGTTGACCACGCAGTTGCACAGCGACGCCCACCGCTCCTCCGCGGCACCGTTCGCCGTCTCCATGCTCGTCGGGTTCTCTCGGATCCTGTCGTTCGACGGCCCCAGACTCTCTACCTCAATCGCAGCCGTGTCGAGGAGACGAGCGGCGGCCCCGCGGCAGCATGTGGCAGTACGGCGGGGCGGGCGGATCTCGCGCGGGCAACTCGAGGCGGGTGAGATCGGAAGGAAGGGGAAGGTCGCGAGAGGGGAACCACGCGACGTGAAGAGCGTGTGCGACCCACCTGTCAGCGAACCAAAAAGTCAGGTTGGCAAAATCAGGGGATCCCGTCGCTCCCAAACCTGTCCACGTGTGCCCGTGCCAGCGTGCGCTGGCCCGCGAGCACGGGGTGCCCAGCCCGCCATGGGCCTGGCATGGCACGTGGCTTAACGGTCAGTGCCTGGCACGCCACGCCTGGCCCCAGCACGGCCCGTTTAGGCCAGTTACTAGTCTCTCGATATCATCCTCACAGCTCTCCTCTCGATCCGCCAAAAACACTCGTCCATATTTCTGGAACCTCCCCTCTTCTACAGTTGCGCAGAGGCGAATCGGAGCGAGCTCGGCTTCTCCCGGCGGCCGCCGGCGTATCTGCGGGATTCCTCACCCTCCGCCAGCCGCTCCGGCGGCGGAAGGATGGGGAATCCCCAGATCGGCGCTCCGGCGTGTAGATAAGGGGCTTCGGGGCGGCGCGGCTGGGGAGGGGTGGCCGGCGTCGTCGTTTTGCTGCTCTGCGGCCTTCCCTCCTTGGTGTCGTCCTCGATGATGCTTCCTGGCTGCAGGTGCGTCTCCGTCCTGCTGCTGCTTTTTCCGGCGTCGGTGGCAGGCTGGTGACGGGTGTATAGGAGGCCGGAGGAGGAGGTGCGAGGCGGCTGCTATGGGGTTGTGTGGTGTGCAGGTGATGGATCCGGCCACCTCCGGTGAGGTGGTGAGGCGCAGGCCCCGGATCTGGGCCGGAAGATGCTTGGGGCGTGTCCCCGGCCGATGGACTACCTCCGCCTTCAGATCCAGCTCGTCGGAGCTGGTGGTTGATGCGGCTCATCAACGCCTTCGGGCAAGGAGCTCTTCCGCTCCATGGTTGAGGGCTCCGGGCGGATTCTTCCTCCGTCGTCTCCGACGGTGGAGGTCGAGCGTGCTGGAGGTCCTCGAGGTTGAAGACGGCGCGTCACAGCAGTGCTGCCCTCTGTATTCTCCTTGTTTTTTCTTTGCTTGTATCTGGCCTTGTATTACTTTCCTCTACGTATGAATACAAGTATGAAAAATCAAAAAAAAAATATCATCCTCACATGACGACCTAAGAGCATCTCCAACCGGAGTTGCTAAAATTGGCCCCCAAAGTACGACCGGACGTGTCCGCGGACACTGTCCGGGCTAACTTCAAAAAAGTCTCCTACAACCATGACCCCCATATCCGCACCCTCAAAAGCATACTAGCCATGCAACGTACGTAAAACTAAAAGAACGTAGATCATCCAAGCTCAAATTTACGACGGACTGCATAGAAGTTCATCGATCGGAGCTCATAGTTCGGGATTACAGACAACTAGTTAACTATATAGACATATTAGCAAAAGAGGGCAAACCGGCGGCGCCGCCATCCTCTGTGCACGCCGGTCCCTTCGCCTTCATCGGCGGCGCTTCACTGCTTCGACGCCGGCCCCTTCCCCTTGGCATCACCGGAGGGGCAGTGGCGGCGCAGCAGCTCGAAGGCCGCGTACGGGTCGGCGTTGGAGGAGCCGTCGCTGTTGGAGCAAGCGGCGAGGACGGCGCGGGTCTGCTCTGCGGCGAGCCTGGCCGCGCGGTCGCTCTGGGCCGCCTCCTTCTTCGACACGGCGATGGCGGCGTTGAGCGCCGCCTTGTTCTTGCCCTCCGTCTCCAGCTCACGGAACGCCTTCCCCTCCGTCTCCGGCGTGCGCATCCGCTTGGAAGACGACGGCGGGGTCTTCGGAAGAAGCCGCCATCCGCCGGCCCCGTCCGGCAGGATTATCCACCCAGGTGGAGCTTGGACGACGGGGGCGGTGGGGGAGGGCCGGCGGAGATGAGGAGGCGCAGATCTTGGCGCCGGAGCCGATGAAGCCGCGAATGACGGCGCCGGCTGTGTCCGAGCTCGCACCGGCGCAAGCTCGGACCAGCGGCTGCATTGACCACCGCTGCGCGGCGCCGGCGCGCTGGATCTGCCGCAGTCCTTCAAAGACTGCTCGCACGCGATGCGGAAGGCCTCCTTTTCCGCGTCTTCTATCGGCATCGGTGCCGCCGCGTCGCTCTCCTCCTCCGAGAGCACCCATTCGCCAGATGATGAAGACATTGCGGCGAGCGGAGGAGGTGAGGAGACTGTACGGCGAGCGGAGGTAGGGTTTGGTCGGTGGGTGGGGTTTTTAGTGCCGGACGGAGGTGCCACGCGGCGGAAGTCAGCGACGATGGCCGGCCGTTCAGCGGCGACGGTCAGCCTCCTTTGTGGGTCCACGGTGTCAGCGGCTAAGGGGCGGACGCGTCCGGGCGCGTCCGGGCCGCCCCAAACCCGCCCCAGATATGGGCTGGGTTTGGGGTGTGCCGGACCGCCCGGGCGTTTGGGCTGACTATGGGGGGTGCGGTTGGGTGATAGTTTTTGGGCCAAAAGCCGTCCGGGCTGTCCGCCCGGACGTTTGGGCGGCCTTTGGGGGAGCCGGTTGGAGATGCTCTAATCCCTCGTAGTGTCGTGCACCTGTGCACGAGCCTCTCTCGATCCCTCTCTCCGACCGCTCCCTCCCTCTCTCCCGACGCTGGCCGGCCACTCCGGCCGCTCCCTCTCTCCGGCCGCTCCCTCTCTCAGCCGTAGCTTCGACACCGTCACCTCTAGCTCCTCCACGACCAGCGTCTGGAAGCTCGTCGAGCCACACCGTCCTCTCCTCCCAGCTTCTGTTGGATATATGCCCAAAAGGCAATGCATTTATACATATACATATATCTGATTCTATCTCTGCTATTCTAGACTCCCTTCTAGAATAAGTATTCTAGACAGCTTTTAGAACTACCGTTTAAATACCATGTTAACTTCTGGACGAATACTAGCAGATTTTCTTTTTTACAGAGAGTTTTTCTTTCACCATTTTCAAACCGCTTACTGCAACGACGCCTGTGATATACCGTTGGATAGATATGAAAATTCGCTACGATTTAAAAACAATTTTAAATATACTAAGAACTCTTTTCGCGGATTTATCCGTGTTCGTAGTATATTTTGGACGCGATTTTCAAACCACTTCTCGGATTGTTACGAATGATACACCGTTGAAAAGTACAAAAATTTCGCACCTATTACGCTTTTAAAGTGTTTTGAAATTCACAACGGTTTTAAAACAATTTCAAATATACTGAACACTATTTTTCGCGGATTTCTCCGTTTTCGTACAGTATTTTGGTTTTCATTTTCAAACCACTTTTCGGATTGATGCAAACGATATGCCGTTGCAAAGGTACGAACATTGCGCACCTTGACTATCTCTGGTCGATTTTCGAAATTCATTACAATTTAAGAGCAGATTCAAAAATACACAACTCTGTTTGCTGAGCTTTTAGTTCCAGCGGACTGTTTTTTGCAATTATTTTCAGTCTGCTTATCGAAAAGTAGCAAATGATATGGCGTTGGAAAGATGTTGAGTAGGCGCAACTTTTTCGTACATAACGTTTTTCGAAATTCATTATGATTTTTGATTAATTTTGAAAATACGAAAAACGGAGAAACTAGAAGACATCGAAATAGATTTAAAATTAGCGCGTTTGTGTTGCTCGGATTGGTGAAGTCAGCATGGGAGAGTCAAATTAGACTCATATCCTTACTAATAACATGTGGCGAAGATTGATTTGGACAAACGGAGCTCGCATCAATGATTTCATGCTTAAAATTTCCGCCCAGAAAAACAGAGTATAATGAACTTCCGTTTATCTACCGCTATGAACTTCCGTTCGGTTTGTTAGCGAACTTTTTTTTAGAAAATTAGTGAACCTCCGATCGCGATTATTTGTTCAATATCACGCACTATTTTTGTCATTGATTTCAAACCGTTTGCTTGAACTATGCAAATGATATATCGTTGAAAAGGTATGGAGATTTTACATAAATTTGTTTTGAAAATTTTGTGAAATTATTTATGGTTTAAGAGAAGTTTTAAATATACTAATTGCGGTATTTATAGTGTTTTCTCTGTTTTCATGTTGTTTTTCGTACTGGGCTTTTAGATTATATACTTGGAACTTCGAATTTTTAAGAGAGTGATTTTTTATCAATTGTGGACATTTATTTCACGCGGATAAGTTGACACAGTTTTTCCAAAAAAATGAACTCCACGATCTAAACGAATTGAACTTCCTGTCAACCAAAGGTGAACTTCACGGCCACACAACAACAAAAATAGGGTTAATTAACTTCCGGGTTAATTGAGATCCCTAACTTTATGAACTTCTATTTTATTATTAAGTGAACTTCACGGGGTAAACTTCCGTTTAATACGAAGGGAACCTCATCTGGTGAACTTCGTCGCTGAATTTCCGTTTTAATATTGAGATGAACTCTGTGACGGTCTTTTGTTCAATAAGATGTGAACTTCGTGTGTTGAACTCCCGTTTGATATGAAATGAACTTACTTACCTGAACGTCCTTATTCTAAACTTCTCGCTTGGTGCAAAGTGAACCTCTGCTGAACTCCTACTTGGTGCAAAGTGAACCTCTTGAAACTTATTTATGAACTTGCTTCTATGATCCGGATGAACTTACGATAAAAGGTAATTATCCGATGCGAACTGAACTCCCGATCTATAAATAGCAAACCTCCAAGATGGACGATCTAAACTTCCGATTTTGTAATAGTGAACCTAGGAGTTGAAAAAGATGTGTCAAGAAATAGTGTCAAGAAATTTGGAGCAAAAAATGTGAACTTTATTTTCTCTTCGAAAATTCATTAAGCGAACTTTCGTTTTATAAAATGTGAACTAGAGGTGGCCTAATTCATTTCTTTACCCCAAAAGAACCAAGCATCGCTGTGCCATGTGAAAATACGGTGGTCACTTCTCAGCCACAAGCTTCTTACGTTTTCTTATCCACTCATGACTCATCATCGCTTACATTCACTCACCTTTTCTCCTCCATCTTGACAAGATGCGATGTAGTGACCCGCAACGACGACTTGCTCCATGTATTCGGCAGTCTACCAGGAGTATTTCCGCGGTCCACTCGATGACTTGCGGCAGCGGCGGAGGTTCGGCGCACTGCCATTTGGAGGTTTACAGCCACGAGCACATGCTCCCCCGCCCTGTTTCTCGACGAGTACAGCTCGCAGTTGACCTTGTGCGAGTTCGGCCGGGCGCGTTCGGGAATCCGCAGCTCGCTGTGATGGGGAACGAGCAGGCATGCGCTCACTGATTCCAGCAGAATCACGCGTGGCTTCACTCAGGTTGACCACAGGATGCTGGTGAGGTCGGGGGGCGGGCGCAACAGCGGTGACGAGTCGTCGGCGACGCGCGCGGGGCAACACGCCGGAGGAGAGCGCGGCAGGAGGACCACCGGCGGCGTGCACATGGCAGGAGCGCCGGGGCGCGGATGAAGCACAGGGGCGGGCAGCACGCTTGGTGTGGGGGCGGCAGAAGCACCTGAGAAGTCGGGCGCGGCGCGCCGGCGTTGGCGAGGGCGGGTGGTGCGGCAGTGCGAGACTGCGGGGTAGGTAGTGGGCAGAAACTGAGCGTGTGCCGGTTAAGAAGGTCTTTCGGACAGGTCGGCTCGGGAGAATAAGCCACGTAGGTTGGTTTCCAAAAGTTGTCTAGACTATTCTAGAAACACTACAGGTGTTGTCTAGAATAGTTCCACTTTATCTGATTCATTAATTATTGATTGGTATTCTCTATGGTATAACTATGGTGATTTCTAAATGCTTAATTTAAGGGAAAGCTCACCCGCACGTGTAGAGAATATGAACACGTAAAATATACCCTAGTTTTTTTACGGACTAATTCGTTGATTGCTAGATGACGCGGCTTTTCCTAGTCCTGAACATTGTTTATGTCAGCATCAATGAGTGGCATATTATTGGATAATAATCACTACCAAAAATCCGTCGATCCGTGACCTTTTTTCGGCGACGTTCCTATAACGTCGTGTGTTTTCGTCGAGGTGGGTCGAAAAGTTGATTTTGCTCGCGACGTTTTGCATTGTTTGTTAATGGGCCGCCTGTGCGCGACGTTTCGTGCATTTTACATCGTGGATATTCGTCTCCGGCCCACTAGCCCAGTTGGAGGCCAGTTTCGTTCGACGAAACGTTCCGGATTTTCGTCGCACGACACATACTGTCCTGATTGACTAGTTTTTTTGTTGTTGGTTTGGGTAGCTTGTCACATGTTCCACGTGATCTGATTGACTAGTTTGTGTTCCCCTTTGTGGTAGAAATTAGGGATCAACACAGCAAAATTACGGAACATAGAGACATATACTTCCTTAGATATTTTCGACTTGCTAAACATGAACATATACTGTATGGCCAAATTCCTGTCGGTTCCCGCCCAACGCCACCGCTTCCCGCCTCTGTTTCCCGCACAACCGGTCCGCTATAAAAAGCAGACCCTGCGTTGCCGCCACTTCACAACTCTTGCTCGCCGTCGCCCACACCACCCACGATGTCGCTATGCCACCGGGAAAACGCGGCTCCAAAGATTGGATCCCCCTGGACAACCCATTGGTCCAGGCCGCGCGCGCGCCGGCGCGGTGATGATGACGACGGGGAGGTGGTGGAGATGGAGGAGGAGCGTGCCTGCTCCATCTTGGCTGCCGAGCAGCAGCAGCTGTTCGCCAAGGTGGAGAACGCCGTAGCCTCCTTAAAAGCCGTCCACCTTGAGATCCGCGAGGAGCTGAACGCAGCGAGGCAGAGGGCCAAGCAGCAGCAGCTGAACGCACATGCAGCGTCGGCCGAGCAGCAGCAGCTGAACGCACAGGCGGCATCGGCCGCGCATCAGCTGCTGGTCGCCCAAGTGGAGAACGTGGTAGCCTCCTTACAAGACATCCACCGCGAGACCCGCGAGGAGCTGAACAAGACGAGACAGCAAGCCGAGCAGCAGGCGTCCAGGGAGTCAGAGCGCAGAGCGCGTCGCCGGGAGAGGCGCGTGCTCTCACGCTTAGAAGGGGGAACAACGAAGAGGAGGCCGGCTGGCCGTAGCGGCATCTAGTTAGCTTAGTTTAGGTTAAGTTTAGCCACCTACCGCCGTTTAGATTAAGTTCTAGTTTATATTTCATATTAATTGTATCAAATTTCGAACAAATTACTGTCCTGATTGACTATGTTGTGTGTACCTTTGTGGTAGAAATTAATCAAATCGTTGAAAAGTGCGGCCGCAGAAAAATAGAGTGCTCAAATTCTGAAATAAACTTTGTGGTAGCGCAGAAAAACGTTTGGATGACGCAAATATAGCACATTACATATTAGGAATCAACACGGCAGAATTACGAAACATATAGACATAAACTTTCTTAGATATGTTCGACTTGCTAAACATAAACATAGACTATATGACATGTAGGTCCCGCATCTTCGGGGATCCCCTGTCAGTGACTTTGTGGTAGCCTTGCCTTTGTTATGGGATCCACGTCTGTGTGCGTATAGCCACGGTGAACGGGCACCTCCCATGACCTGCAACCATACACCTATGAAGAAGTAACTTTAACTGTAGGTTCTTCGCCGTGGCCTTCGCTGACTGGCCGCCACGAACGCTGAAAGTGCATGGTTGCCCCATGCGTGGTTTTGGTAATTAATGACAATCCTTATGGACTAATGTTTACATTGAGATATTTCTATAGATCTTGTCCATGAGAAAAGATTGGAGTTCATGTGTTGGACTCTTGAAGATGACATGATGACCAATGCTCTATTCAAGGGTTTATATGAAGAATGGTCATGTATAGAGTTGAGCTTATTGCAAGTATGGCTTGGAAAAGAAGATTGAGTGAACAATCATGTTTACCTCCAAGCCATCATACATATCAAGAGAAGAAGATGAAGTGCAAGTTCAATATGATGCATCTCGGAAGATATCATTTGATTGAAGCTTGCAAAGGAGACATGAAGACGAATCTTAGCGAGGCCCTCCCATAATGGAGTATGGGGGAGCATTTGGAGAAGTCTTTATCAAGCATGTGCTAGCAAGTACAATCAAGAAAGGCGTTCCAACTTGAGAGAGTCAAAATCGTCATCATCGAGCTCAAGTGGAATGCGCAAGGCAAAGGTATGATCTTGATAGGTTTTCTATTTTACCGGTCTCATAGTGTTAGTGGGAGACCGGGTTATAGGATAAACGGCGTACTATCAAGAGGGGCTCTCAAGTGAGTAACTTGATCGAATCTTTGTGGAGAGCTCAAACCTTTGCATTCTTGCATATCATCTTTCGTGGTTCTTATTTTCTTTTTATCAATGTGATAATTTAGAGCTTGTGTTCATCGCCATACCAAGTTCTAGTTCATCAAAAACGGATTTCATTCGAATATCTTGTTGCGTTTTTGTTGTTGGAGGTTTTACCGGTTTGTCTTTTTTAAAGAGGTCAAACTCTCTCCTTGTGGATTCCTCATCACATGATGGACTATGATGTTTCTCTGCATAATCTTTTCGTGCTCGTTGTGGTGATTTCAACGAGCCCAAGAACATCGAAATCGGAGTCCGGATGAAAAAGATATTGCAGTTTCCGTTTTGCTGTTTCTGTCAGTTATCAGAAAACCAGATATTCCGGTCCTTTTGGAAATATCCGGTCAGAAATATCCGGTTACCATCAGAGCGTGATTTTCTGGTGCGCGACCCAGGCTGGAAATTCCGGTCCAAACTTGAACCGGAATATCCGGTCCGAGTTTTTCTGCAACGGCTCTTTGTCTTGGGGACCTATATAAGTCCCCCTTCTTCCCCCAAAGGGTCAAGCACGTTTTCCCCTCTCTCTCCCACCATTGTTGACCTTGAAAAGCTTGCCTCTCTCCCAATTCCTCCCATGATTCTTGCATATCTTTGAGGGATTTGAGAGAGGAGATCTAGATCTACATTTCCACCAATTCATCCCTCCTCTAAGTGAGGGGAACCTAGTAGATCTTGATCTTCGAGTTCTTGGTGCATCTCCTCTTTGTTCTTCCTCTCTTATTCCCCCATAAGCATTTGTTGCTTTGTTGGAATTTGAGAGTGAAGGATTTGAGCACTTGTGCTCTTGCCTTTTGCATTTTGTGCATCGGTGTGCTCTCCACGAGGATTCGTGGAAGTTGAAAGCTTGTGAACTTGTTACTCTTGGGTATTTAGACGCCCGTGTGGTGGTTGAGACCTTTGTGGTCACTTGTAAAGCCATTCGGGAGCCCCCAATCCCGTTGTGGGTTGTGCCCTGGATTGTTATTGAAAGGCTCCGGATTCCTCCTCGAATGATTCAGATAGTGGAAGGTGAACCAAACCTTCGTGGTGCGGTTCATCGGAGAATAGGGTGAGCCTTTGTGGCGTTGAGATCGACCTTTGTGGTGCCTCACACCTCTCCAACGAGACGAACTCCCTTGAGAGGAGGAACTCGGGAATATTTCCTCGTCTCCGCGTGCCTCGGTTATTTCTATACCCGAGCTCTTTACTTATGCACTTTACATTGTGATAGTCTTCGTGTTTGAAGTATTCTATATTGCTATCACCTTGTTGTTTGTCTTGTTTAGCATAAGTTGTTGGTGCACATAGGTGAGCCTAGTTTATTTAGGTTGTTGGCTTGTTAATTTAAACACCTAGTTTTATTCCGCAATTATCAAGCCTAAACCGGAAAAGTTTTAAACCGCCTATTCACCCCCCCTCTATGCGACATCATTGTCCTTTCAAACGCTCCCGCTGCACAACTCGTCAGACATATCCGTTGGGCTAGCCGTTTGTGCCATCGTCCCCTCCCTTCTTTCGAACCCCAGCCAGAGCTGCCCCGTCATCGCCGTCGTAGGTTCGTCGCCGTCGCATTCGCTGAGCTGCCGCCGCCGTAGATCTGTTGCGCCATGTCGACCGCAAGCTCATCCCGCTCTGTTCTGCGCAACCGCTGCCCCTTCATCCCACACATTGCCTGCCCCGATTATGGTCAAACCGTCGTTGTCAAGACCTCCGACACTAATCAGCACAAGGGCTAGGTCTTCTACAAGTGCGAGAGGCATGGGCTTAAACCGCCGGCGGTAGGTGTTCAAACATGGCTCTCGTGGTTTATCTTTTTGTTTTTACAGTAAAAAACTCAGCTTACTAAATTTATACACTTTAGGAAGATCAATTGGTTTCTAAAATTATCATGATACACTTGATCGTGATTTTCTTAAGTAAGATTGTGAAAATCTATCGCCCTGTCATTGTTCAAACACAGTTATGATGATATGTTGGTTTATAACTTCTCGCATGTTTATCTTTCTGTACAATATTATGCTTGTCTACCATATTTAGATTTTACATTAGACTTTTATTTTTTTCATATAAAAAGTTAAAATTAGGATGATTCGTTATAAAGTATAGCTGTCTATTTAAATTTAGAATCCTTTTGTCTCGGACTTGATCTCTGAATTGTCTGTTTCACTGAGAGAACAAAATATCAATCTTTATAACAATGGATACATACTCGGAGAGGTGGGAGAGACACTAATCAATCAATCAATCAATCAATCGCCTACCTGCATTTTAGATATGTGTAAAAATTATTAATATTTTTGCGATTAAGGAGGATTAAGTCTTGTATTCATACAAACTAATTGCCAGGAAAAGTTATCATATAAATAAAGGAAGAAAAGATAAATCTATGACCAATATAGCGTGTATATAGTGTCTTTTTTGGCAAATCTTTGACCCACTATGAAATTAAAATTATTCCTTACTGGATATTTCTATCAGGGTGATCATATTTGTACGGCTGAAATTTTTGATTTTTTTGAACATCTATAATTTTTTTTTTTCAATATCGGGTGTGCTAGTAGCCATGTGCACAAACATATTTATGGTGCCACTGTGCTCATGTGTATATCTAAATCATACTCAATATTTTTAAAACGATATTTATCATGTTATCAATTGTTTAAGTATTCTCAATTATGCACACATATATGAGCACACATTTGTCACTACACGTTAGTTTCTTATTTATAAATGGGCGTAGCTTGGTCTTTCTACAGATCGGTCTTTAGGGGAAAAAAGAGTCAAGTCTTGATAGCTGAAATAAGCTCATGTAAGTGCTTTTTATTTTTAAGCAGTGCCATTACATTTTTTTCCCGCAGCTATCATGTTTTATCTTTTTTAATTGCATATATGTTTTCACATACTGCCTCCGTTTTCAATTATAAAATGTTTTAGTCTTTATTCATACTCATATGTACAAAAATGTATTTAGACACATTTCATTGTATGTTAACTCATTTTAGTGTTTATCTAGACAACATATGTGACACCTAAAACATCTAAGGCCCCGCTTGGCTCGTCGTTTTTGGACAGGAAAGAGGCGGGCAGAAACACCAAGGTCATCCAGTCGGACCATGCCAAATTCCAACAATCCAATCGAGGCTTTAGATTTAGTAACCGAGGGAGTATTATTTATAAGTGAGTCCACACGCGCCACATATACCGCGTGTCAAACATGTAACACAGATAATAATATTTAGTTAAATCCTAGCCATAGCTGTTTGATCTAACTACTAAATTTAATTTAGTTTCACGTACGTATGCTCTATCGGGTTTTCACGTGTTATACGAATTGGCTTGTTGGAGACGTATATTTTATTCGTATGTGAGATGGACTCTTTCACTAGTCGAAAAAGGCTTATAGCCACCAACATATCGCTGGCGGACGTCTTTTTCGCCCGCCAGCGCTACGACCGCTGGCGGGCGGTTTTTCAAGCCCGCCACTGGTTCTGGACGTACCGCTGGCGGACACCAACACTGCCCGCCAGCGGTAGGAGCAGAAATCTGGGAGGAGGCGGGGCAAGCTACCGCTGGCGGGCAGTATACGTGCCCGCCAGAGGTACTAAACGTACCGCTGGCGGACGCAAGACAGGGTCCGCCAGCAGTAATGGCCGCGGCTGAGCTCACCTAGAAAAAAAATGGGGATAGTACCGTTGGCGGGCTGACTAGAGAGTACGCCAGGGGCAGTTCAGTACCGCTGGCGGGCACACTAAAGCGTCCGCCAACGCTAAGTTAGCCTGTAATACAAATAACTAGGAAAATTATATTTATAAAAACAATCTATAAATTTTCTTACAAACCATTGCTTCCTATATACCAAGACACACCTATGTGTTGAATATGATCACTTTATCACAAACTATGTGTTGAGACTTGACATAAACTTGGTACGTTTTGATTCGATTGAATTGAAACCTCTGTAGGTTGTTTCTACATGATAGTACTTTTTGTGAAGAATGTTTATAAAACTTTTGTCGAAAATCAAGTTTATCATTTCACATAGCAATTAGTACACATAAAAAGACTCTATGCAAGAGGATATATCTTTTTGACTGTTTTTTCACTCTATTTATTTTTTTACGAAAAACTGTCGATCGATCGACGACAGCCCAACAGGACGACTATTCACACCGAAAGAGATCAAATATAAAACAGTCTTTGCATTGCAGAATAATTCAAAGTAGGGAACATTATTTTCCTCAGTTTACAAAAGCAACATTGATCAAATTAATATGCAAAAAGTATCACACACGCTTACATCTTTATTTAATCGATCCGGTTACAGCTGGAGTCCATGCCATTTTTATTTAACTAACTTCTGTCTCGTCCTAAGCCGCGGGGTCCATCACGAGCGCTCCTCACCAAAAAAGTAGGAACCATCACAGGGTTAAAACTCACATGATAAGGATCCCTTTGCATTACTGCCATGTAGTAGTATACACCGTATCCAACAAATGCATGTAGCGACGGACGTGCTCATTCTCCGCCTTTATACGTCGACGCACCACCTCCTCGGGGGACGGCTCCCTCTCGATCCTCCCTGGCCCACGCGACCTCCACCAAAGAAGATCCGAGATCTGAAAATAATAATGGGGAATTTGATCAAACAATTAAGGTGCATGCAACCTACGGAGGGGAGGAGGGGACCAGGGTGAAAGGGTAGCGTACACTTGCATGGGGACGGACTAGGGGAGGCCCACGGAGGTATGGAGGGGCGCCGGCGGAGGCCCCGGGCGCGGAGAGGTCGTCGAGAGGCGCGGACCAGGGCGGTGGCGGCGCGGTGGTGGCGCGGTGTGATAGCAAATCTGGCCTGCCCCTGGCCCTTTATATAAGGGCAAAAAATAACCCTAGAAGTTACCGCTGGCGGACGGCACACGCTGTCCGCCAGCGGTAACCCTCCCCTAGTCGCGCGGGCCCACCGCGCACCATCGGCCTTATCCACCCGCTGCCCCCTACCCACCTAACCCTATCCACCCAACCACGCCGCCCCCTGCCCCCGCAGCAGCGAACGCTCCGGCCCCCACCGACCGCGCCGCCATTCCTCGCGTGCGACCGCTCCCCCGCTCATCTCGCCGCCGCCGCCGCGCCGTCCCCTCACCCGCGCCGTCTCCGCAGCCATGCCGCCGCCCTGATCTCGACGCCACCGCCACCCACGCCTCCACGCCACGCTGCGCCCGGCCGCCGCCGGCGGCGACCACGCCCGCGCCGTCTCCGCAGCCGCGCCGTCCCGAGGTGCTGCCCGTCTCCCACCTCTCCCTCCCCTCCAACGGGCTGCACCGAAGGTGTTTGCCGAAATGCCAACTTCAATTTTATGTTGATAGTTGATAGATTTGTGATGTTGATAGTTGCTAATAGATGCTAGTTGTTGTTAGTGCTGCTAGGAAATTTGTAGTACATGAATTGAGATGAAAATTTTCAGAAATTTTGCTAAGTGCTAAATATGGTCACTGTTTAAACATATCTTGAAAACTGACTTGAATTAAGGTGTTACAAGTTTTCAAAAAAAATATTTTGTGCTTTATCATGAAGTAATAATCGTAGTGCATGAGATCCATGAAGGTACATTGTAAATATGATAAAGATTATATAATATTGTAAGCCTCCGAAGTTGGTATTTTTTAACTGTCTTGAAGATGATATATGTGTGTCGATGTGAATATTTTGGTGGTGGTGGCTGCGACTATGTATGAAATGTGAATTTATTGTGCTTGCGGTGGTGGCCTTGTGGCTATGTATGAAATGTTTGCAGGTACCTGTAGAGACCCTCGAGATTGTCGGAATGTTGATTAACTTCCATTCCGGCAAATTCAGGTACTCATATGTCATATTTTTAGCCAAAGTCATACCAAAATTTCTCGTGAATTTTGGCATGACTTTGGCCGAAATGTTGTTCTGTTTTGTATTCTTATTAGGTTGTCGATGATTAAAATGTTGTTATGTTTCATCTCATTACAATTTCTATACTGAAATTTGTTGTTTAACATTTTTTATTTACCTTGTATGCAGCGAATGCCGCCGCGCCGCCGCTCCATGAGCGGGTTCATTGGCGTCTGTGAGCGCCCATCTGGACGCTGGTCCGCGGAGATCACCGTGGACGGCCACCGTTGGTACATGGGGACTTTCGACACGGCGAAGCTCACCGCGCGCGCATTCGACGCGGCAGCCTGGAGGTTTGGACGGCCGCGTGCTGAGCTCAACTTCCGCGACATTCCGAACCGGGAGGAGGCTGAGTTCCTCGCGCCGCTGATGGAGATCGTCGACGTAGACGAGGCGCGGCGTAACCGCCGCCAGGGGATAGCTCGCGGCGCTGCCAAGATCGACGAGTGGCAGATGGACGCGCTGCGCCAGAACCGCCCCGATCTGGTGCAGGCGGAGCTGGACTTCTACGCCTCGAGGAACAAGAAGAGGCAGGCGAGCTCTGACGTCGCCATACCCTCCAGTGCAGCGCCGCCGTGCAAGAAGACCGGCGACGACGATTCGTCGTCGAGCTTCGACTCGAGCTTCTGGGATGATCTCGATGGGTCGGACGACTCATCCGACATCAGTTCATGCTGGGGTCATCTCGATGAGTAGTTTTAGGTTAAATTTCAAGTTAGGTTAAGAGATGAACTAATGCATGTTGTTTACCTTATCGAACTTTAGCTTAAGTACTATGTCGTGTTAGGTTAATTTGTGATGCATGTGTGATGAACTAATTAAGGTATCTATGTATGGCACTTTGATCATTTGTATGTGGTCGTCTATATTTCTGTTGTTTGTTTGACGCCTGTATTTGAATTTACTGTACTGTAGATACTGCTGGAATACGATTTTCCGAAAAAAAGAAATTCAAAAAAATATACCGCTGGCGGCCGCGGCTGCACGCCAGCGCTGCCAATCCTCGCGCTGGCGGGCAGAAGTTGTGCCCGCCAGCGGTAACGATCCTTACCGCTGGCGGACGGCCGCCGGCCAGCGGTAAAACGTTACCACTGGCGTAATCACCGCTGGCGGGCGCCCGCCCGGCAACGGTCGACCATTTCCGTCCGCCAGCGGTAAGCCTTTTCCTACTAGTATTTGTATCTCGTCTTTTATTTATCAATGAGAATCGTATTACCATGAAAAAAAAAGTCTTCACGTGGTGAACTTGTTGGAGCCGTAAATATTGAGTTGATCCTGCCGGTTTTTTATTTTCGTGGAAAAAAAACTACCGCTGGATATAATTAAATCGCAATCTTGAGTTGATCCGGCCGGCCGAATATTCTAATTCGTCTATAGGATGGACTCGTGCGTTAACGTGTTGTGCTCACCTGTTGTACAACATGCGTGTTATGTTAACATGTTGTATCGATGCGTAGTATTAAACTATTAATGCGCCAATTAAATCGTGGCCTTAAGTTGCAGATTTAACAGTTAATATAATTAAGTTGATGTGGATTAACGTGGTGGTTCGAAAAACTAACTCATTTTGCTTTTAGTACATAGATAGATTGTTCATTAGACATTTTAATTCAATATATGTTCTCAAGTTATATCAAACTCTATGTACATGATTTTTTACCTGTATTATGCAATCTATTACTTTCATACTTGTAAATACTATGTCGCCAATGATACTTAATTGTTTGCATATTCTTTTCTATGGATCTGTTTGAAAAGTATTACAGAAAACTCTAGGTACAAATAATGTTATATATTAGTTGCTCCCCCACCGACGATTTTCCAAAAATAATCTGGTATTTTAGGAAGCTAAGATACATCTATCGGCCAAAAAAATCGGAATATGGTGGTGAAAAAAATGAATAAAAAACAGAATACATTTCTTACTTGCATATTAGTTTGTATTGCAGAATGCTCCAACTCACTTACACATACTCTGCCATATGCCGTCCTTGCATGTGCATAAAAAACTGCATACAACAAGAAAGGTGATTGATCGAATTAAGCACAGTATCACATGGAAATCACACTACTACACACGAATAGCAGCATTATTATGGTAGATGATTTTTGATAGAAATACCTTTGATGCATCTGACAAAACAGCCACAAATTTGTATTGCATGGTGATTTCTTGGAAGGATACATGATGAACGGAATAGACAGCTTCGCCTTCAATAGTACTTCAATTTATACTCATGTAGAAGTAACGCTTGACAGCTAGCTTAAGTTCTGTAGGGCCAAAAGATTAAATCTTACTAAAAATCTACCTGAAAAAATACACACTCCATTAGTCATGATTTTTAGAAATCCGGTAAGTAGGTAAATTAATCTGGATGTCAGATGTATAAGAGAAGTCTAGGCATCATACCTTTTCTTAATCCTAGTAGAACATAAAGTCATAAGTGCCATGCAAATATTCTGAATTTAATAGTTTATCGGAATAAGCAACATTATTAAAGCTTCATGTAAACATAAATATTAACTGGTTGGCTGGTGATAGATTTGTATATGTCGAGAACGCAAGCTTACTGCAGTCTTTAGGTTTCCAGTGAAAGTCATGGAATCCAGTCTTGCTGCTTCTTTTCAACTCCCTAGAACGTATCACGCATAATCAGTCAAGATATATTTGTGCTAAAAGACATGTGTACCTAACAGTATTTTTAAGATGCGACGTTACAGATCGAGCCGATTTATGTCTGCGGGGCTGATTGTCTAAGAAAATTTGGTAATAAGTCAAGATTTGTGCTAAAAGACATGTACCTAACAGGTTTTTCAAGATGCGACGTTACAGATTGAGAGGATTCATTTTTGTGTGATGAACTTACGGGGCTCGCTGCCTAAGAAAAAATGGTAGCAGAATTCACGGGAGACGAACTGTATAGTGAGGAGGCTGCTTGAATCCGCCCAGACTCAACTATGTACTTATTACCGATGGATTCAATCGAAGCAGCGATGCTATGAGAGTGTGAATACATGAAGAGAATTGGCGTGGAATCTGCAATCGAATATGCCATGAGGAGGAGCGATGCACAGATATGCCGAGGAAATAGATCAATAATGTAACGAAGCTGATGTAAACTGCGGTCGCATGGTCGATCACAAATTCCATTACTGCCGTTTGGCGTTCCACTTGTGTTTGCCTCTTTGTATCGCCGTCATGCAATTGTGCCTTGTGGTCGCTACTTCGCCAAAAGGCCTCGTCAAAAAGCTTGAGGTAGATTTGTTCGTTAGCATCCTTGGCGCGCCTTGAGCTAGCTTCATCAGAGTGAGATTGACGTTGTTGTTAGAGAGATAATTGTATATCGTAGTTTTCTTATTAGATGGGGGCTCCCTGCATATTGACACCTATACATGTACTATATATTGTGGCCTTTGGCCTCCGTGGAATACAAGTTGCTATTCCTAACATGGTATCAGGCCTAGGTTAATCTCCGCACGCGCGACTCGTGCTTTTTTTTCTCTCTCCTAATTTCCACGTACAGATCGATCGATCTTCTCGTCGGCTCGTCCAGGCTGCCGCCTTCTTCCCGGCTGCCGCCGTCCGCCTCCAGCCGTCCGCCGCCCGTCCCCGTCCGAGCCCCGGCCACCGCCGTCCGCCTTCGGCCGTCCGCCGCCCGTCCCCGTCAGCCGCCGGGAAATCCGCCGTCGGCCGTCTCCTGCTGCTGCCTCAGTCTTGTCCTGTTGCTGCCTCCGCGTAATCCAGATCGAGACCAGCTTGCTTGCTACTTCCGTGTTGGACTCTGCTCTCGATCCCAACTGGTTGACCGAGGGGTTCTGTACTGCCGTCGTCCGTGTCTCCCGGGCTGCAATCGTCGGCCGCTGCTGGCCTGCTCTTGACAGCTCCCGATCACATTCTGTTCAAGATGTCTGCATCGTCGGGTTATGTGGCGATTTCTCGCTGCACGGTGATATTTGATGGCACGAACTATCCTGATTTCGCTGCCTTTATGCGCATCCATATGCGTGGTCTTCGTCTATGGGGTGTGCTTTCTGGCGAGGTCTCCTGTCCACCATGCCCCATTGCTCCTACTGCTCCTACTCCGCCGACACCACCGGTCCTTGCTTGCGATGCTACTTAGGCGGATAAGGATGTAGCCCATCGTGCGGATAATGTCGCCGTTGTTGCTTATGACCGGAAGGTCCAGGCGTATACTGACGCCCTTGAGACCTACCGGCTGGATCTGACAGTTTACACCCACTGGATGGATGATGATGCTCGTGCAGCGGCTGTTCTCACCGCTAGTGTTCTACCGCAGTTTGCTTCTGAGTTTATGGGTCTTCGTACTGTCGTTGACATGTGGGCTCACCTTCGTCAGCGCTATCAGCCGTCTGGGGATGCTCTTTATCTGTCTGTGGTTCGTCAGGAGCATGCTCTTCAGCTGGGTGACTATACCATTGATCAGTTCTACACACAGAGCGCTGCTATCTGGCGACAACTTGACTCTCTTCGCACTGCAGTTTGTGGTGCTTGCCCGTGTTGTCAGACTGTGCGCTCCGACTTGGAGTTTCAGCGTGTCTATGAGTTCTTGTCTCGGCTCCGCAAGGAGTTCGAGCCCCGTCGTGCTCAGCTGCTTGCTCGTGGTCGTGTTCCTATCTCGGAGGTGCTATCTGAGCTTCGTGCTGAGGAGACTCGCCTGCGTGGCGTTGGGTTGCTTGATATTTCTTTTGTGCTTGCTGCTCGTGGTCCTCCTTCGTCGTCTGATTCATCGACTCCTTCACGGTCCACTGCTCCGCCACTTTTAGCCACTCCTCAGGGTCAGGGCCAGGGTCGTGGCCAGGGTCGTGGTTCTCGTCCACGCTCTCACTGCACCTACTGTGATATGGATGGGCACACTGAGTCTCGTTGCTACACGAGGGACCGTGACTTGCGTCAGCAGAAGGCGTCTGCTTCTTCAGGGACTCGTGCTCCTTCTGGTTCTTCAGGGTCTTCCGGCTTCACCGACCAGGACATTATGCAGCTCAAGCAAATGCTCGCTGCTTCATTTTCTTCTTCGATGGGTACTGCTGGCTCTGTGACTGATTTTTCTGGCACTGCGTGACCACCCTCTACACAGTCAGGTACATCCTCGTGGGTTCTGGATTCTGGAGCTTCTTTTCATATGACTTCTGATTCTTCCACCTTGTCCTCTCTTCGACCTCTTGATTCTCCTCTTAGTGTTCTCACTGCTGATGGTACTTCCCTCTATGTTTCTAGTCGGGGCACTCTTTCTACTTCTTCTTTTTTTTGTTCCCGATATTTCCCATGTTCCTAGCCGATTCTTGTTCTGTTCAGGATCGCCGCACACAGACTCTGGTTGGGGCTGGCCCTCGGCGCCGTGATGCTCAGGGGCTTTGGGATATAGACTGGCTTCGTGTTCCTTCTGCTGCCGTCTCGCCTGCCAGTTCTTCTGCTGTCGTCGCCTCTTTCACCGGCTCTTTTCAACAGTGGCATCATCGTCTTGGTCATCTTTGTGGTTCTCGTCTGTCGTCATTAGTTCATCGTGGTCTTCTGGGGCTTGTCTCAGGAGATGTTTCTTTACAGTGTCAGGGTTGTTGGCTAGGAAAACAGATTCAGTTACCATATCCTACTAGTGCGTCTGTATCTCAGCGTCCTTTCGACTTAGTTCACTCTGATGTTTGGGGTCCGGCTCCTTTCACTTCGAAAGGGGCCCATCGATATTATATCATTTTTATAGATGACTTTTCTCGTTATACTTGGCTGTATTTTATGTCTTCTCGTAGCAAGGTTCTCTCCATATATAAGCGTTTTGCGGCCATGATTCTTACTCAGTTCTCTACGCCTATTCGTGTGTTTCGTGCTGACTCTGCTGGTGAGTATATCTCCAAGCATTTGCGTGGTGTCCTTGCTGAGCAGGGCACTCTTGCTCAGTTCTCTTGTCCCGGTGCACATGCTCAGAATGGTGTGGCCGAGTGATACGTCTCCAACGTATCCATAATTTCTGCTGTTCCATGCTTATATTATACCATTTGCTACATGTTTTATATACACTTCGTATCACTTTTATGTATTTTCTGGGACTAACCTATTAACAAGATGCCACAGTGCCAGTTCCCTGTTTTCTGCTGTTTTTGGTTTCAGAAAGTTACTTCTGGAAATATTCTCGGAATTGCACGAAACAAAAGGCCAGGTCCCTATTTTTCCAGCACGTACACGGAGTCCGAAGGAGAGACGAAGATGAGCCACGAGGTGGCCAAACCACCAGGTGGCGCGGCTGGGCCCACAGCCGCGCCTGGGTGTGGTTTGGGCCCCTCGGGGGTCCGCCGACATCGCCCCTTCGCCTATTTATTCCCCGAGACGCGAAAACCCTAAAACACCGAGTCATTCATCCAGAACATATTCGCTGCCGCCGCCGTCGTCAACCCTAACTCGGGGGGTTTCTGAAGCTCTTCCCGGCACCCTGCCGGAGAGGGGAATCATCACCGGAGGGCTCTACATCGCCATGCCCGCCTCCGGAGTGATGCGTGAGTAGTTCATCCTTGGACTTTGGGTCCATAGCAGTAGCTAGATGGTTGTCTTCTCCACTTGTGCCATCATGTTTAGATCTTGTGAGCTGCCTATCATGATCAAGATCATCTTATTGTAATGCTACATGTTGTGTTTGCTGGGATCTGACTTATATTGATACCTATGTGGAGCTGAATATTATATTATCATGTCTATGTCATTTGTGATCTTGCATGCTCTCCGTTACTTGTTGAAGCCTTGGCCACGTGAATACTTGTAACTCCAAGAGGGGGTATTTATGCATGATAGTTGGGTTCAACCTCTATTTAACCTGGGATAGTGACAGCAAGTTCTAAGGTTGTAGATGTGTTGTTGCCACTAGGGGTAAAACATCAATGCTTTATTCAAGGATGAATGTATTGTTTACATTACACACATTACTTAATGCAATTGTCTGTTGCTTGCAACTTAATACTGGAAGGGGTACGGATGTTAACCGGAAAGTGGACTATTTAGGCATAGATGCATGCTGGATAGCGGCCTATATATTTTGTCGTAATGCCCAAATGAATCTCATAGTAGACACCACAGCTCACACATGCATGTTATATGCACTTATCAATTGTCAATTACCCAGCTGTAATTTGTTTACCCAGCATGTTAGTTATCTTATTGGAGAGACACCACTAGTGAACTGTGGACACCGGTCCATTCTTTTACATCTGAAATACAATCTACTGCAATCATTGTTCTCTACTGTTTTATGCAAACAAACATCATTTTCCATTCGATACGTTTAACCCTTTGTTTTCAGCAAGCCGGTGAGATTGACAACCTCACTGTTAAGTTGGGGCAAAGTAGTTTGATTGTGTTGTGCAGGTTCCACGTTGGCACCGGAATCCCTGGTGTTGCGCCGCACTACACTCCTTCACCAACACCTTCGAAGCAAACCTCGTTTTCCTACTGGTCGATTAAACCTTGGATTCATACTGAGGGAAAACTTACTGCTGCACTCATCATACCTTCCTCTTGGGGTTTCCAACTGACGTGTGACGTACAAGCATTGTTTCTGGCACTATTAACCTAGAGCCACCAACAACGTTTTCTGGCGCCGTTGCCGGGGAAAACAGAATTGCTTCTGCAAGGGGAGTCTCTCACACCCAATCTCTTTACTTTGTTATTTGTCTTGCTTAGTTTATTTTTATTTAGTTTTGTTTGCTTTCTTTATATCAAAAACACAAAAAAAAATTAGTTACTTGTTTAATTCGGTTAATTTTGTTTTTCAAAATGAATACTCCTGAGAACACTAAGTTGTGTGACTTCACTAGCACAAACAACAATGATTTCATATGCACTCCTATTGCTCCACCTGGTTCTACAGCAGAATTTTATGAAATTAAACCTGCTCTATTAAATCTTGTTATGAAAGAGCAATTTTCTGGTGTTAGTACTGATGATGCTGCTGCCCATCTTAATAACTTTGTTGAACTTTGTGAAATGCAAAAGTATAAGGATATGGATGGGGATATTATAAAACTGAAACTTTTTCCTTTCTCCTTGAGAGGAAGAGCTAAAGAATGGTTGCTTTCTTTGCCTAGAAATAGTATTAATTCTTGGACAAAATGCAAAGATGCTTTCATAGGGAAATATTATCCTCCTGCTAAGATTATATCGTTGAGAAGTAGCATTATGAATTTTAAACAACTTGATAATGAACATGTTGCTCAAGCTTGGGAAAGAATGAAATCTTTGGTGAAGAATTGTCCCACTCATGGACTGACTACTTGGATGATCATCCAAACCTTTTATGCAGGATTAAATTTTTCCTCAAGGAACTTATTGGATTCAGCCTCTGGAGGAACCTTTATGTCCATCACTTTAGGTGCAGCAACAAAGCTACTTGATGATATGATGATCAACTATTCCGAATGGCACACCGAAAGAGCTCCTCAAGGTAAGAAGGTAAATTCTGTTGAAGAAACCTCCTCTTTGAGTGATAAGATTGATGCTATTATGTCTATGCTTGTGAATGGTAGATCTCATGTTGATCCTAATAATATTCCTTTAGCTTCATTGGTTGCTCAAGAAGAGCATGTTGATGTAAACTTCATTAAAAACAACAACTTCAACAACAATGCTTATAGGAATAATTTTGGTAGCAACAACTCTAGGCCTTTTCCTTCAAGTGGTAATGGTTATTTTAATGCTAGATCTTTTATGCCTAGTGAGGAAAGGATGATAGAAATTGAGAGATCAACTAAAAGCTTTATGCAATCACAATTTGAGCAAAATCAATTGTTTACAAAAGCTATGAATGAACAAACTGCCATGTTGAAGAATATAGGACAGCAACTCGAAAATATAAATAGTGAGATTTCAGGTTTGCAAACTAAGATTTCCATTGCTGAAAACCGTATTTCAACTATGTCTGAAGCTCAGTCCTCTTTAATTAATAAAATGGCAGCGAAACCTGAAGGTCTTGATGAGTCATTTGCTACAGCAAATGCCATCCAAGTTCGAATTGATAATAATATTAGGATGTTGGCTGAATTGCATGCTAGGTGGGAAAAAGAGGAAGAACTTGAAAAAGAGAATAGTATAGTTAGAGTTTGTACTATCACCACCACTAGTAATGCTAATGTTTCACATGCTAGTAAACCTCCTACTATTGATGGTAATGTTATTGGTGTTGGTAATGTCTCCACTAATTCTGCAAAGCATTTGAAATTGCCTAAAACTGCTGAAACTTTTTCTGATAAAAGTGCTGAAATTTTTCAAACTATTGGAGGCAATGGTTCCACCACCATTGACAATAATGATTTTGATTTTGATGATTGTAACATCTCTGAAGTTATTATGTTCTTGCAAAAATTAGCTAGAAGTCCCAATGCTAGCACAATTAATTTGGCTTTTACAAAGCATATTACAAATGCTCTTTTGCAAGCTAGGGAGGAGAAGTTGAAACTTAAAGCTTCTATTCCTAGGAAATTAGAAGATGGTTGGGAACCCATCATTAAGGTAAAGGTGAATGATTTTTATTTTAATGCCTTGTGTGATCTTGGTGCAAGTGTTCAGTTTTGCCCAAGAAGCTTTATGATATTCTTGATTTACCACCTTTGGAACATTGTTATTTGGATGTTTTTCTCGCTGATAATGCTATGAAGAAACCTTTGGGGCGAGTTAATGATGTTTTTATTACGGTAAAAGATAACCTTGTCCCCGTTGATTTTATTGTTATGGATATTGAATGCAATGCATCTTGTCCTATTGTTTTGGGAAGACCTTTTCTTCGAACTGTTGGGGCCATCATTGATATGAAAGAAGGTAATATAAGGTACCAATTTTCTCTCAAGAAAGGTATGGAACACTTCCCTAGGAAGAGAATAAAGTTACCTTTTGACTCTATTGTTAGAGCAAGTTATGATGTTGATGCTTCTTCTCTTGACAACACTTGATTTTCACTTTCTGCGCCTAGCTGAAAGGCGTTAAAGAAAAGCGCTTATGGGAGACAACCCATCATTTTTATTTGCTGTTATTTTTGTTTTCTTTGAGTCAAGGAGTTTTGTTACTTCTGTAGCAACTCCTTTGTATCTTTATTTTATCGCAATGTTGTGCCAAGTAAAGTCTATATTGAAAGTTGATGCAAGATTTGGATTTCTGCGCAGTGACAGATTTTTAGCTGTCACGGATTTGAGCTTATCTCCCTGTAGAAACTTCAAAAAATTCTGAGAAACATCACGCATATTCCTGAGATATGTGCGCAACAGTAGAGAACAATGAACTGTGGACCCCGGTCCATTCTTTTACATCTAAAATACAATCTACTGCAATCATTGTTCTCTACTGTTTTATGCAAACAAACATCATTTTCCATTCGATACGTTTAACCCTTTGTTTTCAGCATCCTGAGATATGGTGAGCTTATCTCCACATCAATGCTTTATTCAAGGATGAATGTATTGTTTACATTACACACATTACTTAATGCAATTGTCTGTTGCTTGCAACTTAATACTGGAAGGGGTACGGATGTTAACCGGAAAGTGGACTATTTAGGCATAGATGCATGCTGGATAGCGGTCTATGTACTTTGTCGTAATGCCCAAATGAATCTCATAGTAGACACCACATCTCACACATGCATGTTATATGCACTTATCAATTGTCAATTGCCCAGCTGTAATTTGTTTACCCAGCATGTTAGTTATCTTATTGGAGAGACACCACTAGTGAACTGTGGACCCCGGTCCATTCTTTTACATCTAAAATACAATCTACTGCAATCATTGTTCTCTACTGTTTTATGCAAACAAACATCATTTTCCATTCGATACGTTTAACCCTTTGTTTTCAGCAAGCCGGTGAGATTGACAACCTCACTGTTAAGTTGGGGCAAAGTAGTTTGATTGTGTTGTGCAGGTTCCACGTTGGCACCAGAATCCCTGGTGTTGCGCCACACTACACTCCTCCACCAACACCTTCGAAGCAAACCTCGTTTTCCTACTGGTCCGATTAAACCTTGGTTTCATACTGAGGGAAAACTTACTGCTGCACTCATCATACCTTCCTCTTGGGTTCCCAACTGACGTGTGACATACAAGCATTGTTTCTGGCACTATTAACCTAGAGCCACCACCGAGCGCAAGCATCGTCATCTTCTTGAGACTGCTCGTGCGATGATGATCGGTTCTTCTCTTCCGGCTCATTTCTGGGCTGCGGCTGTCTCGACCTCGGCCTATCTGATTAATATCCAGCCTTCTGCCGCCCTTCAGGGTGCCATTCCTCTCGAGAGACTCTATGATCGTTCTCCTGATTATTCTGTGCTTCGATTGTTTGGTTGCATTTGCTATGTTTTTCTGGCTCCTCGTGAACGCACCAAACTAACCGCTCAGTCTGTTGAGTGTGTTTTTCTAGGATATAGTGATGAGCATAAGGGCTATCGTTGTTGGGATCCTGTAGCCCGCCGGATGCGTATTTCCCGGGATGTGATGTTTGACGAGTCTCGTCCTTTTTATCCGCGCTCGACTTCCTCGACCTCTACTGTGGAGGATCTCTCTTTTCTTACTTTTCCTAATTCTCCTCCCGCGGTCCCTCATATTCCTTCTCCTCCTCCTCCCGTTGATCCGGTGCCATCTACTCCGACGATCAGTTCTCCTCCTTCTTCGCCGCCTTCTTCACCCTCTTCACCGGTGTCTTCCTCGTCTCCGGCTTCTCCTGTTGTTCCCTCTCGTCCTTTTTTCCCCTTCCACTATACTCGTCGTGCACGTGTTGTGACCGAGTCATCCGATGCACCCTCTACTTCTGGTGCACCGCCTCAGCCGACTTATTCTCTTCGAACTCGGCCTTGTCCTTCACCTGATTTCTTTAGTCCCGCTAGCTATAGTGCTTCTGCAGTTCCAGAGCCGACTACGTATTGTGAGGTTGTCGTTCATCCTGAATGGCAGCTCGCCATGGCTGAGGAGATTGCTGCGCTTGAGCGCACCGGTACGTGGGAGATTGTCCCTCTTCCTCCTCGTGTTCGTCCTATCACATGTAAGTGGGTCTATAAGGTTAAGACCCGCTCTGATGGGACCCTTGAGCATTACAAAGCTCGTCTGGTCGCTCGTAGTTTTCAGCAGGAGCATGGCCGTGATTATGATGAGACTTTTGCTCCTGTGGCTCACATGACCACTGTTCGGACTCTTCTTGCCATGGCGGAAGTTTTCAAGGAGCAAGCGAGAAGGATGATATGATGTGATCAAAAGAGTGAAAAGCCTAAGCTTGGGGATGCCCCCATGGATCACCCAGAAATATTCAAGAAGACTCAAGCATCTAAGCTTGGGGATGCCCAAGGCATCCCCTTCTTCATCAACAACTTATCAGGTCATCTCTAGTGAAACTATATTTTTATTCTTCCACATCTTATGTATTTTACTTGGAGCGTCTGTGTGCTTTTATTTTCGCTTTGTTGTTTTTATTTTCTGAATAAGTTGGATCCTAGCATTCTTGTGTGGGAGAGAGACACGCTCCGCTTTTTCATGTGAATACTCATATTCTTCACTTATATCTTTTGAGTATTCTTATCTAGCTACTGCTATGCTTTTAGCTCCTGTTTTTCATGCATCTCTTTTAGAGCTGTTAATTCTCGTGGAAAGTACTCTCTTGTTTCACTTGTAAATTACTTAGAGTGTGGAGGTTATGCCGAACGGGTATACCTGCCACGGTGGATAAAACCAGGCCCACCAAGGAGGCCCATCAGCTAAAGCCGGAGGGCTTAATGGAGAAGGCCTCATGGGCTTAGGCGCAGGATAAGCCCTGGGCTGGCTTAGTGAAGTCCAAGACGAAGGCCGGCCGCGTTCGCCTTAGGGAGCAAGTTAGGGTTTGTTACCGTGTTAGTCTAGGACTCATGATCTATGTCGGTTAAGGCTTTCCTTGTAGGGGAAGGCTTGGCGCCTTTATAAGCCAGCCTTCCAGCAGCCTTAGGGCACGCATACAATCTCATTGTAACCTGTACACATATTTGCCTTGAGTGAATTATAGCAGCACGTAGGATCTCGTCACCGTCGTGAGATCCGAAGCTGGGTAAATCGTGTGTGCAATCCCGTCACTGGAACCCTCTACGTTCTTCCCCACCTCCTCTACGGTACGTATGAATCCATATAGTAGTTCCGCGTTACCAATACCTCGACAGTTGGCGCCCACCGTGGGGCCCAAGGCGTCGGGAGTTTTGTTTCAGGCGGGAGCATTGGGCGAGATCGGCAAGTCTATGGCGGTTGGTCGCGCCCGCATCATCAACAACTTTGGGTGCATCGAAGACGACGGTCCTACGTCCCAGCAAACGACGCACTGGTGTCAAGCTTCGTCGTCCCCTTCGGCACCATCAACATCTTCATGGGTTTTACGGCTGAGGCGTATGGATTCCCCAGGGGATCCGCCGCCTTTTGGCCCACCCACCACCCCATCGATTATGCAATCGAGCAACAACACAGATCGGATCAGGCCTTTGTCTATCGCGATCTGAGTGACTCTGATACCCAAAGCGATTCTGACTCCAGCTCTTATGAGCTTATGGAGCCCGCCTCTCGCTTTGTCGGTGTCATTGACGCATCTGGCCCTAAGCCGGCCGAATCTGACCCTGAGTCAATATTACCTGCCTTACAGACAGGAGCAGACTCAGAAGCCGGATCTGATGGCACCGCTCCAATGGCGGAAGATTCAGATCTCGATGAGCATAAGGAGGAAGACTTTGCAGCACAGGTTGCCGCGCGAGGCTATGGCTCATCCGATCCAAACGAAGTCTTAATGACTTTCCCGGCACAGATAGCTGTGGAGGATGGTGCGGCCGCGGCTAAGCCAGACGAGGCTGAAGTTTCCTCTAGCATCAAACACATTGGTGACAAGGCGGAAAAGCCAGAGGATGTGCTGGACCCTAAAGGGCCTCCCCCGGCTACGCCTATTGAAGAAGACCTGGAGCGGTCAAAGGAGGAACACATGCGCGCATTGGAGCTCCTCAAAACACCTTTGGGACCAAATCCAACCGCGGTTGAACTTGAGGAAAGACGGAAAGCGCTCCTGGCTGAGACTGAAGTCAACATCAAGTATAAGTTGTCCCTCCTGAACAAGGAAAAAGAGTTAATCCTAGTTGGAAAGGCTCTAGAAGAGGAAGAGTACCAGCGTGAGCGCGATGTTGAGAAATTCCGCAAAATACGAAGTATACGTGACCCTCTTCTGCATCGGGATCTGCAGGGAAACTTCGAGAAGACTTCTGCCCAAAAGCCTTTAAAGCCTTGGCAGAAATACTCTTTCAAGTTAACCCTGATGGAGTCATATTCTTCTCCACCCCGGCCAAAAACCTAGAGGCGGCCAGGGAAATCATGGGAGACGAAGCAGTCCCAATTGAAGAGCGCCACCATTATTCTAAATGCTCATCGAAAAGGCGGTAGAGCAGCAGGCTAAGGCGGACTCAAACTCAAAACTGGCGGACGACACGCGTCTTTGCAAGACGGCCGTTGCCGGCGGTGGGGATCCAGAGGAACCAGCTGGTTCCAGTAGCCATGGCAATAAGGGTAAGGAACCCAGGAAGGACAAAGTTCCTGACAAGCACAGGGATGAGTCAAAGACTGGGTCCAACCGCCATAGTGACAAAGGCAAGGACGACCACCGGCAAAAGGATAACACGCCATAAGAAGAATGATCCGCCTCGCCGTGAAAGAGATCAAGACAAGGGGAAGGACGCACGGCGTGGGAGCGACCGGCTTAACATGCCACCTCCGCCCGCAGCACGGGCAAGAGACGAAGGAAATAGGGGCAACAGAGATCCGCCTCAAAGGCGATCTCGCTCCCGCTCCCCTCATCGCCAAAGCCGTCAGGAGGAGCCAAGGCGTAGCCAATCCAACAAAGGGCCAGCCAGGGAAAACACTCATATCTCAGACGCCCGCATCCGTCTCGATGAGATTAAAGCGGCCAAAGAGGAGTCTTACCTGGGCCCTGTGTGCTTTGGACCGGCGATTCGCAAGGTGCAACTCCCATCCTCGCTAGGCAATGTCAAGAAAATTGTGGACAAGTACAATGGCATTGACAAACCGGACATATGGCTGCCTGATTACATCCACGCCGTTGGTATTAATGACGGTGATTACAATGCAGCTGTACGTTTTCTTCCACTCATGTTGGAGGGAACGGCCCGGTTATGGATCGACACTTTGCCAGAAAAGAGTATCCACAATTGGCAAGACATGCAGAAAACATTCATGCAACACTTCTCATGCACATACAAACGTCCAAAGGCTTACTCAGATCTACTAAAGTGTGCTCAAGTGGAGGGGGAGTCAAGCAGAGCTTTCATAGCTCGATGGACAGAGACAAAGAATGCATGTGAAGACGTTTCTGAGATCCAGGCCATACATGCTTTTATGAACAGCCTGAAGAAAGGCAACATGATGAGATATATGTTAGCCAGCCAAAACATCAAACACCTCGGCGAGCTCTTAGACAGCGCGAACAATTACGCTGCAGCAGAAGACGACGCTCGAGCTGACGACGGCGATCTGCGCATGGACATAGCTGTTAACCCGGAAAAGCGAAACAACAATCAAAGCCGGAAAAAGAAGGAAGCCAACGATGCGCCAGGACCATCAAAGGAGGTAGCCTTTGCCAATAAGAAGGGTGGCCAGAGCGGGCTAGCAGATGGCAGAAGAAGGCGATGACAGTCAAGGGTCAAGACCCATTAAAATCACCTATGACGACATCAAAGATGAACCTTGTGCCCATCATAGCAAGCTTGGCAAATGCACCCATACCAACAGGCAGTGCCGCCTTAACGATGATATCAAGAAGGATCCGACGCTGGCTTCAAGGCAAAACAGTTCAAGCGCAAGAACCGTAAAGACAAGAAAGAGCAGAAGGACAACGAGGAAAGTGCTTCGGAGCCGGAAGATCAGGAGCCAAAGCACAAGAGGAGCAACAAGTTTCCAAGGGTCGAAACAAGCCTTGTTACTTTCCTTGCCACTCCTTCGGCCAAAAAGGAAAAGGCAGCCTGGAGGGAACTCAATGCCACTATGCCAGCGGTTCCCCAGTATCTCAACTGGTCCGAGCACCCATTACATGGGACCGCAACGATCATCCTGATCATATTCCACAGAACCCAGGGAATTACGCGCTCGTTGTAAACCCAATTGTGCAGCAATGCAGGCTTTCTAAGGTGCTTATGGATGGAGGGAGTAGCATCAACATCCTCTATCTTGAAACCTTAAAGCGCATGCGCCTTTCTGAGACACAGCTAAAACATAGCACAGTCAAGTTTCACGGCATAGTGCCAGGCAGGCAGGCCAGTTCTATGGGAACAATCGTCTTAGACGTCACCTTCGGTGACGAAACAAACTATAGGACTGAGGAAGTTGCCTTTGAGGTGGTGGAATTCAAAAGTGCGTATCACGCAATCTTTGGCCGCCCAGCCTTTGCCAAATTCATGGCACGCCCGTGTTACATCTACAGCAAGCTCAAAATACCTGGACCAAACGGCGTCATCACGGTCAATGGCGACTTCAAGAAGGCGAAGGAATGCGAAGCAGGAAACGCCGTCTTAGCAGAAGCAGTCATCAGCAAGGAAGAGCTGGAGCAGTACAAGAAAGAAGTTAACACCAATGAAATGCCGGATGGTAAAAGCCTCCTTGCGCCTCGGATGTCACTTTCAAGGCCAGCTCAAACTCGAAGAAGATCGTGCTGGACAACGCGATGCAAGCAAGACGACGAACATAGGCGCGGACCTCAGTGACGCATAGGAAGGCGCGCTCGTCAAGTTCCTCCGTGAGCAACGGGATATTTTTGCATGGTCACCATCAGACATGCCAGGAGTACCCCGGGAACTTGCCGAGCACAGCCTTAATGTCGCCAAAGGTGCCAAGCCAGTAAAACAAGGTCTTCGTCGCTTCGGTCCAGAGAAGAAGAAAGCAATAGGAAAAGAGGTAGCTCGGCTTAGTGCCGCTAATTTCATTAGAGAGGTTATCCACACAGATTGGCTAGCAAATCCTGTATTAGTACCTAAGAAGGACGTGAAAGACTTGCGCATGTGCATAGATTTCACCGGCTTAAACAAAGCCTGTCCTAAAGACCCCTTCGCATTGCCGCGAATTGATCAGGTCGTAGATGCTGTATCAGGTTCTGAATTACTATGCTTTTTGGACGCTTACTCTGGCTACCACCAAATTAAGATGAAGGAGTCTGACCAAATTAAGACTTCCTTCATCACACCTTTCGGAACGTTTTGCTACATAACTATGCCTTTCGGGCTTAAAAACGCTGGCTCAACGTACCAACGGTGCATACAACGTTGCCTACACGATCAAATAGGCCGCAATGTTCACGCTTATGTCGATGACATTGCCGTTATGTCGCGAAAACGCGGCGATCTCATCGTTGACCTTCAAGAAACCTTTGATAACTTAAGAAAATATGAAGCTAAATCCGGGAAAATGCTTTTTTGGCGTCCCAGCAGGAAAACTTTTAGGCTTCATTGTTTCAGAAAGAGGTCTTGAGGTTAACCCAGAAAAGATTCGAGCTATCATGGACATCAAAAAGCCTACTTGTCTTAAAGATGTCCAAAGGCTCACAGGATCTGCAGCAGCTGTAAGCCGATTTATTAGTAGGCTTGGGGATAAAGCTTTACCCCTATACAGGTTGTTGAAGAAAACTAAGACGTTCGTCTGGACTGAAGAGGCAGATGCAGCCTTAGCACAGTTAAAAGACGCCTTAGTTTCAGCACCAATATTAGCGTCTCCTCTACCACAAGAGCCGATGCTACTTTACATGGCGGCTACCAACCTAGTTATTAGTGCAGTGGTTGTTGTTGAACGAAAGGAAGAGGAAAGGAGCTACCGGAACAAAGGCCGGTATATTATATCAGCGAAGTCTTCTCCGAATCCAAACAACGATACCCTCACTATCAGAAGCTGGCTTATGGAGTTTTCTTCGCAGCCAGAAAATTACGCCATTATTTCCAAGAGCACCCAATCACGGTAGTCAGTAAGGCGCCATTGGGTGACATTATAAACAACACGATGCCACTGGACGTGTGGCTAAGTGGGGAATTGAATTGGCAGCCTTCGATATCCAGTACAAGCCACGTACAGCCATCAAATCCCAGTCTTAGCTGATTTCATCGCAGACTGGACAGAAGCAATGGATGAACTTCCCCTCCCTGACGAAGAATATTGGGTTATGCACTTTGACGGCTCCAAAATGTTGCAGGGATCGGGAGCTGGCGTGGTACTGAAGAACCCTAAAGGAGACAAGATGTGCTATGTCTTGCAGATACACTTCAATGCCACTAATAATGTTGCAGAATACGAGGCTCTGTTGCATGGATTGCACGTCGCAAAGGATTTGGGCATTAGCCGTCTTTTGTGCTATGGCGATTCAGACCTCGTTGTTCAACAGTTAGAAGGGGCATGGGACGCGAAGAGCCCTACAATGGCTGAATACCGACGCACGGTAGACGAGTTTGGTCGGTGTTTTATCGGCTTAGAAGTCAAGCATATCAAAAGGGAGGAAAATGAAGCAGCGGACGCCTTAGCCAGAATGGGCTCGAAAAGATCGAAGGTGCCCTCCGATATATTTTTGGAGCACCTGTACGTGCCGTCTATTAAAGGCGGAGATGAGGATGACCCCATGGCTTCGCAGTCTGTTTCCGTCATGCTGGTAACCAGATTGGACACAGCCCTACATAAATTTCCTCCTTAACAAGGAAGAGCCAGAGGATGAAGTCTTAAGGCGGCAAGTTGTGCGCAGAGCTAAGGCATACACAATAATAAATGGAGAGCTATACAAGCGGAGTACCACAGGTGTATATCAACGATGCGTTTCGCCGGAAGAAGGACAGGAGATACTAGAAGAGATCCATGGTGGATGTTGCGGTCATCATGCCTCTGCCCGAGCAATTGTCGCCAAAGCTTTTAGACATGGATTCTACTGGCTCACAGCAAAGCAAGACGCAGAAGAACTCGTCAAGAAGTGCGTTGGATGCCAAAAGTATGCAAGACAGCCAAAGATGCCAGCCCAGGAGTTGCGCACCATTCCAATCACGTGGCCATTTGCGGTCTGGGGACTGGACATGGTAGGTCCATTCAGGACTGCGCGAGGCGGCGTCAAACATCTCTTAGTTGCGGTGGATAAATACACCAAGTGGGTTGAAGCTAAGCCCATAAAAAAGCTTGATGGGGCAACAGCCAAGAAGTTCGTCATTGAGGTTATAACGAGATTTGGCGTCCCCCACAGTATCATTACGGACAATGGGACAAACTTCGCCGTAGGAGAATGGCAAAGTACTGTGGTGAAGTTGGTATTCGTTTGGACTTAGCATCTGTGGCTCATCCACAATCGAATGGCCAAGTTGAGCGAACCAACAGTATAATTCTACAGGGAATAAAGCCAAGATTAGAGGTGCCTTTGCATAGAGCAGCTGGAGCATGGGTAGAAGAATTACCTGCTGTCTTATGGAGCATACGCACAACTCCAAGCAGCGCAACAGGCTATACCCCTTTCTTTCTCATATATGGCGCTGAAGCGGTACTCCCAACAGATGTCCTGCACGACACACCTCGTGTAACAGCCTACGTCGAAGCAGACGCAGAAGAAGCCCGACAGGACGGCTTAGACCTTCTCGAAGAAGAGCGTGAGATAGCGCTTCAGCGCTCCGCCATTTATCAGCAGAACATGCGGCGTTACCACAGTCGCAAGGTAAGACGGAGATCGTTTCGAGAAGGCGATTTGGTGCTTCGCCTTGTTCAGCAAAAGGAGCACAAACTATCTCCCATATGGGAAGGACCCTTCGTTATCAGCAAAGCGCTTAAGAACGGGGCATATTATCTTGTGGACCTCCGTGATATCAGAAGAAGAAGAAAAGAGGCCGCAAAAGGAAAAGGAACGAAGAAGCAGTGCTCAAGGAGACGAAACGTCCTTGGAACATTGAGCAGCTACGTCCTTTTTACACTTAGCAATTCTATTGTAATCACACCATATATGATTATGAAATAAAAGTCTTTGGTTCCCTCAATTATTTTTATGCATGAGTTCTCGCCGTCTTTTATTTCCATTTGATCATATATTTCGATAAAAATATCAATGTTAACCCGAATTGGCTCGTGCTTGTGGTTACTCACATGATGCTTTTGCCTTAAGGCCTTACAAAAATTAAAATTGCATCCGTCTAAGAGTATTTATCTGATCGCGTATATGCTGGCTTGTCTTAGTAGATGCTTTACGCACCAAAAGCCGGCGCCGTTTCTGTGTTTAAACAGTTTGGTTACTAACCCTGTTGCCAGCGAAGTGTTCCGTGCCTTAGGTTCTGCCAGCATACGAAAAGGCTAAAGCATATAAGCCAGAAAACTTAAGACGGATAAGGAGCATAGTTTGCAAGCCTTTTAAAAATAAGTGCATGCGTCAAAACAAACATGTTCAACAGATAAAAAGGCTCCTGCCATTACAAAACATAACTTAACAAGTCTTTTGTGCCATCTTTCATGACACGCTTAATGCAAAGTTTTTCCTGCATCTTATGCAGGGGACTGAGGAGGCGAAGACGCAGGGGACTTGGATGGATCCAGCGTAGCTTCAGACTCGCCTTCTTCTTCTTCTTCATTTCCGTCTTCTGACTCATCGCCATTGCCAGTGGTGGGTGCTTCGGCTTCGTCATCAGACACGTCGTCAGGACGGGGAGGCACAGGCTTCTTGGAGAAGAAGATAGACAAGTCTACCATCTCAGCAACGGCTGAGGCAAAGCCAGAGACAGAGGCATAGACCTTTTCTTTGACGAGCTCGTTGCCGTCTCTGTCCTTGGCTGGGAAACACTTGATAACGCGCCACATGTTGACTCGGGGTAGTGGCCGCGAACAAGTCCTAGAGCAAGTTTTGCTCCGCCTCTAGCTGCTGAGCGAAGACGCTCCACCACCTCTGGGACGCAGTTCTGAAGAAGTGGCAGCAAGTTGCTGGTGTTTGTCACTTGGGGCAGCTGTTTTGGGAAGATGTTGGCGACAACGTCTCTTCCCGCAGCGTACAGCCCTGACACAATTTCGCCACACTCCAAGATAAGCTCCAGGCGCGTCTCAGAGGTAAGCCTTTCCCCAAACCCAGCTGGAACTGTGGAAGGAGGAATGGAAAAAAGTTAAGGCGTACTGAAGTGTTGGAATAAAGGCGAAAAGTGACAGAAAGGCGAGAAGTAAAAGAAGAGAGGCTTACTTAGCAGTTTCTCGTCAATGGCGGTGCTCTCATCAGCTTGGCGTTCAAGACGACCTTGTAAGCTCTGGATTAGGAGCCCATCCTTTTCAGCCTGTCGCTGCAGTTTCAGAAGTTCTGCCTTCAGTTTGTCTTGCTCTCAGCGGCGCTGTCTTGGACGGCTTTAAGATTGGCCTCGGCCGTCTTTCGGTTCTCCTCCAGTTGCTTAAACAAGGCGGCATTTTCCCGCCTCACAACTTCTATATCGCCAGTCTCGCTGACGATCTGTTTCGCCTTCGCCACAACAGCTGTGAAAGACACATTGCATGTGTTGAGCATCTTATGCCTTAAAATGAATTAAACACAATGCATGTGAAAGAACATTTACCTTCGTTCGCCTTATTTTCGGCGACGGCTTGCTTGAGCACTTGCCTTTGGTTACTCAGGAGTACCATAGATCGCATGTAAGCTGCTCGCTGCTCTGCTAAGGCAAGGGCAGTAGTAAGTAACAAAGGTAAAGACAATAAGTATAGCTACAAGGGCTTGGGGACTGAGTCTTTATCAACATTAAAGAAAGGCCATTACGTCGGCTTAGTCAAAGCACAACGTAATGCCCGGGGACTAGTATGTACATAAAGACGGAATATTTACCTGCATCATGGCCTTCAAGGCTTTGTAGCTCTTCTTCATTGTGACGTACAGCTCGTCACAATTGTCTTCCAGATTCAATATGGTCAATGTTTGACCAACTGGCCTTAGCTTCGGAGGCGGCTCGTTGCGCTCCTTCTCATCGGCAAGCATGGCGGCGATGTTGGGTAAGATGTACCCCTCGTCGTCAAAGAGCTCTTGCTTCACCATGTTGCGGATAGCCTCACGAGTAATGGGCTCGTTCGGCTCTTCTGACTGAAGTACCGCCGCCTTCCCAGCAGCGGCAGCCCTGGCCAACTTTTCAGTTTCCGTCTTATCAGGTAAGACGGCTGAGTCCAATCTATATGATGATCTTCAGATGGGCCTGGGGATGTCTCTTGTTGAACGGAGGGAGTGGGGGGAGCGATGGCTGGAGAAGGCTCAGTCTTCTTTGCCTGGAAGAAATTACTTTCTTCCTCTTGAGAGGCGCAGTTGGTTTGATCCTGCAAATCACATACAAAATAAGATAACATTCATAGACATTGTTCGCCTTACTAAGAAATTGAGGTTCGGCTTACTTCTGTACTGGAGCATTGAAGGCCGCATCTTCATCGTCCTCAATGTCGAGCACTTCGGCGTTAACAGGGATGGCTTTCTCACGCTTCCGCCTTTCTGCTGCTGAAGTTGCTGCAGTAGCTCCTGAAGCCTTTCGTTTCCGAGTCTTTGGGGCTCGGGTGCCGCTTCAGGCACGTAAAACAAAGGAGCCAGCAGATTATCCGGCAAAAGGGCGAGCTGAAATCAAAAGTGGTGTTAGTAAGGCAAACATTGTGGAAGTATAAAAACAGTGGTAAATGCCTTACCGGGAGCCGGGTTGGCGGCTGTGTACATAGGACGCTGCTCTGCGAGCTGGATCCTTTCCTTGGCAATCCTCTTAAAGCGATACATAAGGGCGTCTTGTGTAAGGTCGCTCTCACTAACACGGAGGATCTTTCTTCTGGTCCGTGTAGTGGCATAAGAGGCCTTTGCGATCTTTCAAAGGCTGGATTCGCCTTGACAACCAACATAGATGGTCTGCGCCCGTGAGTTTGGGCACAGCAGTCTTTGTCAAGTACTCAATCCGCCTTTGCATGCGACGGAGGTTGTCAGGAAGGACCTTCAGTGGTTTCTCGCCCCAAGAAAGGCGGGGCTCCGCAGGCAAAGGAGAAAAGCGAGGAAGTCCTATGTCTTTGCCTACTGGCGCCATGTCTTTGCAGTAGAAGAAGGAGCTATTCCAGCCTTTAATGGAATCTATTTTTGGCGCCTTAGGATACCAGTCTCTGCCTCTACGAAGGTTGATGCTAACTGTTCCTAAGGAAAGCAGTTCTTCCTTCTCTGTTTGGCGCTTGCAAGTAAAGCAGTACTTGAAGAATTCTAAGCTGGGCTCTATGCCTAAGTATCCTTCGAATAAGGCCATAAAGCCAGCTATGTACAAGATACTATTGGGGCCTACGCTATGAGGCTGAAGGCCATAGTAGTCTAAGAGATTGGAAAAAAGGATGCGGGGCAAAGACAAACCGCGGAGGAGATGTGAGACGAGGAGCACTCGTTCATCGCCGGCGGGATCTGGAGCAGGGTGGCCGTACGCTGACCGCCAGTGGCATTTCTCCTTTGTGGGAGAATGCCCTCCTTTTGCAGCTGCATGAGGTCCGCGTCGGTGATGGTGGAAGCTGCCCAGTTGCGGGAGGATGCTTCCTCTCCCTCCTCCTCTGCCTCCGCCGCGTCGCCCTCATCGGAGGGCTGGGCGTTCTTCTCTGCCTCGGTGGAGATGGCCGCGGAGCTTGTTGCCGTGGCCGCGCGAGAAGCAGATGCATCTGCGGCGCCCGATCCCCTCGTGGCTAGATCTTGTCCCGCCGTTGCCGCCGCTGCCGCTCCCGTGGTCGCGTCAGAGCTCTCCATGGGTGGGTGCGCAGGTGGTGGTGGTGGAGCTCGCCGGAGTTCAGATGGAATGGGCGCGAGGAGGAAGATGAACAGGGAATGGATCGAATGGAATAATGAAGAAAATATGTTTCCTTATATGGGGAGACTGTGCCGCGATTAGTGCGGTGGCGCAACGTCTGCGTGATTTTCGCCACGCGTCCCGCAACGGTCAGATAGTGGGCATCTTCTCCCTGACGCCTCGGAGATCGTGTGTGGAAAATAGCGTGATGGCGTCACAACGTCTCTTTGCTTGTCCAAACTGTCGTGGACTGGCTTTGACTGCGATGACGTCATGACAAGACTTGACGCTGACAGAATCTTTCTGCCAGATTGTTCAAAGTGCAGGAGAGTTCGGCTTAATCCTTAAGGCAGACTGAACGTCTCATTTTGGAATGCTCCAAGCTCTTCTGTTCGCCTTTCGCAAAGGCGAAAGCTCGTGTCTTACAAAGACGGAAAACGAAGAACTTAAACCTTTCCGGGGACTACTGTGGAGGTTATGCCGAACGGGTATACCTGCCACGGTGGATAAAACCAGGCCCACCAAGGAGGCCCATCAGCTAAAGCCGGAGGGCTTAATGGAGAAGGCCTCATGGGCTTAGGCGCAAGGATAAGCCTGGGCTGGCTTAGTGAAGTCCAAGACGAAGGCCAGACCGCGTTCGCCTTAGGGAGCAAGTTAGGGTTTGTTACCGTGTTAGTCTAGGACTCATGATCTATGTCGGTTTAGGCTTTCCTTGTAGGGGAAGGCTTGGCGCCTTTATAAGCCAGCCTTCCAGCAGCCTTAGGGCACGCGCATACAATCTCATTGTAACCTGTACACATATTTGCCTTGAGTGAATTATAGCAGCACGTAGGATCTCGCCACCGTCGTGAGGTCCGAAGCTGGGTAAAATCGTGTGTGCAATCCCGTCTCTGGAACCCTCTACGTTCTTCCCCACATCCTCTACGGTACGTATGAATCCATATAGTAGTTCCGCGTTACCAATACCTCGACATAGAGAGTTGCTTGGTTGATGTGTTGGTTCAGAAAATGCTGCATGTGGTAGTGGTATAATGAATAAACTTGCATAATCTTGTAGATCATTGAAATTTGATAACTTGATTCTTTGCAAACGTTTTGAGATATTTAGATGGTAAAGCTTGCTGGTTAGTTAAGTTAAAATCATTACTGGATTGTTGTCTTTAAGCTTGTAACGTACTACAAACTCTACTAAAATTGTTGAAGGTGTAGTTGGACTTGATAGCTTTCCATGTCTAAAGGTGATTCGTAATAACTAAGTTGTGCTGAAGGTCGAGGGATCTAGCGGGGTACTTGTACCGCCGTGAACAACCCTTCTTGGAGTGAATTTTAATCATGCTCTTAATGTTGAACCTGCTAATTGTTTGCAATAAGCTTGTGAGTTCTTTTTGACTAATGTTAAGCTACGGTTTTTGGCACTTCCACCATCCAAATTTGCTAGCCTCTTCGGTGTTGTGCATTGCCTTCTGCTCACATTGAGAGTTGTGCATACTTCGCCAGTACATCCAAACCCGTGGGAGGACTTTCTCTTGTTCTCCTACACATAAGCCCATACATCTTCCTCAAAACAGCAACCATACCTACCTACCACAGCATTTCCATAGCTGTTCCGAGATATATTGCCATGCAACTTCCATCTTACATTACATGACTTGTTGTCATTTATCATTTATATATTGCTTTGCATGATTCTATACAGCTGATGTCCGGTTTACCCATGTTACGCTAGATCATTGCACATCCTGCTACACTGGCAGAGGCATACGGTTTCATACATCATGTTTTGTTCTTTATGAGTTATTTGCACCAAAAAGTGTGTTGTCATATTAGGATGTTGCCCCTAAAAGTGAAAAGAGCCACGGAGGCCATCGAAAAGAGAAACAGAAAAAGAAAAAAGAGAAAAAAGAGAAAAAGAAAAAAAAATAAAGAAAAAGGGGGCAACATTACTATCCTTTATCCACACTTGTGCTCATGTTCCAGCACCTGCAGTATTCATAGTCATCATTTGTGCTAATGTTAGCACCTATACTCCATGTGAGAGAGTTTTCATGTCTTACTAGTATAACTATGTGGGGAATTTACACTATAGAATTTGGGTTGTATATTCCAATGATGAGCTTCCTCAAAAGTGCTCTAGGTCTTCATGAGCAACCAAGTTGGATGAACCCCCACTAGTTCCATTGGAGAGCTTTCATACACATATAGCTCTATGTGCATCCGTTGCATGACAATCACTACTCCTTACATAAATTCGATTATAAGACTTTCTCTTGTCTAATGATCACTTATAGCTTTGTGAGACTTTCTTCCTTTGGCCTTCCAAACCCCCATTAATGTTCTTTTAGCCATAACATCCTGGTGCTAATACCAAATGCTTGCGCTCACCGGTTGAGTAGACTTCGAAACAGTTGATTCATGACGTTCATGTTTATATTTACTTGCCTGAATCCTTCAGTGTTATGAAAAATTATTTGATGCTTGGAATTGAAGGATAGAACTCTTACATTGGATACTTAAAACATCTTTAATGAACCTTGTACGGTTTGATGTCTTTAAAGCAATAGTGCATGAAAACTTTTAACTTGTTTAACTATCTTGCTTTGTTATCTCTTATTGAATATCAATTATGGACTTTTGCTTTGAATGATTTAATCTCAGCTCACATGCTTTACAATATTATTTGATCAATATTATGTGGGTAGCATGTCACTTCCGAAATTATTTGTTGTTATCATTTTACCAACTCGAGGACGAGTAGAACTAAGCTTGGGGATGCTTGATACGTCTCCAACGTATCTATAATTTCTTATGTTCCATGCTTGTATAATACCAATTGCTACATGTTTTTTCACACTTCATGGCATTTTTATGCATTTTCTGGGACTAACCTATTAACGAGATGCCACAGTGCCAGTTCCTGTTTTCTGCTGTTTTTGGTTTCAGAAAAGTTGTTCTGCAAATATCCTCGGAATTGGACGAAACAAATTGCCAGGGTCCTATTTTTTCCGACACGTTCAAGAAGTCCGAAGGAGAGACAAAGGGGGGGCAGCGAGGTGCCGTCCCCACCCCATGGCGCGGGTGGGCCCCCTGCCGCGACGCCATGTGGGGAGCGGGCCTCGTGCCTCCACCGACATCGCCCCTTCGCCTATTTATTCTCCCCGAGGCGAAAACCCTAAAAGACCGAGCCATATTTCCAGAAAACATCCGCTGCCGCCGCCGTCAACCCTAACTCGGGGGGTTCCTGAAGCTTTTCCCGGCACCCTGCCGAGAGGGGGATCATCGCCGGAGGGCTCTACATCACCATGCCTGCCTCCGGAGTGATGTGTGAGTAGTTCATCTTTGAACTATGGGTCCATAGCAGTAGCTAGATGGTTGTCTTCTCCTTTTGTGCCATCATGTTTAGATCTTGTGAGCTGCCTATCATGATCAAGATCATCTTATTGTAATGCTACATGTTGTGTTTGCTGGGATCCGATGAGTATTGAATACTATGTCAAGTTGATTATTGATCTATTATATATATGTTGTTTATGATCTTGCATGCTCTCCATTATTAGTGTAGGCTTTGGCCAAGTTTATGCTTCTAACTTGTAACATCCCAAGTTTTCAAAAAGTTGAAAAATCAGAAAAATTTAAAACTTTTGAAAACTATTATGTATTTTGCTTTGAAAGGAAAAATCATGCATGCATTCATCATCATATAGCTTTGTTTGCATTTTGATATTTCAAAAGTGGGAATAATAATTCCACTTGAAAACATATTTAAGAAAAGAATATTAAAAGAGCAAATTATGCTCCATAAATTCTTTTGACTTTTACAAATTTATTTGTTCTATTAATGTTTGGTTGTGTTTTGATTGTTTGTTTTGAGGTGTATTCTATTACTTACCTATTCTATATTTTCAAATTCTATAGTTTTGTTTTTGAAAGAAAATATTTATTTGGATTTTAAAATGAGGATTGAATTCATTTTGACCTATCAAACTCTTCATAAACAAAAGGATTTTTATGCAATATTGGAAGTTTCAAAATTTGAAAAGTTGGAAAATGATTTTTGAAAGTTTTAACACAAAGGATTTGATTTCACAAAACTATAGAAATTGGTTTGAGTTCATTTGAACTCCTAAATCAAAAGTTATGATTTTTATAAGAAAAAAGATTAGAAAAAAAATGATTATGACATCATCCGTGACGTCATCTCCTTCATCAAATCGTATCGCAAACGAACTACGAGCCAAACTCAAAATCCGGATCAATCAGATCCTTTTCTTGCGGGATACGATCTCTCGGTGCCCCTTATTTATACCCCAACGCCGCCGCCCTCTTTTCCCCCACAAACCCTAGCTCAATCGCCACAGGGCTGCTCGAATTCGTCCACGGAGCGTCGCCATTGCCGCCGGCGAAAACCTCTGATTCCGGCGAGGTAAGCAAGCGCCCCTGCCCGAGACCGTTCTCTTCCGACTCGCCGTAACCTTACGCATATCCTAAACCGCACGTTCGATTTGTTTGCACAGCATATCGAGCACACCGTCCACACCCGAGACCACCACCGTATTCCTCCAACTCCGGCGGAAGCTCAGCGCCAATCCAGCAAGCAATCGAGGACGCCGACGCCACCATCGTCTCCGCCTTGACGAGCCGCTCGCCTCCGTCGCTTCCGCGTCTCCGGGGAACGTCCACAGCACCGGCGACATCTCCACCGAGCGCAGCGCCACCGTCGTCGACATCTTCGGCGACCATCTGCGCCACCCGGTGAGCCTCTCCATCTCAACCGTCCGATCTCCAATCTAAGGCCCGGATTAGATTCCCTCACTGAACCGGTACCAAGGAACTAGAAGACGCCACGTCGCGGTCCAGTCAGCAGCCGAGTCAGCATCCGCGTCAACGCCCAGTCAGCGGCTCCGCACCAATCAGAAGACGCCACGTCGCCAGGGACTTCAGCTCGAATTTTTTATTTGTTTCTCTACAGTTTAGTCCCTACGTTTTATAGATTAGTCCCTATAGATTAGATCTATCACTAATTTTTATTGGCTCGGCCAATTTTTGCAAACTTTATATTTTTGGAAAACTTATGACACGTAGAAACTTTTGGCACAATTATTTTTATGTTTTGTCAAATTAATTTTGTTTAATTTAAAAAGTGGCTTAAATAGTATTTTGAACATAACTTGAATTTAAAAATAGATTTTTGATCAAACTCTTTTGCTATAAATTTGTATGCCTAAGTATTGGCCGTAGGAATACTCTAATAATTTTTGTAAAAGTATTTTCTATGATTTTTGTAATTAATATTGATTAAATGCTTTTTAGGTGTTATTTTAGTAATTAAAATTGATTAAAATTATTTTTCTTCATCTATTCGACTAATAAAATGACTTAGTCATATTTTGGTCACTTTAGTTACAAAAAGTACTTAGAAATATTTTTGCCTCTCCAAACAAACTAATTTCCTTCCCTAGAAAATATTTTGGTCACTTTAGTTACAAAAAGACCAGCCTGGTGATGCCAAGATCAACAAGTCTACAGAACCATCAAGTCTACAATTTTTCAATAAAATCAACACTACAAGGAAGTAAGGAGAAGATTCTAGGAAGACCAACTACTCCATGTTGTCTATTTTTTTTACTTTCTATTTTTTTTTTGGTCTCACTTTGGACATAGACCAAGTCCTTGGTGTTTAAGACTAAGTTCCTAGAGTCCTAATTGAAGACCATTGAAGATCAATACAGCTACAAAGGAGTTGAAGATTATTTGAAGATCAAAGTTTTGAAAAAATTAGAATAACCTTACAACTTTTCAAGTTGTTTTATCAAGTTTACTTTAGGCTCAACCTGGACCTTGCCTTAGCTAAATGGGATATTGTTATTTATGTCTTTCCCTTATTTTGTTTGCATGTCTTTCATATCATAATTACTGTGTCATTCTGCATCTCATGCATATCATACTTTTCTAAGTGTTGCATTTATGATTGTATGTTTATTTGTGATTTGTTTGACTTGTTAGAAATTCCGGAGAGAGAGACGAAAGTGGTTGCAACTGCTACTACTACACTCCTGTTTGCCAAGGCAAGTGGCACACCCCCCCATAAATTTCCTAAGTATGCATTACTTAGTGTATTTCTTTATATGCATGTGTTGGATAGTATTATTGCTATATGCTAAACCCACCATACCTTTACACTAGTTGTGTCTAGAACCCCTTTGATAACTTAGTAGATTATTTGATGCTATGCAAATGTGTTTTCTTTAAAGTTTAATTCTACTAAGTAATTTATCACCTGGGTGGACTTGGTTTTGAAAAGATGATGGAAAGGTTGAGTGTCATCTCTTAGGGGTGACCTCTAAGGGATGGTCACTTGTGGTTGCCACCCAGGGTATTAAAGGGACCAATGTTTTGTCTAAGTGAAGAAGCTTCCAGTGCAGCCACTTGGTATAATGGCTCTGCCTTGACTAAGTAAGTTTTAGGAACCTGATTCCGGCAGGTCTTAGCGGATGAATGTCTGTACGGGTCTGCCAGAGGAACAGGGGACTGTTTCCCAAAGGTCTCGTCTCAACTCTCTCCTTTTCCTTAGCACAAATTGAGTGCTTGAGGATAGTTTGGGTTTGTTGAGTCTCGTGGTGAAAGTGCACAACCTCTCGAGAGTTAAAATCTAAGTACTTAGCCGTGTCCCGGTTACGGACAATTCTGAGCAGCTGATCAAGGACGCCAACGGAGGCTCCCAACATATCATTTTCCTAAGTTAAAATTTTGAACAAAGGTAGACAAGAGGATGGTTTTCATGCCATACCTGTTTTGACAAAAGAAAAGTGTGTTATAAAGAGATAGGAAAAATTGGCTTTATGCAAATTAGCCTTGAACTCCACCAGCCAAATATGCATATAGGTTATTAGAGTTATTCCATTAAGTGTCCACATAGTGTCACTTGCCAGATCCATTTTTAATGGTATCTGACCCACTCTGTTACAAAATTTTATTTGTTGCAGATTGTTCTGACGACGAGTGAGTTTCGTTAAGGGTTTCGAGTCTGCAACCAACATGTTTTCGCCTGTGGCACATGCAAAGGATGAGGACTCCATGAAGAATAAATTTTCCGCTGCTTTACTCTATGAAGCTAGCTTTATGCTATGCAAGTTGTAATGAACATTATTTTTCCTAAGTACTGGATCATCGTGTAATAATTGATACAGTGTTGTGATATTTCATCTTAGACTGTGTATGCAAATGAATCGATCCAGTGGTTTGCACTATACACAGGTACCTTGCCATATTTTAAGTGCAGATGCGCTACATTACTCCAAGAGAGAGTATTTATGCTAGATAGTAGGTTCATGCCTCCATTTAATCTGGGACAGTGACAGAAAGTTCTAAGCTTGTGGATGTGCTGTTGCTACTAGGGGTAAAACAGCAATGCTTTGTCTAAGGATATTTGTATTGTTTACATTATGCATCATACTTAATGCAATTGTCTGTTGCTTGCAACTTAATACTGGAAGGGGTGCGGATGCTAACCTGAAAGTGGACTATTTAGGCACAGATGCATGCTGGATAGCGGTCTGTGTACTTTGTCGTAATGCCCAAGTAAATCTCATAGTGATCATCATGACTTGTATATGCATTGTTATGCACCTTTTTATTTTTTCAATTGCCCAGCTGTAATTCGTTTACCCAGCATGTTAGTATTTTATTATGGAGAGACGCCACTAGTGAACTGTGGATCCCGGTCCATTCTTTTACATCTGAAATACAACCTACTGCAATCATTGTTCTTTTTCATTCTCTGCAAGCAAACATCATTTTCCACACTATACGTCTAATCCTTTGTTTTCAGCAAGCCGGTGAGATTGACACCCTCACTGACTCGTCAGGGTAAAGTAGTTTGATTGTCTTGTGTGCAGGTTCCAAGTCAACCGTCAGGACTTCTGACTTCCCGATGACAACTCCAAGTTTTCTGACGCCGTTGACACCTTCAGAACATCGCCGACTTCCTACTGGTTCGATACCCTCGGTTTCATACTGAGGGAAGACTTGCTGCTACACTCATCAAACCTTACACTTGAGGTCTCCTGACGAACGTGTGCTTTACACGCATCACTCCCCCAAGCTTAGCTCGTTGTTTGTCCTCGAACAACTCAAACATAGTGCAGAAGCGATGAAAAGACCTTGACAAGAACTTTGCATTGCATATCTAACACCGTTTAATACCAAAAAGTATTCAAAGCATAACTTCAATAACAAATAACAAAATGCTAGTAAAGGTATATCTAATCAATGTTAAAGCATTTATATTTGTTGCAAGAGAAATAACATGTAGTGTCAATACTTGGATGAGTTTGCACAACTGAAGAAATAAACAAAGGTTCTTGCATCGCTTTTTGATTGAATCATGTCAAGATTTTTGAGATCTTTTGATTCTTTCTTTTATTGACTATACGGGTTCGGGCTCGGGTTTTTCAGGTTCGGGCTTCGGGTATCGAGTTTTATGCCCACCGTGAGACTACGGGTTCTAGCTGTAGCTGGTTGGTACTCTTTCTCCCATGTACTACAATACAATGATCTCATGAGCTGCCTTACATGATTGAGATCCATCTGATGTAATCGGTGTTGTGTTTGTTGGGATCCGATGAATTGTTACATTATGATCAGTCTATCTATTAAAGTTTGTGAAGTTATTGTTGCTGCAATCTTGTTGTGTTTAATGCTTGTCACTAGTGCACGAGTGGCATGATCTTAGATTTAACCTCTATAATTATTGCTTAGATTGTATCTACAAGTTGTTTGCACATGTCCTTGTCCGGAACCCGAGGCCCCAGAGTGACAGCAACTGGGATAACTGGAGTGGATGGTTTTGACATGAGGATCACATGTTTTCACCAAGTGTTAATGCTTTGCTCCGGTGCTCTATTAAAAGGAGCACCTTAATTACCAGTAGTTTTCCTTGAGGCCCCGCTGCAAACGGGCTGGTAGGACAAAAGATGCTATGCAAGTTTCTCATTGCGAGCACGTATCACTATATATGAAAATATGCCTACATGATTAATAGACTGGATGTTCTGTCTTAATGCTATTTTCAATTATGTCAATTGCCCAACTGTAATTTGATCACCCCAACACTTGTTATTGGAGAGTTACCACTAATGTAGATAGCTGGGAACCCCGGTCCATCTGTAATCATCATTGCTTTACCATCAACTCCACGCATGCAACTGTTTTCTGGTGCCATTACTTCTGTGTTACTGTTACTATTGCTCTCATATTACTGCTGCTTTCACATCACCCCTGTTACTAGTGCTTTCTGAGGTGCAGCTGAATTGACAACTCCGCTGTTAAGGCTTATAAGTATTCTTTGTCTCCCCTTGTGTCGAATCAATAAATTTGGGTTTTACTTCCTCGAAGACTGTCACGATCCCCTATACTTGTGGGTTATCATCGACGCCTTGGGAGGCGAGGGGGACCGACCCGTCGCCTCGACTACTGGCTTAGCCACCACATCCCTGCGGTGGCACCAGGAACCACTGAGGGCCCTTCCTCAGTCTGTGTGGTAAGCTCCACTTCTGTCTCTTTGGCCTTAGCCAGAGCCTTTCTCCACCCTGAGCCTCGCACTTGCCAATGCTGCTTGTGCCAACTCGCTTGCCCTAATCAACGAAAGCACCTCGGCGAATTGACCACCCGAGGAAGGAAAAAGCACACAACTATCCGAAGCAACTGAAAGCAAATGCGAATCTGGAAGATCGGGAAGAATAGCAAAAATCGGATCGACATTAGTACCTTTTGCCTTTTTCTTCCCGCTGAGTTGTTCTTCTCTTGTGTGCGGTGCATCGCCTTCTCCATCATCCGATCCACCGAGTTGCCGTCCCCACAGCCACTCGTGCGCATCACCACCACTGGCGCTGCCTTGGACCTGAGCCCGCGAGCTACCACCGCCGTCATCTCCGGCACCACCGGGGCCGTCCAGAACTCCCCCATCGCCGTGCATGGAGCGGGAGCCAGACGCTCCGATCATCCCGATTCATCCACCTCCTCATGGTCCTCCTCCCTTCGCACCAGTGACGCCCTGTCTTGATTCATTTTGCTGCGCCACTCTCTGGTCCTAGAGGAATCCTCATATGCCGGGCTCTTGAGCATTGCTTCCTCCACCACTGCACGCGACGACGTCATCACCGAGTCTCTGACGTTGGAGCATGGCGGCGCCTCCGATACAGAAGCAATTTGCGCTGGCACACTTGCGGCCACCACAATCGCTCCCAGAGATTTGAACACATTGCCATCTGGGTCAAGTTAGACCCGTATTGTGAAAACATTGTTTTTGGCAGCTCCAATGCAGACCCAGATTGCACCCCTGGAGGGGGCTGAGGTCCGCCACCCTTGACGGCAGCCGGAGCAGCCTCCCCCATCACGTCCACTGCCTCTTGTGCCCCTTGCACTTGTGTGGCAGCCGAATTCTGCCCTCCCGCTTCTTTTGCCGTCTTGCTAGCCTGCTTGGAAGCTGACTTCTGCCCTCCCGCACCTTCAACTGTTTTGCTCGCCTCCTTGTTTTCCTTTGATTTCTTCCTCCTCTTGTGGCCATAGTCGTCATCGTCACCCTATGAACTTGCCTCCTCTTGCTCTTCTGGATCGTCGTATTTCCTGCCCGGTGGTGGTGGAGGGGAGGCTGGGCCGCCTTGACACCTCCCTCCACCACCCTTTCCACTGTAATCTTGTATCCTGGTAGATTAACAAAGAGCGTGATAGCCTCCTTGAGCTGGACGGGTTTCCTACAACCAAACTTCATGCGGATGGGCGCTTTTTCATCAGTTAGGGTCGAAGTATCCACTTCCAGCGGCGCTCTCAGTTCCAGGGTAGCACCCAGAAGTGTGTGTTCCTCTCTCAGCGGGCCGGGTACCCCGTGTAACTGAACCCAGGTCACCTCCAGAGTCTCCGCAGCCAAAGGATCTCCCACCATGCATCTCAAACACATCAGCGTGAAATTCAGAGACGGGCAACACTACCCCGCCCCAGGTCGACATACGCATCAGCTCTTTAGAAGGAAAAACTAAGGTGTACTCGTTGTTGCTAAGACGACGCACTTGCCAGTCCCACTTCTCATTCACCAGCTCTTTGAACTCGAAGTCTAGCTCCTCTTCTATGAAGTTCCCTTTCTCAAGCACCACCTTGGCCAGATTCGCCGACGGTTTCTCAAGCTTGTCCTCCGGGCTCGCGACCCCGAAGAAACCCTGGCCCTCCACTCCAAAACCAGCCCAGAACGGCTTGGCACCCTTACTCCCAGCAGGGCACATAGCCGTACAATGCCCTTTGATGTTGCACTGCACACAGAAGGGTTCCTCCTTGCATTCAGACTAGATATGGCCTGTTTGGCCACATTTGTAGCAGGTCACCTTTGAGTTGTCCATGGCGCCCGAAGAGCCCCACCCCCCCCCCCCATCGGTGCCACAAGCGGCGGATCTCCCACCCTGAAGTTGCGCCTAAAGCCCCCTTGGCCGGCGTCGCGCCCTCGTGGATTATGCATCAATTGGTTTCGGATCCTGTCTTCTTCCCTTCTGTCCTCCGACCTTCTTCTTGCTAGCTCTGATTTTCTGTCCCACTGGTCTCTCTCTCATTGCTCTCGCTCCCTCTGGTCACGGTCTAATCTTGCCCCGAGATCTTCTCCTCCACGGAAGCGGTCACCCCCACGGCCCACTTCCTTGTAGCCATGCTTGCCCCGGCGGTCCCTATCCTACTCCCGATCCATGCCCACCAAGGCAAAGGCGGCCGGAGCGGAGGCAGAGGGCGGCGTGCGCACGAGCTTCTTTGCTTTGTGTTTGTGGCGGCGCACTTTTAGGTCAGAAGCAGGAAACCCTAACTCGCGATCTGGGGTTCTGGGGAGGAACCACCTCCACTTAAGTAGCCGCTGAGATTGGGCTGCCCGCTCTGCTTTCGTGGACTCACTGGGCCTTGGGCTTCCAACAGACCACATCCATTTAGAGAACCGGTCCACCTCAGACTCGGCCGTCTCCACTGAGCCTTCTGCATGTGCAGCCCCACTGCCTCTGTTGGTCCCGGCCCAATATGGCCCAACAACCACTTCCTGGCCCACTAGGGTTCGCTGCACCCCCACGCCGCCCTCACCTTCCTCCTTTTCCCGCGATGGCGGCGCCCCCCCTGCCGCCGCCGGAATTGGCACCACCACCGAGCTAATCCACAGCTCTCGACCTCCGGCCACCTCCGTGGCTGAGAGATCCACGCTCTAGCCAGCACGCCCCTGCGGTAACGGCGGGAACTGGGCAGACCATGGCTGCGCCGGCCCCTCGCCCACTCTGCCCCAGATCTACTGCCGCTCCTCCAACCTCGTCCCTCTCCGCCGGCGATAGCTCGCTCTCCAGTCAGGCGCCCGCCACCAGACCCAGAGACGCCGGCAGAAAACACCCGAGTGTGACCACCCCTCGTGGTGCGCGGGGCAAACTCCCATGGCTGCTGACCACCTCCTCTTCTATCTCTCCATCGCCCCTTGTGACCGAGACCTCCTCCCAGCTCCGGCGCCCCTTGCACCGCCGCACTCTACCACCGCGTCTCGCCGGTGCATGGGAGGATGGCCCTCCGCCCTCCGCGACACCCGTCGCCTCCCGGGAGGCGAGCCAGTCGCCGGTCGCCACAGGCCTCCGCTGCATGAGACACATCTTCACCACCGTACTATTCCTCCATCAGACATTAGTCTTCCATTAATCCATCCATCGATATAAACTGATCTGATGCATGTACACGCATGGCGGATACCGAGACCGGCATCCTGCTGCTTCTGCGTGCGATGTAGGTCGACGTCAAACACTCAAACTCCAACTTTTTTTTTGGTCAGCAGTTAAACAGCTAGCTGCAAATCAAGAAAAAAATAACTAGAGGCATACATGCATGGAACGGATCGATCCGATATACTGTATATCCTTAAGTGCCGTAGGCCGGCCGTCCTTTGTGTTAGGTTGATCTCCTCCCGTGTGACCCAACGGTCACACCGGACCCTTGACCACGCCCTGATCGGGGGCGTCCAACCGCACCAAGGTTGGTGGGCCCCTGTGACCCGCGCTACATAAAGGGTGGGGGGGGGGGGTCGGTAGCACTGATTACGAGGTTCACCTGTGCGCCACCGCCCCACCAACATCCCCTACCGATCGAGGGTTAGCGCGGTGCTCACGGGAAGCTCCACCTCCACTGCTACCCACTGGCATCACCGCCTCCGTCCACCATGGCCGTGGCATTCGGGATCGTCTGCACCAGGAGAAGGTATCACATCCTCATCCTGATCTCGTATCTATCCGAATTGATCTAGACTAGTGATCCTACTGGTCAAACATTGGTATCAGAGCACTAGTGGCTAGATCGATCTCGGTAGAAGAAAAAGAAAAGAAAAGGAAAAACAAAAGAAATCCCCTCACACAGAACCCTAACCCTAGAGGGAAAAAGAACTCACCGGACGGCCACCGTAGCCGGCAAAGTGTGCCGCTGCAAAGCCGCGCCGTTCCTCTCGATCCAAGTCCGCATCGGCAAGCCGAGGGACTGGACGAAGAACATGGGCAGTGGAGGGGGCTCGGCCCCTCCGCCACGGCCGAAAGGGAGTGACCCCTTCGGGGACAAAAGCACCGCCGCTCTCCACCACCGGCCGCCGCCGGCAAAGGGCGCCGCCAGCTGAGCCGCTTGACGGCGGTGCGCCCACCCTCGGGTGCACGCACGCGCCGGCAAGAGGGCCAGCGGGGGCGCCGCCACCACCATCCTCGCCTCGCTGCGCCTCGCAAGGTCTTCGGGTCGTGGGGGAGAGGGATGGGAAAGAGAGGAGTATTGAGGTGAGGGGCTAGGGGCGCGGTGCTTCGCCAGAGAACGGCGGGCCGCCGGCGCGCCGCCGCATCGCGGGACAGAGAGAGGAGCGTGCAGGAAGGGAGAAAGAGAGAAATGCGGCCAGGTTTTTTTTGGACGGGGTCAACGACCATGTTTTGATCAGGCGAAGAGCACGCTGGACCGTTGGATTGAATCCGACGGCCAGTATGCACCGCGCACTAACCCTAGCTCCCAGCAGGGCCGATAGGCCGAAAGTTGAAGGAGGCCGCGGTTGTGGGCCGTTCTCCGCGTCGCTTCGGGTGGATATTAGCGCGGCCTCTCAACAGGCCATGGGCCGCTTACTCGACGCTCAGGCGACAGATAAACAAAAGAAAATGGGCCACGCGTTTTTCACTGCGGGCCAAAAATGAACAGTGTTCTGTTAATTTTTCCAGAAGCTATTTTATTTGTTTTTTGTCCAATTTTTTGGACAAATTTCATTCAGTTTTTCCTATTCAAAATTATCCAACGAAAGTTTTGTTTAGGAAACAAAAAAGTAAAAGTAATACTTCTGAAAAGTATAAAGTTGATGAATTTTATTCATTTTTCCGCTGCAAATAGTTAAAAGTAATTGCTTAAAAGCAATAAAGTGATAATTTTTTTTTTAAAGATGTGATAAAGTGAATAGTAAAGGTAATTATGGTCCTGTTATTTTACGACCAACGTTGTTAATAACATAATCATGATTTGTTAATCGTTGAACAGTGCAATGTTTGTGAAATACAGATAATATTTTACAGTTTCTGCTGTAAAGTAAAAGGACTCTCCTCTAATTAAATTGGAACCAACGGGAAAATTTAATTAGAGAGGAGGAAAAAGAGAAATACTTGTTTAACAGATTAATTATGGTATTGTTATTTTCTGACCAACGTTGATGATAGCAGTACTATAATTATATGAGTTCTATAGTCAAAGGGCTAGATCTCTGATAATTTTGCATGAAAGTGATCAATTTTCAGAGAAAAGATAAAAGATCAAGAAATGCTCTTGAACTATAGAAATATGTATATTTCATGTTTCCGCTGAAATAGAGTTGATGATAATGTCATTTTCCAAACAGAGTTCTTTATTGCAATAGAAATATTATCATCATATTGTTTATGAGTTTTATGCATTGATTCTATTTCTGCCCAACGGTGATGTAGAATTAGTGTAGAAAGATGATGTTTCATTCTAATTCTGCCCAACGGTGATTTAGAATATAGAAGAAAGTTTTAAAGATTTAATGTGCATATCTTTAACCAGACCAACGTAGGGTTATTTTTATGCTCATTATTGTTTATTATTATTGAATATTTTCTCAGACAAAGATTCTCATGTTTTCATTCGTGAAAGCAAAAGATGGGTACTTGTGACCCGAAAGATGACCAAGAAAGGTCATAAAGTGAGAGAGTATGTTCTCTCTAAAGAATGACTGCAAAAGAAAAAGAATTCTTGGATGTTAATCCAAGAATACAAATAGATCATCGAGAGTCTTGTTTGACAAATGTCTTTCATGTACTCTCCATGCAGAAAACAAATAAATCATTCAGAGTTTTGTTTAACGAATTTCTTTCATGTACTCTATGTGAAGAAATTTTTTAAACGAGCAACATGAATGCTTAATTTGACTAACGTTGGATTAAGCATGTGTATAAAAGAGTATTCAGATTTATTTCTGAATTTGATGATTGAATATGCAGTCTAAAGAGCCAATTGTGGCATCTATGTCTCTTAATTACCCGCATGACGGGAAAAGACGATAATAATACCCACGTGGTGGAAAAGTCTGGGAAAATACCCGCATGGCGGGAGAAAATTTTGACAAAGGACTTATTCTGTATGACAGAAGAAAGATGTGATGACTCATGTGTTTTTATATCGACCGCACACCTTGTGTATCATAGTTATAAAGCACTTAATGAGTCAAAAGAGAATAAAGTTACAAATGAACCTAAAGATAAGAATGTTATGCAAGTGTGACTTGCAGTACCATTGAGAAAGAACTCTTGTGAGTTTTGAAAAGGAATGAGGAAAAAGTACTCCCATACGTTAAAAGATAACTTCATATTGAATAAAGCAGATAATCAAAGTTTCGAAATTGTGGCAAAAAGGTTCTTGCCACATTTCGAGGGGGAGATAGAGAATGTTACAGAATAAACTCCCCTATACTTCAGATAATGTGATGCATATAATGCATCTAAGTGATCTATGATGAATTGTGATCGTCTGGGGTGTACGACGGTCATAATAATGATACCCCTAAAGTAAAGAAATAGATGTATTCTTGGATATTTTACAGCTCCGAAAGGAGACTAAGGACGGTACTCAAAGTGCCATAAAGAAGACAGATTGAAGGTTAACAGAATAAACCCAAATAAAAAGGATTAAGGATACACCATTTTGGAGAAAATGGAGTAATCTGGGGGAGCATGGTATGAACATACCTAAGGCTCGAATAGATTTTATCTGGGGGAGCTTGTTGCTTTATAATAGAGATGAACAAGCAAACATGGATCTTGTGATTTAGGTCCTTGTAAGAGCTATAGCAATAGAAGACTACAGAATTAATTGCCTCTAGGCAATGACAGAACAACAACATCCCCATATGAGAAAAACAGATGACTATAAAGTCTATATCAGAGAAATTTAAATGAAGGTTGATCCCACCTCATTTACAGAAATTATAAGCAGCGCTCAATCGATTTTGACAAGTGTCTACTTGTCTTAATGATTAGAGACTATGTGAATCCCGACGATGTTTGGGACTCATAAGTAATTTCCAATGGAGCCAAAACAGTAGGCTATAAAGGGTCTACAACGCCAATGTGACTCCAAAGGAAATATGTAAAAAGCGATTTTAAATCGAAAGATTTGCGCTAAGAGAATAAACAGATTATAATGAGTGATAATGGCACATAATGATCTGAGTTACATCAGATGAAAGTAAAGAACACAAGGGATCTTACGGACTAGAGCAAGTCTCTAGAATCAGAAGTTATTTTGGGTTAAAGAGAATGAGAGGACAATCGCTTTTCTACAAACTTATAGAATGGGAAATTCATTCCCTAATCCTGTGTATGTGGATGATATCCTACTTGCTAGTGGTGATGTCAATCTACTACCGGCAGAGAAAAGAAGTTCTTGTCCTCAAAAGAGTATTCTCGGTAGAGTGTCTGTCGTTAAAAGTATCGAGATTTACTAAGAAAAAAAGAAAAGGGGTATTAGAAATATCGCATGGACATGCTGAGAAGAAGTCTCTAAAGCATGCATGTCGAGAAAATCTACGCCTGTTCTTATTGTCAAGGGTAATGGAATTGAGAACTTTAGTGTTCCAAGAGATAACTTAGAACAGATCAAATGAATATAGTACCATATGCTTCAGCTGTTGGAAACTCAATATTACCCTGACAATTCACGTATCCGGGTTGTTTTGGCAATGTCCAATCCAGATATAGATCACTGGAATGGAATCAAAGATATCGGCCTCATGCTAAAAGAAACAGAGTGCTCTCAAAAGGTTGTGAGTACAAAGATAGATCTATAAATGTGCTCTCAAAAGGTTGTGAGTACAAAGAAAGAATTTGTGAAATGTATAGCGAAATCCACAATTGTCGCTAAATTTCACATTTGGAGTTTTTGTGTGGAAAAGCTCCAGAGAATGAAAAGATTGACATCAGTGTGATGTAAAGACATGTTATAGCATGATATAAGGCCGAGGGACAGGCAAAATGGTTAAGGAAACCTGTACCCGGAATTGATAATGGTTGACAACAGCAATAACCATTAAGTAATTCACTCCTAAGACAACGAGTCAAGTGTGGTGCCAAACACATTGACACAGAGTTATACGTTGTAAAGGAGAAAGTCCGGAATTATGTTGAAATGCTTGGAGCATAAGAGGAATAGATAAAAGAAACACACAAGTGTTTGCAGATCTGCTAATTAAAGGCTTACCGCCCAGTGTGTTTTGGAGAACACATAGTCGACATGGGTTTATGGTATAGTCTATATGATTTCCGGACAATAAAGAGGCCCAAAAGATTAAAGAATCTATTTCAAAACAGAGACGTATATTGTAGCTGTCTGATTCTATCGGCAATTGAGCTGTGACGATGAAACATGCTCTATGTATCGATCTGTGATGAAACGAGTAAAGCGAAAAGTATAGTTAAAAGTAAAAGTTGAGATCAAGGGGGAGAATGTTAGGTTGATCTCCTCCCGTGTGACCCAACGGTCACACCGGACCCTTGACCACGCCCTGATCGGGGGCGTCCAACCGCATCAAGGTTGGTGGGCCCCTGTGACCCGCGCTACATAAAGGGTGGGGGGGGGGGTCGGTAGCACTGATTACGAGGTTCACCTGTGCGCCACCGCCCCACCAACATCCCCTACCGATCGAGGGTTAGCGCGGTGCTCACGGGAAGCTCCACCTCCGCCGCCACTCACTGCCATCGCCGCCCACCTCCACCATGGCCGGCGCATCGGGTTCGTATGCACACAGTGAAGGTGATCATCCTCTTCATCCCAATCTCTCGTTTCTACTCGAATCGATCTACCCTAGGGATCCTACGGATTCATCACTTTGCTCATGTATATCCAAAGCCTACATGGACCTCATGTATATCCGAAGCCTGCATGGACAACAACAGACAGATTAGAGTTGTGGTGCAATATCGATGCATAGCAGCATCATTACTCGTCACGGGGCATAGCCGGCTGAGAATCAGCCAATCGGGCGTAGAAACTGGAGATGGATCATGCGAGAAGAGGATGAAGAGTTGCGCTAGGGTTTCTCGACGGCGCCATGGTCCCTGGACGTGCGGCGGCGTGATAGTCTACTATGACCGACGGTGATAATTCGATCCGGTAGCCAGCTGAACGAACGTGGGATAACGGGCCAGGACTCCTGCGGCACTTCATCATATCGTACGGTTGTAATTAGGGAACGGCTATCAGATGGACTACGTGCTTAGTTTTCCAAGATTAACGTGGAGGCTCCATTGGTGTCTCCAATTAGTAAATCTATACCTATATATTATCTCTACTATATAATATGGCTTGAGAAGGTGTTGGTATATTTTTTAAATTGTCAATTTTACCCTCACTATATTGGTAGAAATTACCCACCATGTCACCAACAAGTGAAAAAAAGATTGGAATTAGTTTTTTTAACTCCTCTGCTCGCGGCGGCTGCGGACGGGCCTCGCATCACGATTCACGACGCGAGTATCTCGGCCAGGGTCGGCCGAGTCCGCCGCCGTCGCCCCGTCCTGTAGTGACAGAGAGAGGGACGGGTGAGGAGCTGCCGGCGGCCGCTGGCTGCGCTCGGCGGACTGGGCGGCGCGAATAGGCCGGCATGGAGCCGCTGGCTGCGCTCGCCGGCCTGGGCGGCGCGAATACGCCGGCGTGGAGCCGCTGGCTGCGCTTGCCGGCCTGGGCGGCGCTCGACGCCTGGGCGCGGCAGACGACCAGCAAGCCGCGCGCGGCCCCAGCTCCACCTACTGGAAGTTCACCGCCCAACTCCCGCACCTCCTCTGCATGCCGCACGGTTAGCAGCTCCGTTCCCCTGCATCCTGCACGATGAGCTGCGACGGAAGTGCACCGCCGGTGGCATGGAAGTCAACGCGTCTCTCCACCGGCGGGCACCACTCCCCTGCGCCCTGCTTCCAGATCGACTCCAGCCGCAGCGGCTTCGGAATGGCTCGAGCGCCACTGAACTCCACAACGAGCGCCGCTAGACTCCCCCAGCAAGCGGTCTTGGACTCTCTCGGGCATGCGGCAGTGAATTGCCCGCATCCTCGTCGCTTCGGTTGGGAATTTTTCTCCTTCCTGGCAATTTCACAAACATGTTCGAAGCTGAAAAATATCTCTGTCATTTACATGCTTTACCGTCACTTGATTCCATATCTCGTTTACACAAAGAAATTTATGTATACTTGTTTGGAAGTTTGCTTTGCTTCGTCCAGTGGTTTCCCTTCGTGTGCGTGATTTTCTGTTGGTTGGAGGCTCTTCCAGAAGTTCAATTAATTTCTGATTTTTCTAGCTATTTCGTTTTTCTGATGTGAAAGTTCAAAGTAAGAGACACGTAAAGTTTATAGAATTGGAGGTGTGAAGTTCAGAGAGAAAACAAGTCTACTTTGAACCGCCCAGCCTGCCCTGCTCGTTGGAGGTGATGGAGGCACTGCATCACCCCTCCAGGTTCTCGTCCGAGGAACTATGAAGACGAGGCTGCTCGTGTAGCAATTCACTTTGAACTTTTTTGCAGTTCAGATCTTTGGTAGATGAAATTAGTATTCCTATGCTAGGAAGTTAACTGCGACCGGAAGTTATTTATATAATATATCGAAGCTCAGAAAAATGATGATCCACTGAAATGATTATTTGCAAAAAAAAATTGAAGTTCATTTATGTGACGAAAGTAGTTCGGCAAAATGATGGTATGCCAAGAAGTTCATTTGCTAATTTTCCATGAAGTTCATTTGTGTGACAAGCAAAGTTCAAAAAAATCGTCCTCAGCTGAGAACTTCATGTGTGAAAATCTTGTGAAGTTCACTTGTGTGACAACCGAAGTTTAGAAACAATTATGGTCATCCGAGAAGTTCATTTGCAAAAATTCTGTGAAGTTCACTTTGAAAACACCGAAGTTAATTTATGTGTTTGGTGAAGTTCAGAAGGGATTGTAGAATGGCTATTCTACAAGTGGTTGTAGAATAACTAGGTATCTATATTTAATAATATAATAATATTAAGGAATATTAATCTATATTTATATCAACAATAACATAATTCATGTGTCTTTGTCTCTATGACATAACTTTTCTCTCCCGCTGAATGCACGGGTATATAATATTGCTTGAGGAGGTGTTGGTCCGTTTTTCACTTTTCCGGTTTTACCCCTGCGTTTTGATAGATATTACCCACCACTGCCATCCATAAGTCATACCGGTTCAGATCTTTTCCCCTCCTCCAACGTTCGCCGGGAGGGCGGCGATTTGAGGCGGCCAGGGCCTCGGATTTGTCGTCGGACGCCGGCGAGCGACCTGCTCGGCCACGGCAAGGCCGATAAGCCTGCTCGGCTACGGCGTGGCCGATAGGTCCTGCTCGGCCACGCTGCAACCGACAGTTGCATGTACGCACGGCCCAGCAAGCAGCGAGGCACACGGGCAGTTCACGCCCGGCCGGCGAGCGCGCGTAGGCGCGGAGGGACGAGCGAGGCAGGGAGGGTGCGGCTGACGGCCGCGGGGCGAGGGACTGCTCCTGTTGGACGATTTTCGCTTCAGTATATCTGCTTTGTTATCTTACGCTTCTATGAGATGTGCATATGCACGTATTGGCAACATAGTGACCTTACTCTTACCTATTCAGTATGAAAAATAAATTGTTAAATTTGTCATCAGCCCATAGCAACGCACGGGCATTTTGCTAGTATATATTATATATACCTAATATATAATAATAAAAGCATTAAGGTTTCTTGTGGCACGTCATTTTTTTTGCCGATTTTACCCTCCCACCAAATCATATATTTACCACTACCACCCATAAGTTAAAAACGGTTCGTCATCGAAATTACCCTCAGATTTGATCAAATTTACAAAGGTTGCCACCGGTAAGTGATTTCAGAGACAAACGATTTCGTCCGTCGCTCGTCCGTCATATGTTTTTCTATAGGATCGCTACCTCTCCCTAGAGTCCCGTCTCGATCGCTGCGTAGACCGTGTACAAGGAAGACTCGATGGTGTGGGCATCCGTATCAAGCACGTACGAAGGAAAATCATGACGCAGGCCGGAGGCTCGGAGCTCCCTTCCCACATAGTATGTACTAGAAGAGGATGGCGCGCTTTGCTGCGCCCAAAGGTTTTATTACGGTGATGAGTAAATGATATGTATGTTTGAGTAAAATTATTCGCTCAAATCACGACTATTGTAGGTGGCCCAGTATCTGCAATATAAACCATATGACGAAAAAGTAAAAACTTTCAATTTCTTAATCTCTGAACGAGGCGAGCGATGCGTCTGGTGCATGGAGGGACAAAAGATTAGTCGAGGTATAGCCGGAGACAGAGCTTGCATATGCGCCGCTCGTGCGCGTGCTTGTAGGGAGCGAGTAGGCACGGTGAGGAAGGGGGAGAGAATGGTTGCTCGAGTGCCTCATTGACTGAAGCTATGCAAAGCCATGAAGCGATGCTGGCCACATGAGGGAGGAGAGCAACGACAACCGTCAAGATCAAATCCCTATTATGCCTTCGATCAATGACGGTGACGAGGATATACTCTGCGGGTACCCCAGCGCAACGGTACCTGGTGCACGTGATGACTAAAGAAGCCCAAAGTTTAACCGAAGCCCACGAAGGAAGGCCCAAGACGAAGAGTGCTTTCCAAGAAAGATTAAGTTATAGTCGGTTAAGGCTTTCCATACATGTAACCTTGGTCGTTTATGTATCCCGAGACCCAGCCTCCGAGACCCAGCCTCCTATATAAAGGCTGGGAGGGTGATCGATCAAGGACAAGCAATCCATAGCCACCAAAAACCCGACGAGATCAACAACTCGCCGGACCCTTGTAACTCTCATATTCACAACATCAAATACAGACAGGCAGGAAGTAGGGGTTTTACCTCACTCGAGGGCCCTGAACCTGGGTAAATCTCGCTTGTCAGCCGTCGATTCCACTAACACTACGCGTTCTCTACCACACAATCAACCCTAGGTATCTAAACCATGGGACTTGCCGAGGGCACACCTCGTCAATTGGCGCCGTCTGTGGGAACATGTAGTGTTGGGCTCACGGTTTCGCTGGTTTCATCATCAAGCGGCCACTCGCCGATCGCATCTGCACAAGGTAACTCACCAGCTACATCATCAAACGGCAAATCGCCGATCATGGCTGCAAACGGCAACTCGCCGGCAAAATCGACTAGCATCAATTCAAGAGGCGATCACTCGCCAATCTCTCCAAGGAGGCTCACACCACACTCGATGGAAGCTCAGCAGCCTTTGCCGGTCTCGAATCAGGTTTGGATATTACGGTTGGAGAATTTAACTTCTTTGTCGATAAAGATGGTGTGCATGACCTGCTGGATCCACTCGACAAGGAGACACTCGACGACTTATCGACAGCAACACCGTCCATCCTGGCGGCGGCATCATCGCAGATCGTTCCGATCCAATCGCCAAGCGACTCCGCAACAACCATGAACTCGCAGGAGTTCCGCGACGAGGTAACCAAAAGACTCGGAAGGAGTGAGATCGAATCTGCGTATCGCCCAAACAACTCGACTGAGTCACTCGACAACATCGTCGACTGCAACGACATCATTAGAAACAAGGAGGACATAGACGACAACATATACCTCGCCGATCTCAACGGCCCAGAAATCCGTGCCAGCCACGAAATATTCACCTGCAACGCAGACAGCTTGGACAAAACACTCGAGGATCTACTCGATTGTGGCGGAAACCCTAACAGACAAAGAAACTCTGACATGAGCCTGGACGACGACGCCGAATCCATGATGCGCGTCAACACATGTGGACAGAAGATCGGGTGATACCTTATCAGGTTTACACCACGAGTGCCGCAGAAGCATCGACGGCTGCGCATGCCGTCGACCTACAGAATACCCGTTCACAGTCACCATGCCTGACGGAACAACCACATTAACCATCACGGCAGAGATGGCGGAGAAAGTAAGCGAAGTAATCGAAGGCTGCACAATGCTGCCAGCAAACGCAACCCCAGAAGAGATATTGCCCTTGCAGTACTTCCAATGGCAAGAATCAATACGACTGAAGAACTACAGAGCAATACTCGAGGAATGCAAAAAGCAGGCCAACATATCGAGTGCTCGACGAAGAGCATTATCTGTGAGTTCAACAGGAAGGAACGACCACACAAACAGGTCGCGAGTCATAAACCTCGGAGACGCAGATCGTGCAGCGGTCACTTGAAACCTGGATCCCGCCTTCATGGCAGTCGACGCAGAAGGAGTCCCCATACCTACTGAACCAGCCGGGGCATTGATGACGTTAGGCACCTATCTCAGAACAATCGAACCTCCTGCAGGAGACCCAAAGAGAGATCAGTACCTCCAGCTGTACAAGCAACTGGCGATAGCAGCAAAGGCCATACAATAGGCGCAAGCAACTCCAAGGAGAGATGCAGGCCGGACCATAGAAATCGAAGCCCTCGAGGGGGAAGCAGTCGAAAAAACTCACGCCGTCGCCGCTCCAGCGAAGCCGGTCTAGGAGATCATACAGCAGCTGCTCAGACTCGGAAGCAGAAATCGGACCCTGTGGAGCACTATGTTTCACTCGACGAATCCGGGAGGCACGCATGCCGAAGAAGTTCTCATTAGCTTCCACGCCCAAATTCAACTGCAAACAAGAGCCATCAGGCTGGCTAGAGGACTACAGGCTGGCAGTCGGATGTCAGCGCGGCACTACGACCACAGCGATGCAATGCATACAGCTCATGATGGAGGGAACAGCTCGCGACTGGCTCAAATCGCTGCCCGAATCATACTACGATTCGTGGGAACACTTCAGAGATGATTTCATCAAATACTTCGAACCTCTATGCGAGCGCCCCAAAACCTTCGAAGAACTTCGAACCTGCAAACAAAAGTTAGACGAATCGCTGAGGTCATACATACGGCGATGGACCGCCATCCGAAACTCAGTAGGCAACGTGTCAGAAGATAGGGCAATCGATGCCTTCAAGAACGGACTCTGGAGAGAAGACTTCAAAGAGACACTTGGTAGGGAAAACCCAAGATCAATGGCGGCACTCATGGTACTCGAAACAAAATGGGCGGACGGAGAAGACTCTGTACGAGGCACTTGACCCGTTTCTTCATATGAAAACCATGAAAGCGGTAGTCGAGACCGCAGAGATAACTACAGAGATGATCGGAGGCGCAAGCGCAAGCATCGTTACCACGATGATGACCATCCAAGCTTCATCGGGGCAGGCTTTGCGCAGCCACGGGATAACCGCGACCAGGCTGACAAACGACCCGATGATCATCGTGACAGTCGAGACCATCACACATATGACCGTCGTGACAATCGAGACCATCGTACAGATGATCGTCGCGACAGTCGAGATCGCTATGGAGACAGCAGACGCGACAACCGCGATAGTTACAGGAGGCCAGAGTGGCGCAGATGAGCAGACAAAGAAGCTGAGCGCTCAGTCGAAGAAATGATGGATGATAATTGCATATTCCATCTGTACAAAGGGGATGACGGTAAGCTACGCTCTAACCACTCATTGAGAAACTGCAGGAATTCGATCAACTTGCGATTGAACACGTACTACGACTGCAAAGAGATGGGCGCGCACCCCGCAGCTTGCGCAGACTCAAACAATCGCGCCACAAGCACAGCATGCTCAGGTATATCCAGCACCACAGCAGGTACAACAAACTCAGGTATATTCCGTACCACCGCAAACACAGCCTACTCAGGTGTATTCTGCACCAACACAAGCACAACCGACACCAGTATACATGGTACCAGCACAACCCAATACGGGAACACAAATGGCAGCAACCGTGCACCAGATGCAGCAAGGAGAGGAGCAAAAATATCCCGTAACCCGCGGACAGATGAACATGATCCAGCGAGGACGCCCATCCAACAGAGAGCAGAAATTACACACTCGACACGTCAATATGGCAGTCATGGCACCCCCAGCTGTCCCAGATTTTTTGAGAGGATCAGAAACTCCAATTGTCTTCAATCGATAGGACCACCCACCAGCAGTATATCGACCAGGGCACGCAGCCTTGGTACTCGACGCTCAGATCGGAGGCTACGCCATGACCAAGGTCTTCATGGACGGAGGTAGCGGCCTCAACATAATCTTCGCGGATACACTACGCAGGATGAACAAAACAGTCGAAAACCTGCCGAAGTCCACAAATACCTTCCACGGTATCGTCCCAGGCAAAGCGGTACTCCCGCAAGGCACAATACAACTCGATGTTACATTTGGAGATCCTACTCACTACAGAACCGAGTCGATTGAGTTCGAAGTGGTCGACTGGAAATCACAATACCATGCAATACTCGGACGCCCCACTTTCGCTCGATTCATGGCCGTCCCACACTACGCCTACCTCAAGCTCAAAATTCCAGGACCAAAAGGAGTCATCACAGTCAGCGGGAATTTTCAAAGATCAGATTCATGCGACCGCGGCTTCAGCAAAATCTCCGAGATGTACGGGATGGAGCAGTCACTCGCCGAACTTGAGGTCTCTAACAAGAGGCTGGCAACCGAAGGAGAATTCAATCCCACCAGCGACACAAGGAAACAACAGCTGCACTCGACTGATCCCTCAAAGATGGTCAACGTGTCGTCGAGTCTAACTAGTGCATAGGAGGACGTACTTGCGTTGGTTCTATGCATAGGTCTCCTAGTCTCATATGTAATAGCGCACAACGTCGGAAGAACCAACAGGTTTCAGACGCACTCTTTCCCTTACCAGGGTACCTAGGGGGACTGGAAGGTTTTTAATGAGGCGGCTTGCTGGTCGAACAATTCGGAATAAAGATATACGTTCCTCCATATTTTTCATATATGTTTTTCATTACTTACCCCACTCAAACACTTGGGGGCTGGAGCATAAAAACATAAGCATCAAATTTAACTCTAAATGCTCACAAACACGAGATTTGCAGCCCATTCGACAGGCTCGGGGGCTGAGTCAAAAACCCCACTCGACAGGCTCGGGGGCTGGGTCAAACAGAAAACTCAACCCCACTCGACAGACTCGGGGGCTGGGTGAAACAGAAAAACACAACCCCACTCGATAGACTCGGGGGCTGGCGTAAATAAAAAAACGCAAAAGTATTTCGCTACATATACAAGAAGGAATATTTACACTCGGGGGCTGCCCCGATTACACAAAAATTTACAAACTGCAGAAAAGCTAAGTTTCTGGCTCATCCTTCATATCCAACACAGGGCCAAAAAGTTGCTCCTTGCAGCGATTGATGAAATCTTCAGCAGCAGAGTGCGTCTCGATTAGCTGTGTTTGGGATATGAGTGTACCAATCGCAGAAGGGCGAACCGCAAAATCTGGCTTGCGGCTACGGATGTGGGCCATAGTCGCGTTGGATCCAAGAACTGCAAGCTGCGTCAAGGATTCTTTGATTGAATCTGTCACTCGAAAAATATCAATAAAAGGAAAAAGTCCTTGTGGCTGAGGCCCTGATGGGAAGAGCGCGCAATTTAAACGAGTGAAGATACGCCTGCACATCTCAAGAACTTGGGCATTTCGCCACACCCGATCCTTCAAAGTAACCAGAGTGCGAGCGTGCACCTTGTCCAAATAAAAATGCTGCCTACCAGTAGTTGGTACTTCAACAGCATTATCAAGGAGTCGGGTGACCCTCCTATCTTCTTTCTTGAAGTCAGGCACAAAACCTGCAAAAACCAAAATTACTGGTTCAAGGCATAGCACAAAATATACAATTTTTTATAGCAAAAGTGATGGCATAAACTCACTCTCGAGTTGTCTGTTTATGTTGTCCATCTCGCCAAGAACATACTCCTCGCGCTGGGTGGCAAAACTCGGCTTGGAACGGCGCAGCAGCTCCAACTCAGCTCGAGTACTCCTGAGTTCCTGTTCTAGCTGACTCACTCGATTCTTCGCAAGAGCGAGTGCCCTCGCGTCATTCCTTGCTTGGCCAGGTGTTCGAGTTCTAGCGCGAGACGGAGAAGGTCCACCAGACTCATATTCTTGTGGCTGGTTCATAAAGCATAACATTCAGACACAAAGACACACCAAGTCGCAAAAATTCAGGCGGTTCAGCAAATTTCATTCAAGAAAAGCACCAAAAGTGTATACTAGCATAAACATAAGTAGCAAAAGCATACATGCCGAGGTCAAGTCATAAAGTTACAGAGCAAAGAATTCCTAGGCCTGCGAGATAGATTCTGCCCTATTCTTACGCGACCGAGCCATAACAGCTTCAGCTCGGCGTTCCATAGTCTGGACGCAGATCTCGCTCAGTCGTGTAGCTGGCTCGGTTACACCCCCTGAATGATAGTGGCCTCCCATCAGGCTTTCTCGGGTAGTCCGATAAAGCACTGTTGAAGTCGGCCTCTACACCATTGCCTAATAGAAGCTTGAGGGTGTACTCCGAGCCGCGTACCATGAGTTCGCGGGCAAAATCCGCCACAGTCGATGATCCAGCGCCGAAGGCCGCAACAAGTCCTTCAGCAGTCGAAGGAACAGTTGTTGTAGGACACATCTCCACGTGCAAACTGCCAAGAGTACTGGTCACGGTGGCCAGATCACCTTTCGTCTTGGATAGCACAGACTCGAGTTCAATGATTGCATTATCGAGTGACAATGAGTCACCCGATGGCTCAGTGGAAGTCGAGGCGCCTTCAGACCCTTCAAAAATTCAGAAAGCAGAAGCTATGAGCAGAAGTTACTAAACGACCAAAGAGTTAATAATCGCAAAGTCAGATCACTCACCTTTGGCAGCACGAGCCATACTCGACAGACGTGCAGCAAACTCCCTCTCACGGCGAGTGGCTGCGTCCTGGGCATCAGCAAGTGCCTTCTGGGAATCAGTTTGATGGGTAGAGAGCTTGGCCTGCAGATCTTTCACTTGCTTCTCCAGGCCCTCTACTTGCTCCTCAGCCGATTTCTTGTTTTCTGCGGAGTTCACAAACATTTCCGATTAACGTCATAACTTCAAAAGAAGAGCAAAGTTTAATACATTAAAAAACGCTTACTCGCAAGCTCAGTCGAGGTAGACTGCAGGTAGTCTCTCTCCTGCTCCACTCGAACAAAGGTCTGAACCCAAGTGGTCATGGCGGCATACATAGGCTGAAATAGAATAATCATGGTAATCATCGAGTGCAGAAGCAATTAAAAAAAAAAAACATGAGTAGAGTCCAAAGCACTCACGTGATCAGTCCAAAGGTGGACTTGGAAGAAGAAGCCATGGCATCCGCAGTGGGAGGAGCCTTCTCTTTGTTCGGATTGGCAGCCATCACCCAAGTTGTGTTCCTGGCCGCTTCAGGAGTAGTGTCCTGTGCTGCCTCTGGAGTGGTGGATGGCTGCGCAACAAGCGACGTATCCGCAACTGGGGGAGGAGATGGCGATTTGGCCCTGACACCATAAAAACAGAGGCACAAGCAATCAAAAAGCAAGATCATAAAGGTACTACCTCGAGTAAAAGAATAGGTCATACGACGAACCTTGGCTCGTCCTCTTTGTCCGATTCAGGATCGTTACCAAGTGCAAAAACACCCAGTCGAGAAACGCCACTCGAAGCAGCAGGAGGACGAGATGCGAGTGGGGAGATATTCAAAGGGTGACTCTTAGCAGGAGACAGGGTACTCGAGTTACCCGTATCCCTTGGCTCATCCTCCTTGGACTCCGAACTCGATGACTCCGGAAGAATCAAACGCTGGCGCTTAGGCTTGCGAGTGGCCTGCTCAACGTCAGACTCGACTGCAGTATCCGCCACAACCTGCTCCACCTCTTCCCCTGTTTCTTCTACAAGATTATCCTGAGGAGTTGAGTGAGCAGAGGCAGGATCAGCAATGGGCAGCTTGGGGTCCTCCTGTGCCGCCGTCTTCGGAGTAGGCCCGGCTTCAGGTAGAGGGGGAAGAGAGGAAGCAGTCGAACGACCCTGTATAGTAGGCATAATTCATAATAGTAAGAACATAAACAAAGAGGTCACAAAAGCAAGTAGCAAATCATAAAATTAGCAAAAATAGCACTCACCGCGGGTAAGGCATTGTCTGGCCCGTAGGGGAGGTGCGCGAAGTTGAAGTCGATTTTTTCAGAAGCTTTGATGCTCGTGACCTTCTTCACTTGAGCACTCAGCTCTTTCTCTGTCAACTCCACGGCACTCATCCTGCTGGCGTCGAGTGGACCCTCGTACTGCCACATCGGGTGGGCACGAAGGCGCATGGGCCACACTCGCATCTTCATATACGTGGTGATTAACTGAACACCAGGAACAGTCTTCAGCAGCTCGCTAAGTTTACTCAGCAAAGGGGCGGCTTCCTTCGCTTCAGCAGCAGAAATCGGGTGGTCCCAGGCTACCGTCTTCTGAGGAGGCTTCTCAGTCGAAAAGACTGGAAGTACCACCTGGTCGACTGGCACATAGAACCATTTGGTCCGCCAGCCTTGGGCGGAGTCGACTGCCTTCAAACTGAAGTAGTGCGAGTCGTTCCGCACTTGGACAGCAAATCCGCCCATCGGGCACGAACGCTTGCCCCGACAGTTATGCCGCACCGTGAAGATGTGCTTCCATAGAGCCCAGCTGGGAGACACCCCAAAGAAACACTCGCACAACACCATAAAACAAGTGATGTGCATAATGCTGTTTGGGGTGAGATCATGGAGCTGTACGCCATAGGCGTACAGTAACCCCCGCACAATATCATGCAGAGGGAGAGAGAAGCCGCGGGGAGGAACTCAGCAAAGCACACGCGCTCGTCGGCGCGCGGGTCAGGGCGTACCTCTAAGCCTGGAGCACGCGCGGCCAGCTGATCAGATGGCGGCAGCCAACCTTTCTGACGATATTCAGAAAGGGTGTCCTCGGTGACGCAGGACCTTGTCCAGTCACCGGGAATCTTCAGTAGGGCATCGGCAGGTCCGCTCGCCGCCGCCAAATCCTTCCCCTTGCCCGCCGCGACGGCGGTGGAGGCAGCCGCAGTAGCAGCACACTTGCTCTTCTTGGGTGCATCGAAAAGGGGGTGGAGAGCGAGGAGCTTGAGACGCAGAACAATGGTGGGCGGTGCGCAAGAAAGGAGGAGAACAGAGGAACACGAAGAACAGAGGAGCACGAATGGCAAGTAAATCACAAATCTTGCGCAAAAACTGCTATTTACTGCACCACACAAAACTTCATCATAACCGTCCGTGCAAACATGCATAGCATCTGGCCGTACACGTGGCGAGCGCAAAGAGAAACCGTCGCATCCCACGCCGCCCACTACGCACAAAACCCTAGGAGGTTATGATGGCGCGGCAAAAATACGCCACGTCCGGTCAGCTGAAACGGCGTCTTCTGCTGTCAAAACTCTGAGCAATGGGACTACACAGACACGTCTTGTCAAAACAGCAAGCGCACGCCTAAGATGTCACGAATGACGTCAGAGATCATACATATTCGATTAAAGGATACAAGACTACAATCGACAAAATATTCGACTGACAAAAATTCTCGACTGACAAAAGTACTCCCATGGGAGCGCATAAAAAATTTCTCGTAATTATAAAAAGAAACAAAGTTATTGAGATTATCCTCTACTTCAAATGAAATAAAGCATAATCTCGGGGGCTACTCCCATGGGAGCGCTGTCGCGCTCCCATAGATTTCAAAAGCAAAATATTCGATTGACAAAAGCAGCATAGAAAAATGATTCGAGATTGTCCTCTATTGCAAGACAATAAATCACAATCTCGGGGGCTACTCCCATGGGAGCGCTGTCGCGCTCTCATAGATTCCCAAAAAGGTAAGAAATTCACTCGACAACAGACTCGACTAAATGCATTAAGTGCTTCATAAATCAGAGAATCATACTTCATAAATTTCCGGATTATGCCAATCGCAGATGTCTGCATACGCAAATGCAAAGGTAAGACCCGCCGATCAATCGAGCTGGGCTGAGGGACGCTCCAACAGTGTTTTCCCTTAAATTTTCCCGTGTCAACAGACATGATGAAAATCCTGACGGACGCGTTAGGTATCAAAAGTTAAACTGCAGAACGAGTCAGTAAGACCTACAACGGCCTGAGTCGAGTCTGTCCAGTATGTTCCAGGTTCGAGTCCGGGGACTCGAGTCTGATTAAAGGCTAGTATAGTTTTGCCCGAATGTGCAGTTAACTGAGCTCGATTTTCGAGTGAATCAGGCCTACTAAGTCATAATCCCTAGGCAAAAGTGTCAAAAGTGTTCCAGATTCGAGTCCGGGGACTCGAGTCTGATTGAAGGCTAGTATGGTTTTGCCCGAATGTGCAGTTAACTGAGCTCGATTTTCGAGTGAATCAGGCCTACTAAGTCATAATCCCTAGGCAAAAGTGTCAAAAGGGTTCCAGATTCGAGTCCGGGGACTCGAGTCTGATCGAAGGCTAGTATGGTTTTGCCCGAATGTGCAGTTAACTGAGATCAATTTTCGATTGAATCAAGCCTACTAAGTCATAATCCCTAGGTAAAAGCTTTCGACTGCGTTCCAGGTTCGAGTCCGGGGACTCGAGTCTGACTGAAGACTAGTAAGGTTTTACCCAAATGAGCAGTTAACTGAGCTCGATTTTCGAGTGAATCAGGCCTACTATGTCAATATACCTTAACTTGCATATACATATAGTTGAAACAAATTGAGACTAGAAGAACTACATCGGATCAGGAGTACAAAAAGCGAAGATTGTGACGTGCACGATGAAGTGAGCACATGCTCGATTCTTCGAGTCAAGCAAGTACTCGGGGGCTAATGACGAGGATATACTCTGCGGGTACCCCAGCGCAAGGGTACCTGGTGCACGTGATGACTAAAAAAGCCCAAAGTTTAACCGAAGCCCACGAAGGAAGGCCCAAGACGAAGAGTGGTTTCCAAGATAGATTAAGTTATAGTCGGTTAAGGCTTTTCATACATGTAACCTTGGTCGGTTATGTATCCCGAGACACAGCCTCCTATATAAAGGCTGGGAGGGTGATCGATCAAGGACAAGCAATCCATAGCCACCAAAAACCCGACGAGATCAACAACTCGCCGGACCCTTGTAACCCTCATATTCACAACATCAAATATAGACAGGCAGGAAGTAGGGGTTTTACCTCACTCGAGGGTCCTGAACCTGGGTAAATCCCGCTTGTCAGCCGTCGATTCCACTAACACTACACGTTCTCTACCACACAATCAACCCTAGGTATCTAAACCATGGGACTTGCCGAGGGCACACCTCGTCAGACGGTGAATTCACGACCACATCAGTATAAGTTATGACGGAGCAGCCAGTTCGAGACCAAAGCGATGGGATAGGAGGCAGCGCGGTTACCAGAGAATAGGCGGGAGGGTGACATGAAACTGCAGCTGGCATGCCCTCGTTGTCATTTTTCCATTATGAAACTTTCAATTAGCAATGGACATGCCCGCGTTGCACTTTTTCCATTTAGCAGCAATACAAGTGTTGTATTTGTAGCATAACGTATTTTTTTGGACTGCACGAAATAAATCTGAACAAAATTTACATCAATTACAGTTGTTGGAGTAAGGTTTTTTTTACTGCATATGTCCTGAGAAAAGAGCGGCTCATATATTCGTGTACGGTAAATTCATCTCTAAATTTTTGTGCCCAGGTAAACCAACATATATTATTATTCTGAACTCAATGTGCCTCATATGTCCTAAGAGAAGAGCGGCTCATCGGTTGGTTTACGGTTGTTAGAAAATTCATCCGTAATTTTTTTTGTGTCTAGCTAAACCAACGAATATTATTATTCTAAACTCAATGTGATGTACACCAATGTGTTTAGCACGAATCAAGGAGAGGCTATTATTATTCTGAATTCAATGTGATTTACACCAATGTGTTTAGCATGAACCAATGAGAGGCTGCCACGTGGCTCAACCTAGGAGCTCAAATCCTAGGGAGTTTAGATATTGTAGAGATTACACCGTGCCGCGAGCCACGACACCGAAAACCCTAGGTGGCCGATTCGATTGACTTGCTCTCTAGATCGGCAGAAGCTTGATCGATCACGGCAATACAACTCGGAGGAAGCTGGTCGAGCTGACGCTGTGGATCAATTCCGGGCCGGTCAGATCAAGGATTAGTGCGGGCAGAGAAGAAGACGACGTCCAAACGTGAGAAGACGCACGGAGAGGCGGAGAGCCCATGTCGCATCAAAGCTGCTCATCTCCGGGCACACGCGCCAGACATGGTCGCCGGCACCAGCACTGCCAGGACTTGGCCCTCCGAACGCACGGGAGAAGCTGCCGGCGGCGTATTAAAAGATCAACATACTTCCGTGAGGGCCAGATCTTTTGGCAACGTACATCTTGTTATACTTCAGCCAATTTAACTGGATGCGCTATCAAAAGACTCAGTCAGTGATGCTGGAGCGGTTTCTTCCGATAACATCCAGAGTAGCGTGCTTGACGACGTTGTGGAAGTTCTGAACTGCCGATGCGAGGTACTACATGACTTATAAGGTGAGATCATGATCTATAAGCCCTCAAACCTAATCAATCTTGAGCAATGGGAACTACAGAAAGAAAATCGCAAATTAATTCAACAGAAGAGAAACTCATCTCCAATGTGAATTTTTCAAATAATTCCTTCGATTGCATTCAGCTATTAATTATGTGCATCCATTATTCATCTATGGGATAGATTCAGAGAAGCATCCATGCATGAAGGCTGCTCTTTTTTTTCCTATTTGATGATTGACTGATAGTAGTAGATTTACTTTACGACATAAAATTGGTCGACAAGGTCATCAACAATGAGAACTCCATCATCGCTCTACACCCAGCTACCATGTAGCTAATACCCCTTTAATTTCATGGCGACACTTGCATGCTAAAGGGCTTAACTGCATATTCTACATATTTTATTCTCCTAAGATGCAAAGATATGAGACATTCTGACATGGGCGACCGACAAACAAAAGAGGGTTAAGGAGTGGCCGATGTCGAGCAATTCGCTTGCTAAACCGCCAGGTCGACTATCATGCATCTCAACGTGTCCAATAGAAAGCAAGTGATCCGTGGAAAAAAATCCCGTTGCAACGCACGGGCATATGTCCTAGTCTATATCTATATCTATACCTAATAATAAAAGCATTAAGACTTCTTCTCGTACGTCGTTCAAAATACACCTAAAGTCCACAAAAATTACCCACCACTGCCACTCATAAGTCAGAAAAACGTTTCGTGTCATGTTTCTTGGTTTCCTAGGTCGATCGATTCCGTTTCCTTTTGTGCATCTGTTCTTTTCCCATACGATCGATCGCTCAGTGTGGGCCGATTCGTTTTGCACGATCGTTGTGTGTGGACGGCCCAACAAGAGCTATTTCCTAATCAGCGAAGATCAATCGTTTAATCAAAGATTTTTTTGTTAACTCAATCAATAAAAGACGGTTTTCCATCGTATGTTCTGCTAACTTTAATTTGAGTCCAACACGTACAGACTCACACATCAATGTACCGCCTTATGCGGGGCTTGCTCCTATATAAAGCAAGGATCGGAGGAGACACGCGTACAAATCGTGCAAGCTACAGTTCGTTTACCAAGGCCAGAGCCTTCGAGGAAAAGATCTCGCCGAGACTGACCGACGAGTGGCGGCGACATCTCCTTCACGCAGGCCGGCGAGAGCCTGTGGCCAGAGGAGACGCGCGTACAATTCCGTCGCGAACGCTCGGAGGAGACGATACCGCAAAGAGTCTATGTGTTGCGTATAACGTACATACGCGGGTTTCTAATGCCGGCGGAGGAGCCGGCCGGTGATGCTCGCGGCATAACTCGGCCAGCCCGCTGGCGAAGGCGACGGGCTCACGGGTACCTCACAACCGGTCATGTCGTGGCCATGCTGCCTGGTCGCTGTCCTCACCTGTCACCGGCATACATCACAACCGAACAGCAGTAGAACTCCGGAGGACGCATACGACTCCATGTCTCCATGCATATTTCAGCTCGTGAGGTCCTCGTGCACATGCATGGTTTTTCCGGTATAACTAGCCGTCTAGCCACCTATGTACATGCAAGTGCAACAACGATCCCGGCACGAGCATGCGCCGTAGCGACGATCATACGCTCCGAACGTGAGGACAAGTGTTGGTGGAAGATGTCTCTCAGCTTGCACTGGGATCAAGACTGATGCCGCCTTCGATGGAGGTGAGCCATGCACTGGGATCCCTGTTCACTTGGCGTCTCGGCCGAGCGGCCTGTGTGAGGCATTAGGTGCGCAACCCAGGACCCAGCTCACTGGAGACAAGTATTACTTTGGTTCTTCTTTTCATATAAGACTGCGTGGATCACTGCAGCCCAAATCAGCTGAGGATCTCCGTGTCCAAGTGGTCTTTCACCGCAGCGCAACGAGGAGCCGCTCATGCTCGCCAACGCAGAGCTCACGGCCAAACTCAGCCACCCCGTTGGTGAAGGAGGCGCGCTCCCGGCATAACTCACATTTATGTCGTGGCCATCCCGCAGCCGGCAGGGTCGCTTCCCCTCACCTGCGCATATCTCTCAACCGAGTTGTAGCTGAGGTGCCGCAAGGAGGCAAGACGACTCCATGGTCCAGGTCCTCAGGTCCTCATGCACGTGCATGGTCTCAACCCACAAGCTTAGCTGGTTGACTAGCTAAATGCATAACAGATCCATGATATTGTTTCAAACTGTATTCAATTCTTTGGCTCTTTCTGAAAGGTTTTTCTTTGAAGATTTTTTTATTGAATTCATGTTTTTCACCATTATTTTGTATTTATCTTTTTTATGTTTTTGACATGCAGCAGCCTGATCGGAAAGAGCATCCTTTTTTACTTTGGATTGGTAGACTAACAATGCATATACAATGTAAAATATAGTCTCCCGTTGCAACGCACGGGCACGTTTCCTAGTAATAATAAAGGCATTAACGTTTCTTGTCGCACGTCGTTAAATTTGCCCTTACTTTTGATCAAATTTACAGCACTTTGCCACCGCGAAAGTAAAAAAAACAATTCGTCCCTCCAGTCGTTTGGTTTCGTACATTTTGAGTTTCTGTGGTTTCGTACGTCAAGGGCGATCATGACCATGTCCGACAGCAGACAAATCCAAACACGAGCATCCTGATTAGACCCGACTTGGCCTCTTCTTGCCTTCCTTGAGCCTTTAAATTTGGGGAGATCGATTGCGCATTTGCGCTGCATCAAATCCAATCTTAGGATGCTAGAGTCAAGCGATCCAAACACGAGAGCTAGCAAATCGACGAGAGATCAAGCGAGAAAGCCGAGGACAATGGCGGCGAGCACGGCGGACATAAGCAAAGTTGACGAGATGTTGGCCCTCCCGCGCGCTGAGCCCTCTGAGCTTCTGTTTCTACGTAATCATGACGATTACGATGATTCCGAGGCAACTTCTTTCTCAGATCAGCGTGATCTCGACGATTACGGGGACGTGCCGCGCAGGTCGTAGCATTGGCGTCGAAACATGGCAGAGAAGGAACGACCGGGTGTCCGATTGTGCATAGAAGAGACGATCTGCTACCCTGCTCCGTCGTGTTTACCTCGACGCCCTCGTAGCGACCGCGACTACAACTGCCCGTACATCCTCTCGTATCTCCGCGACGTCGTGGACGCTAAGAACCGGACCATCAATATGTGCATGGCCTGCAAGCGCGCCTGTGCTAGGCGCCTGCTTGAGGACAGCAAGCAGAGCAGCTAGAGCGCCACCGCCGAGGGCCCGAGTCCGCCCAGATGTCACCAACTGTCCCAAGCCTTATCGTTTTATAGAGCGCCCGCGACGTTCGAGACGACACCGACGACCACGCCGTCGTCGTATTGGTTGCCCAAGGAACGTTCTCAGTGGTCGATGCTTACTGTTTGCTAGAGAAGATGTGTTGTTCAATCCTGAGCTCATCTCTGAGATGCTCAGCTAATCAACTTCAGCTGGCTTATTGGACAAGATGGCATCGGAGCATGGACAGTAAAGATATACGGAGTACATGATTCCAACCATGGTTGCGGTGTTCGATCTGTGCGAGGTTGTAGGAATTGCAGGTAGCATGTGTTGGATTTTCATCTGTGACGAGATACAGTTAACCTATTACTACATGGCACTCTATTACTGCATGCTAAATCTGTCATGGGCCGCATCGACAAGATGTACAGACTATTACCCTGAAATCGTGTTTGGGATAAAATTCGGATTATGCCGATATTTTTTAAAAATAGACTTTTTTAAATTTTCGTAGCAACGCACGGGCAATTTTCCTAGTATAAATATAAATATAAGATATAAGAAGTTCAGGCCGGCTTTAAAGGGCCTGCCGTAGTTACAATTCAAAAAAAAAAATCTTGCTGTAAAAACAGGAGGACAGGGTACCCGCTCAGACATGCCCTGAAAATAGCACGAACAAGGACCGACATGCCTTGAACGTAGCGATCGGGTCACCCATATGCAGCAGCATATCTTTTGGAACATCTCCGATCGATCTCTGCAGCTGCCGACCAGACGCGCTAGCTAGGACGAAAATGGCTTTCGGCAACAATGCGACGAGGGTCTTGTTCTTCCTAATGACCATGTGCGTCACGAGCACGGCGAAAAGGGCCGTCGCCAAGGAGAGCGCAGCTCCTGCCCATGCACCCGAAGCCGCCGCATCGGAGGCATCCGGTGCCACCGGGATCTTCGATATAACCAAGCTCGGCGCGACCAGCGACGGCAAGACCGACTGCTCGAAGGTAATCGACGGCACTGTGATCCGATCAGGCAATGTCGTGTTTCATGGATGCCCTCGCTGACCAACAACGTTGTGGAACGATCACTCCGTAATGTGTTCAGGAACTCCAGGAGGCGTGGACGTCGGCGTGCGGGTCGGCCGGGCAGGCCACAGTCCTCGTCCCCAAGGGGGATTTTTTGGCTGGCCCTCTCAACTTCAGCGGGCCGTGCAAGAAGGATGTCACCATCCAGATCGACGGCACCCTACTGGGCACAAACGACCTGCCCAAGTACAATGGCGGCAGCTGGATCAACATTTTCAAGGTCAACAATATTGCCATCACCGGCTCTGGCACGATCGACGGCCAAGGCGCCGACGTCTATTCAAAGGACCCTGCAGAGGCTAAGGCCTTTCCCAACGTATGTGAAATTAATTCACGCGAATAATTAATATCGCCATGTCTCGCACGCCACGTATTATTAGGTTGGACTGATTTCTGTACGGTGCATGTGTGGTGTAATTAGTCGCTGGTGCTGGACTTCGTGAAGAACGGGACCATCTCCGGAATCACACTGCTGAATTCCAAGTTCTTCCACATCAATATCTACATGTCCGAGGAAGTGCAAATCAAGAATCTGACCATCACGGCGCCAGGGGACAGCCCCAACACTGACGGCATCCACATCGGCGACTCGTCTAACATCAACGTCACGGACACCACTATCGGTACCGGAGATGACTGTATCTCCATCGGAGGGGGAAGCTCCCGAATTATCGTCACGGGCGTCACCTGTGGGCCGGGGCAGGGGATCAGCGTGGGTTGCCTCGGAAGGTACAAGGACGAGAAAGACGTGAGCGACGTTACGGTTAAGGACTGCGTGCTGAGGAGCAGCACCAACGGCGTCCGCGTTAAGACTTACGAGGACGCGGTGAAGTCCATCACGGCGTCCAAGCTCACGTTCGAGAACATCAAGATGGAGGACGTAGCCAACCCCATCATCATCGATCAAAACTACTGCCCGGAGAAGGTATGTACGGCGAAGAGCAAATCCGCGGTCACCGTAAAGGACGTCATCTTCCGCAACATCACCGGCACGTCGTCCACTCCGGCAGCCGTCAGCCTGCTCTGCTCCGACAAGCAGCCGTGCAGCGGAGTGGAGCTCATCGACGTAAATGTGGAGTACAGCGGGAAGAACAACAAGACCATCGGGGTTTGCAACAACGCAAAGGGCACTGCAAAGGACACCCTCCAGGCCCTCGCGTGCCTCGCGTGATCATGCCATTCCTTCCATCCAGAGCTCTCTAGTGTAGAAGAAAAAGCTCGATCACCCATCTGTTCATTTCCCTAGATTGATCGATCTGTCCCCTGCACTATATATGCTATTTTAAGTTCTTAACTAAACCGACCTTTGAATGTGCCTGCCAGAGCGAAGCCGGCTCAACGAGCTTATTTATTGACTGATATGATTAGTTTAATTTTCTTATACTACTAAGAACTAGCTGGGTTGCCCGCGCAAATGCGCGGCTAGCACATCCATATTTTGAATCTTGATAAGAAGCAAAAATTTATATAAGAATTATGATTTTGAATTTATAGAGGAATTCCTATATTTCCACGTTCCAGATGATAAATCTTTTGCATGTGTAGAAACGCAAATTCCAAGTAATTTCATTGTTTAGGATTCTAAGCTATTTTATTTGTAGCAGTAGTCATACTCTAGCATTAAATTAATTTGTATACTCTACTCCACTATACCAATCAACTGTGTCTAATTGCCCGCGGAGTGATTTTGCCATGTTTAATAACACGAACAAAGATTTGCTTGCTCATTCTTGATCATTCCAGTGAAATAATGAATAAAGTTTGTACGCATAAATGCACATCTTCTGTCCTTCTCTTATGCTCATATAATGAAGTTCTACCTGACTGAACGTACTTTAAATCTTAGCATATCTCTTGTACCGTTAAATCCAAAGCACTTACACATGCATCATAACCTTGGAAGCTTGTACGTCAGGTATTTGTGTACTCGTGTAATCATAACACAAACATCCTGAATCTAATATATAGATGATAACATTTGACACAAATGAAATTATTGACTAATAACTTATTATAACATCAATGAATTAAAATTTGCGTACTCGTGTTTTTAGATATCATCATTTTCTACAAATATCCCTACATAATGGAGTTGTATTGGATGGTTATATAGATCAATTACACAGTAGAAATAATATATTGCTCTGTACAATATCTAAATAGGGAAATACAACTGTGCATGCTTTATACCAATGCATTTTAATGTTTAGCTATTCCATAAACATACATATAGCCATTGCTACCATGCACAAATACTTTAAAGCGTAATTAGATGCCTCATCAAAACTGTCATATGATTTCTGACCAATTTTAGTAAAGACTGAAGAGTCGTACATGCTTATGCACATCAACTTCTTGGGAAATTTTGTTCTTCAACTGCTCTTGTATGGTACCGTCGTACCGATGGCTAAACAGGACACCTGGTCACATATTAGGAACTTCCGGTCGAGGTCTATGTCTATTCCGTACATCCTGGCTCAAAATATAAATTATAGAGTATATCTGCAGTAAAAAGGCAATAATAATTACCACTTGAGTTCGTAAACTTAAATCTAAGTAGATTCCTGCAGCTATGAAACTATTTGAACTGTTCACTTATTATATGTTAGCAATATTAAATGTGACAATATTTGAAAAGTTAAAGCTCAGTTTCTGTATGTACGGGGCAAGTTTTACAAAATTATGTTTGACGGCGACCTTGGAGCTGGAAGGAATGTAAAAAAGATGAGAAACGACGGTTTCCAGGACAATATTGTGCGCAATGAAGAAAATGAAATAACACCCAGCAGCTGACTCTTGGACATAAAGAATCAAAGGCCCTTCATGACTGACGATCCTGCACACAATGCCACTGGAGTGGCGGTCATGCACCTCCTAAATTAACTTACATAAGTTCTTAATTGCTTCTATACTTAAATATTCCATCGTTGCAGACTACGTCTCCATCTGATGAAGCACACTAAATCACAGTAAACCTATTTTGTGCAACTTCTCCAGCAAGCATGTTGTATTCACTCCTATTGTAGCAAATTTAATGGAACACTCCTAGCTGCGACATGAATATATCCGCTAGATCGTATTAACAGAAGGAAACATGAATACCAGAAACTATAGTGTAACAACAACTTCCTCATTTTTTCTGAAAAATGTTGGTTTGTGACATGTGTAGCGAAGGGCCTTCCTAACTTTTTCTCACCTGCAAAACAAATTTTAAAAGCACTCATTTAGCGCTGGCCATTAGCATTCACTAAGCAAGGAAAAAATTATGACAGTGCACTGAAATATTTTGGAAAGCTCGTTACTGTACGTGAATCCTATACTGTTGTTGTACTTCCAATCACTGTTGCTTCATGCATATTTGGAACGAAACTAATAATGAAAAATGTTTGTTGCGACATGCGAAGCTCAGCACCTCCCTTGCATATTCTGGCCTGCAAAACCAATTACAAAATAAATTCAGTTAGAGCTGGTCATGGACATTCACTAATCTATTATAAGATTATGTCAGTGTACTGAGTAAAAGTACTTGGCCGTTAGCTCAGTTTACCTATAACCTAAACTCAGGTTATACCTCCAATCAATGATGCTTCATACGTATTTGGGACAAAACTAATACACAGTTGAGAACAATAGTATGTCCATGGCCGACTCATTTGTGTTTTTTGTTCACTTCAAAGTAAAAGACGAAGAAAAAATACTCGATCCTTTTCTTCAAGGTCCAAAATTTGCCTCCTGTAATTGTGTAGAGCTTCGACCTGAGCCTGATACATATACAGAAAAGTTTCAATCAATGAACTAACGAAACAATGAATCACCATCTTGGGGGGCACCACCATGTGTGAAAAAAGCCCTAGAACAGACGCCTAGCTTTGTGGCATCCGCCTGCTACCGAAGCATATGTTCTCCATGGCAACGCGGGTGAACCAATTTCTGAATTTTAAGAACTGGAATCGGAGGCTCCATGCTCTGGGAGGAGAAATTCTGGTGATGCGTGGACTGCATCTATGTCCGCCAGAAAAGCATCGTCGTTTCCATGCTAGGACAGGCTGCTGGAGGTCGCCGCGGCAGTTCGCTCGCCGTAAGACGATGATTTTTCTCGTCCATTAGCGCATATGCACCACCAAAACCTCTTGCCAACACCGCCATTAGAGTTGTCGCGACGTCGATCTGGCCAGGGTGGCTTCATTGGTCGGCATGCGCCGCTTATTGAGTTCATACGAATGTCGCAGGGCCACGACGCCGGGTAGGGCACATCCACCACCGGATGGACGCGCTCTAGGTCCTCCGCGGCGCGGGAGGCAGCGCCGGCCTCAGCATGCTGCCGCGGGAGAAGTTCAGGAGGGGGAAGCGCGGCCATGCCGACCAGTGGGCTGCGAAGAGGATCCTTGTTCTCGTCAGGTCTCCGTCGTACGTCCGCACAGGTCTCGCTCCCAATTCGCCGAGGTACGCGCCATGCCGGGATAACGATCTATGACGACCGATGTTCTCTTGCTAGAGAAAATCGCGATAATGATCCATGACGGCTCCGGCCAGGGAATATCACGATAACGATCTATGACATGTCGTCAAGTGGCCAGGTAAAGAAAAGACAGAATTGGCAGAGCAAATCATGCATGCTTCCTTTTAATCGTGTACGCTTCTGTACGCTTCCTTTTAATAAGTTTCCTTTTGTTGGGCAAACACGTTTTGGAGTTGGACTCTGCCTATACTAATTTTATCGCGTAGACACGCTATTATATCTCGGAAGTTACTTGCGTAAAATCTTCACCGTACAATGTTTGTTACTTTAATAATATAGGTGATATGTACGTGCAACGCACGTCTTCACGATTAAATGGATAATTCACAAGTAGAAGAAAATATTTTCAGAGACAATGATACGTATGTACGTGAGTTGATATTCGGACAATTCACAAATAGGAAAAATATATTGCAAAGACAAACTTATATAAACATCATGGAGCATATGTAAACATCTCTTTGTGTGACCTCAACGCTCCATAAGGGTCACCAATGCGGTGAACCAAAATTATTAGCAACACTGTCATCTTGTGAAGCCGCAAACAAACCTGAAACATGGTGGCAACATTGCCATCTTCAAATTGCTAGATGGTTGAAGTGCGGAGTATAATGGGTCCGCCTTAAATTTTCCTGTCAAGACAAACCCCTCTATGGTTGTTGCTGCTGAAAGTCCACACTGCTTGGAGCATAGCAATTTTTCACAAAATTCAACATATACGTATGTAGCTTGTAACATTCTGACCAGCGAAATTAAGTACAATAAGTTGCAACCTGTACAATGAAGCTCATCGGTAATACAGTTGATTTATATGTACCTTGTTTTTGACATGATTCCACAAGTGTAGACTGTTCCATTTGTTGTCTAATTATTGCCACAATGCTCCTAGTTTACAAACCTTTCTTCATTTTTTTCTCGAGCAAAAACTTCCTCACACAGTTCGATCAAATTTGGTAGCCTGAATAGATTCAGTGCAATATTGAGAAGAAGCAGGCAGCTCCGATGGGCGGCCATCGCGCACGACGTTGGAACCTGCAGCCCGACGTCACCACACTTTTCAAAGGACGATCTTTTTGCGCTTGCGTTGTGCTTGTGACGGTGCCTCGCGTCCAAGTCGCATCCGAAAAGGAGCTCAAGGCCTGCGTGCTGGTGGCCTGGTGCTCATCCAACAAGTCGAGCGTGTGATCATGGTGGAGCAGAAGCTGAGGGAGGCCATCCTATAGGACATGTACGACTGTACGAGCTCCTCATTCTCGTGCTCCAAGCCTCCAACTCGTCAAACACCTTCTGTGTGATCCGAAAACTCAATGGTCGGCTACATCATCCCGTCCTCGCCACGACCGCAAATCCGTAGCGTCTCGAGCAACCCGAGATGGACACACCACACGATCATCGTGTTTCCACGCGACGACAATCGCGATGTTCGGCCGAGAAGCTCCGTCGTGGCCACCGCCACGTCTAAGCGCATGGCCGGCAAGCAGCTCACGCGGCTTGCCGCTGGAGCCAGCTGGTAGTGCGCCAGGGAGGAAAGGTTTGAACGGAGCACGCTCACCACGGTGCCGAGGACAACGGTTGCATGCTCTCTTCGTCCGCCACAGTACCGCAGAGCTCCTCGTCATCAACTCCGCGGACATGCAACTCGGCTCCGCGACGTCCTCCCCACACTACAGGGAGCAGCAGCTAGGCATCGGACCAACGCGGCCAGCGGGGATGGATTCCGGCCAGTTGCGCGTCGCGCGCGGTTGTCGGGCAGCACCGATCGGGCGGGGATGGAGGGTGGCCGGCGGCGGGACGGTGCGTCTTGCTGGTTGTGCACGCGCAGCATTGTCTTAATCTGTTTTCTTAATATCTATTAGGCGATGGCAATCCCTGTAATTTTCAAAGGATGAAGAGGTGTGTTGAGCTGTCAAACATTGGAGCGATCCGGAACGTTGATCAGATATTGAACGGACTAAATTTAATGTATCAACACAAGTTTGCTCTTTTAATAGTAGTATAGATAACTAGCTGGGTGGCCCGCGCATTTGCGCGCTAGACTATCTATTTGATGTTATATCTTCCTATCACATTTTCTAAATTTTAGAGAAATATTATCTGGTGACTAAAACTTTAATACTTTAAGAACCCATAATTATTTTTCAAGCTGTTCATATATATATTAGCGTTGCTTAATTTGTTTACTTAGTTTCACATTTATAATGTTGTTGGGTCCAAAAAAATATTGCGCCGATTTCTTTATTATTTTGTATGTACTTCGTCTTTGCATTAGTTTTCTTATCTTTACATTTCACAATTCATAATTGGATTTTGGAGTTAAAATTATAATCCTAATGTCCTTAGTGATTTTCTTAACCGAGATGTTTTTAGTGATTAGATGCCATCTTCTTGTAGCCGTATTTTATAATCTTACTTTTTTGAAATACATGTCGTTACCCAGATTATTTAGCCAAGATTGTTACGAAATTTTTCCATACATTTTTGTTGTATTTTATCTGACCATTATTTTTCTCAGGACACGGTCAGTGATTGTGAATGACGGTCCAAATCTCTACATTTTTTTTGAGGGACCAATCTCTACATTTATTCTCAAAAGCATGGAAGAGAAATCCCCTTTCTTTCCTCTCCTTCGAGGCCATGCTCTTGGATGCGATTCTTGACCAAGTCGTGGATGTCCACTGGATCTCTGGATATGGTGTTGCCCGCCGGCGAGGCTGCATCTCGCCATCCCCGATTTGCAGCGCGGTGGCCGGCATGGTCAGTGCGGACATCACTGTGCGCGACCGCGCGTGGACCTGGACGTGGTCGACGACGACGAAGGCGGCAGGTGCGGCTCGCATTAAACATTCAAGGTTCATGCCTCACTGCTACAGCCCCCCCCCCCCCCCCCCCCCCCGTTCACGAACGCTTGCCCATTTCTATTTTTGTCACAAATTTTAATTGCAGCTCTTGTGTTCGTTTATCCTTTAGCAGAAGCAGCCACGGGTAAATCCGTCATCCTAATTCCTATCTCCCTCCCAAATCTAAAGATATCCCAGTTGCAGACTACATGTATATTTAGTTCTTCGTCAGATACATAGCTATGTTGACAGTTTAGGATGAGATAATCTTAGAAATGCAAGCCATTAATCAGTCTTCTGTAGTTTTGCGACCATCCTAAGAACACCAGGACAGCTAGCAGGTGACATCAATATCAGATTATAGAAAAAACATATGCAAGTGTTCATCCGGGTCGATCAAATTGTCCATGTTGAATCTGATTAGCGATCGATAATATGGTACAGAATTATAATTGTTGACCAGTTTCCGCACCCTTACAAAAATAATATTGTGCCTGCAATTTAGACAGATCTGATGTTTTCCTCGGTCTGCTGACATTGGTGGGCATCCCCTTATATTGGAAATGCATAATAGAAGCTAACATTATTATAGGGAAGAAAATAGTAACTAAGTTGCAATCATGTATCCTATATGACCCTGTTAATTTTCTTAGGGCTTGTTTGCCAAAGGCGGATATAACATCATGCTGAGTTGAATGCCTCCTGGCTGCTGAGGCATGTAAAACATAACCTTGTTAAATAGCACATTATTTCTCAACTATTCTAGACAATCACGGAATAGAGCAAGGGTGCGTGCTGGAGTTAAGACCTGGCAGAAAAGTGTGCACACAAAGTCTTCCTTGTCAGCACGTATCTTCTTTTCTTTAAAAGTATTTTAGACTGATTACCACATTAATATTTGGAGATCTAGCTGTCATAGGAGATGATAGTACATTAATGTTTGTGCGACTGTTCCATGTATAGAAGAGCATTGACAAAGGACTGAAATGTTGATCTTCCAAATTGACTAAATTTGCTAAGAATAAATGTTAGACTGTGCATATAAATAAATCATAAATGAAAGCAGAAACATCATTTTGGATTTCTCCATATCTTTGGATCTAACGTACATCATAGTAATGTATATGGAATAGTTAGAGGAAAGTTCTTTAACTATAGAACATCTTGTCCATTCTATAAGAAACTATGATGGCTTTACTTTAGACAGAAAAACTACTATTTTTTTAAAAAAATAGACAACTTCCTTTTTCTCTTGGGTCCTGTGTTCTGTTTTGATGCCATTAGCATTTTCAGCCAAGCTTCATGCCATGCTTCTTGCTGCAGTAACAGAAGGCAGTGCTTGTTGTACCGCTTTGGATTTACCTTTTTCATTTTCTTCGTCTTCTGAGTGATGAGATATTGCAATAGATTTTTGTCTCCTCTTTATGTCATTGGCATTGATTCATAACTTTCCATCTTGATGCTCCTTTTGAATTCTCTCTTTTCTTGCACATGGACCATCTCAATGGGTTTCTGGTTGCTTTGCATTAGTTGTTCAGTACCTGCGAAGTTACAGTTACAACGTTTAAACAAAGACATGTTATTTGTTTTCATATTCTCAAGTATTCAATCACCTTTTCATTCAAAATAAGTGATCTTAATCAATAATTCACGTAAACCGCAGGTTGTTTGTAACAAAATTGCATGTTGAGAGGGGAAGATTCAGCGCCAGACAGCAAATGACATGTAGTACTGTTAAACACATACAAAGATTGAACCTGTTACCGGAAGATTGCATCCATTGCCTGAAGTTGTTGGCGTGTGTTTGATCTGCTGGCGTCCTGCTGCCCTATTGTGCCGTCGATCTTCGGTTGCGAGAGAGAGTTCTTGGTGAGACTTCGATCGGTCATGGGGCGCCTCCCTATTGTGCCTTCGATCACATACGAAGATTGCAGCTATTACCAGAAGATTGCAGCCATTGCCTGAAGTTGTTGGCGTGCCTTTGATCTGCTGGCGTCCTGCTGCCCTATCGTGCCGTCGATCTTCGGTTGCAAGTGAGTTCTTAGTGCGACTTCGATCTTTATGGGGCGCCTCCCTATTGTGCCTTCGATTCGCCGATGTCTGGTGTTGATTTGATTTGCAATGGCGTGCCTTTGATCTGCTGGCATCCTGCTACCCTGTCGTGATGTCGATCCTCAGGTGCAATCGAGAATTATGGGCGACCCTTCGATCTGTCGTGAGGCGCCTCCCTATCGTGCCTTGGACTCGCCGACATTTGTTGTTAATTCAATTTGCTGGGTTCGAAGCGTGCAAGCCATATATGTTCTTCTGGGCGGTGCTTATTTATCTCAAACTGGAAGTAGTGGCTAAAAATACACTGAATTGCAGTAAATATATTTAGATCATCTTCAACGTCTTCTAGCACATCAATAATCTTGATTCCAATGTGACCTATGATGTTCTCGCTGCTCCTTGCTCATGCCAGAAGTAGTAGAATTGGTTACCCAAATTACTTGTGAATCACGTGTAACAATTGAGGCAGGGCGAGACGCACATCCTACGGCGCTAGCTGGACATGCTCACATGCACGATCTTACACATCTAATTTGAGGAGACGGTGCATTAGAGTAGTAGATCAAACTGGAGAAGTACGAACATACCAAGGAACCTGTAGATGGAACATGGCAGCCGGCCACGGAGCAACGCAGATCAATCGCTTAGCTCTCGCATCAGAACTTGAGGTAATTAAATTCACTGCGCCTTGTGTGTTAGTCACTCCGTTGGCGCGAGATTGCCATCGTCTCCTCGAGCTATCTTTGTTGGAGCCAGATCTACTTTGTCGCTTCGAGCTCATCAGAGGCATTACGCTGGGCCGCGGGGCTGGGATGCTAGTCGCCATCTCCATCGCTGCCGTGTAAGATCATTGCGTAGGTCTTCCTGATGCTTCACTTGACCTTTGTTGTTCGTTCCTCGGTGTGCCATGTCGCCGTGGCCTTCAGCATCGATAATCTTGCGAGACAAAAGGTAGAATGGCTAGGTATTTCGTGGCGGCTTTGACGGCGAGATCAGGGAGAGAAGGCGGAAGGGCCATGCCGTCGGAGCGATTGCAAGCATCGCGCATGTATTCTGCTATAGATGGCTGGATGGATCATACATGAGGTCTGGAAGATCTTTCCTATTCTACTACGATGGTGGCTCCTCTATATACCTGATCTTTCTATTTTTCCTTGTAGGCAAACGTGATCGATCCCATGTAGAGAGACGTGCTCAATTATGACTGGTGCCGGTTTGGCATTCTCTTTATAGCGTTCCATCCTTTTGATCTTTGTACACGCGAATCGTTACGTAAAAATCTGAGGCGTTCGTTTTTCCATCCTAGAAGCTTGATTAATCCGAGCCATTGGTTGTCTTGTGTTTTATAATTATATAATAGATAGATAGATAGATGGCAATCAGTACTAGCATCCTCATTTTGTAGTTGTCGAGTCTTGTTGCACGCACACCAGGAGTAGTGATGCGGGTTGATCCCGATGTCACGGATTTGGGCGGATTCGACGAAGAACCCGAAGAACGCGTCATGAACACGTAGAACACAAAGGGGCAAAAGGCAAATAAGAAGGTGTCGTGTTTCGGAACTCGGACACCGGGGATGGCGAGCACCCCTGTTTGTTCGGTAGAAGGGCGCGAGGTGCTTCGAAGTCAGTTCCCGAAAGCAAGCACGAACACACGAGTTTTTACGGCCGCGTCGCCGCGTAATGCCCTACGTCCTACTTGTCTGGCTTGATTGATGTCGAGTGGTGTAGTACAATGTGTTTCTCACAACCTTCTCGTCTACGCCTAAGGACTATCCGAACTTCACCTCGGGAAGGTCTCCGAGGTGGGATCGATCAGCCCCCAAGCTATGTGTCTACTAAGAAGTGTTGCTTGCCTCCTCTCCGACCTTGGGCCTCCTTTTATACTCAAGGGGCTACCACAGGTGGCCGGGTTGAGGGGCCGTCCATCGGGTGGAGGCACGCGTCGCGCGTAGTCCAGGTGGCGACCACCGGTCGTCTTCGTGTCAACGCTTCCGCGGTGTTGGCCTTCATGCCGTTCCTTTCGCCGGTCCAGATGTGACGGCCCGTCTAGGGCTGTCCCGGATCTGGCTCCATGGATACGCTTTGCCCGCGATGGGACGGGGCGGCGGGTCCCATCGCGCTCAGGGCTATGACTCCCGCCACGGAAGCGACGGGTCTTGTTCGTGACGTCTGCGTTGCTTCCTTCCCTGCGAAGCTATCCTTTCCGGGCAGTGACGCAGGAATCTGTTACCACGTGGCGGCCTCTGGCTCCCTCCAGGAGAGGCGTGCAACCCCCGGGCGCCGGGGCGTCCCCGGTCCTCGAGGTGCTCCTCCCTTTACAGCAGCGGCGGAGCGCCTCGACGGCTCCATAGGAGAGAGCGGGGTCCCATGTGCCAACTTCCCGGGGTGCCCCATTCCCGGGACGTCGACAGTATCCCCCGGCGTTCCGGGGTCCAGGGGCGCCCTTCCGCGGCGCAGGGGACCCGCTTCAACGGAGCTCACGCGACAGACGCGTGGCCGAGTCTGTTGGTGTCTTGTCTGCATGGGGGCCTCCACCTTGTCATGTCATCTCTGCCAATGGCGGGGGTTGGCGAGTAATGATGCGCGTTCGGGGATGATTCCGTTTCCCGAGGGAAGTGGGAACGTCTGCGCATCTCCTTTTTTATTTAACGAGATCGTCTTCCTCCTGCCGATCGACCACAGTTCTTCTTCCTCTTTGTCATGGCGCCTTCCAAGAGGCCACCTCCTTCTTAGGGCCCGCACTTTCCTGCCCCAAAGATAGCCGGCTCCCGTTCCTGGGAAGCCCGCGGCTTGAGTCGCCTATCCCTTCCGCCGTTCGAGCCGCCCCCCACTCCTTCGCATGGCAACTGCATCCTTCTCGCAGCTTCGGGAGAAGGCAGCCTCTCTTGGCGCGGCTCAGACTTGTCGCGCGGGGAGCTGGATCTTCTCGCCGCCGTGGGCTTCCTTCCCTGTTCGGACCGGTCGTCGTGGCGGGTGACGGAGGAGGAGGAGTTGGCCCCTAGTCTGTCCCCCGGGGAATGCGTGTTGTCGCTTCTCACTTGGAGCGCGGGCTTTCCCCGCCGGTGCACCCCTTCCTTCGCTCTCTTCTTTTCCTGTATGGGATTCAGCTCCACCACCTTTCTCCAGATTGCATCACCCACATCTCTTGCTTCATTACCTGTTGCGAGGCTTTCCTCGGTGCCCACCCCACCTTGGCTTATGGTGCTCTCTCTCTTCTTTCTCCGGGGTAGGGTCGCCGGAGAGGGCGACCCCGAGCTGGAGTGTGGCTCAGTGAGGGTGGTCCCGCGCCACTCCGTCTACCTGGACCTCGCCCTTCGGGGTACATGCGGCGAGTGGCAGCGCTTGTTCTTCTACTATCCCGAGCTTCCTTCTTCGTCAGGCGGGCCCGGTCTTCCTCCTTTCTCCCGGGGGATGCCGGCTTCCCAGAGTTTCTTAGAGCAAGTTTCTCCCAGCAGTTTTCTCAAGCAAGTTTCTCAAAGTAGCAAGTAGCAAATATCTCAAGTAGTAAATATCTCAAGGGAGCAAATGTTCTAGCAATCGTTATTTCATTCGTGTGGTGTCACAATTAGTGAAGCACATGCTTCAGTCTTAATTGTTTCTTCTAGGAAGGAGCCATAAATAGGTGTAGCCAAGTAAATGAACTAAAACCCCTTATGATGGATCTCATGGCCAAGTAAATGAGCACACGAGAATTATTAAGACATAAAAGTCCCACCATAGCCTTAAGTTCTAAGGTCCCGATATATGTCCCCCAATAAAGTAACTTCATGACTCGGTCTCAGGTTTACATGTCCTCCAAGTCTCCCTCACTCCATTACATTATCGGTGATCACCTTACATGCATTCCCCAACATATGTGTGCACTCATATATTCTACATAAAGACAATCATAAAAGATAACAAAACTTGTATGCAACCAATCAACGAACTATTTCACTATTGCCATGAACAAATCACTTCTCAAACATAGATGGAGAGACACAATAGAAAGGGAATAGTATATTGCATCATATATCATGTTTGCCAAGAGTTTACAGTGGAGAGATGGAGATGATCTTGCTGTAGATGTTGATGATGAACACGCCGGAGGGGGGTGGAGCCCTCCGGAGGTGATTCCGGTGGCGTTTCCCCACTCCGATCTTCTCCGGTGGCTGCCTTCTGACTCTCTGTTTCGTGGTTTTGTGTTTCTCCGCGGCCTCCTTCCGAAACTCCCCGGGGGACTATTTTTATAGCCAGTTTTAGGTCAAGACGAAGCCACGGAGACGAAAACGAACGGCATCGGAGCCACGAGGGGGAAAGAGGGGTCCTCACGTGGCCGGGGAATCTGACCGCGTGGGGCCTTCTAGTTTCCAGCTGGTTGGGCTTCTGGTCTTCATTTTCAGCCCATTGCGTTCGTCTCGAAAATTTTGAACCGTGCTCTTTGGTCTTACCCTTTTTGGAGTCCCGAAGCTCCCAGAAAGTCCGAAACACTAAAAAAGACGTTTTCTGGAAAACAGAGTTAGAACCAAAAGAGGGGGATTGTTTACAAAATCCCCGAAATCATTATAAAACATGAATATAACATCATATAAGTTGCAAATATGTAGGAATATCTAGTAATAAAATGCAAAGTTCATGTATGCATTTTACATGCATCAACATCCCCAAGCTTAACCTATACTCGTCCTCGAGTATGAAGATAAAACTAACATGAACTTTGCATTTTAATACTATCAATGGATATCAAAAATGATTACTATTGCTACATAAAATCAAATAATGCATTCTCAAAGGAGTAGCAATATACAAGATAGATTATGAAGTGATATCAAATATTCAATGAAACGATGTTCAATGATAATTTTACAAAGTGTAACATAGAAGAAAGTACTATGGACCAAATGTATACATAATGAAAAGTAAAAACATCTATAATGGTCATAGAGTACTCTTGTAAATCTGAATATAAAAGGTGGACACTTTGAAAAGATAGATAAATAAGTAGAGGTAAAACATGAATAAGTTTCATCTAGCTTCCAAATGCTTCTACTTAAGTTAATGTTTGCAATGTGGTATCCATTGGTGTGGAGCTCTCATTACCCCTATCATAACATCTTGAATGGTTAAAGTTTAAAGTGAAAGCAAATATGAGTAGTGTGCTTGACAAAGTCTGGGTTAAATGCCTCATGCCCCTTGAATACAAGTACATCTCCAACTGGCTACTAACTTGGGTCACAAAGCAAGTTCAAGGTTAAAGTCATTGCAAGTAAATAATAGCCCATGTCAAAATGACAAGACAAACAAACAAAATGGACAATCTCAGCACTCTTTTATTTACTATTGTTATAGCTTTTTATTGTGAAGTGCCTCACTGAAGGTCCACCGTGATATGTAAGTAAATTTCCACCATGAATAATGCATGGCTTGGGTTAGCCGCACGGTGAGTCTCTCTAGCCATTTATACTTACTTCTCAAACTTACCAAGTTTCCACTTTTATTCCACACAATGTTAGACATCCATAAACAAAAGTACATGATATCAACTAAATATAATTAAGAGCACTGTTAAAAGCTTGCCATGTGACATCACATATGAGCTAACTCCCAACCAAGACTCTTGTCAAGCACACAACTTCATAATTTTAATCACAATGGTTCATGTTTATTAAGTGCAATAAAAGTAAAGTGTGCATCAAGTTCGTGAGAGCTTTTTAACCAACTTTTCTCATAACAATCAATAACATAAGCATTTTAATTTGGAAGCAACGATAATACAATATAACATGATAAACATACTTGGAATAGCATAAAGCTAATAGGTAGATATGGTGGACTCACTGGAAAAACTTTGGTTGAAGGTGTTGGAAAACAAGTTTTTACTTGTTGCAATTTTTTTGGGCTAGCAAAAGGGAGAGAGTTGAACGTCTAAATGCATGCATAAGTGTCCATAGAACTAACCAATCCATGTTAACAAAGTAAAGTGACATTCACCATCAAAACATGAATAAAAGATAGCTCTTGATAAAACACTTGCAAATTAATACTCATTAAAAAGCACATGAATCATGCAACTATATGTATATTTTTGAATCAACTCAAACATCCCTTTCCCAATCTTTTTAATAGCATCCAACTTAATTCAACCAAATTTTCAGTAGCTCTCTCATAGTGGTGGTCTCAAGACAAACAAAAATCAAAATAAAAAACAAATAAAAGACGCTCCAAGTTTATGTGATAGGGTGCGTTGATAAAAACAGAAGTTAGACGTGTGCAAACCGAGAGTGTGTTGGTCCAGTGGGGTTGTCTCACATCCCCAAGCTTATGGTCTTCACCATCCTTGCATAGCTCTTGGTGCATCTCCTCTAATCCCGTGAAAAAACTTCAAAACACCGTTACATTAGTAGTGATAGCCAAATGAATTGCTTGCTACTTATAAACTCAATTGGATAAAAAAGATTCAAGTTAAAATTTCAAAGAATGCATCAAACAAAATGTGACAGAATCCGTCCAGAAAAACAGCAGCAGCAAAACGAATTTTTCTACCCTACTTAAATATGTCGAACAAATCTGAAAAAATTCACGCTTACAGAGGATGAAAAGTTACAACTACAGTTCAAATTTCAGCTCATTCGGAGTTACAGAATAGGAATCATACCTTGCACAGATTCGTGCTGGAATAAAATCTCCGAATGCAAAAAGAAACTTTTTCAAGCCAAAATAGGTAAAACTTGGCACTTTTTTAAGAATTCCAGAAAGTAAACTAAAAACTAAGTCTCTTGTTACAGCAAGAGGACACAAAGAAAATCAAAAGTAAAAACAACCGGGTTGCCTCCCGTAAAGCGTTTTATTTATAGCCATATAGCTAGGCTTACTTACTTGGTATCAAGATGGTTGGAGTGAGGTGGCTTGGCATCCCCAAGCTTAAATTCTTGTACTTATTTGATATATGTAGGGTGAGCCTAGGGGTAACATCCCAAGCTTGAGTGTTTGTACCCCGTGATCTTGATCATCACGCTCAACTCTTCCACTTGAAAGTTCTCTTGACATAAACTCATCTTAAAACTTGATTAGAGGGGTTAGTGTCTCCATAAATGAAATCCTCATAGGTACATCAAAGACATATCATGAGTTGATTCTACACATTAGCTAATATTACTATGGTTGTGTATTGCTCTTTGATCAATAGAAACACCAAAACACAAGTAATGAGAGTAATGCAAAATAAAGACAGAATCTGTCAAAAACTGGACAGCCGTAAAGAGTGAACTTTCAGAGGCACTTACGTTGCTCAAATCAGAAAACTTTGAACTAATGAAATGTGTATTACTAACTGAATATTGCTGTCGTAAAATATCAAGTCAAATATCCTTTTCTGTGATTTTATACATTTTTCGCAGTGAAGCTCAGGAATCTGTTTTCTGGACAGCAAATCACTATTGTTTAATCCTACTCTCAAAAGAGGTTATTCTTGCCATTAAGATGAAAAATAAGATACAAAGGTGATGTTACAGTAGTAAACAAGCACCTTGACTCAAAAACCAAAACTTAAACTGAAGATAAAAATCAAAAGAAACAAAAAGAACCAAGCAAGAATCAAGAGAAACAATCAAAAAGAAGGAAAATATTTTTGTTGTTTTTAATTTAGCAAAAAGGCAAAAGGAGAAGCAAATATATACAACATAAACACTCTTTTTATTTGGTTTTAGCTTTGGGAAAGTTTTAATGATAGAGACTTTGCAACAGTTCCATTGGCATGAACAACACATGTCAAGGTCGACCCCAACTTCTCCATTACTCATCATTCTCATTTACTTTCTCAATTTTTATATAAAATGAAAATCTTAAACTAATTGTCACAAAACAGTAGGTAAAGATATTTTACATGTTTTAAAAATATAAAGGTGTGGTCAAACCGAATAGGAAATTAAAACATAAGAAACACACCACAGAATATTAAACAATTTACTTTTAAGTCTAACTCTCTTCCTATGCATTGGAATTTTATATATGAATAAATAACAACAAATTTGAGGTAACCAATGCATATAATAATCAATAGCTTGCATTTTAAATAACATAGAAACATAAAGGGGATTCTTATCTCTTCCTCTCTCATAATAGTTGCAAGCATTTAAGTTAAACATAACCACATAGTTTTGAATAAAATCACCACATAAAGACTTATCATCTAATGAGCATAATGGATCATCAAACTCAATTAAATCACTTTCATCCTCAATAGTAGGTGGACTGAAAATATCATATACATCATTGTAATCATCATAAATGGGAGACATAGTATCATCAAAATAAATTTTCTCTTCCAAACTTGGGGGCTAAAAATATCATATTCATCAAAACAAACTTCCCCAAGCTTAAGGTTTTCCTTAGCATTAGCAATAAATGTGTTCAAAGAATTAGTACTACCACAAAAATGATTGTTATGCAAATAAAATTTAATTTTCTCCTCAAACACTTCATGTTCTAACTCAAGATAAATATTATACAGCTCTATAATTGTTTGGTTGTTTTCCATTTTGTGTTTTAGATTTATATGTTAGTATGCAATGCAAACAAGAATAAAAGTTAGCACAACGCTCCCGGCAACGGCGCTAGAAAAGTACTTGATAATCCCCAAGAGCAAGGAATCACTGTCACACAATTCGATAAGTATTTGAGTGTCGAACCCACTAGGAGCTGAAGGTAAACTATTTATTCTCTAAAGCCCTATAACCCTCTTATATGACCGTTTGTGCAAAACAGTAAGTTTAAATATGAAAAAAACTAACTAATGAAAGCAAGTGATGTGGAATGGGTTTATCTAGTAACAAGTTTCTCAATCAAGTTTCAAACGCAAGTTTCTTAGTAGTAAATATCTCAAGGGAGCAAATGTTCTAGCAATTGTTATTTCATTCGTGTGGTTGTCACAATTAGTGAAGCACATGTTTCAGTCTTAATTGTTTCTTCTAGGGAGGAGTCATAAATAGGTGTAGCCAAGTAAATGAACTAAAACCCCTTATGATGGATCTCATGGCCAAGTAAATGAGCACACAAGAATTATTTAAGACATAAAAGTCCCACCATAGCCTTAAGTTCTAAGGTCCCCGATATATATCCCCCAATAAACTAACTGAAAGTGCATGGTTGCCTCCATGCGTGGTTTTGGTAATTAATGACAATCCTTATGGACTAATGTTTACATTGAGATATTCTTATAGATCTTGTCCATGGAAAATACAGGAGTTCATGTGTTGGACTCTTGAAGATGACATGATGACCAATGTTCTATTCAAGGGTTCATATGAAGAATGGTCATGTGTAGAGTTGAGCTCATTGCAAGTATGGCTTGGAAAAGAAGATTGAATGAAAGCCATCATACATATCAAGAGAAGAAGATGAAGTCCAAGTTCAATATGATGCATCTCGGAAGATATCATTTGATTGAAGCTTGCAAAGGAGACATGAAGACGGAGCTTAGCGAGGCCCTCCCATAATGGAGTATGGGAGAGCATTTGGAGAAGTCTTCATCAAGCATGTGCTAGCAAGCACAATCAAGAAAGGTGTTCCAACTTGAGAGAGTCAAGATCGTCATCATCGAGCTCAAGTGGAATGCGCAAGGCAAAGGTATGATCTTGATAGGTTTTCTATTTTACCGGTCTCATATTGTTAGTGGGAAACCGGGTTTTAGGATAGACGGCGTACTATCAAGAGGGGCTCTCAAGTGAGTAACTTGATCGCATCTTTGTGGAGAGCTCAAACCTTTGCATACTTGGCATTTGATCTCTCTTGGTTCTTATATGGCTTTTCTCCTTGTTGGGTTTTGGTGCTTGTCGTGATCTTCGAAAACGGATTATGGAAAACTTGTTGCGTTTTCGTGTTGGAAATATTATCGGTTTTTCCGTGAGTAAAGTTCCACACCTTCTAATGTGTGCCAACTTAACTCTATTCATGGTTCTTAATATTTCCACTTCTTGTAGGAAAGCTCTTGTCGTTATCTTTCCAAAAAAGTTGGTTCCATCTCATTTGGAGTTTTCTTGCAAAAGTTGTTGGGTTTGCAGTTTTGCTGGTTTTCCAGGCCGGAGTCTCCGGTGTGTCCCAACCAGAGTCTCCGGACCTAGGGTTCTCTGTCGAAAAGGTTTTGGTGGTTCAACTCTTGGCCTAGGCCGGAGTCTCCGCCCCTGGCCCAAAGTCTCCGCCCTGTGGCCGGAATGTTTTGCCCGAGCTGCTCCGTGCTGAGGTGGTTCAGGCCCTGGTCGAGGCCAGAGTATCCGGTCCTTGGTCCGGATTATCCGGTGCAGGCCGGAGTCTCCGGTCACTTAGGCCGGAGTCTCCGGTGCGAGTTTTTCCTGCAACGGCTCTTTTTCTGGGAGGCCTATAAAAGGTCCCTTCTTCCCCAAAGAGCCCAAGTTTCCAGCAGCACGTTTTCTCTCTCTTCCCACCATTGTTGACCTTGAAAAGCTTGCCCCTCTCCCAATTCCTCCCATGATTCTTGCATATCTTTGAGGGATTTGAGAGAGGAGATCTAGATCTACATTTCTACCAATCAATCTCTCCTCTAAGTGAGGGGAACCTAGTGGATCTAGATCTTGGAGTTCTTGTGTGTTTCTCCTCTTTGTTCTTCCTCTCTTATTCCCCCATAAGCATTTGTTGCTTTGTTGGAATTTGAGAGTGAAGGATTTGAGCACTTGTGCTCTTGCCTTTTTGCATTTGGTGCATCGGTGTGCTCTCCACTAGGATTCGTGGAAGTTGAAAGTTTGAGAGCTTGTTACTCTTGGGTCTTTGGACCCTAGACGCCCGTGTGGTGGTTGGACCTTTGTGGTCACTTGTAAAGCCGTTCGAGCCCCCGATCCCGTTGTGGGTTGTTCCCCAGATTGTTGTTGAAAGGCTCTGGATATCGCCTCGAAGGATTTCGATAGTGGAAGGTGAACCAAACCTTTGTGGTGCGGTTCATCGGAGAATAAGGTGAGCCTTTGTGGCGTTGAGATCGACCTTTGTGGTGCCTCACACCTCTCCAACGAGACATTCTCCCTTAACAAGGAGGAACTCAGGAATACACCCTCGTCTCCGCGTGCCTCGGTTATTTCTATACCCGAGCTTTTTACTTATGCACTTTACATTGTGATAGCCTTCGTGCTTGTAGTATTCTATATTGCTATCACCTTGTTGCTTGTCTTGCTTAGCTTAAGTTGTTGGTGCACATAGGTGAGCCTAGTTTATTTAAGTTGTCGGCTTGTTCATTTAAACATCTAGTTTTATTCCGCAATTAGCAAGCCTAAACCGGAAAAGTTTTAATCGCCTATTCACCCCCCTCTAGGCGACATCATTGTCCTTTCAGTAACTTCATGACTCGGTCTAAGGTTACATGTCCTCCCAAGTCTCCCTCACTCCATTACATTACCGGTGATCACCTTACATGCATTCCCCAACATATGTGTGCACTCATATATTGTACATAAAGACAATTATAAAAGATAACAAAACTTGTATGCAACCAATCAACGAACTATTTCACTATTGCCATGAACAAATCACTTCTCAAACATAGATGGAGAGACACAATAGATCAAGGGAATAGTATATTGCATCATATATCATGTTTGCCAAGAGTTTACAGTGGAGAGATGGAGATGATCTTGTTGTAGTGTTGATGATGAACACGCCGGAGGGGGGTGGAGCCCTCCGGAGGTGATTCCGACGGCGTTTCACCGATTCGATCTTCTCCCGCGGCAGCCTACTGACTCTCTATTTCGTGGTTTTGTGTTTCTCCGCCGCCTCCTTCCGAAACTCCCCGTGGGACTAGTTTTATAGCCGATTTTAGGTCAAGACGAAGTCACGGAGACGAAAACGGACGGCATCGAAGCCACGAGGGGGAAAAGAAGGGTCCTCACGCGGCCAGCGAAACTGACCGTGTGGGGCCTCTAGTTTCCTGCTGGTTGGGCTTCTGGTCTTCATTTTCAGCCCATTGCGTTCGTCTCGAAAGTTTTGAACTCATTATTTTGGGCATCTCTAGCCGTTTTCGTGGGCTATAGTCCATGGTTTTCGCGTCCGGGAGGTTTTCGGTGGCATGTGACCCCCGATACACGACTATAGCGGCATCGTAAAAACTCGTGATTTTGGGCATTTCTGGCCGTTTCCTTGGGCTATAGTCTACGTTTTTCTGGTCTTGGGAGGATTTCGGTGTCAAGTGACCCCCGATAGACGACTCGAGCGGCATCGTAAAAACCCATGATTTTGGGCATTTCTGGTCGTTTTATAGTCCACGGTTTTCAGGTCCCGGGAGGTTTTCAGTGTCGTGTGACCCTGATACATGACTCTAGCGGCATCGTAAAAACTCATGATTTTGGACATTTCTGACCGTTTCCGTGGGCTATAGTCCTCGATTTTCGGGTCCCGGGAGGATTTCGGTGTCGTGTGACCCCCGATACACGAGTGGTCTTCCGGTCAGTAGTCCTCGATTCAGTAGTCCTCGAGTCAGTAGTCCTCGGGTCAGTAGTCCTCGACTCAGTAGTCCTCGACCCAGTAGTAATTGGTTCAGTATTCCTCGACTCTAGGGGCATCATAAAAACCGTGATTTTGGGCATTTCTGGCCATATTCGTGGGCTATAGTCCACGGTTTCGGGTCCCGGGATGTTTTCGGTGTCGTGTGACCCTCGATACACGACTCTATCGTAAAAACTCGTGATTTTGGGCATTTCTGGCCGTTTTCGTGGGCCATAGTCCATGGTTTTCGCGTCCTGGGAGGTTTTCAGTGCCATGTGACCCCCGATACACGACTATAGCGGCATCGTAAAAACTCGTGATTTTGGACATTTCTGACCGTTTTCGTGGGCTATAGTCCATGGTTTTCACGTCCTGGGAGGTTTTCGGTGCCATGTGACCCCTGATTCACGACTGTAGCGGCATCGTAAAAACTCGTGATTTTGGGCGTTTCTCGCCGTTTTCGTGGGCTATAGTCCACGGTTTTCAAGTCCTAGGAGGTTTTCGGTGCCGTGTGACCCCGATACACGATTCTAGCGGCATCATAAAAACTCATGATTTTGGGCATTTCTGGCCGTTTTCGTGGGCTATAGTCCATGATTTTCGCGTCCCGGGAGGTTTTCGGTGCAATGTGACCCTCGATACACTACTAGCAACATCTTAAAAACTCGGGATTTTGGGCATTTCTGGCCGTATTCGTGGGTTATAGTCCACGGTTTCGGGTCCCGGGAGGTTTTCGGTGTCGTGTGACCCTCGATACACGACTCTAGCGACATCGTAAAAAATCGTGATTTTGGGCATTTCTGGCCGTTTTCGTGGGCTATAGTCCATGGTTTTCGCGTCCCGGAGGTTTTCTGGCCGTATTCTGTGCCATGTGATCCCCGATATACAACTATAGCGGCATCGTAAAAACTCGTGATTTTGGGCATTTCTGGCTGTCTTCATTGGCTATAGTCCACGGTTTCGGGTCCCGGGAGGATTTTCGATGCCGTGTGACCCCCCGATAGACGACTCTAGCGGCATCGCAAAAACTCATGATTTTGGGCATTTCTGCCCATTTTCGTGGGCTATAGTCAACGGTTTTAGGGTCCCGGGAGGTTTTCGGTATCGTGTGACCCTAGATACACGACTCTAGCGACATCGTAAAAACTCGTGATTTTGGGCATTTCTGGCCGTTTTCGTGGGCTATAGTCCACGGTTTTCAGGTCCCGGGAGGATTTCGTTTTCATGTGACCCGATACACGACACAAACACGGCGGAGGCATCCTCAACGTAAACCCGGAGCCGCCGCTTTGACATCCACACTGGCCCGGTAGCGTTTATATCTAGCGTCGCAAACATGAAAATAAAACAACACACAATAAGAAAACCATACCACAAGTGGTATACAAACAAGTAATCAAACCACAAACCTAGTACTAATTTAATCAAGCAACAAACTAAGATCTATATTTACAAGGGCATTATACTCACAGGAGTATAACACCAAACACATGCTAAAAACATAGAGCACCAAGACATCTTCTACTAAAGGTGCTTAACAACCATTTTCGCTAAACAGAAAATACTTCAGACAAAAGTTAAGTCACCAATTAATCTTTGTAATTCAAAATATCTCACCAAACTAGGGTGGATACAGTAACAAGATACTTAAGCTAGTATTCAACTCAAGGATCATCAAGTTCATCAAGCCATGCAAACATATTACTCATACCAATATGTCTAACAAATACCACTAGGAGTACTAACATATTAATCACACATAACATCCTCACATCAAAATAAATAAGCATAGCAACTCCTAATTACTAGGTAAAAAGTTATATAGCGAATAAAACCCTAACCAAAATATGACTCACAAGAAGCTCTCCTAACATGCTAGCAAAATAAGGAAACACCTCTCCACAGTGAATTACCACCCTACACATGCTAGGAAACACATTTGTAACAATAGAGTTATAACACAACAATTAATAAAGCCTTAATAAAATAGGCAGAAAAGGCCCAAATCTTATAATTAACACCACAGTCAATCAGTGACTCCTAAATACAAACCAATTTAGGTATATGTTCTCCTACACATATAGAAGACAAGCCAATTGGATTTACTCCAAAATTCATCTCTCAAAAATCTACAAAAATCACCAAAGTGCCACTGGTGTGTTTTCAAGAATGCATAGAACTTTTGTTTTAGACTTCATTTGCATACAAGACCAACACATCTAGAAAGGTATCACTTCAGGCTTTCCATAGCATTTTAGTTTGCAATTTTTGGAGTTGTATAACTCTAGATATTAAATATTTAATGAAAAAGATACTTTTTACAAGATTAAATCTAGAAGGCACACAAAATTATATTTTTGCAAGACACCAGTTCTGGATGTTTAACAAAACACACAGGAATGCTACAAAATTTAAATCAATCATATTGCTAGCACACATTAACCACAATTGAATTAAAGCTGCACTGTCAATTCAGCAGGAATATCACAGCAAATAGATTTACTAAAACAAAACAGTACTGGGCTCGATCTGGCCCAGATTCGCCCGAGCAACACAGAAGGCGGCCCAGCTGCGGCCCACGCGCGCGAGGCGAACGGTTACGGGCCATCGTCTTCCTCCCGAACGTGCACGGTCGAGCGAGACGGCGAGAAGGGTGAGGACGGTGCGGCTACTCCGGTGATCCCTAGGCAAAAAGGAAGGGGGCATGAGAGGGAGCAGAGCAAGGGGAACTCGAGGGTGCAAGAATGGCGGGGAATGGTGGACGGGGTGGCTCACGAGCTTGCTCGACATCACGGCGGCCGGAGCAGAAGAGGATGAAGACGGCGACGGCGATCCCGGGCTTCCCTCTGCGATTCCTTCGGCGTGGAGGGAGAACCGGACGCGGGGAAGCTTCTGGTGCTCTTCGATTTGGACGGGGAGGCTTGAATCGATGGCGGCAACGACGGCCGTGGCGCTAGGGTTTCGGGTCATGGAGAGGAGCAGAGAGAGAGAGAGAGAAAGAGGCAGGGGAGTGAGCGAGTGCTGGAGGGCAGAGGAGCGTCGGGGGGGCCTCTTATCTCCTTCGAGCGGCAGGAGACGCGCGGGAGAGGGGGGGTCCGGGCGGCGAGCGGCAGACAGACGACACGGCGGTGCGCAGCACTGGAGCTACAGGAACACGACGACAGAATTGCGGAAAACCCCCTGGCACATGTTTTTCCATCACAAACAAGTCCCTGTCTGCTTCTTTTATTTTTCTTTTAAAACCAGTGGCATTGTGGGGATTTATTTGGGGTACCTAAACATTTTATAAAAATTTGAGAAAATTCAGGTAGCCTCCCATATACCTGTAGAAGCTCCACAAAAATTGGTGTTGCAAAATAAAATGTTTGAAACAACATTTGTTCATAGGGTTTGAATATATTATTTTTGGATAAAACCAATTTGACAAATGGAAATATCTTTGTAATTGGAGATTAGATATTTTGAAGAGAGAGTAATATGATAATGAGATGGTTATCATCTCATTCCTGGATTTTATAAGATAGGATAATTGTTATAACAAAATAGAGAAATAGGTAGAGAGAATAATTTATTAAAGTCATTTTATTTGAATTGGAATCTTTAATTCAAATTCTTGAATACCTTTTAGAGGTTTTTCTTATATTCAAGTCACATTCCAAATTTGTTGTCAAGTGTGTTTGATTTTAGTATTAGCCACAACTGAGGAATTGTCCTCACAAGCAACAGACACAACAAGATCAACATCACAACCTAGTCCACACAAGGTCAAACAGAGCAATGGGAAGTAAAACACAATCATCAGTGAAACATTTCAAAAAGTTTTTGTTGGTTCTGAAATTTGGGTCTTGTGAAACTAAGTTTTTCTTAGTTTTAAATTTGGGATGTGACAGCTCTTCCCCCCTTAAAAATAAATCTCGTCCTCGAGATTTGCCCGTCGGTAACAGGGGAGTACGAGGGCACGGGTTTTGGGCTGGCTATACTTCTGAGGTCGTTGCTTCTTTAGTGAGGTTGCCATGTGAGATCTTGACAACTTGATGATGCGAGGCTTTCTTTGTCGATAAACTTCTGTGGTGAGTTCAGATCCTTGACGATAGGGTTGACTTGACGATCGACTTTGACGGATAGTCGTGGTTGGCTGTTTCCAGATACTATAAGACTAAAGCGCACGGATCTAATTATTACCACGTTCTTGTATACCTATTGCAGGTCTTCCCCCCTTAAAAAGGGTTTTGAAGGTTCATCCTGAAGGTTGCAACTGGAGTCGAATTGGAGGCATTATTCTTCCGAGTAGCGTGACGATCTTTGTCTTGGGTGTCATTCTTCGGTGCTTGGGTCGGTGCAGATATCACTTCCTAATATTGTCTCCTTACGAGGGTCGCAGGTGGGGACGCGTTGTTCTCAGGATGCGTCGAGTCTGAGCACTCGACTCTCTCCGGTTTCTAGTTAGTAGAGGGATGTCATAAACTTCTGAGGCGTCTGGACTTGCTTGGTGGTTGATGTCGCCAACAGCAGGTGCTTCCGTTGTTTGATCCTTCTTAGTGACTTCCGGTAGATCTCCTTCACGCTTTTCTTCCTTCGGCTTGGCAGAAAAAGGCTGGTCCTGAAAGACTTCTTTGGTTCTGGGTCTTCACAAGTAAGTTAGAGTGCACCAGAATAGTTAGGGTTTCCGGGAAAACTTTCTGGTTGAGGGGCTTAAGTTAGTTTTCAAGGGAGTTGGGCGCTATATTCTGAACATCAAACTTATTATACCTAAGATCCAAGACAACCAACTTTACATAGGCCCCTTATTCTCGAGTCTTCAAAATACCATTCCAATATCTCTGGTAAGGCCACTACTATCAACTAGTTAATTTAAAACATGGTCCTTGCCCAAGCTAAAATTATTAATCCACCATCATCTTCCTCGGCATAAACTCTTTATCATAGCATAATTCAATCTCTCGGATACCCATCAAACCTTTCTGGCATAGACTTCCCATTACATCCTATCACAAAAATCGTAGTGGTCCACCAATTATTTCTTGATTGATCATTCTCCCCAGATAGGCATATCTCATATTATCTTACTCCTTCAGGTTGCCTTTTTCCACGATCATATCATCAAAGCTAAATAAAGCATCCAACAATCATGTGATCATACCATCAAGAATTGCCCTGCTTTCTAACCAAATTCAGATTTTATCTCAACACTTTTGGGCCTTGATCTCATAATCAAAGATAAAAGATCTTTCTAAGAATAATCCAAACAGAGCGTGACAAGCTCTGAAAAATACTGTCACCTAGAATGTCTTGCTACTAGACCAAGTCATATTGATTCCTAGAATCCGATAAACATTCACTTGTCCTCCACCAATTATTTCTTGCATACAACGATCTACTCATTTGCTAATCATCTTTGACCACTTCCTATAATTCCATAAGAATTTAGTACAAGGGTCACTTGCCTAAGAATCACCCTAAACATTCCAACACCGGAGTATTCTTCTTAATTTACTTGCTTCTAACCAATCCAAACATCATTTTATCAGCAAGTGCTTCCTAAAAATCCAATAACTTTCACCTTTATTTCTAAATCTTAAATCAAGGGTCACGTCTTCTAGCTCCAGATAACCACCAATGGTTGGGGACCACAACTGGTTAGCCCCAGAGTATTAATCAAATATATCATCTGTCCAATCCCAATTAATTTATCGATCCTCTCCAAGTTTTCACTTCTATTCTAAACCCCAATTTTTTTGATATTACCAACAGCATCCACCAAATTTTGATCTCTTCGAGATACTTTTGGCTAATAACTTACAATTCAACACCCTTATATCTTCCTAAAGTCTCCTCTCTACCAACTAGTTTTGAGTCGGCCTCTGGCACCTCTTAATGGTCCCTAGAAAAAGTTAGTGAGGAACCTTCACACCAGTTGTTTTTCAAAAGGGTACCTTTTTCTTTTCTTGTTTTCGGAAATCATATCCTTGGGGAAACACTATAAATCTTCATGTGATTTTCTTACTTAGAACTTGAGTAATTCCTACGGTATACACTCGATTTAAGAAAATTATTATTGTCCTTGATTTGTGTTCTAACACCAATTGCCTCACCCTTGTGGTGACGACTTCCACTAGTCCGAGCGAAGCTTTCTATTAGTTAGTTGTATAAAATTGTGGAGGTCTTTTATAACATCAATTGCCTTAGTCTTACGAGAAGAATTTGTTAACAAGGTAGCTAGTCTTGTCATCAAACTACTTTTCATATTCCAGAGGCTGAGATGTACTGGATCATCTGACGTTCCGATTATTTGTATATGACACTCAATTGTTTGGGCATACAAAAGCGATTTGTTAACAAGTTCATGAGGCTTGTTACCAAACTACTTCTATATAACACGAACATTAAAATATCACACTATTTCTAGAGAGATTTATAATAGTAGATTCTGATATATGAGTTTCCAAATACTCAAGGAAGTCTGGTATATTAATTACTTCTTTGCCAACTTAAGAAATCCCTCTTCAAAGTCTCTTGTCGCAGTTCCTCCTTCTTGCGGTCTCGAGCTCGAATCTTCATAGCAACTCTCCTACACTCCTTGAGTTCTCCTAGTTACCGATTCTAAATGGTCTCCTTATGTCCTCGTCTCTTGTCAAGGCTTGCAGACCCGAAAGTTAGTTGGTACCATGCGGACTTAAGTCAGATGTTAACCTAAAGTTAGATACGATAAGTTAGTGTGGTATTCTTGTAATTTCACAATTTAATTTTTACGAGGTAAGGCTCGGTCTTCACGAGGTTGGCGAAAAATTGCAGTTTCCTTCGAGATCTTGACGTACTTGCTCCAGATGGTGCTTGAAAGCCATTGACTGATTTGCCGGTTAGGTTGCAAAAATCTCAAGCTATTTGGTTAAAGATCGGGGGTCTTTTGTATCTTGCGAAACTGTCAGTTCTTATCGGGAGTTGGTTTAGATGAGAGGAAAATATCTTGAAAGATTTTCCTAAGCGGGTTACATCTGCAACAAAGTGCAACTGTGGCGAAGAGGTCAAAATTAGTTTTTGTTGGGTGACAAAAGGAGTTTTATAAAAAAGAGAATTTTGGGTTACTTTGTGTTGCCATCAAGGCGTGATTGTGAACGCACAAGAAAAACAACACCCAAACAGAGGACTCACCAACAACAACACACAACCAGAGTAAAGCACACCAACAAACAACACACAAGGTACCTTTAGTACCAACGGACGTCTAATACTCGTGGTAGTCGGGTGGTACAACCAAGGTTCCTATCAGGTTTATCCTATGGTCTCGGTTAGACATGGTTGGTGAAGTTTTCACTCTGTCGCCTTAGGCTTCAGCGGGAGGAATTGAGATTATCGAAGTTGCAACTTGAGTAGAATTGTTGATGTTGAGTTGAGGTCTTCGAAGGTCTCTTGCTGGTTGACTTCGACAATCTTGGTATTTGCAGATCAATCACCTCGATGTGGAATGTTGAGTACTTGTGATGGAAGCTTCTTCTTGTAGGTGCTAGCTAATTAGGTCTCACTTGGGTTCATCGTCAAGTATTTTGAACGGTAAGAGGGAGTAGAGAAATCCTTAGAAAATCTTAAAATAGAGGGATGAGACTCGGAAATATTTGAGAAGGTGAGAAGAGTGGAAGTTATTTTTGGACTTCCTCAGATAAAAATTATGTTTTTGGTAACAATATATTTTTAACAAAATATTTCTTTCCTAACTAACGTCCATGCTAACTAAGGTCTGTTACAGTCAGGATGGCTCTGATACCAAGTCTGTGAGGACCCCGGATTAACTATCCGAGATACTCGTTATGTTTCCTGCAACAATCTCATGATCAGTCTGTTGTTGCACATAACTCGAATTGGCATCACAGAACACCCATAAATACCGAATAAATATATTTACTTGATTGAAGTCATAACCTTAACAGGTACTTGCAGCGGAAATCACCCAAAACAACGTGGAGCCCAAACCATTTGCCAACCCTACAGGCAGCTGACTGGGAAGCGCCCTTGTTCGTATTGACGTCAGGGAAGTCTTCCTCTTCGACTGCTCATCTTCAAAACCTGGCTAAGACAATAGCCAGGGACGAAACCAATATGAGTACATTTGAATGTACTCGCAAACTACCCCCGACATGAGCGTGCAATAGCATCATTTTTATTATAATAAAAACCTTTATTTTGAGGAAAGAAGACTTTTAGAACTTTTTCCCATAAATCTATCTTTGTAAGAATTTTCTTTTAAAACTTTTTCCCGAAAATACATCTTTGTTGAAAAAGGTAAGAAGTCTCTTTAATAAACATTTTTCCGGAAAATCACCATTTGTTTATTTCTCCAAAACTCCTCCTTTTTCGACCATAACCCTTCATGGTCATTCAATCCCAACCACCTCATACCAGCCCTTCGGTATAGTTGCCTAAAACATTTTCCACTTTCAAATCACAAAACTCTTCACTTCTCGACCATAGCCCGTCATGGTCAAATCATTCTCCAGCAACCTCATACCAGCCCGTCGGTAGAGTTGCAGATACAACACATCTCCATTTTATTTTCAAATCTCAAAACTTTGCAAAACTTGCACATAATTCCGAGCAGTTCTTTCCAACTGTCCATATCCGATGACTCGGCTATTCGAATAGTTTTACACTCTGCAGAGGTAGCACGCTTTTCCCACATCCATCCGGTAACTCATCGTGTCCGCCACGTCCCGCCATACAAGGTGTATGCGAAGTTGAGTCACCGATCCTAGCCTGTCATTTGCTCATGCTAGTATAGGATCCTGCCCTTATGATATTTCCCACCACACTAAACCCAGCCCGTCGGAATCTAAGTGTGAGGACTCATAGTTTTGCCCGGCGATTTATGGTGGAACCTTCAATCCTCCTCCTTATCTTTCCATAGAGTTTGAGCGAGGACCCGGGTCAGGGGTAGATCAACACACTATCCCCTCATGCATAACGGAGTCGTCTCCGTCGATGAGGTCTCCCATACTAATATGAGCAAATTATATGACTAAGCCCTTTTCCCATAGGTGGGTAAATGTGGTCGCACTGGGTATTGGTTGTTCTGTAAGTACAAGGACACAATGTGCATTTTTCATAAACATCACCATTCTCCATTTTTCCACTTCAACACCGACATCTCAGCATTCCATATCCACACAAGTATTTTCAAAGGAGTTTGGAGTAAACAATATTTTTCCCATCCTATAGTTTGGAAAGAAATTCCAGCTAATATCTCCATATAGGGTGTCAAAATAATATACTTGTAATTTGGAAAAAGGGTTTTCAAAATCATAGCTTTAGTGGCAAACACCACATAAATCACTTTTGCTCTTTATAAGTAAAACATGTGAACCAAAATAGATGTATATAAATGCAAGCTCAGAGGATAGCTTGCCTGATTCCAGCATAATGTTCCTGGACTTCTTCTCATTGCTCAAGGAAATAAATCCCATCCTTCTTCGATAAATCCTCTACAAATACCACTCCGGTAGCGTTTATATCTAGCGTCGCAAACATGAAAATAAAACAACACACAATAAGCAAACCATACCACAAGTGGTATACAAACAAGTAATCAAACCACAAACCTAGTACTAATTTAATCAAGCAACAAACTAAGATCTATATTTACAAGGGCATTATACTCACAGGAGTATAACACCAAACACATGCTAAAAACATAGAGCACCAAGACATCTTCTACTAAAGGTACTTAACAACCATTTTCTCTAAACAGGAAATACTTCAGACAAAATTTAAGTCACCAATTAATCTTTGTAATTCAAAATATCTCACCAAACTAGGGTGGATACAGTAACAAGATACTTAAGCTAGTATTCAACTCAAGGATCATCAAGTTCATCAAGCCATGCAAACATATTACTCATACCAATATGTCTAACAAATACCACTAACAGTACAAACATATTAATCACACACAACATCCTCACATCAAAATAAATAAGCATAGCAACTCCTAATTACTAGGTAAAAAGTTATATAGGGAATAAAACCCTAACCAAAATATGACTCACAAGAAGCTCTCCTAACATGCTAGCAAAAAAGGAAACACCTCTCCACAGTGAATTACCACCCTACACATGCTAGGAAACACATTTGTAACAATAGAGTTATAACACAACAATTAATAAAGGCTTAATAAAAATAGGCAGAAAAGGCCCAAATCTTATAATTAACACCACAGTCAATCAGTGACTCCTAAATTCAAACCAATTTAGGGATATGTTCTCCTACACATATAGAAGACAAGCCAATTGGATTTACTCCAAAATTCATCTCTCAAAAATCTACAAAAATCACCAAAGTGCCACTGGTGTGTTTTCAAGAATGCATAGAACTTTTGTTTTAGACTTCATTTGCATACAAGACCAACACATCTAGAAAGGTATCACTTCAGGCTTTCCATAGCATTTTAGTTTGCAATTTTTGGAGTTGTATAACTCTAGATATTAAATATTTAATGAAAAAGATACTTTTTACAAGATTAAATCTAGAAGGCACACAAAATTATATTTTTGCAAGACACCAGTTCTGGATGTTTAACAAAACACACAGGAATGCTACAAAATTTAAATCAATCATATTGCTAGCACACATTAACTACAATTGAATTAAAGCTGCAGTGTCAATTCAGCAGGAATATCACAGCAAATAGATTTACTAAAACAAAACAGTACTAGGCTCGATCTGGCCCAGATTCGCCCGAGCAACACAGAAGGCGGCCCAGCTGCGGCCCATGCGCGCGAGGCGAACGGTTACGGGCCATCGTCTTCCTCCCGAACGTGCACGGTCGAGCGAGACGGCGAGAAGGGCGAGGACGGTGCGGCTACTCCGGTGATCCCTGGGCAAAAAGGAAGGGGGCATGAGAGGGAGCAGAGCAAGGGGAACTTGAGGGTGCAAGAATGGCGGGGAATGGTGGACGGGGTGGCTCACGAGCTTGCTCGACATCACGGCGGCCGGAGCAGAAGAGGATGAAGACGGCGACGGCGATCCCGGGCTTCCCTCTGCGATTCCTTCGGCGTGGAGGGAGAACCGGACGCGGGGAAGCTTCTGGTGCTCTTCGATTTGGACGGGGAGGCTTGAATCGACAGCGGCAACGACGGCCGTGGCGCTAGGGTTTCGGGTCATGGAGAGGAGCAGAGAGAGAGAGAAAGAGGCAGGGGAGTGAGCGAGTGCTGGAGGGCAGAGGAGCGTCGGAGGGGGCCTCTTATCTCCTTCGAGCGGCAGGAGACGCGCGGGAGAGGGGGGGTCCGGGCGGCGAGCGGCAAACAGACGACACGGCGGTGCGCAGCACTGGAGCTACAGGAACACGACGACAGAATTGCAGAAAACCCCCTGGCACATGTTTTTCCATCACAAACAAGTCCCTGTCTGCTTCTTTTATTTTTCTTTTAAAACCAGTGGCATTGTGGGGATTTATTTGGGGTACCTAAACATTTTATAAAAATTTGAGAAAATTCAGGTAGCCTCCCATATACCTGTAGAAGCTCCACAAAAATTGGTGTTGCAAAATAAAATGTTTGGAACAACATTTGTTCATAGGGTTTGAATATATTATTTTTGGATAAAACCAATTTGACAAATGGAAATATCTTTGTAATTGGAGATTAGATATTTTGAGGAGAGAGTAATATGATAATGAGATGGTTATCATCTCATTCCTGGATTTTATAAGATAGGATAATTGTTATAACAAAATAGAGAAATAGGTAGAGAGAATAATTTATTAAAGTCATTTTATTTGAATTGGAATCTTTAATTCAAGTTCTTGAATACCTTTTAGAGGTTTTGCTTATATTCAAGTCACATTCCAAATTTGTTGTCAAGTGTGTTTGATTTTAGTATTAGGCACAACTGAGGAATTGTCCTCACAAGCAACAGACACAACAAGATCAACATCACAACCCAGTCCACACAAGGTCAAACACAGCAATGGGAAGTAAAACACAATCATCAGTGAAACATTTCAAAAAGTTTTTGTTGGTTCTGAAATTTGGGTCTTGTGAAACTAAATTTTTCTTAGTTTTAAATTTGGGATGTGACAGCCGCCACCGCCGCGACGCGAGGGCCGGCGGCGGCAGCGATGGGAGAGGCGCGTGGGGAGGAGGGCCTGGGTGCGACACGGGGGGTGGGGCGGGGGCAGGAGGAGGAGGTGGCCGGCGGCGAGCCTGGCGGCGGCGGCTAGGGCAGAAACCCTAGTCGGGAGAGCTCATTTCCTCTTTGCTCTGAGTTATTCCTCTCCGATTGGTTAACATATCCACCCACGGAAGAAAAACACCAAGTACTTCAATCCGTTTCGGAAGATTACTCGTCTAGTCAAAAACAATATACACAGAAGAAATAGTTCAAATTGTTTAAGCTTCTTATTAAAACATCTACAACCTAATGAGTGTGTCAACCTTTTTACCTCCCCCGGCATGATGGTTGTTCTCGACATAGCAGACGGATGAAAAGATAATGCAACGACCCGATTTCAAAAGTTGACTTCTCCTTTTAGCTCTTCAAAGTCGTGCAACAAAGGAAGATAAGTGTTCTCTTGAACGTCCGGTCGAGCACTTTTACCTGTAACAACCAAGTCCTGTGGATCAATTCTTCCCGTGAGAGGGATCAACAAATTTGTCCCATTCGAGCACTGTGGAATGCAAGCTCCCTAAACAAGTAAACCCGCGGTTAGTTATACATTAGCTTGCTAAAGAAGACTTGTAAAAGATGAAAGGCAGCAGGGAACAAGTGTAATAATTTGATAAAGAGAGACAAACTGCAAAAAAAAAAACATGCATTAAATAAGCCGCTAGTGTATTATTCAGATGGTAAAGAACAAAGAGCAGCCTTAACACAAAGAATTCCTTTATTTCCCCAGTTAACACCGTGAGTGCTCAAAATGCGCTAGAGTGTCATATAAGGAAAGAAATTTACTAGTGTCAAATAAGGACGAATATTTTTTGCAAGGCCAAATTAGGAACTGGAACTTTAACTAGTGTCCCATAGTTCAATGCATCCACGTGCTTTAATTGGAATTCACACACAAAATAAATATCAAACTCAAAGCAACTAGGTACACTGAAATTGTCAGAGTAAGCAGGGTAACTGATGAAAATGCAAAAGGTGTAATGACAACAATTCAGCACGGGCTCATGCGTACAGATGAAACCTACAGTACGTAATGAAATATAAAGGGTTTTTTACAGGATCAAAGCCGAGCTGAGCTGCTCAGGTTAGCTGAGCTTTATTTGGCACCGCTCAGACACAGTTAATGTAACATCCCAAAAATATTATAAGTATTATTATTCCAAAAATGAGAGCCAACAAAAACTTTTGTTGATTATTATGTGTTGATTGTAAATTGTTGCTTGTGCTAGTTGTTCTTGTTATTGTGTTGCTTGTTTGCTTGAATTAAAAACTTGAAACCCAAAAGCAAAAGTGGAAACAAGAAAAATGAATGTGACAAGGGTGTCACACAAATTCTCCAAGTGAGAAACCCAAGTTGTTTCAAACAAAATTCAGTGGAGTGGTAATGTAAACACTCCCATTTTATTCTTACTACTTTTCTCTCTCAAATAATATTTTGAACTAGTTTTAAAATTCAAAAGTAAAATCAATTGAAATAAACCAAAATACCATAATTAAAACCCTATGAATAAAAATGATTCAAAACATTTTATTTTGAAATGCCAAATTTTGTGGAGCTTCTACATGTTATGGGAAGGCTTCACAAATATTTTTGAATTTTTCTAAATTGCTTAAGTACCCCAAATAAATTCCAGAAAATGCTGCTGGACTGAAATAGAAATAAAAGAAAACAGAAGAAAAGAGGAGGCAGGGGGTTCTCTGCAAAACTGTCATCCCCTACCTCTCTCCCTCGCCCCGACGCAGCGCGCCGTGTCGCCATGGCGTTCGACGCCGTTTCCTGGCCTCCCAGGCCCCCCCTGCTCGCGTCCGCCCACGCCGCCGTGCCTCTGCAGCCTCTGCACGCAGAGGAGAAGCACTCGAGCACACCCCCTCGCCCCAATGCCGCCCTGTCCCTGTTTTCTCCGCCGTGGGCAATCCGACGGCGCCGGCCAAATTCGAGCCCCTCGCTGCTCCTCGACACGCAAGGCTCGAGCCACGACCTTCTAGAACACGCCCGGACCCCCCCCCCCCCGACACCTCTGCCTCGAGCTCCTTGCACGCGTCGCAGAGGAATCGAGCAAATATCTCGCCGGAGGCACCTCGACGCCGTCCGTGCGCCCCGTCCACGAAACACCGACCCCTGCGCTATAAAACTACCCCGTACCTCGCCACAGGCACCACACCACCCCACTCCCTCTCCACTCCCCTCTGTGCACCGCCAGGAGGGTGTGCACGCTGCCCGCGCTCCTCTGCAACCTCGCCGTGTCCGAGGTAGGCGAACGCCGTGCAGCCGTGCAGCTGCTGCCCCTTCTCTCCCTCCAACCCCTCTGCTCTGTTTGCCCAACCTCACCGCACTCACCCGTCCCTTTTCCCCTTTGATTCATGCCCAGAAGCGCCGCAGGAAGCCCGCCGAAGTGCTGCTCGTGCCTGTGGAAGTTCAGCAGCTCGCCGCCGACGATACACGCCGTCCCAGCAAGCACAACTTGGCCCAGAGGTTCGCCGGAGCTGCCGCCGTCGATTCGCGTCATCGCCTCGTCTTCCCGTGCCCCCTAGGTGAGAGATTCATCCACCGCACCGTCGCCGGAGCCACGGCGCCGCCCGTTCTGGGTCGTCGCCGATGGACTCGATCGCGAGCCGTTGGATCTAAATCCAACGGTAGCATACCTCTTCGTTTAGATGTTAGGCTGACAGGCTGGCCCCACCCATCAGCGTTTTATTAATTTCCACTCGTGCTCTGTGCCGCTGACACGTAGGCCCCACCCGTCAGAAATCTGAACATTATCCAGAGAACAAATAAATTCGAATTTAAATCTTTTCTGGAATTTCAGTACTGGCATCAACTTAGAAAATCAATATCTCAAGATTTACAAGTCCAAATAAATCAAATCCAAATGTTCTGGAAAGCTTATGAATTTTTTTAACAAACCCAAGTAGATTCATTTCATTTAGATAAATAATAAAAATGTATTATTAAAAATACTACAGAAGTTTAAATTCTAAACTTGTTTGTTTCTGATACTATGTTAGTCCAAATAATTCCAAACCAATTTTGCTAGCTTAGTATGCCATGTATTAGCTTCCCTAATTTTGGTAGAATTATTTGTGCAATGTTAATTGTTTAGTATAAAGTTGAAGTTTGAACACCCTTCTGAACTAAAACATTTATAGATGTTTAATGGTTAACCCAAATGATTTATACCAATTTTGTTAGGTCACATTTAGTAAGGTTAGTTACCCCTAAAAGGATTTAATTTTGAATAAGATTAACTTGAGTTGTAGTAAAAACTTGATTAATAACTTACTGGATTAAAACAATTATGTAGGGAGTTTGGTAACTCCAATTAATCCAAACTCAATTGTGTTGTCTTCTACACATCAGTAGCTTTCTGTAGAAATTTAGTTTGTATTTTTGTGACCAACAGAACTCAAGTTATGCAATTAAACATGTTCAACAAGTTTCTGCCATATTTAGACATAAACAAATAATGTTTAATTCAATTATTTTGAAACCAAATTGTATTGTTTGATGTGTGCAGTAGCTATTTGTGATGCTTATGATTGTTATGATGTGATGATTGCTTGGGTAGTTTAGTGATTGTTTGTATTTGTTTGTTTATTTAATTAGACGAGAACGCTGTCGGATTTATCGAGGAAGGAGAGTTTGTTGAATCTGAAGATCAAGACCAAGGCCACTTTGCCGAGCAAGGCAAGCTACTCCTGAGCTTGCACCTAAATATATATGCATCTACTTTGATCAAATGATTTACTCTTAAGGCATTGGTTTACAAAACCTTTTCAAAAAGTATATGGATATTATTTTGCCACCCTATGTAGAATATAAGGTAGTTTATATAAAACTATAGGATGGGAAACAATGTTGTTTATTCAAAACTCCTTTGAAAATACTTGTGTGGTTATGGAATGCCGAGATGTCGGTGTTGAAGTGGAGAAATGGAGAATGGTGATGTTTATGAAAAATGCACAGTGTCCTAGTACTATGACGACCAATCTTACCCTGTGCGACCACATTTCCCCCATATGGGAACAGGGCTTAGTCATGTAGTTTGCTTTATTAGTATGGGATACCTCATCGACGGAGATCACTCCGTTATGCATGAGGGGATGGCTGACCCGGGTCCTCACACAAGTTGGTGGGGAGGATAGAAGGTTCCACCATAAACCGCCGGACAAAACTATGAGTCCTCACACTTAGGGTTTCTGACGGGAAACTGGACTGAGTGTCGATGGAAAGTGTCATATGGGAAGGATCCTATACTAGCATGAGCAAATGAGAGGCTATGGTCGGTGGCTCAACTTCGCATACACCTGGTATGGCGGGACGTGGCTGACACGATGAGTTACCGGATGAATGTGGGCTAAAAGCGTGCTACTCTGCAGAGGGTTAAAACTATTCGAATAGCCGAGTCCTCGGATATGGACAGTTGGGAGGCTGTCCTAAGACCATGTGCAAGTTTTTAAAAGACTTTGAGTTTTAAAAGAAAATGAAGTGGAGAATGTTCCTTACACCTATACCAACGGATCGGTATGAGGTTGTTGGAGGAAGTGGACCATGACGGGCTATGGTCGGAAAAAGGAGGAGTTTTGGAGAAACAGATAAAATGGTGATTTCTTTAAAGATAGTTATAAAACTCTTCTTACCTTTTTCAATAAAGATATAGAGATGTTTTAAATAAATAAAAGTTGGAAATTAAAATAAAACTAGTGCATACTCATGTTGGGGTAGTTTGCGAGTACATTCAAATGTACTCATATTGGTTTCGTCCCTGGCTATTGTCCTAGCCAGACTACGAGGAGGAGCACTACGCCGAGCAGGAGTATGGCGACTTCTATGCGAACTAAGGATCTCCACAAGTCAGCTGCCTGTCGGGTCGTCGTCGTTAGAATATGATGTCTACTACGCCGTAGCTTCCGCTGATATTTTGGTTTGGCCCATGAAGGCACCTATGTAAGACTTGGTCTAAATGACCATTTATGTAAGACTTTTAATTCGGTATTGTAATGGATGTAAACTTTGGTATCCAATTCGGATTATGTGCAACGACAGACTGATCACGGGATCGTTGTGTTAAGCATAATCGGGTATTTCGGACAGCTAGTCCGGGGTCCCCACAGACTTGGTATCAGAGCCATCCTGACTTTAAGAGACCTTAGATTAGCATGGTCGCTAGATAGAAGTTACAAAAGTTAATTTCTAAAAATAAAGGAGTGAAGTATTTTCGAAAATTTCTTATCTCCAATCCTCTTACTTATACAAAATTTTACTCTCACTAAATATTACATTTTCCTTGTATCCTTAAAATTTTGCACACTTGTTATCCCATTAAGCTTAAAATTTTGCTCACATATTGCCTTACTACATTTAAAATTTTGATACACTTGTCACCTCACTAACTTAAAATTTTGCTAAAAATTATAGATGGCGATCCATTGGACCGAGTTCGTTCAGCTTGAGAAGGACGGCAAGTTGATGTTCGAGAAGGACTTGTTCGAGTTGAGCAAGCTGTTAGGTCGCCCCGCTCCAGAGTTTAAGGGAGCTCAGGTTAACATTAATGGCAACGGAAACCTGAGTTGGTTAATCGAGTCGTCTGTTCGGGGTAATCTCAAGTCTCTCCATTCCGAGACTATGATCACCACCATCATTGACGTTAGCTGGAACGCCGGACTGGGTCAAGCCATGGAGAGGTTATTGGCCCGACTTTGTGAAGTGCACAAGGAGGAGTTGGTAAACTCCCGTTTCCAGTTCTACGGGAGGCGTGACTCTATGGGAAATCCACTTCCGACTCGCCAGCACCACGACTTCGGACAACACCTGGAGGACGTGGAGCACTTGCTCCACCAGACACAGGACAAGCTTTGTCATGCACGTATGGATTGTGACCTCAAGGACATGCAGATCGCTGACATCAAGGGGAGCTATTTGATGCTCAGGAGGAGCTACAGATTGTTCAGAACCAACTACAAGCATCCCAGGATAAGCTGAAGATATCAAGAACTCCCGTAGCCGTTTAAATAAGATAAAGAAAAGGATTCAGCTCTCGAATGATTACCTCAGAGAGCAACTGGGAGACCTTCAGGAGAAGATGGAACAGAAGGAGTCTCAGGTTAAGGAGCTCGTAGGAAAGGTCCAGTATCTCCGCGAAGAGGTTGAAGAATTCCTGTCCTGTGGCGATTCCCTGATGGAAGATGTGGGCATGGAGCCCAAAGTTCCACCTCAGTAGGCGAGTGACTTGAGTACTATCGCAGGATTAGGTTGACCCCTATCGCTAGTCGAGTCGAAGTAGTGGTTCTTTTGGAAACCCTGTATTAGGTGCAGTAGATGTAAGGCGATGTTGTAATCCCGATGTTGTGAACTCCTTGATGTGATGTTTGTGAAATAAGTATGTTTGTCTTGTTTGATCTGTGTGAAATATTTTCCATAAGCAGTAATTAATCAACCACTTCGCGAAATCGCCTTTCCCTTAGTTGAACCTTTTTGCCTTGCCCCTTATACCCGGTGTGCTTCAGGATGCCGCCCCGTCGTGCGGAAGGAGGAGCACCACCACCACCGGACCCAACCCCCGCCCAACTTCTCGCGCTTATCATGGAGGAACGTGAAAATGCCCGGGAGGAGCGCCAAGCTCATCTCGCTGCCCTGCAGCAGATCGCTGCCGCCCATCTCAACCAAAACAACAACAATAACAACAACAACAATGGTGGCAATGGCGATGAGAAACCAGCGATCCACCTTAGGCGATTTCCAGAAGACCAACCCACCCACCTATTCCAAGGGACTTCACCCACTGGAGGCCGATGATTGGCTTCGCACCATCGACAACAATCTGGAAGTTGCTGCTGTAGGAGAAAATGAGAAAGTGCTGTATGCAACCCACTATCTTGCTGGACCTGCACGAGCTTGGTGGGAAACTACCAAGGCTCTCCAGCAAGCTGGTCATGTTATCAACTGGGCTGAGTTCCAGGAGAAGTTCCGCAAGAAGCACATTCCCGGCGGACTCATTGATAGGAAGAAGGATGAATTCCGCAAGCTGAGACAGGGAAGTAGAGATGTGGTCGGTTATCTGGATGAGTTTACCGACTTATCTCGGTATGCTCCTGATGACACCGACACTGAGAAGAAGAAGATGGAGCGTTTATGAGTGGACTTCATGATGAACTGCAGTGTGCTCTGGTTATCCATGACTTCTATGATCTGGAGTCACTTGTGGACAAAGCCATCCAGCTGGAAACCAAGCGCAAGTCAATGTTTGAAGGTCGTAAGAGGAGGATGAATGCTCAGGAAGGTTCGAGCAGCCAGAAGCCTCGTATCTTTCAGCAAAACCCCGAGCCGGCATATCGACCACCACAAGCTCCACGCCCCAATTACCCTAACCGCCCAAACAACTTCAACCGCCCCAATGACAATAACCGTCCCGGAGGAAACTTCAACAACTTCAACCGCAATGCCAATGTTATCTGCTTTGAATGCGGCAATAAGGGTCACTACTCCAGAGAGTGCCCCAATCCTAAGAGGAATGTTCAGCGCCCCAATGCGCCGGCACCGAACAATGGTCAAGGCCGTAATGGAAATGGCAAGAATGTCGCACCCGCGGAAATGTTGCTGTTGCCAAGGGCCGTCTGCACCACATCAATGCTGAAAAAGCCCAGGATGCGCCCGATGTTGTGCTGGGTACGTTCCTTGTCAACTCAGTACCTGCAACTGTTCTGTTTGATTCTGGTGCTACCCATTCCTTGTTACCCAAGAATTTGTTGCTTAGGGAGGTTTAGTCAGGAGTCTCTTACCCAAACCCATGGTCACCAAATCCCAAAATCCACCGTAGAGACCAAATTGTTTTGCCCTGACGTACCCCCTTGAGATCGAAGGAGAACAGTTTCCAGTCGACTTAATCATTCTGGGAACCCCACCCCAGGCATAGATGTGATACTCGGTATGAATTGGTTAGCCAAGTACCATGGTCGAATAGACTGCGCCAGAAGAGCTGTATCCATTACAACCGACAAAGAAGTAGAAGTGGAATATGTGTCTGAAACCAATCATTCCCAAACCTCTTTAATACCCAGGCCTAGCAAATCTCGGGACGAGATTTATTTTAAGGGGGGAAGGATTGTAACATCCCAAAAATATTATAAGCATTATTATTCCAAAAATGAGAGCCAACAAAAACTTTTGTTGATTATTATGTGTTGATTGTAAATTGTTGCTTGTGCTAGTTGTTCTTGTTATTGTGTTGCTTGTTTGCTTGAATTAAAAACTTGAAACCCAAAAGCAAAAGTGGAAACAAGAAAAATGAATGTGACAAGGGTGTCACACAAATTCTCCAAGTGAGAAACCCAATTTGTTTCAAACAAAATTCAGTGGAGTGGTAATGTAAACACTCCCATTTTATTCTTACTATTTTTCTCTCTCAAATAATATTTTGAACTAGTTTTAAAATTCAAAAGTAAAATCAATTGAAATAAACCAAAATACCATAATTAAAACCCTATGAATAAAAATGATTCAAAACATTTTATTTTGAAATGCCAAATTTTGTGGAGCTTCTACATGTTATGGGAAGGCTTCACAAATATTTTTGAATTTTTCTAAATTGTTTAAGTACCCCAAATAAATTACAGAAAATGCTGCTGGACTGAAATAGAAATAAAAGAAAACAGGAGGCAGGGGGTTTTCTGCAAAACTGTCATCCCCTACCTCTCTCCCTCGCCCCGACGCAGCGCGCCGTGTCGCCATGGCGTTCGACGCCATTTCCTGGCCTCCCAGGTCCCCCCTGCTCGCGTCCGCCCACGCCGCCGTGCCTCTGCAGCCTCTGCACGCAGAGGAGAAGCACTCTAGCACACCCCCTCGCCCCAATGCCGCCCTGTCCCCATTTTCTCCGCCGTGGGCAATCCGACGGCGCCGGCCAAATTCGAGCCCCTCGCTGCTCCTCGACACGCAAGGCTCGAGCCACGACCTTCTAGAACACGCCCGGACCCCCCCCCCCCCCCCCGACACCTCTGGCTCGAGCTCCTTGCACGCGTCGCAGAGGAATCGAGCAAATATCTCGCCGGAGGCACCTCGACGCCGTCCGTGCGCCCCGTCCACGAAACACCGACCCCTGCGCTATAAAACTACCCCGTACCTCGCCACAGGCACCACACCACCCCACTCCCTCTCCACTCCCCTCTGTGCACCGCCAGGAGGGTGTGCACGCTGCCCGCGCTCCTCTGCAACCTCGCCGTGTCCGAGGTAGGCGAACGCCGTGCAGCCGTGCTGCTGCTGCCCCTTCTCTCCCTCCAACCCCTTTGATTCATGCCCAGAAGCGCCGCAGGAAGCCCGCCGGAGTGCTGCCCGTGCCCGTGGAAGTTCAGCAGCTCGCCGCCGACGATACACGCCGTCCCAGCAAGCACAACTTGGCCCAGAGGTTCGCCGGAGCTGCCGCCGTCGATTCGCGTCATCGCCTCGTCTTCCCGTGCCCCCTAGGTGAGATATTCATCCACCGCACCGTCGCCGCCCGTTCTGGGTCGTCGCCGATGGACTCGATCGCGAGCCGTTGGATCTAAATCCAACGATAGCATACCTCTTCGTTTAGATGTTAGGCTGACAGGCTGGCCCCACCCGTCAGCGTTTTATTAATTTCCACCCGTGCTCTATGCCGCTGACACGTAGGCCCCACCCGTCAGAAATCTGAACATTATCCAGAGAACAAATAAATTCGAATTTAAATCTTTTCTGGAATTTCAGTACTGGCATCAACTTAGAAAATCAATATCTCAAGATTTACAAGTCCAAATAAATCAAATCCAAATGTTCTGGAAAGGTTATGAAATTGTTTAACAAACCCAAGTGGATTCATTTCATTTAGATAAATAATAAAAATGTATTATTAAAAATACTACAGAAGGTTTAAATTCTAAATTTGTTTGTTTCTGATACTCTGTTAGTCCAAATAATTCCAAACCAATTTTGCTAGCTTAGTACTGCCATGTATTAGCTTCCCTAATTTTGGTAGAATTATTTGTGCAATGTTAATTGTTTAGTATAAAGTTGAAGTTTGAACACCCTTCTGAGCTAAAACATTTATAGATATTTAATGGTTAACCCAAATGATTTAGGACCAATTTTGTTAGGTCACATTTAGGTAAGGTTAGTTACCCCTAAAAGGATTTAATTTTTGAATAACATTAACTTGAGTTGTAGCAAAAACTTGATTAATAACTTACTGGATTAAAACAATTATGTAGGGAGTTTGGTAACTCCAATTAATCCAAACTCAATTGTGTTGTCTTCTACACATCAGTAGCTTTCTGTAGAAATTTAGTTTGTATTTTTGTGACCAACAGAACTCAAGTTATGCAATTAAACATGTTCAACAAGTTTCTGCCATATGTTAGACATAAACAAATAATGTAGTGATTGTTTGTATTTGTTTGTTTATTTAATTAGACGAGAAAGCTGTCGGATTTATCGAGAAAGGAGAGTTTGTTGAATCAGAAGATCAAGACCAAGGCCACTTTGCCGAGCAAGGCAAGCTACTCCCTGAGCTTGCACCTAAATACATATGCATCTACTTTGATCAAATGATTTACTCTTAAGGCATTGGTTTACAAAACCTTTTCAAAAAGTATATGGATATTATTTTGCTACCCTATGTAGAATTATAAGGTAGTTTATATAAAACTATAGGATGGGAAACAATATTGTTTATTCAAAACTCTTTTGAAAATACTTGTGTGGTTATGGAATGCCGAGATGTCGGTGTTGAAGTGGAGAAATGGAGAATGATGATGTTTATGAAAAATGCACAGTGTCCTAGTACTATGACGACCAATCTTACCCTGTGCGACCACATTTTCCCCCATATGGGAACAGGGCTTAGTCATGTAGTTTGATCTTATTAGTATGGGATACCTCATCGACGGAGATCACTCCGTTATGCATGAGGGGATGGCTGACCCGGGTCCTCACACAAGTTGGTGGGGAGGATAGAAGGTTCCACCATAAACCGCCGGACAAAACTATGAGTCCTCACACTTAGGGTTTCTGACGGGAAACTGGACCGAGTGTCGATGGAAAGTGTCATATGGGAAGGATCCTATACTAGCATGAGCAAATGAGAGGCTATGGTCGGTGGCTCAACTTCGCATACACCTGGTATGGCGGGACGTGGCTGACACGATGAGTTACCGGATGAATGTGGGCTAAAAGCGTGCTACCTCTGCAGAGGGTTAAAACTATTCGAATAGCCGAGTCCTCGGATATGGACAGTTGGGAGGCTGTACTAAGACCATGTGCAAGTTTTTAAAAGACTTTGAATTTTAAAAGAGAAAATGAAGTGGAGAATGTTCCTTACACCTATACCAACGGATCGGTATGAGGTTGTTGGAGGAAGTGGACCATGACGGGCTATGGTCGGAAAAAAGGAGGAGTTTTGGAGAAACAGATTAAATGGTGATTTCTTTAAAGATAGTTATAAAACCCTTCTTACCTTTCCAATGAAGATATAGAGATGTTTTAAATAAATAAAAGTTAGGAAATTAAAATAAAACTAGTGCATACTCATGTTGGGGTAGTTTGCGAGTACATTCAAATGTACTCATATTGGTTTCGTCCCTGGCTATTGTCCTAGCCAGACTACGAGGAGGAGCACTACGCCGAGCAGGAGTATGGCGACTTCTATGCGAACTAAGGATCTCCACAAGTCAGCTGCCTGTCGGGTCGTCGTCGTTAGAATATGATGTCTACTACGCCGTAGCTTCCGCTGATATTTTGGTTTGGCCCATGAAGGCACCTATGTAAGACTTGGTCTAAATGACCATTTATGTAAGACTTTTAATTCGGTATTGTAATGGGCGTAAACTTTGGTATCCAATTTGGATTATGTGCAACGACAGACTGATCACGGGATCGTTGTGTTAAGCATAATCGGGTATTTCGGACAGCTAGTCCGGGGTCCCCACAGTTAAGGAGTGCACTGTTTAGCTTTGGCTTAAAACCAAGCTTTGTGCCTCAAGTTCAGATTGTCAATTGCAACATAGCATGTCGGCGTAAACCCAAATTTGAATGGCGCATCTGATGAGGCTCAATATTGGCAAGGACCAGTTTTCATGTATTTCTAGTGATCTAGTCTTGACATTAAGTAGGCACAAAAAATTATCAGAATATACAGGTAAGATGAAGACAAACCTCAACAACAAGCTTAAGGGTATCTAGGCTGGAACCAACTCTGACATCTACAGTAGCTGGATACGAAGAATCTTCAGCAGCATGGGAGACAGTAAGAAGAAGCTGAGAAACTTGACAAGGTTCTCCAAGGTATATAAAAAGCTCGACATAGTCTGCACCTTGCTGGCATACCTGCAAGAGTAAAATGCCTCAACGCACTATATGGAAAACACCGTGATGTGAGGTATTGATCTTACACAACTGAAAATTCTACACCATTTAGACTATTCCAGCCATCAAGTCGTCAGCTAATCGTCTTCCCAGTGGGAGTGGAACCCACCTTAGGAACGCCCAACCAAACTGTACACTGATAATCCTCTCAGGTAGAAAATACTACAAGTACATAATGTGAAGAAAAAGTAACAGGAAAACGGATTTGTGGTCCAAACATCTAAAACTGTTATCTCATTCCAAAATAGTATAAGCAAGATGCACATATTTTTCTTAAAATGCATAACTAAGCCCAGATACATCATGGCTTTTTTATATAAGAAAATTTAAATGTAGATATAGCATTATGACCTGAATATAAGCAAGTATGTCTCAAATATGTTTGTATGTGTATGATCTTTTTTTTAAGAATTATGCTGCCTCGGGTTCTGACTTGTGAGTTAGATATTACAGATCAGCAAAAACTTAGCAATTAGCATTTAAATACAAAAGAACAAAATTCCTTACCTATAAATGAATTTCTCGTTTCTCTAACACGGGTAAACTGAAGTCACCTAAAACTGGGAAATCCATATTTTAACTGTCAAGATTGCTTCCATTCTAATTGTGATCTAGTTAAGTTACAACAGGAAGTTGCAAAGTCCATGCAGAGAATTGACTATCCGGCTATTCTGTATAAAATACATATTATAATAAAAATGAAGTTTGTAAATACTATTACTGATAATGGATAAGTTTACCTACTTTGAGAGGAAAAATAGGGATGGATGGAAGATGCTTATATAGCCTCAATCCAAGAAACATCTCAAACTGCTTTTGACGAGAGCTATCATTCATGTAATTGTGGAACACCTTCTTTGAAGTGTAATCTTGACGTTCTGAGCAGCTGAGAATGTACTGAACTTTCCAGTATCCTCCTTGAATATGTTTAGAATCTCGCTGTGCATAGCTTTTGAGCCAGTGTACAACGTGGCATGGATATCGCCAGCCAGAAGAAAAAATTCCACAAGGTGGGGTAAGCATTGTTGAGGTCTTGAACTGCTCAAACGTCATATCGAATTTCTTACAGGGCTTTTGTGGAGCCTCCTGGCATGGATGCTCCCACGAGGTTTCACAGAAGTAGTACTTGCCATCGATGTCAAACTCAGCCAGCTCCTTGACATTCTGCAGCTCCCAGCCCCCTGTGCCTGAGGGTTCTGCCCCTGACGCTGATCACCTGCCGTCGTGGACAGGCTCACCACGATGTACACCTCGTTCGTCTCCAGCACCACGACGACCGCCGACGTGCTGCGCGCCATGGAATTGGAGGTTCGAACCCCCGGATTTGTCTCTGCTTCAGTGGAAAATGGTTGGGCAAACGGGGACGAACCTCGGAAGGAATGGGAGGAGCGGGCCGTGGTCTAGGGGAAGGGTAAAGGCGGCGGAGGGGAGCGGTGATCTGATCTGGTGGCCTCCGTGGCGAATGGGAGATCTGAAGATGGGGTCAAACTGAGGCCGACCTTGAAGAAGAAGAGAGAGAGATCTGGCTGAGCAGCAAAATCCAGAAGCAAAGATCCTCCGCGTCGCGTCGAGGTGGGAGGAGGGGCTTGCGGTCACGGACGGCGGCGAGGAGACCAAGGGCGGCGTCGCCGGTGGAGGTGGAGTACAGGAGAAGACACGCGAGTCATGGAAAAGGCCCTGACAGACGACACGCACGCCTTGTTCTTTGCTTCTGAAGTATTACTGAATACCGGTGGGTTTTTTATAAAATTTCCTAACATGTGGCCTTTTTTTTATAAAATTTCCTAACATGTGGCTTTTTGAACCATAACCCGAAATGCGGTGGTTTTTTCAATTTTCTAGTCGCGAGGTGAATCCAGATTTCGATACTTCTCTGCATCTGCCAAAAAAGGTCATCCGGAAAAAATCTGGACGCTTTTCGTAGCCTGCATATTACCCAGCGAGTCCAGCTAGCTAACGCCTATGCGGAGCTCTTGGGTCGCGCTCATCAAACAACGTTGAGCCAGGCTTACATCGAGCGTTCCATTTGAGCCAGCGTCCCGGCGTGCGACCTCGAGTAACATTGCGTGTGCGCTGTTGCGGACACAGGAGATCAAGAAATTTGTAGCAGGAGAAATTTGGTCATCGTCGCCCTTATTCGCCTTTCTATTTATGGTCAGTTTTTGTGGGCTATAGCGCACTGTTTTGGGTTCATGACCTTCGGTATACGACTGCACCGACATCCTCAAAACTCAAGATTTTCCTGGCCTCGTTTTTGTTGATTTATAGCGCAATGTTTTGGAGTCCCGGAGGATTTCAATGGCCCGTGAGCCCGGTACACGACCCTATTAACATCGTCAAAAGTCGTGATTTCGGCCATTTCTGGACGGTTTTCGTAGGTTATAGCGCACTTTTTTAGTGTCCCGGGAGGATTTCAATGGTCTGTCTTCCCCGATACACGACTCTACCGATATCGGCAAAAGTCAGGATTTCGGGCATTTATGTTCAGTTTTCGTGGGATATAGTGCACTATTTTGGGGTCCAGGGTGGATTTCAATGGCCTGTGACCTTCGGTACACAACTCTAGCTATTGACATCATCAAAACCAGTGATTTCGGCAATTTATGGCCTTTTTCATGGGCTATAGCGCATTGTTTTGGTGTCTCGGGAATATTTCAATGCCCCATGAGTCCCGGTACACGACTCTACCGACATTATCAAAGTCATGATTTCAGATGTTTCTAGTTATTTTTGTGGGCTATAACGCATTGTTTTGGGTCCCGAAAGGATTTCAATGGCTGGTGACCCCGGTACACGACTCTATCGATACCATCAAAACTTGAGATTTCGGGCTCCTGACCGTTTTCGTGGGCTATAACATATTGTTTTGTGGCCCGAAAAAGAATTCAAATGTCCGTGGCTATTGCGAGGTAGTTAAAACTAGTCGTTTTAGGAAAAATTTGGCCATTTTCATGGGTTATAACCATTGGCGGATCCAGAGGGTGGGCCAGGTGGGCCGTGGCCCACCCAGAAATTTTGAAGATCTTTCTTTACCCCTGGCCCACCCAGAAATTTTGAAGATCTTTCTTTACCTACTACTGTTCAGGCTCTAGAAACAAGAAAAGAGCCCAATATTGCACATGAGACGCGAGCGAGGCGACGAGAACCAGCTACTGCTAGGCGAGGGAAGGAAAGCCTCGAATCCTATCCCATAACTAGCGTCTGAGCATCCAGCTTTCCAGCTCCAGTGGCTGCCGGCCGCCCGCCCCCTGCCTCCTCTCGCACGACTCGTCCGATCGTCCATCTCGCTGCTCCATGTCAGCGGCCAGCACCAGATCAAACAGGAGATCCTGTAGCAAGCCTATCCCCAACTTATTTTTGATCGTTGCTCTTGAACTTGTGCTATAGGCAAGAGGTCCAGAGTGCCTCGATGCCATGCTCGCCTGGTTTGCTTGGATGAAGCTTGCAACCCGTACTGCTATTTTTTATAACCCATTTATTTTTTGTTGTTGTAACTGTTGACTTGATTATGAAGATAAATGGTAATATTCTTGTGTTAGATTTTTTACTGTGTCCACCCTCCAATTTGTGTTATAGTCATTGTTGTATTGATACCGGAGGTTTAGACATTGTCTAAAATTAACGATATATTTATATATGTTATTGATATGTTTCATGCAATGGTATAATTGATGGATTGAGGTCCGATTTATATATGGCGTCTTTTTCAGAAAATATGAAGCCAAGATAATTATACTGAACTACAATGTTGTGAATCGGTTCGCTATTTTTATTGTTCATTTTGCTAACCATTTATCGTTGCGCTGAAAAAAATTGAGTGTGCCCACCCTCCAGTTTTTTTCTGGGTTCGCCACTGGTTATAACACACTGTTTTGGTAAAGATTTCAAAGGTCCATAAACAAAGGTACTGTGACGTAACTGAAACACGGCACTTCTGTTATTTCTTGCCGATTTCGTGGCCTGTTTTTGGGTCTACAGAAGATTTTGAAAGTCGGTGAACTCGGTATATATATGTGAAGCGACGTAGGACGCAAAGCAGGTGGCTGTTGAGGAAGGATATCCCCTGCTGGCACGTGTCATGTCGATGCATATCCTGATATTTGAGTACCGGCCAAGGAATCAGCTTCAGTTGAGACAGATGAATCAATTAGCTAGTTAACATATATACTACTGTAACAGTGTACGTGTCCCCTTAATAATTTCCGTAGCCCGCACGTACCCCAGGAAAAGAAAGGATCGGAACGCAGCGACTCCACGGCGGCGGCGCGCGGGTGAGTATGAGTTATCCGGCAATACCCCCATTGCGCCACGACCCAAGTTCTCTTCTAACTCTTTCCCAACACTGTTCTGTATGTATGTATCTTTCTGTTAATTAGTGGCCTCGACGGTCGATTACTACACGATTTGTTTCACCTTGATATTCCTCATCTACTCTACCTGTTTCTTTCTCTCACCTTAATTTTCCTCACCTACATCTACTCGTTTCTTCCTTGATGATGCTTATCCATGCATGTGTAACAAATTTGGAAATTAACTAATTTGATACACAAAAGTGCTAATATCTAAACCCACCCTTAATTTGCTATGATTCTCTATCTCAAAGGTGTAGCTCCAGGAACAGGTGTTTTGTTGATGGCCAATAGCAAGTATGAGGAGTTCGAGTTTGGTCGCCGCCTCCCGGCCTCCAACTGGATCGTCCTCCGCATCGATGGCTGCCATTTCCACCGGTATATATATACTTCATCTCTTATGGTGTTAGTGATGAGTATAGGTATATATAACATCGATTGTCTTCTGTTTTCTCCAGCGTCCACTAATTTCAGTTTTATTTTTGTCAGATTCTCGAAGTTGCATGCCTTTGAGAAGCCAAATGATGAGAGGGCTTTGAGATTGATGAACGCATGTGCCACTACTATGCTCAACAGATTCCATGACATAGTGTTTGCTTATGGTGCTAGTGATGAGTACAGGTATATATAACATCTTCTAACAAAGTTACATTACAAATTGTTAGCAGAATTGTGGTAAATCAAGTATGTACAAATACTGTTGCGGACTGTTTTCAGTTGCACGTGCTCTATTCTTCCTTTTTGAGTGCATACTAATCTCTGATTCCTATATTTCTGTTTGTTTTGCAGTTTTGTTTTCAGAAAGAACACAAAATTCCACAAAAGGAGGGAAAGGCACGTGTTATTTGATCTGTTCACTTCTCCGCTTAGTATTGTAGGATACTGCCATATCCAAATCTATTTGAGCAATTCAACAATAATATCTCATCATTTTATTGAATTCCAATATATGCAGCAAAATTCTCTCCGTGTGTGTTTCTAAATTCACATCTGTGTACCGGAGGAAGTGGAAAGATTTCTTTCCTGATAATGATTTGAGGGAAGATCCATATTTTGATGGGCGAGTTATATGCTATCCAAATAGGACGACTCTTCTGGACTATTTGGCATGGAGACAAGTGGACTGTAAGCTTCTTGAACTAAAATCAACTTATTTTAGTACAATTTACCATATACTTATATTTCGCAGTTATGTGTATTGATGTCCTTGACAATAAAATCATGTTTTGTATGTTATTTACCCCTTTTTAAAACCATTCAGCTCCAGCAACACTAACTAATATAATAAATCTAGTGTATGCTGCAATGATATTTCAATGTCGGTTGCTTGTGTACTTAGTTTTCTATTAGATTTAATGGATGAAGATTAACATACTTAATTCGTGCTTGTTTTTTAGGTCATATAAATAATCAGTACAATACATGCTTTTGGACGTTGGTGAAGTCCGGAAACACTGAAAGAGAGGCACATCAAGCAATGAAGGTCATCTAAATTATCTAGCGATATACTTATCTTTTATAGCATGTGTATGAATCATTTTTCCTTTTTTCTCAACCATCTATTTTCTCTTAGGGAACATCTTCTAAGGACAAGAACAGGCTGCTTCTGGAACAGTTTCAACTCAACTATAACGATGAACCGGCTATGTTTCGGAAAGGATCCAGTGTTTATCGAGATAACGTAATGCTTATCAAGCATTCATAAGTTGATCATCATTAATGTTCCTTCTCAGTCCTAGTGAGATATTTAGTATTTATGTATTTATCTCACAAAATTATTGTTTGCATGATGTACATAGGTGACCATGTAAGGCTGTTTTGTGGGCTGGTTGTTGACTAATGTTATTTTGTGGACATTTTTTTCAACACTTAGTTAAGTTCAACTAACCCAGTTAGGTGCATGTTGCGTACTGAAAAAGTTTTACATGTATTGTAGGTCAAAACAGACGACTATGGAAATCCCGTAAAAAGAACCCGTCGGGCACCTACAGTATCAAATGTTGATATCATAGGTCCTGAGTTTTGGGAAAAACATCAATACATTCTTGGAGAAGGTTAGTTCAATAATTCTATTTTAGGTATGCTTCCGGACCAACTCTTATCAACTTTGGATATATACAGCATCAGTCTACCCGTGTCTCTCAGGGAAAGAAAAATATGGATACGAGTATGTGAAGAAGTTCGACAACATCCCTAGGCTTCCATGTTCTAATTGGGCCATTGTCCGTATTAGCGCCTGCCAATTTGATCAGTGAGGACTCCTAGTTCCTATTTATTTAAACACATACGGCAGTACCATTTAGATAAATACGTCTTATCAACATGGAGACTTGTTTTTCACAGATTCTCACTGATCCATTCATTTGACAAGCCAAATTATGACACTGCTTTAAGATTGATGAACATGTGTGCTTCACTGATGATGGAGGAATTTCCTGATATTGTCTTTGGCTATGGTTTTAACAACGAGTACAGGTATGATATACCCCTTCAGAGTATCTATTGTTTGCATGGAGAAGAATACAAACAAACAAAAAATGTGTTTCTGCATAACACAAATTTTGCCTCATCTCATCAGTATTAGTAGTTTAACTGAACATATTGGCAATATAAGGGGCATCAAGTTAAAGTTGTAAGTGAACTGGCCAGTGAAGCTTAAATGATTCAGTCTACACAGGCTTTCTTATGTTTGTTGGGTGGCAAACCTTAAACATTTGTTGCAAATGATAATCTTTCATTATTCGTTATTGTTGCAGCTTTGTGTTCCACGAGAAGACTGAATTGTACCAGAGAGATGAGAGGTAGTTACTCCTAGTTTTATGAAATCCTACATTATATGTTTTTCAACTGGTAGAGCCTTTGATAAAATATGCAATTTCTTTTGCAGGTCAATCATTTCTTCATGTTCATCATGTTTCACTGCCTTTTACATGATGAAGTGGGAAGAATATTTCCCCGGTAAAAAATTAGTGCCGCCACCACGCTTCATAGCAGAAGTTGCTCTATGTTGCCCAGAACCAACGATCGTTTGTGACTATTTGTCCCAGAGGCAATCAGAATGTGAGTTATTCCTCCCTCCTACAAGACCATATCTTTAACTAAATGGAAATATTTACGAATCTATGGATGGTACAAATATCTGAATTCATGTGGTCATTCTTTTTTTTCGAGAATGATTGTTAATTCTTTTTTGAAGAGACACTGCGGCAAGGGTTCGAGCCTTGTCATAGTTAGAAGAGAGATCATACTAAAAAATGAGCTGACTGATTGTACATACATGCTACTTTGAGCAGGTCACAACAGAAATCAATACAATACATGCTTTTGGATGTTGGTGAAATCTGGAGAAGGCGAAAACGAAGCTAAGGAGATGCTGAAGGTCTTGTTTCATCATCTAAGTAATTTTTTAATTGTTCTAATTGATTCTGTAGTGCATTCTCCCTAAATCTCTAGTACTACTCTCTGAAGGACACGCTACCAAAGAAAAAGAATGAGTTACTTTTTCATCGGTTTGGAATGAACTACAACAACGAACCGGCTATGTTTCGAAAGGGTTCGTGTGCTTACCGTCCTCAAAAGGTATTGTGTCCATCATCGAAGAGAAGTATTTTCAACAACAATATGGTTGTTTGCGGTGCCATTTTATTAAGGAAGTGTCAATTTAGAAGAAAGATTTAGAATTCCCGAAAGAATCAAAGTAACTTCACAGCATGTCCAGGTTCTCTGTTAACGACGACTTGCCGTGCAAATGGGTGCAGGTGGGAGGATTTGCAGAGGTGGAAGCCAATGGAGATGTTACAAGAGAGGTGGCAGTGGCCCACTTAGACATGGGGACAGACTTTTGGAGCAAGCACCCTTATGTTTTCAGATGATGATACTCCTACTTGTTCTACGTTCATTAGTAGTTCTCGTCCCAAATTTCACCACAGTTTGTAGGTTCTGTTTATGTTTTTCCTGATGCCAATGTTTGTAAAATACTTAAATAAGGCTGCATTTTTTGTAAAGAAAAGTACTTCACAAGACCTGTACTAACAAGAGTCAAGAGCAGGCAGGCAGCCTTACATGTTAACAACCACAACACCAACACCTACCTTAATTTTTCAACCAGCAAAAGACACAAGATCAATTATAACTGTGCAAGAATTACATTCAACGGTCAATGCAAACCTGGCCGAATTAGCGAGTCGAGAAGAATGACTGACTACGCACCTACACGCTGCTGCCAAGCAGAGAAAAAATCAGGAAGAGGCTGCTACTGCTGGTTGATTACAATATCCTGGAATTCGAGGATGTGGCCTCCGCACCCGCCCTGCTGCGACTGATCCAGCTATATTGGCTAAACGCGGAGCTGTCGTCCTGGTTGCCCTGCACCATCTGTTGGAACATCCTAATGTCCGCGGTGTTGGCCACGTTGAACAGCTCGCTTTGCCCTGGCTGAACACCGTTCGTTAGATCGATATCCGCTAAGCTGTCGAGGACCCGCACCACCTGAAAAAGGAGTGACAGAAAAATGACAAGTTAATCCCTCTCTACTTCCACATGACGTGATCAAGGATGTAAAGTTTGTGTACAGCTTCGTATGTGAATTGGGACATTCTCCCAGGATCACAAGTTTGATAAGGACAAAACTACCTAGACTGCTCTTTGTTTATGATAAGCTGGTTTTTTAGTGGATGCTACCTCCCAACTATTGTAAGACATCTTATTTGGTGGCCATAGAAATGTCCAGATGACACTAATATAAGGTGGTCGGTCAGGTAGACAAATGTTATATATATACCTGGCTCATTCTGGGCCTCTTTGCTGACGAATGTCGAATACAGGCTGCAGCAGATTCAATCATACGGAACATTTCGACCTCGTTGAAGTTCTTCTCGAGCCTAGGGTCAACCAACTCGTCCAAATTTCCCGTCTCGAGAGCTCGGCTAAGCAATGGTCTGGCCTGCAAAATAATATCAGTTTGAATAGTTAAAAAAGAATTGACCAGCTAAATGAATGAACATGTAGGAGGAACTGCATGTTCATTTCGGTAGAGAAGAATTAGGCACATAAATTCATGTTGTGAGGAAGAAATGATGGTTTGCAAAGCTGAGGCTGCACATAATTTAGTTTACATGCTGCCAATTTTCAACTGCTCAAGGCACGTGCTGTTATGGCATCGTGCTGTTATTGCATCAATGTGAACCACAGGTGGAAACCTTTCCCTTGCATTTTTTGCATTAAGAATATAATCACCGTTATGAGATGATTGTTTGCACCGTGTATAAGTGAATACTTGCATTTTAATATTCTAATCAGAACCTCTTTAAACTATGTCAACGCACGAGTGTGTCAGCATATTTGAACACGATATAATCATCACGCATCATGCTGATTGCATAGCCATAGGCAGACACCGTAACTCCATGTCTAAAAATGAAGGAATGGTGTTTCCATTTCCCAACATATGCAAAATATATGCCTAGTTGGTTATCACACATAATGATTAGTGCAATAGCAGATTTGGGGACCCGCATTTAAATTGAATTCTTCTTATAACATCTACGATGACTAATCCATTAATTCCGATGAAACAAGTCTCTACTCCATGACTACCCTAGTGAACAATGACTATGAGACCTTCAATGTGACAAGCACATGTCAACTAAGTATCAGCTATAAATAATTGATGGTTACTAAGTCAAAACAATTTTAGGCAAGTAGTCCAGTGCGATATAACTCACCCACTCAACAAGGCTCTCATCACCCAGTGGTCTTGATGCATCAACGGGCTTTCGACCAGTCATAAGCTCTAAGAGAACAACACCAAAAGAGAATACATCAGATTTCTCAGTCAACTTACCACTCGATGCATACTCTGGAGCCATGTATCTGCAAAAAGGAGAAAACATTTTAGTCATCAGTTCTATAAAGATCACGGTAGATGTTTCCAAATTTGCCGGTACTTTTTTTGCTCACCCAAATGTCCCCATAACACGGGTAGTTACATGTGTCACAGCATCCAAAGCCAATCTTGCAAGACCAAAATCAGCCACCTAGAATTCAGGGATAGCATATAATCAGCAAAGCAACTAGTATATCATGAGATATTCTCAGGCTCGTTAAGCGAATGTCGTTACCAGTGCGTCAAAGTTATTGTCTAACAAATGTTTGAGGATTTGATGTCTCGGTGAATTATCCTTGGATGGCCTGCAAAAGAGCAAACAAGGAAGACGAGTCAAAACATGAACCAAAACAAACGGGAAAGATGGTAAAAAAAGGTAAGAAGGAACATTACAATCTTCGTGTAGGTACGCTATTCCGCGAGCAGCACCAGCAGCGATTTTAACCCTAGCCGCCCAATCTAAAACAGGCCTCCCCTCTCCTGCGGTTGCATATATCATTCAGAACCACCTCAACAACTTGTATAGCCATAAGAATACATGCGGCACTGGTCTTCTTGCACAATACAGCAGGAGGATGAAAGCATACCGTGAAGATGATAATGCAGGGTGTCGTTAGACACGAAGTCGTAGACAAGCAGCCTCTGGCTATTGGCAATGCAGTACCCCACGAGCGAAACCAGGTGCCGATGGTGCACCCGGCTGATGATCTCCACCTCGGCCTGGAACTCGCGCTCCCCTTGCCCGCTCCCGTCCCTCAGCCGCTTGACGGCCACCTCTTTTCCCTCGGGCAGGCGGCCTCTGTACACTGAGCCGAAGCCTCCTTCCCCCAGCAGGTTGCGCGGCGAGAAGCCGTCGGTGATCTGGTGCATCTCGTGGTACGTGAAGAAGCGGGAGTTGCACATGCTGATGTCGGACGCGCACGCTTTAAGGATCCTGGGGCTCCCGGCGGCGCTGTGGCTGGTGGCGTGGGTCGAAGGCTCGGCCGACGACGATGATAACGCGTTCGCAGAGTCGCCTGAATGAGAAGATACTGTCAGTTAGGTAAATACTACTGTAACTAAGAATGTGGTGCGTGTTAGCAAGAGTGGAATGATACACTACTGACCTAGGGGTCTCTGCGAGGAAGAATAGTAGAAAGGCGGCGAGATGAAGCCGGCGTGGTAGTTGTCCCTGCCGCGCCGCCTGCGCTTGTTGGTGTACCAGACGGCGGCGCCTAGGAGGGTGATGACGAGGAGGGCGAGCAGGGTGCCGACGGCGATGACCACGCCGTTCCCGAGGCCGCTGGAGCCTTGGGGCCTGGGCGGCGCGCCGGGGGACGACTGGGTGGACGACTTGTTGGGGCTGCCGGTGCCCCTCGAGTGCGGGCTGGCCGGTTCGGTGGCTGGTAGCGGCTTGTGGCTGGGCGGCGGCGGCGGGGAGCGGCGTGGGGTTGCTGGTGGAGCGGCAGCGGCTGCCGGCGTGGTTGTTGGTGGAGGAGCTGTGGGCGGTGGTGCGGAGTGGGAGCGCGCGGACGGCGGAGGCGAATCAATTGGCGGCGGCGCTAAAGGTGGAGTCTTTGGGGGTGGATTTGCTGGAGGCGGAGCGGAAGGCGCGGGCTTTGGAGGCGGGAGTGCCGGCGGTGGTGGGGAGACGGCGAGCTGTGGAGGTGGGGCAGGAGGCAACGGGGCCGGCGGTGGGGAGGAGAGGGGAGGGGAGGTGGCGGCGGGCGGAGGCGCATTGGGTTTGGAGCTGGAGGAGGCGGGCGCTGGTGAAGCGGCGACGGCCGGAGACTGTGAGGAAGGAGCCGCCGCCATGAGAGCCGCCCGCCTACTCCACTCTGCTCGACTCGACTCTCGGTGGCTATCAGTGGATTTGTGAGCTGGCTATCCAACCAACCCCAAGGAGGAAGAAAGAAACTTGAGCAGCCGCTCGATCGGAGACCAAGGGAGAGACAGATCCAGAATCAATTTCTCCTTTGCTCCATGGAATCCAAGATGCCTTCTCCTCTGCTTGAACAATCAATTTCTCTCCTTCTTCTTCTTCTTGTTTGCACTGATGATTAATCAATCAATCGACTTCTCTCAATCTTCTTCAACAGAAAGAAACAAGATATAAAGGCAGGTAGAACAATTTCGCTGCCGGCCGCGCGTGCAAAGAAGAAAATGACGACTTGGAATAAGGGATCAATTCAAAGCAATGGCTCTCGCTTTCCCCTCCTCCCTTTTGTTGTTTCACACTGATACTGCTCTCACTCTTACTCCACTCTCCCTCTCTCTCTTTACACGAAGAAATAAACTCGTGGAAATTGCAAATTCAGGCAAAATTTCAATCCAAAACTGACTTCTTTTCAATCCAAACAAACCGTGTCTTTTTGTGTGTGATCGGTCAAAAACCTGGCCAGATGTGGATGCTACGTGTGTCCATCCAACTATGGTGAAGAATGGCAGCACAATAATGGATGATGCATCATCACTATTGTTACATTATCCAAACCCCAACATGTCTGATAGATAGAAATGATATTACCACCCAGCCACTACGACATTTTTTTTTTGATTTTTCATACTTGTATTCATACGTAGAGGACAGGATTACAAGGCCAGATACAAGCAAAGAAAAAGCAAGGAGAATACAGAGAGCAGCACTGCTGCAACACGCCGTCTTCCACCTCGAGGAGCCCCAGCACGCTCGATCTCCACCGCCGGAGACGACGAAGAAAGCAGCCACCCGGAGTCCTGCACCCTGGAGCGGAAGAGCTCCTAGCCCGAAGGCGTTGAAGAGCCGCATCGACCACCAGCTCCGACGAGCTGGATCTAAAGGCGGAGATCGTCCGTCGGCCGGGGACACGCCCCAAGCACCTTCCGCGCCGGATCTGGGGCCAGCGCCGCCCCACCTCACCGGAGATGGCCAGATCCACCGCCTGCCCACCACTTCCCCACACAGCAGCCGCCTCGCACCCCCTCCACCGGCCTTCTGTACACTCGTCACCGTCCTGCCGCCGAAGCCGGAAAGAAGAGCAGCAGGACGGAGACGAACCTGCAGCTCGGGAGCACCGTCGAGGACGACACCCAGGAGGGGAAGCTGCAGAGCTCCAAAACGACGACGCCGGCCACTCCGCCTCAGCCGCGCCGCCCAAAAGCTCCTTATCTACACGCCGGAGCGCAGATCTGGGGATTCCCCATCCTCCCGCCGCCGGAGCGGCCAGCGGAGGGTGAGAAATCCCCAGATACGCCGGCGGCCGCTGGGGATCACCGAGTCGCCTCCGCGTTCGCCTCTGTGCACTGTAGAGAAAGAGAGGGTTCCAGAAATAGACGAGTGCTCGCTAAGTAGCCACTACAACATGGAACCACAAGATTAGTTAGTGCTTTGACTGAAAACTTTCCAGGCCACAAACAACATGGTGGCCCTGCCCACTTCATACCCAATTCGATTAGGCAGGCAGATTAGGTGAGATTGTGCCAACTGTCATGCCATCTATCCTGCCAATGCTAAGCCACCACTAGCACTTAATCCATCTTCTTCTCCACAATAATCATAGGCCATCAGCACTGCGCTACAAAAACACCATAATCATCATTACCATTTACCACCAATCCCTCATGCAGTGCCCTATTCCAGCAGCCAAAAATATAGAATGATGAATTCAACAAAGGCAACAAGGAAGCAGCAACTCATATGCCATCATTCATCAGTTCCATATATATCGCCAGGTCCAACACACGAATCTACATAACAATGGTAATTAAATCCGAGATTACATCAGCCAGCCACGAGCGACCAGGCTTATTCATTGTTTCAAAACGAATCGCTCCTACTGTTCCGCCTTCCCTTCCTAGTATGGCGCAGACCCTCTGTTTCCTCACATCACCACCGTCACCTGCTCAAACTCAATCAGGGACAGGTTGTTGTCCTCCTTCACCTTCACCTCAGTGGGGCTCTCCGCGACCTTCACCGTGCCACGCCGGTCCACCGCCAGCCTCATCGAGCCCTTGTACATGTCCACCTTCGCGTTCTTCAGCTCCACCGTCGCACCGACCTTCATCACGTCCACTGCGCCGGCACCAAAGAAAAAACCATGATGAGTTCACGACGGTCAGTCAGTTTTCACATTTCTATTTATTTATTAAGGTCACAGATATATTTCACGGGCATATCAGGGCTAAAAGCAGCAAATGTTCCTCACAGGAGGGGAAAGAAAAGCGTATATGGAACAAGTATATTATTTCTGCTACATAAAGCAACAACTGCTTGCGGCGAGGAAAACAAAGTAATAGTTTTCCAAATAACATGAACATGTACAAGTATCTCCTTTCCTGGTTGAATACAGAATTGCACATCAACGATTTTAGTAGGTTCGTTTTTTAAGTATAGTTAGCAGTCCACTTAAAGACCTCGTGTTAATTGCCAACATCCACCAACTTCCATTTACAGGCGAGGGGTGACTTTTATAATAGGTCTGCCATGAAACAACTCAGTACAAAAACGTGGGGGAACCTTCAAATATGACAAGCAATCCTAACCGCTGTATTACACTTAGCATTCCTTCATTCATGGCATGATTTGGGACGAACAAAACAAGATATACTGCTGGGAGGTAATTTTTGTAGCAAAAAAGAATATTTAGTAAAAAATAACAAGAAACATGGTCATAATCATGGCAACGGGTAAAAATTCCGTAGGATATTTGGACAGGAACATACGGCAGAGATAGAGTTAGAGCAGTATGAGTTCAACTCGGAAGCATTCGACGGGCATGAGTGATCATTACTAGCACTAACGCTCCGGCTAGTGGCTTTGGGTGTTGGCTAGCGAGTGGCTGCAGGTGCGCGCCCAACCTCCTAACCAACATTTAGGGTTATAACAGAAGTATTATGAGCATTAAAAGGTTACCATCACCATCAGGCCAAGCCCTGATAATTCGCGCAATTATTCAAATTCCCAATGGCTGGTGATGCGTGCGAAGGAAGAAACAGCACAATTGGGTTTAGCCAGCGACGAGCAGTATATCTTCACGAGTGAAACAGCATTTGATAGACCATCAGCGCCGGTAAGAGTTGGTAAATGCTAACAGGTCCAACTATGCAACAGGAGTATATAATACGGCTTGACGACAGGTTCGATCGGTGCTAGTATCTAGAGGGTAGTATTGTGTAATCGACACTAGCAAGCACCAGATCTATATAAGTAGAAACAATTAAACTAGCTAGCACTTCGCGTGAGTAGGAGAGAAACAAAAGGGATGATAAAGCGTGGATCCTGATACCTTGTTCGTTGCGGGCGGTGAATACGACGACCCCGGTGTCGTCGCCGACGATGCACTCGGCGATCCGCATCTGCTGCTGCTGGTTGCCCCTGAAGCCGCCGCCGCCCCTGTTCTGGACCTGGACGGGCTTGGCGGAGAGGACCTTGAGGAGGAGCGCGTAGCCCATGGTGGCGGGGCGGAGCTCCTCCACCTTGCTCACCGACGAGGCCTCCATCGCCGCTGCTGTTCTTGATCTACGAAAGAAGGATCACGGTATGGAGCCGTCAGCAAAAGAAGGGAAAAAAGAGATCTTGTCGGCGAGATCCTATGTGTGGATCTCGATCTGCTCCGCGGAGCAGGGGGCGGCGGATCTGAGTCCTTACCTGGTTGACGACGACGACGGCGAGGAGTGGTGTGAACCCTGGACTCGTGGAGAAACAAACACAGAAAGATCTCTCTTTTGCAGGCCTCCCTCGCTAGCTCTCTCTTATAAGAGAGAGCTCTGTCTGTCCTTTGTGTGTAATCGGTCTCGTCTTCCTCCTGCCCGTCCGTGTCCGTATAGTCACAAACAAAAACCAACAGCTTGCATCGTCATCGTCTACCTCAAGACAAACTCACTCCTAGACATCATCTGTATAATCCTAATCTAATCTCATCTAGACATCTAGTGGTAGTATATGACTCAATAGTGACACAATCTCGTTTCAAAAAAAATAGAGACGTAATCCGTCCAAGTGTTATACTCCCTCCGTCAAAAAACAAGTGTCTTAGATTTGCCAAAAAGTGGATGTATCTATACTTGAAACATGTCTAGATACATCTATTTTTGTGCAAATCTAAGACACTTATTTTTGGACGGAGTGAGTATATGTTCATTTGCTTTCATTTCCTCGTAGTATGGCGCGCTAGGTGTCGGTCGGTTCAGTGATATGGTCAGCCGGACCGCCACGCTCGACGGTCGCGTGATTTCACTTATAACTCAGGATCTCAGCGAAATCAATGCCGCGTCGAAAACCCTCCTTCCGATCTGACCACTTATTACGAGGACGTGGGTCATCAATGCATCGGTCTATCTACCTGTGTAATAGCCGTATGGAACCTTCTTTTCCTTGTTCTTTTGCATTGTACAGTATATAATACTCCCTCCGTTCGGAAAAGGATGTCACAAAAATGAACTATAGATAGACCATTTTTGTGACATCCTTTTCCGAACAGAGGGAGTACCTGCCAAACAAGGGAGAAGAAAGACTTGACATGACGACATCCATCATAAACCGCCTTCGTTCTATCGTCGTTGGAGGTATTGTTCTCGCCTTCCGCCTTTCCCTCGAGGAAAACCCTTGACCCGGCCTTCCTGTGTCAAATGATCCGTCTTGGGGGGCTCGTTTCAAAGCCGTATTACAGTAGAGGGATTGGTGGTTCGAGGTGATTTCCTCGACAACTAGCGTGTATATGTTCCTTTTTTCATTTATTCCTCGTACGGCACGCTCTAGGTGTCAATTGGCTCTTTTTCATTTATTCCTCGTACTATGCTCTAGGTGCTAATTGGCTCATTGATATGGGTAGCCAAACCGCCACGCCCGACGGCCAAGTGATTTCGCTTATAATTGAGGATCTGAGCCATCCGATCAACGCAATATCGAAGACCCTCCTTCCGATCCGACCACTTAATACGAATGTGTGTGTCGTCAGTGCATGGTCTATCTATCTATTTACATTTCCAACCGGGCTAACCCCCTTTCCATTATAAGCATAACGGAAATACAAAGTTTATCCAGCCAACATTCGAACTGCAACCGAAGCAAAAACAAGGAAAACAAAAAGAAGGGGGAAAGCGAGCTGGGACACTAGCAGGAAACCCGCTGGCGAGTGCTCGATCTCGAAACACCCCCTACGGGTCTAAAACCTGCTACCATCTATCGTTCAGGATCGACAAGCATCTCAAGGAGACTATCCAGGATTACAGCTACACACAAAACACCGACTGAGGAGGACAGTTCAGAGCAAAACAGGCACAGTAGCTTCAATCAACACACATAGCATCAGCTCAACATGCGAAGAAGGCTTCAATCGCCGATCATTCTCTGCATCTGGGGTTCCTGGCGTTGCGCCCCCCTGGCGAGATCTACAGCAAGCTTCATCAGCTTCTTTGCTCCCTCTGCAAGCGTGTTCTTGTCATCCTCTCCCTGCAAACCTGACCAGTATAACAGAAACGAGCACATAGTAAAAATAACTTCAAAAGGGGACCTCACCACATAATCCTCAAATGTAACTTTGTTTCTAGTGACCCACATAGACCAACAAAGAGTAGCAACACCAACCATATAAAATTTTGCCCCTCCCGGCAAGTATTTATAAAACCAAGCAAAAGCCTGCCACAAATTCGTGGGGCGCGAGGATGCACCAATAGAACAACCCAAAACCCCCCAAGTAACCTTTGCAAGAGGACAAGTAAAAAAAAAGATGGGCAATTGTTTCCTCTTGAGAACAGAAGGAACAGGTCTGGTTCCCAGCCCAATTTTTTTTTAAGGACATCTCTAGGATGGATAGCATCTCTGAACACTTGCCACATGAAAATTTGGATCTTTAAAGGGATTTTAGCTTTCCAAATCAGTTTATTGTCTGCACCTGATAGATTGCTTTCCAACATCTCATACACAGATTTTGTAGAAAACTTCCCGTTCTTACACAAGCCCCAGGATACTTTGTCGGGATTGTCAGAGAGACGAATTAGCTCCAAGTCACGCAAAATTTCATTCTAGCACTCAAGATATATTGAATGAAGTCGACGTCGAAATGACAGGGTTTTCCCTTTGTCAACAAAGGTTTGAATAGTGCAGTCTTGCTCTTGACACATGTCAAATAGAGCAGGAAACTCATCACATAGAGGTTTGACGCCCCTCCAAGGATCCTTCCAAAAACGAACCACATCACTTTCCTACCGACCAAATAGTAATCCCTTACTTGTAGAAGTGACTTCCAACAAGGAGAATCACTAAACCTGCTAGACACCGAGGTGATTGTCTTATTTCTCAAGTATCTGGCACGCACAATTTGCTGCCAAAGACCATCCTGAGTATCCAATTTCCACCACCATTTCACCAGGAGACTAATATTTTGCCTACGCAAGTCCTTAATACCCAGGCCCCCTTTACATATGTACTAGTCGTATGGCGATTCTATTTCCTTTTTTCGTTGTTCGAGCGGGGTTCGTTTCAGAGCCGTGTTACGGTGGAGGGACCAGTGGTTCGAGTTTCGACGGGGTTCGTTTCAGAGCAGTGTTACGGTGGAGGGACCAGTGGTTCGAGGTGGTTTCCTAGACAACTAGAGTGCCACCAACGGCAAGGACACTTTCAGGAGTAGTGATAACTTTGATACTTTGGGCTTCGTCGACGGTGTTTTTCTTCCTGGGTGATGTGCCTGTAATCCAAATGAGTTAAATTCGCCCCAAGGGTTGTCAAGTTTCAACTATGTGGCCAACTGGCCAACTCTCACTCTCTTCTTAACTAAGTACTTTGTGTGTTTCCGGAGAAAAAGAGACATCGATCATTGCATGTTTCCTTCTCAAAATTACCATAACCAATCTGGCTGTACAACCTACCAAGCTCAACAGACAAAATGCACCACTATCTTATATTTCTTTATACACACACAAACAGAAGATTGATACAATATAAATTGTCGTCATAAGACTCGTCACAATGGAGAGTATCATAGTGTAGTATCATGCATATGTTATTAGTCTATATTACTAACTCCACAATGGATAGTAACATAAGTGTGGTATCATATAGTGTTGCATTTATTAGGTTGTAGACTCATCTTGCATTGGACTCCGTTATGTTACGGTATCTACTTATGATACCACTATCACTTCTCTCATCATTAATTGCAGTGACACGTCAGCTTTTTGTCAACATGGCATGCATTATACTACCTATGATACCACCACTGTGGCTAGTATAAGAGACATGAAAACCCTAGCTAGCTAGTACCTACCTAGGGATGTAAATGGGAGCTTAAATGGCGCCATTTAATCCCACTGCTAGCCTAAATATCCGGGATTAGGTGGCGCCATTTATTGGTCCATTTACATCCCTATACCTACTCCTACCTCCATAGTTCTCTCTACAAACAAGAATCATGTGGCAAATACGAATAAATCAATCAATAGCTACAACGAAACAACAATTGAACCCATCGCCCCATCTATCTAGTCCAATCTACTCTACTTGAAGAATATGCCCTTCTTCCTTCCTTTACTCTTCTCCACAGCCTGCAAGATCAAAAACATTATCAATACCACAATACAGCAAACATAAACTTAGTGCTCCTTTACAACATATAAAGATCCAAACCAATTCAACACGACACGAAAATGGGACCATAGTCCATACCTTCATCCTGAACAGCCTCAAGATTAGAACAATGCTATCTCGTGATCTGCAAGATTCAAATAGTCCATAGAAAACAATTAGTCCTATTCTAACAAAATACATACTGCATGCATATACATTAGCAACGAACATTAATTGGGCAACGTCATTCTTCCAAGGCAAGGTTTCACGATTGCATGATACTACAAAATGCAACTCAATGGGCCGCTGCACGAATGCACTAGAATTTAAAACATGGACTTGGTCTCAGACTCACGGGGAACTCTCTGCAGGCTTCAGATTATACTCGGCACCATCAGCGGACTGGATCGAGAACTCGATAGGACGCCCATATGGGATGCTGATCTGTAAATGGAGTACAGGGTTAGTTGCCACCTCTACATACTGAAAATCAATGCAGTGCAGAATTCAGTTCATCATTCGAGAAATAATCCTATAAAGAAAACTAACAAATACTATCCACTGTCACACAAAAAGTGTTCGTTTTATGAGGTCCAGCCATTTCTATTAGTCAGCAAACCTACTAAACGAACTAAACCATATAATTACATAAGTAATTTTTGTGAAACTATGAAAGCTTTAAACTCCTTGCAGGCAATGCGAATTCTTCGTCATTTACAAGACAATGTCAACAATATTTTTAAATATTTTACCACGGAAGTCACACTTTTTTCTGATCAGGTGTCGTATAATCACAAACTAGAACAGAGTAATTTTAAAGAATGATTTTTTTGGAGCCATACAGTGGTAGCTTGCTGGAACTTCTCTGTGATAACAACACCACGCTGTCCGTTACACTTTATGCTGTAGCCTTCCCTCTTTATTGCCAATACTGCAGGTTCCCACATGTCTATGAATCTAACCTGCAAAATTAGGTTTTCATTGGTTATAAGGAATTCCAAAAGAAAGGTGCAGCAAGAATGCTTTGAGCCTTTGGCAAGCCACTAGAGAAACATAGAGAACATACTGGTAGCAGAACTTCAAAAGACACATGCCCAATTGAAAGAATTTTCTTGATAAGCTCCTTCATTTCAGGATCTGCACAAATAATTAATCAGCAACATGATTCTTCTAATATTTTTATTTTGCCGTACTAAAGCGGAACCATCAAAGAACTAAAGCATTATCTAGGAATTTTTAAGAAAGCATGGAGCTCGGATACTTCATCAACTAAAACACAACAGGCATGTGAAAGTTTACCCTATCTACGAAAGACACAATTATCTTCTCAAAAAACTCACCACAAGTAATTTTTCTCTGCTCGTTGGCATAAACCTTCACGATCTCCCCCTACAAACGAAAAAAATAAATGCTTCAGACAAAGTTAAATATCATGAGTGTCACACTGAAAAATTACAATGGTCAACATATTTTGTAGTTTCTAAACAAACAACAATGTCTGAATGTCTTCATAATTTATAAATGGATACAGATATAAACCTAACCAAGCACGTGAGTATAGGTACGATTTTCAACCTATACAAGATCCTCTGAACCAAATCAGACCAACTTATTGGTTCTAATGGGACAAAGTTCTACTTAAGAATGATCAGACAAGAAGATTTACCTTTCTTTTCCGGTCATCTAGAGGCTGGACCTCTATGGCTAGTAAAGAGTCCACATCGTCAGCAGTAACTAAATATGTGGGCTGCTTTGCACCTACATCAGGCAATGAATTTTTTAATAAATTTTCTCATAGCAGATAGCACACCAAGTAAAATACAATAAAATAAAAGCCTCCTAGCAACAGGTGAAAACATAATACCTTCTATGTACTTTACCGATCCATCTTCCAAATGGCGCACCCACTGTAGGCACAATTTTTTTCAAACATTGAAATTGTAGTGAACTAAGAACATGTTCAAAAGGACAGGAATCTGATAGATCAGAACATGTTGGAGCACAACTACAAAGCGCACCTCAAAATTGCAACTTGTGGTCCCGTTGATGGAATATCCACTTGCTTGAATTTCTCTTCCAGGAAAAGCTTCACCTGTGATTCTTAGCCCGTCTATGGCTGGCAGTGGGTCATCCTCTGCAGCTGCATATTCATGAAAAGTGTTCTTCACCATCAGAACTTAAGAATATGGAGAAGGAAATTGCATAAATCAAAATATGTAAGACCTTCGGAGAAAGATGAACTAGGCTCCTCGAGGACAGTAGGAAGATAAGGGTAAGGCAAGTTTCCTTCATCAAGGCCAGATGTTGAATCAAGTGGGCCTTCAGGACCCCACTCTGCAGGAGGTTCTTGTGAAATTTGGGTTTCGGCACCCTCTAGATTTTCTGATACATTGACATCGCTCTTAACAAGGTCCTTGAATGATGGGTTTTGATCCTTAGATTCAAAATTAAATCGTACAGCACGAGAATCACGCTCAGCTCCTTGCGCTTCAACATCCTTGGTAACCTGGTTGCTGTATAAAGAAGAAGAAAACAGATCCAGTAAGACAACCAACTTTGGCTTTCTGTATAACTAAAGTTGTTTGACTAACAAAACTGTGGTTTTCACTCAGGAGATCACGTTGAGCTCTTAATAGAACAACCGTCACCTGCTTGGGGGAGAGGTCCTTCCAACATTTTCATGCTCAGTGTTAGTTGAAGCAACCTCGGGTGAGATGACCTGACTGTTCTCATTCGCCAACAAGTCCCAATCACGTCTAGTGCGGACGGGAGAAGAAATTGGGGATTGTACATGAGAATATGCTTGTTGGGGCACGATCTCAAGGCTGGGTTGGCTCTGGAAATGTGGAGAGTTAGAATATGCATGCACTCGACGAGTAAAGGATAAAGCAGTATAGAGTCGTACAGAAGCAACCAATGCGTTTCCAGGAGGATGAGAAGGTGACTGCCCAGGACCAGTTGTATTATTTGAAGATTCAACACGCCAAGGAGTAATCTGGTACTGAGATTCCTTCAGTTTCTCCTGCACCATCCAAGTTTGCACAAGGCAACTTCAAATTCTGTGAGAAAATATCGGCACTAAGCTGTGAAGCATAAAAGGCCAACTACTGGCCAAGATGTAGGTCCGTGCTAGGTACTGTGTCAGGAGCAAAGTCGAACCAAAGCTCAACGTGACTCACCTCTGTAATAATGAGTTTCTCTTGCAAATGCGTAAATAAAACCTGCAAGGAAAAAATTTACAGTCTGAACACAAAGTAATGTAATATAGGGTCAGCTTTAAACCAAGCAAGGAACAAAACGGACCACGTAAGTTGAACGGCAATAATATTATAGCGAACATAAACCCATTAATACGTTTGGCTGGAGCAGCGCTAATTTTTACTTGAGCAAAGTCATAAACCTCTATGTTAGAAATAATAGATATTTCATGTGTGCTACATGATCTGTATGGTCAACATCACATCACAAACAATCCGTATTAGGCAAGTAGTTTAGCTCACTCTTAGTACACCAAAGATTTAATAAAAACTTCCTAGTCCAGGCTGTAGAGCCTTATTTGGTGAAAACTTGCAGAATCAGAGTCCAAACAAGCACAAAAATATCATGGCACGTACGAAAAGTGATACATACCTTCAGACTGCTAACAATTGATTGAGCATCATTAACAGAAGGCTGAAGGTTGTACTCTGACAGAAGAGGCAACAAAGAAGATACAAAAGTTGATCTCTCTTGATGTGCTGCCTATGGAATACAGAAGGAAGAATCAAGAGCTTATCACCAAAAGTAGACACACGATAGTCAAGAATATAAGGGGACTAAAAGCCCCACTTCTCCTATTTTCTGGTTGGTTCATATCACAGAGGTTCCAATTTTAGTTTGCTTATATACATATGCCATAAGAAGCCACTTAGACTTGGTTGGATGTTTTGTGGCGCGGAGAAGAGGTTCAGTTTTATCAATGTTTCATTTCACAGAAGAAGACTAGAGAAATATTTTAGAGAAACGCATTCAAATGGTTCTAAGCCTATAGTAAGGTTTGATAAAGCGCATGAGTACAGCATCAGTCCACCATCGAAATGTAATAGGCTCTCTTAATCTTTACCACGAAGTATAACGGTGAAGAAAGCTACCTGTAATGCATATGTCAGGCGGATGTTCTCTTCAATGATGTCTTGTCTGTAGGATAAGGCTTTCGATGCAGCATCAACCAAATCTTGTTGCTGCTGATCAAATGCCTGAAAATAATACATGTTATTTATAGAAATAGGCCGGTGTACCCAAACCGAAAGATACTATTATTTCAACCCTATAAAGTAAAGATACTTACCATTCGCATGTATGCAATACGTTTTTCCAAAACATGTTTGTCATTAAGAATCTTGGCTTCCTATCAGGAAAGACAAGACATGAGATCAGACACCAAAAAGGGAGAAGTGGAAGGGTGTTAACAAAGGCAACGATCATTTGTACTCATATAGTTACCTTCACAGAGTAGTCAGCGAGATGCCTTCTTAAGTGCGCAATCTCTTCTTCATGTTCTTTAACCTTGGCAAGGAGATCCTGCGGAAGGAACTGTCCTCATCACATACGTGTCGTGCCGGTACGGACCAAGCAAATTAATTATAAATAAATACCTGCTTCCAGATGATGTTTGAGCTCATCTCCATACCCTGTCCAGCCAAGTTGAGCCTGGAATCGTACTCTCCTTCTCTGCGGTGCCTGCAAGGAAGGAAATGCTCTTTATTGCATCACAGCTCTTCAGACAAAAAGATGCATAGTGACAGGATAGGTCTCAATTGACGTTGACCTAGTCGGCGAGAGGGAACGGGACGACGGGGTAGAGCGCTGGGATGGCACTGCAGCCTGCTGCCCTGACTTGAGTGTTCCGGGCATTTCGTTAGACCGCTTGGCGTTGAGATACCTTCGATTCATGGTGGCGTCCTGGTCTTCACGCGCACCAGCCCCGTCGCCGTCCGCGTCGCTGGAGTAAGCGTTCCCGTAGGCAGCCTTGACGGCACGGCCCTGTTCCAACGGCCCGGCGGGAGCAAAGGACGACGCCTGACTCGTAGCCTCCGACCTCTGGTATGTATGTAGCAGATAAAAGCAGAGCACGCGGTCCGTCAGAGCTAGTAGTAGATGGCAGCGGAATGAAAATGTAGTAGCGCTGGAATGAAATGAAGTATCTGAGCAGGAGAAGGGGATGATGATGATGATAATACACTCATAGAGGCTGTCATGTGGACGCCCAGTAGAGTATCCTGTCATTCATTTCAGGTGAAGATTGGGCTACAATGTGGATGCAATACTAGTGAAATCTGCATATCATCATGATTTGAATTGCAAGGCATTTATACTGCTGAGGTATGTATGCGTGGGCAGCGGCTGTGCTGGCCACCAAAAGTACACTGAGATTCGGTGGATCGGGCATGGACCCATTCATTCTACTAATAAGCAGGCGGTGTTGGCATGGATGGATGGATGGAGTAATGGGGAGGTGGACGACTTACGATGGTGTCGAGTTCGCGGGTCTTGCGCATCAGCTCCTCCTTGAGGCGGCAGTTCTCCTCCAGCTGCATCCAATGCAAGCGGGTGCGCGTGAGATTGAGGGGCAGAAAGGATTGAGTCGGAACCAACCACAGGGCAGAGGGAGGAGACGAATGGGAAATGGGATGAGTCAAGTCACACCTGCTGCCGGATGGTGGTCTCGGCGTCCTCGACGGCGCGCATGACCTGGAAGAGGTTGCTGGTGCCGGCGTCGGGGCCGGGGCCGGAGACGCCTGTGGCGGCGAGCCTCCGGGCGAGGTCGTCAGGGTCGGCCATACCGGCGATGGCTGGGATTGGGAGGTGGAACCCTAGGCTGCGCAGCTCCAGTGGAGTGGGAGTGGGGATGGATTCGCTCTACGTCTGCGGATGCAAATAGTATTTCATTTTCCTCCCGTTAATGGATGGAATCAAGATCCGTGGAATGGAGTGCAGCAAATCTAAGCACTCCGCTACCACTAGACTGTTTATATTCTCCTCTAGTTTTAAACGTTTGAAATTCAAGCAAGTGTTTTACTATATTTACAAAAATATAATTGTACCAAGAGCATAGAATTTTTTTTTGTTTCTTTAATTATGCTATTCAGGATGAACATTGCTCCCGCCTTGTTGCTCCCGCCAACTGGAACAAGGCGGAAGCCGGATTCGGGAGTGCAAAATTGCCTAAATATGTAACAAGCTAGGTCAAAAGAAGCCGGCAGAAGAGAATCGATCGATGTTCTCAGCTAATTCTGTGGGGTTTGAACATCATCCATTAATATTTTGTGATTCTTCACAACAACCTCGCCGGAGCGGAGGGCGAGGGACCTAGACGCGGGCCGCAGCCACCCGAAGCGTCCCATCAACGACGCCGCCGGCTACCGTAGGCTAAGGAATGGCGGCGAGAGAGGAGGGGGAGGGAAGGAGAAGGGACGGCGAGGGCTCGGAAATATGAAGCCCACGAGTCAGGCCCAACATGCAAAAGTAAAAAGCGTGAAGGAAAGCCCTCTTTTTTTTTGTGGTATCGTTCAAATTGTATTATCAGAAATCAAAGAAAAACACGTGATATCGGCACTGAAACCCCCACACCTGTGGGGAGCGAACTGAATTCGTCTTGCAGGATGGAGTTCTGTTACTCAACCACATGATTATTCTGTAGCACCATTATGTCTGAAACCACAGAAAGCCGCACCCATTGCTGCAACTCAAATTGCAATCACCTCAAAATAACACTTACCTACCTTATCAAACTGATCCAAAACGTGAACGCTAGTCTTTTTGGTCCACCGTGCACTGTGATAGTCCTCAAGAACCCACACGGAGAGTTTGTAGCCTTCCTCGGCGTCTATGTACCAAATGTGCAGGAGTCCCTGAGATGGCCCTATCATTGAAGTTGGAGCACGACCGTTGCTGGAATCCAAGGCATTCGGAAAAGGAATTGTGTCCCTCAAGAACCCACACGGAGAGTTTGTAGCCCTCCTCGGGGTCTATGTACCAAATGTGCAGGAGTCCCTGAGATTGCCCTATCATTGAAGTTGGAGCACGACCGTTGCTGGAATCCAAGGCATTCGGAAAAGGAATTGTGTCCCATACCTCGCCCTTTGTGTCCGCTCTGACTATGCTTTCTTCGTCAGTCACCAAATGCAAAAGGCCATTGAGGAAGACACAATCTTCAGTAGCAAGAGGAATAGCTCCATATCTCCACCCTCTCCGGATCCATTGTCTAGCTTTCGACGTGTAGATCGCCACGCCACATGATCTTTTCCAGACGCGTTGGCCGCAAACACTTTATTTTAACAAACAACAGACAAACTAGATCAAATTAACGATAATAAAATTTAAATAAAATAGTTCATCTTCATACTAAAAACTAGCTCCTAAATCTACTGTCGTGTCACGAAGGACGGACACCGGGGATGAAGGACACCCCCTTTGTAGATTCGGTAGGGGCACGAAGGAGGCTGGAAGACGTCTCCCGGAGAAGTACCGCCGGCAAGCTCTCCGTCTCTCTCTCTCTCTCTCTCTCTCTCTCTCTCTCTCTCTCTCTCTCTCTCTCTCTCTCTCTCTCTCTCTGCGTGATGGCAAGCAAGCAAAGGACACAACGATCTACCCAGGTTCAGGCCGCCCGAAGGCTAACAACCCTACTCCTGCATGTCTGGATAGATGTGAGCATCATGGTGTGGCTACAATGGTGTCTCCGGCGAGGTGCCCCGGAAAGGGTTTTGGCGAGAGGAAGAAGAAAGGGCAGATCCTAGCCCTGAGGAGATCACCTCCCATCTCTTCTCTGCCCTAGCTATCTCTTACTCTGCCCTTGCTTGGGCTCTGCCTTGGATTCGTCCTCCTCTCCTCGTCATGACTTGGTCCTCCTTTTATAGACAAGGGGGTGCCACAGAGGTTATGCGAGGAGCGTGAGGGGGTCTTGGCGGGAAGTTCCCCCTCTCCGTGGTTGAGGTGGAGACGTGGCCTCTCCTCCTCCAAGTATCTTCCGCTGGTTTGGTGAGATCCCCGCTCTTTAGGGGAAAGTGAGGCGGGAAAAGGCTGGCACACCGCAGGTGGTGTCCCCTGCATGCGCCTTGCTTCCCGAGTCTTCTGGGCTCTTCTACCATCTTCTGGAGGGCGGTGGAAGCCCTAACTTCGTCGGGTACAGCCTGGTACCCGAGAGAGAGTCCGGCTTTGCCGGGGTCTCGGGCTCTCGGGGTCCTCTTGCTCTTCCGGGGTGCGAGGGACCCCGGGGTCCTCCGCACCCGGCAGACTTGGCTCGTACGAGGGGTGCCCGCCAGCTTTGCATCGCGCCTTGGTCTTGTCCATCTTCGTGCTGGGCCCACAGGCGGTGGACTCGCTTTGGAGCGCTAGGGGAACCCCGTGTTCCACTGTTGCGACATCTACTCTTCCGAGACAGAGAAGGGAGCGACGACATCGGGGCCACTGTCGTCGTCATCCTCCTCGTCGTCTTCTTCATATTCATCGTCCTACTGCTCAAAGGGGTCTCGTCATCCGACACGCTCTTTGGTGCGGGCAGGTCGTCAAGCCCGTAATCACGATGCAGCCACTCGATCTCTGATGGAAATTCTGTTTGCGGGATAGAAGAAACACTGGCCTCGCCGTCGCTCGACAAAGACGACACACCGCTTTGCACTTCGTCTTCGTCTCAAACTCCTCATAGGAGGCGCCGCTGTTGGAGTACCTTAAAGGCTCGTCCATGGCTGGGCAAGCAGAAGAGAGAGGCCTAGCTATGCGTGTTTGCATAATGAGCACGCTTTGGTTTGCAGAAGAGAGACAATGAAGAAAAACTAGCAGCGGGTGGCTGGAGAGCTCGAGAAGAACATTATTTATTTGTGCATTCTCGGCGAACGGAATTTCAAAATTATTAGCCACATTAAGTTCCAGCACTTCGATTTCAGCGGTTGCTATTCTCAAGATCGTGGTTCATTTCCCACGACGGGCCTCAATACAATTAGCTGCATTTTCAGTTCTCGAACCCACCGGGAAGTTGCAACTCCAGAATTATATGGACGGACCGGAAATTATATTAAGGCCAAAAAAATAGCGGGAGAAGCCAAAAATAACCTCAGACATTTTTTATACAACCCGACTCCAGCGTACAAATTGTAAAAGGCTCCCATTTTTCATACCTGACGCATGAAATATCGTAGGCGGTCCAGCTTTTTTGCCCGGTCGCGACCATGATAGTATCAACGCCGGGCTTTTCCCACACCCGGCTAAGTGATTTTAGGAGACGTGTTTACATTTTGACCGACTCGGAAAATATAGGGAGTTGGCCTTTTCTTTTGAGACCAGATAACCAACCGGCTGAGGTGTAGGGTAAGGTAGTCTCTTCTCCTTTTAATTGCGCATACCGTCGGTTAGCTAGTAACCGACTCATTTTCTGGCATTTTTTCATTTGATTTCAGCCATGTGATTTGAACCATTATTTTGCATAATTCTTGTATATTGGATTATTACTTAATTCATTTGATTGTCCGTTCCGTTTGGTGCCCAGACAGTCACCACCCACCCACAAACCCTTGACCGACTCTTCCGCCGCCGCCGCAGCCGGAGTAGCGCTCTGCTCCGACCACCGCCACCAACGCCAGATCTGACTCAAAATGGCCATGCGCGGCGTCGACTTCAAGTGGTCCGTCCCCCTTCCCTCTATTGGAGATATGCCCTAGAGACAATAATAATTAAGTTTATTATTTATCTCCATGTTTATTATTAATGTTTGTATCTTTATGCTACAACTGTATTGGGTACTTGTATAGCAAATACAACGTATGCAAGAGGAAAACCTCCGATACACGTGTAGAGATATGAACGGAAAAAGAGTTCCTGGTCTTGTCTCTAAGACTAGCCTATCTTGTTGCTCGATGATCGTGTTTTCCTGATCATGGACTTTGTATAAGTCATTCAACTATAGGAGTGGATTATCGGAATGATAATCGCACTGAACCGACCCACCATATGATCTTGCTATGAGACAAATCGTCAACGATGAAATAGCGATTGATCATCTATTTAGTTATCATTAGCTAGATCCCTATGCTATGAGAATATATTGTGACCGCTTATTCGACACTCGAGTTTTGATTTCCACCAAACGTCTTGCAGTAACATGGGACTATGATAGGTGGCTTTTGGTCTTGAACTAGGATAATGTATTGGAACAGAGATCGTTCAAGAATGGCACTTACTCCTCCAGACGATGGAGAGATACATCCTCTAGGCCATTTCAAGTATTATTGTTGTCACCCAATCGTCTGGCCAGACACAAGCGTGATTTATCACGGGACAACACATATATACGGAATGAGAAAAGAGAATGATATTGGTACGAGAATAATATGTGTTATGATCGAAGGGTTTGATCACACTAGAGCACATTGTCTCAATCTCGAGATATCATTGGTATCGTGTACGTAACGGGATTAAGCGTAATGAGTAACGCACAGGCTGAGAGAAAATCTTAGAGACGCGATTAGAGCATATTCTGGATACAACTGTTCCAGAAGTAGAAGAAGAACATTCTCCTATGGAGAAAGATGAGTATGAAGTGAGTATGGTTATGCTTGACAGGATGTGTCCTAAGCTTAGCGACAGTTATCCACACTATCGCCCCTTCCGTCTTATGGAAGTTTTGAAAGTTTGGTTCATGTGCAAGTTATGTCTTGCTAAACGACAAACTCAATGGAGAACTTAGATCTTGCAAACTATCAAGCGAAAGCTCGATGAGGGAGCACAAGTTTAAGTTCTGCAAAATACTCAGGAACTTGAGGATATTGGGCAACCAATTCCAGGAAATCAAGTTGTTGACACACTTCCAAGATACTACCATAATTATACTACGCCTTGTGGCGTGTTATGAATTGATGGGAGTAGAGAAGACAGTCAAGGAAGTCTTCAAAATGCTCTTATCAGCTGAGTTGGATATCTATGTGCATCCTTGATGACAGCATCCTTCTTGCAAGACCAGTGGCAAGTCCACAAGAGGTATACGAGTTATACACAAGTTATTGACATAATCTCGACTCGAATATATTTTGGTATGTGAATACTGAAATTTTTCATGTTGCATGATCGCAATGTGAAAAGGGAAAGAGACAAGAGATTTAGGAAGAATTGGAGGAAGTGGGGAAAGAAAGGCACTTAATGCGCCATGATCACCACTATGTCTTCAATTCAAGTCAATGAAGAAGATTTACACTAGAACTTTAAATAAGAGTTATTTTCAGTTCGATCATTATGTAATGAATATTTTATATTCTGGAACAAGTCATTGTTCGAATTATAAAGTATGTGTGGGAATTCCAAGTTTGTGAATTCAAAGTTTTATCTTCTTTATTGTGATATGTCATTAATTATTTGTTTGTTAAGTCTTTATTGTTTTGATTCAAGTTATTACTTAAAGTTTTGAGTAATAATTAAAGTTAGTTTAATCTTTAATTTGGAGTTATACTTTTCGTTGGTTCTCTTTGAGACTCTTAAAGTTATCTCTAAATTAAATGGATAAAACTAAAATCACAAAGTGTCATACACTTGGAGAAATTCGAAATTCATAAAGTGCTAGGCATTTGATGAAAATCGAAATCCACAAAATGCTAGGCATTTAGTAGACTCGAATTTGGCAAAGTGCTAGGCACTAGTAAATTTCGAGATTTACATAAAGGAGTGGAATCTACCCATTAATTCAATTCTATTGAGACTTAATATGAAGTTGCATATTAATGAAATAGAGTTAATGAAATTATTGAAGTTTCAATGTTTCATTAATTCAGTGGGAGAGTGTGAGAATCAAAATAAAGGAATCAAAGGAATTTGATTAAAGTTAAAAAAAGGACTTAATAAAATATTGTAACATTGTTGACGAAGGAAAGTTTTTCTTAGTCAAATTACTTGTGATGGATTTTGGTAACTCGAAATCATCATGGTAATAAAATCTTTTGCAAGATAAAGATTAAAAGGAAATGTTACAAAGTCTTGCTTAATGTGTTGTGAAATTAGAATTCCAAATTACCCACTAAAGTAAATAGATTATTTTGTTTGTATTTTGGGACCTATATCAATTTTAACTTAGAGTTATTTTGATAGTAAGTTCCATATTTTCAATTGGATTTAAAGTTTGAAGTTCGAATTGAAAATGTTTTGCAAAAGTCCAAAATTGTTATTTTGGCAAGTGACTTCCACACATAATTCTAAATGCTTGTTGACTTTAGAATTGGAGAAAAGTGTCTTCTCATGAAGAGAGAGTGGAAATCATAATACTAAATTAAGACTGAGAGTCTTTGGGCAAGTGTTAGAATGAGAAGGAAAACATGCAAATGTTTCCATATCATTACTTTGTCCAGGAATACATGTAAGGCATACATGGTTCGAATTAAGTATTAAAGAAAAATCATGTGAGGAATTTGATGATTAAATCACTAGGTGATTGAAATCATTTAAATGTCCAGGAACATGATATAAGCAAAACAATTACAAGCAAATAAGGAACATTCATTAATGACATTTGTCATAAAAGGAGTTCAAGAAAAATTCATGAGACTCCAAGATCCAATCTTGAGAGTTGTTTGGATGTGATGTAAAATCATGTGCATGAATATTTCATAAAGAAAGGACAATATGAATATCTAATATTCATAAGCTAGTCTTGATTAAAATTGTTTTATCAAGGACGAATAACTGATAGTGAGAAGTTGCAATACTTTTCATATCAATTGCTTGATGCTGTTATTGAACTAAAGTAGCAATATTATTGCTAAGTAATTATTTGGATTATGAATAATCTAGATAATTATATATGAATGTTTGAAGTCAGTCGTATTAATGAGTAAGAATTTCATTCTTTTCATTATATAAATCGAAGGGACTTAAAAGACAGTGGGAGCTGATATTATATTTATTGAATAAGGCTAGGCCGAATTAATAAATATATAAATCTCGTGATTTAAAGAGTTTAAATAAAAGGTCAGAAAATGTCTTATTAAAGTTTTGTCTCTAAGATAGAATTTAATAAACATGAGTATGAATGTACTAAAGTGCAATTCTGAAAGGTAATTTCGAATTGTGTCTTGAGTCAAAGAAATTTGATCAAGAATTCATAGCGTGATATTTGCAAGATACCTTGACCTTCGTAGTCCTGGATGAGCGAATAGAGAGGAATAAGATCAAATCATATTTAATGTGATTTTGCTTATCTCATTGCTATATATAGTACATAAAGCCGGAAAGTTTCCAAAGTGCTAAACTTTTATAAAGTTTTGCCACCGGCGTTAATGAGAAATTCTTAAAAGGATATTCTCATAAGAGCAGTTAATTAAGATTGTAATTGATCATATAAAGGTTTGGTAAAAGAACCTGATGGTGAGATTACAAAAGAAAACACAAGGTGGATTTTGTAAAGCTTCAAATAGTGTATAGAGAAGTTACTCATATATATTTGTGGTGGAATTATGAAATCTTAATCTGATAATTGCAATTTCAATTGATAAATACTTGGTGTTTTGATTTTATCAAAACACATGTATCTTATGAGTGGATTCTACAACAAAGATAGTTTATCTATCGAGGATAGTTGCGTCATTGATGTGAGACGTCATGATAAGCAAGTTATTGGATGAGTCATTACTCAGGTGAGGTTTCTATAAAGATGGTATGATAATATCAACCGGGTATTATTAATGCTACTACGGAACCGGAAAGCCCATATCCAATTCCTAATAAATCCGACTTACATAGTCAAGTTTGGCATGTGAGGTGATAAATAAAGTTTATGAACTTTGGTTGGATCAAAGTGCGGACACAGTTTCAGATCCGCATGCGAAAGCGTGAGTGGCACCTTAGTTCCATTTGGTGTCATGTCATCATGCTAACTAGAATCATTATTGTTTCTAGTGCAAGTGGGAGACTGTTGGAGATATGCCCTAGAGACAATAATAATTAAGTTTATTATTTATCTCCATGTTTATTATTAATGTTTGTATCTTTATGCTACAACTGTATTGGGTACTTGTATAGCAAATACAACGTATGCAAGAGGAAAACCTCCGATACACGTGTAGAGATATGAACGGAAAAAGAGTTCCTGGTCTTGTCTCTAAGACTAGCCTATCTTGTTGCTCGATGATCGTGTTTTCCTGATCATGGACTTTGTATAAGTCATTCAACTATAGGAGTGGATTATCGGAATGATAATCGCACTGAACCGACCCACCGTATGATCTTGCTATGAGACAAATCGTCAACGATGAAATAGCGATTGATCATCTATTTAGTTATCATTAGCTAGATCCCTATGCTATGAGAATATCTTGTGACCGCTTATTCGACATTCGAGCTTTGATTTCCACCAAACGTCTTGCAGTAACATGGGACTATGATAGGTGGCTTTTGGGCTTGAACTAGATAATGTATTGGAACAGAGATCGTTCAAGAATGGCACTTACTCCTCCAGACGATGGAGAGATACATCCTCTAGGCCATCTCAAGTATTATTGTTGTCACCCAATCGTCTGGCCAGACACAAGCGTGATTTATCACGGGACAACATATATACGAATGAGAAAAGAGAATGATATTGGTACGAGAATAATATGTGTTATGATCGAAGGGTTTGATCACACTAGAGCACATTGTCTCAATCTCGAGATATCATTGGTATCGTGTACGTAAGGGGATTAAGCACATTGTCTCAATCCCGATGTCACTGGGATTTGTTCCGGTGAATTATAAGTTAGAGAGAATGCGGACATCTAATGTCCCGGGATGACATGAATGGTTTCTATCATCAGCGGATTTAATCCGAGTACTTATAAAGAAGGAAATATTGTTCCGATAGTTTTGTCGGCGGATACTAGGTATCCCGGTTCATATAAATATGAGTTATATGATAAGTAATTAATTCCAGGAATTTTCTGTAAAAGGAAATATTCATTTAGGAATTAATTAGACAAAACAATTAATTATTTATTTAATTAAATATATTGGAAAATATAAATAAAGGATTTTATTTGGAGCCCAATAAAAAGGGGCTGCCAAGTGGGCTCATGGGGCCCACAAGGCAGCCGCACCCACATGGTATGTGGGGAGGGGCCGAGTCCGAGTTGGGGGGACTCCCCCTCCACGGCGGCTAGGGCGGCGGCCAAGGGCGGCCCCCCATGGCAGGAGGCGGGTGGGGGAGGAGTCCAACTCCTCCCTCCAACCCGAGTTGGAGTGGGGGAGGGTTTCCTTCCCCCCTTCCTTGGTTGGAAAGGCAGGTTTGGGAGGGAGGAGTCCTATTCCTCCTCCCAATTCGAGTTGGGGAAGGGGAGGGATTCCTCCCTTCCTTGGTCGGCCGGCCCAAAGGGGAAGGGCTTGGCCCCTTCCCCAAGTCCCTCCACCCCTTGGCCTCCTTTATAAGCAACCCCAAACCCTAGGGTTTGAGACACAATATTGCAAAGCTCTCTCTCTCTCTCTCTCTTGTAGATCTCATGTGTTGAGAATTAGACGTCTCTAATCTTCTCATATAGATCTAATCTAGTTGATTAGATCTACCACCTAAATTACGCCGCAAGGCTGACTCTCTTCACCACGTGCTAGTAGCTAGGCGGTGAACGCACGTGGTGGGTTGACACGGTGTATGTGTGGATACCGCTAGAGCGGGATTTGCGCAAGTAAGTTCATTGGACAACGGAACAACTTCATCAAGGCCTACATCAACGTCGACGCACGGCAACAATCTCACCTCCCGGCATGGACGTGAGATCCTTCATCAGGCTACACCGACATCTACTTCGACAAACACAAGATCTTCCGCAAAGGTGTTTGTAAGTATCTTGATCATCGCATTATGGGGTGCAACATATCTTCATAGAATAGATCTTGGCGGTAAGGTTACGGATAAAATTTTAAAGTTTTCCCCGCAACCCAATACCCTCCCCTGCTCCTCGATTTCGATTGCTTCCCGTCGATAACGGAACATTCGACCGAGGAATGAGAGGAATCAGTTACCACATACAAGGAGGAGGGTACTATAAACTTTGCTCAGTGTCATATAAGGTGTACGGACTTATACCCGTCCATTTTTCATATAGGGAAAGAAATTTTAAGAAGAGTTCACCTAGGGAGGAAAACTTTGTTCAATGTCAAATAAGGAATATGATTTTAAGGGAGTGGCATATAAGAAATTTTCTCATAAACATATATCTTTACTATTAATTGGGAGTTCAACGTACATTCGTAGTCCCTCATGTTTTCTGCCACTATTTTCTGCAATCGCATGACCGCACGATCTGGATCGAGCGGCTCTCCCTCCATCGCCCACTCGCCCCGTGTTCAGCCCCTCTGCCCTGAGTCTCGCACCCGCAATCCCCTCTGTCGCTGCTTCCCCTTCCCGTCGTCCCCTGGCGATAACGCTGCCGCCACCAGCAGATTTCTAACCTTTCGGAGAATAAGCGCCCCTCGGTGCTCTTCCATTGAGGACAGGATTCGGTATCCAGCGCGCCTCTCCCCAAATCCCCATCGCCGCCATGCCGTTTGGCCTTTCGCCGACAAGAAGGAGTGGAGGAGGTCACATCTTCGAATAAGGAGAAGGCGGTGCCCTTCTCAAGGACCTCGGCCTCCACCGCGTAGCCACCCCTTGTCAGGACTCGATGGTCACCGATAGCTTCATCGATCATCAAAGGAAGAAGATTGGAGCTCGGGTGCTCAGAAACTACTGCTAAGGAAATAAACTGATAAATTGGAAAATAACAAGTAGATAAATTTAGGTTTTTGGATTGCTTGATCCTCCCAACCTCCCCACCTGCTTTTTATATCGGAAAGCAGGCTCAAGCAAATTACAAACATGCCATGATACTACAGAGTTACATCGGTATGAAAGAAGGGTAAAGTGGTAAACTTCCTTTGTAGCATCTAGGCCGTCTGATCTGATGAATCTTTTTGCAAGCATCCTGACCGTTGAGTGTTATCTAAGATAGCAACAGTTAACTGAAGATGGATGATGACGTGAAAGACACACGTTCGTTGGGAACCCCAAGAGGAAGGTATGATGAGTGCAGCAGCAAGTTTTCCCTCAGTATGAAACCGAGGTTATCGAACCAGTAGGAGATGAAGACACTTCTGAAGGTGTCAACTGCGCCAAAAAAAAGTGTTGTTGATGGGGTTCTGACGGTTGACTTGGAACCTGCACACAACACAACCAAAATACTTTGCCCCAACTTAACAGTGAGGTTGTCAATCTCACCGGCTTGCTGAAAACAAAGGATTAGACATATAGTGTGGAAAAGGATGTTTGTTTGCAGAGAATGAAAGAGAATAATGATTGCAGTAGGTTGTATTATCAGATGTAAAAGAATGGACCAGGGTCCACAGTTCACTAGTGGTGTCTCTCCATAAAAGATAACTAACATACTGGGTAAACAAATTACAACTGGGCAATTGACAATATTGATAAATGCATAACAATGCATGTACAAATTATGATGGTACAATGAGATCTACTTGGGCATTACAACAGGGTACACAGACCGCTATCCAGCATGCATCTGTGCCTATATAGTCCACCTTCAGGTTAGCATCCGCACCCCTTTCAGTATTGAGTTGCAAGCAACCGACTATTACATTAAGTAAAGTGCATAATGTAAGCAACACAATTATCCTTAGACAAAGCATCGCTGTTTTACCCCTAGTGGCAACAGCACATCCACAACCTTAGAGGTTGCTGTCACTCCCCCAAATTTAATGGAGACTGAACCCACTATCTAGCATAAATACTCCCTCTTGGAGTCACAATCATCAACTTGGCCAGAGTATCAACAAGCAACGGAGAGCATGCAAGATCATAAATAACATGTATATGATAATTCAATAATCAACTTGACATACTATCAATATTCATCGGATCCCAGCAAACACAACATGTAGCATTACAATAAGATGATCTTGATCATGATAGGCAGCTCACAACATCTAAACATGATGGCACAAGAGGATAAGACAACCATCTAGCTACTGCTATGGACCCATAGTCCAAGGGTGAACTACTCACACATCACTCAGGAGGCAGGCATGGCGATGTAGAGCCCTCCGGTGATGATTCCCCTCTCCGGCAAGGTGCCAGGAAGAGCTTCAGAACACTCCCGAGTTAGGGTTGACGACGGAGGCGGTTCTGGAACTTTTCGTGGATAATGGATCGGGTGTCTAGGGTTTTCCCGAAAAGATGAATTTATAGGCGAAGGGCAACGTCGGTGGAGACCCGTGGGCCCCTCACCACGTGGCGGCGCGGCAGAGGGGGGGCGCGCCGTGGCATGGTGAGGGCGCCTCGGTGCCCCTCTTCGTCTCTCCTTCGGTCTCCGTGTACGTGACAGAAAAATAGGACCATGGGCTTTTGTTTCGTCCAATTCCGAGAATACTTCCAGAACAACTTTTCTGGAATACAAAAATAGCAGAAAACAGGAACTGGCACTGTGGCATCTTGTTAATAGGTTAGTCCCAGAAAATGCATAAAAATGCTATAAAGTGTAAATAAAACATGTAGCAATTGGTATAAAGTAAGCATGGAACATCAGAAATTATTGATATGTTGGAGACGTATCAATGGACAATGTCGAATAGCAGACAGGAGGGTCCTGACAGATCCCCCCTTGAGACAAGACTTCAGGTCTTGAAAGAAGGAAATGTAGCTTGGATGAAGGATGCGTCTTCCCAAGTAGCATCCTCATGTGTCATGTTCTCCCAGTGTATCAACCATTGAGGAACATGGATGTCGTACATACCATTGCTGCGGGGTATCTGACGGCGGTCGAGAATGGCAAGAGGAGCTACTTTGATCTTTCCGTCTTCTGTCACCAATGGCAGTTTGGGTCAGGGATCGCATGTTCCACAGATGCTTCTTGAGTTGGTTAACATGGAATACGTCATGGAGTTGAGCTTCAGCTGGTAAATTTAGTGTCGTGGTGGGATCACGGCAGATGCCATGGGTATGGCTTAGTTGGGGCCGAATGGTCGTTGGGGGAATCCGACGAGGGTTTATGCACTCAAGACGTGCACAAGCAAGAACATGCAAGAAACCACAAGAACATGAACAAGAAACCAAGAAAGCCAAGAACACAAAAGACACCACGATGTACCCAGGTTCGGGGCCTTCGTGAGGAAGTAAAACCCCTACTCCTGCCTTGCCTCTCTCAATATATCAGTGTGGTTCTCAGGTACAAGGTGCTCCTCGAGCTGTATGTTGCTACCAAAGTGAGAGCTCGAGGTAGAAGGTGAAACTACGAAGGGGGAAATGAGCTAGGGTTTTTGCCGTCCCTCCCTGGAGGTAGAGATGCCGCATATATACATAGGCCGAAGTACAGTTTTACCCCTGCCTACCGCTAACAATGGCATGGCCAAAAGGTAGAAGACAAGCCTCTGCCTCCTGCCAGCTCAACGGCCGGACTGTCAGGCCGGACATGCCTAGCTTTCCTCTTCCGGTCATACTTCAGTAGCCTGCCGAGGTCTAGCCTGTAGACCTTTCCCGAAATGGCCAAGTCAGCTCCTAGGCCCCCGAGCTTCCGGGAAACCCGTGGACGGACCTCGCCGTCCTCTGAAGCCTCGGGCTACGAGCTCTGCGGCGCCCGTGACCTCTCTGACATGCCTCGATCCTTGCTGCCAACCTCGGATAACACTCCGTATCCTATACCTCGGCAGAGAATACCTTATTCCTGTGGTAACTAGCTGACTGCCCCGAGGTTGATACCTCGGAGGATATACCTCGGAGAATATACCTCAGACGTACACCTTACGTCGGATGATGCCTCCTGCGTCCTTGCTCAATTGTCACCTCGGACAGCTTACTGCCTTAATCTTGCATGTCTTTACCTCATCTTTACCCTACCCGGGGGTAGCCCCCCGACATTTAGCTTTTAAGCTACTTGGCCAATCTTTTGCTGCACACGAAACGGACCATACCACTTTGAGGTTAACTTCAATGCATTCCGTAAACCCAATGTTGTTTCTCTGTAGGGTTGCATCTTCAGGTAGACAAAGTCTCCTACTTGGAAAGATCTTTCAGTTCTGTTGGTGTCAGCATATTTCTTCATGCGGTTCTGTGCCCTCGAGAGATTTTCTTGCAGTTTATGTAGCATGTGCTCTTTCTCATGTAGTGTCAGCTGGACGATTCATCCAAGTTGCAAGGAACCGACAGGTGGTGCAGCAGGGGTGGAGAGTACTCATAGAGGGCTTCAAAGGGTGACATGTTGATAGCTATGTGATAGGAGCAATTGTACCACCATTCAGCCGCAGCAAGCCAGTTCATCCACTTTTTGGTTCTTGAAAAGCCATGCAGCGCAAGTACTGTTCCAAACATTGGTTAACACGCTCTGTTTGTCCATCAGACTCCGGATGGTGAACAGAACTATAGTTCAGTGTTATGTTCATTGCAGCAAATAACTCCTTCCACAAATTGCTGGTGAAAATCCGATCTCTGTCACTTACTATACTAGCAGGAGGACCATGCAGTTTGATGATGTTTTCCATCAGAAGATCAGCTACTTTGTGTAAAGAGTATGGATGGGAGATTGGAATGAAATGAGCATACTTGGTGAGACGGTCTACCACCACAAGGATTACATCTTTCCCTTGGATTTGGGTAAGCCTTCAATGAAATCCAAACTTATGTCTGACCATTTTTGTTTGGGAATCGGTAAAGGGCTCAATAGTCCTGGGTATGGTACTTTCTCATGCTTGGACAGCTGGCAGGTAGGGCACTCAGCTACTGCAGTTGTGATGAACTGTTTCATTTGAGGCCAGTAGAACACCTTTTTAATTTTGATGAGTGTGACACGCATTCCAGAGTGACCACCAAATGAAGATGAATGGAAGGTCTGGAATAGTTTCATCTTCAGACTCAGAACATCATCAATGTAAATCCGATTCTTGTATCGGATGATACCACCCTGCAATTTGAAGTTCGGGGTACCTTCAGGTTGAATAGCCAGTTTCTGTAGTAGTTCACGACAGTTGTTGTCTTCCTCGTAGGATGCAGTGACTTCATCAAGCCAATTTGGTATTGTTGTTGACACACTGTGACTGTGAACAGTACTCTTGTGTTGCTCTTCTTGGAGTCATCTTGAAACAGACGAGACAGGGCATCAGCCATTGTATTTTCTGCTCCTTTTTTATACTCAATTGTGTATGTGAATTCCAACAGCTTCAACATCTGTTTGTGTTGGATTCCTTCCGGCAAGCGTTGACTGCCCAGATATTTCAGACTTTGCTGGTCTATTTTAATTATCACCCTGTTGCCAAGAAAGTAATGGCGCCATTTTTTGAGAGCTTGCAAGATAGCTAATGCTTCTTTCTCATAGATGGATTCTGCAGCCGCCTTGGGACCTAAGCATTGACTAAGGTATGCTAGTGGTCTCCCTTCTTGCATTAGAACAGCCCCTATACCTGATTGGCAAGCATCAGTTTCCAGCACAAAGGGCTGAGAGAAATCAGGTAATTTTAGTAGTGGTGGTGTAGACATGACTGTTTTCAAGTGTCCGAAAGCCTTATGTTGTTCTTCACCCCAATGGAAATTGTCCTTTTTGAGAGCTTGATACAGCGGTTGACATATCAATGCATAGCCTTTTATGAACCTCCTGTAATAGCCAGACATACCCAAAATCTGTCGCAGTTTCTTGATTGTATCTGGAACTTTCCATTTAACAATAGCAGCGATTTTATGGATCAGTAGCTACCCTTCTGCAGAGATGATGTGTCCAAGGTACTCCACTTGTTTCTGACCAAAGGTACATTTACTCTCTTTTGCTTTGAGATTATGTTCTCTAAGTTTTTCCAGGACTAACTTGAGGTGTTGTTTGTGTTCTTCCACAGACTGTAGACAAGGATGTCGTCAAAGAAGACCAAAACAAACTTCCTCATGTAAGATGCAAACACTTTGTTCATCAGAGCTTGAAAGGTAGCTGGCGCATTGCTAAGGCCGAAGGGCATGACCTTGTATTCGAAAATGGCCGAAATGAGTTGAGAATGTTGTTTTTTGAATGTCTTCCTCCCTCATGCGTATTTGGTGATATCCCGAACGCAAGTCGAGTTTGGAAAAGATTGTTGCACCATGCAATTCATCTAGAAGATCTTCAATGATGGGAATGGGAAATTTGTTCTCGATGGTTAAATCATTTAGACCTCTGTAATCAACACACAAGCACCACGATTGATCTTTCTTCTTCACTAGTATCACAGGAGAAGAGAACGGACTACTGCTTGGCTGAATTTCTTCGTTGTGCAGCATTTGTTTGATGATCGCTTCAATTGTGGACTTCTGACTTTTGGACATCCTGTAGGGTCTGATATTGGGTGGTTTTGCATCAGGAATTAGTGGTATGGAATGATATGTGTCTCTTTTTGGAGTCAGACCTTGAGGAGGGGCGAATATATCTGGGAATTCCTGTAACACAACCTGTAAGTCCTGGTGTACTGAATTTGTACCTTGAGCTGTTACTGTATCATCAGCATCTGGTATGTGGTATAAAAAATATCCTGTTGCATTATGTTCGAGTAACTTGCAACACTCTTCAGAGGAAATCAACAGATTTGTTTTCGGGACCAGACGATCAGTAAAGGTATGAAGCTTCTGTTCACTGGAAAGTGTGATAGTTCTGAGCACAAAATCGAATGTAACAGGGTTGTACTGCTTGAACCAATTAACACCCAGTATTATATCAGCTCCCTGTAGTTCCAAGATGCAAAACTCTATGCAAAAGTGAACTCCTTGTATTGTGAAGGTGCAGTTATAAGCCACAGATTCAGATACCAAAGTACCTCCTCCAGCTACAGTTATTGTTTTAGCTCGTACTTGGGTGAGAGGAATGTTATGCTTTACAGCAAATCTATAATCCATGAACGTATTTGTGCTGCCCGTGTCTGCTAAAGCAACAACATTTGTGTTCTTGAGGTGCAACAAGAGTGATATAGTGGAATCACTTGGAGATCCAATGTATGCAGCAGCTGAAATTTTCATCATGTCGATGTTGTCAGGCTACTCTTGTGGTTGTGCATCCGGTGCAACTGCCTGTTGTTCTTCCTGAATTTGGTTGCCATGCTCTTGAATATCAGGTTCATCATTAGGATCACCTTGCATCTGCATCACATTGAGCACTCTCTGCATGCCTTGACATCGATGTCCCAAGGTATAATTGTCTGGACAGTACCAGCATTTCCTAGGCTCTCTTGGTCTTTCTGCCATGTTCCTATTTCTGTTTTCATGGATGGGCATGTTTCTGTTTTGCTGAAACGCTCCAAGTGCAGCTACTGTTGGCCTTCTTATAGTGGACAGATAGGCTCGTTCATACACTGGCATACCAATATGCAGATATGACCGTAGTGGGTTTCTGTCCCGACACTGTATGCTTGATGTTCTCTTTCAGACCACTGACAACCCGATCCACAAAGAATTCTTGTGGCAAGTAAGTTTTGTCACGCTTCATCAGTGTCATCCAATTTTCATACGCATTGATGTAAGCGTCCACTGTTGTGACTTGTTTCAAATGCTGCAGTTGATCCATCGGGTCAACCGCTTGGTTGTCAGGAAACCTCTCAATTAGGACGTTGCACAGGCTTGGCCAGCCGATGGTTTGTAGGTTTAAGCCTGAGCTGTTGAGCCAAGTTTTGGCTTGTCCTCTGATATGTGCCAATCCCCAGCGCACCCTTTGTTCTTCTGGAATCCCCGCTAGTGCAAATATGTCCTCGCATTCCAGATGCCAAGCACGGGGTGCAGCTCCCTGGAACAGCGGTAGCTCGACGTGTGGCGTACGCAGCCGAGGTTCGGAATTGTGATGTTGGTTTGCACTTGGATGTTTTTCTTGAATATGAGGTGGTGATGGTGGTTGGGATGGCTGTGGTGGACGGTTTTGGATCTGATCTTGTGGTGGTGCTGTGGCATGCTGGATAATTTGGTGGTTCTGGTTTGGGTATTGTGGTTGTGAAAAGGCTGGGTTGTAGTATGGGTTGTAGTTTGGGTTGTATGGTGGAAATGGTGGGTAGTATGGAGTTGGAGGACATTGGTATGGTGGATAGTAGAACGACTGGGCTTGTTGGTATGGTGGTGGTTGTTGATAGTAGGATGGTTGTGTGAATGGGGAGGTGAATTGGGTGTGGTTTTGTTGTGGTGGAACAGTTTCGGTTGTGGTGAATGAGGCAGTGGGATATGCAGCTTGGGCATTCTGTCGAGAAGCTTGTGGTGAAGGTCGGTGGGGTAATTGTTTTGGTGTTAGTCGACCCAGTTGGGGCGGGAAGGGAGGGTTGTGGTTGCTGGCCGGAGTCGGAAGCTCGGTAATAGGAGAAAGGGAGTGACTTTGGAGTGGCGGCGGCGTGGAAAAGGGACGCCTTTGCGCAGCGGCGGTGGAGGTCTCAGCTTCCGTGCTCTGCCTTGTGTTGCTGTGTGGAGCAAAAGCCATAGAGGACATCAGGTTTGTGAGTTTGGTGATTTCACCTTGCAGAGATGTGAGCGCCGCCGTTGAGGTAGCCTCGTGGCGTTCCAAACGCTGGCCGATGGCGACGACCTCCTGGTCATGGCGGATCTGTTGTTCCCGGCGTGCCGCGTCTTCTTCGGCTGCAGCGGCCATGTACGCTGCTTGCGCTTGCGCCAAGATGGCGGCGGCGTCTTACGATTCTGCCTCAGCGGCCCGTTCGCACAAAGCTAAACGAGAACGGCGTGGTGGCATGGTTGAGGTAGAAGAAAGGTAGGGATTTTACCCTGAATCCGATGATCCAGGAACCTGGTAGAACTCGAACGCCGCTCGGATCAAGAAGAGGGCAGGGAGGGTGGGAGTCGCCGCGTGACCGCTGGCTCTGGTACCACCGTGTCAGGACCCGATGGTCACCGACAGCTTCATCGATCAGCAAAGGAAGAAGATTGGAGCTCGGGTGCTCAGAAACTACTGCTAAGGAAATAAACTGATAAATTGGAAAATAACAAGTAGATAAATTTAGGTTTTTGGATTGCTTGATCCTCCCAACCTCCCCACCTTCTTTTTATATCGAAAAGCAAGCTCAAGCAAATTACAAACATGCCATGATACTACAGAGTTGCAGCGGTATGAAAGAAGGGTAAAGTGGTAAACTTCCTTTGTAGCATCTAGGCCGTCTGATCTGATTAATCGTTTTGCAAGCATCCTGACCGTTGAGTGTTATCTATGATAGCAACAGTTAACTGAAGATGGACAATGTCGAATAGCAGACAGGAGGGTCCCGACACCCCTCCTCAGTGCCGCTAGAATCCTCCCCCATAGCGCTGCTTCCAAGGCCGGATCCTGACGGTAAGGCCAGCGACAAGAACCCGTAAGACGATCTCATGGTGGTACCATCCTGACTACTTCTCCTCCGGCATGGTTTGGTTATTGGACAAGCAGAATTGGCAAGTCCGTGCCTCTGTGGTCAGATCTCATGAGCTGAATTATGAGATGTTCATTTTTTTTGCTTTGTTTTGCTTCATCTGCATTTAACTCCTGTAGATTTCCATGTGGTTGGTTCGTGTAAGCAACATGTCTCAAGTGATTGTTTTGTTTCATCTGCGTTTAACGGTGTAGGATAGATTCTCTATTATGTGTGTGTTACTTTTCTTCTCATCGTGAACTTTTAAGCGCATATGCTATACAAAATGAATCATGCTCCTCTATCGCTGGATATCCAATCATGACTTTTCCCTGTATGTTTTTGCAGAGAAGCACCCGAAGGAGAGAAGCAGAAGTCAAGTGAAATAAAATACTGTTGTGAGTTTTCTGAACCACAAGCGCATATGCTAAGGGTGAGTACTGGATGACAGTATCATAGATAGAGTTTGGCTTGATGACGTGATTTACAAACTTGACGTAAAACTACATAAGGAAGTAATATAAAATAATGTCATATTTGAAATTACACAATTTGGTTTGAGTAGAGTTGCTATCTGAATACCAAAATACCCTTGATTCAAAAGCTATCCTTTCTGAAATTAGGTGTTTGTGCAGGAGGCATGCAATAAATTTGTATCCTTATAGTTGACAAAAAAATGGCAGCACGTGAGGGAGCTAGGTGGCTTCTGGAGAAGAGAAAAAGGTATTTGTCATGACTCAATGAGACTGTATGTATGTCGCGCAACAGTCATTTTGGTCGAATATATAACTACTATAAAACAAATTTGACCTTTTGCCGAAACTTTGAGAGCATCTAATAGTATCATGTTCTCTTATCTATCCTTTATTTGACTTTTTGTTAAAGCGAAACTGCAGTTTGAATTGCTAACATTCAGCGCAGTTTAGAAATTTGGGGCATTCTTAGATCTGACATTCAGCACGAGTGACTGGGGATTCACATGAATATTTGTAGCAATGCAATTAACTGAACTAGGTAGGATAACAAATAAAGAATTTGGTCGCATGGATTCTACTCGCACTACTGGAGAAAAGTCAGTACGGGCTACACCTAGAAGAAAATGTGCTACAAGTTAGTTAGATGATAATGTTTCTGGCTTCATTCGTTCAGCTTTTTACAAAAATCGTACATGCTTAATTAATTGTTTTGCACCATATTTTGATTTCTTTCGTTTTGCATTAGTTGGAAGCTATGTTCAGGAAATGTTGGAACTTCTTGTTGGTGGGATACAAAAATCAAGATACTCATTTTGTTATGGAGCTTTGGATTGTTAGTACCATACTTCTATAATACAATAACTACTCTTAATTGTGTACTTTTAATCTTCCTCCAAGGAAATTCTTTATTTCAAATATGAGAGTCAATCGAGTAGCAGAAATGTCAGAGAGCAGAATATATAATAAGCAGGTAAAAAAGTGCGAACTTGTTTTCATATGGTGCTATTGCTCCAATATACATGCATGTAGTAAGGCAGTGCTCAGATTACTGTACCGCTTGCCCATTTCAGTTAAAGCATTTTGATTATTTTACCGCTTAGATAACTGTATGATGTGTATCCTGAATGGTTCTCGCCTGAGTGATAATTGGCATTGTAAGAAGACAAAATAATTGGTGTATTTATTTAAGGGTTAATTTGATGTGCATTGTCAACACCCTAACAATTTCATTACTTTCTTCATTATTGTTGGAGATATGCCCTAGAGACAATACTAATTAAGTTTATTATTTATCTCCATGTTTATTATTAATGTTTGTATCTTTATGCTACAACTATATTGGGTACTTGTATAGCAAATACAACGTATGCAAGAGGAAAACCTCCGATAGACGTGTAGAGATATGAACGGAAAAAGAGTTCCTGGTCTTGTCTCTAAGACTAGCCTATCTTGTTGCTCGATGATCGTGTTTTCCTGATCATGGAGTTTGTATAAGTCATTCAACTATAGGAGTAGATTATCGGAATGATAATCGCACTGAACCGACCCACCGTATGATCTTGCTATGAGACAAATCGTCAACGATGAAATAGCGATTGATCATCTATTTAGTTATCATTAGTTAGATCCCTATGCTATGAGAATATCTTGTGACCGCTTATTCGACATTCGAGCTTTGATTTCCATCAAACGTCTTGCAGTAACATGGGACTATGATAGGTGGCTTTTGGGCTTGAACTAGAATATGTATTGAAACAGAGATCGTTCAAGAATGGCACTTACTCCTCCAGACGATGGAGAGATACATCCTCTAGGCCATCTCAAGTATTGTTGTTGTCACCCAATCGTCTGGCCAGACACAAGCGTGATTTATCACGGAACAACATATATACGGAATGAGAAAAGAGAATGATATTGGTACGAGAATAATATGTGTTATGATCAAAGGGTTTGATCACACTAGAGCACATTGTCTCAATCTCGAGATATCATTGGTATCGTGTACGTAAGGGGATTAAGCGTAATGGTTAACGCACAGGTTCTGTTGTTCATTCACAACACAAGGGTGCCAGTACGAATGCCTAACCCACTGCTGGTTATTGTTTGGTAAGCTCCCAAACAATACTTTGTGATTGCTGAACCTTTCGGGTCACACACTTAAGTTGTAGGTCAATCTTTAATTGAGAGTAAAGATGTTGTTTTAGTGGGAATGAGATTGTGTCGGAGTAGCTCCGATGTCACTGGGATTTGTTCCCGGTGAATTATAAGTTAGAGAGAATGCGGACATCTAATGTCCCGGGATGATAGGAATGGTTTCTGTCATCAGCGGATTTAATCCGAGTGCTTATGAAGAAGGAAATATTGTTCAGATGTTTTTGTCGGCGGATACTTGGTATCCCGGTTCATATAAATATGAGTTATATGATAAGTAATTAATTCCGGGAATTTTCCGTAAAAGGAAATATTCATTTAGGAATTAATTAGACGAAAACAATTAATTATTTATTTAATTAATAAAGGGAATAATAATAGGCCCACCAGCCGAAACCCTAATGGGCCACGTGGCCCATGGGGGGGACAGCGGCGGCTTGAGGCGGTGGGAAGTCCCCCTCCAATCCGAGTTGGAGGTGGGGGAGGTCTCCTCCCCCCTTTACTTCTAGGGTGAGGCGGTTTGGGCGGAAGGAGTCCAACTCCTTCACCCAATCCGAGTTGGGGTGGGGGAGGGTCTCCTTCCCCCCCCCTTCCTTGTGTGGTTTGGCGGGTTTGGGAGGGAGGAGTCCTACTCCTCCCCCAATCCGAGTTGGGGAAGGGGAGGGACTCCTCCCTCCCTTCCTTGGCCGGCCGGCCCAAAGGGGAAGGGCTTGGCCCCTTCCCCAAGTACCTCCACCCCTTGGCCTCCTTTATAAGCACCCCAAGCCCCTAGGGTTTGACACACAAGTTTGCCTCCGTGCAAGTTCTCTCTCTCTTGTAGATCTCATGTGTTGAGAATTAGACGTCTCTAATCTTCTCATATAGATCTAATCTAGTTGATTAGATCTACCACCTAAACTACGCCGCAAGGCTGACTCTCTTCACCACGTGCTAGTAGCTAGGCGGTGAACGCACGGGGTGGGTTGACACGGTGTATGTGTGGATACCGCTAGAGCGGGATTTGCGCAAGTAAGTTCCTTGGACAACGGAACAACTTCATCAAGGTCTACATCAACGACGACGTACGGCAACAATCTCACCTCCCGGCGTGGACGTGAGATTCTTCATCAGGCTTCACCGACATCTACTTCGACAAACACAAGATCTTCCGCAAGCGTGTTTGTAAGTATTCTGGATCATCGCATTATGGGGTGCAACGTACCTTCATAGAATAGATCTTGGCGGTAAGGTTACGGATAAATTTTAAAGTTTTCCCCGCAACCCAATAGTGGTATCAGAGCCGATCTATGCGTTGGTATGATTTGATCTAGAGCACCAGTTGGTGTGAGCATTGCATGGTTCTTGCATTAAGTTTATTTTAGTTGCTTCCCAAAAGTTGTACATCATATTCCATGGCAGTATTGGCAAGATCTTTACGAACTTCTGGCTATCCGCGGACCTTCCGGCTGCTCCTAGTATGCTTGTTGGCGCCAACGATGTGCTTCAGTAGCTTCGGGTCTATACCCTTAGTTGTGGACGTTGATGTATATACGGATTGGGCCTGAGGGTTGGACGCCTCACGGGGGTCACGCGCACATGTGATCGTTTAGATTGGGGTTCTGCAACGTTTTCGTAATGTTGGGATCTCAATCACCCCGCAATGTTAATCTAGCAACTAGCCTAAACGTGCTTCAATACGTAGGTAGTGACGGTAATTCCGTAGAGCCTACAAAGCCACGTAAAACTTGCAAACAAAGCGTTAGATACGTCTAACTTGGTTTTGCAGGATTGTGTGCATGTGTTTTGGTATAGCTATTTTGTTACGGTGTCTTAACATGATGGTGGGAGCCAAAACAATTGATCGAGTTCGTCATCGACAATCAAGCGAAGAAGAGTTCGTCGTGGAGACCGGGAGGAGGCGCCGGCATTGCGTCGGCGACGTGTACTTGGCGAGTTTTCGGATATGGTAATTTTCCTTCGGGAATTTTGCCGTGACCGGGAACAATGAAGATGGTGATCCTCAAGGACGAGCGCCAAGGACTTCCGAGAATAACAAAGGCTATACCAAAGCACATGAATTATTATTAATTGCCTGTGATGTTTATCCTTTGTTGTTTGCACCTTGATTGCGCAGTAGTCGTTTATTAGGGTGAATCCTCAAATAAAATCAAGGAGATCGTGTTCTTACCAACCGTGGCACCGTCAAACCGGATGCTTGTTGCCGTGCGACCTGTATCCAGGAGTAATGTGTACCAAGGGTTCGGGAGGCGGGCGCGAACGTTCCAGCAGCCAGTGTCGGTTGGTTGTCTTGACGTCCAAGCATAACATATGAGTTCGGAACACATCCGTCGAAAGACGAACAGGAGTTGTAGCTGCTGCAACTAGCATAGTGCTTACCGTTGGCCGACGGACATGACATGTATCCATGCTTGCTTCGTAGGGCAATCGGGTCCTGAATCACTTAGTGCCAATCAGAGGATTATTGGACTTAGTGGGAGCATATCTTAGATTCATGTTTGATTGAATTAAAGTAGTGCATTAAAATTAGTAATAAACTAGAAGTCTAAATAAACTTGTTTTGTTGTAGAAGATGGATCCCGTTGAATATGTGCATAAAGATTAGTTGTTAAAATAGTTAACTGTGGGAAGCGTGATCTTTACGGATTGGCTTCACGGGCTGAGAGAAAATCTCAGTAGACGCGATTAGAGCATATTCTGGATACAACTGTTCCAGAAGTAGAAGAAGAATATTCTCCTATGGAGAAACATGAGTATGAAGTGAGTATGGTTATGCTAGACAGGATGTGTCCCAAGCTTAGCGACAGTTATCCATACTATCGCCCCTTCCGTCTTATGGAAGTTTTGAAAGCTCGGTTCATGTGCCAGTTATGTCTTGCTAAACGACAAACTCAATGGAGAACTTAGATCTTGCAAACTATTAAGCGAAAGCTTGATGAGGGAGCACAAGGTTAAGTTCTGCAAAATACTCAGGAAGCTTGAGGATATTGGGCAACCAATTCCAGGAAATCAAGTTGTTGACACACTTCCAAGATACTACCATAATTGTACTACGTCTTTGTGGCGTGTTATGAATTGATGGGAGTAGAGAAGATAGTCAAGGAATCTTCAAAATGCTCTTATCAGCTGAGTTGGATATCTATGTGCATCATCTGATGACAACATCCTTCTTGCAAGACAGTGGCAAGTCCACAAGAGGTATACGAGTTATACACAAGTTATTGACATAATCTCGACTCGAATATATTTTGGTATGTGAATACTGAAATTTTTCATGTTGCATGATCGCAATGTGAAAAGGGAAAGAGACAAGAGATTTAGGAAGAATTGGAGGAAGTGGGGAAAGAAAGGCACTCAATGCGCCATGATCACCACTATGTCTTCAATCCAAGTCAATGAAGAAGATTTACACTAGAACTTTAAATAAGAGTTATTTTCAGTTTGATCATTATGTAATGAATATTTTAGATTCTGGAACAAGTCATTGTTCGAATTATAAAGTATGTGTGGGAATTCCAAGTTTGGAAATTCAAAGTTTATATCTTCTTTATTGTGTATGTCATTAATTATTTGTTTGTTAAGTCTTTATTGTTTTGATTCAAGTTATTGCTTAAAGTTTTGAGTAATAATAAAGTTAGTTTAATCTTTAATTTGGAGTTATACTTTTCGTTGGTTCTCTTTGAGACTCTTAAAGTTATCTCTAAATTAAATGGATAAAACTAAAATCACAAAGTGTCATACACTTGGAGAAATTCGAAATTCATAAAGTGCTAGGCATTTGATGAAAATCGAAATCCACAAAATGCTAGGCATTTAGTAGACTCGAATTTGGCAAAGTGCTAGGCACTAGTAAATTTCGAGATTTACATAAAGGAGTGGAATCTACCCATTAATTCAATTCTATTGAGGAATTAATATGAAGTTGCATATTAATGAAATAGAGTTAATGAAATTATTGAAGTTTCAATGTTTCATATAATTCAGTGGGAGAGTGTGAGAATCAAAATAAAGGAATCAAAGGAATTTGATTAAAGTTAAAGAAAGGACTTAATAAAATATTGTAACATTGTTGACAAAGGAAATTTTTCTTAGTCAAATTACTTATGATGGATTTTGGTAACTCGAAATCATCATGGTAATAAAATCTTTTGCAAGATAAAGATTAAAAGGAAATGTTACAAGTCTTGCTTATGTGTTGTGAAATTAGAATTCCAAATTACCCACTAAAGTAAATAGATTATTTTGTTTGTATTGGGACCTATATCAATTTAACTTAGAGTTATTTTGATAGTAAGTTCCATATTTTTCAATTGGATTTAAAGTTTTAAGTTCGAATTGAAAAGGTGTTTTGCAAAAGTCCAAAATTGTTATTTTGGCAAGTGTTTTCCACACATAATTCTAAATGCTTGTTGACTTTAGAATTGGAGAAAAGTGTCTTCTCATGAAGAGAGAGTGGAAATCATAATACTAAATTAAGGCTGAGAGTCTTTGGGCAAGTGTTAGAATGAGAAGGGAAAACATGCAAATGTTTCCATATCATTACTTTGTCCAGGAATACATGTAAGGCATACATGATTCGAATTAAGTATTAAAGGTCATGTGAGGAATTTGATGATTAAATCACTAGGTGATTAAAATCATTTAAATGTCCAGGAACATGATATAAGCAAAACAATTACAAGCAGAATAATGAACATTCATTAATGACGCATTTGTCATAAAAGGAGTTCAAGAAAAATTCATGAGACTCTAAGATCCAATCTTGAGAGTTGTTTGGATGTGATGTAAAATCATGTGCATGAATATTTCATAAAGAAAGGACAGATATGAATATCTAATATTCATAGAGCTAGTCTTGAATAAATTGTTTTATCAAGGACGAATAACTGATAGTGAGAAGTTGCAATACTTTTCATATCAATTGCTTGATGCTGTTATTGAACTAAAGTAGCAATATATTGCTAAGGATAATTAGTTTGGATTATGAAAATAATCTAGATAATTATATTATGAATGTTTGAAGTCAGTCGTATTAATGAGTAAGAATTCTATTCTTTTCATTATATAAATCGAAGGGACTTAAAAGACAGTGGGAGCTGATATTATATTTGTTGAATAAGGCTAGGCCGAATTAAAAATATATAAATCTCGTGATTTAAAGAGTTTAAATAAAAGGTCGGAAAATGTCTTATTAAAGTTTTGTCTCTAAGATAGAATTTAATAAACATGAGTATGAATGTACTAAAGTGCAATTCTGAAAGGTAATTTCGAATTGTGTCTTGAGTCAAAGAAATTTGATCAAGAATTCATAGCGTGATATTTGCGAGATACCTTGACCTTCGTAGTCCTGGATGAGCGAATAGAGAGGAATAAGATCAAATCATATTTAATGTGATTTTGCTTATGACATTGCTATATATAGTACATAAAGCCGGAAAGTTTCCAAAGTGCTAAACTTTTATAAAGTTTTGCCACCGGCGTTAATGAGAAATTCTTAATAAGGATATTCTCATAAGAGCAGTTAATTAAGATTGTAATTGATCATATAAAGGTTTGGTAAAAGAACCTGATGGTGAGATTACAAAAACAACAAGGTGGATTTTGTAAAGCTTCAAATAGTGTGTATAGAGAAGTTACTCGTATACATATTTGTGGTGGAATTATGAAATCAATTTAATCTGATAATTGCAATTTCAATTGATAAATACTTGGTGTTTTGATTTTATCAAAAACACTTGTATCTTATGAGTGGATTCTACAACAAAGATAGTTATCTATCGAGGATAGTTGCGTCATTGATGTGAGACGTCATGATAAGCAAGTTATTGGATGAGTCATTACTCAGGTGAGGTTTCTATAAAGATGGTATGATAATATCAACCGGGTATTATTAATGCTACTACGGAACCGGAAAGGCCCATATCCAATTCCTAATAAATCCGACTTACATAGTCAAGTTTGGCATGTGAGGTGATAAATAAAGTTTATGAACTTTGGTTGGATCAAAGTGCGGACACAGTTTCAGATCCGCATGCGAAAGCGTGAGTGGCACCTTAGTTCCATTTGGTGTCATGTCATCATGCTAACTAGAATCATTATTGTTTCTAGTGCAAGTGGGAGACTGTTGGAGATATGCCCTAGAGACAATAATAATTAAGTTTATTATTAATGTTTGTATCTTTATGCTACAACTGTATTGGGTACTTGTATAGCAAATACAACGTATGCAAGAGGAAAACCTCCGATACACGTGTAGATATGAACGGAAAAAGAGTTCCTGGTCTTGTCTCTAAGACTAGCCTATCTTGTTGCTCGATGATCGTGTTTTCCTGATCATGGACTTTGTATAAGTCATTCAACTATAGGAGTGGATTATCGGAATGATAATCGCACTGAACCGACCCACCGTATGATCTTGCTATGAGACAAATCGTCGACGATGAAATAGCGATTGATCATCTATTTAGTTATCATTAGCTAGATCCCTATGCTATGAGAATATCTTGTGACCGCTTATTCGACATTCGAGCTTTGATTTCCATCAAACGTCTTGCAGTAACATGGGACTATGATAGGTGGCTTTTGGGCTTGAACTAGAATATGTATTGGAACAGAGATCGTTCAAGAATGGCACTTACTCCTCCAGACGATGGAGAGATACATCCTCTAGGCCATCTCAAGTATTGTTGTTGTCACCCAATCGTCTGGCCAGACACAAGCGTGATTTATCACGGGACAACATATATACGGAATGAGAAAAGAGAATGATATTGGTACGAGAATAATATGTGTTATGATCAAAGGGTTTGATCACACTAGAGCACATTGTCTCAATCTCGAGATATCATTGGTATCGTGTACGTAAGGGGATTAAGCGTAATGGTTAACGCACAGGTTCTGTTGTTCATTCACAACACAAGGGTGCCAGTACGAATGCCTAACCCACTGCTGGTTATTGTTTGGTAAGCTCCCAAACAATACTTTGTGATTGCTGAACCTTTCGGGTCACACACTTAAGCTGTAGGTCAATCTTTGATTGAGAGTAAAGATGTAGTTTTAGTGGGAATGAGATTGTGTCGGAGTAGCTCCGATGTCACTGGGATTTGTTCCGGTGAATTATAAGTTAGAGAGAATGCGGACATCTAATGTCCCGGGATGATAGGAATGGTTTTATCATCAGCGGATTTAATCCGAGTGCTTATGAAGAAGGAAATATTGTTCGATGTTTTTGTCGGCGGATACTAGGTATCCCGGTTCATATAAATATGAGTTATATGATAAGTAATTAATTCCGGGAATTTTCCGTAAAAGGAAATATTCATTTAGGAATTAATTAGACGAAAACAATTAATTATTTATTTAATTAATAAAGGGAATAATAATAGGCCCACCAAGGTCGTGGTGGGCCAAGGTGCCGTAGAGGGGGAAGTTCCCCCCATGGCCGAAACCCTAATGGGCCACGTGGCCCATGGGGGGACGGCGGCGGCTTGAGGCGGTGGGAGGGGGGAAGTCCCCCTCGAATCCGAGTTGGAGGTGGGGGAGGTCTCCTCCCCCCTTTCCTTCTAGGGTGAGGCGGTTTGGGGGGGAAGGAGTCCAACTCCTTCACCCAATCCGAGTTGGTTTGGGGGAGGGTCTCCTTCCCCCCTTCCTTGGCCGGCCGGCCCAAAGGGGAAGGGCTTGGCCCCTTCCCAGAGTTCCTCCACCCCTTGGCCTCCTTTATAAGCAGCCCCAAGCCCCTAGGGTTTGACACACAAGTTTGCCTTCGTGCAAGTTCTCTCTCTTGTAGATCTCATGTGTTGAGAATTAGACGTCTCTAATCTTCTCATATAGATCTAATCTAGTTGATTAGATCTACCACCTAAACTACGCCGCAAGGCTGACTCTCTTCACCACGTGCTAGCTATAGTAGCTAGGCGGTGAACGCACGGGGTGGGTTGACACGGTGTATGTCTGGATACCGCTAGAGCGGGATTTGCGCAAGTAAGTTCCTTGGACAACGGAACAACTTCATCAAGGTATACATCAACGTCGACGCACGGCAACAATCTCACCTCCCGGCGTGGACGTGAGATTCTTTATCAGGCTTCACCGACATCTACTTCGACAAACACAAGATCTTCCGCAAGCGTGTTTGTAAGTATTCTAGATCATCGCATTATGGGGTGCAACGTACCTTCATAGAATAGATCTTGTCGGTAAGGTTACGGATAAATTTAAAGTTTTCCCCGCAACCCAATAATTATTACATGTTTTCTCAATAAACTTCTAACTGATACCGGATATGGCATAATTGGCATGACAGTCCATTCCACGTGGGATTCAGAAGGTGCAACGTGGCTTACAAATGGTTTTATTTTGTGCATGTTACAAGTTGAATGATGATTTTACAGGTTTAGTAAGAGGTTTTATTTTGTCCACGTTACAAGTTGAATGATGATTTTGTCCATGTTACAAGTTGAATGATGATTTTACAGGTTTAGTAAGAGCAGGATTGAGGATGACTTGGAACCGATGCCAAGAAAAATGAGTTCTCTTATAGCAAAGACAAAGTCAATGAGTACAGGGGGATATTTAAATCTGGTGTTTGCAGGTGAATTGTGTTTCCTTCAATTTCCTGTAACCTTCATCACCATATCAAAATCTGATAACATTATTATCCCATGTCGTTTAGGTTTGTGACTACCAAGTGCTACCATATCTTCTGCAACGGTTGTATACGTAAGTTACTCAGAAACCATTAGCGAAGATGTCCTTCATGTAGATTAAGCTTCAACCCAACGATTTGAAGTTGATGTACTTATATATGATGCTGAAGTGGCAGTCTAGGACAAGTGACTTAATGCTGACTGTTGGGCGTGCTTGGTGGCATGAACCTTCAATCCGAAATGTAACTTAAGGCACCAAATTTCTATAGGCACACAAACCAAGTGTGACTTCTCGCTCCTCTGTGAAGTGCTGAATTTTCTTCTTGCTGGAATGGACGGTATCCTTTAGTTTGCATATTCATTTAATTTATTTATTTGATAGAACCAAGGAAGAGGGTTAGTGCTTCCAAAACATACCATAGATTGTATGATATATTTAGTCTTTAGATCCTTTGTTGTATTAGCTGATATCAGTTGGTCATCACAAGGATTAAGTAGCTAGCAGCAATATGCGCTGGCGTTGACTAACCCTACATGGATTGTTCTGATATTTAAAAAAACATTTCTTTCTAATTTTACCCTAATTTTTTGTCACATGCACAAGTAATTGTTGAGTAAAAGCAGTGCATTTTGGTTCAAATAGCACGTAGATGTACATATTAATTACTGATGTTTTCATGCATAGTGACTGGAATCAGAAACAAAGAATCCTCTTGGTGTACTATGCATCGAGGAGGTTTAAATGTCGGCTATGTTGTGTACAATAAATGTGCTATAAGGATTTTGCTTGTTTTGTGAGAGAAATGCTCAATTTGCGTGGGATACTTTAAGGGATTAAATATTTATTGGTTGTCATTCCACATCATAATTGTTCATTATATGCATGGTCATTCAGATGAAATGGGGGAATTATGTGCTGAAATCTTTACTATTAAAGGAGAGTCTGTGGTGCCCGGTGTCACACGTCCTATTATTTACGCAAACAATGCCACCGCAGTCAACCACTGGCCTCGCTCCGTGGTACGCTCCGATCCAACAGAAACGCTGATTTGTTGGAGATATTGCTCGAAGAAAATAAAAAGATTAGTTGAAGATCTCCCCGCACCGCCTCTTCTACTCCGCTAGCCCCTATCGCCAACCTCCCACGTCCGTCGCCGCCTCCCCATCCGCCCTCGATATCGCTGCGGAACTGCACCACATCCTCAGGATCCTAGCGCTGCGTGCACACAAATCATCACATGACTCCCGCGACAGTTGTTGATCTCCATCTTCCTCCTGCTCTCTCATTCCGCCGTCGTATCGCACATGCACTTGCGCGGTTCTCGTCGGTCCGATCTGGTAGCCCAGGCAATCAAAATTTGATTGAATTCGAACTTTCCGACGCTGCTTGGCTGGGGAGGGTCTAGGCGTACATTCTTCATGGTGATATTCGATAGGAAGGTGATGCCGATTGGGCTGTGCTACTCTTGCGCCTCTCTGCGCGCTGACTGCAAGCACCCCGTGTCAAGCACTCCCATAAGAAGCTCGCCCAGATCTTCCTCGCAGCACAGGTCAAAAGATCTCTCCTATAGTTATGATTATATTCTTTTCCATTCATTATCTCCTGAAAATTTGGAGACAATCGTATCATAACCTCCTGCCTCAGTTTGCTCAAACCACTATGCTTTTTTTCGTACTGTTTTTAATGAAAGTTTGCATTCCCATTTCCAAGTAAACGTGGTTTCGGAATAAATGGCGAGACCACCAGCAGGACTGAATGTCTGAATCCATAGCACCTGGCAAGCACAAAGTGTGATTCCCCCCTTCCTTCTTTCCCAGGTCCGAAAACACCTATCACGGTGGCAATATTTTTTTTCATGAGCGAGCAAGGGTGGTGAATCATTTGCATTTTCTATACTATATTTTTCCATGTCTCAAAGGTCGAGCTTTCATTCTGTCTTTTGTCAGATAAAGAGTGTGTATACGTTCGCATATGGATCCTCTACTAGGGGAGCAGTGACACGGCCGCGTTGTGTGGGGCTGGGAAAACAATCCAGAAGGCGATGGGTAGCAACATGGCTCCACCGGAGCCATTTGGAGTCCAACACGAGTAAATAAGGCGTAGCCAGAATTGTTCCTTGACCAAATCATAGCTAACATTTATATAAGCTCATATATCACCTTACTACGTATATTTAGGATTTCCGTAATACTCGGACAAGCAATCGCTGCTTAACTCTCACGACCAGTGAGATCTTTTCTCTAGGCAACAAAAGAGAGGACTAGCTAGCCGGTAATTTCATTTTATACGGATTCATTGTGCTAATTTTAAAAGTTCTGAGTTATCATCTAACATAGCTCTTAGAGATTTATCGATACAGTCCTTGTTTTGCTTTTCCATTATTACAGAATGGAGTGAATTCTGAAATATATTACTTAAATTAATTTTTGGCTGTTCAGCTTCAATAGTAACTCCTTTTGTTGTTTGTATTCTACCTTGCTATGTTGTATAAGATACTTTATATAGGACGTCAAACCTGAAAAAAGCAGAATTGTTGGCTCGTCGAGAACCATGGTAATTAAGCTGTCATGATATCTTCTCTACTTCAAAATGCTCCCTGAGATGCAATGTTTTAAATAGCTGGGTATTGCAAATAGTGGCATCCCTCCAAGACAGCTATAGCAGTGGCTAAATCGAATGTGGCTTTATAGACAAATTGTACATGAAATCCAAGACAGCTATAGCAGGGCTGTAGCCGGCTCTATAAAGTATCATGAGATGTTAGTTAACATGTCTCTTAATGTTTTTTTTTCTTCTGAATTCGACAATTGTGCAGGCTGTTGGTTCACGATGGGTTGGCCTTAAAGTTTTAACGATTACCCTTTCAAACGTGCAACATTAATTGGGATGTGGTTCTCAATTGTGCTATTTTTGGTCCATTATTTTGATGTGTGTTTTACATGAGATATTTCATAATTTCAGTTGGTTTTCTAAGGAAGTTTTTAGATGTTACTTGCTATGAATTAAATTTATTTGAAGCCCATGCATTGTATTCTCTCTTGGATTTTCTTTCTTGTAGCACATTCTCTTGTTCTCAGATTGTTTGATGGACAGTTTGTTGCACTATTGGTTTCATGCATCTTATTTTCAGAAAGCAGCTCCTCTTCTGTGTCATGTAGTTTGAGAGGAAATGGTGGATTTATCTTTGCGCGGATGATGAATAGGCTATGGTGCTTATGTGTGTTGTATGTTGAAAGGACAAATGTAAAGATCTGAGGACAAGGTGCTACACAGGAACATGCCTATTATCTCGACTGGGAGATTAAACCAGCAAGAGATATGTTTCTTGTCACTGAACATCATTCTGAGGCATGATTTACAGGATGGACAAAGATTTCAGGGATCACTCATGTGGCTGAGAATCTGCCTCTGTTTGCTTGCAGGCTCAAATCCTTTTGTAGTATTTTTGCCAAAATAATGGAAAAGACTTTCGTTTGCAGGTATTCATAAATGTAGGATGTAGTTCATAGTCATTTAGCTTTGTATGTTTGTATGCTATTCTAGAGATATTTTCAACCAAATGGCATAACATATATTTGTGTGCGTGCTTTCCACTCTAAGAGAACTTTGCGGACAAGCTTCAGCTGAATCTATCGTGTGATGGTTGTGGTTGTTTTAGGGCATGTTGTAAATGCAGGGACACAACACAGTTGTCTATATGGAGCCATAACGCTGATAGAGACCAGCAAAAGAAAAGGGTTATGTTGTACTTGTATGTTGGACATTCAGGAAGCAAGAATGTGTATTATCGTGCAATCTTTATCACATCTTTATTCAGGCATCTTTTTGGTCACAGATGAAGTTTTAATTTTACCCCATTGTTTCTTAGCATCCCTCCTAGCTACGATACCCAGGTATGTGTTTGTGGCTTTATGGGGTCAAGTATTTGTTTGTGCACAAAAATAGGTGTTGTCCATCTATGTTGAAAATACTGGTTCAGTCAAGGTCAGAATAAGAAAAAAGGGGTTCAGCCATCTTTTCTCATATTGGATGAGAATTGGTAGAAGCATCATTGTTTTCGTTTTATTTAACACACTGTATGAATCAAGTTATCGTCCTCGTGCCCTTTTTCGGCCATCCCTCCTCGATCTTGACCCAACGCATCGGCACTGCATCTTCTCCATCGCCAATACCCACCACGCCACCATTGCCATTTCGAACGAATGTTGTGTTGCGTCATTTGAAGGTAGCGTCTCAAGCCTGCGCCCGTCTATAGTGAAGTATGACGCCTCTCCTAAAGGATTATACGATCTCCACTACATCAGCTTTTGGATAACGAGAATATTCCGGTGTAATGGGTAAGTATACACTTAAATTTTTACATATGTCATGTGCAACGAGACTTTTTTCTTCACCGTAGCAATGCACGGGCAGTCAACTAGTTAATTTAACTTGAGAGTTAACTATTGTCTATTTTGCTTAAGTTTTGTTTTGGTAACACAATTATCATACAAGTTTCCGATTCTGCATACAAGAGAGAGAGAAAGAGTCCACAAATATAGTGATATACTTCGGTAGGTACATACATGTATCCTTCCTTATCAACACATGTGTGCACTGAATATGCGAAATATTAATGTTTCTGGATGCTATGTGTTTATATTTAATATATAGGTGAATATTTTTACAAGTACAAGATATGCGACGACAAACAAAATTCAGAACCCGTAGCAACGCACGGACATTCACGTAGTGCCTATATAATTTGGCAGATTATGGCGGAGAGACCGCCATCCACACCCATATAGCCATTAAGCTCTACTTCAACCATCTCACGAGCTAGGTCACCGAGAGATTTTTACCCCCAAAAATGTAAAAACGACAGTAATCTTAGGGCATGACCTCTTGAGTGTGGAGAAATGGTTCCCGCGCTACATTTAACTCTTTATTTTGAAAAAAAAACAAAATCTAATTTTGAAATCTCAAAAGGTTTGGACGTTTGTTGCCGTGGCGACGCGGACCCACTGGTCAGGTAGGTGGATGTAGGCATGTAGCTGGCCCTCCGTGCGGTTACTGTCACTGTCCCGTCCCGTTCCTCACCCACCAGCACCACCCCAAACCCTCGACGGACGGACGACGGATGCTGATTCTTCTTCCGCCGCCGGAGTAGCGCTCTGCTCCGACCGCCGCCACCAGATCCGACTCAAATGGCGATGCGGGGCGTCGACTTCAAGTGGTCCGTCCGTCTCCCTTCTCCCCCCTCCCTCCCGTTCCCTCGATTTCGATTGCTTCTTCTCCTTCCTTCCTTTACTGACCGGGTCGATCGAATCTCGCTCGCTTGCAGGTACGACGGCTTCTTCCTCTCCATGCTCGCCACCAGCGTGTATGTACCCTCCCTCGGCTCACCCTACTACCACTGCTTTCATTTCGATTTCATCCTCTCTCAACAATTTCTGCTGCCCTTCTTGACCGATGAACTGAAATGAAACAGAATCATCGTGTCCATCAACTGGCGCCGCTACCGCTTCTGCGCGCACCCGCTCCACATATGGATCGTCGTCGACTACACCGCAGTCTTCCTCTTCCGAATCCTCATGTTCCTCGACAACGCACTCGCCGCAGGGATGGGACTGTAAGCTGTTCCTTTCTTTCCTTACTACCTCTTTCCCCTTTATCACCACCACCGTTTCCAGTTTACCTAGTCCGATTGCACACTTATGAGACTCCCTAGTTGTATTGTAGTAGTAAACAAGACCGCACTTACAACTATCTCGCTCTAAACAACCCAACTGAATAATGTCGGGAAATCATTTATGCATTACACACACGGAAGCCTTTATCATTCACTGAAGTCAACGCTCAGGGCACTGTAATGTTTTGATTAGCATAATAGTCTTTTAGACTAACATTTTTCTACAACAAAAGATGCTACTCTGCCTATGTTTATGAGTCTTATATCGGTGTTCGAAGATCTAGCACCCTTATCTCTTTCCTGAAAGAAACGGGTTAACTTCTAGACTTTTCTGTACATCAATGATTTTTTTTTTTTTTTTTGCATATTGCAGGGATCTTGGATGGCAACAGAGATATACTCGTTTCTGCGGGAGGATAATTGTTCTGTCAGTCAATGTACTTCTTCTCTACCCGTTTCTGTGGGTTTGGACCGTGATAGGAACACTGTGGTTTAGCAGTGCCAGAAGCTGTGTAAGTTCTTCATCGTGGATGTAAATCTTGCTATCCCGATATATGGGGAGCTACTCACTGCAGATTGACTCACTCCCTGTACAGTTGCCAGAGGAAGGACAGAAATGGGGCTTCCTCATATGGCTGCTCTTCAGTTACTGTGGGCTCGCCTGTATTGCATGCGTGGCTGTTGGAAAGGTACAGCTACGATAATCTGTGTTGCAAACTGAAAGATTGCATGGGATCCAAATGTTATTGAACTATTTCTTATCAGTGGTTATTATGCAAAAGAAAGGGCATACTGTCATTATTTAGATTTAAGAAGGCTCATGTCATTCAAAATCTAGTGATGTACTCTTCCAATCAGTAGTAGTTAATTCAAGCTGATTGTAATTGACAGCCAGTGCATTGGTGTTAAATTGCGGTTTGAACTGAATGTATAAATTATTTAACTTCTCTTACTATGTGTGCAGTGAGTTGCGAATTCTGTCAATATTAGCTTTAGGAGGTTCATCTTAGTCAAAATCTAGTAATGTAGCACAATGCTCTTCATACACAATATTAGTCAGATTAGCCTGCTCGTGTTATCACTTAACCGCAGTTGCATTGGCGTGTAGCTTCTGTTCTCAATTCGATATTGGCTTGTTCATGTCTGCTTCTTTGCATCAGCTAGGATGTTTCGGAGTTAATGAAAACATGCTGAATCTGTTGAGTTATTTGTGTTTGTGCTGGGCTAAACTTACTGTTATGAGTATGTGTAAGTTAGCTCACACATAATTTATATGCCTTGTATTTTCTGTGGCAGTGGCTGAACCGAAGGCACGCACTCCGGCTGAGGGCGCAGCAGGGGATACCAATATCTGAATATGGGGTAATGTTTCTGTCTGTTTCCTTGCTGTACTGCAGCAATGTCTGGTTTCACCTATAAGAAGTGATCTGTCGCCATTGTCGTACATATCTTTCCCCGCGGTGTTGTGCTCAATTCAGTATGGACAGTGCAGCCGTCCAGGATTTTACATATTTTGTTTGAGCACGGGTTCCCTATGTTAGATCTGCAGTAAAGATAGCTATGCTTATTTCTAGGAATAAGAAGTTATATGGCGCCCTAATGTTAATGTGATGTCCATCTGTGTGCAGGTATTGGTTGACATGATCCGTGTTCCTGACTGGGCGTTTGAGGCCGTTGGGCTGGAGCTGAGAGGAATGGGCCAGGACACCACGTACCATCCGGGCCTCTACCTAACAACAGCCCAGGTAAAGAGTTCCTCCTCTTATCAATCAGGTTATCAGATTGCATAGCAAAGACAGCTAGGATGTTTCAGATCCATCCACATTTATACTTTTGTAGTATCAGAAGAACTGCATCCATCAAGTAAAAAAAAAAAGAACTGCATCCATCCATCCATCCAATTCTGACAAGCCTGTTCCTTGCAGAGGGAAGCTGTGGAGGCGCTGATCCAGGAGCTCCCCAAGTTCATGCTGAAGGCGGTGCCGACAGACTGCAGCGAGTGCCCGATCTGCTTGGAGGAGTTCCGGGTGGGCAGCGAGGTGCGGGGCCTCCCCTGCGCGCACAACTTCCACGTGGCGTGCATCGACCAGTGGCTGCGGCTGAACGTGAAGTGCCCGCGCTGCCGCTGCTCCGTGTTCCCCAACCTGGACCTCAGCGCGCTCAACGGTATCCGGGCCAGCAGTGAGGCCGACCGCCCCTCGGGGAGCAGCGAGGTGACGGTGGCGGCGAGCCGGTACACGAGGGGGCCTCAGCCGGCGGCGGGGCGGACGTGCCTGGTGCGGCTGCAGGGGCGGATGGTCCGTCCTGTGGTGGTCGACGAGGAGGGCGGGAGCTGGCATGTGGGTTCGTCAGCAGTTGATGTTCGAAGCGAGACGGGGAGCGGCGTTGTGGTAGTGGTCGACGACGGCGGGCATGAGTCGCTGGACCGTTGAGGGAGACACCGGAACCGGCAATGTGAAAATGTGTGTTTTGGTGTATAGATTATGTGAATGTATGTTACGAAGATGGTCCCAGGAAGAAGAGCAGATTGTTACAATAGTAAGGAGGCCCGTTGCCTGTGTAGGATGGATATAGGCAGGCAGTGACCTTATTTAGCCTGTGACATACTGACATGTGTTCCGGTCTACTAGGATGGAAGATACGTGTTTCAGAGCAGAGGGGATGAGCGAAAGCTATGGGTTGCATCTCACATGCCGTTTACCTGGGGTTTATTCAAAGTCGTCCAAGGCGACAAAACGGTGTGCAATAACCCACAGAAAGGCCAAAAAAATTGAAGACATTGATTTTTCCGTTTGAGCTGGTTTTCTACCTCGGTTCATCCATAGAATGAGGTCGATGACAATGTTGGTGACACTTACATAAGCAGAATGGTGAACGTCTCTGAAGACTCTCGTTTTGGTGTCAGAGCAGTGTTGTCACAACAAAGCCACCCAGTGGCTTACCTCAGCAAAGCCTTATGTCCTAGGAACCAAGCACTATCTATACTGGAAAGAGTGCCTGGCCATGATTATGGTAGTGGAAACTTGCTTATTTAGATTTTATGCCGTTATAAACTTACTTAAAGTATGAGAGGCCTCTGTCAATGAACAAAAGAACCAAATACTCTCACTGGAGATGGGAGACAGAAAGAGATGAAAGGGGCCTCCTCTTCCCCCGGCAGGTAGCCCTAAGGTGATCCTGATTCTTCCCATCATTTAATCTCGTACACCCAATGGAAATATGGAAATGAAAACCCCCAATCTTTCTTTTCATGACTCCTATGAAATCTTTGTCATTCATTTGCCTACAGATAGTACTATAAACTCCATTCCAGCTCACAAGCATTATTCTCCAACTATCCTCTCCTCCTCACTATTATAAGCTGCTCCATTGTTGCATACAAACACAAGCCAAGCCGACCAGTCATCTAGTAGCTCTAGTAGTATTAAGTACCGGTAGACATTATAAATCATCTCACTTTTCTTTATTTCTGAGCCATTCCTCGAGAAGCCAGTAAAACAAGAGAGGTTGGACAAAAGCCGAGAACCAGGCCAATCCAAACTATTGGCATAACGTGGCACGAGCAGTGGGCGGCATCAGAACGGCCGAGGAGATGATAAGACACTATGCAGAGTTGCAACGAGACCTAAAGAACCTTATTAAGCAATATATATTATTTATACAGAACTTTTATAACTTTACAAAACTTACTTTATTCTTAGTACACTAGTAAAGAGTATATACCCTGTCCTCTCCTCTTTGTTGGAAGATGAGTATATTCATATTGATCACTTGGCATACTTAACAAAAATTTCATCAATGTTTCTAAATATTAGCTTTTGTCTTCTTTGGTACAAAATTGTAATGTGACATTAAAAAAATACGTTTTTGTTGTTTCAAATTTAAACTTATTTTATAGTGCAAGTTCATCTATTATATACTAAAAGCAAAATGAGTTAGTTATTCGAGACACCGCGTTAAGCCACATCATTTAAATAATTTTCTGCAGTTAGATCTAAATTGATGGCTAAGATGAAACAAAAAATATGTGTAATGTCGTGGTGGTGTCACGGCAGATGCCATAGGATGGCTTAAGTTGGGGGCTCGCTAGGACATTGGGGGATCCGGGGAGGGTGTGCGCGCTCAAGAAGCACGCATGAAGAACCACGAAGAACACGCAAGAACAAGCAAGAACGAGCAAACCAAGAACAACCAAAGCACACCAAGATGTACCCTGCTTCGGGGCCCTCTTGTGGAGGTAACACCCCTACTGCAGCACTAGCCTACTCTCTTTATATCTCAATGATAACAAGTACAAAGTGCTCCTTGAGCTGTATGAATCAACAATGGTGAGAGCTCTAGGAGGAAGATGGAGCAAGGGGGGAAATGAGGCTTCTTCTTCGTCGTCCCTCGCCCTGGAGGATGTGCTGGTCTATTTATACACTAGCCGGATTACCATTCTGCCCCTGGCCGGAGATGATAATGGCATGGACAAGAGGAACAGGACAAGCTCTGGCTACTGTCACTCAGTCCAGCTCATTGTCAGTCCAACGGCAGGTCTATCTTTTCCTCTTTGAGCTTAAGCCAGCGTAGCCCACCGGAGCCTAGGCCACTGCCCTTTCCCGAATTAGCCGAGTCAGCGCCTAGGGCCTAGCGACCCGGAAAACCCGTGGCTCGACCTGGCTGTCTTCTGAGCCTCGTGCAGGAGGCCTGCAGGACCCGTGAACTTACTGACATTACTTGGCCTTTGTGCATTATCCGACATTGCCCTATGCCGGATTCTACCTGATCGACCCGGCTAAGTTAAGCCGGTATTCCTTCCTCTGATTCGGCAAGACTTTGCCGGATCCCCTTCGGTCTCCCCCTGTACTTTAGCATGATTGAGAACCAACTGACTTTCCCAAGTGATCCGGTCCAAGGGATCCGGCCCAAGAGATCCGGCTTGACCTTGATCCGGCCCACTCTTTACAGCTCTTAACACCACCTCTTTGCCCTACCCGGGGCAGCCCCCGACAGTAGTCCCCGAAGCTGGTGCGGTCCTACAGCCTTGGCTGAAGGGCCGTAGCAAGTTAAAAACAAACGCCCTTAACCGAATCTCATATTGAATAATTTTGTCTCAGTATTTCCTGGGACACTTGGCTGGGAATCTCTGCGCAAAGCCCCGTAATCCGGGTCTTTGATCTGACACGCCATTGTCAGCACGTCACCCGGGTCCACCAGGTATTCGAGTGTGTTTGACTAAATGACCGCGTCTCCTCGGTTTCTTTGCTGACCGGCACACTCGATCCGCACAACCGCTTCCAATTCTGTGACCCACCATGTGCTTGGAATATACGGCCACAACTGCGACCACAGAGTTTCAGGGCACACTTGATCCGGCCACGCCCCGAAAACCGCGCGTTAGTGCGCCAGTTACCAGCGAGCGGCTATATATAGGGGTTTGGGGTTCCTCTTCTTCTTCCCCGCACTTCCTACTTCGAGAACTCCATCCGTGCCATTGACGCCGCTGCGATCTCGCCTTTGCGACTTCGCCGCGCCGGAGACCTCGACAACGCCGGAGAAAACTCGCCGGAGCCGCGCACCGCGCCCTGCACCGCCGTTTCTTCACCGAGCTTCTTCCTCGCCGCACCACAACCGTAAGTTCCTTTTCTTCCGGCCATGGCGACCTCGAGCAAGTTCATATCCCGCTGGGAACTTGCGCCTGTTTCTTGTAGATTTACTCGCGTACGAGTCCATTGTCACACCTTAGTGCATTCCCTAGATCTCCTTTCCAGGTTTTGCACTAGATTGCCCTAGTTTGGCTTGCCACCGCTTGAGCAGTTCCGCCATACTTTTTACTCGGGATTTCCTCTCTATTTTACTGCTGCGGTAGATCTTGCGTAACCCTAGATTCTCACGAAAAGGTGTTTGTAGTTACTAGCCGAATTGCTTTCCCGCAGTAACTAGATAACTTTATCCGGGATAGCCTCTACCGAATCCCTTAATAGCTGATTCGGTTACACCATTATCCGATTCGTTCTGGATTAGAGATTCCGCATCTCCTAACTCGGCTATATCCGACCTCTTGCAGGACTGATTTGGATATGCCGAAGCTGCCCCCCGGCAGTTGGGAGGGTTCCGATGTTACAAACGATGACCTGGAATGGCTGCTGAGCACCCGGCGTATAACACCTAAAGTTATATGCCGAAAACCGGGGAAGGAACTCGAACCGGTCACCCAACCGGGTGAGCGCGTTGTATTTCTAGCGCACTTCGAGCGCGGATTCGGACTCCCGGCGAGTGACTTCTTCCGGGGTTTCCTAGACTTCTTCGGCCTGCAGCCTCACCACCTTCCGGCTAACGCCTTTGTCTCCCTGTCGGCTTTTACCTCCTTTACCGAGGGATATCTCGGTCTCTGGCCGACAGTCCAAACCTGGGCGAAGTACTTCCACCTCCGGAAACAGACTATCCCGGGCAGTGACCCGAAGGTGATGACCGCTTGTGGTTCGGCTAGCATTACTCCGAGGACGGGCTCCATCTTTCCCCGGATCACTGGCCTGGATACTTGCAAGAAATGGCAAAGGTCCTTCTTCTACGTGAAGAGCGTTGAAGGCCATGATGCTCTCAACTTGCCCGAGTTCAGGATCGAGCCCCCCACAGCCGAATTAAACTTCAGATATGATCCGGCTGACACTCTTGCGGAGCTTCCAATCATACATCAAACTCTGGAGGATTTTCTGGAGAAGGGCCTTCTTTCGGACGATCTCCTCCGGACCTTCGTCTGTCGCCGGGTCAGTCCTCTTCAACAACGTGAGCACAATATTTGCCACATGGATGGTCTGCTGGATCCTACCCGGATCAGCAAACATGACCTCACCAGAGCTTCCATCAAGAGACGGGTAAACGCCATTGCCTACACCGAGATGTCGGACAAGTGGCGGTGGGGTGTGGAGCCGTTCCACCGAGATGCACTTCCACCACAGGTTAGTTCACCATTCTCCGAATTAATCCATACTTCATCAAATACCATCGGACTAATCCAGATTTGCCTTGACTCTACTGCAGCTGTTCGACCGCCAAATCACCGAAGATGGAGATCTCTCCACCAAAGTGTGGGGACCGGATCGCAGCCCGCTGCGCGAGGGCGAAGAGGATGCGCAAGGGTAAGCAATCAACTATTTACAACATTTCCGACGATGAAGATGATGATTGCTGGATCCTAGATCCCATTGATGCTATTCCGATTTCATGGTCACCACCTTGTGTTCCAGCCAAACAGGATGCTCAAGGGACATCTCGGAAACGCGATGACGTGTCCGGATCAGATGCCCCTCAAGCCAAGAGAATGAAGAAAGCCGCCTTCAAGCCGAATCGGCTCAAGCCCATGCCTACCACCAAGGGGTAATGCCAACTTAACTTCATTTGCTTTCTTCCTCTATTCTCCGAGTTAACTGTTTACTTTGCTCTATGCAGTGATGTCGTCGTCACCGAGCAAACTCATTCATCCATTCTTTCTCCCATTCCTCCACTGGATACGGCCATGGAGACCAATCTCCTGAAAGGGCTGTCACTCTCCCGCGCGCCACAACTGCCAATACTCCTCCGCCGACTCTCATTCCAGAGTCGGTTATTGACCTGGAGAATGAGGAAATCTCGGCTCCTACCAGATTCAACTTGGCCACGCCCTCTGAAGGAGTTGGAGAAGGAAAAACTAAGACTTCGGCTAAGTCTTTGACTAAGCCGGATCCTCGCCCTACCCCCAAGGCTCAAGCTGCTGAATCAAGAGCAGCAGAAGAAGAAAAAGCAGCAGCAACAACTTCGAGAAGCAGCAGAAGCAGCAACAGGAAGTACTTAAACAAGCCCAGAACCAACCGAGGCAGCCAGATCCAGCCAAGACCCCGGGCGCATCGCCTCTACCTAAGCCGACTCAAGCCGCCTCTGGCACGACTCCAACCACCTCGGATAAGCAGGTGGTTGCTAGCAGACAGGTTTCCGCCACTCCATCAGCGACTCGGGTGCATGATCAACTCTCTGAGGCGATCACTCGCGCCCGACTTAGTGGCCAGGTTCTGCCGAATCTCCGCACTCCGAGCGGCGACAACCTCGGCTCCGCAGAGCAATTCGTTAAAGCTTGGAATACTGCGGACCTTGCCGAAGGCTCCTACTTCAGCGTCGCCACATCCGGCTGGCCCTAGCCGGATGTTTCAATCTCTACACTCTGTGCAGGCCTCGGTCGTTGAAGCTAACCGGGTCTTCGAGGTAACTTTGCCGAATCCTGCTTTTATTTCATCATGATCAATCTGCACTATTCCCAGTCCCCGAGATTCGGGTCGAACGACTGATACTCCTCCGAGTAAGAAAGTCATTCGGCTTGAATCTCTAAAAACTTGATCATGAATTTTGTCTTAGCCGAAAAAATCGTGGGACTCCCAGTCCCCGAGTCTCTTTTCCAATTGAGTCGGTCAACTTTTTTTTTATCAATCTCGGGCCTCCAGTCCCCGAGATTCGTTTTGGCTCCATGCTTGCTAGTCTCGGGTGCCAGTCCCCGAGACTCTTTTTACGCCATTAACCTTTTTTCTTTCAGGAAACCACGACTGCTCGCAGCCGGATCTTTAAGCAGCTAGTCCTGCAACACCAGGCCCTCCAAACTTCCTTCGATGCGCAAGGTGAGGAGATGAAAAAGAAAGATCAGGAGCACAAGCGCGCTTTAGCGGAGGAAAAGTCAGAAGTGACTCGGCTCCAGCGGGAGCTTGACCGGGTTGGAAAAGTGAAGGCCAAGCTCAAGAAAGACCGGGATTCGCTGCAGAGTGAGAAAGATTCGATCCAGAAGGAGCGAGATGCTTTCAAAGCCGGGCTTGCGAAGCGGGCCGAATTGGACAAGAAAATCCAAACGGTCGTTGCAGACGCTGAAGCCGAAGCTAAAGCGGCGAAAGATGATCTGGCTGCTCACAAGGCGGTCAGCGCGAAATGGCTGGCTGATCTTGCTAGCCTCAATGAAGACATGGACCGTAAGTTTGCCGAATCTCCTCTTCCTCCTCTGCTCTTATCCGACACATAATTTCGTGTTCCCTCTCGTTTAATTCGGTGTTAGCTTATCTGAATGTAGGAGAGTTTACCAGCATCCGGCTTCAAGCCGCCAAAGCTGTGAGAGATGCCCGAGCTGAGAGAGCTAAGTTAGCTGGAGCTCCCCTACCAGAGACGTGGGATATCGAAGATCACATTACTGCACTTAAAGCTCGGATTGCTCCTTTGAAGGAGTCCCACATTGATCTGTTCAATGCAAGTCTCAAAGCTCACCGAGTCTTGTTTCCTGAAGCCGGCAAGTCCGGTCTGCGGACGAGCTAATCAAAGACCTGGATCAGGCGAAGACCCGGTTAAAGCAGTGGAGATCTTCGTCCGCCCGCGCTGGTGCTGACGCAGTTTGCTATTTATCATGTCTTGGTATGAGCTGATTGATCTCGCAAAGTGCGCTCCTTCGCGAGGGTTCTTCATGGGCTTCAGATCCGAACCGGATCAAGATCCGCGAAGAAGCTGCCAACTTTATGGCCGAATTTGCAAACACAAAGCATCTTGATCTGACGCTCCGGTCTACTCGGATGGGGAAGAATCTGAAGAAGAGGAATCGGACGATGCCTCCCTTGACGAATACGCCGAGTCTGAGGGCGAGTCTGGTGATTCGGCTAACTCTGCCGAACAACCTCGTATCAAGTCCACCAAGTGCCAGCTTCCGACTCGGCCAAGACTGCCGAACAATCTCCGCCAAGACTTCCAAGATGCCAGCCACTGACTCGGCCAAGACTGCCGAACAATCTCCGGCCAAGACTTCCAAGAGCCAGCCACTGACTTGGCTGAGACTGCCGAACAAGCTTTAGTCAAGACCGCCAAGACTTCAGTTGATCCGGATGCTTCCGAGTCTGCCAAGCCTTCAAGCTCTCCGTCCAAGGTCATTCCTGCAAGTGAGGGTCCTCTTTCAACCGAGGTTCCTCCATCATCCGAGTTCATCCCTGCAACCGAGTCTCCTGCAACCATGGCTCCTTCTTCCTGAATTATCTTAATGAAAAACATTAAATCCCCGGTATGCCGGGAGCAGATGTAATATACAATTTAAGTTCTTCCGAGACTACTTTTATTTTGCTTAATGTGATCCGGACTAGGTTTATGTTGGATCATCTTAAACCGAGTCCCCGAGTCTGTTTTCTTGTTCACTATTTTTGCCGAATCTTTGCTCTTGTCTACCTTTTAGGTGTTGACAGTCGAGTCACAAGATAGGAATCATAGCATACAATACTTGAAACATGCGAGTTGTGGTTTAGAATCATCTAACATAAACAAAAAAGAAATAACAGGGGTTAGTAAACGACATGTGCCGAATCGGTTTTGGACCGAGTCCCCGAGTCCATTTTCATGTTTCCCATATTCCCCACCTCTGCTCTTGACTACCATTTTGGTGTTTGTCAGTCGAGTCACGAGATCAACAACACAGCATACATTACTTGAATTTTGGGACGAGGTTCAAAGCAATCCGACACATGAACGGTATGGACAAAACAGTAATAAAAAACACATGCATAAGGACGAGGCAGTCCCCGAGTCCAGACTCGGATTGCCGAAATTTCATTTATGATAAACTGAGATACATACATTGCGCCCCTTAAGAGTAAAAGGGTCGAAGCAGAGCTACATTCCAGGGTCGCTTGGTTTCTTCTCCGGGTCTGTCCAGGCCATCCTTCCTTGGTTCCTGTGCGTCTACAAGGTAGTACGAGTCATTGTGCATAGCCTTGCTCACAATGAATGGTCCCTCCCATGGAGGTGATAACTTGTGTCGGCCTTTGCTGCGCTGCACCAGCCTTAGTACTAGATCTCCCTCATGAAACACTCGAGGGCTGATCTTCCGACTATGATAACGTCGGAGACCCTGCTGGTATACTGCTGTCCGAGATAGGGCCAATTCTCTTGCTTCCTCTAGCAGATCCACTGCATCTTCCCGGGCCTCTTTTGCCTCGGTTTCGGTATACATTGTCACCCTTGGTGCATCATATTCTATGTCAGTGGGTAGCACTGCTTCTGCCCCATATACCAGAAAAAATGGCGTATAGCCAGTTGACCGATTCGGCGTGGTCCTTAGACCCCATAGTACTGATGGTATCTCATCTATCCAGCACCCCGGAGTCTTTACCAGAGGTTCTATTAACCGGGCTTTTATCCCAGCTAATACCAAAGCATTTGATCTTTCCACCTGTCCATTGGACTCTGGGTGTGCCACTGAGGCTATGTCTAACCGGATCCCCTTATCCATGCAGAATCGGGCAAACTCTCCCACAGCAAAGTTCGTGCCATTATCCGAGATGATGCTATGGGGGTAACCGTATCTCAAAATGATTTCTTTCAGGAAAGTTACAGCCGAATGACCATCCACTTTCCGGATTGGTTTCACCTCTATCCACTTGGTGAACTTATCCACCATCACCAGCATATGTGTCATGTTACCCTAGCCGGCTTGAATTCTCCCACCATATCCAAACACCACACAGCAAACGGCCAAGTGATAGGAATTGTTTTGAGCGCCGATGCGGGTAGGTGTGTCTGCTTGGCAAACCTTTGGCATCCTTCACATTTTCGGACTATGTCCTCTGCATCTGCATGAGCAGTGGGCCAGTAAAACCCATGCCGGAATACTTTAGCCACCAGGGCTCTTGTACTGCAATGATGCCCACATTCTCCTTGATGTATCTCCAGGAGCATCTCCTTGCCCTCGGCTGGCTCCACGCAACGCTGTAGCACCTCGGTTGCACTCCTTTTGTATAACTCCTTGTTATGATGGTGTAACCCTTGGACCTCCTCTGCACTCGCCTAGCTTCGGTTTCATCATTCGGCAAACTCCCCTCCGACATGAACTTCATGATTTCTTCAGCCCACTCCGGTACTGGATGCAAAGGGAATAAGTGCTCATCTATTTCCACTGGTTCGGCCGCCATTATTTCTTCTATCAGTCTCTGTCCATTCCCTAAGATTCGGTTAGCACCATCTTCCTCTCTTCCCTCTTCCCTAAGATTTGGTTAGCATTCCCCGAGTCTCGGTGCGCAGTCCCCGAGTCTCGCCATGCAGTCCCCGGGTCTTCCCAAATGTACCCGACATCAACATTCATAGGAACAGCTTCAGATTCTTGCTTTGGGATAAAAATTGACTCGGAATCAGGCGAAGGCTTGATTGAAGGGATCCTTAGGTGATTCAAGGATATCCCGGGTGGGATTGCATCCCTAGACGACCCGAGTTTGACAGGATATCAGCAGCTTCGTTCTCCAGCCGAGGTATGTGCTTGTACTCGCAGCCTTCAAAAAATCCTGAAATTTTCTGGACATGAAACGATATAGTGCCATATTGGCATCAAGGCATCCCAATTTCCAGAAGACTGCTGCACCACTAAATCTGAATCACCAAAACATTCTATCCGGCGGATGCCGATGTCCTTAGCCACATTAAGCCCATGGATCAGTGCCTCATATTCGGCCACATTGTTTGATGCTGAGAAATGAATCTGCAACACATATCGCAACTGATCTTGCTTCGGTGATGTGAGTACTATCCCAGCACCTAGTCCGATTTTGGTTTTGGAGCCATCAAAGTGCAACTTCCAGTAATTGTAATCCGGCTTGGGTGGCTCATACTGCATCTCGGCCCAGTCACAAAGGAAATCCGGTAAAGCCTGAGACTTGATAGCATCTCTTCTCTCATAATGCGGGGTGTAAGGAGACACTTCTATTGCCCATTTGGCAACTCGGCCAGTCGCATCTTTGCACCCAATGATCTCCGAGATTGGAGCTTCGCATACTACGGTGATCGGGTGCTCCTGGAAGTAATGTTTCAACTTCTTGGCCGCCAGGTATACACCATATGTCATCTTCTGGTAGTGAGGATAATTCTGCTTTGAGGTTGAGATCACCTCGCTTAAATAGTACACCGGTCTCTGCACGGATTTACCCTCCTCTTCTCGCTCTACCACTATCACCACACTTACGACCCGGTTAGTGGCCGCAATGTAAAGTAGCATTGGCTCATTCGGCAAAGGTGATGCCAAAATTGGTGCAGTGGACAACATCTTTTTTAATTCATTGAAAGCCGAGTCTGCCTGCGGGGTCCATGTGAACCCGGTGCTCTTTTTCATCAATGATACAAGGGCAAGGCTTTTTCTCCTAGCCGACTCACAAACCGACTCAACGAGGCTAGACACCCGGTGAACTTTTGCACATCTTTTAGACATTTAGGCAATTTCATGTTTTCTATGGCTCGGATCTTAGCCGGATTCACCTCAATACCTCGGCTCGATACAAGGAAACCGAGCAACTTTCCAGCCGGGACACCAAAGGTGCATTTATCCGGATTCAATTTTAACCGATACTTTCTCAAGTTCACAAATGTTTCCTCGAGATCCTCGAGGAGAGTGCGTTTTTCTTTAGTTTTGATGACGATATCATCGACATACACTTGCACATTTTTGCCCATTTGAGAGTGTAAGCATTTCTGCATACATCTCTGATAAGTTGCACCGGCATTTCTCAAACCGAAACACATGACACGATAGCAATACGCCCCATACGGGGTAATAAAAGCAGTCTTTATTTGATCTTTGGGGTTCAGTGGTATCTGGTGAAAACCAGAGTACGCATCAATAAAAGACAACAACTCACACCCAGCAGTAGAATCGATCACTTGATCAATCCGAGGTAAAGGAAAGGATCCTTCGGGCACGCCTTGTTCAGGTTGGTGAAGTCGATGCACATGCGCCACACCTTGACACACGCTGGTTCGTCCTTCTTCTTCTCTACCAGAACCGGATTGGATATCCAGTCTGGATGCAACACCTCCATAATGAATCCGGCTGCAAGTAGCTTAGCCAGCTCATCAAGCACCACTTTTCTTCGATCGTCTGAAAGACGCGAGTCGGTTGCCTCACCGGCTTCACATCCGGCCTGACAAATAAAGAGTGCTCTGCCAACTCCCTCGGAACACCAGGCAGGTCCTTAGCCGACCATGCAAAGATATCCCGATTCTCACGGAGGAAGTGACAGAGCGCGCTTTCCTATTTCTCGCCCAATCCGGCACCAATGATGGCCATGCGCTCCGGATTCTCCGGGTCAATGGGGATCTTCTTTGTCTCCTTGGGCACCTCAAATGTTGCACCTGCATCCGGATTGGTCATAGCCAGCACGCCGAGCTGAGCTGACTTCGCCATCGCCACTACTTCATGCATCTTGCTCTTCTCAGCTTGGATCACCAACGACTCGGCTAAGGTGGAACCGACCGTGGCACACTGTATGGCCTTCTTGTAATCTCCCGCAACGGTGATGATACCATTCGGGCCAGGCATCTTCATCTTGAGGTAGGCCACATGAGTGGATATCATGAACTTGGCTAATGCCGGCCTGCCGAGCAGAGCATGGTATGGGCTCTCCAAGTCTACCACCTCGAATTCGAGACTCTCAAGTCTGTGATTGTCCTTGGTACCAAACAGCACATCTACCCAGATCTTACCCATTGGGGAACAAGACACCCCGGGTACTATACCATGGAAGGTACAACTGCTCTGCTGCAACTGATTCGGCGAATAACCCAACTTGACCATTGTGTCCCGATACATGATGTTTATAGCACTGCCATTGTCAATCAAGACTCGAGTGAATTTCACATTAATCTTGGGTCCAACCAAAGTCGGATCCACCACCAGTGCATAGTTTCCTGGGCTTGGCATAACCCTGGGATTATCAGCCCTGCTCCAAGTGATCTCCTGCTCGGACCAGTTCAGGTATTTTGGGACTGCTGGTGTGACTGCATTCACCTCCTTCGCCCTTCGCAGCTGACTTTTCTTGTCAGTTGGCTCGGTCACAAAAACCACATAACTTTGATGAGCCTCCTTGTAATCATTTCCGGGGTATCCACCTTGCCGACTCGGACCAGCATTGTTGTTGTTGCCTCCCATATTTACCAGGTTAACCGGCTTTGTGGCTGCCGGCCTTGGAGCTCCTGCGTTCACCGGGGTTGCATTGGCTCCGGATAAAGGCGTATTCGGCCTGAAATTCGGTCTAGGAGCACCTCTCTGAGGTGGCCCTCTCTGACCTTCCGCCTGGATGCGATGATGCCAGCTACAATTCCGAGTTGAATGATTGGCCGGCTTGCGTGGGTCTGTTGTGTGATAACGGCAAGGCCCATCTATCATTGCCTCAAAAGTTAGAGGTGGACTCGGTCCATCCCACACTTTCTTTGCCCAGGCACCTTGATTCGGCCTCCAAGCTGGACCCTCATTTTTTGGTCTCTGGCTATCTCCTGCTCCAGGATGATCCATATTTACTGCAGCAACCTGATCTGAACCGTATCTATAATCCGGATCTCTCCTCTTATAACCGAACTCATGTCGGTCACTGGGCCTCAATGGTCCTGTTCGGTTGTTGACCGGTTGCCTCCTGCTTGTTCCCACCGCATCCAACGCTGGCTGCGTCGGATCGCCAAGAGCATATGTATCTGCTATCCGGATCATTTCCGCCAGGGTCTTTGGCATATCCCTCTGGAGCTTCTGCCAAAGCGGGGTGCCATGTCGGCAACCCTGCGCAAACCAAGAAATGGCCTGCTCCTCCACGACACCTTCACAAGAATTGCGAATGTTGCTCCACCGAGTCAAAAATTCTCGGTCTGTCTCCCGCTCTTCCTGCCTGCACGCAGACAAGAGCTGAGGTCGGTTTGGCCTCTTGTAAGTGCTGGAGAAGTTGCTGTAAAACGCCTGCTCCAAATCCATCCAAGAGTTGATACTACCCTCTGGTAAGTTATTCAGCCAAATCCGGGCTGGCCCTTCCAACATATGCGGGAGATACCGGACCGCCCATCGGCGATTGCCCCCCGCAATGTGCACCGAGGATACATAGTCTATCAGCCAATCCTGCGGCTTAGTGCTGCCGTTATACGGCTTTGTGATTCGGCCAAGCTGAAACAACGGCACGTTCGGCTCGTTCATGATCCGAGGCCCAAAGCATGGAGGACCTGGTGGGCCTTGCTCTTCCAGCTTCTCGGACTGGTAAATCCTATCCAACTTGAGACGCTGATCATCCGGATCCAATGTCCGAGGTCCCAGCCTGGATGCAAGTGCATTATCATACGTTTGGTATCCGGCTCGCGCCATAGCCGAATTACCATCATCATAGCGGTAGCCCGCCTGGCCACCACCTTGCTGCTGCGCTTGCACCATTACTTGCTGCTCCTGCCGGGGTTGATTCTGCCCAGGAGGACGAGGTGGTTGACCTCGGCCAGCCGAATTACCCCTTCCGGCTCCCGGATTGCCTTGACCGCCATTGTTTCTGCTCTGGCCACCTCTTCCTTGAGCAGCTAGCTGCTTGCCGGCATACTCAGCATCATAGGCCTGCAGCTGTTTGCTCTTGCCCGAATTCACGCTTTGGGCCCGGTCAACTCCGACATGCGGGATGACGCTTGCCCCTTGGATTCTGGCTAACAGCCTTAGCCGACACTACTACCCGAGAACCACCAGCGTCCGGATTAGCTTTCCGGTAAGCCTCATTCTGCCGGTTACACACATCAACCAGCTCATTGACCCTCTCTGCCTGCTTGCGCCAAGCATCCCCGGTTAATGTGGTCAACTCGGCTCGCGCTGCCGCTGCAGCCCTAAGATTCTTGGCCGGGGAGCTATACACCGGCTTGCCTGTACCCGATCTATGACTAGTAGCCTTACTCGAGCTCGATCTTGCGGCTCTAGCTAACTCGTCATTGAGGTCCTTACCCCTGTTACGCAAATCTGCTCTCTTGCGTGGGTGAGGCACTACCGGAGTGAAACCATCGGTGATACCATTGGCAGCATTATATTCTCTCATGTCTCTATCAAATGCTTGCCTAGACTCTACCACTAACCGGGCTTCTCTTTGCAACCTCAGGCGCTCTGCCTCTAACTGAGCTATAGTAAGCTCTACGTTTGCCCCAGGTGCCACTGGCCGAGCTAACTTTTCCAGGACATCCTCTAAGGGAGCCTCCCTACTTGACATGCCAAGTGGGCCAACCGGATCCGGTTTCTCCTTTGGGAACTTCGCCGTCCGAGCCGGCTTGTCACCGGATCGGTTGGCGTGACCAGTACCTCGGGCATGCTATTGCCGGCATCTCCTTTGCCTGCTCCAGCACTTGGTCCGGTCATCATCACCTCCACGCTACTCCCGGGGCGAGCGCTACGCCGTCCGAGAGCTGCGCGGAAAGAAGGAGGGTCCTCGGCCACGAGCACCTGCGCCGGGTACTCGCGGACAAGCTCGGTGGTGACGTAGGTGAGGAAGCTGCCGAACTGGATGAAGCATCCATCCACAGGGAGTGGCCTCCCGCGAAGCAGCCGGCGTTGTCGCTGATGAAGGTGAACCCGCCGTAGTTGCAGACGAGCCCGACAGCACACGCACGCCGGAGCTGGTGACGGAACCCGTCCGGATGGAAACCCCAGCCAACGCCACTGCTTGCCCCACGGTGGGCGCCAACTGTCGTGGTGGTGTCACGGCAGATGCCATAGGATGGCTTAAGTTGGGGGCTCGCTAGGACGTTGGGGGATCCGGGGAGGGTGTGCGCGCTCAAGAAGCACGCATGAAGAACAACGAAGAACACGCAAGAACAAGCAAGAACGAGCAAAACCAAGAACAACCAAAGCACACCAAGATGTACCCTGCTTCGGGGCCCTCTTGTGGAGGTAACACCCCTACTGCAGCACTAGCCTACTCTCTTTATATCTCAATGATGACAAGTACAAAGTGCTCCTTGAGCTGTATGAAGCAACAATGGTGAGAGCTCTAGGAGGAAGATGGAGCAAGGGGGGAAATGAGGCTTCTTCTTCGTCGTCCCTCGCCCTGGAGGATGTGCTGGTCTATTTATACACTAACCGGATTACCATTCTGCCCCTGGCCGGAGATGACAATGGCATGGACAAGAGGAACAGGACAAGCTCTGGCTACTGTCACTCAGTCCAGCTCATTGTCAGTCCAACGGCAGGTCTATCTTTTCCTCTTTGAGCTTAAGCCAGCGTAGCCCACCGGAGCCTAGGCCACTGCCCTTTCCCGAATTAGCCGAGTCAGCGCCTAGGGCCTAGCGACCCGGAAAACCCGTGGCTCGACCTGGCTGTCTTCTGAGCCTCGGGCAGAGGCCTGCAGGACCCGTGAACTTACTGACATTACTTGGCCTTTGTGCATTATCCGACATTGCCCTATGCCGGATCCTACCTGATCAACCCGGCTAAGTTAAGCCGGTATTCCTTCCTCTGATCCGGCAAGACTTTGCCGGATCCCCTTCGGTCTCCCCTGTACTTTAGCATGATTGAGACCAACTGACTTTCCCAAGTGATCCGGTCCAAGGGATCCGGCCCAAGAGATCCGGCTTGACCTTGATCCGGCCCACTCTTTACAGCTCTTAACACCACCTCTTTGCCCTACCCGGGGCAGCCCCCCGATAGTAGTCCCCGAAGCTGGTGCGGTCCTACAGCCTTGGCTGAAGGGCCGTAGCAGGTTAAAAACAAACGCCCTTAACCGAATCTCATATTGAATAATTTTGTCTTAGTATTTCCTGGGACACTTGGCTGGGAATCTCTGCGCAAAGCCCCGTAATCCGGGTCTTTGATCTGACACGCCATTGTCAGCACGTCACCCGGGTCCACCAGGTATTGGAGTGTGTTTGACTAAATGACCGCGTCTCCTCGGTTTCTTCGCTGACCGGCACACTCGATCCGCACAACCGCTTCCAATTCTGTGACCCACCATGTGCTTGGAATATACGGCCACAACTGCGACCACAGAGTTTCAGGGCACACTTGATCCGGCCACGCCCCGAAAACCGCGCGGTAGTGCGCCAGTTACCAGCGAGCGGCTATATATAGGGGTGCGGGGTTCCTCTTCTTCTTCCCCGCACTTCCTACTTCGAGATCTTGGAGTTCCATTTGTTGAGTTCTTCTTTGTTCTTCCTCTCTTTCCCCCATAAGCATTAGTTGTTTTTTATGGGATTTGAGAGTGAAGGATTTGAGCACTTGTGTTCTTGCCTTTTGCATTTGGTGCATCGGTGTGCTCTCCACGAGGATTCGTGGAAGTTGAAAGCTTGTGAACTTGTTACTCTTGGGTCTTTGGACCCTAGACACCCGTGTGGTGGTTGGACCCTTGGTGGCCACTTGTAGCCGTTCGGGAGCCCCCAATCCCGTTGTGGGTTGTGCCCCGGATTGTTGTTGAAAGCCGTTCGGGAGCCCCCAATCCCGTTGTGGGTTGTGCCCCGAATTGTTGTTGAAAGACTCCGGATTCCGCCTCAAAGGAATTCCGATAGTGGAAGGTGAACTAAACCTTTGTGGTGCGGTTTAAACCGGAAAAGTTTTAAACCGCCTATTCACCCCCCTCTAGGCGACATCATTGTCCTTTCAATTGGTATCAGAGCCTCAGCTCTCTTTTTGGGCTTTACCGCCTAGAGAGTAAAATATGTCGTTTAGAGAATTAGTGCACGATCCCACTTTTATATTTGATGGCACAAATTATGATGTATGGAAAATTCGCATGCTTAATCTTTTTAGGGCCATGGGTTCAAATTATATTAAGAGGATTGTAGATGTGAGTTTATCTCCTCCAAAGGATTCCCAAGAATTATCTTTAGAGGATGAGATAAACTCTCATCTCGAGACTCAAGTTACTAATGGTCTTATATGTGCTTTGACCGATGTAGTTCTTGCTTCAATCATGCCTTTTCAAAATGCACATGAGCTTTGAACCAAGCTTCAAGATATATATGAAGTGTCCAAAGTTGTTGAGGATGCTTGTTCTCCCTCCACCTCCGGCCGTGATGAGTTCACAACTTCTTCCACTTCACCAACATGTGATTTGTCACAAGGTAATGATATGGTGAGTGGTGATAGAAATTGCATTGTTGATGGTGAACTTACTATTGATTATACTTCTTCTCTATCACATTGCAATGTTCTATCTTTGGACTTAAACTCTTCTAGCACTCCAAATGTCATAAATGCTAGAGTTGATGGTCCTTGCATATCATGTAATAGTTGCTTAACTAAATCTAATGATGATATGCTCTCTATGTCTTGTTGTCATGAAAATAATGCTTCCATATCCTCTAGTACTTGCATGACTAACAATGTAGAGGAATCCCAATATTTGTTGGAACAAGACATGGACCTCAATGGTGCTTCAAGTAATTCTTCATCCTCCTCACCCATTAATCATGTTTGCCTCATGGCTAAGGATTCCAAGATAACTTCTACCTCGAATCCCGAGATATATGATGATGTGGTTGAGGATCCTCATGGAGAAGATTTTGACATTGAAACCTTAACCAAGAAGGGTGAGATTGTTCTTGGTGCTCTTCCCAAAGGTAGTGAAGCTATCTCTTCTCTATGTGAAATCGTTGCTCATGGTATTAAATGTATAGAAATCATTGAGGATTTGGATACTCAATTTGAGCAAAAATGTAAAATTGAGAGAGAAGATGCTAATAAAAAATCTTCCTTAGAGAATGCCCTTGAGGAAGATCAAGAGCTTCGAGTGTCTCTTGAGGAGAAACTTGAATCTCTTGTTGAATCAAATGATCTTATCATTGCTAAAATCATTGAGGAAAGAGATCATGCTATTGCTAAGTATAAAGTGCTTAAAAAGGAAAAAGTTGAATTTGGTGTTGGCAATGCTAGACTAAGTGAGGACATAGAGAAACTTGACAAAGCTCACAAGGCTTTAGAAAGTGAACACTCTCTCCTTATCAAGTCTCATGATCAACTCCAAACTCAACTATCTAAGAATGATAAGCTTACCAATTTGTCTTCTTCCATTTCTAATATTAATGATGCTTGTGCTACTAACTCCACTTATTGTGAAGCATCTATTTTAAAGGAGAATGTTGAGCTAAGGGCCCAACTTGAGTTGCTAACTAGCAAGTATGGGAAATTGGAAGAAAGTCATGAAAGGCTCTCTAGCTCTAATGAGGATCTTCTAGCATCCCATGCTAAGCTAAAGTTAGCTCATGAGGCTACTATGTCAAAGGTAACATCTTGTGAGCCTCATGTAGACAATGGCACAACTTCTTCTCTTAATGCTATATCGTCTTGTGCTAGTCCTTGTGATTCATCCACTCACAATGTTGCTACATCTTGTGATGAATTACTTTCCATACCTTGTTGCTCTAACAATGAAGCTTCTACTTCCTATAGTATTTGTGTTGATACTAACTGAAAGGACAAGGATGTTGCCTAGAGGGGAGGGGGGTGAATAGGCGATTTAAAACTTTTCCGGTTTAGGCTTGATAATTGCGGAATAAAACTAGGTGTTTAAATTAACAAGCCAACAACCTAAATAAACTAGGTCACCTATGTGCACCAACGACTTATGCTAAGCAAGACAAGCAACAAGGTGATAGCAAGATAGTACTTCAAGCACGAAGGCTATCACAATGTAAAGTGCATAAGTAAAGAGCTCGGGTATAGAAATAACCGAGGCACGCGGAGACGACGATGTATTCCCGAGTTCCTCCTTTTTAGGGGAGTACGTCTCGTTGGAGGGGTGTGAGTTTCAAACTCAAGATGCCACAAATGGCCTCACCCTATTCTCCGATGAACCTCGCACAAAAGCTCGGTTCACCTTCCACTAATGATTTCCTTTTGGGCGCAAATCGAATCCCTGACAACAATTTTGAGGCACAACCCACAAAAGGATTGGGAGCTCCCAAGTGGCCACAAAAGGCCTCCACCGCCACAAAAGGCGTGCACCGCCACAAAAGGCGTCTAGGGTCCAAAGACCCAAGAGTAACAAGCTCCCGAACTTTTACTTCCACGAATCCTCGTGGAGAGCACAAACCGATGCACAAAAGCAATGGCAAGAACACAAGAAGTGCTCAAGTCCTTCACTCTCAAATCCCACCAAAAGCAACTAATGCTTATGGGGGGAGAAGAGAGGAAGAACAAAGAAGAGAACCACACAAGAACTCCAAGATCTAGATCCACTAGGTTCCCCTCACTTAGAGGAGAGATGGATTGGTGGAAATATAGATCTAGATCTCCTCTCTCAAATCCCTCAAAGATATGCAAGAATCATGGGAGGAATTGGGAGAGGGGCAAGCTTTCCAAGGTCAACAATGGAGGTGAGACAAGAGGAAAAACGTGCTTGGAAGAAGCTTAGCTGCAATGGGAAAGAAAGGAGCCTTTTATAGGTCTCCCAAAAAAAGAGCCGTTGCAGGAAAAACTGCTTAGACCGGAGACTCCGGTCCCTTAGACCGGAGACTCCGGCCCCCCGGAGACTCCGGGGTCACTCCGGACCCCCCACCCGAGGCTGCCGTCCTGAGGAGCGAAAAACGAAACGCGCAGACCGGAGACTCCGGTCTGGGACCGGAGACTCCGGCCAGGAAAAAACTGCAGCAACACCGAACACGAAAACTAAGATATCTTGAGCATCCGAACTCCGTTTTCGATGATCTTTGGCTCGTTGGAATCGTAACAAAGAGCTTTACAAGATCATGTGGAGAAACATCATAGTCCAACAATGGAGGATAAAACCAATTGGGGAAAGGTTAGACCTCTTGATAAAAGAACAACCGATAAAACCTCCAAACCAAAACCGTAATATGTTTCTCATCCGGACTCCGTTTTGTATGATCTTAGGCTTGTTTGAAAGATACTCACAAGCACAACAAGATTATGAATATACACATCATAGTCCATCATGTGAGGAGGAAATCACAAGTGGAGAGTTTGACCTCTCTTAGAAAAGACAAACCGGTAAAACCTCCAATATCAAAAACGCAACAAGATATTCATGACATCCGTTTTTGATGAACTAGAGCTTGGTATGGAGATGAACACAAGATCTAAATCCTCACATGGATAAAGGCCAAATAAGAACCAAGAAAGATGATAATGCCAAGTATGCAAAGGTTTGAGCTCTCCACAAAGATGCGATCAAGTTACTCACTTGAGAGCCCCTCTTGATAGTACGCCGTCTATCCTAAAACCCGGTCTTCCACTAACACCAAGAGACCGGTAAAATAGAAACCCTATCAAGATCATACCTTTGCCTTGCGCATTCCACTTGAGCTAGATGATGACGATCTTGATCTCTTCAAGTGGACCACCTTTCTTGATTGCGCTTTGCTAGCACATGCTTGATGAAGACTTCTCCAAATACTCCCCCATACACCATTATGGGAGAGCCTCGCTTAGCTCCGTCTTCATGTATCCACTTGCACTTTGTCTTCTTATCTTGATATAGATGATGGCTTGGAGATAAACATGAATGTTCACTCAATCTCTTTTTCCAAGCCATGCTTGCAATAAGCTCAACTCTAGACGACCATTCTTTATATAAACCCTTGGATAGAATCTTGGTCAACATATAATCTTCTAGAGTCCAACACATGAACTCCAATCTTCTTCATGGACAAGATCTATAAAGATAGCTCAATGCAAACATTAGTCCATAGGGATTGTCATTAATTACCAAAACCACGCATGGGGCAACACATGCCCTTTCAATCTCCCCCATTTTGGTAATTGATGACAATCCCTTTTACGAGGGTTTATATAATGAATTAAGCAACCATGCACAACAAAGAGCAAGGATGCAAGAGAAAGAGAGGCAAATGCTTAAGAACGAAACTAAAGCATAAAACCTCTAAACTTCTCCCCCATTGGCATCGATTGCCGAAATGGGAGGAAAAATGTAGAAGGCCAATATAGTAAGAGCTCCCCCATAAAGTGTGCATTTCTCATGATATGAGTGAAATCAAATGCACATATCCAATGACGAATAGATGGAAGGAGATCAAACTATATTGAGGATCCAATCAAAGAGAAAGACACTTCGAAGAAAGAAGCAAGCAATCAAAAGGATCCAAAAACAATGTTCTAAACAACAAGAGGGAACTCCCCAAGGTACGTGCACAAAGTAGGATTTGCAAAGCAATATGGAGTGCACAACATGGCATCCTCACTCCCTCTTAGATAATTTTGAACACAAGCAAGTGCAAGAAAGCATAAAAATAGAGAAGAAGCAAAACAACTTGCTCAAACGAAATAAAGATGGAAGTGTCACGGAAAGACATTTTTAGGAGACTAATGCAAGGATGAGCGTAAGCATCAACATAGTCTTTCAATATATGGGGCACATAGTGCATATCATGTCTTTCCCATAAACACAACTGGCAAATAGGTCCACAAGCTAATTAAGATGCAAAAGGAATACCAAATGAAAAGCAAAGCTTGTGCCTTTTAGAAACCACCAAAGAATCAATTAGCAATAAACGGTGATCACTAAAGAATTGGAATACCAATTAAAGATGTAACTATTCTCATGTGTATAAGTTTCTAGGTAGACATCAATCATGAAGATATAAGTCCACAAAGAAACATGCACACAAAATAGATACTACGGTGAAGAACATGATATCCAAGAGGAAGTCATAAATATACAAATAAGATTTTTACTTAAAAGCATATCACAAAGCTTAATTTTATCTTAAAGGGATATAGATGAACTTCCAACACAATCTCATCATAGCATCAAGAAAATCCACAAGGGAAAAAGATAGTTGGGATGCTCCGAGAAAGATAACAAGTATCGCAAAGGGCAAATGATTTTGCAAAATCATCAATATTGCACATGAGAGACTTTGAGAAGAATTGCTAGATTAACATATATGGGATAGGTGAATCATGAAAATGATTATATAAATTCCCTTTGATATGTAATCATCCCGGCTTGCTCACATTAGCAAAAAAGACATCTTAATAAGCACTTTGCGAAAACCACATCAATTGCAACTATTCATGCCAAGAAGCAATCTACACAAGGTTGAAAGCTAGAAATGTATGCATGAGGTAGATACTCGTTACCGAGATAGCATTGGTGATGTAGAAGATAGAGTTCATGATCATTCAAGCTTGGCTCCAATAAGCACATGGTGACACCACCTTCCTTGTAAATGAGACAAGCTTCCAATGCACCTCCGATGTACCTAAACAAATTCAAGTACAGCATGGTTCCCAAACTTATTGGGCCCAAAGTAGTTAGAGCAACTACAATACATAGGACAAACTCCACACAAATATGTGCATATTGATATGAAATTGAATTTCATGCACATCTTAGCCATTTAGGATTTGATGGAGTTTATCCTATATATTGGATCAACAAAAGTAAGCATGCCATAAGGTATACATAAAGTGAATATGCATGCACAAGACTTTCGAGAACCCAAGGGGATACAAATTGGACAAAACACCAATTAAATCAAGAAGGCACACACAAGTGTGACAAGAAAAATAATTGTCCAAATATATCAAGACCCAAATCAACACATGATCGAAGATACCACTTGAAAAGATACCAAAAGAAAGCAAGATATCAATGATGAAAATACCATCAAGGAGTAAATCAAACCCTCTACACTTCTCATGATGGCACAAAGTACCAAGACGAGAAATGTTTGTCTTCCAAAGAGACACGTCATCGGGATCAAATACCAATTGAAGACAACTAATGTTCAAAAGCATATAGGATTGCTCCCCCAAGATATGTGCATTATTTATGATCTTGCATTTGAATACAAAATGCACATACATGGGATCATCACTCTCCATATATATTAAACACTAGTCATGTTCAAGAAAGGCAAGAAGATGTAATACCAATTTAAAGAACGGAGTTCTACTCGATGTAGGATAGCTTCCCCAAGAATAGTGCATTCTAAGAAGTATGACTTTGAATGTCAATGCACAAGAATGGGATCATTGCTTTTCCAACTCAAGAAAGCATAAAACAAATTTCGAGTAGAGCGACAAAGGATCCGAAAGATGCAAGGAAGACAAATGAGAGTTGGATCAAAACATCCTTGGCAATAAAATAAGGCAATTCAAAACAAGAGCCAACATGAATATGATCTACAAATTCCACCACAATTATGAGTATCACTTGTCATGAACAAGGAGTATATGGAGATAAATCTCGGTGGTATATAGGAATGATATTGAAGACCAATTGCATAACAAATAAGCATATGGCAAAGGATAATTTTAAAACCATGCTTAGATAGATAGATATTCTTGGTAGCTTCAATATTCACGCGATCATGCAAAGCAACTCCAAAGAGTGGCTTGAAGCAATCGGTTTCCCAAAAGATATATGCCAACATATTTGGGGAAAGCCGTACCAAGAACGTCCATCAAAACAAGATCCAAAGAAGAGAGACAAAAGCATTTAAGCAAATATGGAACTTGTTTGAGCAACATGCCACATAGGAATAAGATAATAAGAATATCAATTCTAGGTGGCAATACCTCACATGTTCACATTTTCTAGGCTTGTAATATGCACTAGCTTATTACTCCCCCATAATGTGATAATCCAATTTTTCTTGACAAGAGGCAAGCAATACCAACTAGAGATGATTAATGGACATTATAGAATTTGAATTTCTCATGAGAATGGTATACCACATAGAGAGTAGATAATATTATATATCAACACTAAGTGGTATTCCTCATGTATACACATTTTTAGGAGTGTGAAGTGCACGAAGCATATCACTCCCCCAAAATGGGATAGTCCATTAATCTCTCAAAAAGAGAGCCAACAAGATAAGTTAACAAAAAAAGCAATAAGGCTCAACACAAGTAAATGGTGTGCAAACCAACATACACATACTTGATTACTCAAGATAAGTAAGTAGAGAGCACAACACATACAAACACTAGCAAGGTACAAAACCTAACACATGCAAGGGTGCAAGCAACTTTCAATGCAATATATGATACAAGCACAAGTTACCGCAAGGAGGAACATTGGGTATGAGATGGAACAAAATAATCCAAATAGCTTGGCTTGAGAGAATAAACTTGATGAAGATCCCTTAATTCTTCATGATGTAGCCAAGTCTCCAATGCCCTCCAACAACACCTATTGATCAAGTTTTAGCTTGTTGGTCCCCAACCAAGTTGGGTCCTAAGAGGTTAGTCACAATAGGCTTGGCAACCCAAATGGTGCATTTCTTGACACCACTTTGAGTACCAACATATTTGGCAAACACATTGCCAACCTTATCCTTCCGAGAATAAACATCATCAATATAATGGGGTTGGATAAGGTACCATTAGTGCATGAAGAAGCAAAGTGGCCCTTCTCACGGCATATGTAGCAACATTGGCTTCCTCCTTTCTTCTTAGTTGGAATCTTGACTTGAGAAGAGGTAGCTTGATTCTTCTTGGGAAGAGGCCGTTCTTCATCTTGAGTTTGAGCTTGAGGCCGCTTCCCTTGTTGCTTCTCACTAAGAGGCTTCTTCTTCAAAGGGCAAGATCTAACATGGTGCCCTTCAACTTTGCACTTGAAGCAAACAATCTTGGCCGAATCTTTAGCTTGTTCTTGGCCCTTGTTCTTCTTGTTAGACTTGGACTTGTTCTTGTTATTGGAGTTGAATCCAAGTCCACTCTTGTCATTGGGGCGTCTTTGAACACTCAACACATTGTCAAGTGTAGACTTCCCAACATGACGCTTTTCCAAGTCTTTCTTCAAAGAAGCGACTTGGGCCTTGAGCTCTTTTAATTCCTCTACATGGTTAGCATTAACAAAAACACTAGAGGAAGTAGATGCTTCATTGTTAGAGCAACAAGGCATGGAAAGTAATTCATCACAAGATTTAGCAATAGTATGTGATGTAGAATTACAAGGACTAGCACATGGCAATAAAGCATTTAGAGTAGAAGTAGTGCCATTGTCCACATGAGGCTCACAAGATGTTACCTTTGTAGTGATAGCCTCATGAGCTAACTTTAGCTTCGCATGGGATGCTAGAAGATCCTCATTAGAGCTAGAGAGCTTTTCATGACTTTCTTCCAATTTCCCATACTTGCTAGTTAGCAACTCAAGTTGAGCCCTTAGCTCAACATTCTCCTTCAAAATAGATGCTTCACGAGAAATTGAGTTAGTAGCACAAGCATCATTAGCATTAGAAATGGAAGAAGACAATTTGGCAAGCTCAACATTCAACCTAGCATTTTCCTCAATAATATTAGCATGATCACATGAGAGAGTAGAGGAACTAGGCACATCATTTTTAGATAATTGAGTTTGGAGTTGATCATGAGACTTGGTAAGGAGAGAGTGTTCACTTTCCAAAGCCTTATGAGCTTTGTCAAGTCTCTCTATATCCTCAACTAGTCTAGCATTGCCAACACCAAATTCAACTTTTTCCTTTTTAAGCACTTTATATTTAGCAATAGCATGATCTCTTTCCTTAATGATTTTAGCAATAATAAGATCATTTGATTCATCAAGAGATTCAAGTTTCTCCTCAAGAGACACTCGAACCTCATGCTCTTCCTCAAGAGCATTTTCTAAGGATGCTTTTTCCATAGCATCCTCTCTTTCGATCCTTCCCTTTTCTTCAATGATTTCCTTGCACTTAATAGCATAAGACAAAATTTCACACAAATAAGAGCAAGCTTTACTACCTTTAGGGAGAGCATTAAAAACCATCTCACTCTTTTCTTTTAAAGAGTCAATATCATCCTCTTTTAATCCATAATAATCCTCATCCTCGTCATCACAAGATGTAGAGGGTTCCAAAGGTGGAGATTCATTTGAATCCCTAGCCATAAGGCAAAAGTGAGTGATGACGACGAAGATGAAGAATTGCTTGAAGCACCATTGAGATCCATGTCTTGTTCCAACAAGTGTTGGGTTTCCTCTACATTGTTAGCCACACAAGTACTAGAGGAAATGGAAGCATTGTTTTCATGGCAACAAGACATAGAAAGCATATCATCATGAGATTTAGTTAAGCAACTAATACATGATATGCAAGGACTATCAACACTAGCATGTGGACATTTGAAGTGCTAGAAGGTTTAAGTCCAAAGATAGAACATTGCAATGAGATAGAGATGAAGTATAGTCAATAGAATATTCACCATCAACAAAGCAATTTCTATCACCACTCACCATATCATTACCTTGTGACAAATCACATGTTGGTGGAGTGGAAGAAGTTGTGAGCTCATCACGACCGGAGGTGGAAGGAGAACAATCATCTCAAAATGTTGGACACTTCATATTTATCTTGAAGCTTGGTCCAAATCTCATGAGCGTTCCGAAAAGGCATGATTGATGCAAGAACTACATCGCTCAAAACACAAATGAGACCATTAGATACTTGAGTATCGAGATGAGAGTTTTTCTCATCCTCTAAAGATAATTCTTGGGAATCCTTTGGAGGAGAAAAACCCACATCTACAATGCTCTCAATATAATTTGGACCCATGTCCCTAAAAAGATTAAGCATGCGAATTTTCCAAACATCATAATTTGTGCCATCGAATATAAAAGTGGGATCGTGCACTAATTCTCTAAACGACATCTTACTCTCGGGCGGTAAAGCCCTAAAAGAGAGCCCAGGCTCTGATACCAATTGAAAGGACAAGGATGTCGCCTAGAGGGGGGGGGTGAATAGGCGATTTAAAACTTTTCCGGTTTAGGCTTGATAATTGCGGAATAAAACTAGGTGTTTAAATTAACAAGCCAACAACCTAAATAAACTAGGTCACCTATGTGCACCAACGACTTATGCTAAGCAAGACAAGCAACAAGGTGATAGCAAGATAGTACTTCAAGCACGAAGGCTATCACAATGTAAAGTGCATAAGTAAAGAGCTCGGGTATAGAAATAACCGAGGCACGCGGAGACGACGATGTATTCCCGAGTTCCTCCTTTTTAGGGGAGTACGTCTCGTTGGAGGGGTGTGAGTTTCAAACTCAAGATGCCACAAATGGCCTCACCCTATTCTCCGATGAACCTCGCACAAAAGCTCGGTTCACCTTCCACTATTGATTTCCTTTTGGGCGGAAATCGATCCCTTACAACAATCTTGAGGCACAACCCACAAAAGGATTGGGAGCTCCCAAGTGGCCACAAAAGGCCTCCACCGCCACAAAAGGCGTGCACCGCCACAAAAGGCATCTAGGGTCCAAAGACCCAAGAGTAACAAGCTCCGAACTTTTACTTCCACGAATCCTCGTGGAGAGCACAAACCGATGCACAAAAGCAATGGCAAGAACACAAGAAGTGCTCAACTCCTTCACTCTCAAATCCCACCAAAAGCAACTAATGCTTATGGGGGGAGAAGAGAGGAAGAACAAAGAAGAGAACCACACAAGAACTCCAAGATCTAGATCCACTAGGTTCCCCTCACTTAGAGGAGAGATGGATTGGTGGAAATATAGATCTAGATCTCCTCTCTCAAATCCCTCAAAGATATGCAAGAATCATGGGAGGAATTGGGAGAGGTGCAAGCTTTCCAAGGTCAACAATGGAGGTGAGACAAGAGGAAAAACGTGCTTGGAAGAAGCTTAGCTGCAATGGGAAAGAAAGGAGCCTTTTATAGGTCTCCCAAAAAAAGAGCCGTTGCAGGAAAAACTGCTTAGACCGGAGACTCCGGCCCCCGGAGACTCCGGGGTCACTCCGGACCCCCCACCCGAGGCTGCCGTCCTGAGGAGCAAAAAACGAAACGCGCAGACCGGAGACTCCGGTCTGGGACCGGAGACTCCGGCCAGGAAAAAACTGCAGCAACACCGAACACGAAAACTAAGATATCTTGAGCATCCGAACTCCGTTTTCGATGATCTTTGGCTCGTTGGAATCGTAACAAAGAGCTTTACAAGATCATGCAGAGAAACATCATAGTCCAACAATGGAGGATAAAACCAAATGGGGAAAGGTTAGACCTCTTGATAAAAGAACAACCGATAAAACCTCCAAACCAAAACCGTAATATGTTTCTCATCCGGACTCCGTTTTGTATGATCTTAGGCTTGTTTGAAAGATACTCACAAGCACAACAAGATTATGAATATACATATCATAGTCCATCATGTGAGGAGGAAATCACAAGTGGAGAGTTTGACCTCTCTTAGAAAAGACAAACCGGTAAAACCTCCAATATCAAAAACGCAACAAGATATTCATGACATCCGTTTTTGATGAACTAGAGCTTGGTATGGAGATGAACACAAGATCTAAATCCTCACATGGATAAAGGCCAAATAAGAACCAAGAAAGATGATAATGCCAAGTATGCAAAGGTTTGAGCTCTCCACAAAGATGCGATCAAGTTACTCACTTGAGAGCCCCTCTTGATAGTACGCCGTCTATCCTAAAACCCGGTCTTCCACTAACACCAAGAGACCGGTAAAATAGAAACCCTATCAAGATCATACCTTTGCCTTGCGCATTCCACTTGAGCTAGATGATGACGATCTTGATCTCTTCAAGTGGACCACCTTTCTTGATTGCGCTTTGCTAGCACATGCTTGATGAAGACTTCTCCAAATACTCCCCCATACACCATTATGGGAGAGCCTCGCTTAGCTCCGTCTTCATGTATCCACTTGCACTTTGTCTTCTTATCTTGATATAGATGATGGCTTGGAGATAAAATGAATGTTCACTCAATCTTCTTTTCCAAGCCATGCTTGCAATAAGCTCAACTCTAGACGACCATTCTTTACATAAACCCTTGGATAGAATCTTGGTCAACATATAATCTTCTAGAGTCCAACACATGAACTCCAATCTTCTTCATGGACAAGATCTATAAAGATAGCTCAATGCAAACATTAGTCCATAGGGATTGTCATTAATTACCAAACCACGCATGGGGCAACACATGCCCTTTCACTAACCATGTAGAGGAATTAAAAGAGCTCAAGGCCCAAGTCACTTCTTTGAAGAAAGACTTGTGATGAGGACATCCCTAGTTCCTTACCATCTTTTCCTGTTGATGATGTTGCTGCTCAAGACAAGCCTAATGAAGTGAGGATTGGTCCAATGACAAGGTCAAGAACCAAGTTATTAGAACAACAAGTGAACTCACTCTTAATTGAATATGATGTTTGTGATTATGAGAATTTTATACTACCTAAGTCTATGCATTTATGTATGATCAGGGTTATTGATAACCTAAACATTATCGGAGGAGAGGAGCAGCAAGACATGGACAACATGATGAACAAGCCTTTCAAGAGCTCGAGGGAGGAGAGGGAGGCAGGAGCACTTGAAGAAACGAAGTTCTGGAATTTATCGGAATATCCGAGTTGGCCCTGACCGGAATATCCGGTCCATCGCAGGATTGCACCAAAAACAGTCTGGAACCATTCGGATTATCCGATACACCTTGGATCGGATAATCCGGGTTAAAGGAATCCCTGCGTCGGAAGGTTCTGTAGTTACTCGGATTATCCGAGTCACCCGTGACTCGGAATATCCGAGTAAATCCGGAAACGTGTCTTTTCGAGTCTGTTTCGTTTTAGGTCGGTTTGGATCCGGATTTTGGGCGTGGAAAAGTCTCCCCAGCCCCCATATATACTCAGGAACCCTATTGTAATAGGTTAGACCACGTTTAAACATAAACCCTAGATTAGATTGCTAAGCATTCATCTATATCAGAATTCCTCTTTGTTGCGATCAGGAATTCAACCCCTCCACTTTGTTTCGATCTGGAGGTTATTGCTACCAAAGTTTGAGTGTGATCTGTTGTTCCATTGGGAATTAGTAGATTGCAGAAACCGCTTCGTGGTCGGCGGCTACGTTGCAACGGTGTGAGGCGTCGCGAATATCCATTGGGTTGAAGAGCTGTTGCATTGGCAACAGGGGAGCAGCCGGAGAGTTCGTCGGATTCTCGCAAGTTATCTATCCTCATCAACCATCCACCCACCCACCGCTCATCGAGAAGATCGGGCCACCCCTTATCAACTTGGAAAAGCGTCATGTTGGGAAGTCCACACTTGACAATATGTTGAGTGTTCAAAGACGCCCCAATGACAAGAGTGGACTTGGATTCAACTCCAATAATAAAAACAAGTCCAAGATCAACAAGAATAAAGATGGCCAAGAACAAGTCAAAGATTCGGCCAAGATTGTTTGCTTCAAGTGCAAAGTTGAAGGGCACCATGTTAGATCTTGCCCTTTGAAGAAGAAGTGTCTTAGTGAGAAGCAACAAGGGAAGAAGCCTCAAGCTCAAACTCAAGTTCCTCAAGTCAAAGAACGTCCTCTTCCCAAGAAGAATCAAGCTACTCCTCCTCAAGTCAAGATTACAACCAAGAAGAGAGGAGGAAGTCGATGTTGCTACCTATGCCGTGAAAAGGGTCACCTTGCTTCTTCATGCACAAATGGTACCTTATCCAACCCCATTATAGTTGATGATGTGTATTCTCTTCGGAAGGATAAGGTTGGCAATGTGTTTGCCAAATATGTTGGTACTCAAAGTGGTGTCAAGAAAAGAACCATTTGGGTTACCAAACCTATTGTGACTAACCTCTTAGGACCCAACTTGGTTGGGGACCAACAAACAAAAACTTGATAAATAGGTGTTGTTGGAGGACATTGGAGACTTGGCTACATCATGAAGAATTAAGGGATCTTCATCAATTATATTCTCTCAAGCCAAGTCATTTGAGTTACATTGTACTATCTCTTATCCAATGCTCCTCCTTGCGGTAACTTGTGCTTATACCATATATTCATTGAAAGTTGCTTGCACCCTTGCATGTGTTAGGTTTTGTACCTTGCTAGTGTTTGTATGTGTTGTGCTCTCTACTTACTTATCTTGAGAAATCAAGTATGTGTATTTTGGTTTGCACACCATTTACTTGTTTTTGAGCCTTATTGCCTTTATTTGCTATCTTATCTTGTTGGCTCTCCTTGCGAGATTAATGGACTATCCATTTTTGGAGAGTGATATGCTTTGTGCACTTCACAATCCTAAATATGTGTGTTCATGAGTAATAGCACTTAGTATTGATATATCAATATTATCTATTCTCTATGTGGTATGTCGTGCTCATGAAAAATTCAAATTCTATAATGTCCATTAATTTCTTGAGTTGGTTTTGTTTGCCTCTTGTTTTAAATTAAATGGGTTATCACATTATGGGGGAGTAATAAGCTACGTGCATATTACAAGCCTAGAAAATGTGAACATGTGAGGTTTTGCCACCTAGAATTGACATTGACAATTATCTCCTTCCTAGTGGCATGTTTCTCAAACAAGTTCCATATTTGCTTAAATATCTTTTATTTCTCATCTTTTGGATATTGTGTGTGAGAAAGTTTCTTGGTGCTTTGCATGATCGTTGATCAAATTGAAGCCATCAAGAATCTCTATCTAAGCATGTGTTCAATTCCTATCCTTTGACATATGCTTATTTGTTGTGAAGTTGGCCTTGAATACCCTTCGTACCACCAAGAAATATCTCCATACTACTTGTCCATGACAAGTGATACTCTTTTTTGTGGTGAAATTTGTAGACCATCTTCACTTTGGCCATTGCTTTGAATTGACTTATTTTGTTGCCAAAACGTGTTTTATCAAACTCTTTTTATCTTCCTTGAATCCTTTGGATCTTATTGTTCTTCTTGATTTTGACAGTGTTTGTATAATATATATGGTGTGATGATCCCATTGGTGTGCATTTGTATTCAAATGCAAAATCATAAATAATGCACACATATTGGGGGAGCTATCCTACATGTTTTTGAACACTATTTGTCTTTAATTGGTTTTAGATCCCGATGATATGTCACTTTGAAGACAAGCATTTTCCGTCTTGGTACTTTGTGCCATCATGAAAATGTAGAGGGTTTGATTATTACTTGACCATATTTTCATTTGGGTTACATTGTACTATCTCTTATCCAATGTTCCTCCTTGCGGCAACTTGTGCTTATACCATATATTCATTGAAAGTTGCTTGCACCCTTGCATGTGTTAGGTTTTGTACCTTGCTAGTGTTTGTATGTGTTGTGCTCTCTACTTACTTATCTTGAGAAATCAAGTATGTGTATTTTGGTTTGCACACCATTTACTTGTTTTTGAGCCTTATTGCTTTTATATGCTATCTTATCTTGTTGGCTCTCTTTGAGAGATTAATGGACTATCCATTTTTGGAGAGTGATATGCTTCGTGCACTTCACAATCCTAAAAATGTGTGTACATGAGGAATACCACTTAGTGTTGATATTTCAATATTATCTATTCTCTATGTGGTATGTCATGCTCATGAGAAATTCAAATTCTATAATGTCCATTAATGTCTCAAGTTGTTTTTGTTTGCCTCTTGTTTTCAAATAAATGGATTATCACATTATGGGGTAGTAATAAGCTAGGTGCATATTACAAGCCTAGAAAATGTGAACATGTGAGGTTTTGCCACCTAGAATTGATATTGTCAATTATCTTGTTCCTATGTGGCATGTTTCTCAAACAAATTTCATATTTGCTTAAATGCCTTTTATCTCTCATCTTTTGGATCTTGTGTGTGAGAGAGTTTCTTGGTGCTTTGCATGATCGTTGATCAAATTGAAGCCATCAAGAATCTCTATCTAAGCATATGTTCAATTCCTATCCTTTTGACATATGCTTATTTGTTGTGAAGTTGGCCTTGAATATCCTTCGTACCACCGAGAAATATCTCAATACTCCTTGTCCATGACAAGTGATACTCATATTTGTGGTGAAATTTGTAGACCATCTTCACTCTGGCTATTGCTTTGAATTGCCTTATTTTGTTGCCAAAACGTGTTTTATCAAATTCCTTTTGTCTTCTTTGTATCCTATGGATCTTATAGCTCTTCTTGAATTTGATTAGTGTTTGTATAATATATATGGTGTGTGATGATCCCATTGGTGTGCATTTGTATTCAAATGCAAAATCATAAATTGTTGTTTGAAGTATTCTATATAGCTATCACCTTGTTGTTTGTCTTGCTTAGCATAAGTTGTTGGTGTACATAGGTGAGCCTAGTTTATTTAGCTTGTCGGCTTGTTAATTTAAACACCTAGTTTTATTCCGCAATTATCAAGCCTAAACCGGAAAAGTTTTAAACCGCCTATTCACCCCCCTCTAGGCGACATCATTATCCTTTCAAGCATCTCCATCCATTCAATCCAAATTCGTCTAACATAGGCCTCCTAATGCAAACAGCAATCTGGCCTGATCTAATTACAAAAAATCCTTACTAGAAGCGGACTGTCAGGAAAGACATGCTACGCTATAAGTTATGAACTGGATCTTTACAAATACATGGTTGAGTATATGCACACTAAGAGAATCTAAAGGAAATCATATTACCTATTACTCTATCAGAGTCCAAACTAGATAACTATGTAACCAAATCTGGCCGGCATAAGCTGCATGACTATCCATTCTCAATCTCATAAGAGAAAACCTGAGACGATTTTCACAAGAATGTAATATATGTACAAATTAAAATATATATTATAATTGTAATTGGCAATTTTCACAGGATTTGTGGTGCCGTCGTACTTGCTTTAGGTTCAAAGAACATACGCTCGACTAGAAAAATAGAATTTAGCCGTATCGTTTCAAATAATATAATATTAATATTTTATAAAACATGAAAATTATGACACACTAAAGAAGATGCCCTCGCAATCGAATCGAGTTTGGCGATGAAATTTTGCATGGCTTCAAAAGTGAAATACAAAAATTTAGCTGCCCATGGTTGAGCGGTTGTCCATGAAATTAAAGGAAAAAAAGAATGGTCGAGAGAACATAGAAAAAAACTAGATATGGACAATGTTTTAACAAAAGGTGGCGAGAGGCAAGTCATGTCAAGTACTTAATAAGATGTTTTGGTCGCTAAACAAATTAACTTAGTGTGGAAATGACATTGTTGAGGCAGAAAAAATATCACGGCCCGAACTACAAAAATTTAACATGACCATGATAAGAAAATAATAGGTGATGATAATGGTGGTTGAGCGATTGTTCAAAAAAAGGAAAAGAGAATGGTCCTGAGATCGCATAAAATAAGACTTCCAAAAAAGCTAGATTGGGATAATGATTTTGTTGGGTTGCGGGGAAACTTTTTAAAATTATCCGTAACCTTACCGCCAAGATCTATTCTATGAAAGTACGTTGCACCCCATAATGCGATGATCCAGAATACTTACAAACACGCTTTCGAAAGATCTTGTGTTTGTCGAAATAGATGTCAGTGAAGCCTGATGAAGAATCTCACGTCCACGCCGGGAGGTGAGATTGTTGCTGTACGTCGTCGTTGATGTAGACCTTGATGAAGTTGCTCTGTTGTCCAAGGAACTTACTTGCGCAAATCCCGCTCTAGCGGTATCCACACATACACCGTGTCAACCCACCCCGTGCATTCACCGCCTAGCTACTAGCACGTGGTGAAGAGGGTCAGCCTTGCGGCGTAGTTTAGGTGGTAGATCTAATCAACTAGATTAGATCTATATGAGAAGATTAGAGACGTCTAATTCTCAACACATGAGATCTACAAGAGAGAGAGAACTTGGCTTCAATTGTTGTCTCAAACCCTAGGGGCTTGGGGCTGCTTATAAAGGAGGCCAAGGGGTGGAGGTGCTTGGGGAAGGGGCCGAACCCTTCCCCTTTAGGGCCGGCCGGCCAAGGAAGGGAGGGAGGAGTCCCTCCCCTTCCCCAACTCGGATTGGGGGAGGAGTCCTCCAAAACCTGCCTTTCCCTACAAGGAAGGGGGGAGGAAACCCTCCCCCACTCCAACTCGGGTTGGAGGGAGGAGTCCCGCCACCTAGAATTGACATTGACAATTATCTCCTTCCTAGTGGCATGTTTCTCAAACAAGTTCCATATTTGCTTAAATATCTTTTATTTCTCATCTTTTGGATATTGTGTGTGAGAAAGTTTCTTGGTGCTTTGCATGATCGTTGATCAAATTGAAGCCGTCAAGAATCTCTATCTAAGCATGTGTTCAATTCCTATCCTTTGACATATGCTTATTTGTTGTGAAGTTGGCCTTGAATACCCTTCGTACCACCAAGAAATATCTCCATACTACTTGTCCATGACAAGTGATACTCTTTTTTGTGGTGAAATTTGTAGACCATCTTCACTTTGGCCATTGCTTTGAATTGACTTATTTTGTTGCCAAAACGTGTTTTATCAAACTCTTTTTATCTTCCTTGAATCCTTTGGATCTTATTGTTCTTCTTGATTTTGACAGTGTTTGTATAATATATATGGTGTGATGATCCCATTGGTGTGCATTTGTATTCAAATGCAAAATCATAAATAATGCACACATATTGGGGGAGCTATCCTACATGTTTTTGAACACTATTTGTCTTTAATTGGTTTTAGATCCCGATGATATGTCACTTTGAAGACAAGCATTTTCCGTCTTGGTACTTTGTGCCATCATGAAAAATGTAGAGGGTTTGATTATTACTTGACCATATTTTCATTTGGGTTACATTGTACTATCTCTTATCCAATGTTCCTCCTTGCGGCAACTTGTGCTTATACCATATATTCATTGAAAGTTGCTTGCACCCTTGCATGTGTTAGGTTTTGTACCTTGCTAGTGTTTGTATGTGTTGTGCTCTCTACTTACTTATCTTGAGAAATCAAGTATGTGTATTTTGGTTTGCACACCATTTACTTGTTTTTGAGCCTTATTGCTTTTATATGCTATCTTATCTTGTTGGCTCTCTTTGAGAGATTAATGGACTATCCATTTTTGGAGAGTGATATGCTTCGTGCACTTCACAATCCTAAAAATGTGTGTACATGAGGAATACCACTTAGTGTTGATATTTCAATATTATCTATTCTCTATGTGGTATGTCATGCTCATGAGAAATTCAAATTCTATAATGTCCATTAATGTCTCAAGTTGTTTTTGTTTGCCTCTTGTTTTCAAATAAATGGATTATCACATTATGGGGTAGTAATAAGCTAGGTGCATATTACAAGCCTAGAAAATGTGAACATGTGAGGTTTTGCCACCTAGAATTGATATTGTCAATTATCTTGTTCCTATGTGGCATGTTTCTCAAACAAATTTCATATTTGCTTAAATGCCTTTTATCTCTCATCTTTTGGATCTTGTGTGTGAGAGAGTTTCTTGGTGCTTTGCATGATCGTTGATCAAATTGAAGCCATCAAGAATCTCTATCTAAGCATATGTTCAATTCCTATCCTTTTGACATATGCTTATTTGTTGTGAAGTTGGCCTTGAATATCCTTCGTACCACCGAGAAATATCTCAATACTCCTTGTCCATGACAAGTGATACTCATATTTGTGGTGAAATTTGTAGACCATCTTCACTCTGGCTATTGCTTTGAATTGCCTTATTTTGTTGCCAAAACGTGTTTTATCAAATTCCTTTTGTCTTCTTTGTATCCTATGGATCTTATAGCTCTTCTTGAATTTGATTAGTGTTTGTATAATATATATGGTGTGTGATGATCCCATTGGTGTGCATTTGTATTCAAATGCAAAATCATAAATTGTTGTTTGAAGTATTCTATATAGCTATCACCTTGTTGTTTGTCTTGCTTAGCATAAGTTGTTGGTGTACATAGGTGAGCCTAGTTTATTTAGCTTGTCGGCTTGTTAATTTAAACACCTAGTTTTATTCCGCAATTATCAAGCCTAAACCGGAAAAGTTTTAAACCGCCTATTCACCCCCCTCTAGGCGACATCATTATCCTTTCAAGCATCTCCATCCATTCAATCCAAATTCGTCTAACATAGGCCTCCTAATGCAAACAGCAATCTGGCCTGATCTAATTACAAAAAATCCTTACTAGAAGCGGACTGTCAGGAAAGACATGCTACGCTATAAGTTATGAACTGGATCTTTACAAATACATGGTTGAGTATATGCACACTAAGAGAATCTAAAGGAAATCATATTACCTATTACTCTATCAGAGTCCAAACTAGATAACTATGTAACCAAATCTGGCCGGCATAAGCTGCATGACTATCCATTCTCAATCTCATAAGAGAAAACCTGAGACGATTTTCACAAGAATGTAATATATGTACAAATTAAAATATATATTATAATTGTAATTGGCAATTTTCACAGGATTTGTGGTGCCGTCGTACTTGCTTTAGGTTCAAAGAACATACGCTCGACTAGAAAAATAGAATTTAGCCGTATCGTTTCAAATAATATAATATTAATATTTTATAAAACATGAAAATTATGACACACTAAAGAAGATGCCCTCGCAATCGAATCGAGTTTGGCGATGAAATTTTGCATGGCTTCAAAAGTGAAATACAAAAATTTAGCTGCCCATGGTTGAGCGGTTGTCCATGAAATTAAAGGAAAAAAAGAATGGTCGAGAGAACATAGAAAAAAACTAGATATGGACAATGTTTTAACAAAAGGTGGCGAGAGGCAAGTCATGTCAAGTACTTAATAAGATGTTTTGGTCGCTAAACAAATTAACTTAGTGTGGAAATGACATTGTTGAGGCAGAAAAAATATCACGGCCCGAACTACAAAAATTTAACATGACCATGATAAGAAAATAATAGGTGATGATAATGGTGGTTGAGCGATTGTTCAAAAAAAGGAAAAGAGAATGGTCCTGAGATCGCATAAAATAAGACTTCCAAAAAAGCTAGATTGGGATAATGATTTTGTTGGGTTGCGGGGAAACTTTTTAAAATTATCCGTAACCTTACCGCCAAGATCTATTCTATGAAAGTACGTTGCACCCCATAATGCGATGATCCAGAATACTTACAAACACGCTTTCGAAAGATCTTGTGTTTGTCGAAATAGATGTCAGTGAAGCCTGATGAAGAATCTCACGTCCACGCCGGGAGGTGAGATTGTTGCTGTACGTCGTCGTTGATGTAGACCTTGATGAAGTTGCTCTGTTGTCCAAGGAACTTACTTGCGCAAATCCCGCTCTAGCGGTATCCACACATACACCGTGTCAACCCACCCCGTGCATTCACCGCCTAGCTACTAGCACGTGGTGAAGAGGGTCAGCCTTGCGGCGTAGTTTAGGTGGTAGATCTAATCAACTAGATTAGATCTATATGAGAAGATTAGAGACGTCTAATTCTCAACACATGAGATCTACAAGAGAGAGAGAACTTGGCTTCAATTGTTGTCTCAAACCCTAGGGGCTTGGGGCTGCTTATAAAGGAGGCCAAGGGGTGGAGGTGCTTGGGGAAGGGGCCGAACCCTTCCCCTTTAGGGCCGGCCGGCCAAGGAAGGGAGGGAGGAGTCCCTCCCCTTCCCCAACTCGGATTGGGGGAGGAGTCCTCCAAAACCTGCCTTTCCCTACAAGGAAGGGGGGAGGAAACCCTCCCCCACTCCAACTCGGGTTGGAGGGAGGAGTCCCGCCACCTAGAATTGACATTGACAATTATCTCCTTCCTAGTGGCATGTTTCTCAAACAAGTTCCATATTTGCTTAAATATCTTTTATTTCTCATCTTTTGGATATTGTGTGTGAGAAAGTTTCTTGGTGCTTTGCATGATCGTTGATCAAATTGAAGCCGTCAAGAATCTCTATCTAAGCATGTGTTCAATTCCTATCCTTTGACATATGCTTATTTGTTGTGAAGTTGGCCTTGAATACCCTTCGTACCACCAAGAAATATCTCCATACTACTTGTCCATGACAAGTGATACTCTTTTTTGTGGTGAAATTTGTAGACCATCTTCACTTTGGCCATTGCTTTGAATTGACTTATTTTGTTGCCAAAACGTGTTTTATCAAACTCTTTTTATCTTCCTTGAATCCTTTGGATCTTATTGTTCTTCTTGATTTTGACAGTGTTTGTATAATATATATGGTGTGATGATCCCATTGGTGTGCATTTGTATTCAAATGCAAAATCATAAATAATGCACACATATTGGGGGAGCTATCCTACATGTTTTTGAACACTATTTGTCTTTAATTGGTTTTAGATCCCGATGATATGTCACTTTGAAGACAAGCATTTTCCGTCTTGGTACTTTGTGCCATCATGAAAAATGTAGAGGGTTTGATTATTACTTGACCATATTTTCATTTGGGTTACATTGTACTATCTCTTATCCAATGTTCCTCCTTGCGGCAACTTGTGCTTATACCATATATTCATTGAAAGTTGCTTGCACCCTTGCATGTGTTAGGTTTTGTACCTTGCTAGTGTTTGTATGTGTTGTGCTCTCTACTTACTTATCTTGAGAAATCAAGTATGTGTATTTTGGTTTGCACACCATTTACTTGTTTTTGAGCCTTATTGCTTTTATATGCTATCTTATCTTGTTGGCTCTCTTTGAGAGATTAATGGACTATCCATTTTTGGAGAGTGATATGCTTCGTGCACTTCACAATCCTAAAAATGTGTGTACATGAGGAATACCACTTAGTGTTGATATTTCAATATTATCTATTCTCTATGTGGTATGTCATGCTCATGAGAAATTCAAATTCTATAATGTCCATTAATGTCTCAAGTTGTTTTTGTTTGCCTCTTGTTTTCAAATAAATGGATTATCACATTATGGGGTAGTAATAAGCTAGGTGCATATTACAAGCCTAGAAAATGTGAACATGTGAGGTTTTGCCACCTAGAATTGATATTGTCAATTATCTTGTTCCTATGTGGCATGTTTCTCAAACAAATTTCATATTTGCTTAAATGCCTTTTATCTCTCATCTTTTGGATCTTGTGTGTGAGAGAGTTTCTTGGTGCTTTGCATGATCGTTGATCAAATTGAAGCCATCAAGAATCTCTATCTAAGCATATGTTCAATTCCTATCCTTTTGACATATGCTTATTTGTTGTGAAGTTGGCCTTGAATATCCTTCGTACCACCGAGAAATATCTCAATACTCCTTGTCCATGACAAGTGATACTCATATTTGTGGTGAAATTTGTAGACCATCTTCACTCTGGCTATTGCTTTGAATTGCCTTATTTTGTTGCCAAAACGTGTTTTATCAAATTCCTTTTGTCTTCTTTGTATCCTATGGATCTTATAGCTCTTCTTGAATTTGATTAGTGTTTGTATAATATATATGGTGTGTGATGATCCCATTGGTGTGCATTTGTATTCAAATGCAAAATCATAAATTGTTGTTTGAAGTATTCTATATAGCTATCACCTTGTTGTTTGTCTTGCTTAGCATAAGTTGTTGGTGTACATAGGTGAGCCTAGTTTATTTAGCTTGTCGGCTTGTTAATTTAAACACCTAGTTTTATTCCGCAATTATCAAGCCTAAACCGGAAAAGTTTTAAACCGCCTATTCACCCCCCTCTAGGCGACATCATTATCCTTTCAAGCATCTCCATCCATTCAATCCAAATTCGTCTAACATAGGCCTCCTAATGCAAACAGCAATCTGGCCTGATCTAATTACAAAAAATCCTTACTAGAAGCGGACTGTCAGGAAAGACATGCTACGCTATAAGTTATGAACTGGATCTTTACAAATACATGGTTGAGTATATGCACACTAAGAGAATCTAAAGGAAATCATATTACCTATTACTCTATCAGAGTCCAAACTAGATAACTATGTAACCAAATCTGGCCGGCATAAGCTGCATGACTATCCATTCTCAATCTCATAAGAGAAAACCTGAGACGATTTTCACAAGAATGTAATATATGTACAAATTAAAATATATATTATAATTGTAATTGGCAATTTTCACAGGATTTGTGGTGCCGTCGTACTTGCTTTAGGTTCAAAGAACATACGCTCGACTAGAAAAATAGAATTTAGCCGTATCGTTTCAAATAATATAATATTAATATTTTATAAAACATGAAAATTATGACACACTAAAGAAGATGCCCTCGCAATCGAATCGAGTTTGGCGATGAAATTTTGCATGGCTTCAAAAGTGAAATACAAAAATTTAGCTGCCCATGGTTGAGCGGTTGTCCATGAAATTAAAGGAAAAAAAGAATGGTCGAGAGAACATAGAAAAAAACTAGATATGGACAATGTTTTAACAAAAGGTGGCGAGAGGCAAGTCATGTCAAGTACTTAATAAGATGTTTTGGTCGCTAAACAAATTAACTTAGTGTGGAAATGACATTGTTGAGGCAGAAAAAATATCACGGCCCGAACTACAAAAATTTAACATGACCATGATAAGAAAATAATAGGTGATGATAATGGTGGTTGAGCGATTGTTCAAAAAAAGGAAAAGAGAATGGTCCTGAGATCGCATAAAATAAGACTTCCAAAAAAGCTAGATTGGGATAATGATTTTGTTGGGTTGCGGGGAAACTTTTTAAAATTATCCGTAACCTTACCGCCAAGATCTATTCTATGAAAGTACGTTGCACCCCATAATGCGATGATCCAGAATACTTACAAACACGCTTTCGAAAGATCTTGTGTTTGTCGAAATAGATGTCAGTGAAGCCTGATGAAGAATCTCACGTCCACGCCGGGAGGTGAGATTGTTGCTGTACGTCGTCGTTGATGTAGACCTTGATGAAGTTGCTCTGTTGTCCAAGGAACTTACTTGCGCAAATCCCGCTCTAGCGGTATCCACACATACACCGTGTCAACCCACCCCGTGCATTCACCGCCTAGCTACTAGCACGTGGTGAAGAGGGTCAGCCTTGCGGCGTAGTTTAGGTGGTAGATCTAATCAACTAGATTAGATCTATATGAGAAGATTAGAGACGTCTAATTCTCAACACATGAGATCTACAAGAGAGAGAGAACTTGGCTTCAATTGTTGTCTCAAACCCTAGGGGCTTGGGGCTGCTTATAAAGGAGGCCAAGGGGTGGAGGTGCTTGGGGAAGGGGCCGAACCCTTCCCCTTTAGGGCCGGCCGGCCAAGGAAGGGAGGGAGGAGTCCCTCCCCTTCCCCAACTCGGATTGGGGGAGGAGTCCTCCAAAACCTGCCTTTCCCTACAAGGAAGGGGGGAGGAAACCCTCCCCCACTCCAACTCGGGTTGGAGGGAGGAGTCCCGCCACCTACCATGTGGGGCCCACCTTGAGCCGCCGCCCCCATGTGGGGCCCGCCCTAGGCCGCCGCCCTTGCCGCCGGGGAGGGGAAGTCCCCCCCCCAACTCAGACTCGGCCCCTCCCCCACATACCATGTGGGTGCGGCTGCCTTGTGGGCCCTATGAGCCCACTTGGCAGCCCTTTTTATTGGGCTCCAAATAAAATCCTTTATTTATATTTTCCAATATATTAACTAAATAAACAATTAATTGTTTTGTCTAATTAATTCCTAAATGAATATTTCCTTTTACAGAAAATTCCCGAAATTAATTACTTATCATATAACTCATATTTATATGAACCGGGATACCTAGTATCCGCCAACAAAACATCGGAACAATATTCCTTCTTCATAAGCACTCGGATTAAATCCGCTGACGATAGAAACCATTCCTATCATCCCGGGACATTAGATGTCCGCATTCTCTCTAACTTATAATTCAACGGAACAAGTCCAGTGACATCGAAGCTACTCCGACACAATCTCATTCCCATTAAAACTACATCTTTACTCTCGATCAAAGATTGACCTACAGCTTAAGCGTGTGACCCGAAAGGTTCAACAATCACAAAGTATTGTTTGGGAGCTTACCAAACAATAACCAGTAGTGGGTTAGGCATTCGTACTGGCACCCTTGTGTTGTGAATGAACAACAGAACCTGTGTGTTAACCATTACGCTAAATCCCCTTACGTGCACGATACCAATGATATCTCGAGATTGAGACAATGTGTTCTAGTGTGATCAAACCCTTTGACCATAACACATATTATTCTCGTACCAATATCATTCTCTTTTCTCATTCCGTATATATGTTGTCCCGTGATAAATCACGCTTGTGTCTGGCCAGACGATTGGGCGACAACAACAATACTTGAGATGGCCTAGAGGATGTATCTCTCCATCGTCTGGAGGAGTAAGTGCCATTCTTAAACAATCTCTGTTCAAATACATATTCTAGTTCAAGCCCAAAAGCCACCTATCATAGTCCCATGTTACTGCAAGACGTTTGATGAAAATCAAAACTCGAATGTCAAATAAGCGGTCACAAGATATTCTCATAGCATAGGGATCCAACTAATGATAACTAAATAGATGATCAATCGCTATTTCATCGTCGACGATTTGTCTCATAGCAAGATCATACGGTGGGTCGGTTCAGTGCGATTATCATTCCGATAATCCATTCCTATAGTTGAATGACTTATACAAAGTCCATGATTAGGAAAACGCGATCATCGAGCAACAAGATAGGCCAGTCTTAGAGACAAGACCAGGAACTCTTTTTCCGTTCGTATCTCTACACGTGTATCGGAGGTTTTCCTCTTGCATACGTTGTATTTGCTATACAAGTACCCAATACAGTTGTAGCATAAAGATACAAACATTAATAATAAACATGGAATTAAATAATAAACTTAATTATTATTGTCTCTAGGGCATATCTCCAACAGATTTAACAAGTAAGGTGGCGAGAGGTAAATCATGTCTAATTAACTTGGTGTGGAAATAACATTGGCTGGACAGAAAAGTATCGTGGCTAGGAGATCGAGTGAGAGGGAGAGTGATTGCGTAACATTACATAATATATAAAAAATGTAGTGGATAAATGGGAGCGATGGTCAAACAAAATAGGCAATCACATCACGATAAAGCATAAACGCATGATTTTTTGCAAAAAAATCCTTCGTTAAAATTAAATCAATGACAGGTTGGTTTATATCAAGAGGTCTCTAGGTTCGACTGAGAGTAATGGTCAAATATTCATTTTATGTTCTTAGTATTTTGTTGTTCCAAAATTCATTTGAGGGAAGATAGAAGCAAACTATATGTGGAAATATAGGCAATAATGGGCGTATAGTGGAAGTGGAAATTTTTATAAATTATACAATTCACTGAATATGGTAGACAAACTCAATTTCTAACAAATCTAGCCACACAAATGTGTGGGACACCACGCTAAACGACAGTTTGTCGAGTTAATTAGATGGTTGAATCCGTAATTAAAGGGTGCGATTTTAATAGAATTAGAGAATAACTATGGTTAACAAAATGCTACCTATATATAGGCTGCGAGTGGAATATGGATTTGGAATTATAAAGTAAAGTTTTTACTGGAGATCTGAGATACGGACTTCGATGTCCATCTAGCGCGAGAAAACTACAAGATGGATGCATGTGCCCACAAGACCACACAAGAATCGGTGGGAATCCAAAGCGACAACATAGAACTACATGTATGATTGATCAACGGTATGCATGTAATGTACTACCATTGCAATTTTTCATCAACGGTATGCAAGTGAACCACGGTGGAGTATTAACCACAGATCGGGAAGAGTTTTGTGGTGCAATGGGATAAGAAAATACTGCTTATGAGAGGATGTAGATTAATTTGGCAATTGACTGAAATATTTAGATTCTATCCTAACAAAGTCACTTTTCTAAATTCAAATATGTTACATGAAACTATATATGTATTACCAAATTAGTGTCGTCTTTGTTACATGAGTAACATGAAAAACCAATAAGTGATACTGCGGGAGTAGAACACCTAGATCGGAGAGGGGAACAAACTAAAAGTATCAAAATAGCAATGTTCATGTCTTAAGATAGACGACATTCTAAACTATGTGTCATGATATTTTGGAAAATTTAAAATATCTGATTGCTCCAAATTAGAATGATTCAAAATATTCCACACATGTGCTAATTTACGTAACATAATGTTTTATAAGCTATACAACCCTGTCATTTATATTTACATGTTTTAGGTATTATCAAATTATTGCACAAATAGATTCGACGAGAAAAAGACCATGCCCTCGCATTTGCGAGGGCCACCTTGCTAGTTATTAATAATTACAAAATTGCTTCGAGACATAGCATTCCATGCAATCAGAAGGTTATGTTATATATATGGGTTCTCGAGAAGAAAGGGTGGTAGTGGTTTTCTTATGTATATGTCTTTATGTCAAAGATATAAGTATAATTTTAAGGAATAAAAAAGAGAAAAAAATGTAGGTATTGTGTGGAAGGCAGAGGAGAGCAGAGGATAGGAGCCGAGGAGGAGGAAGAGGTGTGAAGGCTCATGTGATGAGTCAGTCGTGGTCTCAACTCTCAACTGACTGACTGACGCTGGTCTCTAGACGATGAGTGTGTTGGTCTCCAAACAAAATTAAGGACCAACGACGGCAGCAGTAAGGAAGAAGACGGCTCTGCACTCGATCCCCATCCATCCAATCCATCTCCGGGGAGGGATCGATGGCGGACTCCAACACCACCAATCCGCCATCATCGCGGCCGCCGCCGCCGCCGCAGCCAGGTCCGTCCGTCCGTCCGTCCGTCACCCCTCACCTTAGATCATCAATCCCCAATTCGATTCGCCCCCCTCCCTCAATTGCTAATACTTTGTACTCAGCGGCAGATGGCGACAAGCCGCCGCCGCACCCGCTGGACTTCGATTCCGCGCCGCCGCAGCCGGTGAGGGAGGACTACGTGCAGAACGCCGTCAAGTTCCTCTCCCACCCCAAGGTCAGGGGCTCCGCCGTCGTATACCGCCGATCCTTCCTCCAGAACAAGGGACTCACCAACGACGAGATCGACGAGGCCTTCAGACGAGTACCCGTAAGTCATACGCTCCCATCTCTCCTCTCACCCCCCTTGCTTCTAGCTCGTCTCTCCACCTCAGCTAGCTAACCTGAACCTCTCCTCCGCTCTGCTCTGCCGCAGGATCCGCAGCCCACCGCCGCTTCCCCGCCCACTACTGCAGCAACTGCGGCGCCTCAGCAGCAGTATGCACAGCAGCAACGACCTTTGGAGCAACTACGACAGGCTCTCGTTCCGCAGCAGCAGCAGCGCCCCAGGTTCACCTGGTACCGGGCCTTCGTCGCCGCCGGGCTGCTCCTCGGCTTCGGGGCCAGCGCCGCAGTCTTCATCAAGGTACTATATCCGTTTACACATCACCTTCTCCTCTACTCTACACCCATGTTCCAAGCTTTACCAACCCAGCTCAAACACATAATAACAGAACAACCATGCTCAACTGCTTGCTTGTGCAGAAACTCTTCCTCCCCAGGCTCAAGTCCTGGATCCGCAGGGTCGTCGCCGAATCCGGCGAGGCAGCCAGCCTCAGGTCCAAGATCGACGATGAGACCAAGGAGGCCGTCAGGGCGTCCTCCGAGGCCGTCTCCGCCATCGCCAAGACCAACCAGGAGCTGCTCGCCTCAAAGGACGAAGGTTCAACATCCATATACATGGCTTCTCAACTGATTCAGCATTACTTATTTAGTTCCAAGGCGATTCTCCACTTGTCCCTAGCAAAAAAAAGTTATCTGTTTTGTTGGACAGAGAAGAAGATACTCGTGACACTAACGCAGGCGCTGGATTCCCAGGCCAAGGTGCTCAAATCCTTGAGCGAGTCGTTGAGCCATAGCAGGGACTCTGTGAATGTGACAACCAGGGAGGATAGGTTCTCGCACTACCGCCCGTTGGAAGAGCATACCCCCACTGCTGCGAGGAATGGTCAGTACCAAAATTTATCTAACGTTTCCTACTGCAGTGTTTGTCTCTTTGTTGAATTCAGATTAGGACTGCAAAGCTAGTCTAGTTAGATGGAACCATTGTGAAAACTTTAGATTTCCCCCATCATTTATAATCTTTTTGTTTGCCGTGCATTCTCCACTGTATCGAAAAGGGTCCAACTTATGTTCGGGCAATGTCATATGGTGTCATCTGCACCCATTACCTAGATTAGAAAGATCTTAATCCATATGATTGTTGACGCTGATAACTACGAGGAGCTCACCACATTCTTACTGTTTGTTTGACCATTATGTTCAGGGCCTGTTAACACTCCATGGAGACCTACTCAGGTGTGCACCAATGTTGTTCATTCTGTTATGTACTGTACTTCTAATGCTTTGGAGAGTTCTTCTATTTCTGAACTGCCTTTTTCCCTTTTGTAGCAGCCTAATATGTATGGTGTGCCAAACAGTGACTTTGGTTCAGGTCAGTCTATATATACTGTTAAGCTCCTACTCGCTTCAATGATTCTTCGTGTTACTTAACCGATAGGGTGTGTTTCTTGAGCAGGAAGGCCTTCATTTTCGCCAGCACCTACCGAACCTATGTCTGGATCATTTTCAAGGTCTTACGTTGAGGTAAGCGAGCAATCAGGTTATAACTAACACATGTCATGCTTTTACTGAAATTAGCTGGTTTCAGTATTTATGAATTATGGGAACATTTCATTGGACAAATTATGTCATTTTTGGTTGTAGCAGACCTCTGTCCAGCTTTGGGTAATTTCACATTTCAGTTCATTGTCTTCAGGAAATCGTTTATGAAAGTTATGCACATTAACCAGTAGGCTTTGCTGTCATGTATATAAGTTCTTTCTTTTATGCAAAATCCAACTCCAGCAAAGCAAGTATCATATGTGAAAAAGCATAGTGTAGCTCAGGCTACATGTAGCCTGTTTTTTTCTTAATTTTTTTGTGTGATTACTCCATCTAAGATAGTGTGCACATTTCCTCATTTACTTGTAGCGTGCATATGTTAACACCTTGTTTCGTGAATACTGTCTGACTTACTATAAGTTATACCATTATTACACCCAAACTTCTAGCCATTAGCATACATCTCCGTTTAACTAGTCTTGGAGATAATGCCCCCTAAGAAAAGCTTGAGCTACCATCCTAATTACTACTAATTATATTTATGCTTTCAGCAGACAGTGCAGCGAGGGGATAGGTCTTCCGGGAGTAAGGTGCGGCTCTGAACCTTCTCTTTGCCGCAAACAAGACTGGTTCTCTTAACTTGCAACTGACATAGCCTTTTACTGCTACAAAACAGCAGCCATGGGAGATGCAGCAGCAATACGCCCAGCCAAAGCTTGGCTACGGATCCAACACCCACTTGAGCGAGGATGGATCATACTCTGAAGCCCATGATAACTACGCCCCTTCCTACCACCAGAACGGAAAGGCCCCCGACTTCCAAGCGGAGGAGCCCAGGCTGCTGGCATACAGCACCGGGGCCGAGGAAAGGCCACCGCCCCAGCGCCGCTGGGTCCCTCCTCAGCCCCCGGGCGTCGCTATGCCAGAAGCGGCGGCCGCCATACGCCAGCCGAAGTCCCTTGCGAAGCAACCGTCGAGCGACATGTCCGAGGCGGCAGCTGGTGAGATGGAGCAGGTGAATGGCGGCCCCAGAGCTCGTCTACCGTTGCCCCTGCCGAGGCGCCGGTCAACAATGGTGCCGCGAGCGATGCTGGGCGCGGCGACATCGAAGATCAGGTGGAGGCCATCTAAGTAGCGGTCAGGCCAACCAGCGACACGAAGCCATCAAAGTACATCTAGCAGTTTGTTGTCATAAGTTTGGGAGCAAGTCTGTCGTAAGAGCTGGAATGAAACAAGTAAATCTTGCTAGGTGGATTCGGGTTTAGACTATGTATATTACTGCTACTCTCTATACTGAAAAGAATAACAAGAAAATATTCTTGTAGTTTTTGCCTTGTGCAGAAATCTGTTTGTGGTTTTTGCCTTTTGCAGAAATCTGTTTGTGGTTTGTTAGATCTTGAGATATGGACCTGCTGACTTCAGCTGGTTTGTTTGTACTTTTGCTTGACATGCCAGCATACATTCTTGTCATGGGCAGGTAAACATGCATCATTCTTGCCATACGTTCTGTTGCCTGAAATGATGTGATGATATGTGTGTTTAATCATCATCAGACTGCAACTGTGCATATAGTTTTATGTTCTATGCTTTTGCTGTCTCAGGTTGAAGATGGCACCCAAATCAGCTCCAGGATTGGAGTCCCAGGCATATCAACCACAGATACAAGACAGAGTGCAACAAGTGGATATGATCATCATGCCAAGAGGGATCAGCACACCATAGGTAGATAGTATTACACATTTACATTACATTACAATGGAAACTAGGTCGTAGATCGTAGCTGCAGGACACAGAATCTGCACTGAAACACTGAAAATTAGCAGCTACCTAGCATCCGTACCTAAGCTAATATATACAAGACCAGCTGGATCACTGCCTACCAATGATCACCAGCAACAGCAAGTGCCATAGGTAGATACTACAGACTAGATTAGGAACTCGACCGTAGATCGTTGCTGCAGACCATCGAATCCACATTGTAAAGCATTGAAAATTAGCAGCTACGATGATTGTTCATAATATACAAGACCAGCTGGATCACTCACTTACTAGGAAGAGCTTATCTCCATCTAGCAGATATCAGACCGGAGCTGAGCACAGCTGAGTGTGAGCTCAATGGCGATGATGAGCAGCGGTGGCAGTAGAAGGCCCAGGGACCCCGGCAGCGCCCAGGGTCTTATCAACCTTGGCCATAAGGCACAGCATTTGCCGGCGAGGTCGAGCGCGCCCTCCCCGCCGAGCAACGAAGGGCCGGTCAGCGACGCAATCATCTTCTCGAGGTTCTTCTCACGTCCATGAGCGGGATCTTCGGAGCCTGCGGTGGCGGCCGCAGGTACTGCAGCCGTCGACTGGAGAAGGCGCCCAGAGTGTGGGCGCAGCTGTATGCGGCCTCTGCCGCGGCGCTGCTACCGAACACGAGGCGCGCACGGCGGGTGCCGATGTCGGTGTCGGACTCGATCAGTGTGCCGAAGCCACGGAATGTGGAGAGAAGCTCCTCCTTGGAAGGCTGGTGGATGGTGGCGGCGCCCTGGGTGAACTCCAGGATGAGGGCTACCGGCTTCCCGGGATGCTGTCCTTGCCCAGAGCTGCTACTAGCCTTCTTCTTCGCCTTTTTGGGCGTGCCATTGGCAATGCCGGTAGCGGGCTGAGCAGAATAACCGGCGGCTGCGGTGGCATTGTGCGCATCCAGTGCAAATGCCACCTTCTTCTTCCTCCCCCTCTTGCGTCCGGCTTGTGCTGCCGCCGGTGCTGCATCTGCTGGTCCAGTGTGGTGACCATATGCCTGTTCCACGGCGCTGCCAGCAGCGGGCTGAGCAGAGCAATCGGCGGCGGTATTACACACATCCGATGCAAGTGCCACCTTCTTGCTCCTCTTATCGGGTCCATCTTCTGGTGCTGCTGTATTTGCTGGTCCCATGTGTGCGTGACCCATGGCAACGCCGTCGTCTTGTTCCTTGCTGGCGGATCCGGCGGCGGCAGCAGCGACCAAGGCGAAGGCGACGCATGTGTCCGGAAGCCCGTGCCCATGGCCAGCAGGAGCAGGGACAGCGGCACCCTTGGAGCCGGTCAGGACAGAGGCCCTGTGGAGGGCGAAGAAGCGGAGGAGCACGCCGGCGTCGACGACGACTCCCGGACCCGGGGTGGAGGAGTCGTCGCCTGGGGAGGCCGCGGACCGGAGGAGCGCGGAGAGCAGGTCGGTCGCGGCGAGGTTGGCCTGCTGGAGCCGGAGGAGCAGCGCCGCCGCATCCTCCTCCTCTTGGTAGTCCCGCTTTCTTGGGGAATCAGCAGCAATGTCGTGGTCGTCGTCGATGAGGATGGCGGTGTCGTAGTCGCTGCTGAGGTACCTGCTCCTCTTGCGCGCGCGCTTCTCCACCACACTGTGACTGGCCTTGGCCTCGGCCGCCGCGAGGGTTTCGCTTTCGGTCCCGCCGTCCGGCACCGCGAGCGGGTTTTCCATGAATACACAGTGTGGGGGTGGATGCGGAGGGACAGGGCAATGGCGGTGGGCGGCGATCTGCTCTGCTCCGGCGGGAGGATGGGATGCGGCTGGCGACCAGGAAGCTAGGTGGCGAGCAGAGAAGAAAGGGGAAGTGGAGTGAAGTGAGGTGACAGTGGGTTGCTCCACGTGTGTGTGATGTGAGCACCTGTGTCTGCTGCCACGTCCCACGTGTAACTCTCTCCCCTTCCTCCTTTTCGCTTCGGTTCTACTCCCTCTGTATTTTAGGCGTTTTGGTAGCTCAAATTCAGCTATCAAAACGACTTATAATTTGAAACGAAGGGAGTAGGTCATCGTAAATACTGTGTATATGGATATATTGTAACTTTAAAGCATACTAGGAAATGTGCCCGTGCGTTGCAACGGGAGAGAAAAATCTACATCATAGAGACACATAAAGTAAATTCTCATTAACTCCATACTTCATCCTTCATATGGGTATTATATATGTAGTGAAGCAGCTCTTTACTAGGTGACTGTTCGATGCATGACACGCGCTCACCCGGTGGTCCCCACTCGTACGACCCGATCTTATCCTCTTCTTCTTCCTCACCTCTGCCTCTTGTTTCTTCTTCCCTGACACCTGAGTTGTCATGCCCTTAGGCGGCGTGATAGAGCGAGACGGAGGTGAGTAATGACCTTAATGGTGGGGGGTGCAGGCCGGTGCTCTGGGTGCACCGGCGACGGAAACGATTTGGTAGTGCCGGACATTCGCAGCCAGTCAAACACCTACAACCTTTTCTCGTACAATATATTTGGATACTCCGTGAACCTTTGATGTTACGGAATGATCTAAAAACTTTTCTATCTTATCCCAATGGCAAACTATATGAAATGTACCATCATCTTTTGGTAGCTCAGTAGCTCGGTTATTATTACCACCGTCCCATAATTTCCTTTCCTCCTTTGAAAACTATCACAAGCTTGATCTCCACGAGTGCTGTTTGCCAAGGGAGCAGAAGCTGGCAGACTCAGCCAATCATGTATCCCCTCTGGTTCAACATGTTTCTTCCATGACAAGAACTCCTACAGATGTGGATAATAAATTGGTCTCTTAAAATTACACAAGACAAATCAAGAGCTTGAAAAGTATATTCCGCACGTGGTTCTGATTCCCAAGTGTGATGGCGCGGCTTCCATTGGCGATTTTCGGCCTATTAGCCTCCTGCACAGCTTTGCCAAGCTGTTCATGAAGGTGTTAGCATCTCGCCTAGCCAAGCGCATAAATGAGCTAATCTCGCCTGCTCAGAGCGCATTCATCAAGGGGCGATCGATCCAGGACAACTTCCTGCTGGTCCAGGGCCAAGTTCGTCGTCTGCACCGTGCCAAACGACCATCCATGCTGGTCAAACTAGATATCGCGAAGGCTTTCGACAGTGTCTCATGGGTCTATCTGCTTGACATGCTCAAAGCCCGTGGGTTTAGTCAGCGCTGGTGCGATTGGATTGCACTGCTCCTCTCCACTGCATCTTCGCGCGTGATCCTGAACGGAGTGGTTGGCGAGCGCATCCGCCATTGCCGTGGGTTGCGGCAGGGGGATCCCCTGTCCCCCTTCCTCTTCATCCTGGCCATGGAGCCCCTGCAGCGCATCATCGCGCTGGCAGTCGAGAACGGTGTCCTCTCGCGCCTCCTGGTCAGGCAAATGGAGTGAGGACGTCGCTGTAGGCCGACGACGCTGTTCTCTTCATCCGGCCGGTAAAAGAGGAGTTTGAGGCGCTTCGCTTGATACTACAGCGGTTTGGTGCTGTCACGGGACTCAGCGTCAACTTCGCCAAAACTAGTGTCATTCCTATCCGCTGTGATGGGCTAGATGTGGCCGACATTGTCTCCCCCCTCGGGGCACGGATTGCTTCTCTACCCTGCAAATTTCTGGGCCTGCCGCTAAGTCTACGCAAGCTGCGGAAGGTTGATTTCCAACCTCTGCTCGACCGGATTGCAAGCAGGCTTGCGTGCTGGAAGGCAAAACTGTTGTCTGCGGCGGGCAGGCTTGTCCTGCTAAATGCTGTCCTCTCAGCCTTGTCGGTGTACTGGATTTCTGTCCACGCCATGCCGGCCTGGGTGCGCAAGGAAATTGACCGCTTGAGGCGAGCATGGCTATGGCGTGGGGAGGAGACTTGCCATGGCGGGCACTGCAAGGTGGCCTGGAGCAGGATCTGCCGGCCTCGAGAGCTTGGAGGGCTTGGGATTGTTGATCTTGATCGCTTCGGTACAGCGCTGCGCCTAAAGTGGCTATGGCTAGAGTGCACGGCCGCGGAGAAGCCTTGGGTCGGCATGCAGGTTCCTTGCTCTCTTTCGGATCACAAGATGTTCGCTGTTGCGTCCACAGCCTCCATCGGTGATGGGCAAACCGCGAAATTTTGGTTCGATAGCTGGATGGCAGGCGGGGCTCCCTTCTTGGCTTTCCCGGACCTGTTCCAAGCCTCCCGGCGCAAGCACCGTTCCGTTGCCGAGGCCGTGCATGACCAGCGGTGGGTTAGCGACCTACGTGGGCGCGTCACCACGGACATGCTGCCTGCGTTCGTCAGCTTATGGCGCGCGGTGGCTGATCTTCAGTTGGACATAGGTGCCTCGGACACCTTCACATGGCGGTGCTCGGAGTCCGGCTCCTACTCGGCTTCATCTGCATACAGAATGCAGTTCTTCGGGTCCATGGTCTCGCCTCTGCTTCCGACGATCTGGCAAGCTTGGGCGCCGGCCAAGTGCAGATTGTTGACCTGGTTGTTCGTCCAGAACCGCGTCCTTACGGCGGATCGGCTCATGGCGAGGCGATGGCCGAACAACTACTTCTGCCCGCTGTGCATGCGCAATTTGGAGACGGCGGAGCACCTCCTGGTTGAGTGCCCTTGGTCGCGCTCTCTCTGGTTCAGAGTGGCAGACAAATTCTCCATTGCAACGCTGCGCCCTGACGCTTGGCAGCACTCGCCCTTGCCCTCGCTCCCGATGTGGCTGGCGTCTCTCTCAGCCTTGGTAGGGGTCCCAGCCAAGACCGCTAAGTCGCTCGCTTTGCTTGTCATCTGGGCGATTTGGCGCGAACGCAACGCGCGCATCTTCAGGGACGTACGACGCTCACCCGACGTGGCGGCACAGGAGGTCTTCGACGAGGCTGCTTCCTGGGCTTTAGCTGGTTGCCGGCACATCCGATGCCGCGAGTAGTCCCGTTCTTTTGGGCGTTGCCCTCCTTTTGTTCCCTGTAACTTGAGTTCCTTTGCAACTCCTTCCTTCTATCAATATAAAAGCGCAGCTCTCCTGCGTCGTTCCTCAAAAAAAAAGTATATTCCGATTCCAGGATACCCTTGGTGGAGTGGTACTTAAATTTATGTATCCAGTACAACTATGTTTTGTTTGTGCTCCTTAAAGATATGTTCCTAAACATTGCTGCAATTTATGTACCATGCCCACTCACATATCCCAGAGATTCCCAATAACTCATCTCAATACAATACTATCCAAGACTTGGTCTGTACATTTGTAAACATCTCGATTAGGATGTCCATTGTGCAACCCTAATAGCAGCCATTTGTTAACATCTCAGATTCTCAGTTATGAAACGTTACCATTACCTCGCCACAAAATCATTGGCTGCAAGTAGGCATGTCCCTCCATATTGCAATGCAATACCACTGTACGACAAATGAATTAGGCCTCCTTTGATTCAAAGGATTTTCTCAGGTTTCCTACAGGATTCTATTCCTATGGATATTTTCCTTCCCAACACGTTTGATTCATGGGAATGCAACCTATAGGAATAAACCCTGTAGGAACTTTTACGTGTGTTTTCACATGAAGCTAAACATGAGCTCTGACCTCATTTTTGAGAAATCCTGTGTCCATAGGAATCGAATGGGCAGGGCATTCCATTCCTTTGATTTTCCTCTTCCTTTGGTTTTCCTACCCTACAAATCAAAGGAGGCCTTAAAAGGAAGATAAAAACACTACATCGCTTGAACAAACCTGTATGTCTTCCAGATATTCAAGCCTTCAAGGAGACCTTCTGTATACTGTGGGAAATTTTTCCTCAGGTTGGCCCGATCTGAAATTTCTCCACCAGGGTGCCATCACCAAGAGACAAATGCTCCAGCCTGCTTAGTTGATGGCCAATCGGCAAGGACACGAAAGGTTCTCATGATTTAATTGTTAATTCCTCAAGAGGAGGGCATTTGCAAGGTAATGATTCAAGATCACCCTCCGCGACATGCACAAGTTGCAGCTCAAGAATTGTAAGGTCAGAAACCCTCTGAAATCAACCAGCAGCTTCAGACAGAGACTACTTAGTAAAAACAATGCGGATATGTTTTATTGTGCCAATTTCCACCGGCAGCATGGCACCATGAGCGGAGCCGGGTGTCCCTTTTTAAGCACGGATCCGACGGGGGCGGAGCCGGAAGTCTGAGGCGTCAGAGAGAGGGTTCCTCGCGGATCTGAGTGCGCAGCAGCCCGGACGACCGGAGCGGTGAGCCAGTGGCGGAGGCAGATTTACAGGAGAGCGGGCGACACGACAGGGAGAACAGCGGCGAGGTCGGGATGGCGACCGTGCAGAACATGACGAGGGCCTTCAGAGACGGTCCCAGACTCGCGGCCTTCATGGATGGAACTGGCTGGAGCTTTATTCATGCGTGTGGCTGGTCGAGCTGCGCCTTTGCCGGCACCTTCTCCCTGGCGGCGGAGATGGCTCGTACTCCACCGTGACGGGGGTGAGCGGCGTCGAGCTCGATTTAGTGGATGCAAGCTCCGCACCTTCTCTGACGGCGGAGATGCCGGTCGAAAATTGGCCTATTGAGTTTGATGGACGAAAAATAAACGAAGCGGTAGGTAACTTACCGGTGGCAGTGGTGGGTAATTGTTATGAATTTTAGGGGTATTTTTAACGACGTACGAGAAGAAGACTTAATGTTTTTATTATTAGGTATAGATAGCACACATGCCCGTGCGTTGCGACGGGATGGGGAAAATGTAGTGATGAGACGGTTGCAAATACTAATCGTAGACGGAACTCAGAAATCCCATATGTTTTGTAGATATGCACAGTTATTCTCATTCTCCTCAGGTGATTTTACTAAAATACTATGCGGCATAGCATCAGGTAATATTACAAATAATGGCAAACCAATGAGGTCCAAAGGGCTCTACACTCACCTGAATGCCCGAAGATTTCTCTAAGATTCAACTTTAATTAGAAAATCCTTGAAGGTTCATCTGAAGTAGGTAAAGGCGGATTTCATAAAGTGCCATTTGATGTCTTTGCAGCTCTCTAACTGGACCATAATCACCTGAATCAGCCATGTAACAGCTAGCAAAATGCTCGTGCGTTGCAACGGGTCTGAAGCAAATCAATACGCGTTCACAATCTGTTTTTGGCCGTGCTTAAGCATAAAGATTTTGGAGAATTGTGTGCACATGCATGTTAAACAAATTTTATTCAATTTAGAAGCAAATAATGTTGGAGTTCAAATATTTTGCCCAGCTTAGCAAATCATACAATGCTTCTTTTTTTTAGACTAAACAGGCTCCCCCATCGATTTCATATAAAGAAACCACCAATTCTTACAAAGTTACCAACAGAAAACTGGCTAAGCAACAAGGAAAAAAAAAGCTAAAGCACGTAAACATCCTGGGGCTCACACAGGCACCCCTATATCGAGAGCGACATCCCCGCTTTCAAATGAGATACAGTAGAACAACCCAGTGTTATCCCATTCGAACACTCCATCGAATACAAATATATACAGTGCTTCGCATTGCATTCTGCGTGGCAAGTGTTATCCGATTCCAACACTCCATCAAATAAAAAATATATACATAAAGCTCCAGCACGATTAGATAGGTATTCGATTTTTATGGCTAGAAGAATATACATAACCAGGATTGAATTTTTGGAGTGCTATGTAGCATCCACTGTCTGCACTTTCGTGTATATTCTTTCTTGGGGCTGCAAACTGAAAACAAAACAATACAGTTTATTCCGGTCTATACTTGGTATCATATTTGGACCGTAAGAATTTAGTGTTTGTGCCAGAATACAGTTGGAAGTCCCCACATCCTGATAAAATAAGAGCATGCAAGCTTACATCCTACGAAGATAAGAAACTGAACAGCCCAAAAATGTATTGTTTGCATCAGTTCAGAATGAAAAGAAAGTGGTAGAGGTTAATATGCTCCATTCAGCAGACCTCTTTATGAAGATAAGGAACTGTCCGGTAGTTAATTGGCAACATATCATCACTCTTGATATCTCAAAGCATTAATGACCATAAGAAAACCTCCATGCCTTTATATATATTATCCTATCCCCAATCTAAACCTGAAATTTTCTCTGAACCTTTCCCTAACGATGTAAACTATCGTTAACAAAGCTCCAGAAAGTATCACCCAAGCATCACAACACAATCGAAAGCAGCTGGCGGCAATAGACTTCCATTGTGGAGGCCCCACATTAATCATCTGAACCACTCGTAAGATCCTGCAAAGAAATTCCAAGGCTGCTCTCTCCGGCTTCAGAGTTTGCAGTTCAGAGAGGTTAAATTGGACTAAACAGCAGACAAAAGATGAAGTATACTCTTTAGTTTAGATGTTGACCCCCAATGTCCAAATGCAACTATCTGTTGATATGCACGTTCTAAAGTGCTTCATCACCAAAGCACGCAAATGAACTTCACCAAAATACATGGAAGAATTTTTTCCCTAAGCAATCTATTTTTGTGAAGTTTATTTCATATGGAATCCTAATTGTAGACAATGAGATCCTTCTAGCGTCTCCAAGTTTGACTAAGCAGCACGAGAGCTAGTGCTGGTACTTTTTGCTGCTAAGAAATGAGTTAAAAGTCCAGGCCTGATGCGGTGATGGCGCCGCCTCACCTCATCTCGTGCAGCAGTCAGAACAAGCTGCTCTTCCTCCTCTCACTTCTCGTCGGTAGCCCGAAACCAGTTCAGCTCCTCATATCTGAATAACCAATCTTTCAAAAACGATAAGAACAACCAGATCTGGAAAAAAAAGTACAGAGAGATGAGCGGCTGCTGGTAATCCCGAAACCAGTTCAGCGGCTCGCATCAGAAATTCAGAATAACCACCAGACAGAAGAAGTTAAGATTATATAGGAGGAGCATGTACTGACGGTGAGATTTGGGGATGGCCTGAACAACGAACTCGGGCTGGGACAGCGCGCTGGACCTGACAAAGGTGAGGACGGGAGGTCGGGTCCAGGCAACAGCGGTTGAGGGGCCCCGGCTCGAGTTCCGGCGCGAGGCCCGGCTCGCCGTCCGTCTGCTCTCCTCCCATGTGATGGTGTGCTCTCATGCGGAGGCTAGGTCGACGGAACTCGCAGGCGAGGGCGGCGGCGCGGGCGAGGTCTGGGGCGGAGTTCCCGTTCCTCCCGCTGGAGGAGAGCGGCGCCGTCGCCGGGCTCAAGCGGGTGGCAGAGGGTGGCGGTCTACGGGCTCAATCTGAGGGGCAAGAAGCATTGCCGGTGGCCGGAGATCGACCGGGCGGCGGCGGTTCTGTTCGGGAGGCTCGTTCTTGGGGAGAAAACAGAAGCGAAACGATGCGTTGGACGGAATTGTTTTTTTTGCCTTTCTTATTTGGCGGTGGCAGATCATGTAATATTTTCTAACAGGTAGGGGTAAATTCGGAAATAAAAATGACGTACCACAAGAAACCTTAATGCCTTTATTATTATCTCTACTACTCCCTCCGTTCCAAATTAAATGACTTCACTTTGTCAAAATGTGGATGTATCTATACTTGTAACATGTCTAAGTACATCCACATGTTGACAAGTAGAAGCCATTTAAATTGGAACGGAGGGAGTATATAATATAGCCAGAGGAGGTGTTGGTACGTCATGTACAAAAGACGGATATACCCTCCCACCAAATCGCATATTACCCACCAATGCCACCCATAAGTCATACCGGTTTGAATAAAACGATTAAAGTTTTTCTTTTCACCCCCTCTATCGACAGGGAGCCACTGCAACCGCAGCGGCCACGACCGCCGCAGGAGGAGGAGGAGCGTGCCGCGACCTGGCCGTCGCGCCCCAGCCGCTGCGCCTTGTCCGTCATGCGCCCTGGCCGGAGCGCCCTGGACGACGCTTCCCGATTTGGCGTCACCCCGCGCACTGATATCTGCCCAGGCGCCGTCCGCTGTGCCCTGAACCCAAAGCTCCAGTCTGCCCCAACCCGGCCTGCATCGAGATCGCCGACAGCTGCGCCTACCTCAGGATCCCCTGCGCGGTCAGGTGATCCCCACGGCTATGAGCGGTGGCCGGCATCCGCACGCCTGGCCGTGCTGGAGTTGCCCTCGGCGGCCGTCCGCCGGATCGTAGGCGGAAGCCGACCACGCGGGAGAGAGCTACCTGGCGGGCTCATTCGGCAAGGTAGGTCGCGCCATGGTGGTTGGCCTTGACCGTGGCGATTTGCCCCCAAACTCCAGATCCCGTACCTCAGCAGCGGACCTTCAGGTGACGCATCTTTGCTTCTACAGACCTTCAATCGGCCCGTGGCCTTGGCTGAGTGCGGCGATGCGGGTGGCTGCTGTGGGCTTCGAGGCGGGATGTAGCGTTCTCCTTGCCACCGATGTGCTCCCTTCGAGGTCTAGCCAGCTCGAGATCCCTGAGTCCGAGCTCTCCTCCATGTATGCTGGTAGCCAGGTACTGAGCAGCCCATAAAGAGTTGTTATTATGGTTGATCTGTTACAGCAATTCATTGGGGGCAGCGAGCAGATGTCCGTCCAATTTGATAAGTTCAGTGCAAATATATTGTTCCTTATTTAGCAATACAAAATGAGCTGCTGCAGTTTTCTTGTTTTGGTTTCATTTGCAATCAGAAAATCTTAGATTGTTGGTTGTCTAGGAAATTCGGAACCGGAGAACATGCAGTTTCTGTGCAGGCATGAATAGAAACTTACCGATTCATTTGTTTAGGACTAGAAGCTTATCAAATATTGAATGCTGAATTTTGTAGTGCTGTCCTGAATGTTTTGCAGTAGTTGTTCTGCTTGATTTCGTACGTTTGTGGAATAGCATTACTTTTGTGAAATAGCAGTAGCTCATTTGCTTGCTTGCTGCTAGAGTAGTCGTTGCTCATGTACTCTATGGCGAATGATGATAAACTGAAATTTGATAAACCAAATTTTGATACTGCGGAGTAGGAGTGGATGCTCATGTACTGCTGGAGCTGAAATTTGATAAACCAAATACTCCATGTAGTGGGCAAAGCTGTGCTGCTGATTTGGCACCGCATTCTGTTATTCGTGTAGATTTGTGCTATGTTTCCTGTCATATCGTGCCTGAAAGAACAGAAGCATACATATTCTTGTAGGTAATTATTGTTGCGATTTAGACGCCGTGCGCAATAGCCAGAGTTGAACAGGAAGGCGAGATGGCGGTGCTGCGGGAGGCTTTACGGCAGCAGAGTCTTGCCGTCGAGATGCTCAAGGTCGAGCTGGAGGAGGAGAGGCACGCGGCGTCCTCGGGCGCCGACGAGGCGCTGGCCATGATCCTGCGGCTGCAGCCGGAGAAGGCGGTTTCCTCTCTCTATGTGTAAGAGCAGTAACAAAAATTTGATTGTTTGTGCTTGCAGTAGTACTGCTCCATTTGACTATCTATGCTGCTTCATTTGGAGTAAAATGCAGACTTGTGTGTATTTCTTGTCATTACTCCTTTTGAATTTGGAGTAACAAACTTGCTTACATAAATATTGCTCCCAGTATACATTGCTTAAATAAACTTGATTGCTTGCTCAAATAAACTTGCTTGCTTGCTTAAATAAACTTGCTTACATTAACTTGCTTGCTTAAATAATCTTGCTTGCTTAAATGATTCATATATTATGTTGAAAAGTGGGCGAAAATGTTTGGAAAGATATATTTACCAAGTAAGAAGAGAAAAACTGAGAAAGAAAGAGCTATCCAACTCATTATAGAAACATTCGACATCGGACAAAATTAATGAGAAGTCGTCGACGGAGTCGTAAGTGCCGCATGTTTGAGAGGACGGTTTATGTTTTTAGTTTGAGAGAACTATGTACAAAATGCTGTTTTATTTACCGCTCGAACATGCTCATATTTGTTGATTAATTTTGCACATGCACATATCATAACATGTTTGTATCTCTAATTTCTGTTGGAGATTTGACACGCCGCCCTTTGAAATTTGACATGCACACAGTCACTATTTGTACAAATAGGTATACATGTTTATATATTTCTGTTTGATTACGGTTGGCAGTACTTGTATCTTGAAGTTGTCTTTCGGCATGGGAAACCTAGGAGTTACAATGCTTGGATTCATCCTTCAAGTTGAAGTGACTAGCGAAGATGACGAATACTCCATGCGCCCCAAACCCTCCTCTCCTCGTCCATCTCCATTGTTCGTTGCCAAGGTATGACACATTGACACAACACCAAATCCATACCCCCTGTCACATCATCCTTAATCTTATGGCAACCCATCTATGTTGGTTTAGTTTTGAAGACATTCAGCCTTCAATCATTTATCTCCTGGAAGTTTTCTGTGATGGCTTACTATTTAAGGAGATAGAGGCGATGCATATACTGATATACGTAGGAGATATTACACTTTTGTTCTGTTCACAGGGGCAAACTTTCCTCTGGTCAATTGCAGGAGCACGATCAGAGCAGCGACCAGGACACCAGGTGCACGACCACTCGACCGATGCTACCAGGGGCATGACCATAGTAGCAACCTGGCGAGTGGGCCATTGCCTCTCCTGCTCCTACACGTCCTCGAGGCTCCATCCATCCTACTCCTGCTGTATCTGCCAATGATCAACAAATCAACAATTGTTCTCTGCTGCATCTGGTGATGCTGCTACTCCAGCCCATACTGTTGTACTGTATGAAAATTGATTGTATTCTTTAGAGTTGAGTCTTCAATTCATACCAAAACTGCAAGAATCATGTCTATATGTACTCTGAGCATAAGGTTATAAGCAAAAGATGAGTTTCTTACGGTTAATGAGCAATTAAATGAGTACTGTCCCTCTATTACTTTTCTGAATTAATTCAAAATCAGTTCACGCAATTGCCTTCTCTTGATGTTGTCATCTTTGGGTTGCTTGTTCTCAGGCGTGGAGTAATTGGTAAACTAGGTGGGAAATTTGTGTGCTAAATGCTTGGAGAAAATTCGCATATTGGTGACACAATATTTTGTGTGAAATATTCATACATAATACACATATTTTTACTGGCACACTCATTCATAAAATAAAGGATATCGTCAATCATTTCTCTATATTTTTTTTATTAGATATCGTCAATTATTTCTCTATATTTTTTGTTTATTAGATATCGTCAATCATTTCTCTATATTTTTTGTTTATTAGACAACGTCAATCATTTCTCTATATTTTTTGTTTATTATCCCGTAGCAACGCACGGGCATTCAACTAGTTATTATAGGTATAGATATGGCACAACCAAATAACCAAAGCCGTACCGGGGCCAACAAACGGCCACGTCGATATCTAAGTGTCCCTCCCGGCACACCGATAAAGTCTCTAAATTTGGAGTTGTTCGGGTGTCGCATATACAGTGGCCGGACAAGTCCTCCGACACATGCCTGGCTGGGGCGGCACAAAGATTTATTAATGGCGCATACTCGCCCGACGGCTTTCGAGACGACACGGCAAGGCGACAAGGAGCAAAACTCACCGCCACGCCGAGGAGGCAAACGCGGCGAAATCGTCACAACTGATGGCCGCGATCCACCACGAGGTGGCTCGGTGATCCGCGACTTCATCCCGACCCTACGATACCCACCGCGTGGCCGTCTTTTTCTGCGCCACCCGGATGGAGGTGAAACAGAGCTGGTGGTGGTGAACTGGTGATGTCCGACTACCACGTGTCATCGCCGTTGCGGGACACTCATGACCTTGGTCAACGAGATGGAGAAGGACCTGCCCGACTGGCTGGAGACCATCGAGGCCACGTCGCAGATGACCTCTACATCCTCCTCCGGCAGCGTGTTGACCTCACGTGCGCCTCCACCTCCCGTGCAGCCTCCTCTTTCATCGTCGTCTACCTTGACGATGATAACACAGACGACGATCTCAACAACCTTGACTGTGACAAACTCAGTGAGGAGTAGTTAGAGTTAGGTTTAGGGACGCCGGCGATGCTGGTTTTGTTTAAATTTATTTAAATCCTTGTAAAATATGACCCTATTCGAATTAAACTTTAACCTTTATTCACAATTTTTATTTTGTTTGGGGGTGGCATTGTGGGTTGCACCAAATAATTAGCCGGACTAGTGTCCGAGACCCCCACAAAGCGGACATAATTTTGGGGCGCGGGACTATATTTTTTTGGGTGCCGATAGAGGTGCTCTTGTCTTACAACGAGTTAAAATAATGTGTATTGCCTTGCAACTAAACAATTCAGAATTTTTATGAATTTTCATGCCAATCCTAGATGAAAAGAATGGGAATTGATTGCCTTATGTATACATTTTTAATTCTGTGGCGATTTCTAAGAAAATCTAGATATTAGTATCTCCTATTATTTTTTCCGGTTACATTCGCCTTCACTCTGCCTATTCCTGCAAAAACCTTTTTTGAGACTTCAAAATAAGTAATAGGTCGCAAATTACATTGATCAGTAATGATGAAAATTTCATAAAAGTTTAATAAAAACTTGGTTTCTTTCTGCGTTTGAAACTCCCGCGTTCCATATAAGCCCTAAGATTAAACAAAGTATCTTGATACAACTTCGTTGAAAAGCATAATTGTTTGGGTCAGTTTGCAATTGCCTGTTATAATATATTGCCAAAAAGTAGTCCTGGATACTATATACCAAGAAATAATATGGACCATTTTCCGAACCAAAATTGGATATCTTGTTTCACCATTTTCACGCGTGGCCAAATTACAAATTTCCACATGGTGGCCTAGCATATAGAGATTCCTTCTAAACGTAAGCATTCTCCATCCATGCTACATACCAATCCATCTAAAAGAAAGCATGTCTAGGACTTCACCATTAACTAAAATTTAAAGTGATGTCAACGCAGTTGAATTAAGTTGGCTCAAGATAGATCCGGATCGATGGGAAATCACGGACAAGAATTGCCAAGAAACTTAATTTCCCTTGCTGGCCTAATGATCTACTTATTAGATGAACCGATGGGGCGAATCTGCAAAAAGGAAATTATTTGGTTTAGTCATTAGAATAATTTGATGTATACAGTCATGAAAATCGAGATGCATGAAAACTGATTTAGGTAGAGATACACAAGTGCATGGATCTAGGGTACAGTAGGGAATCGATGATTATGATCAAACAAAAAAAAACCTTTCTACTGCTAATGTCCGTTGAGGTTTATAGTTTATTTATCACCATAGAGACCGGCCAAACCTCGACATCTATCATCAAATGATGTCATGTTTGATCCCCACAAAATGTATTTTCGCAAATGGTACCATGTTCTCAAATGTATTTTCGCAAACTTCTTTCTCTAGTTAAATAGGCGAAAGACTAAGCTGAAAGAACGGAGCAAAACTTACCTCTCCATTAATTCCTGCCCCCACTCACTATGTCATCCCTAGTTGTATTTTCAGGTGATATAGGGCCATCGTTGTGTTTTAAAATCTTGTCATTCTGGAATGCAACAACAAGCGATATAAATGTCTGAGGTTTAGCAACAAACCAAGCAATACCAAAGGTAGCAAGAAAATACCCTGGGTCGTAAGTAGTCAACAACATCTGGAGGGCATGGAAGATCCAGTACATCATTTTCATACTTTAGTTCATCTACTGTTTTCAGAAGCATCCCGTCAAACTCGCTGCAAGATATATACCTCCATTGATTAGATAGAGACGACGGCCAAAATAAATACAATATTGAGTGGTTAGGCTATGTTGTATTGTGTTTTTGTATATAAACCTGAAGAATTCTCGATGTCTTCTCGACATAATATATTTCAGAATGTGAAGTACACCACGGCCATGCACCCCCAGCTGGTCAGTTAAAATGCACGCAACATGTAAGACTAGACCAGATCTGTTCTCTGAGAGTTCAAGATAGGGATGCACGTAGAGGCAAAACAATTACCTTGTCTTCAGGGGCATCTAATGGATTGTAAGCAGGTAAATTAAGAACTCGTCGCCAATCTTTCTCATGCCAGACATCCAAACGGTCATCAATGACCATGGTCATTTTTGGATGGCATAAACTCTTCTTAAACACACGCTTAAGCGACTTTCTGGAATCTGACAGTCCATACAAAATAAATAAAATGAAGGTGCATGTGGCACAAACAAGAAACATAATCAGTGTTATTCTTTCTTTCATCCATGAACACATGTCTCTTTTACTTATACATGAGGATGTTCAGTAGCTGTGTTTGCAATAGGGAACATACATGATGATACAAATATTTTGCAAATAATTTTTTTTGTCAAAATACTTATCCCTACACTAATCTGGGTATTAGTATTTAGTATGCATCCTCCGGTGAGGGTCTCATCAATCCAGAATAGTCAAAAGCCACGCTAAATTATACCTGGATTCACACATATTAAACGCTGTGAAATCTCCTCTGGGCTGATCAGACTGCCTTGTGGATCAAGCAGTCTCCATACCTCAAGAGCATAATGTTTTGCAGCCATTGTACATACGTAGACCTTATATCTTCTGCACCCACTTTTAGTAATCAGATGACTCTTCAAATCATCCCAACCAGGCCGTATGTTGACAAAAAAACTACTTGTTGGATCCTAAATGGCATATAATGTTGCAGCAGGTAAGAAGAGATGAAATGGACAATTATATATTGACAAGGATATAAAACAAATAGAAGAACGTTTTTAAGCATGTATCGCAAAAATAACGGGTGCTTCTGATATATGGAGAATACAAATTAACAGATAACTCTCCTCCAATACCAAACCGAGTTGTATCCCTATATGCATGTTCCATATATCAGATTAATATTGCTATTTAGTAACATAAATAGATTTGATTCTAGAAACTAAAACACGTAAACCAGCCAAAAATTAAGACATATATATATAGGAGCTCTAAAGAGAACTCTCCTCCAATGCCAAACCGAGTTGTATCCCTATATGCATGTTCCATATATCAGATTAATATTGCTATTTAGTAACATAAATAGATTTGATTCTAGAAACTAAAACACGTAAACCAGCCAAAAATTAAGACATATATATATATATAGGAGCTCTAAAGATGTTTTTGTACACAATAAAACACTAATTTTTTTTGCGGGTGATATAAGCACTACTCAAGCAATATCTATATTTGTATCCCCATGAGCATGAGATGAAGTAATTTATTTTTTTCGAAAAGCCGGCAGGAGCACTCTGCCCAATCGTATAGAAGAGCAAAAAAGTCACTTTACAGCGGCATGAGATGAAGTAATTTATCAACGTCAATTAAAGTACAACTTACTAATATTAATAAGGAAGGATACTTTGGTCTACACATACCATTCGGTCGACGCGAGTCAGAACCGCGTTCGTTCTCGGTACCCTGATCACAGGCCGGAAAAAAGATCGCTGTCGTCCGCGGGGTTTACGCACCGTGGTCTTCTCGCGTCGGCTCTTCACAATCTCGTCATGATCGACGGTGATGGCACATTTTCGTACGAAATCTTTGAGGTATATGGCGTTCGTAGAGACCTGGCAGAGTTGATCTTCAAGTGTCGATTGGGTGGCGGCGTCAAGTGATTTGGAATCCTCCAAGCGTGACTCGATCTTTTTCACCTCAGCTCTGAACGTGTCCTCGTCGTTACAGTGCACGAGTGTCTCGTCGAGATCAAAGACGATGGCGAGGCGCCGCTGGTCGAGCATCCGGAGGCATGTGGCGTAGAGCCCTGCTCGTGCGGACCAACACCAGAAACAAGCTGCAGGCACACCCTCCTCTACCTTGCTTTGCATAGCCACAAGGTGCAGTTCCTCTGCTCCGGCTTCCACCACAGCGGTCTGAAAACCACAGTCAGTGAGAAAGATGATTTGTATGCCAGTAATCTAATTAAAATGGGCAAAACAAATTGAGGCGGATAACCTTGTTTTCTGAGCCCCCATACTATACCTGCATACTGAGCAAATAATATCGATAAAGTTTGGTATCTCCGCAATATTAATATATACTCTTTATCTAAAAACAAATTGATATAGTTTGACAAAATTAAGATTATAGGCTGACACATAGATAAACAACGACCCGGTGCCTAAATATTTACGGTTAAATTCAGTTTTTTTTTTGAAATTTTGGACGGTAAACGTTGGTATGTACTTCTTGGTAACCGCAAAACCCGACCACCCTCGGTATTTTCTGTTGTAGGGTAGTCCGATCTTCACGGATTTGGGCGGATTTGACGAAGAACGCGAAGAACACGAGGAAGAACGCGAAGAACGCAAGGGGAAAAAGGCACAAATAAGGGGATAACTAGCAAGACCTCAAGATACAATCAACCGGTAACCAATCCCCAAGGGTAGCCCCCGATTCTCAAGCACCAAGCAACCTTACTCTTAGAATTGTTTCTCTCAACGGTCTATCCAACCGTTCCAATAGCGCCACCGAGAGGTGAGGGATTGGCGAGTAATCGCAACTACAAGGAAGAGGTCTTGAATCCACAAGAGGGATCTTCTCCACAAGCGGAGGCCTTGAATCCACAAGGGGATCTTCTCCACAAGGGGGGGCAACACCAACAAGGGTGGCAAGGAGCTAAGCTCAACTCAATCTATGCTTAGTCTAACCCTAGCTCTAGGAGAGGGAGGCGTTTTTATAGCATCTTACAACCCATGGGTAAAAGGGGAATAAAGTGGAAAAGGAGACGAGGCCGAGGCGGACGCACGCGAGCTGGAAAAGAAGACCGGCCAGGGGGCCGGCCCCCATGGCGCCGGCCTGGGGCCGGCCGGGCTGTTGCGCGCTGTTTCTCCCGAGTCTCCCACGTCTTCGTCCTCGCTTGTCCGAGCTTCTTGTCCATCTTGCTCCTTGCTTCCTTGACGCCCTTCACGCTCCTCCATGCTAAGCAAACACAAGGTATCGACATGAGATAGCACGCCATTCAATGGAGTATCGAAATCGTGCAAGGATAGGAGCGAGTTTACCTTATCATGTAGGGCTTTGACTCTTGATCTTGTCATTGGTCCACTTGGTGTGTCTTGTGTAGGGCGCACTACATCATCTCCCCCCCCTTGGGAAAGAGTCGTCCTCGACTCTTGTTCATCCTCATCGCTTGATGCTCCATAGTAAGGGGATAAGTCGGTGACATTGAAGGTGTCATGCACCAAGTACTTGGAGTTGGCGATGTGGATCTTGTATGCATTGTCGTTGATGCGCTTGATGACCTTGAACGGTCCATCTCCACGAGGGTGAAGCTTGGACTTCCTCGCATCCGGAAAGCAGTTCTTGCGAAGGTGTAGCCACACTAGGTCTCCTTCTTCAAATATCATGGCGCGCTTGTTCTTGTTCATCTTCTTAGCAAGGTCTTCATTGTGCTTCTCAAGTGTGATTCTTGTATCCTCATGTAGCTTCTTCATGTGGGCGGCGGGCTTGTCGAAGTCCATGCTTGTTTGTTCATGTAGTGGTAGTGGTAGCATGTCCAAAGCGGTGTATGGGTTGAAACCATAAACGATCTCGAATGGGCTTATCTTTGTTGCTCGGTGTTGTGCTCGATTGTAGGCGAACTCGGCATGTGGGATGCACTCCTCCCAATTCTTCAAGTTTGGCTTGATCAACACACGAAGTAGCGTGGATAGACTTCGGTTCACCACTTCGGTTTGACCATCCGTTTGAGGGTGATAGGCGGTAGAGAAGAGTAGCTTGATTCCCATCTTGGCCATCAATGTCTTCCAAAAGTAGCTCACGAACTTGACGTCACGATCCGACACGATGGTCTTTGGCACTCCATGAAGACGAACGATCTCCCTAAAAAACAAAGTTGTAATGTGTGAAGCATCGTCGGTCTTGTTGCATAGTATGAAATGAGCCATCTTAGATAAACGATCAATGACAAAAAATATGGAATCCTTGTGTGTTTTAGTGCGCGGTAATCCTAAGACAAAATCCATAGCAATATCGCACCAAGGTGTTTGTGGAATTGGCAAAGGAGTGTATAGACCATGAGGGTTTAGTGTAGACTTAGCTTTGAGACATGTTGCACATCGACGTACAAGGCGGTCCACGTCGCGGTACATGCGTGGCCAAAAGAAGTTGTTGGAGAGCATGGCGAGGGTCTTGTCGCGTCCAAAGTGTCCCATAAGTGCTCCTCCATGTGATTCCTTCAAAAGGAGCAAACGAAGCGACGACTCGGGAATGCAAAGTTTGTTAGCCTTAAACAAGAACCCTTTGTGCAAATTGTAATCTCCCACTCCTTTGTTCACCAAGCATTAAGCAAAAATGTCTCTAAAGAAACTATCGGTAGCATATAAATCCTTGATCTCTTCTAAGCCCAAAACATTAAAATCAAGACGTGTAAGTAGGTTGGTCTTGCGGGATAATGCATCCGCGACCACATTGTCTTTACCCTTCTTGTATTTGATTACAAAGGTGAAAGACTCAATGAACTCAACCCACTTAGCATGTCTTTTGTTCAAATTTGTTTGGCTTTTCAAATATTTCAACGATTCATGGTTGGAATGGATACGAAGGTAGTGTTGCCAAACATCCAAAACACGAACCAAAGCAGACAATTCTTTGTCATAAATTGGATAATTCAAGCGAGCTCCATCTAGTTTCTCACTATGGTATGCGATGGGTCTACCATTTTGCATGAGCACTCCTCCAATACCCAAACCACTTGCATCGCATTCAATTTCAAAAGTTTTGGAAAAATCCGGAAGTGCAAGTAGTGGGGCTTGGGTTAACAACTTCTTGAGCTCATTGAAAGCAAAATCATGTGCATGGCCCCAAATGAAAGGCACATTCTTCTTTGTAAGATCATGAAGAGAGCATGCAATTGTTGAAAAATCTTTGATAAATCGGCGATAAAATCCGGCAATACCCATAAAACCTCTCAACTCCTCAAGTGACGTAGGAAAAGGCCAAGAACGAATAGCTTCTATCTTTGCTTCATCAACTTCAACACCATTCGAAGAAACAACAAAACCCAAGAAAATGAGCTTATCGGTGGCAAATGTGCACTTAGAAATATTAGCATAAAGCTTTTCATTGCGAAGGGCCAACAATACTTGAGCAAAATGAGAAGTATGATCTTCCACTGACTTGCTATAGATGAGGATATCATCAAAATAGGCAACGACAAATTTTCCAATGAAAGGAAGAAGGACATGATTCATAAGACGCATAAAAGTTGAAGGTGCATTGGAAAGACCAAATGGCATTACAAGCCATTCATAAAGACCAAGCTTTGTTTTGAAGGCGGTCTTCCATTCATCACCCTCACTCATCCTTATTTGATGATATCCACTCTTAAGATCAATTTTGGAAAAGATAGCGGAACCACAAAGTTCATCAAGCATGTCATCAATTCTAGGGATAGGATGGCGATACCTAACGGTTATGGCGTTGATGGGGCGACAATCCATGCAAAGGCGTAAGGTGTTGTCGTGCTTGTGCACCAAGATGACGGGCACGGCGCACGGACTCAAGCTCTCACGGATGTGGCCCTTGTCAAGTAGCTCTTGTATTTGCCGCTCAATCTCCTTCGTTTCTTCGGGGTTGGTGCGGTAAGGTGCGCGGTTAGGTAACGGTGCGCCGGGAACAAGGTCAATGCGTTGCTCGATGCCGCGTAGAGGAGGTAGTCCCGGTGGCACCTCTTGAGGGAACACATCTTCAAACTCCTTCAAAAGAGACAACAAAGATGGAGGAATGTTTGTTAAGTTGTTAGTAAAAGAGGCTTCACCCTTGCATATGAGCACTTAGTGAAGTGTGGATGGGTCCTCTCTCAACTCCCTCATGTCTCTCTTGGTGGCAAATAGAGTTAAGTTTGGTGTGGCTCTCTTTGAAGATTCACTCATGTTTGTCTTGTGGCTCTCACTCACTTTTTGGTGGGTCACTCTCTCACCACTCATCTCACTTGAAGCACGCTCTTGTTGTGCCCTTGCAATGGTCTTGGCATTGTCGGCAATTACTTGACTTGGAGTCATAGGGCGGAGGACGAAGGTCTTGTCATTGTTCTTGAAACTATAGTAGTTTGTCCTTCCGTCATGTACAACACTCCTATCATATTGCCAAGGTCTTCCAAGAAGTAAGTGACAAACGGTCATAGGCACAACATCGCAATCAACGGTATCTTCATAAGCTCCAATCTTGAAAGACACTTGCACCATATGTTGAATCTTGATGGTTCCGCAATCACTCAACCATTGCACATGGTATGGGTGGGGGTGCTTCTTGATCTTCAAGTTGAGCTTGTCACAAAGTTCCTTGCTTGCCAAGTTGTGACAACTTCCACCATCGATGATGACCTTGATGGACTTTCCATTAACAACCGCTCTTGTTTGAAATAAGTTGCATCGTTGGTCTTCCTCTACTTGGACATTGGTGGTCAAAGCTCTTGTCACAACCAAGGTTGGTTCATTGGGGTTACCATCACAAAATATCTCATTGGAGTCATCTTGAGTGCTTTGAGTGGTGGTGACATGGGTGGAAGCGATGCACTCCTCTTCACTCATCGACTCATATTCTCCCAAGTCATTGACAATCATGACTTTCTTATTTGTACACTCAAATGATTTGTGTCCATGACCTCCGCACTTGTAACATTGCAAGAGTCTTGTGCCGGTAGGTTGTCCTTGAGGTCTGTTGCTTGGGAGTGGCGCTTTCTTGAAAGGTTGAGGCGCTTGAGGTGTAGAAGATGCGACTTTTGGAGGACCTCTCATGCTTGCTTGAGGTGAAGCTTGTGTCATTGGAGGTGTTGAGGATGAAGGCTTGTTTGCAAAGAAAGATTTTGTCTTGAGATACTTGAGCTCTTCAAGCACGTGACGCTCGGCCTTTGTTGCTTGATGGACTAGCTCAACCAAATTGGTATAAGTTGGAACTCCACAATCTTCTTGATAGGATAGTTGAGACCATTCATGAAACGAGCCATGGATTGCTCTTGTGACTCCTCAACATGGGCTCGTATCCTTGAGATTTCCATTTCCTTATAGTACTCATCCATGGACCTCACACCTTGCTTCAACTCTTGCAATTTTTTGTATAAGTCTCGAGTGTAGTGAGTATGAACAAATCGCTTGTACATCTCTTCTTTCATTTCAACCCAAGTGTTGATAGGTTGTTGGTGGTTTTGCACACGCGCATCTTGGAGTTGTTCCCACCATAAGAGAGCATATACCTCTAACTCCAAGGATTCTAGAGTCACCATCTTGTTGTTGGAGTAGTTGCGAACTCGAAAGATCTTGTCAACCTTGAGTGCCCATGAAAGATAGGCTTCCGGATCACTTGTTCCATAGAACTTTGGCATGTCAAGCCTAAAATTGATGTAGTTGTCATCTTCATCCCGGCGGTTTGGAGGTGGGAATGCACGTTGAAAGATCGATATGTCGACTAGAGGGGGGGGGTGATTAGGCGACTACCAAATTTTAATTCCTTTTTCGATTAATTAGGGCTTGAGCAAAGTATAACAAGGTTGACTAGATGTGTACTAGGTGATAGCAACCTATGTGATACACGCAAGGTAAATAACGTAGCGGAAGCAACAAGTAAAGGATAGAAATAACCGCAAAGTGGAGACACGGAGATGTTTCCCGTAGTTCCTTCCCAAGGGAAGTACGTCTACGTTGGAGGAGTGTGGAGCCACCTAGGCGCTCCAATAGCACGGATGTGCTCACTCTATTCTCCGTGAGCTTTACCCGTGGGGGTTTGGCTCTTCCACTATGAGGTCACCTTGATGGCGTTGACCAAGCCGGTACACAAAGGTTGAGGAACTCCACAATGAGTTGGAGCCTCCCAACAATGTCCCGGACCGCCTCGCAACAAGTTGAGGCTTCCGAAACGCACAAAGGTCTCCTAGGGTTACAAGCAACCCCAAGAGAACAAGTATCACAAAGGAGAATGAACGGATTCGAAATTCCTTCGGTGAGATTGTAGATCTAGATCTCCTCTATCACTCCTCAAAGTATCACGGCGATTGTGTGGTTGGAGTGGGAGATCTTGGAAGTTTGAAGCTCGGCAGCAATGGAGGAGAGAGAATGTAAATCGCAGCCTTTCATTGGGGAAGAAAGGGTCTTTATATAGGGGCCCCTGAAAATCCAACCGTTATGCACAAAAATGTGCACAACGGTACTACCGCTGACGAACAGCGGTACTACCGCTACTGATCTTCACACAGTACCTCAGTGGTTCCGATGCTCAGTTGCAGCGGTAGCACAGAGTGCTACCGTAGTTACCAGGCACCGGTACTACCGCCAGAACCCACCGGTACTACCGCTGTCATGCCTCGAATAAATTCGTGGTATTCCATCGGTAGTACGTGGGGGGTACCGGAGAGATACCGTTGGAGACAGTGGCTTAAAACGTCTGAACGGTATCCCCAGCGGTACTTCCAGCGGTAGTACCGTTGCCATCAGCAACGGTACTTCCAGGGGTAGTACCGCAGGAGAGGACTGCCTGCGTGCTGCAGCAGTACTGCTCCAGAAGGAGCGGTACTACCGCTGCCCACTGGCGGTACTACCGTCAGGACAAATTCAGCCTGGGCAGATTTTCGAGCCCCTCTCTCTTCCATATGAGAACTTCTCGTGTTGATGTTTTCATCCCTGTTCAAACTTAAGAACACGATTAGTTCAGTGGGTGTGTTGTTATTAACTCCAAAACAGAGGAAGAGCCTAGCATGCTCTTTCAATCTCCCCCTTTTTGGAGTTTGATGACAACACACTCACACAAATGATTTGCAAAATATAGCAGGCTCCCCCTATCAGTATGCATCAATAAATTTGCATTTGAATACAAGATGCATACATGATAGGATCAAAGCTCCCCCTACATTTTGTAAACCAAGCAAGTTTATGAATAACACAAGAAAGCATAACTTGCACAAGCATGGTAAGACATAAAACAAGAGTTATTACACCACAGTTGAACGGAAATAGAAAGTTCCACATGTCTTACACCATGCAACGAGATAGTTCACCTAAACCAAGTTCGAATAAGATAAAAAGTGAAGCACAAGCATAAAGATCAAAGAGAGAGACAACAAGAGCTTGTGCTTCCACCCATGCAAATCCCCGGATAACCTAGTAGAACTCTCTCCCCCTTTGGCATCAAGACACCAAAAAGGGAGAGGCGATGCTAGCGTCCCAAGGGGGTTCAGTCATCGTCCTCCTCCTCATCATCCTCGTCCCCATCAGCAGCCTCGGGATCAGCATCATTGCCCTCATCACTAGCAGACCCATCACTGCCATCATCCTCATCACGATCAGCCCTGCCATGTTCTTCTCCTTCACGAACCCAGGGGTCACCGGCATGAGAAGTGGAGGCATCATCCTGAAGATCGGGATCAACCCAAGTGTTGTAGCGGTGCTTCCCAATCCACTTGGAGTAAGTGGTGATTCTGTCCTCGGAGCCCGCAGGGATAGGTGCACCCAAAACCGCAAAGCGCTGGCGAGTGCGTTGGCGTTCTAGCTTGGCCCTTTCATGTTCTCTCCAAGCCCTCACATTGCTATCATCCTGGCGGCAAAAGATGGAGTGCATAGCATTGGCAACCCATTTCTTGAAGGTATTCTCTTTCTTCTTGGGCAACTCAAAAGCTGGGTCATTTTCTTCATCTTCGGTGTTGTAAGCTTCATCATTGGGATGAGAGGCTGGAGATGCTTGTTGCGGTTCAAATCTTTGACAGAGTGAGCAATGAGAGGGTGTCATTGTCCAGCAGCTCTAAGGGAAACTTCTTTTTGACCCATGCATGAATAATGAGCTTCATAATAAGGGAGCCAAAGATAGGAACATGCCTTTTCATAATCACTTCATGAATCTCATTCCAAAGGATATCCATAATATCCAGCTTCTTGCCTTGGCCCACCATCTCAAAGAGATAACCATAAGGTCAATGAGACGCCCATGGATCTGGTCAAAGTTGCCCACTCGAGGCAACACCGTGTTGCGGAAAATGCGATGCATAATGTGCCATGTTTCTGCAGGTGCTTGGATTCTCCACAAACCCCACGACCCTGAATCACAGATGAGAGAGAGCAGAGGCTTCATTGGCTTGTCCATGTAGGAGATACGGAATACTTGAGCATCGTCATCCACTGTCATAAGGTCACCGTAGTCCCGCAGCTCAAGGAGGGTAGCAAAATCTGCCCAAGAGGAGGTGAGCACCTTGTCCTTGGTCATCCATGTGACAGCTCTCTTGTCGGTGTGGAAGTGAACAGTAGCATAGAACTGGAGAACGAGGTGCTCATCAAAGTCTTCATGTAAGTTGATATAGTTCAGGATCCCAAACTCTTCACAAATGTCCAGGGACTCACCAAAGTAGTCAAGATGTGCTCTCATATGGTCTGTGTTGATGCAAAACTGCTTCACCACTTTGGTCTTGAAACGGGGAAGCACCTCATTGAAAATCTTCTCTTGAAACTGAGAATGGAATAGGGGATTCTGGTAGCGGGGATCCTTGGTCACGACATAGGGATTTTTCCTTCTTTCCTTGACAAAAGCTTGAGGTGACATCCTCATGAGAGAGGCAGTCTTCTTGGCAGCAGCTTTGGCTTGAGCAGACTGCTGACGGCGAGTGAGCTTCTCTGGAATGATTTCAGGTTCATCACTAAGGTCCTTGTCCTTGCGAGATCTCTTGGGAGCCCGAGCTGAACTGCCCCCACGGCCCTTGCTAGGTCCTAAGAAAGCAGAGACAGATAGCACAGGGGATAAGTATTGCAAAAACAAACATGATCAAAAAGAGAAGAATCGAAATTGCCCAGTTTCTGGAAAACACCAGATCAACGGTAGTACCGTTTGACAGACCGGTAGTACCGGTGCAGCGGTAGTACCGCTCCTAGGAGCGGTAGTACCGCCAGCTCCAGATCTAGCGGTTTGACCGACGAAACTGACCCGATCTATGGGATCGTCCAATGAAACTTTGCAAGTACGATTCTAAACTGAGTACCAACTATTCCCTACTACTTCTACCACAGGAGTTGCAAGAAAACAATCTCTATCGAATCTCAACGAATCAACTAGGTTGAGAGAGAGAGAGAGTTTTACCGGAACTCATTGTGGAGAGGAAGAGGGAGGAGAAGGTCCTCGAGCCACCCCACGGCCGGAGAGGGGCTGTCGTGGCCGGGGAGAAGCTCTCCCGGCGGCAATGTGCGACGGCGGCGGCTGCGGTGAGAGAGACGAACGTGGGGGTCGGGTGTGGGGAGGTAGAATGGGAAAAACTACCCCCCACGCCCCACTTAACCCCACTGTCAAAAAACCCTCAGCGGTACTACCGCTGGCCCAGCGGTAGTACCGCCCGCTGGCACTATCGGTAGAAGAAACGGTGAAACCGCGCCTGGCAACCACGTTGTCCTGGCGGTGTTACCGGAGTTTCTAGCGGTAGTACCGCTACTGGTGCTACTGGAAGGTCTAGTGATAAAACCGCATCTGGGAGGTGCGAGAGCATCCTCAGCCAGAGCGGTAGTACCGCCAGAACGCCGGTAGTACCGGTACCTGATGACTACGGTATTTAGAGTGGTAGTACTGTGCCTGGGACAGCTCCCAGGCAACGGTAGTACCGTTTCCAAACACCGGTAGTACCGGGCGCCTGAAACGCGCATTTCCGCCGAGAAGATCATAAAAGTTTTTGCAATTTTGGAAAGGAGAGATCTTATGGGATAGGAGGTTGGCTTAGGATGGAGTTTGGAACTGGGGGAGGAGAAACAATCCGAGTTTGCAAGAAGCAAGAGTGAAAGGCCAAACTCAAATGCTCTCCACAAAAAGAGGTCTAAAAAACCCGAATAAGATCAAATGAAGATCAACTCCTCATAAGGAGGAGGGCGGTGGCCTAGGCCACCATGTATGAGCAATTATCAACCCAAAACCGCGAAGATATATCTTGGGTTCAAGGCCAATACTCATCGTTTAAGCACAATTTGTCACCGAAGTGACCAAATGAAGCACGAATTGTCAATGTGCGCATAATAGAAGTAGTGTTGACTCATGAGTTGAGCTACACTCCCCCTATGTCCATGCATGCATCTAAACTAGTTACGATGTCTACTAGGGTATTTGTGCAAGGCGGTCAAGCAAAGTTGCTCGCATCAATGACATTTAGTTCATTCCTCAACTCTCGAAATCTTGGTTCATCAAGGGCCTTGGTGAATATATCCGCAAGTTGATCCTTGGTTCCTACAAAAGAAAGGTCAATGTTGCCCCTCTCCACATGCTCCCGGATGAAATGATGACGAACTTCAATATGCTTCGTCTTGGCATGTTGCACGGGGTTGTGGGCGATCTTGATAGCACTTTCATTATCGCACATGAGGGGCACCTTGGAGAAGATAATACCATAATCCTTCATAGTTTGCACCATCCATAAGAGTTGAGCACAACAACTTGCGGCGGAGATGTACTCGGCTTCGGTGGTGGAGAGAGCAACACAATTTTGCTTCTTGGAAGACCAACACACCAAGGAGCGGCCAAGAAATTGACAACTCCCGGATGTAGACTTCCTATCCTTCTTCTCTCCGGCATAATCCGCATCCGAGTAACCCATGAGATGAAAGCTTGAACCCTTGGGATACCAAAGACCAAAGTTTGGGGTATGAAGCAAATATCGAAAGATGCGCTTAACCGCCACTAAGTGGCTCTCTTTGGGAGCCGCTTGATACCTTGCACACTTACCCACACTAAACATAATATCCGGTCTAGATGCACAAAGATAAAGCAAAGAGCCAATCATAGAGCGATAGAGTTTTTGATCGACATCGTTACCCTCGGTGTCGGTGTGGAGGTCGACGGAGGTGGACATGGGTGTCTTGTAAGATTTGAGCTCCGTCATCGTGAACCTCTTGAGCATGTCTTGGGTATATTTGGCTTGATTGATGAAGGTACCTTCCCTATATTGCTTCACTTCAAATCCTAGGAAGTACTTCAACTCCCCCATCATGGACATCTCAAATTTGCTTGTCATTAGCTTTGCAAACTCATCATTGAAAGCATTGTTAGTAGAACCAAAAATGATGTCATCTACATAGAGTTGGCATATGAAAAGATTGCCACCCACCTTCTTGGTAAAGAGGGTGGGGTCAATAACACCAACTTGGAATCCACGGTCTACAAGAAACTCTCGAAGGTGCTCATACCACGCACGTGGGGCTTGTTTAAGGCCATAGAGCGCCTTGTCGAGCTTGTAAACATGGTCCGGATGGTTGGGATCCTCAAACCCGGGAGGTTGCTTAACATATACCAACTCATTAATAGGACCATTAAGGAAGCACTTTTAACATCCATTTGTTGCAATTTAAAGTTATGATGAGATGCATATGCAAGCAAGATGCGAATAGATTCAAGACGAGCAACGGGGGCATAGGTTTCACCGAAGTCAACACCTTCGACTTGAGAGTAGCCTTGTGCCACCAATCTTGCCTTGTTTCGAATGACAATGCCGTTCGAATCTTGCTTGTTCTTGAAGACCCACTTGGTGCCGATGACGTTCTTGCACCCATTTGGCCTTGGCACCAACTTCCACACCTTGTTGCGCTTGAAGTTATTGAGTTCTTCATGCATGGCATCAATCCAATCATGATCTTCAAGAGCTTCATACACCTTCTTGGGCTCGATGAAGGACACAAAAGCATGGTTGGTGCTAAAGCTTGCCAATTGTTTTCTTGTGACGACCTTGCTTTGGACACCTCCAAGAACTTTGTCCAATGTATGCTCTAAGCGAGTTAATTTTTGCTCTCTTCGCAATTCTCTTCTCTTCTTGGTCTCCTCCGAAGTTTCTTGAGAGATGACTTGATCATTTCCTTCATCATCGGAGTCATGTGCATTGTTTTGATCTTGAGCTTGATCTTGATGAGGACCACCTTGATCTTGTTCTTGATCATTGTCGTGTGCACCATCTAGAGCTTGGTCTTGAACATCAAGTTGTGGAGAGGAACCACTAGGTTGATCTTGTTCTTGACCTTGCTCACTTGTTTGAGGGCTCGGAGTTTGTTCTTGGTTACGGGGAGGATCTTGAGTTGGTGATGGTATGACTTGAGGAGGAGCTCGAGGAGGATCTTGAACTTGAGGAGGATCCTCTTCAATGGGACGAATGTCCCCAATTGCCATCCTTCTTAGAGCGAGCTCCATAGGTACATCACCTACAACATTAGGATCAACTTGCCCCACTTGGGAGCCATTATCCTCATCAAACTTCACGTCACTAGATTCTTCAACTTGACCGGTGGTCTTGTTGTAGACTCTATAGCCGTGAGAGTTTGTGGAGTAACCAACAAAGATGCCCTCTATAGATCTAGTCTCAAACTTAGATAACCGGTTACCTTTCTTGCGAATGAAGCACTTGCATCCAAAGACACGAAAATAAGAAAGATCCGGTTTCTTCCCAAGAAGAATCTCATATGGGGTCTTGTTCAATAGCTTGCGGAGATATAACCGATTTGTTGCATGACAAGCGGTGGAGATGGCTTCGGCCCAAAAGTTAACGGAGAAGCATACTCCGCAATCATGGTCCTAGCCGCATCCATAAGAGTCCGGTTCTTCCTCTCCGCAACACCATTTTGTTGAGGGGTGTATGGAGTGGAATATTGATGAGCAATCCCTCTTCACTAAGAAACCCCTCCACGGTGTAGTTCTTGAATTCGGACCCATTGTCACTTCGAATTGTCATGATCTTCTCTTGATATTGGCGTTGAGCATGTTGATGAAGTCAATGACTCTTTGTTGAGTCTCACTCTTTTCTTGAAGAAATAGACCCATGTGTATCTTGAATAGTCATCAACAATCACCAAGCAATACTTCTTCCCACCAAGACTATCATAAGATAATGGACCAAAAAGGTCCAAATGAATGAGCTCAAGAATCTTGTCGGTGGTAATCTTCGTCTTTGATGGATGGGCTTCTCCATGTTGCTTTCCTAGAACGCATGATCTACACACACGATCTTTGGAAAACTTAATATCGGTTAGTCCAAGAATGTGATCACCACTTTGAAGATCATGGAGTGTTCTCATATTGGTGTGGGCTAGTCGGCGGTGCCAAAGCCAACCCACATCAACTTTAGCCATTAGACAAGTCGCGGCCGACATGCTCTCTTTCGAGAAATCAAGCACATACATGCCGTACTCGACATGTCCAACAAAGACTACTTTAAGAGATCCCTTCACGGTGATGATCACACTCTCGTCATCAAAATAACACCCATAACCACTTTTAGTAAGTTGATAGACGGAGAGTAAGTTGTAACCAAGGGACTCAACGACAAGTACATTCTTGATAGAGACTTCTCTAGCAACAACGACCTTGCCTCGTCCCAATACCTTAAGCTCGCGGTTGTCACCAATTTTGACTCGTGAATATTGAGGTAGAGGAGGTTCAATATCATCCACCAAGTCAATGCGTCCGGTCATGTGTTGGGATGCGCCACTATCCACCGTCCATCGACCCGCACCGGACGCCACACCCTACAAGGAATCAAGTCTTTGATTTAGGTACCCATTTTTCGATGGGTCCTTTCTTGTTAGTCACAAGGGTCTTTGGAACCCAAATAGCCAATGATAATCATCACCATAAGAAGTGCCAACATATTTAGCATAAACATGACCATCTTAGATTTCATAAGAACATAAGATGGGTTATATTTGCCGGCAAAGTCATTATGGGTAGGAAGGTCCCTTGTGACCTCACCACCCACAATGGTGTTGGTTCCTTCTCTTTAGCCAACTCCCCCTCCTTCACAAAGATAATAGCTTTTGAAGAGGGAGAAGGCTTCTTCTTCTTGTTGTTCTTCTTCTTTGACTTGGTAGAGAAACCAAGTCCTTCTTTTCCAATTTGATCCTTTTGATTGCTCAAAAGGTCATTGAGGTTCTTTTCTCCTTGGGCACAAGCCATAATGCCCTTCTCAAGTTGAGATTTCAACTTAGCATTCTCTTCAACAAGGTTAGCATGCTCACAACAAATAATAGATTTAGCAACAATTTCATTTGATGTGGATGCAATAACTTCTTTCACTTGTTGACCTAGGAATTGATCATGAGACTTCTCAAGTTTGGCAAAAGACTCTTTGAGGGTTTTGAGTTCCTCATCAAGTCTCTTGTTTTCCTTCTCAAGTCTAGCATGTTCAATGCCTAGCTCAAGCTTCTCATTCTTATAGACTTTAGAAGTAGCAAGAGCATGTTCATGATCCTTTTTAACTCTAGACATGTCAATAGCATAGGATTCCTCGGAATTAGATAGGGCCTCCTCAAGACCTTCTACGAGTTTGCTCCTTTTCAAGAGCGATAGAGAAATCCGCTATCTCATTAGCATAGTCAACCTCACGGTTTGCCATGCCCGAAATGATCTCCTCCTTTTGATCTACAAGAGAGTTAGTTTCCTCAAGTTGCTCCAAAAGAGCATCAACATTCACTTTGTCTTCTCCTTAAGATTAGCTAGCCACAAGTCCACCTCATTTGGACTTTGGGGCTCCTTCACAACATTCTCTACACAATCCAATAAGGAAGGAGGTGTAGAGGCAATAGGTTTAGGAAGGAGTTACCGAGGTGGCTTTTGCCATGAGACATGTGTAGGGAATGGACTCATTTTCATTGGGGGATTCAAATAGGGATGACGGTGTAGAGGAAGGTGTAGCTATGGCAATGCGAGCGGTAGCTACAACTTCATCTTCATCTTCATCACCGGACATGTATTCTTCCAAAACTTTTCTATCTTGAACACACAAGGCATTGGAACCCTCTTCTTCACGTAGTTCTTGTTGCCGTTGCCCTTGGACTTGTCTTTTCTCACAAGCTTGCCATTGTGGTCCTCTCGATTCTCCCAAGGACAATCGGCAATGTAGTGATTGAGATTACTACAATTATAGCAAGTCTTTGGACGGTCTCCTCTTGGTCTTGCAACGAAGTTCTTCTTAGCAAAAGGTCTTGATGAAGATCTCTTGGAACGGTTGCCCCAAAGGCTCTTGAAGCAAGGGCCATGTGCTCATAATAGTCTTGCTTGACGTCCTCCGTATCCTCCTCTTCAACTCCATGTTCAAACTCTTCTTCACTAGTGGTGGGTGGACTTCAAAGCAACATTTGGAGATTGTCCCGCAAGTCCCTTTGCCGAGCTTGAGCATGAATAGAGCTCTTGACAACCATCCCAATGGATACAAACTCGTTGAGCACGGTGTTGGAGTCAAGTGTTGAGAAGTCCGGTCTTGATCGAATGGTTTGAGCAAGCCTTGATTTGAGGGAGTGATGGCCTTGAGAAACTTGCGCTTGATCCAATTATCACTAATCTTCTCAAAACCGAAATCATTCAAGGTGATGGCAAGAGCGGAGAGTCTTCGATAGAGATCTTCGGGGGTCTCATCTTCATTCATCACAAACTCATCGGCTTCATCTTGAACCGCTTCATACTTGGAAAGTTGAATGCTTTTGTTCCCCAAGAACAAGTTATGAAGATTCTCCCAACATTGCTTTGCCGTCGTGCACATACGGATATGCGTGCGATAAGTTGGGCTGGCGGCCGTTTGTATCATGTGCATGGCGGTGGCGTTGAGTTGATGATTGGCCTTCTCCGTTGGAGTCATGTTGTGTGGGTCTTGAGGATGGAAGCCTTGCTCTAAAATGTCAATCAAGAAAACACAACAACTAGACATGTGTGAACGCATAGAGAATTGCCAATTAGGAAAGTCTTTTGGATCAAGCTTAGGAGGTGCGCCCATATTGGCGATGTGTGGCGGAGAGACGTGTTGGTGGATTGTGTTATACACTTGTTCCGGTGGAACATTAGCATACACCCCCGGCGGCTTCCTTGGGGTTGAGTTACCATCCTCGGAGTTCTTTGTTTCGGGATTGGCTTGCGCCTTTCCGTCCGCATTGACAATACCCGTAGAAGGAAGAGTATCTAACTTCCCGGGACATTTTCCAAGGAGGGTAAATCAACCTTAGGAGGATCCGGTTTCCCTAGGAACTCCTTGAACATTTCTCGCATCGATTCCTTCATGCTTATGTTGAGGTTGGTAGTGATCTCGGTATTGAGATTCGATATCTCACTCTTGAGTTCACTAACAACCTCACCAAAGCGTTCATTAGTAACCGATGCGAGAGGGTCCACGACGTCCGACATATTCTCTTAGGCGGTGAAGCCTTAGATAAGAGACGAGGCTCTGATACCAATTGAAAGATCGATATGTCGACTAGAGGGGGGGTGATTAGGCGACTACCAAATTTTAATTCTTTTTCGATTAATTAGGGCTTGAGCAAAGTATAACAAGGTTGACTAGATGTGCACTAGGTGATAGCAACCTATGTGATACAAGCAAGGTAAATAACGTAGCGGAAGCAACAAGTAAAGGATAGAAATAACCGCAAAGTGGAGACACGGAGATGTTTCCCGTAGTTCCTTCCCAAGGGAAGTACGTCTACGTTGGAGGAGTGTGGAGCCACCTAGGCGCTCCAATAGCACGGATGTGCTCACTCTATTCTCCGTGAGCTTTACCCGTGGGGGTTTGGCTCTTCCACTATGAGGTCACCTTGATGGCGTTGACCAAGCCGGTACACAAAGGTTGGGAACTCCACAATGAGTTGGAGCCTCCCAACAATGTTCCGGACCGCCTCGCAACAAGTTGAGGCTTCCGAAACGCACAAAGGTCTCCTAGGGTTACAAGCAACCCCAAGAGAACAAGTATCACAAAGGAGAATGAACGGATTCGAAATTCCTTCGGTGAGATTGTAGATCTAGATCTCCTCTATCACTCCTCAAAGTATCACGGCGATTGTGTGGTTGGAGTGGGAGATCTTGGAAGTTTGAAGCTCGGCAGCAATGGAGGAGAGAGAATGTAAATCGCAGCCTTTCATTAGGGGAAGAAAGGGTCTTTATATAGGGGCCCCTAAAAATCCAACCGTTATGCACAAAAATGTGCACAACGGTACTACCACTGACAAACAGCGGTACTACCGCTACTGATCTTCACACAGTACCTCAGTGGTTCCGATGCTCAGTTGCAGCGGTAGCACATAGTGCTACCGTAGTTACCAGGCACCGGTACTACCGCCAGAACCCACCGGTACTACCGCTGTCATGCCTCGAATAAATTCGTGGTATTCCATCGGTAGTACGTGGGGGGTACCGGAGAGATACCGTTGGAGACAGTGGCTTAAAACGTCTGAACGGTATCCCCAGCGGTACTTCCAGCGGTAGTACCGTTGCCATCAGCAACGGTACTTCCAGGGGTAGTACCGCAGGAGAGGACTGCCTGCGTGCTGCTGCAGTACTGCTCCAGAAGGAGCGGTACTACCGCTGCCCACTGGCGGTACTACCGTCAGGACAAATTCAGCCTGGGCAGATTTTCGAGCCCCTCTCTCTTCCATATGAGAACTTCTCGTGTTGATGTTTTCGTCCCTGTTCAAACTTAAGAACACGATTAGTTCCGTGGGTGTGTTGTTATTAACTCCAAAACAGAGGAAGAGCCTAGCATGCTCTTTCACACGTCCACGTCTCCTTTGATTGAGTCCATCACCATGGTGGTGGCTTGACTCGCTATCACTTGACTTGACACGTTGATGATGATGATGGTCATGATGACGATCTTGGCGAGGACGCGGCTCATGATGTGGCATTGGGTTCTCTTCATGGTTGACATGTTCACGATGGCGGTGTCGTGGCCTTAGAGGATCGCGATGTGGACGCCCTTGATCACCATAGTCATTGCCACCCGGCACACCATTGCCATTGGCCCAAGAGTCTCGACGTTCTTGATGTTGTGGTGGTGGTGATGGTGTTCTTTCATGCCTTGCACCAAGGTTACGAAGATGCTCTTGATGGCCATTGTCATGGTGTACTCGAGGTGATGGGTGACGTTCATCATCATGGCGACATCGATCATGTTCGTCGCGCCTTGGCATTTCTTGTCGTCCATGATGATCACCTTGTCCATCTTCTCGCCGGCGTGATGATCTTGAAGACTCCCTTGAGTGACGAGATGATGAAGAAGATCCACGACGTGCAAGGTTCGCCATGTGCTCATTCATTTGCGACATTTGCTCATTTATGTTGGCTTGCATGGTTTGCAAGTCTTGTCGCATGTTGATGAAGTTGCCTTCTTGAGCTTGGAGACGGCGTTCATAGCGTCCTAGGCTATCACACACAAGGTGTCGAAGACCCACAAATTCGCCATTTGTGACGTAGCCATGATCGCCTTGATGACCTCCATTGATATCACCGTCCGAGCTTGAAATCCCATTTGTACTTCCCCCAAACATGTGTAACATCCCTAGCTTTTCAAAAAGCTGAAAAATCAGAAAAATTTAAAACTTTTGAAAACTACTATGTATTTTGTTTTGAAAAGAAAAAAATCATGCATGCATTCATCATCATATAGCATTGTTTGCATTTGGTTATTTCAAAAGTGGGAAATAAATTTCCACTTGAAAACATATTTAAGAAAATATACTATAGAGCATTTATGCTCCAAGTTTTTCTTTTGACTTTTATGAATGTATTGTTCTGATAGTGTGCTTGTGAAATTGTTTGAATCTGTTGCAATACAAATATTTGCAAATGTTTATCTTGTGGTATTTAAAGCCACCTTTGATTTGTTTTAAACCTATTTTAAATTGAACATCAAGTGTCATTTTGGTTATCAAAAACCTAGTTGGAAAATCAAAATGATTTCTATTTGAAAAAGTGTGTTGATTGTGAATAGTTTGGATGTATTAAGAATTATTCTATTACTTACCTAATCTCTATTCTCAAGTTTTATAGTTTTGTTGTTAAAAGAAAATGTTTATTTGGATTTTAAAATGAGTTTTGAATTCATTTTGAATTATCAAACCCTTTTTAAACAGAATGAGTTTTATGCAAATTATCCTTTAAGTGATATGTAATATTATTACTCATATTTTACTTTGGTTTAAAATATAATTTCAAAAGGAATTTATAAAACCCTATTGTTTTCAAATGACAATAAGTGTCCAATATTTATTTAAACACATTTCAGAAAATTTAGATAATAAAATGTTTTGGAAAATGATATTTAAAGGCTGCAAATCAAAGAGTTTGTTTTTACAAAATTATTGAAAGTGGTTTGAATTGTTTTGGATTTAAAATTCAAAAGTTATTTGATTTTGAATAAAACAGAAAAGAAAACGTTTTTCTGGAAAAACAAAATGCGAAGCGTAGCTACTGGGCCGAGCCCATCTCTTCTCCTCCCTCTATCTCTCGCGCGCGCAGCAGCAGTCTGTCCAGCACCGGCCCACGGCCCAACTCTCCCTCTCCCTCACTGACTTGTGGGACCCGTCCATGACGCAAGCACTGACGTCATCGTCTTCAACGTCCCGTGCAAGAAACGAACTCCGAACCCTAGCTAAAATCGGAACCGAATTCGTGATGATTTGCTACGAGATTCGTATCCATCTCTCCCCCATATAAACCTCCAGAACCCCGCTCCAAAACCCCCCAGAAACCGAAACCCGAGAGCCCCCAGGCTGCTCGAGATCATCCACGGAGCGCCGCCACGGCCGCCGGCGAACTCCATCGATCCCGGCGAGTACAGGACACCCCGAGCCCTACCATCTATATCTTTCTTCTTATTTCATCGTTGCGCATCGATCTGACCCTGTCCCGCATTTTTGCGTGCACCAGAACGTCGTATCCATCCTCGACAGGAGCTCGCCGCCGCTTCCTCGACTCCGGCGAGCAATCCTGGGCCAGCCGGAGCACCCCGACACCGCCAGTTTCGTCATCGTCTCCGCCACGCCTTTCTGCATCCGTAGGTATAAGACACGCATCCCCGATCTCTCTGTAGCGCTAGAACACCAACTCCGGCCATGGCGCCGCCGCGGGAGCTAGGTTTCCGGCGAACAGTGCCGCTAGTTTTAGGTCGATTCGATCCGGGCCGTCAGATCCCGTTTTAACGGCTAGGATTAGATCCATCCGGCGAAGGGGTACCGGCCAACCGCAGCGCGCCACGTCGCGGTCCAGTCAGCAGCCGAGTCAGCATCCGCGTCAACGCCCAGTCAGCGGCTCCGCACGAATCAGAAGACGCCACATCGCCAGGGACTCCAGCGCGAGGATCTTTTTGGTTTTCTTTACGTTTTAGCCCCTGCGCATCACAGATTAGTCCCTGGATTTTAGATTCATTATTAATTTTTATTCCTTTAGCCAAAATTTATGAAATTTATATTTTTGGAAAGCTAATAATGTGTAGAAACTTTCTGTAGGCTTAATTTGAGGTTTGGACGAAATTAATTTAGATAAATTTTAAAAATGGTTTAATTGATATTTAGGCTATAATTTAATTTTAAAAATTGATAATTGAGCAAAATATTTTGCTATATTTTTGTTTGTATAAATAATGGCCGTAGCATTGCTCTGTATTTTTGTAGAAGTGTTTTTATGTGTTATTGCATGTAAATTGTTTTTATTGCTTTTTTAGGTGTTATTTTAATAAGTAAATTATATTAAAATTGTTCTCCACATTAATTTCGAATAGAAATTTTTGCTAAGTCATGATGATCTTGTTAGATGCAAAATAACTTAGAAATATTTCACTTCTCCCACAAAGGTGTTATTTCTTCCTTAGAAAAATTTTGAGTAATAAAATTTTGACAACACTTTTCCTTGGAAAATTTCCTTAGAAAATATTTGATAATTATTTTGACAACACTATTTCCTTAGAAAATTTCAACACCTTAAAAGTGTTAAATCTTTTCCTTAGAAAAATTTAGCATCTTGAAAACTTAGTGGTTTTAGAATATTTTCCTAAGTGTTATTTTTGACAAGTGTTTGTCCTTAGAAATTTTATCAACTATGGTTTAAAAGTATTTTTCCTTAGAAAAATACCAACACCTTATTTTATGAACTCTTACTTAGAAATTATTTTGACTTATTGTTGACCTCTTTGGTCCTTAGTTATTTTTGGAACATCTTGTTTGCTTGCATTTCCTTAGAGCTTTTACATAAGCATGGCATGCATAATTAAGTCCTTAGTATTATTTTATACTATCACATGACTTCCTCCTTAGAAATTTTGAGGATGAATGCTAGCTCTTTTGACCCCTCTAGTTAAAACCACTAAGTTAGAAATTAGTGGAAACAATCAAGAACCAAAGAAGGACTTAGCCAAGAAGACAAGACTCAGGAACATCTCCAAGAAGAAAAGTACTTAGAAGAAATCAAGAGAAAGTTCATGAAGACCAACCAGCTACATTTTCTAAGTCTTTCTCCCCTTTCTCTCCTTCTTACTTCTTCTCCTAAACTTCATGGTGGCTAAGTTATATTCAAGATCAATCTTCTGCCAACATCATCAAGTCTTCAGAATCAACAAGTCCACAAGTGCAATGAAGTCATCGCATCAAGTAAAACTACAAGGAAACAAGGAGAAGAATTTTGAAGACCAACTACTTTATTTCTATCTTTGCTTTCTTTCTAAGTTTTGTCTCACTTTGGACATAGACCAAATCCTAGGTGTTTAAGACTAAGTCCCTAACAGTGCTAATTGAAGACCATTGAAGAACAATGAGGCTACAAAGGGGTTGAAGATTAATTGAAGACCAAACTTGTGAAGACTTAGAATAGCCTTACAACTTTTGTCAAGTTGTTTGATCAAGTTTACTTTAGGCTCAACCTGGACCTTGCCTTAGCTAAATGGGATATTGTTATTTATGTCTTTCCCTTATTTTGTTTGCATGTCTTTCATACCATAATTATTGTGTCATCCTGCATCTCATGCATATCATATTTTTCTAAGTGTTGCATTTATGATTGTGTGTTTATTTGTGTTTTGTTTGACTTGTTAGAAATTCCGGAGAGAGACGAAGGTGGTTGCAACTGCTACACCTGTTCTTCTGTTTGCCAAGGCAAGTGGCACACCCTCATGAATTTCCTAAGTATTTTTCTATGCATGACTTAGCTTATTTATTTATATGCATGTGTAGGATAGTATTGCTATGCTAAAACTACTATCTCCTTTACACTAGTTGTGTCTAGAATCCTATTGATAACTTAGTAGAATTATTGATGCTATGCAAATTTGTTTTATTCAAAGCTTAAATTCTACTAAGTTAATTTATCACCTGGGTGGATTTGGGATTGCAAGGATGACGAGAGTTGAGTGTTGTCCCGAAGGGATATTCACTTGTGGATTGCCACCCAGGGTATTAAAGGGACCAATGTTTCTCTAAGTGAAGTTGCTTACCGTGCAGCCATTAGTCATATGGGCTCTGGCTAGATGGATTAAGTTGCGTGGACTCGTCCCGACTTGACAGGTGGTGGTAGAATGGTTAGAATGGGAGCGCGTCAAGTCAGTATGGGACGGGAAAATGCTTCTGAAAAGTCTCGTCTCAACTCTCTCCTTTTCCTTAGCACAAATTGAGTGCTTGAGGATAGTTTGGGTTTGTTGGGTCTAATGGTGAAAGTGCACAACCTCTGCAGAGTTAAAAACTAAGTACTTAGCCGTGTCCCCGGTTACGGACAATTCAAGCAGCTGATCAAGGATGTCAACGGAGGCTCCCAACATCGTATTTCTCTAAGTAAAATTTTGATGGGTGAACAAGGGTAGACGAGACTATGGATTTCATGCCATATTGTCTCGAACATTTGAAGAAAATGTTTTACAAAGTGTTAGGCAAAAATTGGCTTTATGCAAAATAGCCTTGAACTCCACCAGCCAAAATATGCATATAGGCTATAGAGTTATTCCATTAAGTGTCCACATAGTGTCACTTGCCAGATCCATTTTTAATGGTATCTGACCCACTCTGTTGCAAAATTTTATTTTGTTGCAGATTGTTCTGACGACGAGTGAGTTTTCGTTAAGGGTTTCGAGTCTGCAACCAACATGTTTTCGCCTGTGGCACATGATGATGATGGAGACTCCATGAAGAATAAATTTCCGCTGCTTTACTCTATCAAGCTAGCTTTATGCTATGCAAGTTGTAATGAACTTTATTTTACCAAGTCTGGATCATTCGTGTAATAATGATACAATGTTGTGATATTCGTCTTAAACTGTGTGTGCAAATGAAACGATCCAGGGGTTTGCACTATACACAGGGATCTTGCCAATTTTCTAAGTGCAGGTCCGTTACAGATGGTATCAGAGCACTGTGTTGCCTGTAGGTTCGAAACCCTAAGTCTGGTTGGAAATAAGAAAGCCCATAGGACAAAAATTTATTTGATCTTTGTCTAAAACTTTTGATATCATTCTTGTAACTTCTTAACTATTCGTGTTCTAAATGCCTTCTCTTATTTATAGATGTCCCGCCTCCTGGAATCACTCAAGAAAGGTCCAGCAATGACCATGACTTTGGAATGTGAGACTGAGTTTCCAAAAGCTCTGAAGGACCTCATGTTGAGCATGGGACTTGAAGGAGCAGCAGTCTACAAAGGTTTTCCTTTCATGGGTGAAGGTCAAGAGTACTGGTGGGTACAACTCCATCTATACAAGAACAAAGACGATAACCACAGGACCAATGGTTGCTGCATGTTCACAAACCCAATACTCCACACATCATTCTTTGATTCAGCAAGAAGTGCAGCATGGGAAGCCATCAAGCACCTGGGAGAAAGACTTCGATTTAGGCTTCACAACACCCAGAAGTACCTGGATGAACTCAAGAAAATAGAGGAGGAACTCGATGCACTCAGGAAGGAGATAGACTAGACCCCCTTATGTAATAGAATAATGAGAGCATGTTGATGTATTGACCTATCAAATTGTGGTATGGCAGTACTATCATATTGTTTCCCCATATCCTAGGTGTACTTCGATCCAAAAACGACTATTTTGTTTTTCTCAAAAATTTGTGAGTTTATCATGTGTGGTTGTTTGTGACAAACTGCTTGTATGGGTAGGAATATTTCTTCTAGATCTGTCTATCTTTTGCTCATCTATGCTTAAACCACAGATGCCTCCCCGTCGTGCACCTGAAAACAACAACAACAACAGCAACGAAGCTATGATGCAACAGATGATGGCTGCCCAGACTCAACTGATGACCAGAATGGCTCAATTCATGGCAAATCAACATGGACCACCACCACCACCTCCTCCCCAAGTGGACAGACTTGCCAGGTTCCTTAGGCTTAGGCCAAACAAGTTCTCAACTACAACTGACCCAATTGTGGCTGATGACTGGCTGTGTTCTGTGCAAAAGGATCTGGTGACAGCTGAATGTGAAGATGCTGAGAAAATTAGGTTCACCGCACATCTGCTTGAAGGACCTGCAGCCCAATGGTGGGAAACTTATCAGATTACTCACCCATTGGACACTTTGACTTGGGAGGATTTCAAGGAAGGATTCCGTAATGCTCATATCTCCACAGGCGTTATGAATCTGAAACAGGAAGAGTTTCGCAATCTGCGTCAGGGGAACAGAAGTCTTAAGGAGTACATGGGAAACTGTAACATCCCTAGCTTTTCAAAAAGCTGAAAAATCAGAAAAATTTAAAACTTTTGAAAACTACTATGTATTTTGTTTTGAAAAGAAAAAAATCATGCATGCATCCATCATCATATAGCATTGTTTGCATTTGGTTATTTCAAAAGTGGGAAATAAATTTCCACTTGAAAACATATTTAAGAAAATATACTATAGAGCATTTATGCTCCAAGTTTTTCTTTTGACTTTTATGAATGTATTGTTCTGATAGTGTGCTTGTGAAATTGTTTGAATCTGTTGCAATACAAATATTTGCAAATGTTTATCTTGTGGTATTTAAAGCCACCTTTGATTTGTTTTAAACCTATTTTAAATTGAACATCAAGTGTCATTTTGGTTATCAAAAACCTAGTTGGAAAATCAAAATGATTTCTATTTGAAAAAGTGTGTTGATTGTGAATAGTTTGGATGTATTAAGAATTATTCTATTACTTACCTAATCTCTATTCTCAAGTTTTATAGTTTTGTTGTTAAAAGAAAATGTTTATTTGGATTTTAAAATGAGTTTTGAATTCATTTTGAATTATCAAACCCTTTTTAAACAGAATGAGTTTTATGCAAATTATCCTTTAAGTGATATGTAATATTATTACTCATATTTTACTTTGGTTTAAAATATAATTTCAAAAGGAATTTATAAAACCCTATTGTTTTCAAATGACAATAAGTGTCCAATATTTATTTAAACACATTTCAGAAAATTTAGATAATAAAATGTTTTGGAAAATGATATTTAAAGGCTGCAAATCAAAGAGTTTGTTTTTACAAAATTATTGAAAGTGGTTTGAATTGTTTTGGATTTAAAATTCAAAAGTTATTTGATTTTGAATAAAACAGAAAAGAAAACGTTTTTCTGGAAAAACAAAATGCGAAGCGTAGCTACTGGGCCGAGCCCATCTCTTCTCCTCCCTCTATCTCTCGCGCGCGCAGCAGCAGTCTGTCCAGCACCGGCCCACGGCCCAACTCTCCCTCTCCCTCACTGACTTGTGGGACCCGTCCATGACGCAAGCACTGACGTCATCGTCTTCAACGTCCCGTGCAAGAAACGAACTCCGAACCCTAGCTAAAATCGGAACCGAATTCGTGATGATTTGCTACGAGATTCGCATCCATCTCTCCCCCATATAAACCTCCAGAACCCCGCTCCAAAACCCCCCAGAAACCGAAACCCGAGAGCCCCCAGGCTGCTCGAGATCATCCACGGAGCGCCGCCACGGCCGCCGGCGAACTCCATCGATCCCGGCGAGTACAGGACACCCCGAGCCCTACCATCTATATCTTTCTTCTTATTTCATCGTTGCGCATCGATCTGACCCTGTCCCGCATTTTTGCGTGCACCAGAACGTCGTATCCATCCTCGACAGGAGCTCGCCGCCGCTTCCTCGACTCCGGCGAGCAATCCTGGGCCAGCCGGAGCACCCCGACACCGCCAGTTTCGTCATCGTCTCCGCCACGCCTTTCTGCATCCGTAGGTATAAGACACGCATCCCCGATCTCTCTGTAGCGCTAGAACACCAACTCCGGCCATGGCGCCGCCGCGGGAGCTAGGTTTCCGGCGAACAGTGCCACTAGTTTTAGGTCGATTCGATCCGGGCCGTCAGATCCCGTTTTAACGGCTAGGATTAGATCCATCCGGCGAAGGGGTACCGGCCAACCGCAGCGCGCCACGTCGCGGTCCAGTCAGCAGCCGAGTCAGCATCCGCGTCAACGCCCAGTCAGCGGCTCCGCACGAATCAGAAGACGCCACATCGCCAGGGACTCCAGCGCGAGGATCTTTTTGGTTTTCTTTACGTTTTAGCCCCTGCGCATCACAGATTAGTCCCTGGATTTTAGATTCATTATTAATTTTTATTCCTTTAGCCAAAATTTATGAAATTTATATTTTTGGAAAGCTAATAATGTGTAGAAACTTTCTGTAGGCTTAATTTGAGGTTTGGACGAAATTAATTTAGATAAATTTTAAAAATGGTTTAATTGATATTTAGGCTATAATTTAATTTTAAAAATTGATAATTGAGCAAAATATTTTGCTATATTTTTGTTTGTATAAATAATGGCCGTAGCATTGCTCTGTATTTTTGTAGAAGTGTTTTTATGTGTTATTGCATGTAAATTGTTTTTATTGCTTTTTTAGGTGTTATTTTAATAAGTAAATTATATTAAAATTGTTCTCCACATTAATTTCGAATAGAAATTTTTGCTAAGTCATGATGATCTTGTTAGATGCAAAATAACTTAGAAATATTTCACTTCTCCCACAAAGGTGTTATTTCTTCCTTAGAAAAATTTTGAGTAATAAAATTTTGACAACACTTTTCCTTGGAAAATTTCCTTAGAAAATATTTGATAATTATTTTGACAACACTATTTCCTTAGAAAATTTCAACACCTTAAAAGTGTTAAATCTTTTCCTTAGAAAAATTTAGCATCTTGAAAACTTAGTGGTTTTAGAATATTTTCCTAAGTATTATTTTTGACAAGTGTTTGTCCTTAGAAATTTTATCAACTATGGTTTAAAAGTATTTTTCCTTAGAAAAATACCAACACCTTATTTTATGAACTCTTACTTAGAAATTATTTTGACTTATTGTTGACCTCTTTGGTCCTTAGTTATTTTTGGAACATCTTGTTTGCTTGCATTTCCTTAGAGCTTTTACATAAGCATGGCATGCATAATTAAGTCCTTAGTATTATTTTATACTATCACATGACTTCCTCCTTAGAAATTTTGAGGATGAATGCTAGCTCTTTTGACCCCTCTAGTTAAAACCACTAAGTTAGAAATTAGTGGAAACAATCAAGAACCAAAGAAGGACTTAGCCAAGAAGACAAGACTCAGGAACATCTCCAAGAAGAAAAGTACTTAGAAGAAATCAAGAGAAAGTTCATGAAGACCAACCAGCTACATTTTCTAAGTCTTTCTCCCCTTTCTCTCCTTCTTACTTCTTCTCCTAAACTTCATGGTGGCTAAGTTATATTCAAGATCAATCTTCTGCCAACATCATCAAGTCTTCAGAATCAACAAGTCCACAAGTGCAATGAAGTCATCGCATCAAGTAAAACTACAAGGAAACAAGGAGAAGAATTTTGAAGACCAACTACTTTATTTCTATCTTTGCTTTCTTTCTAAGTTTTGTCTCACTTTGGACATAGACCAAATCCTAGGTGTTTAAGACTAAGTCCCTAACAGTGCTAATTGAAGACCATTGAAGAACAATGAGGCTACAAAGGGGTTGAAGATTAATTGAAGACCAAACTTGTGAAGACTTAGAATAGCCTTACAACTTTTGTCAAGTTGTTTGATCAAGTTTACTTTAGGCTCAACCTGGACCTTGCCTTAGCTAAATGGGATATTGTTATTTATGTCTTTCCCTTATTTTGTTTGCATGTCTTTCATACCATAATTATTGTGTCATCCTGCATCTCATGCATATCATATTTTTCTAAGTGTTGCATTTATGATTGTGTGTTTATTTGTGTTTTGTTTGACTTGTTAGAAATTCCGGAGAGAGACGAAGGTGGTTGCAACTGCTACACCTGTTCTTCTGTTTGCCAAGGCAAGTGGCACACCCTCATGAATTTCCTAAGTATTTTTCTATGCATGACTTAGCTTATTTATTTATATGCATGTGTAGGATAGTATTGCTATGCTAAAACTACTATCTCCTTTACACTAGTTGTGTCTAGAATCCTATTGATAACTTAGTAGAATTATTGATGCTATGCAAATTTGTTTTATTCAAAGCTTAAATTCTACTAAGTTAATTTATCACCTGGGTGGATTTGGGATTGCAAGGATGACGAGAGTTGAGTGTTGTCCCGAAGGGATATTCACTTGTGGATTGCCACCCAGGGTATTAAAGGGACCAATGTTTCTCTAAGTGAAGTTGCTTACCGTGCAGCCATTAGTCATATGGGCTCTGGCTAGATGGATTAAGTTGCGTGGACTCGTCCCGACTTGACAGGTGGTGGTAGAATGGTTAGAATGGGAGCGCGTCAAGTCAGTATGGGACGGGAAAATGCTTCTGAAAAGTCTCGTCTCAACTCTCTCCTTTTCCTTAGCACAAATTGAGTGCTTGAGGATAGTTTGGGTTTGTTGGGTCTAATGGTGAAAGTGCACAACCTCTGCAGAGTTAAAAACTAAGTACTTAGCCGTGTCCCCGGTTACGGACAATTCAAGCAGCTGATCAAGGATGTCAACGGAGGCTCCCAACATCGTATTTCTCTAAGTAAAATTTTGATGGGTGAACAAGGGTAGACGAGACTATGGATTTCATGCCATATTGTCTCGAACATTTGAAGAAAATGTTTTACAAAGTGTTAGGCAAAAATTGGCTTTATGCAAAATAGCCTTGAACTCCACCAGCCAAAATATGCATATAGGCTATAGAGTTATTCCATTAAGTGTCCACATAGTGTCACTTGCCAGATCCATTTTTAATGGTATCTGACCCACTCTGTTGCAAAATTTTATTTTGTTGCAGATTGTTCTGACGACGAGTGAGTTTTCGTTAAGGGTTTCGAGTCTGCAACCAACATGTTTTCGCCTGTGGCACATGATGATGATGGAGACTCCATGAAGAATAAATTTCCGCTGCTTTACTCTATCAAGCTAGCTTTATGCTATGCAAGTTGTAATGAACTTTATTTTACCAAGTCTGGATCATTCGTGTAATAATGATACAATGTTGTGATATTCGTCTTAAACTGTGTGTGCAAATGAAACGATCCAGGGGTTTGCACTATACACAGGGATCTTGCCAATTTTCTAAGTGCAGGTCCGTTACAACATGATTCTCAAGAACAAGTGAGATGTATTGGAAAAGACTAGCAAGATAAACTAGTACCAAAAGTAAATGTGCTTGTTCAATGAGAATCCGGTTCTCACACCCAACTCACACACTTATGTGGATAGGTAGGTATGGTGGTTGGAAAGCCAAATGAAATCAACCCGAAATCAAGATATTGTCTAAGCAAGTAAAGAACCAAAATGATCAACGAGCCAAACAAGTCGATCTCAAAAGAAAAGAAGAAAGAAACACACACGTGGTGATGGACGTGACTTGTGCAACTATCAAAATGAGCAAGAAAACCTAGCGAAGACTACGCTCGGTGTTGCACAAGTGCTTAATGAGCCACTAGCTCGATTGCAAAGTATGAGTGGACTCCAAGATTTGCACTAAAGACACCACCTATAAGATGTTCATCGAGCGTTGGCGCAACCTACAAAATGGCGAGTGGTGTTTTCTTTTTCTCTTTTGTGGCTCTTTTTGCTTCTTGACTTTTTCTCTATTCAAATATGGTGGCTCTTTTGCTTCTCGAGCTCTTTTCACACTCACTTCCTTGAAGCCAACACGATATATGATATGATAACTAGCGCACAACTTTTGCTCAGAAAGTACACGGTGTCGATGTGCAAAGTACACGCAATCGTCAAGAGCTAGCCTCAATAGCATATGGTAAACACAAAGATATAATGTGGCTTGCAAGGAAAAAGGCACGAGGTAAGGATTGGAGAGGTTATACCTTCGTCGACAACCTTACCCGTTTGTTGTCGGAGTCTCGTGCTTGCCCACGAATTTAAGGTAGTGGTGTATGGTGAAACAACCGGTATGGTGACGCAGCCCTCGCTCGTAGCTTCGAAACGAGCCAAAGAACACCAAATTCCGAGTCCGGAAACTCAAGATATCACCGAAACGATATCACCGAATTTTCAGTTTTCGGGCAAACCAGCCTTGTGGCCAGCCTAGGCCGGCTGTGGGGCCAGCTGGAGGGCCGGCTGGGAGGCCGGCTGGGCGCGTGAAACGCCCAAAAATCCGTGATTTTCCGGCGGAAATTGAGCCCGAAAAACCTCAAATCGAAGGGGAAAACGATGGAATTGGCCGATGGAAACGCAAAGGATGTAAGATCAACATGTTTAGCACGAGATCCATGGATCAAAACTTGCAAAAACTCACTCAAATCGCAGATCGATCCAAAAGCAAATTGGGGATATTTTTGGTGAAATTTTCGAATTTCTCAAAATCAAAGAAAATTTTGGGGAAAAGTGGGGGAAACACAAATCAAATCCGTGGCAACCGTTGCTCTGATACCATATGTTGTAGGGTAGTCCCGATCTTCACGGATTTGGGCGGATTTGACGAAGAACGCGACGAACACGAGGAAGAACGCGAAGAACGCAAGGGGAAAAAGGCACAAATAAGGGATAACTAGCAAGACCTCAAGATACAATCAACCGGTAACCAATCCGTAAGGGTAGCCCCCGATTCTAAAGCACCAAGCAACCTTACTCTTAGGATTGTTTCTCTCAATGGTCAATCCAACCGTTCCAATAGCGCCACCGAGAGGTGAGGGATTGGCGAGTAATCGTAACTACAAGGAAGAGGTCTTGAATCCACAAGAGGGATCTTCTCCACAAGCGGAGGCCTTGAATCCACAAGGGGAGCTTCTCCAAAGGGGAGGCAACACCAACAAGGGTGGCAAGGAGCTAAGCTCAACTCAATTTATGCTTAGTCTAACCCTAGCTCTAGGGAGAGGGAGGAGTTTTATAGCATCTTACAACCCAGGGGTAAAAGGGGAATAAAGTGGAAAAGGAGGCGAGGCCGAGGCGGACGCACGCGAGCTGGAAAAGAAGACCGGCCAGGGGGCCGGCGGTGTCGGGTGCCAGGCCAGCCTGGGGGCCGGCCTAGGCCGGCTGTAGGGCCGGCGGCGTCTGGCTGGTGCCCAGCCTGGGGGCCGGCCCAGGCTGGAAGGCCGGCCGCGTCTGGCATGGCGCCGGCCTGGGGGCCGGCCTAGGCCGGCTGTGGGACCGGCCGGGCTGTTGCGCTCCGTTTCTCCCGAGTCTCCCACGTCTTCGTCCTCGCTTGTCCGAGCTTCTTGTCCATATTGCTCCTTGCTTCCTTGACGCCCTTCACGCTCCTCCATTCTAAGCAAACACAAGGTATCGACATGAGATAGCACGCCATTCAATGGAGTATCGAAATCGTACAAGGATAGAACCGAGTTCACCTTATCATGTAGGGCTTTGACTCTTGATGTTGTCATTGGTCCACTTGGTGTGTCTTGTGTAGGGCGCACTACATCATTTTCTTTCATTCAATAACCAAAATTTGAGTGTCATCCGGTTGGTTTTGAATACCACCAAGTCATCATGCAATAATATGACACCCCTTATCTACCCTATTTGACCTAAGAAACCATGTGTACCATATTAGTATGAGCATACAATTAATAGGACATGTTTTGCATCGATACTTACACTAGTTGTACAATTATTTTGCTCAAGCAAAAGATGCTTGAGGCAGCGATGATATTATGGGCTGACTAAAAGCTGTATAGAAAGAAGATGTGTATACACGTTAACGTACCATGCGTTGGTTCCAGCAGGCGGAGTGCAAGCTGCGGAGGAGGGGAGATGTGGGATGATCCAGCGTGGTGTTTTCCCGGAGCTTGCAGCGCATGGAGTAGGCGCTGATCACCTGCAGCACGGCCAGCGGCGGGCACCTGTCGCTCGCCGGCGACCGACGGCTGATCCGAATCTCGTTGTTCTTGAACAGTACAAGCTCCCTTCCGCCGCCGGGGGATGATGGTGGTGGAATGAACACGTCGACGTGGCCGAGGAGCATGTCACCACCGGCATCGCGATGGGGGCCATGACGGTCGTGCGTCCTAGCTAGCTGGTCTTTGTTAGTCGTATCCCTATCTGGGGCTTGGCGCGGTGCATATATACGTTGGTGCCAGTCCGAGTCCAAGTCTGTCAGCTCCCTTGGTAACGCTAGCTCCGGTTGGTATCCGATTTGGATTGGTAATAGTTTTTGTTTTGCGGGAGGATTGGTAATAGTTTGTTGCTCTAGATTAATTCTAGGTGAGAGAATAAAATACTTAACAATTTTTGGCCCATCTCCTTGGCTGTTGGCGTCTTCTAGCAGCGGGTTTCCCTTCTCTAGGGCTTCAACCCCCCTAGAGAGCGAGCGGAGGGCGCTTGCTAGGGTGACATCCTTGGTCTCGGCCCTCCTTGTTCTCTTTCCATGGTCCTCCCTCCTTCCGAGATTCCTTTCCTTGAAGGGCGAGTGGAAGTCTATAGCAAGTGCGGCAACCAAATAGCCACATTCAGATGGTTTGATGAAGACTGAAGATGTTGATCTACTTTCAGCTATGTCCAGAAAGCTTGGATCCATGGTGGGTTATCTTTTATTGTGTTGTTGTAGGTTTGAACCATGTGTGAAGTGGTTCTTCTTGGTCTCTGTAGTCCCTTGCTCTTGTTTTCTCTCTCCCCTGGTAAACCCCCGTATTTTTCTCTCATATGTTGTAAGAACATGGCTCTGTCGGGCTCTTTCGATGAATATAACAATCGATGGGAGTAATCCCCCGTCTTCCTGAAAAATACTTAACAAATTTCTTATACAAAACATATGGAACTTTCCACGAATACTTTTCAAGTGGACTTAAGAAACAAAATCCATATGAAACTAAATCCATCAAAGACCCTCGCGAGGTAGTCCAAGCAGAAGAGCGACGAGGTTGGTCCAATCTCCTTCTCGATCCGTATGAGTAATTCTAGGATTGGTGGCCCGACCCGGGTGAGGAGGGCTTTCTACATCCGAAATGTCTTCGCCATAAGGAGGCACTAGTAGAGAACACACCTTTAGCGCCGGTCGTAGATGGCATTTAGTACCGGTTGCACAACCGGTACTAAAGGGTCGGCACTAAAGGGGTAACCCTTTAGTACCGGTACAAAAATAAAACCGGTACTAAAGGGTCTCCACGTGGACGCACAGACGCGCGCGCAGCTAAGGACCTTTAGTACCGGTTTGTAATACAAACCGGTACTAAAGGTTCCTGCTTTTTTTGCCCCCCGCTTATTTTTTCAGGGGGTTTTGGTTTTTGGTTTTTTTTTCGATTATTTTTCGGGGTTTAGGGTTTCTGTTTTTTTCCTTTTCGCTCATTTTTCAGGGTTTCGGAGGAGATCGCGTATAAAGTACTCACTACACATATAAGTAGTCATTATACATATACAAAGTACTCTCGTCACATATAAAGTACTCCTAATTATTACAATGGAGCCGGTTCCCTTGTAGCATCGACTGCAGGGGGTGGAGGGGGTCTGTCGTCAAAGTGGAATTCACCGAGTTCATCTATGACATGCGTAAGTAAGAATCCCGCCAATTCCACCACAATAGCTTTTACGCGGTTGTGTGGTAGGAGCCGGCCCCGCTTCCTTGCCACCTTTTAAAAAAGGAGATCAAATCAGTTATGATCGAAACTAAACACAATTGATGGTAGCAAAATAAAAGTTGTGTATGATGTTTATGTACCTCTCGATTTCTTACACTTTTGACTCTCTCATTGACCAGCGAGTGAATGTACTCGCAAACGTAGTATCCACATAGTTCCGTCCCCGGTGGTTGTCGCAGACACCACTATATATACAAGAATATAATTTAATCAAATAATAATTAAGAGAATGATAATGGTATTAGAAAGATACACGTAGTAGTACTTACTAAATTAGACTTGAACTCCAGCTTTTCTAGCCATTCACCGCGTTCTTCCGCTTTGAACTTTCTGTAAACCCTGTCCGGAAAGAAAATGAATTGAGTAGTTATTACTTATACTTTTGATATTCGGAAATGAACGAAAGAGGCCGATATAGTGGGATTGAAATTACCTCTTGAGCATTAGATGCACGCTTTTGTATTCATCTTGATCTTACCTTAATGAGTCCCAGACTTCAACTTCTCCTTCCTCGAGTCTAATGATTAGCAGAATGTAGTGGTACCTGCGCACATTTATATACGCAGGTATTCAGAACTTATCGATTACACTTAATATCGGGAAAGCAAAATAGAATGTGTACAAGACGGTAAAACTCACCCGAAGTTGTAAGGAAAAAGTATTTCCTTTTTGGTACTTTGTCGCTTAAAAAACGTTAGCAAAACGTCCTCTGTGTTCACGGGATTATCAGTTATGGTCTTGACATGAACTTTATCCGGGTCAATGAAACCAATGTCCTAGATTCCTCCGAGTCTGCATTCACGTATCTTCATTCTGCATAATTAGCGTACAAAAGAATGTTGTGAGGATAATTACAAGCAATGAAGGAGAGCTTAACTATAAATAATTAATTTACACGAATAAATTACTTACAGACAATAGCAGCTCATAATAGATTTGTCGAGAGCACGCTGATTGTACATCTGAAAAAGTTCTTCGAACTCAACCTGCACATCATATTCTCGGAAGTAGTGTTGTTCCTTAACCGCCGCCATGAGATAGAATTTCCCTTCTTTTGTGGCCGTCATGTACCAGCAATGCAAATTCCATAACTGTGTTGTTAGCTGGCTCGGATTTTCCACCAGAGGCAGCCCGAGTTCAAAATCAAATCGTGGGGCAAGCTCCGCCATGGGGAAACCTGAGTCGCCAACGACAACTTCTCCATGCTCGATTTCCCGTGCTTCAGAAGGCACAATGAGCGGGGCGAGCATTGTGCTTCTTGTTCTCCGAGCTGGGCAACTCTTTTCCCGCACACTTTCTCTTGCTCATTCTGCGAGGAAAGTACCTTGTCAATACCTCGCTCGTAGTCTGAAATGGGCGGCGGTGGAGGGTCATATAGGTAGTCAACGGTGCGATCTTGTACCTCATGAGGTATAGTCTTCAGAAGTTCCTTTATGGGGTCAAGTCTTGCCTCCACTCTTTCCTTCTTTTTCTGCTCAAAAAAGGCTCTCGACTCTTCACGTAGGCTCACATCTATTTCCTGCTGAGTCATCTCAGAAGTTAACTTCTCAGGAGCCTTGACTTCCTTGGGGTTCTCAGGAACCCGCACACGTTTTCCACGTTTCTTGACAGGGGCGGACGACGTGAACAACTTCCGCTTTGTCAAGTTACTAGTGGGCGCATCAGTCGGCCGACGGGACGGCGCGGGCGATGGACTCGGGGTGGGCTCCCAATCCGCGGGGGAGGCGGGTGGACTTTGATGTGGTGAATTTCCAGCCGGAGGAGTCGGTGGCCTTGGCGCAGAGTCTGGAAACTTGATGTATTTCTTCTTCCATATAACGATACCAAGCTCGACTTCTCCCAATGTCTTCTCGCCTTCAGCTCCAGGAATGTCAAGATCTATTGAGTTGAATCCCGACATAACTTTCGTGACCCCGACACGAGCAAATCCAGGCGGAATCACACCAAAATGGAAGGTTGCTCCAACTTGATGTGGTAAAGCATAGCCAATCGCCACCGGATAACTAATGTTCTTCATTGGCGCATGTAACTCACAATTTGTCTTCTCCGTGATATCATCCACGGGTAGTGAGCCGCCGATGGTTCAGCAACTGGTTCATCAATTGCAGGATCTTGTAGCTGCGTGGAACCCACGCTGCTTTTCCGCTGAGATGGGCAGGCATCGCCTGCAGGATCTTCTACTCGCAGTTGAGATTCCCTGGTCTTGGTCATTGAGGCCAGTTGCTTCTGCACAGCCTGCACCGTGCGTTCTAATGCAGTAACCCTCTCCGCCTCCCTCTTCTTACTTCTGCAATGGTTTCTATAAGTTGCAACGTCTTGCGGCCACCCTTCAAGAAAACCAACCCCGCCTCCTCTGCCACGACATCGCCCCCAGTGTTCTTTATTCCCGAGGGCTTGTGAAAGATCGTCGTCCTCTCTATCGGGAACATATTTTCCCTCCTTGACTAGTACTATTACTTTTTTATTTTTTGATGACTCTTCTAATTTTTCTCCGCCATTTTCCCTTTGTAACAATCAGCCCTGTTTCTGGGTCCAACACTGCCCCATGCGCGAACAACCAGAACTTGGACTTGTCGGGCCAGTCATCTGTCTGTGGAGGGATCGCTTTTAGTCGCAGCTCGTCTTCATAGGCTTGCCACTTAGGCAAGGCAGTCTTGTAGCCACCTGAGCCCAAATGATGGAAATATTTCTTCTTCTTAGCATTCAACTTATTTTGTGTCGATCGGGCCACAGCGACGGCCGAATTCTTATACGCCACAAATTCAGGCCAGTCATCCTTTAGCTTCTCTAGATGCCCAGTGAAAACTATATCTTCGTTCCCATATTTTTCCACAATGTGTTCTTCCAGTTGTTGAATTGCTGGGCCATCTTGCTAAGAGTCCACTCCTTGACTTTATCCTTCATCTTCTGTGGGAGATCTGCCGGTAGGCTGAATCTAGACATCATCGAGTCCCAAAGGGTATCTTTAATTCTTTGGTCGAGATATTTTGTGCCTATGTTGGCTTTCTTCGGCTCATTCCATTCTGCCACGTGATCGGGACCATGTCCCTTACAAAAACTCCGCACTGAGCTACATATTTAGTGTAGATTCCATCGGGTTTCTCCGGTTTGCCTTTTATGGTAACTTCGTCGATCGACAACGTTACACCTTCCGGGAGCTTTAACCCTTGGGCCGGGCCTCGTACAGGGATTGACGACTTAGATCCAGAGGGCTGAAGAAAAATATTTCGTTAATAAGTGCGCATATAAATCAATTAATGCATCTAGCTATAGTGATCAACAAGACTTAATAAATACCTTCTTCTTAGCTAGTGATCCAGACGACTTAGATCCAGACGGTTCTTCTTCGTCGTCGTCGTCGTCTCTGAATTTTTGTAACTCAAGTCCCTCACCGGAGTCGTTCAAACATTTCGCGCTGAATTCTTCGGCGTCTTCTTCGTCGGACGAATCTTCTCCATCGGAATATTCTCCATCGGAATTGGGTCCGGCAGCGTTGTTATATATTATTGCTTGGAGATGGTCTTCTTCCTCCAAATCTCGGATGAAGGTGGGGGCATCGTCCTCCATAGCTCAATGTCACTGCAAATTTGTAATTCATAGCAAACAACTTTAAATTTCTTATACACTAATAAAAAAACTTTGCTACTAAAATAACTTAGTAATATTTCTAACTTAGCAATATTTCAAACTTAGCAATATTTCAAACTTATCTAAATGACTTAGCAATATTTCTACACTAAAAAGAGTTTTCTAATAAGTAAAACTACACTAAAAAAATTATAACTTTGCTACATTTTCAAATTTTCTAACTTTGCAAAAAATATAACCTTGCTTTGCTAACTACATTTTCAAATTTGCTAAATTTTCTATCTTTGCTAAGTTTTTCTAAGTTTTTACAATTTGCTACATTTTGTAAGTTTGCTACATTTTCACAATTTGCTACATCTTTGGAAAAAATTTCTAACTTTCATAAATTTCTAACTCAACTAATATTAACATGTCAACTAAAATTCAAAAAAAAAAAAGAACACTACTACTAAATTTTTCTAACTTTGATAAATTTCTAACTACAAAAAAAATGAACACTACTAATTAATCTAAAGAACAGTGCTGAAAATAAAAGAAAAAAACTAACCTTTTGGAGGCCGGCCGGAGCAGGGCTACGCGCGCGGCGGCCAGAGCAGGGGTGGATGCCGGCCGCGCCGGAGCAGGGGCGGCGAAGGTCGTCGCGTCGAGGTGGCGCAGCCGCCGACCGGAGCGTGGCGGTGCGGTCGATGGCGTGAAGGGTGCGGCGGAGAGGGCAGCGTCGGGGCCGGCCTTGGGCGCGCGGTCGACGGAGGCACGCGGCGCCTGGAGGGCGTGGCGGAGGGCGGCGGCGCCGTCGACGGCGTGGAGGGCACGGTGGAGGGGCATCGCCGGAGCAGGGCTCGCCGGCGTCGTCGAGGAGCGAGGCGTCGGCGCGGGAGCAGAGAGGACTTGGCGAATTTGGGGATCGATTCGTCGATCCCCACTTAAAACTGCTTCAAAACCCTCTTTAGTACCGGTTGTAGACTACAACCGGTGCTAAAGGTCCGTTTTGGGCCGCGGTGAAATTTCGCGCGCGAAGCCCAACCCTTTAGTACCGGTTGTTGTCTACAACCGGTACTAATGGGCTTTTGATTATTTTTTCTCTTAATTCTTTTTTCTTCTTATGTTTTTTGTTTTTATATCTATTTGGTTGCTATTTTGTTTTTTCTCTAGTTTCTTTTTCTTTAATTGTCTACAAAATTGTAATAATTATGTATCTATTTGTTTTCTGTTTTTATATCTATTATCTATTTGTCAACGACGTCAATACGTGGGGGGACACGTGTCCTCCCCGGCGCTGGGGTAGGACACGTGTCTGACACGAGTCGTGACCGCGAAGCCCGCCTTTAGTCCTGGTTGATAACACCAACCGGAAGTAAAGAAGCACACGGATCGTGTTTTTTTTAAGCGCTTGTGAGCCGTTGGATCAGGGGTGTGTTACTTTGAAGAACTTGTGAGCCGTTGGATCAGGGGTGTGTTACTTTGAAGAGCTTGTGAGCTGTTGGATCAGGGGTGTGTTTCTTTTGGATCAACCACATGACCCTATATAAACCTTCCCCCCGGCCTCTCGAGCATGTTCGACACTCATTTGATATACAAAGCATTCGGCTTCCCGTCATACGTCCAACAATGCATTTGATATGCGGGCACTCACGAGCCACTGTTGGGCTGTATGACGGGGAAACCGTGTGTTTTGTTCTATCTACAAAATACTCCAGTTCATCGACCGAATACAAATCATTCGGATTCCCGTCATACAGCCTTACGGTGCATTTGATATGCAGGCACTCACGAGCCACCGTAGGGCTGTATGACGTGGAAACCGTGTGTTTTGATCCAACTTTTTCGAGTGCTTGTAAGCCTTTGGAGTTTTTAGAACAAAAATTAGTGTTTAGATCTCTCTTCTGAGTTTTCAGGAACATAGTTACATAAAAGGTTTAATACATTATTACACATCAGCAACAACATCCCTATCTAGTGTTCACTTTTTCTGTGTGTCCCTTTCTTCTGATTGCGCCGTAGCCATGGACAATCTTCATCATTTAACACGATGCTTGGGTCAGTTTTCACTTTGAAGGGCGGAATTTCATCAAACTTATTGTAATCTTCTGACATGTCTGTCTTGTCCTCCACTCCCACGATGTTTCTTTTTCCTGAAAGAACTATGTGGCGCTTTGGCTCATCGTATGATGTACCGGCTTGCTTATCTTTTCTTTTTTTCGGTCTGGAAGACATGTCCTTCACATAGAAAACCTGAGCCACATCATTGGCTAGGACGAATGGCTCGGTTTTGTACGCAAGATTTTGAGATCCACTGTAGTCATTCCGTACCGCCGGTCTATCTCTACCCCGCTGACAGGTTGACCCATTTGCACTGAAACAAAGGGATCTTAAAAGAAGGTCCATAGTCAAGTTCCCATATCTGCTGTATGCAACCATAATATGTGTCCTTTGTCCATCGTCGTTTGTTGCATCAAAGCGGACACCACTGTTTTGGTTAGTGCTCTTTTTGTCTTGGGTTTCCGTGTAAAATGTATTCCCATTTATCTCGTACCCTTGGAAAGTCAATATAGTCGAAGATGGTGACTTGGCCAACAAGTATAGCTCTTGTCCAACAGTGTTATATTAATGAGATGTGTACGCAACCAACTGCCGAAAGTATCCACGTGTTTCCTTTAATCCAGAAGTCAGTCTCTCCGGGTATTGAGCGTAAAATATCCATGTGTTTCACGATATACGGAGCCACCAATCTGGAATTTTGTAGAACTGTGTAGTGTGCTTGAGTGAAAGAATGCCCGTCCATACTTCTTGTTGCTTTCTTTCCTAGCGTGCCTTTTCCACGCAGTCTCCCCTCATGGCGCGATTGAGGAACACCGATGGCTTAAGATCAGGAATAAAGTCAACACAAACTCAATGACCTCCTCTGTTCCATAGCCCTTGGACATGCTTCCTTCTGGCCTAGCACGGTTATGAACGTATTTCTTTAAGACTCCCATGAACCTCTCAAAGGGGAACATGTTGTGTAGAAATACAGGACCGAGAATGGAAATCTCTTCGACTAGGTGAACTATGAGGTGCGTCATAATATTGAAGAAGGCGGTGGAAACACCAACTCAAGCTGACAAGACATTGGACCACACCCGTCTGTAAACTTGGTAGAGTTGCTGGATCGATTACCTTCTGAGAAATTGCATTCAGGAATGCACATAGCTTCACAATGGGTACTCGAACGTTTTCCGGTAGAAGCCCCCTCAATGCAACCGGAAGTAATTGTGTCATAATCACGTGGCAGTCATGAGACTTCAGGTTTTGGAACTTTTTCTCTGCCATGTTTATTATTCCCTTTATATTCGACGAGTAGCCAGACGGGACCTTGATACTGCTCAGGACTTGAAAAAAGATCTCCTTCTCTTCTTTGGTAAGAGCGTAGCTGGAGTACCTTGATACTTCTCTGATTCAGGTTGTCTCTTCGTGCGTACTTTGCTGGTCCTGCCGTGCATCCGATGTATCTTTCGTCTTCCCATACACGCCTAAGAAGTTTAGCAGGTTCACGCAAAGATTTTTCGTCACGTGCATCACGTCGATTGCAGAGCGAACCTCTAGGATTTCCAATAGGGTAAATCCCAAAATATAGATTTCTTTTTCCACAAGGGTACGCGCTTGTTAGCGTCTTTCGGAACATTTAGACTGCCAGGACCCTTTCCAAATATTACTTCCAAATCCTTGACCATGCCATATATAACATCACCATCAGGCGTGTAGGCTTCGTCGGATATCTGCCACCTTTGAAGTGCTTGCCTCTTTCTTACGTGATGCCTGTTGGAAGAAACGACGATGCCATGTACACATCTTGTTACCTATATATGCACTGTCAGTCTTATCTAAACAGTGCGTGCATGCATTGTATCCCTTGTTGACTGTCCTGAAATGTTACTAAGAGCAGGCCAATCATTGATGGTTACAAACAGCAACGCTCGTAGGAAATTCCTCTGTTTGTACTCATCCCACACACGTACACCTTCGTCAGACCACAACTGTAAAAGTTCGTCAACTAATGGCCTCAGATACACATCAATGTCGTTGCCGGGTTGCTTCGGCCTTGGATAAGCACTGGCATCATAATATACTTTTGCTTCATGCACAACCAAGGGGAAGGTTATAGATACATAGAGTCACGGGCCAGGTGCTATGACTGCTGCTCTGCTCCCCAAACGGATTCAAGCCATCTGTACTTAGACCAAACCTTAAGTTCCTTGCGTCAGCTGCAAAATCCCCAAACGCACTGTCGATTTTCTCCACTGAGACCCATCAGCGGGGTGTCTCAGCATCTCGTCTTCCTTACGGTCTTCTTTGTGCCATCGCAACAACTTGGCATGCTCTTTGTTTCGGAACAAACGTTTCAACCGTGGTATTATAGGAGCATACCACATCACCTTCGCGGGAACCCTCTTCCTGGGGCTCGGCTCGCCCTCAACATCACCTGGGTCATCTCGCGCGATCTTATACCGCAATGCACCGCATATCGGGCATGCATTCAAATTCTCGTACTTCTCACCGCGGTAGAGGATGCAGTCATTGATGCATGCATGTATCTTCTCACCTCTAATCCTAGAGGGCAGACAATCTTCTTTGCTTCGTACGTGCTGTGGGCATTCATTATTCCTTGGAAGATCTTCTTAAATATTTGTAGCAACTCTGAAATGCCTTGTCAGATATTCCATTCTTTGCCTTCCACTGCAGCAATTCCAGGGTGGTACCCAGCTTTTTCTGGCCATCTTCACAATTTGGGTACAACAATTTTTTGTGATCCTCTAACATGCGCTCCAACTTCGACCACTCGTTTTCAGTTACGCACTTCATCTGTTCATCAAGAATGACCTGACGAAGATCATCATCGGACTGATCAACAATGACCTCATGCTCTTCCCCCATTGTAGTATCACCGTGTTCAGAGAACACGGATAGTTGTCATCATCCTCTTCTTCAGGGTCTTCCATTATAACCCCTCTTTCTCCGTGCTTGGTCCAACAAAAATAATTGGGCATGAAGCCTTGTCGCAACAAGTGGGAGTGTATGGTTCTTACGCTCGGGTAATTCCTGTTATTCCGACATTCATCACATGGACAAATCATAAAACCATTCTTCAGCTTGTTTAACTTAACCACATCGAGAAAACGATGCATGCCATCAATGAACTCGGGACAGCGTCGATCACCGTACATCCATTCTCGGCTCATCTGCATTACATAAATACATCAAAAACCATTACACCAGCTAAATAATGAATAGAGATACGTGACCAAATTAATTAATACAAGTTCATCACATTAAAACAAAGTAGAGTAGTGCCCAAATGTATACATCAATCGAAACAACATACAACTATCTAAAGAATTTAAATCCAACAACAACAAATGCGATCAGAATCGCAACCAAGGTAACTATTGAACCAACAGCATAATGATACCAAGCCTCTTGACTAATGGCATATTTTCTAATCTTTTTAAGCTTGACGCGCATTGCATCCATCTTCCTCTCGTGAGCAGACGACGTCGGCAAGCTCGACCCCGTGAGCATCAACGATGTCGGCAATCTTCAAGTCCAATTCCATCTTCTCTTCTAGGCATTGGAGACGAAGATCTTCACTTATCTTCAATTTTGCTCTCAAATCGTCGTTTTCTTTTTTAAAATACTCGACAATAGGGTCGGCCGGAATTTCCGGTTCAACTACCTCCTAAATAAAAATATATCTACGTCAAGTTGGTCGGCATGATTGTTATAAACACGAAACAAAATAAATAGTTAAAAAGATATACCACATCCGAATCATAGACCGGACGAGGGCCGACGGGGACGGATATCAAAACCATGACACTATACATATATAAAAAAAAATAAGAAAATTATACAAGAAATAATTATGCATTTAAATCATATAACTAACAATTTTTAAAATAAAAGATAAAAAAGAGGCTCACCGAGGTGGTGTCGCGACGGAGCGGCGCGGGCGATCGACGGCGGTGAGGATCAGGGGACGGGACGACACTATATAAAACCACAAATTATACTTTAATTTGAGCTCAAAATGCATATAAAACAAATGAAATCCCTAACTTAGCATTTCATCAAACACCTTGCAAGCACCACCAAAATCAAACTTGCTAAACTTGCACGAAAATGAGCTAAACTTGAAATGCCGGAAGAGAAGATGAAGTTGCTAACCCTTATATGTAGGTGCCACCAATCTTGAAGTTGTTGGAGAAAAAAGGGTGAATTTGAGCTTGGGAGAGCAAAGAGAGGAAAAATGGAGTTGAGTTCGAGCTCAAATGGAGCTGGCTCGGGGTGAAAGAAGGGTTATAGTGGCCGAGACCTTTAGTACCGGTTGCTAGGCCAACCTTTAGTACCGGTTTTTCATACCAGCCGGTACTAAAAGTCTGGCCGTGGGGCCACCGACCACGGCCGCATGTGCCGCGGGCCTCCACCCCTTTAGTACCGGTTGGTTCCCTTTAGTACCGGTTGCTAATAGCAACCGATACTAAAGGTCCTCGCCGCGGGGCCCGTGCTGGCGCACAAGCACAACCGGTGCTAATGTCCCCTTTAGTACCGGTTGCACAAAAACCGGTACTAAAGGGGGCGCACCAATGCCTCTGTTTCTACTAGTGAGGATTAAACAAAGCATTTTCATACAACTTCATTGAAAAGCATACCTTTTAGGTCAGTTTGCGATTGCCATTTATAATGTTTTTATATATTGCGAACAAATAGCCATGGATACTATATACCAAGAAATTGATCACCGTATAATATGGATCATTTTCTCAACCATAGTTGGATATCCTGTTTCAACATTTTCATATGTGACCCGAGCAAAAATTTCTACATGATGGTTCACATCCAAATATTCCTTCCGTAAGCATTCCCCATGCACGTATACATACCAGTCCATATAAAAGACACAACATGTCTAGGAGGTCACCGTTAACTAAATTTTTTAGTGCTGTCAACGCAGTTGAATTAAATTGGCTCAAGATAGATCCGACCGATGGGAAATCACGGAAAAGAATTGCACAGCAACTTGATTTCCCTTGCCGCCCTAAGATCTAGTTATTAGACGAACCGATGGGGCCAATCTGCAAAAAGGAAATTATTTGGTTCAGTCATTAGAATAATTTTATATATACAGGCAATAAGAGATGCATGAAAACTGATTAAGGTAGAAATACACAAGTGCATGGATTTATGGTACGGTAGGCACCGATGATTATGATCAAACGATAAAAATACTTTCTACTGATATTGTCCTTGAGGTTTATAGTTCATTTATCACCACCGAGACCGGCCAAACCTCGATATCTATCATCAAAATGATGTTATAATTGATCCCCACAAAAGATGTATTATTTGATAATCACCTTGCATTACTACCCATATGACATAAGATATCCCCTGACCTCTTCGATGCAGATTTTTGGATCTCGGATACGAGCGCACCCCATGTGGAAAGCAAATTTAGAAAATCAAAAAATGGTAACAAAATCGAATAATTTTTTTGTCCAAAGATGATCAAGTATTCCACAAGTATAAACCTTTTTGGTAAGGAAATGATTCTCATATACCGTCTCTATAGTGCTACTTTAGCAAAACAAATGACCCAGAGTGCAAATAAAATAATTCTTTGACGAAGATTTTGTATGTATACAATATTTGATAAAGTTTACCCGAATGCCAGCTTCGAATTTTGTGATCAACTTTTGAATTTCCATTTTTTAACATATCGTGTGCAATGTTACCAGGTTCTCAAATGTATTTTCGCTTACTTCTTTCTCTAGTAAATAGGCGAACGACTAAGCTGAAAGAACTGAGCAAAACATACCTCTCCATTAGTTCTTGCTCCCACTCTCTATGTCATCCCTACTTATATTTTCAGGTGATGATATAGGGGCATCGTTGTGTTTTAAAATTTTGTCATTCTGGAATGCAATAGAAAGGGATATAAATGTCTGATATTTAGCCACAAACCAAGCAGTACCAAAGGTAGCAAGAAAATACCCTCGTAAGTAGTCACCAACATCTGGAGGGCATGGAAGATCCAATACATCATTTTCATACATTAGTTCATCTACTGTTTTTACAAACATCCCGTCAAACTCGCTGCAAGATATATACCCCATTGATTAGATAGAGACGACAGCCAAAATAAATAAAATATTGAGTGTTTAGGCTATGTCGTATTGTGTTTTTATATATAGACCTAAGAATCCTTGATGTACTTTCGATATAATATATCTCAGAATCTGAATCACACCACGGCCATGCACCCCCTGATCAGTTAAAATACACGGAACATGTAAGACAAGTCCAGATCTGTTCTCTAGAGAGATTAAGATAGGGATGCATTCAGATGCAAATCAAATTACCTTGTCTTCAGGGTCAATTGATGGATAGTAAGCCGACAAGTTATAAACTCGTCGCTTATCTTTGTCATGCCAGACATCCATACAGTCATCAATCACCATGGTCATATTTGGATGGCATAAACTCTTCTTAAACACACGCTTAAGCGACTTTTTGGAATCTGACAGTCAATACAAATAAATTTTAGTATGCGTCCTGTAGCGGTCTCATGAATCCAGGATAGCCACAAGTCACGCTAAATTTTACCTGAATTCACACATATTAAACGCTGTGAGATCTCCTCTGGGCTGATCAAACTGCCTTGTGGATCAAGCAGTCTCCATATCTCAAGAGCATAGTTTTTTCCAGCCATTGTACATACGTAGACCTTATATCTTGTGCACCCACTTGTAGTAATCAGATCACTCTTCAAATCATCCCACCCAGGCCGTATGTTCACAAAATAACTACTTTTTGGTTCCTAAATGACATATAATGTTGTAGCAGGTAAGAAGAGTTCAAATGGACAATTACCGACAAGGATATACAACAAATACGAGAAGGGTTTCTTAAGCATGTATTGCAAAAATAAAGGGTGCTTCTTATACAATTAATGTAGAACTTAATATTGAATGGTGTACATACATACCATTGGGCGAATGCGAGTCAGAACCGCGTTCCTTCCCGGTACCCTGATTACAGGCCGGAAGATAGACCGTTGTCGTCCGCCGGGTTTACCCAACGTGATCTTCTCGCGTTTGCTCCTCACAATCTCATGATCAACAGTGATGCACATTTCCGTGCGAAATCCTTGAGGAATCTGTCGTCCGTACATACCCGACAGAGTTGATCCTGAAGTGTCGATTGGGCAGCGTCGTGAAGTAATTTGGGATTCTCCAAGAGTGACTCGATCATTTTCATGTGATTTCTGAACGTCTTCTCATTGTTAGAGAGCACGAGTGTCTCGTCGAGATCAAACACGACGGCGAGGTGTCGTTGGTCGAGCATCGTGAGGCATGCGGCGTAGAGCCCTGCTCGCGCGGACCAACACCAGAAACAAGGCACATCGCCATGATCTACCTTGCTTTGCATGGCCACAAGGTGCAGTTCCTCCGCTCCGGCGTCCACCACAGCGGTCTGAAAACCGCACAGTCAATGAAAAAATGATTATGGACTGACTACAAGTTGTATACAAAGAAGATGTGTAGTACTCCCATCGTATCAAATTATAATACTTTCTAGACTTTTTGATTTTGTTCTGATTCATTTAAAATGAGTGAATCAACACACTAAATTATGTCAAAATACGAAATAGCACAAATGCAGAAAGAGTAGAAAATATTACTCCCTCCGTTTGGAAAAGGACGTCACAAAAATATACTATATTTTTGTGACATCCTTTTTCGAACAGAGTGAGTATATTTAATACGGAAAGAATATAAGTTGACGTACCATGCGCTGGTTCAAGCAGGTGGAGTGCAGGCTGCGGAGGAGGGGTGATGTGGTGTTTTCCCGGAGCTTGCAACGCATGGAGTAGGCACTGATCACCTGCAGCACGGCCAGCGGCGGGCACCTGTCGCTGGCCGGCGACCGGCGGCTGATCCGAATCTCGTTGCTCGGGAACAGCACAGGCTCCCTGCTGCCGCCAGCAGATGATGTTGGTGGTGGAATGAACACGTCGACGTGGCGGAGGAGCACGTCGCCCTCGAACACGGGCATGCCGGCCATGGCGGCCATGGTGGTCGTGCGTCCTGGGTGGTCTTTGTTAGTCCTATCCCGTTTTGAGGGCTTGGCGGTGCATATATACGTTCGTACCAGTCCGAGTAGTACTAGCACGTGAGTTTCCTTGGTAACTCTAGCCCCGGTTGCCCGGTTGGTATCCGATTAGGATTGGTAACATAATTCTTTTTTATGCCGGAGGATTGGTAATAGTTTGTTGCTCTAGATTCTAGCTGAGAGTATAATAAAAATAAATGGAGACCACCATACTGCCCTGGTCGATGGCTAATTTTGTGATATTCCAAAGCTGAAGCAAAAATGTCGAAAATTATCGAAAAAAAAAAGCTGAAGAAAAAATCCTTGAAAACATATCCTTCCGCTAACAAGTGTCTTTCTGGCGAAAGATCGTAACAAAAGGAACCAGGATATTCCTCTAAGAAGCAAAATAACCAGGATACTCCACAGCTGAATTTAGAATCATACCAATAAAAACCCCCTGACAAATCTCTTTCTGCTCTCTACCACATGAATTAGGTTCGCAGCTGGAAATACATACTGATCCAGTGTACATGATGCTCAACATATATATTAACCCATCAAGGAAAACAGCAAAATGGGGGCATTTAAGGTTTACTTACACCACGCACAGCAGGAAAGAGAACTGATGACAAAACAAAACAGGAGAAACAAAACAGAGGAGCTCAGCAGCAAACTCACGCACTACATTACATAAAAAAGGATGGTGTGAGAAGGATGGAGACGAATCAACTAGCAGCTGGCTGGCTCATTTCTTGTTGAGGTCGATCCCTGCCTTCTTGGCGACGGCGTCAAGCCCGTTCCTCTCAATGGTCTTGAGGGCCTTGGTGGAGAGGCGCAGCTTGACGTAGCGCTTGCCGGCCTCCCACCAGAGCTTCTTGTACTGCAGGTTGACGAACTGCTGCTTCTTGGTCTTGTGGTTGGAGAAGGACACCTTGTTGGCCCGGTTCGTCCTCTTGTCCAGGAAGGGGCAGATCCGGCCTGGAACCAGAGACCGTTCATGAGTCTTGAGACCATTCAATTCAACTGATATATATCCTTTCTTTCGGGAAGAAAACGCGTGATGTAAGCAAGCTACGGCAAAGTAATTCCCACATAGAAGTGGCTAAACTATTTTCACCACCCGTGCCGCTTGACATCGTTGGCACTACAATGTTAATAACAACATACACGGTTCTAACAGCTGCTCAAAGAGGTGATAATTCAGTGTGACTAGAGGTCATCGACAGTTGGACAGGCTAGATGCACAGCAATTGCCTGCTGCCGGCTATCATGTAAGGAGCACCCTCCAAAATCCACAGGTTTCAATGCATGCTACAACATGTACTGAACATAGCAGAGTATAGTTGGATATGAACAACGCTTGCTCATGTACCATCTGCCCCACCGCCGCCTATATGGCTATCTCTAGATAGTTACACAAGCACACATAACGTTTACAGTGGGTCTGAAGAAAACCTGTGTGCGCGTTACAGTACACACGGCGAATACAGGACAGAGTACAGAAGCGACATGACAATGCAATCCAGGAGAATTCATCAAGGAAATAAACGAAATGAGGGAGGAGGGGATATCTTACGGGCGACGATGGTGTTCTTGGCGGAGAGGGGGAGCGGGGCTGCGGCGGCGGTGAGGCCGAGGCTGAGGCCGGCGAGCTGCGAGGTGGTGAAGCCGAGGGAGGTGGATGCGGCGTGGGCGTTGGCGCGGAGGAGCGGGGCCCTGGCGGCGGGCATGGAGTAGGAGCACAGCATGGACGCCATGGATGGAGCGGGAGTGAGTTTCTGACTGGTTCCCTCGCGGAGGAAGGGGGGAAGAAGAGGATAAGATGCAGGCGCACGGACGGAATGGATGAAGAGGATAACAAGGCCAATAAGCCCACGACTGGTTCCGGCCCGGCCCAGCCCAGCCAAAATTGGGAGTTTTTTTTCTCGCGTACCAGTTTTTTTTAGATCTTCCGCGAACTGCTGCTTCTTGGTCTTGTGAGATAAGCAACTCCATGAAGCAGAACACGAACGCCTCACATTTGATACATTTTAAAATGCCGGCTGAGTTCCATATGGTACATACATTTGATACACGCACAAATGAACATTACTACTCCCTCCGTTCAAAAATAAGTGTCTAAAGTTTGTCCAAAAGTGAATGTATCTATACAAGAAACATGTCTAGATACATCCACTTTCGAGCAAAATTGAGACACTTATTTTGAGACGGAGAGAGTACCAATAATCGTTTTACATACAAAAGATGCCAGCACAAAGGAAAAAAAACTGAAATTGCATGATGTTGCATTCCACAGTACAACCATCATTACTACAAGAACGGATGCAAGCAAACCACGGAGTGGGATTGCGGCTTGTGCTCCAAACTACACACACAATGGCCGAATTGCGGCTTGTGCCCTCTTTGCAAGCAAACCACGGAGTCGGTTGTACACCTTTTTGTCCATTGCCGTCTAACTAGAAGGATTTGAGACCTCCTCAAGGATTGGTTAGGCCTTCACTCTTATGATGGCGAATGCTCCTCCGAATTGGCGGGCAATTTCTACTCTCACTTTGCTTACCACGTGAGAAATTTGGAATGAGCGTAACGCAAGGGTCTTCAAGAACAAGAGTACGCCATCGATTGTGGATCTATTTATATACTAAAAGCAAAATGAGTTAGTTTTCGAGCCACCACGTTAAGCCACATCATTAGAATTAATTAGACAGTTAGATCTATAATTGACGGCTGAGATTTAAAGAGAGACGGTAACATAATATTTACTTGCACATAACACCAACACGTTCAAAGCGCCAGGTCGCGCAAGGAAACGACGTACAGATCCGTTTTTAATTTACAAGAAAAAAAAGAACGGAAAGATACATCTATGGACACGATAAGCTAGCTGAGCACGACCAGTTTTTTTAGAAAAATTGTCCACTCGGGTCTAAACACACGTCCTATCCAGCTGTGTCATGTTTTTTTTTTTTTTTTTTGAACAGTCCAGCTGTGTCATGTGAGTATTAGTAGATCACGTTCCATGCTGGCCAACGATCCATACATGTAACTCCCCAATTCCTCACATAAATATGCTAATGTTTGCATGCACTTCAGCAGTTTTATTCTTTGAGGCAGATAAAAAAATATGTTTAATAATCCGGCCGGAGCTAGACCTGGCTGATCGATCGATACTATATTACCATGTGCTTCATGTGAACTCTGCTACGAACGCACATGCATGGTTTCAACTGTATATAAAAATATGATCGGTAATTACTTGATAGCTATCAGTCTCGGGTCATGCATATAATTTTGATGTTAAGAAAAATAGATTGAAGTATTAACCACATATATCTTCTAGAAGAATAATACGATCGACGACACACTCTAACTGATAGTCTATAAAAAAATCCACCAAGTCGTTTATTTTCAGTTTGTACCCGTCAATAAACTCTTGAAGTCTTATAAAGATAAATATTATTTGAACATTATTGGAGTTCAAAATTTGATATCAGCTTGAAGTTATGATCGTAAGGACCTAATATCACAGAGCGTCAAACCAAGAGAGATGTCAAGCACAAGATGTGCATGGAGCGGATGTTCGATTATTCATAATTAGGCAAAACGATTATGCAAAGGTAGTGGTGTCAACGTACTAGATTGTTCTGACATAAAGTGACAAATAAGGTTTTATCTTTGCCACCAACAACGAGGATCTTTAACATGAAGTTATGGAAATTTCGAAAGAATTTTATAAAATATTTATGACTTGAAAAGATTTCTACTCAGATAATTAGATCCATAAGATTAGAAATATTAAGATTTTTCTATAACCATGACAACCAATTTAAAATAAAAAATCTGCCCAATGGTCTAGATATATATACTGAGCTCACAAGACTATAAAAAATTATTTATTGAAAACATATAATAAACATGATTTATTATAAAGAAATAAGTTTGTTGTCAAGTTGGCATAGTCATGTTATAGGAACAGATGCATGGCATGGTGTTGAAGAGTGGGGATAGCAAGATAAGATAATGAAATTAGGTAAAAATAGAGTAATAAAAGAAGTTCTAGAATATGATGATATGACTTTTAGGTGAATTTATGATGTCTATTTTCCATAATTAAAATGATTCATACTTAATTACATACCGGTGGATATTTACTTAACATGCTATTTCTAAGCGTATGGAAAGATATTGTTTAGACATAAATAATATCAAAATTTATAGAACTGTAAAACTATTTCTCGAACACGTTCAATGAACCTAAGATGCTGCCCTCGCATTTGCGAGGGCCACCTGGCTAGTTTTAGATAGAATTAAGAAGGAGGCACGGTTGTGGGTACTCGCGGGTGCCAAACGTTTGGGCAATTTGATGTCGCGAGAGTAATCGCGTTGTAATATTTGGAGCCCTTTTCGGCTCCTTGACACTTGCTTTTTTGCAACTTCTCCTTAATTAATATATGAGGCAAAGCTTTTGCCCCCGTTAAAATACAAGAACGGATGGTTTAACCGCATACGTTGGCAAACTGCTAAGAGGTTGGTTATTAACGCCCATCATCACACACTCCACGCCACATTTGAACCACAAGTCCGAGACCTTCTCATCCTCCTTCACTGTCCGGCGATGCCTACATCCTCTCGAGCTGCCTTGCTAAGGCGCCAACTAGTAAAACAAATGGATTAACAAAGGTAAGCAGAGTTAGTAGCAAGAAGTCAATTATGGATATAGTGTTTACACGTACAAAATGGATAAGAGACGCAACAAAGGGGGTTATAGTCTTACGTGCTGCATCATCACTAAAACATTTTCGTAGGGATGTGCTCAATCTTTTGCCATTTTGGATGTTCCACTGCTTGACAAGACTCCATGAACTCAACATTGCAGCCAGCGGCCCAAAATTGCTCAAGAGAAAGGGGCACTGATGGAAGAGACCGGATATTTTTGCATGAATTGATAAACATGTTCTTCAGCGATGTGAGGTACTCTATACTGTCTGGTAAGGTGACCCATCTGCAGCCAATAAACCATAGCACACGAAGATGAGGGAAAGCCTCGGCAAAGGTCGGGTGCAATTCCAGAGATGAAGTTCTTGCAGGTCCTTTGGGCCACCGCTGTGCTTAGCCACCATCCAATCTGGGTACCTCCTACCTACGAAGTCTTCGAGCCGAAGTACTTTAAGCCCCATGGGAGGGCATAGGCCCTCGAGTACATCCGCTGAAACTTCTGGACTGCACCTACCATAACCCCACCGCAGTGCCAGATTGGTGAGCCGTTTGGCAGCTAGATTTGCTTCAAGAGCTTGCCCCTTGCTTTTAACATATTGAATGTCAGAGATCCATATATAGTTTGCCTTAAGCTTGTTTAGGTCCCTCAGCTCTTTCAACTCACAACCGTGTTTATTACTCGGTGTGAAGACCCGTAATGTTTGTAGTGATCTCAACCTGCCTACATAAGGAAGCTTCACAAATGGCCAGCACAATATGTGACGCAAGTTGACAAGTTCAGCAAAGGTAAATTCAGAAAGATCGCCACCGCCAAAATCTAGGATCTGGATATGCTGAAGGTTATTGAGTGTGCTTGGCAAAGTTATCTCGCGCGGGCCGCTCCAGAGGACCCCCGAGCCCTAGGAAAAGCACAGCCCCGCCGCATCTCCCTGGCCGCTGCCGCCGCCGGCGCCGGCGGTGGCGGCCGCGCCCGGCTGCCAAAGGCGGCGGGCGGGGTGGGCGCGCCCCGACGAGCTTCCTCCGCGCGGAGGTGAGGCGTCAAGCGGGCGGCGCAGCAGGTGGTCCCTTTCGGCGATTTGCGCGGTTGGTAGGAGCTGGGGAGGAGCTGCGGCGCTCCGGGCAGCTCGGCGGCAGTTCTAGAGGCGGTGGCGGCGCCCAGAGTCGCCGGTGCGGGAAGGAGATGTGGCGTCGCATCGGGCCCAATCTGGGCCCTTCAGGGCCCGATCTGGGCCAAGCGGGCCGTCAAGCTTCTTCGTTGCTTTTGCTGTCTGGTCTCGTTCCGGTGCTGCCGGCACGGCGGTAGCGTCTGCGGGCTGTTGGCTCTGCGTGGAGGCCTCCATGCAAGGAAGCTAGGGTCGTGCGGCCAGGCCATGGCCGCCTCGAGTATGGGACGGGACAGGGTCCCGTGTCCTCTTTTTCGAGCCCTTCTGCCCTGCGCATGATCTGGCGCCGCTGGTAGCCGAGGGGGCTGCTGGTGGTTGATCTGTTGATGGAGCCCTCCCTCCTCTTCTCGCTTTTGTTCAGTGGTGCACGGAGCTCGGACGCCGGGCGGCGGCCCTGGAAAATGGGAGTCCTTTGGTTGGCGGGCGAGCCAGGGACTCGGGTGCTAGTCAGTGACCTCGGACCACGGGGGGCGCGGTGGATGGCGTGTGGCTTGCGGTGCCGGTGGCCGGTATGTCGCTTGTCGACATTTGGTGCCCCGGGTAGAGGACAGGGAGAGTTTGCCGGGGGGAAACCCTTGCCCGAGTTCTTCTCGGGATGCAGCGGCGGCGTCCACGGACGGCGTTCCCTTCTTGAAGGCGTCGTAGCGGCTTCTCTCGGTCCTTCTATGCTCCGGATGAAAATCCAAGATCCTCGGATCGGGCGATGGCGGCGCTCCGGCGTCGTGTGCTTCTTGAAGTCGTCGCCTTGGAGTTCACGGCGGGTTGCTTTCCGGAGGTGTGGTGGCGTTTCTTCGTCGAGCTTCTTCGGGCAAAGCTTGTTCCTTGTGCTGTACCTCGGTGTTTCTTGCACAGGGCTTTGCTGCTTGAGCCTGTCTGCACGCTTGCGGATAGTGGCGGGTGATGATCCTCTTGATGGTGCTCCGTGGATGGTGGTTATGGCGGTGTTCGTCGGCGCTTACCTTATCTCACCGGCGTCTCTCTGTGGCCCCTTGTTGAGCCTGGCTGCAGTTTTGTGGTCAGTGGCGATTGTTCTCATCCTAGTCTCCTCGGCGTCCGTTGAGGGGTTTGTTGAGCCTGTCTTTGTGGACGGTGGCGGTGTTCTCCGATGAATCTTGCTCTTCCTTTCCAACGTTGCTCGCCTTTGGTGTTTCTCCTGTTTTCTCGTCGGTAGCCCTTGTCTTTCTTTGTGTGTGTGCAGCTCTGGGTTGTAAGCTGGGTTCAGCACATGTAATCTGTCGCCGTTCTGGCGTTATTAATTTAACGTCGGGTCTTATGACCTTGTATCTAAAAAAGATTGTGTGCTCTGAAAGCAAGATAACATAGGCGGGCTTCGCTCATCCAAAGTAGGCATTATTCAGTAGGCCTTCAACTGAATTTGGGTCAATCTTCAACGGAAGCGGCCAGGGCAACAACAACAATTAGTGGCGGCGGCGACAACAATGGTGGCGAGACAACATAGTAGTTTAGTTTCGTTTTAGTCTCTACCTTCTATGAACTTGTATGAAGTATCCATAAACTTTTATTTTGAGCAAAAAGTTATTTAGGAGTTTATTTAGAAGGCACGGGTGTGAAAAGGGCCTACCAATTAAATTATTTTGGACGTGTCGGTGGGAGTTGGATATGCTCTAAACGAGTGAGATATGTTGTAGACGAAGACAAGGCCACATGCATGGTCGTTGCACTCTGATTGCTCTAAACGAGTGGTCACTAAACTTTCTCTCTGTTGAATCTCCGCATCACTACTGCCGGCTCTTCTCTGTTGAATCTCATGTAGAGCGGGGCGGTTAATTAGTGGGCTTAACCAAACTCATAATCCCCTCCTTTTCTCTTCTCTGAGTGCCAAAATTTCTCAATATTAGGAGGGTGGTTGTACCTCTATCCCACCAGAGTTCAAACCCCAGGTTTGACGCTGGTGTTTCTCATTTAGACGGAATATTCTTCAGTGGGAGGCGACGTTCCCGTCGACAGCGAGTCGCCCGTGGTGACTTCGTCAATCTCAAGATCCAACCGCTGGCTCAGTCTCTCGGAGATGTTCATAGAGGTAGGGTGTCCGTGTGTGCATTCATAGGTATGAGTGTATGCGTGTGTATGTGAGAGTCTGCGTTGTACTGTGTTTCGCAAACAAAATATTCTCCACCGCCGAGATCCCCTAATCTGTTTCTCTTCTGTCGGTGCCAAAATTCTCCACCCCGCCTGGCGCATGGCGCATGCGTTCCACGCCTTCCAGACACAGTTGCTTGTATGTCCCAGTCAGCTAGGCAATCATCTGCCCATGTCTCTGATTGAGGCGTCTTGAATGAACCTTGCCAGGATCTCGGCAAGTTCTTGATCCCAGGCCTCTAGCTATCAGACCGTTTACTCTTTTTTTTCTTGTTTTGTACGAGCTCTCAAACAGGCGCACAATTTTTGAACTACAAAAATAAATATGGACGAGGAGATGCAAAGAGTAATTTTTTAGAGGGGCATTCAAGATCCGAGGGGCATTCAATGCAATATTTGCGCTTGATCATGACCAAACATCAAAGGGTGTTGTGACACATACCAGGTTCATGCTAATTTCATTTTTTGTTTGGGATTGGTCCAACATCGATCTGGAGAAATTAAGATACTGATAATATGGTTTGGTTTTTCTCTCAGTGGGAATTATGGTGCTGCTGTGGCTCTAGCTGCAAAGTTGCGTGGCATACCTGCTTACATTGTCATACCCAAAAATGCACCAGCATGTAAGGCTGCCAACATTAAGCGTTATGGTGGGCAACTTACCTGGTGTGATGCCAACACTGAAGCAAGAGAATCTGCAGCTAAAAGAGTCCAGGAGGAGACTGGTGCTTTTCTTATTGATCCATTCAACGATAAGTACACTATCAGGTACTCTTTTGCAATCCAAAGCTTTTATTCTCCTATGTCCTTAGATGATATTACTAATACCTATGCTACTATTTGTTTTTTTTCAGTGGTCAGGGTACAGTGTCGCTTGGAGTTTTTGGAGCAAGTCCCTGAGCTTGACACAATAATTGTTCCAATTAGTAGTCAGTGCTCTCTTAGCTTCTTTTCTAACGCAAATGGACCCTTCTCATTTGACACCTACTCATAAGCTTATTTGGTAAATTACAGGCGGCACTCTAGCTTCTGGTGTGGCACTGGCTGCAAAGGCCATAAATCCTTCAGTACGTATTATAGCTGTAGAACCAAAGGGTGCTGATGATGCAGCCCAGTCCAAGGCTGCTGGACGGCTTATCAAACTGGCTACAACCAACACAATTGCTAGTGGACTAGGAGCTAACTCTCTCGGCGACTTGACATGGTAAGATGTTGTGAACACGTAAACATACTCCCTCCATTCCGGTTTATATGATGCAAATCCAAAACCAGATTTTTCAAGAATAAGATGCAATTTAGACATTTAATGAACAATTAGGAGGGAGGAAATGAAAGGCAACCAATGCATGCCCACAAATTTAGTCAATTAATGTGTAATTAGGTGAGAGAAGAGAAATCAACCAATGCATGCACAACAATTACGCTACTCAATGCACCAATTGTTAGCCAGCTAGGTCAGAAAGATTTGCCAAATGCATCCTATAAACCGGAATAGAGGGAGTACTAATTTGCTGACCTTTTTCCTTCCGCTTTAAATATTTTGGTTGCACCATTAATGCTAGTTGGATGATTTGTTTTCCTAAAAAAGGTGTCTTGATGTGAAAACATGCAATGGATTGCACGGGATAGGAATGTGTGGTAGCTAGGTGTAGAACCACCATGTTTATATTCAGAACATGTTGAAATTAATGTTTATATTTCTACTAGGCCCGTGGTGGTGCGGGACTTGGTGGACGATATCATCGTCGTGGATGACAATGATATTGTGGACGCCATGAAAATGTTCTATGAGATGCTCAAGGTGGCCGTGGAGCCTAGCGGGGCCATTGGCCTTGCCGCGGCCCTCTCCAACAAGTTCAAGCAAAGCTCTAGTTGGCATGAGAGCAGCAATATAGGTATCATTGTTACCGGGGGGAATGTAGACCTCCGTGTGCTCTGGGATTCTCTATATAAATGATGAATGGAACATACAACTTTGTATCTGTCATGTGGAGTCATACATGTACCCGCGGGGGCATGCGCCGGTCTAGATGGTGTCTTAGTCTAATACTTGTTGAGTCAATCAAGAATTGGATACAAGTTCGGGTCCTAAGTTGGAAAGGTTTTGTCCCGAAGAAGGTTACCCTACCAACACTCAATTAGAGTTTGAGTCTGTTACATATACTGTAATTGGCTATTTATGCCCCCTATGCTATCAATCAATTAAGCAGAAAATAAATCTACTTCTCACCATATTCTTGAGCGCCTCGGTGCCCTTCCTCTCCTCCTTCTCAACAATAGGTCGACGTGAGTTCCGTCCATGGCCACCAACGTCTAATGACTACCCTCTTCGTTCCAATCCACCTGCGGTCTGTGACAACTTGGTAATAATTGTTGTAATCCTCATGATCGAAGTGACTTTGAATTTAAATTGTACCCTCTGAACTACTAGTTATCAAGAATTTCTTTATAGTTTCCTTAAAATTGCATTTTATAACAAATGGTTGCACCACATGTGTATAGCCAATATTTTAATCCTATTATCCAAACCAAATTTTGCTTGTCTTATGTTTTATTTGCAGGTTCAGAAGATCAAGATGAAGATGCGAAGATAAGTAGATAGGATTTAGATAGGTTTTTTTTCTTTCTCTGTACTTAAGTTGCAATAGAGCAGAATCATATTCTGGTTTGATTTGTAAAATTGTTGTAATCCACATGTACTGATTCACTTATCAATGAGAATTCCCTTTTTGAGCATTGGTGTTTTTTTATATTCTGAAGTTAATATTAGTTATTACGAATTGTTTGAAGTTGAACTCAAATTTGAATGATTCAAATCAATGTTTTGTATTCACTTTATTTACATGATTCTAGTTCATTTTTAGAAATGAATCTGATGTGTATAAATATATGAGTCAAAGAGACACTATTATTGTGAAATTTCCTATGTTTGAAATACAAAGGTCACTTCGACATTTGAGTTCAATTCCTACGCGTTGCTCTAAGTTAAATTCAACCTCTTTGTCACTTAAAAAACAAAGTTTGAAATTTTCACATTTTTAAATGAATGATATGCGAATGCACACTTCACAAATCTATCCTTCCCCGGTTCCTATTCTTCGGGGTGTTAGAAAGCGCTTCCGTCGCGTCATGGGTCATCCTCGAGGAGAGACTGTGTTAGACCATTTTTCCTCGATGCTCATGGGGCTACGTGGTGGGTCTCACTTGTCATAAGTGAGTCTAATCTTTTAGTATTCTTCGCAGTTAACACAGCTATGTGTTAGTACAACGAATTAATCCGTTTGGTTCCAGCCAACGTCGACATAGTACAGACAATTGATTGGAGGAAGGGGGACCAAGCCCATTCCACCACGTGTACCCGGTCTGATTCGGACAGACAGCCTAATGGTCTGATTCGGACAGACAGCCTAATGTAACAGGGAGTCGACATGACTAAGTTGTCATAGTACTTATTTCGAAATGATTTTTTCTTTCCTAGCTATAGTTGTCATACTTATCTCCGATCGTGACGGCACACAAGATCGAGATCAACCACAAATATATATCCTTGTTTCCGTCCTTGTAAATATATATGTTAACTAGTAGAATACCCGTGCGTTGCTACATGATGATATCACCGACGAAAAACCAATGCATAACAAGTTGCCGTTTAATGACGTGGTTGACGACGATCTTGTGGGCATGAAGCGAAGTTGTTTGCCGGCGTCAGCCTTCACGATTTTTCCTACCAAAATGGTAGTTGGTGCGCCTGCCGCCACCTCCGTCACTCTAAAACCATCGCTCGTGGTTTGGCTTCTTGAGGTGCCAAAGTGTAAAAGGGTAGAATGTCACCGTTTTTGTACGTTTTGTTTGATTTTCCATATCCTAGGGGTTTAAGTGCAAAGGTGAGTGATATACCATAGCATCGACTCTGATTCAAAATTAATAGTAAATAATAGAAAGATTAAATATAGCATTAGAAATTTTACATGTTATATTTTTTAATGAGTTAACTTTTCTCGTATAAAATACACTACATTGGTAAAACTGATGATTTAAGATATGCGAGGCACCTCATTTTTTCCGTAACAATATGGACAACACCTAAAATCTACGGGAGGGAGCACACATGAAACTGAAAGAGGAAGAACACACATAATAAACTATCCATTTTTATTGCTTTACTGGGTCACGGTGTGGTGGAAATTGGAGTGTACATGTATTTTTCGCGTGTACATGCGACGTTCAGTTTTTAGAAATAGTTGCTATAGGTAGAGAGAGAATATAAGCTAGCCGAGAGAGAATAATCACAGATCGCATACATCTGCCACAAGTGCACGCATGCACTGATTGGTTATATTTTTTTCTTTGAACGTGAGTTTGGTTACGGACCAATTACGTGACAAGCATTGCCTTTCTTTAGACCGGCTGATCCACTACGACAGATGCTCGAAGCATTCCGGCCGGATCGGAAGTCCTTGACCCCATGGATGTCATGTTTTATTTTTGTTCGGTTTAAGATGTATCGTTTGAATCGTTTTTCACTTATAGGTGACATGTGATGTGTAAAATTTATCAACTTAAAGGGTAAGTTTAATGACCTACCGTCGGCGACCATCACCTCTAACGATATTATATAGTAGTAGAGATAGAGAAGCGATTCGAGTAAATTTTTTTTTTGAAAAAATGTTACAGGGAGTTAATCCGTTTGGTTCGTAAATTAATCCGTTTGGTTCTGGCAAACATCGACATAGTACAGACAATTAATTGATTGGAGGAAGGGGGACCAAGTCCATTGCACCACGTGTTCCCGGTCTAATTTTTTTTTTGAATGTTAGCAGGATCACTGCTAAATTCAATTCAATGAATAGATAGAATATTGATCCAGTTTATAAGAGAAACTGAAACCAAAAACCATACAGACGACGTCTGACCTCTTTCGACATACAACACACACAATCCAGCTAGCCACGGGTCCTCTGCCCAGATCCACCTTCAAAATGATGCTCCCAAGAGAGAACGCGACGCGGATAGCGCCGCCACCATCCGATCAAGAAGATCGAGGGTTTCCCCCGGAGCACTTCGGGAAATGCAAGGTGGGAACATCTACATCGATGCCTCCAACGAGGACGCGACACCCATAGGTGCCGCCATCGACGACTCCGGTCACAACCGGAGTACGGCTTTCGCCGGCGCTCTCACCTGCATACCCAAACTCAGGATCCAAACAGCCTAAACAACAAACCACGACTCCTTGCCTCCATGGCCAACCGCACACTCCCGACAAGCTCGACATGCTTCCATCCTCGCAAACACGTCACCCCCTGGATGGAGGATGCAACCCCCGTTCCGGCGCCATTCTTCTCCCAACGGAAGGATGCAACCAAATACTAGGCGCCATTCGTCTCCTCGAGGATGCAACGCCTGCGGGCCATTCATCTCCCACGGAGGATGCAACAACCACAACGGCGCCATTCCTCTCCATCCAAACTCCACCATCTCCCCCGCACAACGGGCGTCGACACACCCGCAGCAACGTCTTGCTTCAGTATGATGCAACGCAGCCGGCAACGACCGCACCAGTCATCTCCCACACGGCCAGGACCAGACAGCAAGAGCGCAACCACCATCTGCCCGGCATCTCGACCTCCATTGCCGAACGCCTCGGGCCTCCTCGAAACCCACAGCAACGGGCCGCCCAAGCCACGCATCGGCGACCGGCCAGCACCACGAGCGGCGCAGAACGCCGCCAGCGCCGTGACCACACCGGAGACGCAGCGGCTGCGGCCCATCGGCCCAGATCGGGCCCGGCTGGGCCCGCGGCCGCCGCCAGCCACTGCGCCTGGCGCTCCTCCCTCGCGCGACCAAGTCGCGTCCTCCCTCTCCTCCCCATGCTCCGCCGCCCCGCCCTGCCGCTCTTCACTCCGCCATGGCGCCCGCACCGGCTCGCCTTGCGCGACCACCGGAGACATGCAGCTCCGCGCGAAGATAGGGCCTCCGGGATCCGCCTTCGCTCCCCCCATCTTTGACGGCGGGGCGCCGCCGGCGGCAGCAGCGGCCTGGATGGCCGGGATTTGGAGGCTTTTCTAGGTTTCTTTGGGGCGCCTCCGGAGCCCCCGCGCGAGGGACCCGGGAGGTGGAGGGGAAAATGACAATGGGTGTCTCCCGGTCTAATTCCGACAGACAGCCTAATGTAACAGGGGGGCGAGCAAAAAAAAAAACTCGGTCCAGAGACCAGACGTCCAACGAGACTTACCGGCTCACGTCGGAGCAAGCCGGGGCGACCGCTCTGCATGGTTGAAGTGTGCCGACGAGGTGCGGGAAGTGGTGGGGTGATGCCAGCGTCGATTTTCATGTTCTCACTCTTCTGTTTGGTTTATTACATGAAAGTCAACACGGGTCGATCATCACTATATATAGCCAAGCTCCGTCCAGGCTGCAGCTAGCAAGTACCACCTTCCATCCACTCCACAGCTCGATCCAGGTACGACCACCTATCGTTAACATGGATCGGCGGCGGTAGGAGGAGGAGGAGGCAGTGCCGTTGCTGGAGAAGAAGGCCTACTATGTGGAGGGTTGCCCCGGGTGCGCGGTGGACCGGAGGAAGGCGGAGAACCCGGGCATCCCCTACGCCGATCTCATCTACGTCTGGATCGTGGTCCTCTGCACCAGTAACTACTCCTCCATTCCTCTCTGCTAATCTCCATCCATCTTCCTTCTGCTTAATTAGTTAAAAGTAGCTGCTTGCTTGTGACTTACTGTGATAATGTCATGTGACTAATCAATCAAGCTCGAGCTTACTGCTTACTATATATATAGTTGACTCGTTTTTGTCCGAACAAGGATGGATCCTGCAGCCTCTTGTGCATCAATTAATAGATGCACACATCCAATATATTATATACTAAAAGCAAAATGAGTTAGTTTTTCGAGACACCACGTTAACCCACATCATTCTAATTAATTTTGATAGTTAGATCTAAAACGAGCGACTAGGATTTAATTAACGATTAATAATTACGTAACAATATAGAGGTCCGTTTGACACGTTTTATACATCCGGCATAAAGAGTATTAATTCTGTGTAATCACGATTGGTTACGACCGGTCACCGGTACGATCCCGATTGGTTAATACCAGGTCGTATAACCGACTAGAGGCCCGCCTGACACGTTTTCTAGACATACGTCTGACACGTGAAACTCCCACAAGCTGCACGGTCCTTAAAAAAACTCCAAAGCTGATCGTTTGGTCAAGACCTGAATGTATAGCAGCCCATCCACTCTTCATTTTTTTTAACCAAACACACGTTTGTCTAGAAAAAACTCTAACGCTGATCGTTATGGGAAGCACAAGTTGCTTGGTGAGGAAAAAATAAACACGATGCAGATCGATGCGATCTGATTTTTGTAGATACACACGCATGTGCGTGTATTAGGTTAGAGGAGTACGGGCTACACTACAACATGGTTGCAGCTTGGCCAAAAGGAGACTGATGATCGAGTAGAACATAAATATATTAAAATGTGTGATTTTAAAAGTTTGGCAGTTTTATGAAATTAAGTAGAGTTAACTACAAAGAGGAGGATTTCAAGTTGTCGGACTCACAGTCGTGCCGCTCGCACACTCCTCACAAGATAAATTATCGAAACCACTATATTGCCAAACTATCAAGGAAAAAATGGAGGGACAAGCCTTGACATGTTCCATGGATTGCTTTCGTTATTAAAAGTTTATCCATAGGGAACAACATGAAGAAATAAACATAACCAATCGTTTTTTATTCAATACAACACCATCTCAACCATCTAGACATTGCCGCAAGTATAACACACTAAAACCAACACGGCTTCCTTCCCAAGAATTGTTGTCATTCTGCCTAGCGAACAAATGTCAACATAGCCTCATCAGGACCTGCTACAGGGGAGACAGATCCGACCTACCGTCAAGGAGGAAGTCTTTCTGGATGTGCATTGACTTCACGAGCTTAAATAAGACATGTCCAGAAGATTCCTTTCCCTTACCGCGGATAGATCAAATTATTGATTCGATGGCTAGATCAAAGTTGATGTGTCTCCTTGACGCCTACTCGGGGTACCATCAGATACACATGCAGACAGAGCACATATCGGCCACGGGTTATATCACTCACGATGGCACGTACTTCTATAATTAACTCCATGCCGTTTGGATTGAACATTATAGGACTTTGTGTTAGATTAATAATAACCAAACGGATATACACGCATGTATACTGTATGAATACAACCCATAAATAATACTTATATTTACTCCAATATTACACGTGGCGTGCACATCTATTTAGAGAATATAGCAACTAAAAGTAAAAAGGGTCACTTCTAGATAAATTGGTGGCATAGACATCGGTAGTATATAGCTACCACTGATGCGCTAGGGTACCATAAGTTCGGTCACTATAAAAATAAAAACCCCACAGTTACTTTTATAGTTCAACTGGGTTGTTGTTATGTTTTTGGAAACTTAGATAGATTCCTATAGGTTTGAGATAAGGCATACATTTACTCAATTTTTTTATACATGCCATAGACTTCGTCTTTGGTTAATATAGTAACTAGAAGGAGATAAGTGCTCACTTCTACATAAATTGATGGTATAGGCATTGTCTGTATAAAGCTTTAGCTAATGTGTTAGGATAACATCAGGTCAATAGCAAAATAAAAGCCCCAATGTTACATTGCAATGGTTCAATTGGCCTGTTGAAAGTGTTTAGGAGACTCGGATGGATTCCTAAAATACCGAGAAAAGTTAGACCTCTATAAAGTTCCTGAGGTTCCAGTAAAACGAGAATGACCTACAATCGATCTTTACAAACATACAGTGTGACATAATAATTAATCAATACAATTTTTTATAACACACTATACTCAAATTTTATAAATGTACAAAACAAATCCCAAAATAATATAGGCGGACGTACAAAGTAATATATATTTTATATACTTATGGCGACTAAGTAAATATTTAATGTGAATAAAACTGTATAAGTTTCCACCATGCGGTGCAAATTGTTTTTAGGCACATTCATACATTGCCCTCGCATTTGCGAGGGCCACCTTGCTAGTTTTATTAGTAATAATAGGTACATTCTCACGTATTATTAGTACGTCTCATATCGGTTGTGTTAGACACGGTTAAGGATCGCGTTCGGATCCACTGTAGTTCTCTAAAGTTCATCAAGCTAGCTGCACTATCACTATCATGGCGTGCTGCTAATATTTAAAAGAATCGAAATTTAAGTCCCTTAATGCTTGATCTACCCATACAGATAGTCACGACGAGATATGTAGTGCCCTTAATGCTTGAACGGGTGAAATTCACTTCCAGTACAAAATTGGTACACCTTGATCTCACACTTTCTCCTCTTCTCTCTCTCTCTCTCTCTCTCTCTCTCTCTCTCTCTCTCTCTCTCTCTCTCTCTCTCTCTCTCTCTCTCTCCTCCGACGGACTCGCCCGCCGGAGTGGTCCGGGGAGAGGAGGCAGGCCCCCTCCTATATATAGATGTATCTCTAGGTCGTTTGCCGTGTGATTTTTTTGCTTTATGAGGGGAGTAGATCTGACAAAGTGGGAGGGCAATGGGTAATATCTGTAAAGCTTAAGGACATCTATGTAAATTTATAATGAATGAAGTTTCTAGGTACTTAACCCTTCTGTTAAATAATAATAGGGAGTAATAATAATGTAAATACACATCACCCAACTAGCTAGGTAGTCGGTCGGCCAAACTCAATGGAGTTCAGATTCACTGTGTACTACCTCCATCAAGGTGTATTAGACGGTTAGGCCTACTCGTAGCATTAGGTCGTCAATTTGATCGATTTAATATGAAGTATAGACGATGAAATTTACATCATTAAAAACTTCAGATCTTATATTTTACATCATTACAAATTTAAATCATTATTTTCTAGCCAATGGAATTCAGTTCATTGTGTACCAAAAATCTGACTCTTGAATTGACGGCAACCTCACCAGCTAGCCAATTATACCAACACATGCATGCTCCTAATCTGTCACAGCCGTGAATACAACTAAATTATAAATTTGCCAAACAATGGACTCGATTCACAAAATTAAAGTAGTCGGCGCAGGACCAACCTCCAACAAGATTCATTTAATTCACTACAAGGTTAATAGTATAGCTAACTGCTCGCTATAAGACACTGTCACGTCATCTATAGCCAACATGTACATTAGTTCACTTTCCACCCTTACAAAGTGCCTAGAAGCACGTGCAAAATCTGGCTCTTAACAAAGAGCCTACTTACCGTCTCTCTCATCGTACTTGCTCTAAGGTGGCAATGTACAACCGTATTGCTATTTCCAGGCAGAGTATCAAACTAACAAAATTGCAGCATTAACTGCTAATGGGTTAACCTCCATTACTCGTCTATCATGAGCAACTACACACCTCTGTTTCCCAAAACAAGGGTTATAATCTTTTTTTTGGACGCAAGCAATGTAAAGCTTGATCAAGTTATAGACTATGATAATATGAAGATGCAATATGCAAGCATACTTTATGATATAATAATCATGTCTATTTTACAATGTAGGAGTCGGTAGTTTTTCTAAAAGTTTAATCAAACTTTATGTTGTTTGACTATTTAGAAATTTATACGACTTCTTTTCATAACCAACCAACTAGATGCATCGCAATGTCTTTCTTTTTCTCGAAAAGGAGGTTAATCCTTCACATATGCATCAGTCAACGCACATAACAAATTATTATTAATTACTAAAATCAATACCAAGAATTGATGCTGTAAAAATCTGCTTAGAAAAAAAAACTCAAGACCATCAACGTAGGACCTGCCTCGAGGAACCATCTCCAGATTCTACTTGCAAGTTGCAACCGGTACTGTCTTTGCAACCTTATCTCCCAAGACAGATCAGGTTCTTCAGGCATAAAGCTTTTAGTTGAAAAATCACAAAGCCTATACAGATTTTATTCTATCCTGAGGTCACTGTCGCAGTTTACCAGGAGTATTTAACTTGCAAAAAGTTTAAACAGCCTCGTGGGCTAGTTGTTTGCTGGTACTAGTGGCTACTGAGTACAGCTGATGCTTGTATGAACATGTGTTGCTCTAGACATTTGTTCAATAAAATATTGATTTGCTAAAAGATGCACAACTTATTTTGCTCGCTTGTCGTGCACCATTTCTTTTTTGTAGCGAAATTAGACATGCATTAACCTGCTAACGAGTGACAGCTCAGAGTCCAGGCATAGTTAATCGTGTTTGGTTTCAGTATTTGCCTTTCTTATCACTAGCATTTCGTTCTGGATGAACTCATGAGCTGGAAGTTAACATACTTAGATGAAGATGGGCTACCGTGCATATTTTGGCAAAATCTACGATAACCCCCCCAGTTCGCGCGCCTTCTATCATATGCCCCCCTTGTGTCACTGACATGTGGGGTCATGTGGGGTCCGGCCCCACATGTCAGTGACACAAGGGGGGCATATGATAGAAGGCGCGCGAACTAGGGGGGGTTATCATCAATTGCCCCGCATATTTTTAATACGTAATACTATTTGTGAAAAGTATCCTAGCTAATTTTCCTTAGTGAAATAATATTTGTTTACCTAAATTTATTTAAAGCGAAACTACCATGCTTTTCAGATCACTGTAATGGAGCAGCATCTCTGGCACATACTTTTTTACTAACGCCTACATGTTTTAGTAGTTCTTAGACTACTTCTAGAAAGTTTAAAAAATAAATTAACTGAGTAATAGGAAGTCCCGGTTTGCGGTTGCTAAAATGTGTGTTGTGTTATCATTATATAAAAAGAGTTGTAGTAAATCAGCGACGAGAAGATGCAAAATCTGGTTAAACACAGGATGACCATAAGCTCCCACAATGCCAAGCGCATCCAGGATATATATGAAGTGGTTCCAAGTTAGCATCTTTGTATTGCTTCTGCATCTACAGAACATGAATGAGATTATTTAAGAATGTTATTACTGTTGCCATTGATCTACATTGTTCTTTTTCTTGAACAGTTTTTTCATATTTGATGTTTCTAACATTTCTTCTGGTCTTTCTGTCCAGTACTATACCAGTGTCGGTACTGTTCCCCTTCTTGTATTTCATGGTATGTATTATCATGGAGTTCTCTTTTTGGTTCTAATTATTTGAAGACATTGATTTAAATACTTCAATAGTTTCTAACTATCTTTAATATCCTTGAATGCCTCTATTCTGAAGTATAAGTTGTTAATAAGTCTTCATACTTCATCTCACTCCTTTATAGATAAGAGACTTGCACATCGCAGAATCAACAGAAGATATTGGGTTCTATGCTGGGTTTGTAGGTGAGTTTATTATGAAATTATGAGTCGAATTTGAGATGGTTGAGTAGTTGAGTTTATTGCTTATGAAAAATGGTGAACACTTTGTGATTTTCTGATATAATATGTTCTTTGTTTACTCAATGTTTATAGGTGCTGCTTTTATGCTCGGTAGATGTTTGACTGCAATTCTTTGGGGCATAGCCGCAGATCGTATTGGGAGGAAGCCAGTTATTATGTTTGGTGTTTTCTCTGTGTTAGTAACACTTTGCCTCCTCTTTACATAGAGAGCAGTGCTATGTGTACGACAGTTTTCGTCCGACGTATGTACGACACATGCACACTGCCCTTCGATGGTGTAAGAGCATCAACAGTGTCCACTGGATGGAAGTGACGTAGAAAATTCGGACGTGTGGTGTCGTATGCAAAGCCTTTTTGATATAGAAAACCGGTGCATATATGTGTTGCTGTGTTAACTTATGTATTTAATCTTATGAGGTGACTCTCTAACTTAACTCTTGTTAATATCACAGGGTAATATTTAATACTTTGTTTGGTCTTAGTACTACCTATTGGATGGCAGTAGCTACTAGGTTTCTCCTTGGCGCATTAAATGGTTTACTTGCACCAATTAAGGTACTACTGTCGAATACGAAAGTTATTTTTTGATCGACCGCATAAACTTGATGGATTTGTGAACTTACAGGCGTATGCTACTGAAGTTTGCCGTCCTGAGCACGAAGCTCTAGCAATATCACTTGTGAGATACACTTGTGAATCCATGTAGTATTAATTTTCTATTCTTAAGTAATTCTGTTTTTGACATCAGTTTTATGTGATTTTAGTACAGCGCAGGATGCGGAATAGGTCTCATAATTGGTCCTGCTCTTGGAGGCTACCTTGCAATGGTACGAACGAGAACTTTGTATCGGATTTTATGTTATAGTCACCTGTCATTCTGCATGTGCTGACTTTGTTCTTTTCGGTGTAGCCTACAGAAAAATATCCAAATATCTTTTCGCCTGACTCGCTATTTGGAAGGTATGTGTAGGCAAACTTGACTATCCTTGCTAACTGTTTTACATAATGCTGAATTTTGATGGAAATTTGCCAGGTTCCCATACTTCTTACCATGCTTATGCACATCAGTCTTTGCTATCATTGTTCTAATAAGCTGCATGTGGATGCCGGTACGTGATATTTCAACGATGTTAGCTTCATTGAGTATGCAGTTGGTTTGATTGCTGGTTCATAACAGCACTTTGTTATTATTACATGGGATTGCAAAAAAAGGTTCTACATTCATGACTACATCTAGCTGATCCTTGAAACTTCATTTATCATTCTCGGTAATCTTAGAACAATGGGCGGACCTAGCTAGGGTCATGCCCCACCTAGATTTTTAAAAATCAATTGGGACGTGATTGGTAGCCTAGGAAAATTCTTGAGGACACACTCGAGGAGAATGGAGCTCACCGGCTGGAGAATCAAGCTCGATGGAGGGAAATAGTTTGGTTCTCGAACGGGAGGGTGAGGGTATAAATAAGAGGAGGGTTTTGGCGCGAGGTGACTGAGTTTTCTCTGGCCCTTTTTCGCTGCTGCGCAAGAGCTTCCTCAGTCTCCATGATCATAGGAGCTCATGCAATATGCGATAATTTTGTCACCTGGGGGTAGCCTCAAGGTTGGCTTTAACAAAATGACCAAATCGGCAGTTCTCAGCTGGCCCGGCCCGGTGATTCTTCAATGGGTGTGTTTGCCACAACGTAGAGGTCGAGCGGGCATTGAATTACCCTAATTTTAGCCCCCGAAGCTTGGCTGGACCTCATGAAGCCTACAAATAAAGCCCTTGAGTATCATATTTTAATTTGGCCACAATATCAAATAAAAGGGTGCGCTTTAAGAATATTATTAGGGACACTCCAAAAGGAAAACCCATTTGGGGAGAACTTGCCTGTGGCAAGATGGTTAGGAGGGTGGTTGTACCCCCAGCCCACCAGAGTTCAAACCCCAGGTTTGACACTGGTGTTTCTCATTTAGGCGGAATATTCTTCAGTGGGAGGCGATGTTCCCGTCGACAGCGAGGCGCCCGTGGTGACTTCGTCAATCTCAAGACTGACCCGCCGGCTCAGTATTTCGGAGGTGTTCATAGGGGTAGGGTGTGTGTGCGTGCTTTCATAGGAATGAGTGTATGCGCATGTATGTGGGCGTCTGTGTTGTACTGTGTTTCACAAAAAAAAAAGGAAAACCGATTTAGTTGTTCCATGACCGTTTGTGTTGGCGCAAACAGAGGGTAAGGCCCACGTACCGGACACCCACGGTGTCTATTTTCGTGTCCGTGTAGACTCATTTCCATACCAAATTTGGCCACCGCGGACACATGTGTTGTATACCCCCCCCCCCCCCCCTCTCCCCCCAGCCAGTAAGTGGACCGTAGTTTTTGAACCATGGTTTCATTAAAATTAGTGAACCGAAGTTTCAATGAAATTTATAAAAAAAGATTGGAAATAAACTTAAACATATCTTTAAACCAATCTGAACTAAGCATGCTCATCAGAATCAGAGCCGATGATTATGCGGACCTCCGTATGACAAGAATGGAGGCTTCGTGGCGGGCCGCGACTAAGACATCCTGGATGGTATTCGTCTGGGAACTGACAGGAGTCGCCTCTGCTCGGTGATGTTCTTCTCCGGCGATGGATGATCACCAATGAAGCGGTTGAGCCTCGCCTCTGACTCCCTGCGGAATAGATTGGCCCATTAGCCGTTCTCAGATAAGTACAAACTACCCAACCACAACTGATGCTTCTGCTTTGCGACATAAGATCTCATCCTCTCGACGAACTTGCTAGTGAGAACTTATGGCACGGGCACCCCGCACAAGATAGTGGCCTAGCCTTTCGTCATTGTTGTCTTTGGAAACACGAGGATATTGTGTTCGGTGGCCTCGTGGATTACCAACCACTTTCTGTCCATGCCAAGGGCGACCTGGGAGGGAGAGGATCGTGGTGTAGCGAGGAAGAATGGCCAGTGTGGTTTGCCCAAAAAGCCTAAAAATAAGTGTCTGGCCAACAGTATTTGGCTAAATGCTGGTGCCGGGAGAGGGAAAGGCTGCACAGATGGAGATGTTGAAAAACAAAACAGTCAATGCGAACCAAATGGGTTGCTGCATTGGGAGTCATGTCCTCGATCAGGCAGTCATGGGTTGGGCGCCTGTCCGCAGTGCAACCGAAACTGATCAAAGTAGACACATTTCACTTTAAATTTATATAATCGATGTTAAAAATTATATGGTTCAGTCGTACCGTTCAGAGTTAATATATCATTCTTTTTTGGTACCGTTTTCTTGCATAGCGTAAAATGCGTCTTAGCTTTTGATGTTAAAGGAACTAGTGAAAGTACTACAAAATTACAAAAATATCTGCAATGAAATTGAAAATTTAATCGTGTTTACATGAATATGTCCTCAATGATTGACTCCTTATAAATATTATCTCTTAATTGATTTTAGGAGACGTTACACAAGCATGGAGTAAATGAGAACGTAAATAAAAACGTTGAAGCTTTGGAGGCCCATCTGAATGATCCAAGAGAGAAGGTTGAACCAATTAATAGTTTGGATACCAAGAAGAGCTTATTCAAGAATTGGCCATTGATGTCATCCGTAATTGTGTATTGCATTTTCTGCTTCGAGGAAATGGCTTATACTGAGGTATTATTTTCTATTTTTCTAGCGATGAAATGGAGTTTGCCAGACACAAATGGTTGGCTAATTATTCCTAAATATTGTTGCTATGAATGAAAAAATAGAATATAGCTATTCAGTGAATGATTGATATATGAACCCGCCTTTCCAAAGATCTAAGGACTGATTTCTGTAACTTTGAATGTTAGTTAACTGTTGGTACTATTACACTTCTCTGAGCTCTGGACAATTTTACTGTTTATGTTAGAATGAGCAGTTTATCTTAGGTTCAAAAATGGCAACTAGTAGTAGCGATTAGAAGAGCAAACTTTCTAGTGGAGACTTGCTCCAATTAATAAAGTAATTCTACTTGTTGTTATAACATTTGGCTCCGATTGAATGGACTTATCATACATATGTAATTAACACAAGTTTTATTGGGTCAGTGATAGCTCACGCACTATATGTTTAAAATGGACCTCAGTCATTTTTTGAAAATAAACTTCAGGTATTCTCCCTATGGGCTGAAAGTGACAGGACATATGGTGGCCTCAGTTTGTCATCTGAAGATGTAGGTCAAACTCTCGCAATTTCAGGTAGCTTTCTTCTTGTGCTCTCCTAGCAGTATTGTTGCATTCTTCAACAAAAAAGGTAAAGCAGAAAGATGATTAGGAAGTGAATGAACTCCTAGATATGCTTTTGAAGATAAAACTAATGACTTTATAAACCTGGAAACAAGATTACTTCCAAAATGTGCTGAGATGGGCCACCATGATGAACCATTTTATAGGAAATAGTCCAACTTCGAAAATTATATGTCTTTTCCATCAAAAAATTATGCTGAATTTCTAGGTGATTATGCATAAGCTAACCTAAAATCTCATAGTGGACTCCATGTGCTGTCACACGTGAGGTTTTTTTTCATCTCGCCAGAAGTTCATCTCTTTTATGATAAAATTAGTATGAATTCTTTATTTCAACCTATAAAAGTATATTGTGTGGAGTGTTATTATTCTCTTTGTCCAAATGTTCCAGAAAATCAAAGTCCTAGTTTAATGTTGATTCCCATTGTGTAGTGTTGATTAAATTTGTCCGGTTGAGAGTCATACCCTGGAAAACAATTGTTTGTGATAATAGCATTCACAATATCCTACCTTCTCAATTTCAGGTTTCAGTCTTCTTGTGTGTCAAATCTTCATATACCCACGCATCAACAGAGTTCTTGGACCTATCAAATTATCTCAAATCGCAGCTGTGGGTGAAAGCTGCTATGGTATTGTTTAATTGCTGAAGTTCTCTATTCTTTTTGTATGTCTGAAAAGTTGTGATTGGCCTTGCAGGTTATATGCATACCTATTCTCTTTGCCTACCCCTATATGACGTACCTGTCAGAACCTGGATTATCAATTATTCTGAATATTGTGGCGGCCATAAAAAATAATATTGATGTGAGTATTCTTCAGTCCCATTTAAGAATCATTATCACTTCAAAATTGACTTAGTAGATAAACCTTTGATGAAAATTGTGGTGTTTTGGAAAATCTGTACAACCGCTTTGCCACCACAAATGAGCTCTACACTTTGCTCTTTTGTTTTTGCGGCATTGTGTCTTAGAAAGTATCTTTCTATTGTAGATACTATGTTGACAATTGTTCTCCATAACTATTTTACCAGATTGCCATCATTACATCCACTCTCGTCCTTCAAAATAATGCCGTGGTATGCTACCCACAAGTTCATCTCAATTTCTATCCGTTTATAACAGTCTCCGCACAGGTCTGCAATTGACTAATGAGCATGTGATTACTAACAGCCTCGGTACCAAAGAGGATCAGCAAATGGGATAGCCATGACCGCAATGTCCCTTTTCAAGGCAGTTGCTCCTGCAGGCGGTGGCATTGTGTGAGTATACTTTGTTCATTATAGCTTCTATGAAGTATTCCACATGTTGCAGTATAAATTAAACATTATAGATGACACTGCAACGCTGGCAACTACAACTAAACATTTTGTACTTAAAGCTCAGAAGTTCGCTTGAATTCTCACAAATGCAGGTTCTCGTGGGCACAAAAACGACAACATGCTTTCTTCTTTCCAGGTAAACTTTGTTATCCTTTCTCTCAATGAAATCCTAGTGTACAATTTATTTCCAAATGTATTTAGCCTTTGAACCCATGTTGGTGCTCAGTCTATTTACTATTTTCAACATTTCCGCTGTACCGTATATCCTTTGAGTTTTACTGTTGTATAATTTTTTCCCATATTTGCTCATACAGGCGATCAGATGGTGTTCTTTCTGTTGAACATCATTAACCTCCTTGGACTTCTCCTCACATTCAAATTCTTCCTGGTCGTGCCAGATCAATTTGATAGCAACTAGTTGCTCAACTATTGTCATAGATATTCTTAGGGATGGTTACTCAGTTGCCGATGACTCATGGATCCCGCATTCACGAGGATAACAGATTATGGCGCCCATGTACCATGATCAAGAGGTGATTAAATACTATTTGTGTTGCTTTGCGACAGATGTTGTAGGAGCATTCCTGCATAGGAAATACAACATTTACAAACTAGTAACATATTATTCTTTATGTTGTAAATTATAAGACATTTTTAGATGTGAGGACCGGAACTTACACATCCAGACCTCCTGTGTTATCATGTCAACCCCAAGATCAATGTTGACAACACAGCGAAATGAATATCATTGCATAACGTTCAAAAGTAAATTATTACAAAGTTTGGGTAGCAACAGCCACATAGTACAATGTCTTGTGACATTTTATTACAACCAGAATGTTCAGCGGAAATGTAAAACGCGAAGTGACTCCATCTTAGCCACAGGCAGTCGATGTAGTCCACGAGGCCTCACTCTTCGGCGTCGTCGTAGTAGTCGTATTCTTCTCCTTCTTCGTGGTGCTCTGAATAATCAACAAAAGCAATGCGATGAGTACAAAATAATGTACTCAGCGTGCCCCCCTTATGCAAAACCTATAGTAGCTACATGTGGCTTCAAAGGAAGGATGTATGGTTCTTTTGCATAAAAGCCAATTTTATTTGCAATACCATAGTAGTTTTTATAAAAAGGATTTTAGACGAAAACAGGTTTTGTAACCAGTGTGGTATTTCTCATCAAAGTGAGTGTCCTCGACACCTCACGTTCTCCTTAGGATTCCAGAATAGGGGTAGAGGGAAGTAGCAAAACAGGGTTCCTGTATGTCAAGAAAGATTCATGTGTCGTCCATGACCGTGGACACGGCTATTCGAATAGTTTTACACTCTGCAGAGGTGGTACACTTTCACCACACGTCACAAACTCGCTAATTGCAACCAGCCGTCGCTAGCATAGCAATAGAGAATTCGTGACAAGGTCTTTTAGCTAGATCCCCCAAAGATGTGACATGCCCACCGGGTATGGCGCCGGAACTGAGAGTACGTCCCCAAACCGGTCCCCCCATCTGTGCCGAAGGTTCTCCCGTAGGCAGACACCCCATCTGCGGTACGGCGACATCGACACCAAAGGCTGACTAACTTACTTGACCCAGCCAGAGCCCATTAGCATGTGGTTGTACGGTGGTCACAATCTTCAAATCCGAGACTTATTAGGCCCTTATGCGGCACGGACGACGGATTGCCCCCTTCAGCTTGTGAAGGGCAGCCAATCGCTCCTTCATCAGTTGATCCAGCAGTCGCCCGCGCCAATGTTTAGATGGTAAGTTTCACCCAGAGTAGAAGGTAGAGTAGAGGAAGCAACAACGGCTCATCAGCCAAGCTCAACGAGCTCATCATGTCCAGAAATATGTTTGTGACCCAAAGGTCAACCAATTCCTCCAAAGAGGCAAGATAAAGATATCCTACTGGATATTAAGCATGGCTAAGCATTTCTACTCTACAGGATTACTATATAATTTCTACTCAGGGTATCAAGTATATAAGGCGACAAGCGGATCAGGCTGGTGTGTCAATCGACACGCCAGTAAATTGAAAATAGCATGCATAATTTTAAAACAATAAATAATGCCCCTTTTAAAAACATAGGATAAAAACATGAGAGGGGGGGGGGGGGGGGCATGCCTTCGTTGTTGAACTCCTGCTCTTCACCTCCTTGGTCGTGATCGTAATCCTCGCCACTCCCTAATCGTCGTATCAAAGCAATTGCAAACCAAATAAATAAAAGCAATACGATGAAATAAGCTCGAATAAAGAGGTGTCGAATAAACCCAAAGAAGGCTAGCAAGGTTCCGATGGTTCAAGGTGTGTCGGTTCGTCTACCGTTTCCAACTAACAGTATTATATTTTAAAAAAAATAGTATTTATATAATATAGCCACTATAGGTGGTACTGTATAAGTATGCAATGCACAAACATTCTAACAGAAAGCCTACAACTTCTCATGCGACCACAAAGTACTGAAACAACTATCCTATGCTCACATCATATAAACAACCAACAAGAAGAGAGCATGGTCACTACGAAACAGAATTAAGCAAGGATTAAACATGGAAACACTACTGTAGGCTAAGCATGTCTAGCTAACACCAATTATACTTGGAAGGAAGACACGAAATGAAACTAGCTTAACAACAAGAGATCAATCTACTAGATAACGAAACAACAGAACTAACATAGTTACAGAAGAAGCTAAGCCGTACCACTAATCAGCAGCAACACTAATGAGAACAGTGGCAACATTACCTAATTCTACTCAATGAATCTATAACTGAACATGCGACGGTAAACAAATAAACCTGTTACTACTGAACTAAGCAAACCTACGGAATAACATACATGCAAACACTAAACTGGGCATATACAAATATCAGAAATGAAACTACCTACGTCCAAACAATGTGTCAAATTCAATTAGGATTGAATTTGGGTCGAATGCATACATGTTTTCAAATTAATTTTGTAAACTAACATAGGTATATGAGAACAAATACTACGGCTGGATTGCTAAGATCATTAGGAACGTTTTCTATGTAGGGATCATGAAGATCCAAGGGATGGAAGATACGCTGCCATAGTGCCATGCCAATGCCATCGGGTGGCATCGGAGCTACGGCCACGCGGTCAACTAGAACTCTATAGCCGGAAATCATGTCTACTGGATAGGCGTCTATGGAACTAACGATTGTGTGCAAGGAAAGACGTTTGTGCTCACCGAGCTGGATGTAGTTGTCCTAGGAGGTCGATGTAGTGAAGAGATGGGAGTTGCAGATTGCGTCGGATATGATGACGAGCTTGAGCTTCTAGTCTTCAGAATCAACCCTTTTCCTCCACGCGGTACTCCTTGCGCAGCAGATCGCCCTCCAGTAGTTGCAGCTGCCGGGAACGCGAACAGCGTTCGTCGGTTCACCGGGCGGAATCAGATGGAAGTGGGAGCCTATGGCTCAGGCGGTGGACTGAGATGGAAGAGGAGTCGATGCCATCGCTCTGAGCCTTTACATATGGAAGATTAGAGCGGTTGAATGGCAATTCATTGCCGATTAAGAGGCAGTAGCGGCAGTTTCGGACGGGAATTGATCTTTCCTTTACTGCTCGCGTATGTCCGTTGAGAGTGCAGAGACGAAGACGATGCGTTCCTGGCGTGTTGAGCTGGGACTGCGTCCCGTGCGGGCGTGCTAGTCCAGCCCCGAGCGAGTGCTCGCTCGGCCTGTTGTAGCTGGGCTAAAACACTTTGGGTCGGTGCTGATTGCTTCGATCGCTGACAGAGAAAAGAATGAGAAGAAAAGAGAGAGAACGACAGAGTGTAGCATGTCCAGGTCAAGGGAAGGAATAGAAAAGAGATTAAGAAAGGATCGATCAGCTCACGTACTAGGTTTGCAGGAGCTAGGTAAAAGGATGTACGTGCATGTGCATGTGCCATGCATGGCTACAGCCAACGCATGCACGTGTGTGTTGATAGGCCAAAGCCCAAAAGCAAAATTCAGATAAACCAATAAGGAGGAAAATGGCAAATCGAATTGAAACACAATAAAAATCAATATCTTGTATTTTCCAATTTCAATTCAAACCACGCTGGAATAATATTATCGTCTACGAATAACATATTTACCTTATTATCAAGTCGTAACATCCTTTGCTTTTAGAAAAAAAAAAAATTAAACCCGTAAAAATCAGGATGTTACAGCTCTACCCCCCTTAAAAGGAATCTCGACCCCGAGATTCGGCCTAAGAGAACAGATTGGGAAACTCCTCCCGAAGAGCATCTTCTCGTTCCCATGTTGATTCTTCCTCTGTGTGGTTACTCCACTGAACCTTACAAAACTTGATCACGTTCCTTCTAGTTGTCCTGATCTTCTCATCAAGAATTTTAACAGGATATTCCTCATAAGTCAAGTCATCTTGAACCTCAATGACATCCAAAGAAGTTTTCCGAGCCTCTTCCTCTGGCTTATCAAAACATTTCTTCAGCTGAGACACGTGGAACACGTTATGCACCTTTGACAGCTTCTCAGGTAGTGCCAACTCATAAGCAACTTCCCCCCGTCGAGCTGTGATTGCGAACGGGCCTATATAACGGGGTGCCAACTTGCCCCTGATTCCAAAGCGTCGCATTCCGCGAAGTGGGGATACCTTCAAGTACACATCATCACCAATCTTGAAAGATAATTCATGACGACGTCTATCGGCATAGACTTTCTGTCTAGATTGGGCAGCTCGCAACCTCTCCTGAATCATCTTCACTTGCTTATCAGCTTCCTCTAGTGTGTCGGGCCCAAAGACTTGGTTTTCTCCGACCTCATGCCAATTAAGCGGTGTACGACACTTACGCCCATACAAAGCTTCAAAGGGAGCCATTTGTAAACTCGCCTGAAAGCTATTGTTGTACGAGAACTCTGCATATGGCAAACTCTTGTCCCAAGTGCGCTTGCAAGTCAACGCGCATGCCCGAAGCATGTCTTCCAAGATCTGGTTCACCCTCTCCGTCTGTCCATCCGTCTGTGGGTGGTAAGCGGTGCTAAAATTTAACTGTGTGCCAAGGACTTCATGTATCTTCTTCCAGAATCTTGAGGTGAATTGGGTACCTCGATCGGACACAATCTTTTTAGGAACTCCATGTAGGCAAACAATTCTGGCCATGTATAGCTCGGCTAATTTCTCCCCATTATAAGAAGTCTTCACGGGAATAAAGTGGGCTGACTTGGTCAATCGATCCACGATGACCCAAATAGAATCAAATCCTGCTGATGTCCTCGGGAGTCCTGTGATAAAATCCATCCCGATTTCTTCCCATTTCCACTCAGGAACCTTGAGTGGTTGAAGCAGTCCCGCAGGCTTCTGATGCTCAGCCTTGACCCTTCGGCATATGTCACATCTTGATACAAACTCTGCAATTTCCCGCTTCATGCTAGACCACCAAAAACTAGCTCGAAGATCATGATACATCTTCGTACTTCCCGGATGAATGGAGTAAGCTGATTCGTGCGCCTCCTTCATGATTGAGTCCTTAAGTTCTTTTTGGTCTGGCACCAATAAACGGTCTCGGAATAAAATGTTCCCATTTTCATCCTCCCTGTAATCAGGTGCCTCTCCTGTCTTGATCTTCTCTCGGATCTCTTTGATTTTGTCATCACTCTTCTGGGCTTCTCTAACTTGATCTTCTAGAGTAAACTTGACTTCTAACACATCTTCATTCTCAGCGAGGCTCACATTCAGATTTAATTTCCTAAATTCCTCATACAGTTCTGGTTGCCCTTCCTGAATCATTATGTTATTGCAATAAACTTTTCTGCTCAGCGCATCAGCTACGACATTGGCCTTACCAGGATGGTAATTTACACCAATATTGTAGTCCTTGATCAACTCAAGCCATCTCCTTTGCCTGAGGTTTAAGTCTGGTTGTGTGAAAATATATTTCAAGCTCTTATGATCTGTGTATATCTCACAACGGTTGCCAATAAGGTAGTGTCTCCAAATCTTCAAAGCATGTACTACAGCAGCCAACTCTAGGTCGTGTGTTGGATAGTTCACCTCATGGGAACGTAATTGTCTTGATGCATAAGCCACCACCTTGCTTTGCTGCATGAGTACGCAGCCCAATCCTTGCTTAGAAGCATCACAATAAACCTCAAAATCCTTCCGAATATCCGGCAAAATCAAAACTGGAGCAGACGTCAATCTCCTCTTGAGCTCTTGAAAACTGGTTTCACACGCTGGTGTCCATTCAAACTTGTTCTCTTTCTTGAGCAATTGTGTCATCGGTCTTGCGATTCTGGAAAAATCTTCTATGAAGCGACGGTAGTACCCCGCAAGTCCAAGGAAACTGCGTATCTCTGACACATTCTTCGGTTGTTTCCAACTAAGTACTGACTCCACTTTAGCTGGATCCACTGCCACTCCTTCAGCTGAGATGACATGGCCAAGAAAATCTACTTGTTTCAGCCAAAACTCACACTTACTGAACTTGGCATAGAGCTGATGTTCTCTAAGCCTCTCTAGAACAATTCGAAGGTGTTTCTCATGTTCTTCCTCATTACGAGAGTAAATTAACACATCATCAATGAACACGACTACGAATTTGTCCAGGCAATCCATAAACACCTTGTTCATGAGGTTCATGAAGTAAGCTGGGGCGTTCGTGAGTCCGAATGACATCACAAGAAATTCATACAAACCATACCGAGTGACAAATGCTGTCTTCGGTATATCTTCTGGTCGGATCTTTAGCTGATGATATCCTGACCTGAGATCTATCTTTGAGAAGACAGAAGCTCCCTTCAACTGATCAAATAAGTCGTCAATCCTTGGTAAAGGATATTTGTTTTTGATGGTTACTTCATTCAGGGCACGGTAATCCACACACATGCGCATGGTACCATCCTTCTTCTTCACAAACAACACCGGTGCTCCCCAAGGCGAGGTGCTCGGTCTAATGTATCCCTTCTCTAAGAGCTCTTCGATTTGTTTCTTCATCTCAGCTAGCTCATTTGCGGGCATTCTATATGGTCTCTTGGCTATCGGAGCTGTGCCTGGTGTCAACTCAATGGCAAACTCTATCTCACGGTCTGGTGGTAGACCTGGTAACTCTTCTGGAAACACGTCCGCGTATTCCCTAACCACCCGAACATCTAACATATCGGTCTCCTTCAGGCTGTTCAGCAGGCTATCCACTGCAGTTTGTGGTGCTAACTCGGGCTTGTAGTCTACTACAGTTCCTTCATCACTGGTTAATGATACAGCTCTAAGGCCACAATCGATCATAGCTTTGTGTTTACCCAACCAGTTCATGCCCAGAATGACGTCCAACCCTTTGGAGTCTATCACGATGAGGTTTGCTAGGAACTCTACCCCTGCGATCGTTATGATCACTCTAGGGCATCTCAAACCCGTCCTAAGAATTCCCCCGGGTGATTGTATTGCCATTGCCCGACTCATACCCTCAGTTTTCAAATGATGTTTTTCGGCAAATTGCTTGGAAACAAACGAATGAGAAGCTCCAGAATCAAAAAGTACTGAACCGTAACATGAGTTGATTGGAAACATACCAAGAACAACATCTGGTGCTTCCTGAGCTTGCTCTGCCGTGATGTGGTTGACTCGACCATGTCCTGGCTGACCTGATGCCTGAGGCGTGCCTGACGGGGTAGCAAGTATGGCACGTCCACGTCCTGCTGCCGGTGTCTTAGCTGTGGACCCCAAGTTAAACTTCACTGGCGTTGGCCCTGTGTTCTTCCTGCTCGGACATGCAGCAGATAAATGGCCTTCTTCACCACAATTGTAACATGCCCTCCCAGCAGTATTGGCATGATTTCCTCCAACTTCAGCTCTTGGAGTACGGTATGCATTGGGCTGATAGTTAGTGTTTGGCCTTGACGGTTTAGCAGTTGCTCCACGATAAGCAGGGTTGACATTAACCTTCTGGCGCGAGCTCCCCGCACCAGGATGACCCTGTGGTGCTTTACGCTTGCGGAGCTCCTCAAGCTCCCTCCTTGAGTTCTCCTGAAGGATAGCCTTATTGACAAGGCTCTGAAAAGTGGGGAAGTCATGTGAGACCAATCTATCCTTCAGACCTGGATTCAGCCCTCTCAGAAACTTAGCAGTCTTGTCCGCCTCAGTGGGAATATCAGCTTTCCCATAGCGGGATAGCTGGGTGAAACGGTCCCAATATTCAGAAACTGACATCTTTCCTTGAGTGAGAGCTCGGAATTCATCTCTCTTCAGCTCCATGAGACCATGAGGAATGTGTGCCGTGCGGAAAGCTTCTGAAAACTCAGCCCAGTTAATGCCCTCGGCATCATCGTGCGCTTCACAATAGTTCTCCCACCAATCTCCGGCCACACCGGTGAGTTGGTGCGCTGCAAACTTCACACGATCTTGTGCATTCACGTTAACCAAATTGAGCTTCCTGCGGATGTCCTTCAGCCAGTCATCTGCTTCTATAGGATCAGGTGATCCTGCAAAGGTAGGTGGCTTCGTCCTCATAAATTCTGCCAACTTAGATGGTGGTGGAGGTTGGTTTTGATTCTGATTCTGGTTTTGGTTCTGATTAGCTATGTTGGCAGCAAGCTGTTGCAGTATCTGCGTCTGCATAAACATCATTTGCGCCATGTCAGGTGGCGGCGGTGGTGGTGGCATGTCCTGATTCTCATTGTCAGTGTCAGTGTCCGTGTCATGAACTTCGCCTTCAACAAAGTCTTCTTCAAACGCTGGTCCACGACCACCACGTCCACCACGGCCACCACGTCCGCCACGTCCGCGTCCTCCGCGACCACGACCTCTGTTTCCGTTCATCCTGTTGTCGCTTCAAAGTTAGAATAGACGAGAGGGAAAAAAAAATCTAATCCCCAAAAACCCAACATGTAGTGCCAGCAAAATCAATCATAAAAATCCAGGGGAAAATATTCATCAAAAGTCACACACACGAAGGTTCCAGGAAAATAGTAGCTATACCACATGTATGGATCGGTATAGTCTACTACTAGACAAACAATATAGGAAAATAACTAACGGTTCCTCACTTATTTTATTAAACTAGGTGGACTCTCTCATGGTTCACTACAGGATAACTACTCGTCCAGAAATCCGAACTGCTCTGGTCCTGGGTAGGGATGTGCAGGTGCTGGAACGAAGTGAAGCTCGGAGGAAGGTTCAGTTGCGTCAGCTTCTGGTGTAGCAGGGATCAACTCTTCAGGCTCGGCCTCCTCCTGAGACTGATCGGCTTGCTCCTCTTGTTCTGATGATGGTGCTGGAAGAGCGAGCAGTGGTGGCGCGATGGCACGAAGTGTAAGGCGGCGCTTCTTCACACGGTGGCACTTCTTCTTCTGAGTAACACGCAGGCGTGCATGGTACCTGGTTCTCTGTTGTGGTACAGGGGCTTCAACGTCCTGCGGCATCTCCTCCAGTGCTTCGCCTATGACTATAGTCCCTGGAGTAGTGTCGCCCATGTGCGTCGCGGCGATGGCTTGCTCCGCAGCAGCCTCAGCAGTCTCACGAGCAGCATTAACAGCAACTAAAGTGGTGTTAGCCTCCGCCAACCTCTCTTCTAGGTGCTCAACACGCTCCTGGTAGTGGTGATACAGATGACGGGCCTCCTCCAGCATAGCCGTGACCGCCACCATGCGACGCTCCAATCCAAAGTTTAGTGACGCCATGCGAACAAGTGTGGGGTCGTCCTCCTGCTGGTACCTTCTGTTTTGACGTAGCACTCCTCCATCATCTCGGTAGGCGAAATAACGGAAAGGCGTGTAGCGAAGATCATCTTGATAGATACCCGCCATCTCTTGCAGCGCCCGGTGAATAGCACGGATGGTCGCATCCTCAAAATCCTCTCCATCCGCAGTGAACCGGTGTCCTCTAGTCCCTGGGCCGCGTCCGCGACGTCTCGAATTGGGGTACACTATAAGATCAACACGAATGATTTCCTCATTCCACACTGTGTGGATAGTGTGACCAGTCGCCTCTGGGTCACGTTCATAGCCCAACCTTGTGAGCATGTCTCTGAACTGTTGTCCCAGGTTTCCAAACTCCTCGATACGGCGGGTTGAAGGTACGGCCATCTACGCACATTTGAATAAGATGAGAATAATTAGCAAGATAAAAAAAATCTTGTAAATGCAAAGTAAATATGAGAGATAAGCAACAGCAAGAAAACTATATTTTTTTTTGGTACATATTTTTTTATATTAAAATATATACTAAAGGCTTTCCATTCTATCTAAGGCCACGTGACTAGGTCGACGTCGGCTCTGATACCACTTCTGTGAGGACCGGAACTTACACATCCAGACCTCCTGTGTTATCATGTCAACCCCAAGATCAATGTTGACAACACAGCGAAATGAATATCATTGCATAACGTTCAAAAGTAAATTATTACAAAGTTTGGGTAGCAACAGCCACATAGTACAATGTCTTGTGACATTTTATTACAACCAGAAAGTTCAGCGGAAATGTAAAACGCGAAGTGACTCCATCTTAGCCACAGGCAGTCGATGTAGTCCACGAGGCCTCACTCTTCGGCGTCGTCGTAGTAGTCGTATTCTTCTCCTTCTTCGTGGTGCTCTGAATAATCAACAAAAGCAATGCGATGAGTACAAAATAATGTACTCAGCGTGCCCCCCTTATGCAAAACCTATAGTAGCTACATGTGGCTTCAAAGGAAGGATGTATGGTTCTTTTGCATAAAAGCCAATTTTATTTGCAATACCATAGTAGTTTTTATAAAAAGGATTTTAGACGAAAACAGGTTTTGTATTCAGTGTAATTTCTCATCATTGTGAGTGTCCTCGACACCTCACGTTCTCCATAGATTCCAGAATAGGGGTAGAGGGAAGTAGCAAAACAGGGTTCCTGTATGTCAAGAAAGATTCATGTGTCGTCCATGACCGTGGACACGGCTATTCGAATAGTTTTACACTCTGCAGAGGTGGTACACTTTCACCACACGTCACAAACTCGCCTAATTGCAACCAGCCGTCGCTAGCATAGCAATAGAGAATTCGTGACAAGGTCTTTTAGCTAGATCCCCCAAAGATGTGACATGCCCACCGGGTATGGCGCCGGAACTGAGAGTACGTCCCCAAACCGGTCCCCCCATCTGTGCCGAAGGTTCTCCCGTAGGCAGACACCCCATCTGCGGTACGGCGACATCGACACCAAAGGCTGACTAACTTACTTGACCCAGCCAGAGCCCATTAGCATGTGGTTGTACGGTGGTCACAATCTTCAAATCCGAGACTTATTAGGCCCTTATGCGGCACGGACGACGGATTGCCCCCTTCAGCTTGTGAAGGGCAGCCAATCGCTCCTTCATCAGTTGATCCAGCAGTCGCCCGCGCCAATGTTTAGATGGTAAGTTTCACCCAGAGTAGAAGGTAGAGTAGAGGAAGCAACAACGGCTCATCAGCCAAGCTCAACGAGCTCATCATGTCCAGAAATATGTTTGTGACCCAAAGGTCAACCAATTCCTCCAAAGAGGCAAGATAAAGATATCCTACTGGATATTAAGCATGGCTAAGCATTTCTACTCTACAGGATTACTATATAATTTCTACTCAGGGTATCAAGTATATAAGGCGACAAGCGGATCAGGCTGGTGTGTCAATCGACACGCCAGTAAATTGAAAATAGCATGCATAATTTTAAAACAATAAATAATGCCCCTTTTAAAAACATAGGATAAAAACATGAGAGGGGGGGGGGGGGGGGCATGCCTTCGTTGTTGAACTCCTGCTCTTCACCTCCTTGGTCGTGATCGTAATCCTCGCCACTCCCTAATCGTCGTATCAAAGCAATTGCAAACCAAATAAATAAAAGCAATACGATGAAATAAGCTCGAATAAAGAGGTGTCGAATAAACCCAAAGAAGGCTAGCAAGGTTCCGATGGTTCAAGGTGTGTCGGTTCGTCTACCGTTTCCAACTAACAGTATTATATTTTAAAAAAAATAGTATTTATATAATATAGCCACTATAGGTGGTACTGTATAAGTATGCAATGCACAAACATTCTAACAGAAAGCCTACAACTTCTCATGCGACCACAAAGTACTGAAACAACTATCCTATGCTCACATCATATAAACAACCAACAAGAAGAGAGCATGGTCACTACGAAACAGAATTAAGCATGGATTAAACATGGAAACACTACTGTAGGCTAAGCATGTCTAGCTAACACCAATTATACTTGGAAGGAAGACACGAAATGAAACTAGCTTAACAACAAGAGATCAATCTACTAGATAACGAAACAACAGAACTAACATAGTTACAGAAGAAGCTAAGCCGTACCACTAATCAGCAGCAACACTAATGAGAACAGTGGCAACATTACCTAATTCTACTCAATGAATCTATAACTGAACATGCGACGGTAAACAAATAAACCTGTTACTACTGAACTAAGCAAACCTACGGAATAACATACATGCAAACACTAAACTGGGCATATACAAATATCAGAAATGAAACTACCTACGTCCAAACAATGTGTCAAATTCAATTAGGATTGAATTTGGGTCGAATGCATACATGTTTTCAAATTAATTTTGTAAACTAACATAGGTATATGAGAACAAATACTACGGCTGGATTGCTAAGATCATTAGGAACGTTTTCTATGTAGGGATCATGAAGATCCAAGGGATGGAAGATACGCTGCCATAGTGCCATGCCAATGCCATCGGGTGGCATCGGAGCTACGGCCACGCGGTCAACTAGAACTCTATAGCCGGAAATCATGTCTACTGGATAGGCGTCTATGGAACTAACGATTGTGTGCAAGGAAAGACGTTTGTGCTCACCGAGCTGGATGTAGTTGTCCTAGGAGGTCGATGTAGTGAAGAGATGGGAGTTGCAGATTGCGTCGGATATGATGACGAGCTTGAGCTTCTAGTCTTCAGAATCAACCCTTTTCCTCCACGCGGTACTCCTTGCGCAGCAGATCGCCCTCCAGTAGTTGCAGCTGCCGGGAACGCGAACAGCGTTCGTCGGTTCACCGGGCGGAATCAGATGGAAGTGGGAGCCTATGGCTCAGGCGGTGGACTGAGATGGAAGAGGAGTCGATGCCATCGCTCTGAGCCTTTACATATGGAAGATTAGAGCGGTTGAATGGCAATTCATTGCCGATTAAGAGGCAGTAGCGGCAGTTTCGGACGGGAATTGATCTTTCCTTTACTGCTCGCGTATGTCCGTTGAGAGTGCAGAGACGAAGACGATGCGTTCCTGGCGTGTTGAGCTGGGACTGCGTCCCGTGCGGGCGTGCTAGTCCAGCCCCGAGCGAGTGCTCGCTCGGCCTGTTGTAGCTGGGCTAAAACACTTTGGGTCGGTGCTGATTGCTTCGATCGCTGACAGAGAAAAGAATGAGAAGAAAAGAGAGAGAACGACAGAGTGTAGCATGTCCAGGTCAAGGGAAGGAATAGAAAAGAGATTAAGAAAGGATCGATCAGCTCACGTACTAGGTTTGCAGGAGCTAGGTAAAAGGATGTACGTGCATGTGCATGTGCCATGCATGGCTACAGCCAACGCATGCACGTGTGTGTTGATAGGCCAAAGCCCAAAAGCAAAATTCAGATAAACCAATAAGGAGGAAAATGGCAAATCGAATTGAAACACAATAAAAATCAATATCTTGTATTTTCCAATTTCAATTCAAACCACGCTGGAATAATATTATCGTCTACGAATAACATATTTACCTTATTATCATGTCGTAACATCCTTTGCTTTTAGAAAAAAAAAAAAAATTAAACCCATAAAAATCAGGATGTTACATTAGAGGATTTATAAGACGTTTTAATAGGCCATTTTAGCCTATTAAAATCTCATATAATATTGAACAGAAGAGGTAACAGATTGCGGTTCAGAATAATTTGGTGGAAATAGACTTGGCACAAAAGCTATTGTTACCGTTCGTAGGCGCACAATCACTAGTACAGATCAAGTCATCGCACACGGCTGTTTTTGTCGTGGTATTGTCATGGCGGTAGACATGAGGGGTACCTCATGGAAGGGAGAGAGAGTAGGGCGCGTAAGGCAGCGGAAGTCCGGGACGGTGACACACGATCTACCCAGGTTCGAATTCCCCAGCTCAGGAGGAATTCTACTCATGCTATGAACTTTATTAATTAGGCACAATATCGTGCGAGTTACAAAATTGTCTAACTCTTTCGCTATGAGGTCTAACGAAAGAGTAATGAATGAGCTGAGCTGATGATCTTGCCCTAAAGGCTCCTCTAGTCCGACATATATTGGGTATCTGGATCTAGGGTTACAGATGTGTCCCTATCCGCTAAGGATTCAGATATTCTTGACTAAGGCAGCAAGTAATCTTCTTTCTTCTCCTCCAAGATGGTGCTACATCTTGTTACTGAGAGAAGGATAGAGCTGATGATCTTGCCCTAATGTTTTGAGTCAATCATTAGTGGCGTGGAAATGCTTGTCACATTAATCAGAGTTAGGCCACACTATTAGCTGTCGTTCGAAGACCGGAGACCGTAAGGCGAGTCATAGATAAATCAAAGTGAGAAAACCCATATAAATTGAGCACTCTCCAAGCGCTCTCGCAAGAAAGCCAGCTCGAGCAATGGCAGCACTAGCACCATCTTCCTGTATTCCCATCATCTTTCTCCTAGTACTAGCACTCTTCGCCGTGTCTCCTTCCTTGAATCTAGCCAATAGCAGTGATACGGACCTCGCTGCGCTGCTGGCTTTCAAAGCCCAGCTCGCCGACCCTCTCGGTGTCCTCGCTCACAACTGGACCGGCACCTCTTTCTGCCACTGGGTAGGCGTCTCGTGCAACCAGCGGCGGCTGCGCGTCACGGCTCTATCCTTCTCTACAACGCCTCTTGTTGGATCTTTTGTACCTCAGCTCGGTAACCTCTCTTTCCTATCCGTTCTCAACCTTACTTATACTAATCTCACAGGTAAAATCCCTCCTGAACTTGGCAGGCTTGGCCGGCTTAAGTACCTTCAGCTTAAAGGAAATTACCTGTCAAATTTGGACCAAATTCATGCTCCCATAATTTAATTTTTTTTTTACTTTGTATGTTTGAATCCTAAATTCTTGCCGGGAATTTAGGCCGGTAACCGGCCGGTATTTTCCCACGGTTACGGAAGAACCGGCCCCTCTGGGGTTTTTGTTTAAAACGTTAACCAAACCTCCTACTCCTACTACTCTCATTGAAAACATTTTTGCTCTATTATATAGCAAATCTTTCTACATGGAAAATTAATCTCTACTATATAATATGGCTAGAGGAGGTGGTGTTGGTACGTTTTTTATATTGCCAATTTTACCCCTAAAGTTTAAATAATTACCCACCACTGCCATTGATAAGTTATTTACCGCTTGGTCATACCGGTTAGGCTTCCTTCAGTTCTTTTCTCATCGACCCGCACCGCACATGCGAACGTGATACCCCACCACCGGAGCCCACTGAGTTGGCCGGAATCGGAGATGGGGACAAGAATCGGCGGCGGGGACTCACTGAGTTGGCCGAAATCGGAGAAATACGGCGGCGGCCGGCGGAGCTCCGGCGAAGAAATTCGGCAGCCTAGGGGCATGATTCGGACATAAAGGAGAGGGGAAAGAAAGAGGGGACCGAGGGCTTTCTATAACAACATACGGTGCTCTAAATGATGGATTAAAACGCCCGCAATCAAGACGGAAAGGAAACGGCCAAGCGAGCTGTTACAGGCGCGATTCACGTCCGCTGGACGTTGAAGACGACGCCGACATCATCGCTGACGTCAGCAATTTTTCTTTTTCTTTTTCTGTTTTTTTCTTATTTAATTCATATCTTTAGTTTTAAAGTCCAAATCACTTCACATTTGTTTCTAAAAATTTGTAAAAATAATATCTTACTTTTAGAATATTCAAACATACTTTTAAAACATGTTTGAAAATTGAAAAAATTCAAATAATGCATAAAGGCTTATTTGAGACCTTTATGTCATTTTATAAAATAGGGTTTTATAAATTCTTTTCGAATCCAGAAAAATAGTATGAGTAATATCATTCAATGTTATCAAGTCAATAAAATAGTTTGGTCCAATTTTTGTTTTCTTTAAATAGAGTTTGATAAATCGTTTAAATACAAATACACCTTTATTTCATAGCTTTATAAATATCCAAATAAAAATACCATAGAAGTAAATATTTAGAAATAGGTATTTTAAACTTATTTTTCAAATATAATTTTATCATAATATATTATTTTTATCATAGAACAACCTTTAATAATTTAAAACACATTATAGATATTGTTTAGGATTTAACAAAACTCTAATTTTGAATTAATGATTACTTGGAATTTGAACTATTAAACTGTTTGTAGTTGCCAATTGTCTTCTATATTTGGTTCTAATATAAATTTAATGTTTTCTTTTAATCAAAAACAAAAGTTTCAAATTTTAGTGATTTTTAAAACATTTCAAAATATTGGGATGTTACATCTGCTTAAGCCATTGGTTTTGGATGGGCAGGGCGCTGCCCAGTTCCTGAAGGAAGCGGTTGAGCTTGCCCAGAGACTGCCGGCGCGTCAGTCAGCCAGATGTGGTACCATGAAGCGATCCTGAACCCACCCAAGCTGCCACGCAGACCACACTCTGAACTTTTCTCACCGCGTGCAGTTTTGTGAACTTGTACCTATTCTTGCACTGGGATTAGGAATCTAGAAAACGAATTTAATTCTCCTACAAGGAGTGAGCGTCTAGAGGCATAGCTCGTGAGTTGATTCGTCAACAGGGAGTAAGCGTTTATATGAGGGGAAGCTGAGCCAGAGCAGGTCTTTGACCTTCAGCGGGTGGGCACCTGTTGCCACGCAAAATTGCACAGCACCACGATAACCGTCATACTTTCGTGACGACGAAACGATTGCTTTCCGAGCAAAGCAACAAAGATCCCTCACTTTCGTGGAGGAGGGACGACCGCTTTTCAACGCAAAACGGCAAAGATCACAAGCCCTAGGGTTGCTAGAGCTCGGCAGGAGAAAAAACTTGAAGAAAAAGATAGATAAAAAGTACGTATAAGGTAGATGTATTATTGGATGAATGTCGATTGGTTTCTGTCAATCGGCCACGGCCTTGACATTTATATGGCACGCTGGACTTGGCGTATGCGAATAGAACTCAGCTAAAACCGAATAGGATATGTCCTCCTAAGATTCGGCTGTTCATAGTTTGCACCAGTAGCCCGATGTTCTATTCCTATACATGTCACGTACAAATACTTTGGGCCTAGAAAGAAAGGAATAAACTATTCCGGCCACGATGCTAATCACAAGATATAATTATGATCTCATACCGTTTCATGCATCATGCAAACTCTATTTTTCTTGTTCCTTACGTGACTGCATAGTTTTCGTAAACATCCTCAGCTTGACGTACATCCGAGGCCATTTAGGACTTGTCCCAGGTAGCAGTGTTGTATCTCAAAAGATTCTGATCCCGGCTAGGACATGTCTCAAGTGCACCCAAAATTCCTGTGTCAACTCTCAAGCAATTTATCAATCAATTAGCTGAAGCAATGAATAAATTAATTTGGCCTAATACACAAACCAACTAGCCAAATTACGCTATCAACACATGCCCCCCTGTTTTTGGTACAATTGGATTTATCAAAAACACTATACCTGCACCTTAGAACGATGTCGTCGCTTCATCGACGATATCATTACTCAGGGCGATGTCAAAAAACACATCGGCCAACTTTTCTTAGGGCGATATCTCAAATATTGGCCAAATTCTGCTCAGGACGATACTTCAAATAATATATCGGCCAAAAGTTTTCCAACCAGGGCGATATTTCAAATAATATATCGTCCAAACTTATTAGGGCGATACTTGGATTAATATATCGGCCATAATTTCCTCAAACTTCGGGTCCACGGAATTCAGTAGGCAATGCGAACACCATATTCATATCCATATCAGTAGGTATTACCTCGGTATTTTCTGAATTATCATCCTCAATCGTGTCATTTGCAGGGTCATCAGTCGTATCATCTGTGGCTCTACTCTCCTCCCCCGCAATGCGTTTCACCCTCCATGCCATCTTCGGCACCATAGGTTTTTCTCGATTTAATAGTTCATCGCGCTTCTTCTCGCTATTTGTTCCTTTATTTCCAAATCTCGCAGTCGCTGTACACGTCGCTTCTGAGTGTGTGTGAGTCCCATTGGGCACCAGCGAGGTCCCGGTTTAGTCCCTGGAGCGACTGATTTAATTCTAATGCCCCCCCGAGTCTCTCGGCCTATACTGACGTATTGTCGTCCCTCGGACAAATATTCTTTTATTGGCCGAAATACTTTTCTGCCGATCAGGTACTACTCCAGCTGCAACTTTCTGGCTACCACTAGTATTTGGATTCCCATATTGATCAAATGAGCCAAAAACAATTGGAGACCAACTAGTAGATGTACGTGAGCTGCTGTTTCCCATAGATTGATCGGTATGCATGTTAGCTGGTTCAGTTTTCTTACCCGTACTGGAGCTTGCAGCATACATATTATCCGAATATCTCGCTTCTGTATTAGCATATTTCTTCTGCACCGATACACTCCTTGCATCAGATATTTTTGCTCCCGTACTATTCTCAATACCTTCAGCTGATTGGCCTTCTCCATGTTCCAGAGCATGAGAATCGTCTGAATCATCTGAACTTTTTACAAGATTAGCTTCAGCACGCCTCACCGGCACCCACATAAACTTCTGATAACCAATATGAATTATGCCATCAGCATCGTGTCTTCCTCTCGTATCTGAAGTTCCCATGACTGGCCTCTCATCACTGCCACAAATTACATTGCCATCACGTGGTCTAGCCCTCTGATTAAGCCGAGCCCTTCTCTCATGCGAGTTTGGTCTGAACATAGGCTTCGATGAAATCCACTCCGGTTGAAAGTAACATGTTGGCCCTGTAGGATAAGGCGCCCATGGATTATAAACCCACGGAGGAAACTGTGAATACATGGGAGGTGCACCGCTCCAATATGTAGGCTGCATTGCAAAATATGGTTGTTGATCATATGCATTTTTTCTCCATCGCTCCTGACCACAGGTCTAAAAGACGGAGATGTTGGATGCTTAATGCCTCCAAGCCGATTAAACACATTGTTGGCTTTGTGTGAAGTATATTTTTCCAACAACATGCTAACTGTCGGTTTTTTTCTTGGAGCTTGTCTCTTTTTTCCGCTGACTTTCCACACTCCCACTTCTGAATTTTTTGGTATAATCATCCTCGGTGCAGCATTATCATCAACAAGAACATTTTTTCCTTTCGTCGATTCGGTCTGATCCGATCGAATAAGAACTTTCTTGCTCTCAAAACTCAATCACATTGATAGGAGAAGAGTCACCGAGTTTCGTGTTAGTATTCTTTGTAAATGTCAATCGTCCGTCATTGATGGCCGATTGCACCTGTCGTCGAAACACATCACAATCATTAGTAGAGTGAGAAAATGAATTGTGCAACTTACAGTAAGCTCCTTTGCCCAATTCTCCTGGAGGTGGAATAATATGACCTTCTCTCACTCTAATTAATTTCCCTTGCAGCAGTACATCAAAAATCATATCACACTTGCTGATATCAAAAGTATACTTCATTTCCTCTTTTCTAGCAAGTGTGGGCTTCAAAACAGAACATGTAAAAGGATTTGACTTTGGCGCTTGAACCCATTCGGCTACACACATGTCAACGTCATCCTTACTAGCCGAACCACTACCATTTTCTAAAGAACTAACAGTGTGGTTCTCTTTCTCTTATTTATGTTATCACTAAACCGGCTATAGTGTTTAATTTCCTTAGCCCGATTTTCTTGCGCCAAAGCCTTTTGTAAAACTTGATTAACATCTAGAAAATCTTGCCCTTCTAATTTATCTTTAATATGAGCAAGCAAACCCGAAAAAGCAAGATCGGCTAAATCTTTTTCGGCTATGTGCAACCTAAAACATCGGCTTTTGACATCTCTAAACCTCCTAATATAATCATGAACATGCTCATTATATTTCTGCCTAACCTTAGTCAAATCTGAAAGCCGAAGTTCAGTTTTACCTTTATAAAAATAATCATGAAATTTTTGCTCTAATTGTGACCATGTCGAAATAGAATTGGGAGCAAGCGATGTAAACCAATCAAATGCAGTACCAGACAAAGACAACGGAAATAATTTAACTCTATAAACATCCGATGTGCCGGCTTCAGTACATTGTGATAAAAATTGCCCTACGTGCTCAAAAGTTGATGTACTATCCTCCCCTGTGAACTTAACAAAATTTGGAATTCTAAAACCAGGAGGATATGGCGTCGAGTCAAAATAATCAGGATATGGTTTTTGATAAGCACGTGCTCTACATTTAGGCTCTAAATCAAATTCTCTAAGTATACCGGCAAGCTGATCCTTAAAACTTACATGTGGCTGTAGAGAACTTGTTTGCGAAACAGTTGGTATGCTAGCACGCGGTGGAACTTCCGGCATAGAAATCTGAGCATGAGATGTTTGCAACGGAAACCACTAAAATAGGAATCGTGTACCGGCCTGCAGGAAACCCCGGTACCAACAGGCGGCAATGATGTTGTATTGTATGCTACCGACTGATAACTAGCTTGCTGCAAATTAGAATTAAAGGCTCCACTTCGGTTAATGCTGTGATAATTTTGTGGCACCGAAGTTGAGATAATAGGAGCAGCTACGCTAGACATATAATTATTAGTCGGACTGCTTACATAATTCCAGCCAGCTTGATTGTTATCTAAAGGGACCTGAGGCTGGGCACCATGAGGCGATGCATCGGTTACATGTGTATAGGTAGGAACATTATTAAATTTGCTACTAGCCGGATGCGTCGGCCTTTTCTCAGAATATTCATCGTTGCTTTGGAGCACTACGGAACCAGCATGACCAGATAGGCTAGTTTCTAGCTGCTCCTTAAATTCATCAAATGTATTATCTAAAACTTGAGTAATTGTCCGTGTTATATTTCTCACATCAGAATCATATTTTCTAGCTACGGACAAATCAACTAGATGAGTAATTTCTTTGGTTGGCCTTTTTACCTCAGCGCCGAGTGGATCAGAAGGAGTCGGCGCAGCTACCTTCTTGACGACGCCGTTTCTTGTCTTCCGGTATCCAGCCAACATCAGTTTCATCTTTTCAGCTTGCTCTTTCTCAATCTCCCATTCAAGTTCGCGCCGATCATCTTCCGACAGATCGTCGAGTGTAACGGCGATGGTGTTGTCCGGGTCAACGTTGCTCCCGGTGTTGAGGTTGGTGTTCATAGTGTGTATGTCCTTGTTCTTCATCCCCAGCGGAGTCGCCAATTGTGTTGCCACGCAAAATTGCACAGCACCACGAGCCAACATCAGTTTCATCTTTTCAGCTTGCTCTTTCTCAATCTCCCATTCAAGTTCGCGCCGATCATCTTCCGACAGATCGTCGAGTGTAACGGCGATGGTGTTGTCCGGGTCAACGTTGCTCCCGGTGTTGAGGTTGGTGTTCATAGTGTGTATGTCCTTGTTCTTCATCCCCAGCGGAGTCGCCAATTGTGTTGCCACGCAAAATTGCACAGCACCACAAGATCACCGAGCCCTAGGGTTGCTAGAGCTCGGCAGGAGAAAAAACATGAAGAAAAAGATAGATAAAAAGTACGTATAAGGTAGATGTATTATTGGATGAACTAGTGGTTTTTGGCGCGGCGCACGCCGCGGCCTTGATGCCAAACTTTGACGATGGTTTCGATTTTAAAAAAGATGTTCAGATTTAAATTGTCTGGAATGAAGACAAAATGTTGTATTTTGCCATATCGAGTATTCTTAGATATTTGTAGAATTGGGATGTTTGGATATTTCAAATATGGCATAAAATTTGGGTTTACTTCATAATTAGCGGGAATGCAATCTGTGAGATATATTTTAGAGTGTTTGTAATTTTCAGCAGTTTGAAATGTTTGGATATATTATATTTTTTTATCGTCTATTTCAAATGTGGTAGCCTTTTTTGCAGGGAAAAACTTTGACATAATTAGGGTTTGCTATTTTTTTTGTGTGAGTGGCTTCATATTTTATGTTTTGTAGTACTGGTAATATGTTTGTAGATGTTATTTGAGGTTGGAAGAAAATGATCGAATCCATGTATTAAATGACATGAAGTGTCAAATGGTTTTGTATGTATTGTTTAAGGTTTTGAATAAAATCTGGGTTTACTTCATAATTAGCGGGAATGCAATCTGTGAGATATATTTTAGAGTGTTTGTAATTTTCTAGCAGTTTGAAATGTTTGGATATATTACATTTTTTTATCGTCTATTTCAAATGTGGTAGCCTTTTTTGCAGGGAAAAAACTTTGACATAATTAGGGTTTGCTATTTTTTTTGTGAGTGGCTTCATATTTATGTTTTGTAGTACTGGTAATATGTTTGTAGATGTTATTTGAGTTTGGAAGAAAATGATCGAATCCATGTATTAAATGACATGAAGTGTCAAATGGTTTTGTATGTATTGTTTAAGGTTTTGAAGAGTTGTATTTATTTTTAGAAGGCACCATAATATTTGAAGTAGCTGTTAGTTTGTTCTTTTTTTTTTTTGAAGCTAAAATAATTTGGAAAAGGTCGCAAGCATGTGGGAATTGGTTGTTCCATGTGCGATGTAAAATTTGTATAACTTGTAATAATTTTGAGAAGGTCACAAAGTTGTAGAAATGGTAGCAGCTAGAGAATTGTTTTTTTTTGCATGTTGCTATATTTTTGAATCTGTGAAATGTTTTTTAATTTCGTAAGCAATTTCAAATGTTCAAATGAATTTCGCATGGCGTCACGTCACGGTCTAGTGAATTAGTATGTTCGTAGTTTGATATAATTAAATAGCGTTTTTTAAGATTTTTCGATGCAGTTTGCGAAACTTAGGTATGTTCGTCCAAATGTTGGCTAAATTGGAAAGTTCGAACATGCTTTTCTTTTCTCATGAGCAGGTAGTTTTTTTTTGTCGAGTTTTTTTTTTTTTAAATATCTTGTACAATATTCGAGCGTCAACTGAAATTAGGAAAAGTGCACCTGGGTTGTATGTATATTTTGAGAAAATTTGAATATTCAATTCTTTTTTGTAGCATAAGTAGTTTGCATGTATGTTTATGTCTGTTTTGATATATTGCCTGCATTTTTGCAGCGAATATATTTAAGGACAGTATTTTTTCGATGTTTTCTTTTGTTCCTTTTTATGTTCAATGGGCGTACATTTGTTATGTTTGTGCATTTTGTTATATGTTCGGCCGTATATTTAAATATCCAGTACTTTCAAATTTTCAAATATTGACCAATTGAAAAATGTTCCAACATTTGGTGCTTCCTGCAAAAAGTTTTTTTTTGTTGGAAGGACGATATATTTTAGAGCATCTGCAATTTTCAAGCAAATTGAAATGCTCAAAATTTGCTAATTTTAAATATAAGTCTACAATTAGTGGAAATGCACATATTTTCATCTGGATTTGGCAGGTAGAGACTTTTTTACTACAACTTTATGTAATTGGAGCAAGTGTATATACAATTTTGAAATGGCTATTTTGTTTTCCATTTTTTTTGTTGAATTTGGTTTGAATTGTTTTCGAGTTGTATTTAAAATTTGCGTTGTTTTTTTTTTTTGCCAGATCAAACTATTCAAAATAAATGTATTCTGCCATAAATAAGTAGAATGTTTTTTTTTCCTTTTTTTGTATATTTTTTCTTTTTTTTCTGCTGGGTAGATCTAAAGCAACTGATTTTCCAGATTCAAACATGTGTCTGCAAAAAAAAAAAAAAAAAATGCTGACATGTGGGGTCAGAGATGACGTCATGCTGACGTCAGCTGGCACCGACGGCCAGCGCGGACAGGGCGGAGCACGGCGGCGCCGGCGACGCATCTGCGCGTTCCGGGACGCGCGCATGTACGCGACGGGTGCGCGTCGACGCGGCGCACCCGGACGTGGCGGCGCCGCCGCTTCTTGGACGCCGGAGCGCCGCCGGCGGCGAGAAAACGCGACGGACGGCTGCGAGCGCGGCCGCGCCGATTCCGGCGAGGGCGCGACGGCTCGGCACGCGCGCTTGGGCGAGGAGGGAGAGTAGAGGACGGCGCAGCCGCCCGTCGCCTCGGATGCGGGCGGGGAGGCCTGCTATGGCGGCGCGAAGCGTCGGCGGCGACGGCGGTTCCGGCGGCGCGCGGGAGAGAGGATGGAGGAGGGGGATGAAGTGGCATTTTTGCATGGAAGCCCCTGGATTTCCTGAATTTTACGGGTAGGTCCATCCGCTGAAGGAAACGTGGACCGGGGCGCTATTTTTCGCCGCGAGGGGTCTTTTCGCAAATGCTGCGTGGGGGTCGTGTGGGCCGTCCGATCGCCGACCGGTGGCTGGGATCGACGCACTGTAGTACTGTAGCAATGAACAGTAATTACTGTTGCTCGCAACAGTAGAAGGTGCGCGGAGAGCGCGCGATCTGGGACAACTTTTATATAGTTAGTAATGTCGATTGGTTTCTGTCAATCGGCCACGGCCTTGACATTTATATGGCACGATGGACTTGGCGTATGCGAATAGAACTCAGCTAAAACCGAATAGGATATGTCCTCCTATGATTCGGCTGTTCATAGTTTGCACCAGTAGCCCGATGTTCTATTCCTATACATGTCACGTACAAATACTTTGGGCCTAGAAAGGAAGGAATAAACTATTCCGGCCACGATGCTAATCACAAGATATAATTATGATTTATACCGTTTCATGCATCATGCAAACTCTATTTTTCTTGTTCCTTACGTGACTGCATAGCTTTCGTAAACATCCTCAGCTTGACGTACATCCGAGGCCATTTAGGACTTGTCCCAGGTAGCAGTGTTGCATCTCAAAAGATTCTGATCCCGGCTAGGACATGTCTCAGGTGCACCAAAATTCCTGTGTCAACTCTCAAGCAATTTATCAATCAATTAGCCGAAGCAATGAATAAATTAATTTGGCCTAATACACAAACCAACTAGCCAAATTACGCTATCAACAGCACCTCGACCTACAGACTACAGTTTGTGTACATCGACCTATGCAAGCTTGGAAACCTTTGTTATTTTTACACTGATCACATAAATATTATGTATGTTGTTGGATGCCATAATGTAGTACATACTTCTATCAACAAATTTACAAATGTCCAAAACAATATGGTATTGTTGGATCTGATTTTTAAAAATCATTTTTGGATCCGAAATTGATTGGTTAGTATTAAACACAATGTCTTCTTCGTTGTGTGTATGACCAATAACATTTGTATAAGTGAGGCCAGTTTCCTTCCACCCGATATGTGTGAAGGACAGAAGATGACCTTTCGGTGACTGTTTGACTAATTACATTTGTATAAGTGAGGGCAGTTTAATTCCACCCGACATGTGTGAAGAACATAAGACGACGTGATATAGTTCCATCCATTGCCACTAGTAGAAAAAGGACTTTTGGTCCGGAGTACTGTTTTGCCATTAGCCCCGGTTCAGGCAAAAACCGGGACCAGTGCCTGGCACTGGTCCCGGTTCGAGCTGCCAGGGCCCCGTGGGGCAATGGTCCCGGTTCGGTTGGGGGCATTGGTCCCGGTTCATGCCAAGAACCAGGACCAAAGCTCCAGAGCCGGACCACGTGGCATGCCGCGGAGCTTTGGTCCCGGTTCGTGCCAAGAACCGGGACCAATACCCCTCCCCTGCCTATATATTGTTGCCCCCACCCCCCTCTCTCCTCTGTTTTTTTTTCCTGGATTGGTGGGAAGTGGGGGTGCTAGTTTTTTTTCTCTTTGCCACGCACAAGATGTGTTCGATGAAATGCCCGACCCGCACCGAGGTTAGCAACTTTATCCTTTTCGTCTGTAATTGATACAGAAATATTGCACGTGTCGATGTACGGTGGTCATTTCACTATTCAAGATGTTATTGTAATGGTATTTGATAAACTTAATTATATATATGATGCAGATGGATGCACGGATGCGATGGATGTACGGCGAACGACGCAGTTCCGAGTTTATTGCAGGCCTGCATAAATTTCTCGATGTGGCTGAGGCAAACAAAGTGAATAATTTTATGCCTTGTCCATGTGAGAAGTGTCGGAACGTCAGGGAGTACTCTGACCCGAGAACCATTCAAGACCACGTGATTCGGAAAGGTTTCATGCCCAGCTATAATTGTTGGACCAAGCACGGAGAAAGAGGGGTTACGATGGAAGACAATGAAGAAGAGGAGGATGATGACAACTATCCTATGTTCCCTGAGGAATGCGGTGATACTGTTATGGAAGACGTTGAAGAAGAAAGAGGTGAACATCGGGCATCAGATGAGCCCGCTGATGGTCTTGGTGGGGTCATTTCTGATGCAAAGCGAGAATGCGATACAGAAAAGGAGAAGCTAAAGTTGGAGGCCATGCTTGAGGATCACAAAAAGTTGCTGTACCCAAACTGCGAAGATGGCAGCACAAAGCTCGGTACCACACTGGAACTGCTGAAATGGAAGGCAGAGACTGGTTGTTCTGACAAGGGATTTGAGAAGTTACTGAAAATAATGAAGCCGAAGCTTCCAAAGGATAACGAATTGCCCGAGACTACATACGAAGCAAAGAAGGCTATCTGCCCTCTAGGATTAGATGTGCAGAAGATACATGCATGCATTAATGACTGCATCCTGTACCGCGGTGAGTACGAGAACATGGATAAATGCCCGGTATGCAATGCACTGCGGTACAAGATAAGACAAGATGACCCTGGTGATGTTGAGGGCGATGACGAGCCCCCCCGGAAGAGGGTTCCTGCTAAGGTGATGTGGTATGCTCCTATAATACCACGGTTGAAACGTCTGTTCAGAAACAAAGAGCATGCCAGGTTGTTGCGATGGCACAAAGAAGAGCGTAAGAAAGACGGGAAGTTGAGACACCCCGCCGATGGGTCCCAGTGGAGAAAAATCGACAGAGAGTTCCCGACATTTTCAGATGACGCAAGGAACTTAAGATTTGGTCTAAGTACAGATGGCTTTAATCCTTTTGGGGAGCAGAGCTCCAGTCATAGCACTTGGCCCGTGACTCTATGTATCTACAACCTTCCTCCTTGGTTGTGCATGAAGCGGAAGTTCATTATGATGCCAGTGCTCATCCAAGGCCCGAAGCAACCCGGCAACGACATTGATGTGTACCTACGGCCATTAGTTGATGAACTTTTGCAGTTGTGGTCCGAACCAGGTGTACGTGTGTGGGATGAGCACAAACAACAGGAATTTGACCTACGAGCGTTGCTGTTCGTAACCATCAATGATTGGCCTGCTCTTAGTAACATTTCAGGACAGTCAAACAAGGGATACAATGCATGCACGCACTGTTTAGATAAGACTGAAAGTATACATTTGGGAAACAAGAATGTGTACCTGGGGCATCGTCGATTTCTTCCGAACGGTCATGCCGTAAGAAAGCCCGGCAAGCATTTCAACGGTGAGGCAGATCGCCGGAAGAAGCCTAACCTCCCTGATGGTGATGTTATATATGACATGGTCAAGGATTTAGAAGTAATCTTTGGAAAGGGTCCTGGCAGTCTATCTGTTCCGAATGACGCTGACAACCACGTACCCATATGGAAGAAGTGCTCTATATTCTGGGAGCTACCCTATTGGAAAGTCCTAGAGGTCCGGTCTTCAATCGACGTGATGCACGTGACGAAGAATCTTTGCGTGAACCTGCTAGGCTTCCTGGGCGTGTATGGGAAGACAAAAGATACACCGGAAGCACGGGCAGACCAGCAACGTATGAAAGACCCATACAACAAGCAGACGGATAAAGGGCGTAAATACTTAAGCAGATACGCTCTTACCAAAGCAGAGAAGGAAATCTTTTTTGAATGCCTGAGCAGTATCAAGGTCCCGGCTGGCTTCTCGTCAAATATAAAGGGAATAATAAATATGGCAAAGAAAAAATTCCAGAACCTGAAGTCTCATGATTGCCACGTGATTATGACGCAGTTGCTTCCGGTTGCATTGAGGGGGCTTCTACCGGAAAATGTTCGAGTACCCATTGTGAAGCTATGTGCATTCCTCAATGCAATATCTCAGAAGGTCATCGATCCAGTAACTCTACCAAGTTTACAGAAGGCTGTGGTCCAATGTCTTGTCAGCTTCGAGTTGGTGTTCCCCCCATCATTCTTCAATATTATGACGCATCTCCTGGTTCACCTACGCGACGAGATTGCCATTCTCGGTCCTGTATTTCTACACAATATGTTCCCCTTCGAGAGGTTCATGGGAGTCTTGAAGAAATATGTTCATAACCGTGCTAGGCCAGAAGGAAGCATCTCAAGGGGCTATGGAACAGAAGAGGTCATTGAGTTCTGTGTTGACTTTATTCCTGACCTTAAGCCGATTGGTGTTCCTGAATCGCGGCATGAGGGGAGACTGAGTGGAAAAGGCACGCTAGGAAAGAAAGCACTGATATGTAGGGACGGGCATTCTTTAACTCAAGCACACTACACAGTTCTACAAAGTTCCACCTTCGTGGCTCCGTATATCGAGGAACACAAGAATTATGTACGCTCCAAGAACCCGGGGAAGGATGACTCCTGGATTAAAGAAAAACACATGGAGACCTTCGGCAGTTGGTTGCGATTACAGCTCATGAATGACACCACTGTCGGAGATCAGCTCTACTTGTTGGCCGCGTCACCATCTTCGACTGTATTGAATTTCCAAGGGTACGAGATAAATGGGAATACATTTTACACGATCGCCCAAGATAAAAAGAGCACCAACCAGAACAGTGGTGTCCGCTTTGATGCAACAAACGACGATGGGCAAAAGGACACATACTATGGTCGCATAGAGGAGATATGGGAACTTGACTATGGACCTACTTTTAAGGTCCCTTTGTTTCGGTGCAGTTGGGTCAACATGAATGGAGAAGGGATAAAGGTAGACCAGCTGTACGGGATGACAACAGTGGATCTCAAGAATCTTGGTTGTTACAAGAACGAACCATTCGTCCTAGCCAATGATGTGGCTCAGGTTTTCTATGTGAAGGACATGTCCTCCAGACCGAAAAAAAGAAAAAACAAGCAAACGAATACATCAGACGATGAGCCAAAGCGTCACGTAGTTCTTTCAGGGAAAAGAAACATCGTGGGAGTCGAGGACAAGACAGACATGTCAGCAGATTATGATAAGTTTGATGAAATTCCGCCCTTCACAGTGAGAACTGACCCAAGCATCCCGTTAAATAATGAAGATGCTCCATGGTTACGGCTGAAGCGATCATAGGCCAGGGACATACGCGAAGAAGGGTTCATGGCTTTTATGTAAATCAATGTAATGTATTAAACCTTTATGTGATGTGTAGTAATGTATTAAACCTTTATGTGGTGAAACACGCGTGGTAGGTGGTTGTCGGCTCCCACACCTCCCGTGGGAACCTCTCAAACCTCAGCTTCGACCGTCCAAACACAGTTCCCCCTGCATACAGCCCGACGGTGGCTCGTGAGTTTGAGCGCCACTTCGATCCAAGCAGCGGTAAGACGTCTCTGATGATCTACAACCGTCCGGCAAGACGTCTCTGATGATCTGCAACCGTTTGGAACGGTCGCAGGTCATCAGAGACGTCTTGCCACTGGTTGCCCAAAGATGCCTCTCCGAGTGACGCTGGAATGTTTTGTGTTTGAGCACCACTTCGATCCAAGCAGCGGCAAGACGTCTCTGATGATCTACAACCGTCCGGCAACACATCTCTGATGATCTGCAACCGTTTGGAACGGTCGCAGGTCATCAGAGACGTCTTGCCGCTGGTTGCCCAAAGATGCCTCTCCGAGTGACGCTGGAATGTTTTGTGTGAGTGAGTAACTTGTCTGAGGAGGGCGGTTATATATAGGGTACGTGTGCTTCTTTAGTCCCGGTTGGTAACACCAACCGGGTCATGTGGCTCACGAAGTGGTCGTGATACTGCTGATCCAACAGCTCACAATCCCTCAAAAGAAACACACCCCTGATCCAACGTCTCACAAGCGCTTGAAAGAAACACACGATCCGTGTGCTTCTTTAGTCCCGGTTGGTAACACCAACCGGGTCATGTGGCTCACGAAGTGGTCGTGATACTGCTGATCCAACAGCTCACAATCCCTCAAAAGAAACACACCCGGCCCTGATCCAACGGCTCACAAGCGATTGAAAGAAACACACGATCTGTGTGCTTCTTTAGTCCCGGTTGGTAACACCAACCGGGACTAAAGACGGGCTTTGCGGTCACGACACGTGTCCTCCCCCAGCGCTTTCCTGGGCACCTGTCCTCCCCCAGCGCTGCCCTGGAGGTCTTTATATATTGTCGCCGACGGGGTAAACCCTAATCCACCATTCCTAGCCACGAACGCATCGTCTCCACGAGATGGATCCGCCACGCCCGCCGCAGCGCCTTCTGGACGAGGTCGAGCGTGCTCGGCAGAGCGCGCTTGGGCGCAACCGCGGGAGTCTATCCCGCCGTATGCCCACGAGCCACCGTCGAGTTTCGACTTACGGATTTAAATATGAATTTATCCATATTAAATTGAAAATGACAATAATGATGTAAAATTGATTTTGGATTATTTATACAAATTCAAACACTTTTCATGTTGAAAGTTTTGTCAATTCAAAATATGCAATAAGTTAATGCATTTTTAATTGAAAATGGCAAAATGGTTAATAGTTTGTATAGTTAGAATAATTATTTTAGAAAACAGAAAATGGTTTTGGATTATTTATTCAAATTTAAAAACTTTTCATGTTGAAAGTCTTTTCAGATTCAAAACCATTTGAAATTCATATCCAAACACCTAAATAAGAAAAAAAAAGGCGGGAACAAAATTTCAGAACTGAAAAGTTCGAAATAATTTTGAAAAATACTCATTGGTCCCGGTTTCTAACAAGAACCGGGACCTAAGAGTCCATGGATCGCGCCACGGAATCTGCATTAAATGACCCACTCTTTGGTCCCGGTTGCTGGCAAGAACCGGGACCAAAGAGGCATTGGTCCCGGTTCTTGCCAGAAACCGGGACCAAAGACCCCCAGCTACTTAACCGCTTGCCTTCTCCTTCCCCGATCCATTCGCAGAAACGCTAAGGACCGGAGAAGAAGGAGGAGCCCGTGCCGCCGCGCCCTAACGCCGTCAGGCTGCCCAAAACCTCCCTCGACGCCGGTGCCCTCGACGCCCGCGCCGCCGCGCCGCACGCCGCGCCGCCCGTGCTGCAGAGAGGAAGAAGGCGAGCCCGCGCGCACCTCCACGCGCGGCCGGCCCGAGCCGCCACGCCGCGCCGCCGCCCGAGCCTCCCGAGCCTCCTCCTCCACGCGCCACCTCCACGCGCCGCCCCACGCCGCGCCCGCCTAGGTGAGCATCGTGCCACCTCTAGGACGTGAGCATCGCGCGCGCCGGCCACCTCCCCTGTCTCCAGCACGGCGGCGCGGGAAAAAAAAGAATGGGCCAAGCCCAGTGGGCTGAGGCGCCACGGCCCATTTACTTTTTTTTTCCTTCCTCGATTTATTAATTAGCAGAAATATTCTAGATTTATTAATTAGCAATTTTGTTAGAAATATTGCTAAGTCATTTAGATAAAGTTGTTTTTAGTTGCAATGAAATTTTGAAACTTGGCAATTTTGAAACTTAGCAATTTTGTTTTAAAATTTGCAGTGACATTGCAGTGCGGCAGTACGTGAAGAGCCCGAAGCCGGCCGGCCTCCACGCCCCCGCTCGCGCCGCCCCCTCTCGGTGAGGGTTAAGAAGAAATTGCTATTTTTTAATTGTATGAATATATGAATGTATGAATGTATGAATTAAAGGATTTTTTGTTTAGGTTTAGAAATTCAAACACTTAGGATTTTTTGTGTTAGGGAAAAATTTTGTTCCGACCTTACGAGTTTACGATACGAGTTTACGGGTTTACGATACGAGTTAACGAGTTTACGGGTTTACGATACGAGTTTACGGTTTACGATACGAGTTTACGGGTTTACGATACGAGTTTACGAGTTTACGGGTTTACGGTACGAGTTTACGGGTTTACGATAGTTTACGGGTTTACGATACGAGTTTACGGGTTTATGATATTGTAGATGTATCTTGACATATGGAACAAGTTACCCAACTAAAGTTTTGTGCATTGTTCTTAATTTGCAGAAACTATGGAACGAGACGAAGATCAGGAAAATATCCTCCAGGATATAATCCGCGGGCCGGAAGATATTGTCGATGTCACCACGGAGTTTTTGAACAACTCCGGTGAGGGAGATGAGTCTCTCAACCGAAGAGACGGCTCCGGTGAGGTAGAACCCGACGGCCGGGGTGAGGGAGAAGTCAGCGAGGGAGAAGCCGACGAGGGAGAAGCCGAAGGCTCCGGTGGAACATTAAATGTTGCAAACTCCGGCGAGGTGCATATACATATATTAATGAAGCCGAAGATTGTATTAATTAAGCTCTGATGTCTATATACATATATTAACGCTCTTTCTTCTTTTAGCCCTCCGGATCGAGCAAATCTTCTGTAAGGACAAAACGAGGCCCAGCCAAAAAGTTGGGCGACCAAGAAAGGTACACGATCGAAAGAGTCGCTGAAGACGGCACACCGACTGCTCCCCTGGTGTTAAAAATAAAATGGTAAAGCAATGCGGAGTTCTTGTTAGGGACTTCATCCCGATCACCGTTCGAGAATGGCATCGGCCAAGAGAAAGGACAGCTATATGTCAGCGATGAGGGCAAAGAAAGACTTTGGAGAAAGCTCATGGTTAATTTCACCCTGCCGGCGCCAGAGGTGGATTCAGATGAGGAGGATCCAGATGAGGCAGAAAAGATTGCCCGGAAAATCATGGAGCAAAAAGTCAAGGACTGGGCACTTAAGAAGATGGCCGAGCTATTCAAGAACTGGAAGAAAAGATTGAACAAACTGTTTGTCAAGAAAAATAAGACTCCAGACTTCGATAAAGGGTATGAGAAGATAAAGGACTACTGGGAAGAATTTGTGGCGTACAAGAAATCAGAGGAAGCTCTGGAAAAGTCTGCAAAAAATGCGGCAAATGCTGCTCTAAAGATGTACCACCATACTATGGGGCCTGGTGGCTACGCTGGTAGCATGCCTAAGTGGGAGAAACTTGAGGCGGACCTGCTGGCTAATGGGATCACTCCAGAGCCACTCAAGTGGATCGAACGGGCAAGAAATTGGTTTTACGGGCATGGGGGCACGTTGGACGCAGAAGGGAAGTGCATATATAACAGAAGACACAAAGATAATCCCCTACTACCCATCCAAGAAATTAGAAAAGCAGTAAAGGATGTTGAAGAGGGACGGTTCATTCCCGATAGAGAGGATGACGAGCTCACACGCGCCCTTGGGAATAAGGAACACGACGGACGGTTACGAGGCGTACCTGGCTCCAAGCCCAAGACAATTGCGATTCCCGAGCACAGGAAGAAATTTCCTGATAGAAGCCATCAGAGGAGAAAGGAAAAGGAGGCAATGGAAGCACGCGCTGCTGCAGACCGGCTGCGTAATATAGAAGAAGAATTAAAGCTGCAGAAGGAACAAATTGCCGTGCTTAGCCAGCAAGGTACTAGCGGCCAATCTCAACGGCACATGGTAGAAGCTGCATGCGATGGTACCGGTGTCCCATCGAATCGGAAAAGCAGCGTGGCTTCCACGGAGCTCCAGGATGGTAATGATGATGCAGTGGCTCCACTTCGTCGCTACCCAGTGGATGATATCATGGAGAGCACACCTTGTGAGATGCATGTGAAAGTTTTTAACTTAACCTTTAAGGTGGCGGTCGGCTATGTCGTACCAATTGGACCTAATCCAACTTACCATTTCTCTCCGGTTCCAAATGGCTACGCTGTTGTCGCGGTGGATGAAGTGATGAAAGATTATGAGGAGCTGAAGCTGCAACACCCTGCAGGTGAAGATGGGGAGGTGCTTGAACTTGGAGAAGCCAAGAAAGCGACCATTCTATGGCCAAAGGAATTCATCGTGCTTCCGAACTGGCAGCCAAGGCCATCGACTCCTCACCAGTCTCCAGCGCAACAGTCCTCTTCACCGCCTCACCAGTCTCCAGCGCAACAGTCCTCTTCACCGCCTCACCAGTCTCCAGCGCAGCCGTCTCCGCCGCCGCGTCAGCCGTCTCCGCCGCCGCGTCAGCCGTTTCCGCCCACCGCTCGTACTATGAGGGGTAAGCGATCACCGAAACGTAAAAGGTCGCCCCTCCCAACAGTACCTCATAAGAATCTTCCCATTAGACCTTATGACAGGACTGTAGCGGAAAACGCCGCGGAGGTGGCTGCCTACAATAAGGCTTTTTTTGCACCAAAAAAGCCCGAGCAGAAGCCGGTATATGATGCAAAAACCAAAAAGTGGAGAAAGTCCTTCCTTGAGCAGCCATCCCAGATATCGATGAATCTGCCATCTGACTATGGTCGTGAACTTACTAAGCTAGCACGTGCCCAGTCTGAGCAGAACAAGGGAAGAAGTGCAAAAAGCGGGAAACAAATTGCCCAGCTCGGACAGCAGAAAAATCAATCGGTCCCCCCGCTCATAGTGTGTTCCGATGCCGACAAGGACTTCAGAGACGCTATGGATAAGGACCTGGAATTATTGGACCCCAGAGCCATGGCTGCTGCTAAAGAACTTGGTGTCACTGTATCGCAGGCCAAGGAACAGGCTACCGCCTTGGGTATGAGCCTTGGTCAACTTTTAGGCTATGAATCTGCGCCAATGTTAGAGATGGCACGGAAATATGTCCAAGGGGAGCCTATGGTCAGTAATGAGGAGCTCGCGCGTCTATCAACACATATGCGAAATTTGCATAACTGGTACATGGTGCACACATCAAAGAAGGACGCGAAAGATTGGTTTCCGGTGGACGTTAGAGTGGAGCATTTCTTCAAACGTTACGTTATACAGGTTCAACTGACTGAACTGTTCCAGTTATTCCAAAAGCGCGCCCTCGACAAATCTATCCTCTCTTGCTATTGTCTGTAAGTGATTTATTTTCGTAATTAAGTCTCTAGCTCAGCTCGTTCATTGCCTGTATTATATTATCCTGACTATATATATATATCCTTTTGTACGCTATTATGCAGAATGAAGATGATGGAATGCAAAAGAACTAAAGTTTTTGAGGTCGGGTTCGTTGACCCGTATATCGTGAATTCATATACCTTAGTCAATCACCCCAAAGACGTGGAGCATGACCTGACCACCTTTTTAACCATGCAACATTTCTGTACGGAAATACTATTTCCTTACAACTTCAAGTGAGTGTTTTGTCTTGTACATATTTTTATTTGGCTTTCTCGATGTTAAGTGTAATTAATGAGCTATGCATGTCTGCTTTATGTAAACGTCCGCAGGTTCCACTGGATTCTGCTAAGCATTCAACCTGACAAGTCCACAGTTGAAGTCCACGACTCATTAAGTTGGGACCAAGACATGTGGTCCGACATGAAAGAAATGCTCAACAAGTAATTTCAATCATTATCGCATTATATCGCCCTCTTTCGTTCGTTCCCTTATGTCAAGTAATTAATAACTCCTTTGTTCATTTTCTTTGCCAAAGCAGGTGTTGGACACATTTCAAACAGAAGGTACAAGGTCCATTCAAAGATGAGCTAACTTATAAATCGGTGACATGTCCGCAGCAGCCACCGGGGAGTAATTTATGTGGATTCTACGTTTGCGAGTTCATTCGCGAGTTGACCACTGAGCGGAGAACAACTAATTTGAGCGACCTGCGGGAGACGCTCGAACCAAAACTGCGCGTAGGAGCAATTCAAGAGGAATTGGCGGGATTTCTGCTTAGGGAGGCCATCGATGAAAAGGGAGAACATTATGCTTCGGACGATGAACTAAATATGCCTTGATGGCTTGATCTATCTCCATGTAATTAAATAGTTGTATTCTCGCAAGAGATCGAATATTAATTATATATGCATCAACGTGTACTGTGTATATAGTAGAGCGTATAATATGCGTACGGAAACGATGGAGAGCTCGTCGGCGATGCGAAGAAGGGGGAGACGACGGAGGCACCGGCGAGAGGGAGAGGGGGCACCGGCGATAGCGAGAGGGGGCACCGGCGAGAAGGAGAGGGGGCACCGGCGAGAGGGGGCACCGGCGAGAGGGAGAGGGGGCACCGGCGATAGGGGGCACCGGCGAGAGGGAGAGGGGCACCGGCGAGATCGAATCCTAAACCCTAAATACCAAAAAAAAAAAAGCACTCATTGGTCCCGGTTCTTAATACGAACCGGGACCAATGAGTCTCCCCCCACGAGCAGCCAGACCAGGCCACGTGGACAACCATTGGTCCCGGTTCGTGGCCCAACCGGGACCAGCATTGGTCCCGATTGGCCAGTCCCGGTTGGGCAACCGGGACTGAAGGCCCAACCGAACCGGGACCATAGGCCCATTTTCTACTAGTGTGCCAAGACACCAACTAAAATATTCATTAAAAATTAACCCGTCGCAACGCACGGGCATGTTTCCTAGTAAAACTAGTATAACTTTCTTACACGTACGCCCATAAGACGCCCAGGATCGATCTGATCTAGAGATAGAGATATCTCAGCCACGCCCATAGCATGCAAGCAAATAAATATTCTAGGAACCGATTAGCCCTAGCGAGCTAGCAATCGCCGGCGGCGGCCATGTGGCCGTTCCTGTGCTGCCTCGACGGTACGAGGGCGTGTCCAAGAAGTGCCACCGCGCCTCCCCCGCTGACGACCCGACGCTTGCATCAAGGCCAAGGCGGCGCTGCACAGGTGCTTCGGCCGCAACCGGGAGTGGTTTTTCGGCCACTACTACGACGAACGCCCGGAGTCGTTTCTTCACGACGAGTGGAAAGGATGAGAAGGCACACGTCAATGGCGGCTGCCTCGACCTGTTCAGGACGGCGATCGACACGTGCCGCGACGGCGACTGCGACGCAGAGGCGTGCGTCCAGGCCACGGCGGCGCTGCGCAAGTGCTTCGTCGGCAATCCTGACTGGTTTGACAGGGCCTACTTCATGGACCGCCTTGATAAGGGACTGGACCAGGACACGAAGCCGACGCCGGAGGAGATCGAGAAGGATGAACGTCGAGGGACGTTTAGGTGGTGGACAGGCATGAGGAGGAGCTAGCAGGATAGGTCCTGGGGTAGATTTTTTTCATTGGATCGGAGGTTTTTATTAGTCAGATATAGTCTAGCTAGATCTGTTAATCGTGGACTGTTTTCTGAACCAAATCAATGAAGTGGACGTGCATGCTACTCTCGATATGATGTCCCTGATGTAGAATTTTGTCTGTCAGATGAATTGGCAGCAGATACCACACATATATTCAGGGGGAGAATTGATTTTAAACCCCCCCCCCCCTAGCTCGACTGCCTTCGATCATATACCCCTTTTTTTGCTTGCCTTGCTCTGAACCCCCCCCCCCCCCCAATCTGTCTAATTGTTGCTGCTGTCCCCCTTTGGCATGATTAGCAAGTATAACCATCAAATAGAAACATGAATAGACAGAATTGCCCCTGGGCTCATAAGACACTCATGTACCTTGTACAAATGTCCCAGCGCCCAAATTGCTTCAGTTTTGACATGTTTCGAACAAAAAAAATGGCATAACTCTGCTGCAATATGAACATTCACACAAACTGACAACAATAATATAGTTTCACAATGGTTTCATAATAGCAAATAATATCCAAAATGAGTGCATTACAACAAAGTGAGTCTCTAGCTCACAATACACATGATAAGTTCAACATGGACTAAATTAGTGCATGGCAGCACATAAAAGTGAGTCTCCACCTCACGTACACAACAAAATGAAGTGAGTTTGCACCTCACATACATAGCAATAGAAGAGTTCAATGGCAGCCACAAACCAAAGTTCACAGCTCACTCAGTTTCTTCCTTTTAATTGGAGTCATTTTCTTCGTCTTCCCTTTTGATGGAGGCTTCGGTGGTGGAGTGGCAACTTGAGCTGTAGCTTGGCTCCTAGTAACAGGAGACTTCGGTGGTGGAGTGGCAGCTTGGGCTGCAGCTTGGCTCCTAGTAACAGGAGACTTCGGTGGTGGAGTCGCAGCTTGAGCTGCAGCTTGACTCCTAGTGACAGGTCCAGGACTGCTAGTGGTGGCTTGACTGATTCTTGTCCGTTAGGGGCTGAATTACACCATCATATGCTGCCTTGAATCTGCTAACCGAGTAGTACTCATGGAGATAATCCTTGCGAGCTTGCAGCACATTTATGAAGGCTAGTGCATGGTCACAAGGCTTGCCCGTGTGCTGCCATTGCAGGCATGTACACTCATGTGTGAGTGTGTGAACCACATGCCTTTCATCATCTTTGTTGACATTTCTAACTTCACCACTCCAATCAGCTGATGCTTTGCCTTGAGATGTCCTAGACCTCTAGTCTTTGCATTTAGTTGGTGTATGAAAAATGGCAGTATCATCCCTTGAAATCTTTCTCCAATCATTCTCCTCTTTCTAAACAGCTCCATAATCATCTCTCTTATCTCTCTTATCTTGTCAGCTAGCTGAACAATTGGCAGGTCTTTGATATCTCGCACCCAAGCATTAAAGCACTCGGCAAGATTGTTATTTATGTAGTCGCACTTGATATTGGGGTTGAACAAACATCTCATCCAAAACAGATTATGGTAATCCCTAAGGTAAGGAAATACCTTGTCGGATGCAGCGTACACCTTCGCCATGTGATGTTGGTATACTTCAACCCTATATGCCCTAGCGGCAGGCTACAAACGTCCAAACTCATCACCATGGAAATATTTCTGAAAATTGTTCCACATGTGCCTAAAACACTCACGCTGCTCAGCTTGAGGAAAGACCTTTTTGACAGCATTTTCAAGACCCTGATAACCCCCAAGAGTAAGGGATCACTGTAGCACCTCTCAATGTGGAAGTAAGGTATCGATCCGCAGGAGCAAGAAGGAAAAGTTATCTATTCCCTACAACTAAAGTGTCACAAGTTTTAGTTGATTATGCACTAAACAAGTTTGGAGAACAAGGTGGTTGATGGATGAAGTTTGATGTAGCAAAACAAGAATGTAAAAGTGTCCCAATCCTCTTCAACGCAAGAGGACAAGACAAAGGTTTTCTCTTCTAGGAACAATGGACATGGGTTCATGGGTTCACTTAATCCTCTCTCTCATCTATGGTGATTATCATGTTATAGATAAAGTACACATAATTGTCATGTTTTAATGGTAGCTTTTATGACAGCTATATGTCCTAAAACACATAGTTGAAAGAAATATTCATTTGTGTTGCTAGGTCACCCTCGTAAGGCTAGCGTGGTTGCTCTCACTCCCACATCATACTCTTTCTTTTTACCCCCAGATAAAGGATGTTGGGCGGTACTGTGTCACTCAATACCTACGCCGTGTCACATCGCCATCCCGTACCTACATACATCATACTTCTTAATGGACAATATTCTAAACACAAGTGCAATGATTTATATTTCGTGTGTGTGATCACAAATCTCTCATCTATCTACACTTGGTGGTGTCAATCACCTCATGACAATGATAAACAAGCATTATGAATAAATCAAACCATCACATGCATCATAAAATATCTCCAAAGTATGACAAATCACAAAAGCTCCAACACAACGGTAAATGCATAACAAATCATCTCATACCACAATATTCACCACAAAGGTATTACATAGATGACCGTAATCATGTTTAGCAGCTCATACGGTACTAATTAGTGAAGCTCAAGAGAGAGGAGAGATACATAAGTTACCACCACAAACCCAAGTCCAGGGGTGGACTACTCCCCCTTCATCATGGTGATGATGGTGGAGAAGTTTTGCTGTAGATGTTGATGATGAACACGCCGGAGGGGGGTAGAGCCCTCCGGAGGTGACTCCGTCGGCGTTTCCCCCCTCCGATCTTCTCCGACGGCAGCCTTCTGACTCTCTGTTTCGTGGTTCTGTGTTTCTCCGCCGCCTCCTCGCGAAACTCCTCGGGGGACTATTTTTATAGCGTTTTTAGGTCAAAACCTAGTCGGTGGAGGAAAGATCGACGGCAACGGAGCTACGAGGGCCAAAAGAGTGGGCCCCACGCGGCCAGGTACTGTGGCCGCGTGGGCCACCCCCTTTTGGTCCCCGGACCTCCGTTTGTTTGCTTCCTTCGCCCACAAGTCTTCTTCCTTCCAAATATTGACGCCCGTAAATTTGCAGGTCATTTAGACGACGTTTGGGTCCCTGAAACTTAAAAGGAAAGAAATAGGGTTTTCTGCCTGTGCAGGGTTAATTCCATAAAAATAGGAAATCATTAAGATATTTCCAAAATCATGATAAAACATTGATATAACCTTATATGATGCAAATATGATTGGAATATGAGTAAATAAAGTGCAAAGTACATGTATGCATTTTACATGCATCAGACCCTTGCAAGCATCGGTACAAACAGCCAATACCGGAGGGTCCCCTATTGCATTCTTCACTTGATTCATAAACCATGCCCAATTTTCTCCATTTTCAGACTCAATAAAGCCATAAGCCACCGGAAACATCCAATTATGACCATCCAAAGCAGTGACTATAGCTAACTGACCGTTCCACTTGCCATTCAAGTGAGTTGAATCTATGCTAATATATGGCCTACATCCATTCAAAAACCATCTATGCAAGGCTTGAAAGCGATAAAAAGCTTGCTGAAATGAACTTCACCGTCATGTGTGGTTGTATCAATCTCAACAATACTCCCAGGGGACCTTAGTTCTATCTCAGCCTTGTAGTTGTATAGCATCCTGAAACTTTCTTCCCAACTCCCATATAAGCATGTTGCTGCCTTTTGTTTGCCTTTCCAAACTGTGTGATATTTAAGCGTGACATGATGCTCCTCTTGCAGCTCTTTAAGTATCTTCACAGCACCAATGGTTGGATCTTTCTTCAACATAGCTGCCGCCTTATCAGCCACCCATGATTGACTTGTCATGCATGTCACTTTCCCACTCGTTGAACTACAAATATGCTCCATTTGATGCTTCACAACCTACAGCAAAAAATGATACAAAACTAAAGGTTATAACCATGACAACAAAGCAATACGAAATGACCAAAAAAATTGCAGCAAGAAACAAAGTAAGCAAAAAGGCAATTACCATTACATATTTTTCATCTCTCTTCCAACTAGCAGTTAAGTACCATTTGCAAGGTTCACCATGTATGGATTGACCTTTGCAAAAACCCCGCCACTTTTCCGGCTCATTTTTTTTGGTGCCATACTCAAACTCTCCATTGATTGCCCACTGTTTTATAGCCTTTCTAAATGCAACCATGTTAGGATAAGGGGTCCCTATAGCCATTGTTGGGTGTCTTTCATCCCACCCAATAAGTGGCTCCTCGGGAGCCTCATCATCAACATCAATAGCTTCTCCTTCAATGTCATTGAAGTCAGCATCAACAGTAGGCACAACAATAGGACCAAGCTCAACTGCTCTCTCCACGGGCTCTGTTTTTAAGCCCAAGAGACTGAACATAGCTTTCTCATCCACCGGTTTTTCATCCCCATCATTTTCAGTTTCAATCACAAGACTTGACCAATCCACAATGGTACTAACTTTTTCTACTTCATTGCATGAGATCGCCCCCGTGGTTAGATTCGTCACACTGGATTGATTAGAATCATGCAGACACGCTGCATCGATTCGATTCAATGTAGATAGAAAATTTCAGAAATTTGACACACCAAAACACATGCATAAATCAACCCAGCTGGAATAAAACAAGGAGCTATGATGTTACCTTTTCGGATCCATCACACCCCTTCCTCAATCCAGACCCTTCTACTCAAATCCCCATGGAAATCCAACTCGAAACCTAGGGTTTCAACTATTTAGGAACCGGAACAGAGGGAAGTGCACAAAAACTGTGAAAATGAGAAGGGGAGAGAGCTTTTCTTACCTTGGCCAGCAATGGGGGCGGCGGATGGCCGGCGGCGGCGGCGTATGGAGCAGCACGGCGGCGGCAGCGTGTCGCAGCAGCAGTCGCGGGAGCGAGTCGCGAGTGGCGGCTAGGTCGGGAGGAAGAACAGAATGCGAACGGGCCAGGCCACGCGTTCTCTGTATCGTAAGTGAGCAGGGGCAGATTTGTCATTTCAGAATTTATTAAGCTCAAATCCTCTCGTTAACAGCTAAACAAAGAGTTAAGACAGAAAAAGGGGGCAACGAGCAAAGATTAGGCACCGTCGGGGGTCTCAGATTGAGGCAAACGAAAAAAGGGGCATATGATCGAAGGCAGCCGAGCTGGGGGGGGGGGGGGTTAAAATCAGTTCTCCCTTATTCAGGTAGGGACAACTGGACAAGTTATATGCCAGCTGCGATGGGAACCCGAGATCATTACCTTTCACCTCTAATCCATGGAGCTTTCCGGATGCCTGAGCTTTGACCTGAAGATGCTTCATGGATAATTGTCTGAATGCATGGGTATAAGCTAGCTACAGGTAGTGTTAGGATTGCCAATCCCCTTTTGCAAGCCAATGAACTATAGTGACTTTTTTTTGGAATTTATGAGGCAAAAGATTTGCCCCTATATATTAATTAAGAAGGAGTTAGGGGTTTTAACATTGTTTACAACACCGACCAAAAGGCCCAACCAAAAGTTAGCTAGGGGATTAATCTCCCGGCAAAATAAACTCCAAGTGCTTGGCACCCGCTTTGACCATGTTTGTGCCTCGTCTTTGATCCTCCCCAAAATGAACGAAGGTAGGGTGGATTTGTGCCGGAACACTCTAGCGTTGCGCTCGGTCCATAGTTCCCAAGAGATAAGCATTGTGAGGGATGCAATCGTCTTTCTCCTAGCGGAGTCATTCATGGTCATGTGAGTCCACCAATCTTGGACACAATTGAAGTTGTCCCAAGAGTTCACATCCAACCATGATAAGTGGAGCCAATCCTTCACCATGCACCAAATGCGCCTAGCGAAACGGCATTGGAACAAAAGGTGGGCGGTCGTTTCTCTCGTTTGCTTGCAAAGAGGGCAAAGATCACAATTTGGCCAACCCCTCCGCCGTAGACGGTCCGCCGTCCACACCCGGTTTTGGATGATAAGCCAAGCGAAGAATTTGCATTTGGGGGGGTGCCCACACCTTCCAAACAAGCTTCTTCATGTTGGTGGAGGTGGAGCCGAAGAATTGCGTGTGGTAGGCCGAACTCGTCGTGTAGGCTCCCGTGGAGGACATGGTCCAAATGATGGTGCCGGGGACGTCTTCATCGAGGTGCACTTGTTGTAGAGAGGTCCATAGGGCAACAAATTGTTGTATGTGAGCGAGGGTGACTCCGTCGGCCGTGTTTATTTGGTTTATCCATGCATTATCATGCATGGCTTTTTGCACCCACCATTTCTTCCGCTTTGAGATCAAGTAGATGAGGGGTGCAATGTCATGCGGCCTCCGCCCGTTCAACCAAGGGGAGTCCCAAAATGGCGCCTTGTGACCGTTGCCAATAGTGATTGTGGTGCGTGCATAGAATAGGTCGTAGTCTTCACTTGTACATGGATTGCACATACTGATCCATAGCTTAGAGTTGTCCGTCCGCTCAAGCCATAGCCAACGTAGCCGAAGAGCCACCCCAAATCTTTCTGTGTCTAGTATCCCCAATCCACCAAACTCGGTTGGGCGGCACACCTTTTTCCAATTGACCTTGCACTTGCCTCCGGAAACCTTGTCGGAGGCCGCCCAAAGGAAAGAGCGCTCGATATTGGTGACCTTGGTGATGAACCCGGGAGGCAACTTGAGTGAGGTTTGGTGAAAAATGCCTTGGGAGGCCATAACCGACCGAACCAATTCTCTCCTCCCCGCCGAGTTGATGTATTTTCCGGTCCACATGGGCACCTTGCCGGCAATTTTGTCTTCAAGGTGTTGAAGGTCCACCCTCTTTAGTTGCCAAACGGAGAGCGGTAAGCCAAGATATCGCATGGGGAAACCGGTTCTAGAAGTCGGTAAGTCTTGTAGAACATCATCAAGGTCGATATTGCCACAACGGATGAGAACAACGGATGTCTTTTGCATGTTAGTGCAGAATCCCGTGACATCGCCGAAAGAAGTGAGGATGTGCGCAAGCTTGGATATTTCCTCCTTGATTGGGGCCATAAAAATGGCGGCGTCATCCGCATAAAGAGAGATCCTAAAGAAAGCTCCGTGCCGGAGACGGGAGAGGTCGCCTCTCGCCGTGGCAAGCTCAAGAACTTGCTGTAGTGGACCAATCGCGATGTCGAATAGAAGCGGAGATAGTGGGTCGCCTTGCCTAAGTCCTCTTCTGTGCCTTATGGGGGAGGTCGGCACCCCATTTAGAAGGATCCTATAGTGACTTTGAGAATTGAAGCGTACACGATCATGACCTGCATGCGTGGATTGCGTGCTGCTTTTACAACGACAACAATTGGGCGGGCTGGCTCTGCCGCTCTGGATGTTCGACCGCGAGCTGAGGGCCTTCGACGGCCAGGTCCCCTCCACGCGCTACTACACCTATGGGCGACACCAATGGTGGTGCGACTGTACAAACTGTGGCTAGCGCAATCAACGCCGCCTGCCGGCTCCGCCGCATGCTACTACCGGTAGGCGAGCCCGGAGCCTGTGCCTGCCGGACCGTATGGTGGTGGAGGCCATGAAGTCGTCATCCGCGACGTCGGGAGGCTCACTCCACGTCACCATGAGGTAGCCCGGTGATGCACGACTTCGGGCCGCGGCGAGCCCCATCTCCGCCGATGCCACCCTCATCTTCCTGGATGTCGACGATAGTAGCTTCGATTGGTACAAGGATTTAGTTAGCCGTCCCTTTTAAATGCCATTCAAATATTGTAATATGAACAAAATTTGAATGAAACTGCAAACTTTTCATACAATGGTGATCTTTGATGCTCTTAGATGCGTAATTTTCGTAAACGTGTTTTTTTAACTGTGGCATTCGATTTGCCTTCCAATTAGATAGAAAGTGTTTTGAATACCAGTTAAGCACACGTACGAAACTAATGGGCCATATCATTGAAAGCATTATTGCTCCATTATATGGCAAATCTTTGTACTAGATGGCAAATTATGAAACCTATACATCCCTACACCCGTACGTAAGAAGATGGATCTGATCTAGAGGTACGTATGGCCGGACTTCGCCCTATATATAGCTACCCTAGCTAGCAAGCAAATCTGGCCGTAGCTAGCAACCTTCAGTGAGCCGATACGCCATACATTATAACCGCCAGCAGCGGCGGCGGTCGAGCAACTGGCCGTACGCCGCTCCTTTCCTCTTCCTGTGGTGGTTTGCCAGCCTCGACGAGAAAACCAGGGAGCACCTGTACCTCCTGAAGCACGTGGAGGAAGGCGGCTGCCGCAAGGAGTTCGACGCCGCCATCGACAAGTGCCGCCACGCCTCCTCCGACGACGCCGACGGCGAGGCGTGCATCAAGGCCACGGCGGCGCTGCGCAAGTGCTTCGCCAAGAGGCCCGATTGGTTTGGTGCTCACTTCACCGACCGCATGGACAAGGGGCTGGACCAGGACACGAAGCCGACGCCGGAGCAGATCGAGGAGGAAGGGCCGTATAGGTGGTGGACTGGCTTGAGGGGGAGCTAGCTCGATCGATTTCCTTAGGTTAATTATTATTATTAGTCTTTCTATCATATATCACTGGATCAAAGGAAATAAATTTCAAGCTTGTAGATCTCTTTAAGTAATAGAGCCGCGATGCTACCTGTACTTTATTAGGTGGAGGACATAACTAGATATCTTGCACGACCAAATCGAAAAAGGGAATGTGCAATCTGTTCTTCTTCTTCTTTATATAATGAATTAGCTGCAGGGGATACCACATATATTAAGAAGTGGAACAAGTTAATTATATGCAGCTGTAATGGTAATCCGGTATATAATGTGATCGCCACCCTTGGGAACGTGGATTGACGCGGCAGATCGCGTCTCCAGCTGGCATGGTTGGCATGGCAGATTGAACCTGGAGCGACGGTGGGGCGATCTTTGCTAATAGAGCTACGATGAAAATTCAGTCCAGAGCAGCTTTTGTGTCATTAATTGGTCACGGTAAGTTGGACAATAAGGTATGTGCTGCTAGAGTGCTTCACGACAACTTCAGGCTGACTGAATTTCGAAGGGCTAGATGTAGCGAAAATGCATCGCCCTCCTTTTGCAAACAAAAGAAAAGTGCTTGACCGACAGACATCATCATAATATTAAAAAAAATCAGAAGTCCATAAGCAACAGAGCAGCATAGTTGTATCATTGATCAAGAGCATTTCATGACTTGCTCCTGAAAGACCTTGGCGTGGTTCTTGAGCTTGTCTTCAACGGCTAATAATTTTGGCCGTTCCAAATTTCGACATGTACCATACAGACACTTTGGATCACACGGCAATTAATTATCAATGATAAAAAAGGTGCATAAATAGAGTTGTAACATCTCAATATACAATTCAGCCCCAGCCCAAGACGAATGCAAATCAACAACATACTACATAGTGTGCAAATTATTACAAGTTCCGATTCGACTACTGAATATTACAACAACTCAATTAATTAAACCGCATTCCATAGGCCGCGGTGGGGTCAAGATGGACCAAAGCAGCAGGAGACAGTATAGATTAGGCTACGCCGTCCTTGCCGCCGCCACGTAATCCTCCCCTACTGCACCGGACCAACTGGAGGACCTGCAGATAACATAAACAACATTATTATTATTGTCATTACTACAATTGTCATTATTATTATTATTATTATTATTATTATTATTACAGATGGTTGCACAGAAATCATTTCGATACATTAGATAGAGAAGGCTCACAGAGAGCGCGGCAATATGTACAACGCACACATGATCTGCTCACATACTTATGCACTAATGAGAGATGAGATGGATAGTCTCTGGACCGATTTTCTCATAGGAAACGGGTGAGGCTTCATCGTGTCAATGTAGGTGTACAAATAAACGAGTAGCTATGCAGCAGCCACATAAGCTAGTTCCCAGGTCTGCCTGTGTAGATAGGTAGCTTGAGAGTACGCCCAGCTCAAGACAAAATCAAATGGAGCTAGCTAATTAATCGATGGAATCGATCGATGGGCCAGTGTTGAATATTTAGGATTTAGGTAGCATAAATAAAGAGGCCTCAGTGTCGCAATATTTAGGGTCTAGGGGCCTGATCGATGGAGCTAGCTAGCTATATAGATGAAATGCTGAAACTAGTAATAATTAATTAATGGAGTTGGCTAGTAATGACTGAACGTGAAGCTGAGAACAAAACATGGAAAGAGGAATGAACAACTGTGAGAATACAAGCTAGCTATATCCTTACCTTTCCTCATGATGTATCGCTCACAACAGTACAATGTACATTACAGATTGGACGGTTGGGATGGTCCTGCACTGCGAGCCGCACGGCAGCCTCTGCTCTTTCCAACTCTGCATCGCTGGCTTCCTCCTGCACAACGTCACAATGGACTCGCTCGAGGGAAGGGAGGTGGCGCATACCCAAATCAAAGTCTTCACGGGAGGCCCACTTAGCAGGGAAGACGAAATCCAAGTATTTAAGCCTTGGCGCTGCTCCTAGTGGAAACGTAGACGGCAACACACCATAATGACTGAAACTGCAGTCTCTAAGATACGGGAATGCGCCAGACGGAAGGACAGGCACTTCTAGGTCCACATCCACTGGTGAGTCACGACCCTGTGCTAGCGTGAGAGAACAAAGAGCAGGCATCAGCCCAAGAACCCGGATGTGCTCCGGTCGCACTTCCTCCACACATATATACAAATAGGAGAGGAGGGAAAGTGACGAGGGATTAATCCATGATGGCACTGTCTTGAACCAATCGCACCCGAACATAAACAATCTGCGGAGTTGTGGAGGAGGCACCCAACCTTCACTCCTGAAATTGATGCGGCCGCCACTGCCCCATATATCTAGACTTTCTAGTTTGACCAAATTACCTAGGGATTCCTCTAGAGCTTTGTCCACGCTCTCATCGGAACCAGAGTAAACAATACAGAGCACCCTAAGCTTGGTCAAATGGCCCAACCCTTTCATAACATCAAGGTCCTCGTCAAACTCTCCCATATCCGTTAGAACTTCTAGGGAAGTCAGGTTACCTATACCAGATGGCAGCTTCATATCGCGGTCAACATGCAGGCATATCAGACGTCTTAGTTGAGCAACACTCGATGGCAGTACCTTTATCTTTGTGCCTCTTAAGTCCAAGGTAATCAGAAACTGTAGCTTTCCTATTTCCACGGGGAGGTCCACCACATGGGTACCTTCTAGCCCTAAGTACCTCAGATGTATCAGATTCGGCACATACCCAATATCCGAGATATCACAACCTTCCAAATCCAACACGCGCAGAACTCGAAAACATGAAATGTCCAACACTTTCCCAGCAACATTATGTGTGCAAATGGTAACAGATCTCACATGCTCCATCCTGCAGGTATCCACATCAATCTTGCAATTTTGGATAGACAATCTGTGAACCTTGCTTTCCGAGTTTTTCATCCTTCTTCCAGAGCCATCCAATATTGTGACAAAGTTTTCTTCATTTGACAATGAGCATATGATGTCGAGCACCATGTCATGTACACGGCAAGCTGCTACCTTTTCTTTATCTTCGCCTATTGGCTGGATCATACTTCTGTTGACTAGTTCATTGAAGTAGCTATCACCGAGCTCATATAAGTTAGTTTCTTGTTTTTCACTATAAACAAAGCGTTCTGATATCCATCTCCAAATTAATCTGCTCTTCATAATCTTGTGATCTTCTGGGAAGATGCTAAGATATAACAAGCAAGGTTTCAGATACGAAGGTAGATCATAGTAGCTGAATAATAATATCTTTTTCATCTGCTCCAAACTGCGATCTTCTGTGAGTCCATGACCAATGGAACTAAGCAAACAATACCATTGGTCCTTTCTTTTTATCTGATGCTTATTTGCTAGAATACTTGCTATAGCAATAATAGCCAATGGTATGCCGCCGCATTTCTTCAAAATGTCTTTGGATACTTGTAGCAATTCTTGAGAACACCCTTCCTCGTGCGATGATGATGTTGAATTAGTTCCATTTCCTGATTGTGTGGTGGAAAGTAGCTAGATTTCAAGTATGTTGCTGCATTTTGTGCTATTTAATTTCTGCATTCAGCTTTGTAGTTCATAGTTCAAAACCTGATGTGTTTCTTGGCATTGTTTAGGTACTGACGACATGTGGATAATTTGGATTTCATGCTGGAGTGGAAGCCCTTTGGAGTTTCTAGAGCTTATGAAGACAAGATGGTTTTGATGCATGCGTCCACAAGAGATGATGCATGCGTTCTACTTATGCTTTTTTTATTTTCCATGTTTCTGAACTATGCATGTTTTGTGTATGAACTATGTGAACCATGGACTTTGGACTGTTATTTTGTTAAGCAATTCAGTGGACCGTGGATGAACTATGTGCTAAGTTTAACTTCTGGTTTGTTCAAATATGCACTAAGTTGTGTTATGACTTATGGTTTGTCAGCCAAAGGTAATATCACTGTGATTGCAGCGTACATGTCCAAATAATCAGGAAAAATTGCATCATTTGGTCATATACATTGCTGGTTGTCTATTTTACCGAGCTACTCGCGAGCTCACCGAGTCAAGACGGGTATTATTTTTGGACTCGACTGTTTAACCGAGCCGAGTTCAAGTACCTCGTTATTTCACCGAGCTCGAGCGAGCCGAGCCGAGCTTGCTGGCAAGCTCGGCTCGGCTCGAATTCCAGGCCTACCCTTTGTGTTGGAGCTTGCTTACCTCCCCTTTGCGTCGAACTCCTGTAGCTTTGACCTTGCTGGGCCTCGCTTCCTCTGGCTTCTTGCCACATCGGTCTGTGGGCCAATTTTGGGCATTTGTCCATAGGCTAACTCGCCTGTTGCATCATAACATCGAGTCGGCACCGACTTGTATAGTCTGCGAGCTTGACCCGGCTCCCACTCTTGACCTCCACTGAAACTTTGGTGGCTTGCATCTTCTATTATTAACGTGTGGTCTTGCATTGCTCCACCTTGTTCATCTTCTGCTTCAGTGTCCAGTTTCTCCTTGCTTGCGGCTTTAACTTAGTGCGTTCACCTAGGTTCAATGCTTCTCCAGAAATCATCTACACATGTTGGCAGTCGGCCCAAAACGGGTACCAACATGCCTGATGACAATATGGCATCGATCGATGTTTTTTCCTTTGTATCGAACAGCCAAACGTGAGTAGCCCAGTTCGATACTATCTTCGATCCATAGAATATACATACGAGTTCAGCGACAGTTAATATGGATCAGAGGGAGTAGGAAACAAGGCATGACTTGTTTTGAGAGGCCCAGTGGGGGATATTCGTTTCGGCTCTCAGGTCTAGATGGTCCTGAAATCTGAGCCAATGAGTAGTATGGGGATCTGCACAAGGCAAAGTATTTTATCATGTATTGCAGTGTATGATGCCTTTTATGAACAGTGCAATGCCCCTGGTCTGTGCAACATTAACTACGGAGACGTCGAGTGGTTGTACACGGTCTAGACGGCGCGTGATTCTTGTACCGTGAAGCGTCGCCCTCTCCCCATCTCCCACAATCTCTCACTGCAAGACTCAACAAGATTCCCATCACCATCTACATCCATAGTAGTAGCGGAATCTCGCCGCCGCTAGCTTTGAGAAGACGAGCTTGGACTCGCGGCGAAGTCGGCATCAGTGAAGACGTCGCTCGAGGGAGGTCGTGAAAGAAGGCCGGGGCTGCCGCGTCGTGCGATACTGCGATTGGTAAGCCAGCGCAGCAGCGATGTTCGCGGGGTGGTGCCATCAGATGGCGGCGCGGCTGCCGCTAACCGGCCGCTGCAGTTCCTCCTCCAGCGTGCCGCCGGCAGAGTGCTCGTGCACCAACAGAAGCGGCATGTCAGCGGGCCGTCGTTGGGGAGGAGACTGAAGCAGATGAGGCGATGTTCTGGTGCAAAACCTCAGGCAGGAACGACACCACGTCGAGCGCCTGCTAGGCACCACCAACCAAGCTCATGCTTCTCTTTCGTTTTGGGTATTTTACACGAACTGGGACTGGGAGAGCCTCCTCGGCTCCATTGCACTAACAAATCAACATGACATGGTCAATGCTAACAGGTTCACAGCCAGTCAGCCAGGATTACAGATTTCTTGATAGCCAGTCGACGCTGCAAGCAGCAACACTAATAATTACCAGATGAATACAACTCCATGACAGACAGAAACTGCCGATTTGGGTATCCCTTCATGTTGGGGGCAGAGCAATTTCCCTCGTCAGCAGTTATCAAGATGCTTCTGAATCTCTCAACTCTGACCCGTCCAGCTCAACAAGCTCAACCAGCAATCAGATGTTCGACTTCATCTGTTCCTTCCTCGCTCTTCGGCGGCGGCACGCCACGCAGCAAGGCCATGGACGACGACGTCGTGTCAAGAGCCGTGAAGTGGCTAGCCTTACAAATCCACCCGGTCGCAAGCAAGTTGGTCAAGCCGTGGCCGATGGAAGACAACCTGCTGCACACCTTCCGCTTGCGGCTTCCTCGTCCGCCACAACTACGCCGCACTCGCGGCTTACTTCACCGATGCCGCCGCCCGCGTCCTCGACGACTACGACGCCGCACTCACGGCTTATCTTGATTCTTGCATCACCAGTACAAGCTAAATTCCTAGCACCATCGCCGTGAGAGCTACTCGATGGTGACGGCTATCTGCAGTTAATTCTTCCACCTACCAGCCCCGTCCTGCTGAACCTATACGTATCTGGACCATTTAGGACAATTTCTGCATAACTGTATACTCCCTCCGATCCGAATAAACATTCGTAAGTTGTACTAGCTGGTTGTACGTGAGTAGCTATTTCCTACCGACTCTTTTATCGGATCAGAGGGAGTAGCATTTACTAATTGGTTCGGCACAGATCCCGTTGCATCAATATGAGGCTGAGATTTCAGGTCCATCTGGACCCGAGTTCCAAAACGCCGCCCCCGGGCCCAGTGCTTGAAACCAAACTTGCGCGTGGCTCTTGAGGTTGTCCTCAAAGGCAGATAATTTTGACTGTTCCAAATTTTGACATGAACCATGCAGACTCTTTGGACTTTTGGATCACACAGCAAATAATTGTTCATGATAAAAAGTGTATAAATAGAGCAAAGCACTTGAAACATCTAAATATACAATTCAGCTCCGACTCACAAGTCCAACTTGTTAGTAAAATAAATGTACTTCATATGCTCGTATAGGTATAAGTAGTACTCTACCCTAGACGGTACAATCCTGTAATGCCACGGCTGGGGCTTTTCCATGCCTATATAAACACGAACCCAAGCCTCCAACGAGGTACCGTTTCCCTCAAACCTAACATGGTATCAAGAGCTAAACCTCTTCCCATCTAGCCGCCGCCGCCGCTGCTTCTCCAAGTCGCCGCCGCCGCTACGTACGATCTACGACAGGACCTGCTTGATCTCTCGACCGGGCTCACGACCACGACTACAACACAACCCAACCTTCCCTCCCCAAGGATTTGATGGCTGCAAGTTTACAACAAATATTACACAACATGCAAATTATTACAAGTTCCGATTCGACTGCTGAATATTACAACAACTCATTCAAACCGTATTACATAGTCCACGGCCAGTGCAGGGCGGGTCACTGTCGTGTCTCGAAGGACGGACACCGGGGATGAGAGACACCCCCTTTGTAGATTCGGTAGGGGCGCGAAGGAGCTGGAAAACGTCTCCCGCGAAGGGATCGCCGGCAAGCTCTCACTCTCTCTCGATCTCGACGTGTAGAGCAAACAAGCAAGGGACACAACGATCTACCTAGGTTCAGGCCACCCGAAGGCTAACAGCCCTACTCCTGCATGTCTGGATAGATGGAGGAATCATGGTGTGGCTACAATGGTGTCTCCGGCGAGGTACCCGGCAGGGGTTTTGGCTAGAGAAAGAGGAAGGACAGATCCTTGCCCGGAGGAGATCACCTTCCCTCTCTTCCCTGCCCTAGCCTAGCTTTGTGGTGTTCTTGCTCTGCTAGCATCCGTGGGTGTCTTCTACCTTGGATTCGTTCTCCTCCTCGCCATGCGTTGGTCCTCCTTTTATAGACAAGGGGATGCCACAGAGGTCATGCGAGGAGCGTGAGTCCTCCAAGTATCCTTCGCCGGTTTGGTGAGATCTCCACCCTTTGGGGGAAAGCGATGTGGGCAAAGGCTGGCGCACCGCAGGTGGTGTCCCCTGCCCGCGCCTTGCTTCCCAAGTCTTCTGGGCTCTTCTACCATCTTCTGGAGGGCGGTGGAAACCCTATCTTCTGCTCATACGGATTGATACCCGAGAGGGGCCCGGCCCTGCCGGGGTCTCGCGCTCTCGGGGTCCTTTTCTGCTTCCGGGGTGCGGGGGACCCGGGGGTCCTTCGCACCCGGTGGTCTTGGCTGGCGTGCGGGGTGCCCGCCAGGTCTTGCGCCGTGTCTTGGTCATGTCCATCTTCGCGGTGGGCCCACAGGTGGTGGACCCACTTTGGCAGCACTAGGGGAACCCCGTGTTCCACTGCTGCGACAGTAGCCCCCGGGCATGGTCCCGGCGGCTTTGCTTCTGCTGCTGCCGGGGCTATGACCAAAAAGAGGTCAAAGTGGGTCCCGGTGCATGGTCGTCTTGGAGTTATTCCGCTCGGGGGAATAACTGAGCGGGCCTCCTCGATTCCTGGTAACGGAAGAAACGAGGAGTCCGCCGCTGGGGTAGGAGCTCACACTATAAAAATGGGACGGGCTCCTCAGTTCCTCAGCTATCTTTCTTGCCTTCCGTTTCCCAATTGAAAGGACAATGATGTCGCCTAGAGGGGGGGGGGGGTGAATAGGCGGTTTAAAACTTTTCCGGTTTAGGCTTGATAATTGCGGAATAAAACTAGGTGTTTAAATTAACAAGCCGACAACCTAAATAAACTAGGCTCACCTATGTGCACCAACAACTTATGCTATGCAAGACAAACAACAAGGTGATAGCTATAGAATACTTCAAGCACGAAGGCTATCACAATGTAAATTGCATAAGTAAAAGGCTCGGGTATAGAAATAACCGAGGCACGCGGAGACGAGGATGTATTCCCGAGTTCCTCCTTGTTAAGTGAGTACATCTGGTTGGAGAGGTGTGAACCGACACAACGGTTCAACAACCACAAAGATTTCACCTTCTTCTCCGATGAACCGCACCACAAAGGCTTGGTTCACCTTCCACTATCGGAATCCTTCGAGGCGGAATCCGGAGCCTTTCAACAACAATCTGGGGCACAACCCACAATGGGATTGGGGGCTCCCGAACGGCTTTCAACAACAATCCGGGGCACAACCCACAACGGGATTGGGGGCTCCCGAACGGCTACAAGTGACCACCAAGGGTCTCAACCACCACGTGGGCGTCTAGTGTCCAAAGACCCAAGAGTAACAAGTTCACAAGCTTTCAACTTCCACGAATCCTCGTGGAGAGCACACCGATGCACCAAATGCAAAAGGCAAGAGCACAAGTGCTCAAATCCTTCACTCTCAAATCCCACCAAAAGCAACTAATGCTTATGGGGGGGAGAAGAGAGGAAGAACAAAGAAGAGAACTCAACAAATGGAACTCCAAGATCTAGATCCAAAGGGTTCCCCTCACTTAGAGGAGAGATGGATTGGTGGAAATGTAGATCTAGATCTCCTCTCTCAAATCCCTCAAAGATATGCAAGAATCATGGGAGAAATTGGGAGAGGGGCAAGCTTTCCAAGGTCAACAATGGTGGGGGAGAGAGAAAAGCGTGCTCAAGTTGTTAGGAAACATTGGGGAAGAAGGCCCCTTAAAAAGGTGTCCCGGAAATCTGCCCGTTGGGCTGTTTTTCGGCCTCGTATCGGTACTACCGACCTAGGCCCAGTACTACTGACCAAAACACGCCGAAATACAGTACCGAAACAGGATTCAGAGAGTACTACCGTTCCTGGCCCGGTACTACCGGATTTGGTAAAAACATCAGGAACACTGAACACGAAAACGAAGATATCTTGATCATCCGGACTCCGTTTTCGATGTTCTCGGGCTCGTTGGAATCACAACGAAGAGCTTTACAAGATCATGCAGAGAGACATCATAGTCCAACAATGGAAGATAAAACCAAATGGATAGAGGTAAAACCTCTCTAAAAAGGAATAACCGGCAAACCTCAAAAACCGAAAACGCAACAAGTTTTCCATACGAAATTCGTTTTCGGTGAACTTGGGCTTGTCGTGAAGATCACAACAAGCACCAAAACCCAACAAGGAGAAAAGCCAAGTAAGAACCAAGAAAGATGAAATGCCAAGTATGCAAAGGTTTGAGCTCTCCACAAAGATGCGATCAAGTTACTCACTTGAGATCCTAAAACCCGGTCTCCCACTAACATCATGAGACCGGTAAAATAGAAAACCTATCAAGATCATACCTTTGCCTTGCGCATTCCACTTGAGCTCGACATTGGCGATCTTGACTCTCTCAAGTTGGAACACCTTTGTTGATTGTGCTTGCTAGCACATGCTTGATGAAGACTTCTCCAAATGCTCCCCCATACTCCATTATGGGAGGGCCTCGCTAAGCTTCGTCTTCATGTCTCCTTTGCAAGCTTCAATCAAATGATATCTTCCGAGATGCATCATATATATTGACCTTGCGCTTCATCTTCTTCTCTTGATATGTATGATGGCTTGGGTTTAAACATGATTGTTCACTCAATCTTCTTTTCCAAGCCATACTTGCAATAAGCTCAACTCTACACATGACCATTCTTCATATAAACCCTTGAATAGAGCATTGGTCATCATGTCATCTTCAAGAGTCCAACACATGAACTCCTATATTTTCCCATGGACAAGATCTATAAGAATATCTCAATGTAAACATTAGTCCATAAGGATTGTCATTAATTACCAAAACCACGCATGGGGGCAACCATGCACTTTAAATCTCCCCCATTTTGGTAATTGATGACAATCCCTTTTACGAGGGTTTATATAATGAATTTAAGCAACTATGCAACACAAAGAGCAAGGATGCAAGAGAACCGCAAGAGAACAAACCCATATTCCCTTAAACCCTCTAAATTTCTCCCCATTGGCATCGATTGCCGAAATGGGTGAAAAGTAAGAAGGCCAATATAATAAGAGCTCCCCCTAAAGTGTGCATTTCTCATAATGTGAGTGAAATCAAATGCACTTATCCAATGAAGAATAGATGGAGGGAGATCAAACTATATTGAGGATCCAAAGATTGCAAGAGAATATCAAATAGAAAGATACTTCAACGAAAGAAGCAAGCAATCAAAAGGATCCAAAAAGTGTTCTAAATATCATGAGGGAACTCCCCAAGGTACGTGCACAAATAGGATTTGTATTTCAATATAGTGTGCACAACATGGAATCCTCACTCCCTCCTAGATAAATTCGAACACAAGCACATGCAAGAGAATATAAAGAGAAGTGAGGCAAAACAACTTGCAACAAAAATGTTTTGCAACATGAGCAAGGAGCGGCAAAATAAAATAATGGGTGTGAGATAAAAAGACATTATAGAAGACTAATACAAGGATGAGAGCATCAACATAGTCTTTCAAGAAGAGTTGCACATAGTGCATATCATGTCTTTCCCATACCCACACACCAAAGGAGATAAAGCAAATAGCTACACAAGCTTAGTAAGATGCGAAAAGCATAACCCATGAAAGATAAAGCTTGTGCCATTTAGAAATCACCAAAGAATCAAAAGAAATAAGAGGTGATCACTAAAGAATTGGAATATCAATTGAAGATGTACTATTCTCATGTGTATAAGTTTCTAAGTAGACACGAATCACTAAGATATGGGTCTACAAATAAACATGTACACACAAGATAGATACAAGGGTAAAGATCATGATATCCAAGAGGAAGTCATAAATACACCAATAAGATCTTTGCTTAAAAACATAGCACAAAGCCGAAATTATATCTTAACGGAATATAAATGAACTTCCAACACATACTCATCATAGCATCAAACTCTATCCACAAGGGATAAAGGTAAACAAATGGATGCTCCGAGTAAGATAACAAGTATCACAAAACGCAAATGATTTTTAAAAAAACATCAATGTTGCACATGAGAGACTTTAAGTAGAAAGTGCTAGATTGACATAATTGGGATCGATGAATCATAGAAATGAATATATAGTCCCCTTATATGTAATCATCCCGGCTTACTCACATTTGCAATAAAAAGATTCATGACAAGATACAACCTACACAAGGTTGAAAGCTAGAAATGTATGCATGAGGTAGATACTTGTTACCGAGATAGCATTGGTGATGTAGAAATAAGGTTAACCATCATCCAAACTTGGCTCCAATGAACACATGGTGACACCACCTTCCTTGTAAATGAGACAAGCTTCCAATGCATCTCCAATGTACCTAAAACAAATTCAAGTACAACATGGTACCCAAACTCATTGGGTCCAAAGTAGTTAGAGCAACTACAATACATAGGACAAACTCCACATAAATATGTGCATATTAATGTGAAATTGAATTTCATGCACATCTTAGCCATATAGGATTTGATGGAGTTTATCCTATATATTGGATCAACGAAAGTAAGCATGCCAAAGAAATACATATAGTAAATATGCATGCATAAGACTTTCAAGAACCAAAAGAGATACAATTTGGAAAAAACCAATTAAAACAAGAGAGCACACATTAGTGTGACACGAAAAGAAATTGTCCAAATTATATCAAATATCCAAATCAACACATGATTGAAGATACCAAATGAAAATATGGTCAAGGAATAACCAAACCCTCTACATTTTTCATGATGGCACAAAGTACCAAGACGAAAATGCTTGTCTTCAAAGAGACATATCATCGGGATCTAAAACCAATTAAAGACAAATAGTGTTCAAAAACATATAGGATAGCTCCCCCAATATGTGTGCATTATTTATGATTTTGCATTTGAATACAAATGCACACCAATGGGATCATCACACACCATATATATTATACAAACACTAGTCAAATTCAAGAAGAACAATAAGATCCATAGGATACAAGGAAGACAAAAAGAGTTTGATAAAACACGTTTTGGCAACAAAATAAGGCAATTCAAAGCAATGCCAAAGTGAAGATGGTCTACAAATTTCACCACAAAAGAGTATCACTTGTCATGGACAAGTAGTATGGAGATATTTCTGGTGGTACGAAGGTATTCAAGGCCAACTTCACAACAAATAAGCATATGTCAAAGGATAGGAATTGAACACATGCTTAGATAGAGATTCTTGACGGCTTCAATTTGATCAACGATCATGCAAAGCACCAAGAAACTTTCTCACACACAAGATCCAAAAGATGAGAAATAAAAGACATTTAAGCAAATATGGAACTTGTTTGAGAAACATGCCACTAGGAAGAGATAATTGACAATATCAATTCTAGGTGGCAAAACCTCACATGTTCACATTTTCTAGGCTTGTAATATGCACATAGCTTATTACTCCCCCATAATGTGATAATCCATTTATTTGAAAACAAGAGGCAAACAAAACCAACTCAAGAAATTAATGGACATTATAGAATTTGAATTTCTCATGAGCATGACATACCACATAGAGAATAGATAATATTGATATATCAACACTAAGTGGTATTCTCATGTACACACATATTTAGGATTGTGAAGTGCACAAAGCATATCACTCTCCAAAAATGGATAGTCCATTAATCTCTCAAAGAGAGCCAACAAGATAAGATAGCAAATAAAGCAATAAGGCTCAAAAAAGTAAATGGTGTGCAAACCAAAATACACATACTTGATTTCTCAAGATAAGTAAGTAGAGAGCACAACACATACAAACACTAGCAAGGTACAAAACCTAACACATGCAAGGGTGCAAGCAACTTTCAATGAATATATGGTATAAGCACAAGTTACCGCAAGGAGGAACATTGGATAAGAGATAGAACAATGTAACCCAAATGACTTGGCTTGAGAGAATATAATTGATGAAGATCCCTTAATTCTTCATGATGTAGCCAAGTCTCCAATGTCCTCCAACAACACCTATTGATCAAGTTTTTGCTTGTTGGTCCCCAACCAAGTTGGGTCCTAAGAGGTTAGTCACAATAGGTTTGGTAACCCAAATGGTTCTTTTCTTGACACCACTTTGAGTACCAACATATTTGGCAAACACATTGCCAACCTTATCCTTCCGAAGAGAATAAACATCATCAACTATAATGGGGTTGGATAAGGTACCATTTGTGCATGAAGAAGCAAGGTGACCCTTTCACGGCATAGGTAGCAACATCGACTTCCTCCTCTCTTCTTGGTTGGAATCTCGACTTGAGGAGGAGTAGCTTGATTCTTCTTGGGAAGAGGCCGTTCTTCAACTTGAGGAACTTGAGTTTGAACTTGAGGCTTCTTCCCTTGTTGCTTCTCACTAAGACACTTCTTCTTCAAAGGGCAAGATCTAACATGGTGCCCTTCAACTTTGCACTTGAAGCAAACAATCTTGGCCGAATCTTTGACTTGTTCTTGGCCCTTTTTCTTGTTGATCTTGGACTTGTTCTTGTTATTGGAGTTGAATCCAAGTCCACTCTTGTCATTGGGGCGTCTTTGAACACTCAACATATTGTCAAGTGTGGACTTCCCAACATGACGCTTTTCCAAGTCTTTCTTCAAAGAAGTGACTTGGGCCTTGAGCTCTTTTAATTCCTCTACATGGTTAGTATCAACACAAATACTAGAGGAAGTAGAAGCTTCATTGTTAGAGCAACAAGGTATGGAAAGTAATTCATCACAAGATGTAGCAACATTGTGAGTGGATGAATCACAAGGACTAGCACAAGACATATAGCATTAAGAGAAGAAGTTGTGCCATTGTCCACATGAGGCTCACAAGATGTTACCTTTGACATAATAGCCTCATGAGCTAACTTTAGCTTAGCATGGGATGCTAGAAGATCGTCATTAGAGCTAGAGAGCTTTTCATGACTTTCTTCCAATTTCCCATACTTGCTAGTTAGCAACTCAAGTTGGGCCCTTAGCTCAACATTCTCCTTCAAAATAGATGCTTCACAAGAAGTGGAGTTAGTAGCACAAGCATCATTAATATTAGAAATGGAAGAAGACAATTGGCAAGCTTATCATTCTTAGATAGTTGAGTTTGGAGTTGATCATGAGACTTGATAAGGAGAGAGTGTTCACTTTCTAAAGCCTTGTGAGCTTTGTCAAGTTTCTCTATGTCCTCACTTAGTCTAGCATTGCCAACACCAAATTCAACTTTTTCCTTTTTAAGCACTTTATATTTAGCAATAGCATGATCTCTTTCCTTAATGATTTTAGCAATGATAAGATCATTTGATTCATCAAGAGATTCAAGTTTCTCCTCAAGAGACACTCGAAGCTCTTGCTCTTCCTCAAGGGCATTCTCTAAGGATGCTTTTTCATTAGCATCTTCTCTCTCAATTTTACATTTTTCCTCAAATTGAGTATCCAAATCCTCAATGATTTCTATACATTTAATACCATGAGCAACGATTTCACATAGAGAAGAGATAGCTTCACTACCTTTGGGAAGAGCACCAAGAACAATCTCACCCTTCTTGGTTAAGGTTTCAATGTCAAAATCTTCTCCATGAGGATCCTCAACCACATCATCACATATCTCGGGATTCGAGGTAGAAGTTACCTTGGAATCCTTAGCCATGAGGCAAACATGATTAATGGGTGAGGAGGATGAAGAATTACTTGAAGCACCATTGAGGTCCATGTCCAACAAATGTTGGGATTCCTCTACATTGTTAGTCATGCAAGTACTAGAGGATATGGAAGCATTATTTTCATGACAACAAGACATAGAGAGCATATCATCATTAGATTTAGTTAAGCAACTATTACATGATATGCAAGGACCATCAACTCTAGCATGTATGACATTTGGAGTGCTAGAAGAGTTTAAGTCCAAAGATAGAACATTGCAATGTGATAGAGAGAAGTATAGTCAATAGTAATTCACCATCAACAATGCAATTTCTATCACCACTCACCATATCATTACCTTGTGACAAATCACATGTTGGTGAAGTGGAAGAAGTTGTGAACTCATCACGGCCGGAGGTGGAGGGAGAACAATCATCCTCAATAATTTTGGACACTTCATATATATCTTGAAGCTTGGTCCAAAGCTCATGTGCATTTCGAAAAGGCATGATTGAAGCAAGAACTACATCGGTCAAAGCACATATAAGACCATTAGTAACTTGAGTCTCGAGATGAGAGTTTATCTCATCCTCTAAAGATAATTCTTGGAATCCTTTGGAGGAGATAAACTCACATCTACAATCCTCTTAATATAATTTGGACCCATGGCCCTAAAAAGATTAAGCATGCGAATTTTCCAAACATCATAATTTGTGCCATCGAATATAAAAGTGGGATCGTGCACTAATTCTCTAAACGACATCTTTTACTCTCTAGGCGGTAAAGCCCAAAAAGAGAGCCGAGGCTCTGATACCAATTGAAAGGACAATGATGTCGCCTAGAGGGGGGGTGAATAGGCGGTTAAAACTTTTCCGGTTTAGGCTTGATAATTGCGGAATAAAACTAGGTGTTTAAATTAACAAGCCGACAACCTAAATAAACTAGGCTCACCTATGTGCACCAACAACTTATGCTAAGCAAGACAAACAACAAGGTGATAGCTATAGAATACTTCAAGCACGAAGGCTATCACAATGTAAATTGCATAAGTAAAAGGCTCGGGTATAGAAATAACCGAGGCACGCGGAGACGAGGATGTATTCCCGAGTTCCTCCTTGTTAAGGGAGTACGTCTCGTTGGAGAGGTGTGAACCGACACAACGGTTCAACAACCACAAAGGTTTCACCTTCTTCTCCGATGAACCGCACCACAAAGGCTTGGTTCACCTTCCACTATCGGAATCCTTCGAGGCGGAATCCGGAGCCTTTCAACAACAATCCGGGGCACAACCCACAATGGGATTGGGGGCTCCCGAACGGCTTTCAACAACAATCCGGGGCACAACCCACAACGGGATTGGGGGCTCCCGAACGGCTACAAGTGACCACCAAGGGTCTCAACCACCACGTGGGCGTCTAGGGTCCAAAGACCCAAGAGTAACAAGTTCACAAGCTTTCAACTTCCACGAATCCTCGTGGAGAGCACACCGATGCACCAAATGCAAAAGGCAAGAGCACAAGTGCTCAAATCCTTCACTCTCAAATCCCACCAAAAGCAACTAATGCTTATGGGGGGAGAAGAGAAGAACAAAGAAGAGAACTCAACAAATGGAACTCCAAGATCTAGATCCAAAGGGTTCCCCTCACTTAAGGAGAGATGGATTGGTGGAAATGTAGATCTAGATCTCCTCTTTCAAATCACTCAAAGATATGTAAGAATCATGGGAGGAATTGGGAGAGGGGCAAGCTTTCCAAGATCAACAATGGTGGGGGAGAGAGAAAAGCGTGCTCAAGTTGTTAGGAAACATTGGGGAAGAAGGCCCCTTAAAAAGGTGCCCGGAAATCTGCCCGTTGGGCTGTTTTTCGGCCTCGCATCGGTACTACCGACCTAGGCCAGTACTACTAACCAAAACACGCCGAAATGCAGTACTGAAACAGGATTCAGAGAGTACTACCGTTCCTGGCCTGGTACTACCGGATTTGGTAAAAACAGCAGGAACACTGAACACGAAAACGAAGATATCTTGATCATCCGGACTCTGTTTTCGATGTTCTCGGGCTCGTTGGAATCACAACGAAGAGCTTTACAAGATCATGCAGAGAGACATCATAGTCCAACAATGGAAGATAAAACCAAATGGATAGAGGTAAAACCTCTCTAACAAGGAATAACCGACAAACCTCCAAAACCGAAAACGCAACAAGTTTTCCATATGAAATTCGTTTTCGGTGAACTTGGACTTGTCGTGAAGAATACAACAAGCACCAAAATCCAACAAGGAGAAAAGCCAAGTAAGAACCAAGAAAGATGAAATGCCAAGTATGCAAAGGTTTGAGCTCTCCACAAAGATGCGGTCAAGTTACTCACTTGAGAGCCCCTCTGATAGTACGCCGTCTATCCTAAAACCCGGTCTCCCACTAACATCATAAGACCGGTAAAATAGAAAACCTATCAAGATCATACCTTTGCCTTGCGCATTCCACTTGAGCTCGATGTTGACGATCTTGACTCTCTCAAGTTGGAACACCTTTGTTGATTGTGCTTGCTAGCACATGCTTGATGAAGACTTCTCCAAATGCTCCCCATACTCCATTATGGGAGGGCCTCGCTAAGCTTCGTCTTCATGTCTCCTTTGCAAGCTTCAGTCAAATGATATCTTCCGTGATGCATCATATATATTGACCTTGCGCTTCATCTTCTTCTCTTGATATGTATGATGGCTTGGGTTTAAACATGATTGTTCACTCAATTTTCTTTTCCAAGCCTTACTTGCAATAAGCTCTACTCTACACATGACCATTCTTCATATAAACTCTTGAATAGAGCATTGGTCATCATGTCATCTTCAAGAGTCCAACACATGAACTCCTATATTTTCCCATGGACAAGATCTATAAGAATATCTCAATGTAAACATTAGTCCATAAGGATTGTCATTAATTACCAAAACCACTCATGGGGGCAACCATGCACTTTCACCAATCCTACCAAGAACCAATGTTGCAATGGCGCCGGCGAGGAGGGGAAGAGGGCGTCCACGTGCTTCTGTAGCTGTCCAAAGTCGAGGAAGAAGATGCCGCGGCGGTCGCGGCGGTCGTGGTCGGGTCGCCCCTCCTCCAAGGAGCTCAGACCATACAGGCTTTGCTCCATTCGAGTTCATGGTGGATCTGGACCACTGGCTTCGAAGTCGCTTGCGCCTTCCGGATTCCTTCGCGATGGCTCTGGTGGAGGGTAAGCCCTCCGGCTTCTGGCTGCAGGTAGAAGTCTGCCCCAATGGCCCCTCTAGGTCTGGGCGGAGTACGCCGTCGACGGCTCCATGCTCCTGGGCCATGGATGGAAGTCATTGTCTCGCTCCCGGCGGTTAACCCGGGGGCAGAGTGTGACGTTCCTGTATGACGGAGACGCGACGCTCTCCGTGAATATCTTCAACGTCACTGGAGGACGCGCAGAGTGCTGCAGGGAGAGCAGCATCAGCGGCGGCAGCTCAAGCTCCTTCGACGAGGATGAAGATGAGGAAAACTCATATAGCATCAAGGTGGAGGAGAGCTCGTCGCCCAGAAGATGCGGGAGGCCGGGAAGGAGACGCCGAAGATCTCCTTCACCTCCTTCGTCGCGGCGTCGTCCGCGTACTTCTGGAAGTAGCGCCTTCCATTGTACGGCGTCGCTCCCGGGTCCCCGGGAGCGGTACCTTTTGTTGTAAAAAGTAGGATCTCGTTGTAGTCTTTGCACTTGTTGAAGAAGAGCTTGTCTCCATTATGTGTCCTTTGCCTTGTACTCCGTGTGAATGAGAACGGGTTTTTGCAAAACGCGTCCCATTACTGTGGCACTTGGAACGCTAAGCGGTAGGTGGAGGGTGGAGAGCCTAAAAAAGCACCACAGCCCCCAGCCTTTCCTACATACTCCTCCCTTCCGCTTCGCTTGCCTCCAATTCTCCCTTCTGCGAAGCACGAGTTGTTGACGATGTCCGGCGGCGCGGAGTCTATGTCTGACGGAGCAGCTTCCGACATCTCCACGCTGAACTAAATAAACTTCACATTCTAACATCATTTCCATGCTGAACTAAATAATGGAATTAACTTTTTCTTGCACTTTAGTAAAAGGGCAGATTTGAAATGGATCCTATAAATTCCATAACTTAATATTGATTAATCAGAAAAATGTGTTCTTTATATCAAAATGCTCAGCCAATCAATACCTACCCTAAAACATCATGCCCATGCATGTATGATGAATAATTAGCTTCTGGTGAATTGGATTTAGCTATAGAAGCTATAAAGATAAATATGGGTTTGTGCCAAATATTGCCAAATGATTTGGGACAGCTCATTTAACTTGTTGATCATGTTTATGATCCATTAGTTGCATTAAACTATCATGTCATCATGTGGTTGTGCATTGCACTTGCTATGCATGAGTGATTATTGATTGTGTTCTTTCCGGTGTTCTTATGCATCGATAGATCAAGCAGTCGGGGTTCCACCGCAATACCCTGACGAACCGTATTACCAGCCCCCTGAACCAGGCAAGCGTAATCCCCCCTCTGAGCATGTCTCCTCCTATATTTCCGCAATTATTTCCCCCACTATAATATTGCTTTCGGTTCCAAATGTCTTTTGCTTGGATTAGAGTATCCTACTAGTTGCATTAGAAATATGTTGCCATTACCTGTATCCTTCCTAATATCCATAGGATTGAAGTGTTGGCCCGAGATAATTATACTTGCTATGTATATGCTTAGCCATGCTTAGTTTAGATGATAGATGTCCGGTGGATGTTTCAATGTTGGAACAGTTGATGGAATGGCCGGATGTGATGGAAAATGTGGTGACGGATAATAAATTGCTAAAGGCGGGGATGAGAGGCCATGGGGAATGTGGTGGGTTGTCTCGTTCTCGCCGCCTAAGTGCGAGTTCTTTACCTCTTGAACCAAGAATGAGCGCGCTTCCATTCGGTGGGGTATATGGAGCCCTCGTCGACCAACTAACTTGCGGAGGGCTAGCCAAGGGTCCTCTAGTTCGGGCTTCCATTTGCACGTGCGTGAAGATGGTGGCCAAGACTGAGATGAGGATGGTGGTGTTTAGGAAAATGAGTGGCCGCGGGCAGGGTGTTGGAGGCACTGTTGCCCTACCGCCACTGATGATCCTGGGTTAGTCTCAGGCAAGGTAAAGGTTGTAACCGTTCCCACTCAGCCGGCTTTCCCGGAAGAGAGCTAAGCGTAGGCAATGGGCCGGGCGGTACCGAAGGTAAACACAGTGCACCCCTGCAGGGTTAAATCTTTTCGAAAAGCCGTGTCCACGGTTATGGACGCCTTGGGAAAGGACGATAAGACCATAGAGAAAATGAATGGAATGATTAAAACCTGAGTACTAAAGGTACTACCAAGAATGCAAGGTTGACTTCCTAGGGGGTGATTCGGGGAGGTGCCTTGGTAGACAGGTGAAGTGATTGATGGTGGTTGTTGATGAGGTTGATCAAAAGAAAAGAGTATACTTCTTACCCCCTTTCGAAAAAATTCTGATTAGTCGATGCCAGATGTCTTTTACAAAGAAAACCAGCTTTATGCAAAACAGCCATAAAACCTTTGAAAGCCAATCATTGAGCTAGTAGCTCTAGTAATCTTGCAGAGTTCGTCGAACTCAACGTTGTTTATTTGATTTCAGTGGAGGACTTCATCGACACGGAAGGTGGGTTCTATGTGGACGTCGACGAGTAGTCTGGGGTTCCCAGGTGGCAGCTTGGGACATCCCGGAACAGCTGGCGCTGGAATGTTTACCTTTAGGCCTCTTAGGCCATAATTTGGATCTTGTTGTTTAGAACAACTTAATTCGCTTCCGCATGATGTACTGTTGGGTCTGTGACCTCTGGTTGTAATATTTGCTATCTTTCTCTATTATAAGAGTTGAACTATAATGCTTTGAGTCGTAGAGTCTGTGATGTGCCAGTTGTTCCACAAGTCTTGATCTCTCTATTATGCATTGATAGTTGTGCCTGTGTTAGGGCATCAATCGGGGTGTTGCGTTGCCGATGATCAATTTCGAGCAACGCCTGCCAAAGGTTTTGGCCGGGGAGTGGTAAACCCGTAACCTCCGGTTGTATCGCCTAACCGGTGACACACAGCATCATTGTATAGCAGTCGGGTCGGGCACCACAAGTTGGTATCAGAGCAGGACTGCCTGTAGGAAACCCTTCTACTGGTCGACATTGAGTCTAGTGTTTGTGAAAATTATTTTGACCTAAAAATGAGTTGAGAAAACCATCTTAGGATTCTTTTTACTCCTTACCTGGTTACATTCTAATCTCGGAGCCATCTTACCTCTATTCGAGTTAAAAAATTTCTCCTCATCTGTTACTTCAAAAATCTTTAGGATCACGTGGTTGGGTTCTACCTTTAGTGTTACGTGTCTGGTAGCTGCCGCCGCGCTACAATCCGATATCAACTCAGATGCTTGAGAACTCTGTTATCCCTACTGAGCCTAATCACTTATTCCTTCTTTGGGTTTTAACCCAAGGACTTGAACAGAAGGTCCCGGATTGTGCCGGATAGTGTGGGTTGAATCACGTGGTTTCTTAACCGTTTGAATCTCACGCTAGTGGTACATGATGCTGATCTTTGACCCAAGTTCCATCTTGTTGGTCCCTTGTTCGTGGTTACCCAAAGTATTATCGTCCCTAGTCTGTGTACTTGAGTAGACGCTAATGCTTTTGTCTCAACCATTCGGAGATAGATACTAACGGTGTCCTTGTCAATTCTCCAGAATGGCTCGAGGAGGCCACGGTAATAACAACAATGATGAGGAACCACCGCCACCCCCTTCAATGGCGGAGGTCTTGATGGCCATTGAGGAGAACCGCGGGCGCAATGAGCGGCTACTCGAACAATTGGTGCAACAGAATGCACGGAGGAACAATGGGTGCATCACTCTCACTGAGTTCCTGAAATCGCAGCCACCCACCTTCTCTGATGCTAAGGAGCCACTGGACGCTGATGACTGGCTTCGCGCTCTGGAGCGCCAGTTCGGCGCGCTGCATGTACCAGTGGCCGAGCAGGTCAACTTTGCCACCTACCTCCTGACTGGTGCGGCTGGCTGCTGGTGGGAGAGTCAAGTGGCGCTATTCGCGCCAGGCCATGCTTTCACGTGGGCGGACTTCCGCACCGCCTTTCGTGCGGCGTACATACCTCAGCCAATAATGGACCTGAAGAGGAGGGAGTTCCTGGATCTGCACCAGGGTAATATGGATCTCCGAGCTTATGGGTGCAAATTCAACCATCTCTCTCGTTACGCCCCACGGGACGTGACCAATGATGCTGACAAGCAAGAGTTGTTCCGCAAGGGGCTTGCGCCGAGGCTCCGCTATGATTGCTGCCCTTCAAGTTTCAGAACTACCAGGAGCTGTTCAACCAGGCTCTTACTCTTGAGCAAGGAAGGAAGGAATTTGAGGCTTCCAAGAGGCCAGCCAAGGGGACCGCCAGAGTTCCTCGGGTTCTGAGAGCAAGAAGCGCAGGGTGTTTGTTCCCTACAGCGCTGTGCCGCGTGCTCCATTCATGCCGAGGGCCGCGGGATATAGGCAACCACCGCCGCGCCCCACTACTTCGACACTTGGGGCAAGCGGGAGTGGGTATCGTCCTCAGCTAACTGCTCCACCTGGACTCACCTGCTACACCTGTGGCCAGGCTGGCCACTACTCCAGGGAGTGCCCCCAGAAGGCACCTATCACGGGAACTCCTGCACGAGCCCCGCCACTCCAGTTGGCAAGGCTGGACCTATTGTGCGTGGTCGCCTGAACCACGTCTCTGCTGAAGAAGCTGAAGAGGACCCCGGCGTCCTTATGGGTGAGCTACGAATCAACAACAATCTTGCTACAGTTTTGTTTGATTCTGGAGCATCGCATTCATTCATATCCATAGCTTTTCAAAAGACCACAAAATACCGTTCGTGAAGATGAGACGTCCCTTGTTGATCTCCACTCCTGGCTCCAAATGGCAGACCAATGGGGTTACTCCTGAGGTCCAGATTACCATAGGTTACTCGTCTTTTCCTTTTGCTTGGTAGCTCTGAGGTCAAGTGGCATTGATGTCATACTGGGCATGGACTGGTTAGTAAAATACCGGGCTAATCTTGACTGCGCTGCTAAGACCATTACCGTGACCACCTCTTCCGGCGACATTGTAGAGTATTGGTCGCACTATCAAGACCTCCATCTTCAGTCATTCCCAACTCACCAGAGATCCGCCTCTACTTTATGGAAGGTGAACCCCTCCTGAAATCATGAAATACACGTGGTGCGTGACTTCCCGGATGTGTTCCCGGAAGAATTGCCTGGCATGCCACCTGATCGAAGTGTGGAGTTTGTCATAGATTTGTTCCCGGTACTGCTCCGATTTCCAAGAAGCCCTACCGTATGCCGGTGGAAGAGTTGGCTCTGTTGAAGAGCAAATCGATCAGCTGTTAGCGAAGGATTTCATTCAGCCTAGCAGTTCACCTTGGGGTTGTCCGGTACTCTTTGTCAAGAAGAGAGATTCTACCGTGCCTCGTCTAGTCTCTGACTATAGGCCGTTGAATGCGGTGACAATCAAGAACAAGTATCCTATTCCTCGCATCAATGATCTGTTGGATCAGTTAGCTGGTGCAACGGTATTCTCCAAGATGGATCTGAGGTCAGGATACCATCAGATCAAGATCAGAAAGGAGGATATCCCAAAGACGGCATTTGTTACTCGTTGGCTCATATGAGTATACCGTCATGTCCTTTGGTCTCACAATGCTCCAGCTACTTTCATGAGGCTCATGAACTCCATCTTCATGGATTATCTCGACAAGTTTGTCGTCATTTACATCGATGACATCCTCGTTTATTCCAAAACCGATGAAGAGCATGCCGAACATCTTCGGTTGGTTCTGACACGACTTCGAGAACACCGCCTCTATGCCAAGTTCTCCAAGTGTGAGTTCTGGTTGGATAATCTTGTCTTCCTTGGTCATGTGATATCCGCTAATGGTGTGGCTGTCATTCCCGACAAGATTCAGTCCATTTGGATTGGAAAACTCCAATGTCAGTCAAGGACATCCGTAGCTTTCTCGGATTGGCGGGTTACTACCGCCGATTCATCGAAGGTTTCTCCAAGATAGCCAAGGCTGACTGACCTTCTCAAGAAGGATAAAGTTCGCATGGACGGACAAGCTGAAGAGAGCTTCAAAACACTGAAAGCCAAACTCACGTCCGCTCCTGTGCTTGTCCTGCCGGACACAAGCAAGGATTTCGTCGTCTTCTGTGACGCCTCCTGCAAGGCTTGGGTTGTGTACTAATGCAAGAGGGCCATGTGGTGGCATATGCTTCCCCCAATTGAAGCCGCATGAGCACAACTACCCAACTCATGATCTAGAACTTGCCGCTGTGGTTTATGCTCTGAAGCAATGGAGACCATACCTGTTTGGTAACCGTTGCGAGATTTTCTCGGATCACAAGAGTCTGAAGTACCTCTTCACCCAGCCGATTTAAATCTCAGGCAAAGGCGTTGGTTGGAGTTAATCAAGGACTATGATGTGAGCCTGAACTATCAACCTGGCAAAGCAAACGTCGTGGCTGACGCGCTGAGTCGGAAGTCTTATTGCAACAATCTGATGATTGAAAGGCTCAACCTGCTCTTCATGAAGAGTTCTCCCGTTTGAACTGGAAATTGTTCCCTCTGGCTACCTTGCAAATCTGGAGATCAAATCTACTCTTGTAGACCAGATTAAGGATGCTCAGAAGTGGATGAGGGTATCCTGAATATCAAGAAGAACATTGCTAGCGGAAAGGCCAAATGTTTCTCAGAATATGAATCCGGAGTTGTTTACTTTGGTGACCGTCTGGTAGTGCCAAAGAACCGGAATTTGAGGGAGCTGATCCTCCAAGAAGCTCATGAATCACCTCTCTCTATTCATCCCGGTAGTACCAAAATGTACCAAGACCTTCGACCACAATTCTGGTGGACTCGGATGAAACGAGAAATTGCCAAGTATGTTGCTGAATGCGACACCTGTCGACGGGTAAAGGCTGAACATCAAAGGCCTGCCGGCACTCTTCGCCCTATTGCAGTCCCGAGTGGAAATGGGATGAAATCGGTATGGACTTCATCACCGGGTTTCCCGATCTCAAAAGGGCAACAATGCAATATGGGTAATCATTGATCGACTGTCCAAGGTTGCTCACTTCCTACCAGTCCGTGATGACATACGGGCGAGTCAACTTGCTGACTTATATATGGCTCGTATTGTTCCATTGCATGGGGTCCCTCTGAGGATCATATCGGACCGTGGAAGTATCTTTGTGTCCAAATTCTGGCAGAGTTTCCAAACTGCTATGGGGTCCCGTCTCAATTTCAGCACCGCCTACCATCCCCAAACTGATGGTCAGACTGAAAGAGTGAACCAAGTTGGAAGACATGCTTAGGGCATGTGTAATCTCTTTTGGCAAGGGTTGGGAAAAGTATCTCCCTTTCGCGGAATTCTCCTACAACAATAGCTATCAAGCTAGTCTGGGCATGGCTCCCTTCGAGGTTCTGTATGGAAGAAAATGCCGCACTCCTCTAAATTGGTCCGAGACCAGAGAGAGCACTCTTTGGTCCGGATGTGATCAATGAAGCTGAGGAGAAGGTGAGAATCATAAGAGATAATCTGAAGATTGCTCAGTCTAGGCAGAAGAGCTACTATGATAAGCACCATCAGGAGGTTCACTATGAAATTGGTGATAAAGCTTATCTCCGCGTCGCTCCCCTTCGTGGCGTTCGCCATTTCGGTATCAAAGGGAAATTGGCCCCTCGCTACGTTGGCCCTTTCACCGTTCTGGCCAAGCGAGGAGATCTTTCTTATAAGTTGGAGTTACCGGCCAACTTCCCAAATGTACATGATGTGTTTCATGTCTCCCAACTTCGCCGTTGCTTCAAAGATCCTATCCACGGAGTCAATCATGAAGAGCTAGATCTCCAGGAAGATCTCACTTACGCGTGAGCACCCCATTCGTGTCCTGGATGAAGCCGAAAGAAAGACCCGTAACAAGACTACCAAGTTCCTCAAAGTTCAGTGGTCTCACCATTCCGAGGAAGAAGCAACTTGGGAAAGGGAGTCCAGTCTCGTGAAGAGTATCCCGACTTCTTTCCGCAATCTTAGAATCTCGGGACGAGATTCCTGTAAGTGGGGTAGAATTGTAACAGCCCCAAGTTTGTGAACCTAAAATGTGAACCAATTTTTCACTTTTGCATCTCATTCATGCATCATAGCATTATTGGTTTTTAGTGTTGAAGTTGAAACAAAGTGATGAAAACAAATTAAAACAAATGAAAACAAGGGCACCAACTAAATTCAATCCTTGCAATTCAAATGTGTTTGTTTTTGACAAACACAAATACAAATGCTAATCCATATTTGTCAAGAAAGTTCCAAGAGTTCTAATCCATATTTGTCAAGGAAGTTCCAAGAGTTCAAAAATAATATTTTGAACTTGCTCTGGAATTTCTAAAGATTATAAATTTGGAATTAGCAAAATTGCCATAATCGAACCCTATGAACAAATGTTGCTCAAAACATTTTATTTTGAGACACCAATTTTTGTGGATCTTCTACATACTATGAGGAGGCCACAGGAATAATTTCATATTTTTCTAAAATGTTTTAGTGCCTCAATAACATCCTTGTAGTGCTACTGGTTTTTAAAAGAAAAACAGAAAAAGGACTTATGTGTAAATGGGAGAAGAAACGCAGGGGGTTTTCGAAAATAGGTCATCTCTCTCCTCCCACGACACGGACGCGCCATTGCCGGCGGGAGAAGGAGGCCCCCCACGATGTCCCGCGTCGCGCCACCCGGACCCCCCTCCTCTCATCTCCCCTGCGAGGAGATAAGAAGAGCACCACCCCGCTCCTCTGCTCTCCCTGCCCAGATATTTTTCCCTCTCCTCTTTTCTCACCATGGCCGTGACCTAGCCAGAGCTTCGCCGCAGCATCGCCGTCGCTAGAGGAACCACCGAGCAGATCGAGCAGGCGCATCCTCTCCGCCTCGTCTTCCTCTTCATCTCCGTGCAAGGAATCGACGCGGGGAGCAGCCAATCGACGGGAAGAAATCGTCTTCTTCCTCTCCAGCCGCCGCGCTTCGAGGAAGCTCGCCACCGTCTCCGTCCACCTCCGCACCAATGAACCGCACCCACGCGTCGAGGGTGAGCACGCGGATCTCCTAGACATCTCTATTCATCTCAGTTCGCCGTAGTTTGTCGGCGCGTCGTTAGCCGTGGCAAGCCGCCGCCGTGGTTCGCCGTGGACGCCGTCTCCGACGACCATTTGGTCGCTGTCTCCGCCAGCGAGTAGCCCACACACGTACGCGTCCAACACGAGTAGAAAACGGGTCAAGCGCGTGCGCAATCGCCAGATCCGTGCAACACGCCGCCGGTGGTCACCGCGGCCGTGCGCGTCGTCGCCGTGCACCGTTCCCAAGTCATTTGGGTGCGCTCCCGTATACTAACAAGAAGCGCGAGCCGCCCCAGTGGCTAGCGCGTGCGCGCGTTCGTGCGAGACGCGGGTTCGAAACCCCGCAGCGCGCTGCCTTTTTTTCCTTTTATTTCCACATGCTGACAGGCGGGCCCCACCGGTCAGTGACCGTGGCGGCCAGCGCAGCCACACCCAGCCCAGTCAGCGCCAGCGTGGCCTCGGGCCCCTCTGGTCAGTGGCACGGGGTAGCCAGCCCCTCGGTGCAAAACGTTTCGGTAGTTTATTTGGGAAATAAAATAAATAGCCAGATTCAAATTTAAACTAGTAAATTCTATACCTTCTTAAATACTGCTCCAAAAATTACAAATGATATACCAAATTGTTCAGGAAAATAAACTCTAAGTGTTGGTATATTCCACACACCCAACTGAAGTAATTTGTTGCTGTTTTATTAAAATAACTAAAATGGCAGAAAAGGAAAGGATTTTATAAAATTCATAACTTATTAAATATTGATCCAAAAATTGCAAATAAGATATCAAAATGATCAGTGGAATAAACTTCACATTCTATCATCATTTCCATGCTGAACTAAATAATGGAATTAACTTTTTCTTGCACTTTAGTAAAAGGGCAGATTTGAAATGGATCCTATAAATTCCATAACTTAATATTGATTAATCAGAAAAATGTGTTCTTTATATCAAAATGCTCAGCCAATCAATACCTACCCTAAAACATCATGCCCATGCATGTATGATGAATAATTAGCTACTGGTCGAATTGGATTTAGCTATAGAAGCTATTAAGATAAATATGGGTTTGTGCCAAATATTGCCAAATGATTTGGGACAGCTCATTTAACTTGTTGATCATGTTTATGATCCATTAGTTGCATTAAACTATCATGTCATCATGTGGTTGTGCATTGCACTTGCTATGCATGAGTGATTATTGATTGTGTTCTTTCTGGTGTTCTTGTGCATCGATAGATCAAACAGTCGGGGTTCCACCGCAATACCCTGACGAACCGTATTACCAGCCCCTGAACCAGGCAAGCGTAATCCCCCCTCTGAGCATGTCTCCTCCTATATTTTCGCAATTATTTCCCCCACTATAATATTGCATTCGGTTCCAAATGTCTTTTGCTTGGATTAGAGTATCCTACTAGTTGCATTAGAAATCTGTTGACATTACCTGTATCCTTCCTAATATCCATAGGATTGAAGTGTTGGCCCGAGATAATTATACTTGCTATGTATATGCTTAGCCATGCTTAGTTTAGATGATAGATGTCCGGTGGATGTTTCAATGTTGGAACAGTTGATGGAATGGACGGATGTGATGGAAAATGTGGTGACGGATAATAAATTGCTAAAGGCGGGGATGAGAGGCCATGGGGAATGTGGTGGGTTGTCTCGTTCTCGCCGCCTAAGTGCGAGTTCTTTACCTCTTGAACCAAGAATGAGCGCGCTTCCATTCGGTGGGGTATATGGAGCCCTCGTCGACCAACTATCTTGCGGAGGGCTAGCGAGGGTCCTCTAGTTCGGGCTTCCATTTGCGCGTGCGTGAAGATGGTGGCCAAGACTGAGATGAGGATGGTGGTGTTTAGGAAAATGAGTGGCCGCGGGGCAGGGTGTTGGAGGTACTGTTGCCCTACCGCCACTGATGATCCTGGGTTAGTCTCAGGCAAGGTAAAGGTTGTAACCATTCCCACTCAGCCGGTTTTCCCCGGAAGAGAGCTAAGCGTAGGCAATGGGCCGGGCGGTACCGAAGGTAAACACAGTGCACCCCTGCAGGGTTAAATCTTTTCAAAAAGCCGTGTCCACGGTTATGGACGACTTGGGAAAGGACGATAAGACCATAGAGAAAATGAATGGAATGATTAAAACCTGGGAAAAATATCCGCTACACATGGTGGTAGCTACACACCATGCCATTATACGCCGATATAAGCCGTATATACCTGTTTTAGCTTGATATTCTGGTAGAGAACGGATTTTTGGTGTACAAAACTGGTTTCGGAATTTCAAAAAAAATATTTTTTGGTTGACTTTTTTAAAAATTGCCTCTCTTAATATCAAGCTAAAACAGGTATATACGGCTTATATCGCCGTATAATGCTATGGTGTGTAGCTACCACCATGAGTAGCAAATTGCCTCTCTTAAAACTGAGTACTAAAGGTACTACCAAGAATGCAAGGTTGACTTCCTCGAGGGTGATTCGGGGAGGTGCCTTGGTAGACAGGTGAAGTGATTGATGGTGGTTGTTGATGAGGTTGATCAAAAGAAAAGAGTTAATTCTTACCCCCTTTCGAAAAAATTCTGATTAGTCGATGCCAGATGTCTTTTACAAAGAAAACAGCTTTATGCAAAACAGCCATAAAACCTTTGAAAGCCAATCATTGAGCTAGTAGCTCTAGTAATCTTGCAGAGTTCGTCGAACTCAACGTTGTTTATTTGATTTCAGTGGAGGACTTCACCGACACGGAAGGTGGGTTCTATGTGGACGTCGACGAGTAGTCTGGGGTTTCCAGGTGGCAGCTTGGGACATCCCGGAACAGCTGGCGCTGGAATGTTACCTTTAGGCCTCTTAGGCCATAATTTGGATCTTGTTGTTTAGAACAACTTAATTCGCTTCCGCATGATGTACTGTTGGGTCTGGTTGTAATATTTGCTATCTTTCTCTATTATAAGAGTTGAACTATAATGATTTGAGTCGCAGAGTCTGTGATGTGCCAGTTGTTCACAAGTCTTGATCTCTCTATTATGCATTGATAGTTGTGCCTGTGTTAGGGCATCAATCGGGGTGTTGCGTTGCCGATGATCAATTCCGAGCAACGCCTGCCAAAGGTTTTGGCCGGGGAGTGGTAAACCCGTAACCTCCGGTTGTATCGCCTAACCGGTGACACACAACATCATTGTATAGCAGTCGGGTCGGGGCGCTACAAACGCCCACCAGCGGCACCCCCCAAAGCCTCGCCCCGAGCGATTTTGTGTCCGGCACCCCCCAAACTTGGAGGCCCTCCTGGGGGTGCCGGACATCACCTCGGGCATGGCCCTGACAGAGATGGCCCGCCCGTCATACACACGACGCGCCGCGCCCAATTCCCCTTCCTCTACATTGCTGTCCCCGGCGCCAAAATTCGCAATCTTCCCTCCATTTCCCAAACCCTCGCGCCGCCGCCGCGACCTCCTCGCCTTCCGCCACCATGCCGCCCAAGTCCGTCGGCCTCGCGAAACCCAAGGGACGCAAGCCGCCGGCGTCGTCGCAGCCGAAGAAGAAGCCGATGAAGCGGGAGCCACATGATCTTCCGTTGCCGGCGGCCATTAGCCAGGCCCAGCTCCGCGCCGCCGCTTCCCTGCTACGGCAACAACGACGAGTCAAGGCAAGGACAAGTTGGCTGATCTGTCGTCGCCGAACGACAACGCCGCCGAGATGTTGATCGCCATGAGCCAAAGCAGCTCTAGCACAGCATCGGCGGCGGGTTTGTCGGGTCGCCGTCTGTCCCGGCCTTCTTCGACGGCACCTCCGGCTACCCGTCGCAGGTGTCGCGGTTTTCCCCCGAAGAGTCGCCCATCGATCTGAACGCCGCGCCGTTGTTCAGCGAATCGCCGGCGTTGCGGCGGACACCTGCCACGAGCCAAGACGCGACTGCTTCCCGCGGCCTTTTCTTCGGCGACCAACTCGGCCATGTGAGTGCTATTTATAATCTTGATCTCCCTCATTTATTGTGTTCCCCGGCCGATTGTTTGTTGGGCGCAGTTATTGCGAGCGGCCGGATGCAAATTGTTGTTTTGTGCATTAATTGCCGACGATGCAAATTGTGGTTTTTGCTGGGTAGGACGCTGGCAACTCGTTGATGACTTCAATCATCGACGACGGTACAACCTACGCCGCCAGGGCCTACGCCGAGACAGAACAGTTCGGCCAGGGCGAGGAAGGGGATGCCGGCCAGGGTCGGGAAGGGGAGGTCGAAGAAGAAGAGGGTGGCGATGAAGAGGATGGCGTCCGGAAGGCTGGAAACAGAGGCAAGACTTGGTGCGTGAGTGAGGACGTCTTGTTGGCCGAGGCGTGGATGAACGTGAGCATGTGCGGCGAGAAGGGCGCCAACCAAAGGAAGAAGGCCTACTGGACACGCATTCAGAAGGGCTACACCGAAAGAAGGTCGTATCCTCCTCATGAAGATTTGCCTAACCGCAATGCCAAATCGGTTGAGAGCCGTTGGGGCGTCATCTCGGCTCTCACTACCAAGTTTCACCATTGCAATGAGCAAATCTTGCTTAGAGACGAGAGTGGCAAGAACGATGCCGACAAGGTTAGCCGATCATCTTAACTTGTTACCCATCATGTTTACATGCATACTTGACTTGGCCTTTGTTTGTGTAGCTCAAGGACGCCAAGTACTTGTACCTTGACTTGGAGTCGGATGGCAAGAAGCCATACAAGTTCATGCATGTTTGGGAGGTGGTTAAAGGTTGCCCGAAGTGGAAGAGCCATATAAAAGACCAAGGCACTGCCGAGGGAGATGAAAGAAATCTGCCAGCTGCTAGCGCCGAGCGTCCCGAGATGGAAGTGAAGGCGTGCAAGGCGGCCGCCAGGGCTGGCAAGAAGCCAGGGGCCTCGGGCGCCGCAGGCAGCATCCAAGAGTCGGTGAAGCTATACGTTGCCGAGGTGGCCGCGTCGACTGTCGAGAAGAAGAAGCTACAAGCCAAGTCCGACGAGAAGTGGACGCTCTACTTCAAGATGCAGGAGACCAAGCTCAAGAACCAAGAGAAGAAGGAGGAGCGTCTCGTCATGGCCACGAACACGACCGGCATGAGCCCCAACCAGAAGGCCTACTTCGTGTCCGAACGGAGGCGCATCCAGGCTGAGAAGGCGGCGGCCGAAGCGGCGGAGCTCGAGGGATCCGACGAGGACGGCGAGGAAGAAGTCGAGGAGGAGGCCGCCGCGTGATCGGCATGAACCATTGCGCCAGGGAGGCGCCCTTTTGATGGCCGGCCTTGGAGACTTGTTCTCCGGCGCGGTCGATCCTTTTTTGATGGCCGGCGTTGGAGATTGTTCTCCGGCGCGGTCGAAACTATGCCAAGTCTCTGACTTGTTCTCCGGCGCGGCAAAACTGTTTGAGTGCCGGCATCATTTGAGACATTTTTATTAATGCATGCACCACCGTCCTGTTCCTCATTTGTGATGTTCATCGGCGGCGACCACGGCATGCCCGCAAGGTGTTCGACAGTTCGCTAAAAAATTGGGCCGTTTGGGGGTGGGCCTTTGGGGAGTGCCGCTGTGGGCGGCCTTCAAATGGTACCCGGACACATGTCCGGCACCCCCAACGGAGGCCCAATTGGGGGGTGCCGGACACAGATTTAGAGGCCCCGGTGGAGATGCTCTAAGTTGTACTCACTCCGTTCTGAAATAGTTGACTCTCAAATGAATTATCTAGATAAAAAATATGTCTAGATACATAAGTATTTCAGAACGAACGGAGTACAAAATTACATGTGCTATATTCGTCAATTATTGCTTTTTTACTGGTATTAAAAACGACCGTCCGTGTTGCACACATGGGCTTACCTAGCTGGTGCCATCTCACGGTCTTATCAACAACCATCCCCAATAGTTGTTTACTGTTAGGCTAGCCTGTTCAAACAATAGGACAGTAAGTATAAACAACTAACCTGATGCGCCAAGATGTCTACTTCGCACCTACTCACATGCCCAAGTCTTGTCTTAACTGATAAGCTTTACTGAATATTTGCATGATGAATTCAGACCAAACCTGGCCAACTTGTACCAGCTGCATCATATCTTCAGCAGTAAACATATAACTACCAAATGTAAACGTTTTCAAAACGTATATAATAAAGATGTTATTGCACTCACCAGTTGCTCTTATATCTATTTTACTGATGAATTTACAATTGCATATAGAAGAAAGACTCCGCACAAGCTACAAAGTCTTCATATATAGCCAAAAGCTGTGTACCATTGTTCTTGTCCAGTTGTCGTTATATATTTGGATACTACCTGCCACAACGTCATAAAGTACTACATCTCCACTTGTTTCCCTCGAAGATATAACTAACAATCTCAGAAGAGCATAAGAAACAGAGCACTCTGTTTTTTATATGTATGGCACACTTGATTAAAATAGAAGTAAATCCATACGCTGGAGTTGGTAGTCATCTGAAACTGACCTCGGATCTTCATGCCATGGAGCTTTCTAGACATTGCTTTACATACGCTGGAGTTGCTAAGTTGTAGAAAATATGACAAATGAAGAAGCCAAAAAATATTTTTCATAACAACGTAGTGATGTTTCAGGACACGACCTATAGAAGTGAGCGACATATTACCATTACTAGGTTAAAGAGTGGGTTTGGCAGAGAGAGAGTTAAATCATGCAAATCAAATAATGGACCAAAACTATTGGTTATTATGAGGATACGAAAAAGATCTATAATAATATGATGGTTAGAGTTTTGTGGTGCCATTAAAAACATTATTTATGAGATGTCTAAAAGAATTTGCTGACTGACTATGTACCATCAAGATATTTTTTTTAAATTAGTATGTTACATGAAACTATGAGCCATCTAAGTCCATGTAGTCATTTTTACATGAGAAAAAATAAGCAGAATTGAGAGAGTACAATGAAGAATGAGGGATGGTAGGAGGAGAGTAAAAATATATATTAAAATATCACTACCTCCGGTTAAAATAATCGATCTTATAGAATATGTGACATGGTTTTTTTAAATATTATAACACCTACTCTCCATAAATTCAAAGATCACACGTATGTGTGTTTTCTATACAACAATTTCTGACAGTCACATGATGCGTGTGTTTTTCTCTACAACAATTTCTGACAGTCACATGATGCTCTTATTTAGATTTTGGTATTTTACCAGTATTTATAAAAGCACTAATTTAGTACATGAACATATTCAGTACGTTGAAGAAGATGCCCTCGCATTTAAAACATTAGTAGGACAAACTTAAGATAGATGCTTACTAGTCGAGCGCATTGCTGGATGATCTCTACAGCAAGCAGAGCATCGTGATGTCGAATGATTATACTTGTAGCGCAATCACTCGTACTATGAAACCACAGTTTTCCAAAGGCTGAGATTCAGTGTTAGAGTTATCCTGTGTAGATTGTCTTCTCTTCAATTCTCTTGAGAAAAACCGACCCAGCTAAGAAGCAAGAAAATCATGCTAGGCCATCATGCTGTTCGGATGATTATACTTGTAGGGCCAATCACTAGTATTGTGAGTATGCCAAACCACAGTTTCTGATGGCTGGGATTCAGAGTCAGAGGTATTTTATCCTTGGTGGTCTTCAAGATCTCTTCGACTCGCTTGATAATCTTAGGGTTCATCAAGTCGATCCCTTAAGTAGTATAAGAGTTGAAGCAGTAGCAATTCACAGAGAGAGTCCGTTCTCTTCTTGTACGACTGAAAGACTGCTGCAACTGTCGGTATCATGTTTAATTATAAAAGCAGAGAATGAAGCGGTTGTCTCCATGAACCACTGGAGTAGTAACAGAGTTGAACGTGCTGTTGAAATTGTTCTTGATAATGCAATAGAGACTAGGCTGATCGAGGACGGTTGGGCAAGATGCACATGAATGAATTGCCTGTTGCCGGCTATAATGTAGTACAAGTATTCTCCAAAATCCACAGGTAGAAGAAATTAAGCTTTACCCAGTGTCATCTTAGTTTTTAGTCTCAGAGCAGGATGCACAATGCATGTCAGTGTAGATACTGAAATGTGAAAAGAATCCCAGGTAGAAACAATGCTTTACTCGGTGGAATCTTAGTTTCAGAGCAGGAATGAACAGCGCATGTCGTTAGTATAGTTACTGAGAACATACCTGCCTTACTTGTTGTTAAGGAGTACAAGTTGCAGATTCATAACACTTGTATCAGCTGCATTGATCATATCAGCAGCAAACATGTAACAGCCAAGAAAATGTTCCAAAAAGGTAGATAACAATGATCCTGTTCCACTCACCAGCATGAACTGAGGCAGGTTTCCAGATTTAAAACTTGACCTTACACGAGTGAGATATGCTGTTGATAACTAACAGATCATGAAATTACGTTGACCATAGGCATCAATCTACGTACATTATCTATGGAGAGGTTGAGGAAGTAACTAACAAAAAATAGGCGGACATAATTCTAGGTGAAACCTACATCCACTTACCAAATGATATAACCACTTGACGCGCCACGCCATCCGAAGTTAATCCTCAAAGTATTGCCATTCTTCACTCCGGCAGCCCATGGATGAGAACCCAGCTCTACAGAAAGCAAGTCCTGCTAGGCCATCATGTGGTTCAGCTGATCATACTTGTAGTGCAATCACTAGTCATGTGATTATGTGAAACGACAATTTTCTAATGCCAGGAGACCAACCAACTAGCTGCCGACCAATGGATATCATTTCTTGTTGAGACCGACCACGGCCTTCCTGGTGACGGCGTCAGAGTGTTCGTGCTTCTCAAAGGTCTGGAGGGCCTTGGTGGAAAGGCACAGCTTGACGTAGCGCTTGCCAGCCTCCCACCAGAGCTTCTTGTACTGCAGGTTGACAAACTGCTGCTTCTTGGTCTTGTGGTTGGAGAAGGACACCTTGTTGGCCTTATTCATCTTCTTCTCCAGAAACCGGCAGATCCGGCCTGAAACCAGAGGACCATTCAGTTCAAGTGACATTCTTTATTTTTGGGAAGGAAAATGCATAATGCATAAGACAAAGCAGTTCCTATAGAGAATTTGATAAACTATTGTTCTTTCGGCGGTTTTATTACCATGCTAACAGTTGAACAGCTGCTGAAATGGGTCTTCATTCCTGACAATCAGAACATGTGGAGCCACCAGAAAGAAGCGACAATGCAATGATGACTAGAGGTACTAGGTTGGGCAAGATATATAAGAATTGCATGTTGCTGGCTATCATGTAGGAGTATTCTCTAAACTCTACAGGAAGAAATCAAGCTCCAGTGAGAGATATCTGAGTTCTCAGGTAAACTGCAGGAATGAAGAATGCATGCTAATGTGCTTACGGAAATGAATCAAGTGGAGTGGAGTGGAGTAGTGGGACATAAACATTCAGCTCAAGTGGATATTGTTTCTTTCCGTGGGAGGAAAATGCATGATGCAAGCAAGTAACAAGCAATTCATATAGATGATTGGTTAAACTCTTGAACCACCGGTTCCTTTTGCCATTGTTGTTACTACTAGTATGTTAATAGAACACACAGTTGAACAGGTGCCGAGAACATAATTCATGGCAATCAGAACCTGTGGTGCCGTCGAAGAAGCGACAATTCAACAGTGACTAGAGATGTTGCCGACAATTGGATAGGACACACAGGAGTTGCCTGTTGCTTGCTATCATGTATAATCTCCAAAAGTCCATGGCAGAAATCAAGGTCTAATCAGTGAAAATCCTAGTTTTTCAGTTTCAGAGCGTAGTAACTAGTAGTAATGTAGTTACTGGACTGGATCTATTAAAATATAGTGGGATATGAACAGAACTTGCTCAACTGCCCACCACCGTCAATACCGTTTCTAATGTACATTTTCTGTTCATCCATGTCTGTAGAGAGTTTACATTTGGTCTGAAGGAAATGAAACAGAGCAGACACACAAGTATGTCTGTTGGTTTCAGAGCATGTTAACGAAAAATGCATGTTCGGGTATGGACAATTGGACATATAAGTTTGCAAATATAAAAAAGGTGTGCATTATTTGTCCGTCATCAAGTCACGCATGCCTTCCCTTCTCCATTGGTCGAGAAATAACCAAGTCTTCTACTCGTTACAAAATGTAGCCAACTGTGGAGTACGACAAGCTCAGACCATGTCAGGAGCTGGCAGCCTATCACACACCATGTGCATGACCTAACATGCTTCTCCATTGGTTGAGACATAACCAACTCTTCTCCTACTCCTTACAAAATGTAACCAATTGTGGAGTACGACAAGCTCAGATCATGTCAGGAGCTGGCAGCCTATCACACCCCTGTGCATGACCTAACAACTCCATTGGTCTAGACATACCTAAGTCTTCTCCTACTCTTTACAAAATGTAGCCAACTGCATAGTAAGTTAAACAAAGACCAAGTCACGAGCTGATAGTCAGACACCATATGCACGTGCTAACATAATATCTGCATTGGTCGAGACATACCCAAGTCTTCGTCTACTCTTTCCGTATCGAAATATAAGATGTTTTAGATATTTCAATATGGACTACCTACGAACTGAAATGAGTGAATCTACACACTAATACGCATCTAGATACATCTGTAACAGAAAAAATGTTAACTATCAAAAAATCTTATATTTTGGTACGGAGGGAGTAGTCAATTGTGGAGTGAGATAAGCTCAGATCAAATCAAGAGGTGGTAGCCTATCACACATCATGTGCGCTAACATATAAGTTGCCCAGTTGTTCATAGTATATGACATGTTTGCATAATTGGACTGAAGTAGATTGTTCAACGCTGTCCTATTGCTATAAAAAATATCATATGAGTCAAGTGTCTCTTATTTACATTTATTAGAGATGTATACACATATGCATACCATCACAGGCACAAGTCTACTCAAGAGTGGAATTCAGACATGACATTGCATATTGGTACTTCGTTATCACGGAAGAAACGATTCACAATAATAACATGGATAGGTTGTCAAACGTTGAGGTTCTATCCAAATAAGGGAAAAGGATACCCACTAACCATTGAAGCAATGCTTGGCTCTCACTTTCATCTGTATGTACCGATGGTTCTGAACCAAGGACCAAGCATACACTGACTTCCTGCAAGTCTTCATGCCCTGGCCTTTAATTTAATTTATAGACTGGGTTTTTTCATACTATGCCCCGTTTAACTGATTAGCCAATTATGCAACAAAACTTTAATCCATAGGATGGACAGCTCACACTGTGTGTTCTTATCATGGTGTCATTTTGTATTCCGACAAAAACTTGAAACATATTTCAACTTGTATCTCAAACAATCTGGCAATCCTTTTATCATTGTATTCTGACGTAACCTGCAACAACTTCATATAGTAGGTTTTAACTTGTATTTCTGGTGACATAACAGGTGATCCTGTTGTCATTTTTCTATTCTGACATAACCTGCAGCCACTTCTATTAGGACTAGTGCTGCAGGCTATCTCGGCAATTTACTCGATATATAGCTGGTGTAGACGACAGAGTGCTATCCCCTTTTCGAAACACTACAGTGCTACTCTTGATAACCTGGCCTAAGCAAAGTTTGTACGAGTGTGGCAGTGACCGAGTGAGCCAACTAAGGCCCCGCAGCTGATTCCATCTCTTGGCCACCATGGCCTCCTCTCGTTCTCTTGCACTGATTGCTCTCCTGGTGATAGCTGTCTCGTGCATATGGGAGTACGTCGTGGTGCGACTCATATGGAGGCCTTACGCCATAGCCAAGAGGCTGAGGGGGCAAGGGATCCATGGACCCCGTTACAAGTTCTTCAAAGGCTCCAACGAGGAGGAGAAGAGGCTCAAGGGGGAGGCAACTGGTTTGGTGCTTGATGTTCACGACCACAGCCACCTCCCCAGGATCGCGCCCACTTCCTCAAGTGGAGAACTCAGTACGGTAGGCTCAACATTCTATTGTTGCCCTGGTTATAAATTTCCAAATCAATTGTGAGCGATTTTAGTAGACAGTTTTTATGGATGATATGATATGCAAACACTTTGCATATGTGAATGGTATGCATGGTATGCAGGAGAGCCATTCGTTCACTGGGTTGGGCCCAAGCCCCGGATCTGCATCTTCGACTACGAGTTGGCGAGACAGATCCTCTCGAGCAAGGCTGGACACTTTGTAAAGAATATTGTGCACCCAATCGCACTGGAGTTGCTCGGTAAAGGATTGGTATTTGTGGACGGTGTAGATTGGGTGCGCCATCGCAGGGTAATTAACCCTGCTTTCGCGATGGATAAGATAAAGGTAATCTCATAATTAATCTGCAGGCCCACGGGTGGAAATACACTCTAGAAACCGTATTAATTTCTAACCCGCCTACCCTCGACACATGCAGATGATGACACAGACAATGGTATCTTGTGCTCAGAGCATGGTCAAGGAGCTGGAAGACCAAGCATCCATGATCAAGAATAGAGAAGTCCAAGTGGAATTTGACAAACCACTGCGAGAGTTAACAGCAGACATCATATCCCACACGGCCTTTGGAAGTAGCTACAAGTTGGGAATAGAAGCCTTCCATGCGCAGCAAGAGCTCCAGACACTTGCCGTGTCCAGTAAACTCAATGTGCAGATACCAGGATTCAAGTAATTAATTAATACCCTTAATTATGCTTTACTTTGCACTTCCATATTATAAGTTTATGACTCACTTAAGCATATGTTTTGAGATTAGATACGTACCCACAAAAAGTAATAGGCGCAAGTGGATTCTTGAAAAGAAGCTTAGAAGCACGCTCATGCATGTCATAAACTCGCGATTAGCATCACAAGGGAGTGGATATGGAAATGATCTGCTTGGTTTGATGCTTGATGCTTGCACTACAATAGACAAAGGGGGGAAGCAACAGCAGCTCAGCTTGAGCATGGATGAGATCATAGACGAGTGCAAGACTTTCTTCTTCGCAGGCTATGAAACCACATCAATTCTGCTTACCTGGACAGTGTTCTTACTCAGTGTGTATCCAGAATGGCAGGAGAGGCTACGGAAAGAGGTCTTGAGGGAAGTTGGGAAGGATAACCCCAGTGGTGACAACCTTGGCAAATTGAAAGAGGCAAGAACAAAAACTAGTCCATATGTTCATTTCTTAATATCCTCCTTTGAGAAATTGCCTTGTGCAATAAAAAGTGGGATTAATTCCGTATTATTGCTTGTACCAAACAAATATAGCTAACTACACCATGATCTGCATCACAGATGACGATGGTCCTCCTTGAAACCTTGAGGCTCTACGGCCCTGCTCTTTTCGCGCAACGAAATCCTTTAACTGATATGGCAGTGGGGGAAATAGTGATACCCAAAGACTGTGCAGTTTACATAGCTTTCCCATTTTTGCACAGAGACAAAAATGTATGGGGTGAGGATGCAGATGATTTCAACCCTTCAAGATTTGAGAATGGTGTCACAAGAGCAGCAAAGGTTCCACATGCCTTTCTAGCATTCTCAATGGGGCCAAGGGTGTGCATCGGTCAGAACTTCGCGATGTTGGAAGCCAAGTCAGTTATGGCTACGATTCTACAGAAGTTCTCGTTTGCTCTTTCGCCAAGCTATGTGCATGCTCCTGTGGATTTAATGACTCTGCAGCCTAAGTTTGGACTCCCTGTTGTTCTGAGGCTATTGGATGTATGAAATCAGACTATTTTAAATGTTATACTAGCTAGCATAGAACTTCAGAAATTATCAGCATGCATGGGCTGCCTATGGTGCTATATGGTGCATGTAGTGTATATATCTCGTAAAATAAATAAAGTGTAAATGGGAGATGCTTTTTCAATGTGAACTATTGATAGATGGCTCTGGATGCAGGAGCAATGAGATGGTTGTAAGATGCAAATGAGATTGTCGCAAGATACAGCTTGGAAACATGTCAGCAGCAAGTTGAGTTTATGAATCAATAAAAATAACCGCCAGTCTGGATCTAGATGCTAATGTCAGCTGTCAGTTGTTGTCACATGGAGATTATTTTGTCTTCTCAACTACCATGTGTGCTCTGGCACGCCAAGATTAACTAAGGAAAACTAAGGAGACATAGCATGTTAATTATTAGTAACTGCAGAGTAGTATACCTTCTTAGATCGATCATTGCCAATGTAGAGTGACATGCGACTAAAGTTTCTGTTTGAGAAGTACAAGATGTGATGCGATCCACTCTTTATAGCGTACCGTTACTACAGAGTAAGATAAATCAAATGGGTGCTCTCGTCCATGTGTTCCCTTACTGTATACTACTTTGAGGTAATATCTCATAGCATACTTATTATTAAGTTGACATCCATAAGGGCACCAACTACTTATTAAACAGCAGTCAGGAGGGTACTAATATCCCTAGCCCATTGGAAATTAAATTAGGTATGTTCACACATATATTTGAAAACTCAAATTATGTGTATAACCATGTCATGGATGACGTGCCAGTTACTAAGTAAACAATCCCCAGTCACCACAAAGGTGAAAGGACCCATTTACACACGCATACCTTGTCTGTGTTACGTATATATACAGTAGAGTATGTAGTGCAGTGTCTATCCTTAAGTAATCTCAGATTTCTCACCCACTTCTCCAACATTATAGCCACACTAGCTGGCCTACAGGCTACCTCGTCTAGATGTGTGAATTGTGATACCATTGTCCCCGTTACAGTGGTGGAGAACGAACTAATTTTTTTGTGTGGAAAAGATGAACGATTGAAAATTGAAAGTACCAAATAAAATAATAGCACATATGGGGAGAAATGTAATCAACAAAACATGAAGTACAATCCACGTATGATCATATTAGGTAAAAGCTCATCGCTGATAGATACCTCACAAGATTAAGCTTAAGTATTAATTATCGACCAATTTATCACATATATATAAAAGAAAACCTGCCAAACGATAGATGTATTAGTACTGTCATATTAGATAATACTACAAAGTACAAGCATGCAAGAGAAGAGAAGAGGCATACCACTAATTAAATAACTGAAGGTTGAGGCAACTGAATTTTGCCGGGTTTTCAGTCTCAGCCATCCTTAATGTCAAGATTGCAAGATCATGGCAAAAAACTAAATCTTCTACTCTTCTAACATGAAGAATGAATGTTTCAAGTTCCGCAAATAATGGCTACCACCCATGATTCTTTGATCAGAAAATGTGACACATTAGTCGCAGGATCAGCAAATGTGAAATCTCTATCATTTTTCTCGACAGCTCTGGCAAGTTTATCCACATCAAACTTGGAGAAGGGGTGCCTTACCTCATTGGAGCGATGATCTATCTCTGTGGTGATAGCATCAACTGCACAGAAGAGTGTCAACACGGTAATGATGATCTTGAGTGATTTATGGCCCTTTCTTTTGCCTTGTTTAGCCAGACCTGGATATCTTTATTTTCTTCAGCTCCATCCATCCATCTTCTAGATACCTTGTAGTCCCAGAAGGTTACAATCTCAGCTAAGAAACAATTGTAATAATTCTTTATAACCTGTCAAGCTGAATATTTTCATGATGAATTCAGAGCGAACATAGCTTACCTGAATGAGCTGCATCATATTTTCCCCAGCAAATATATAACTACCATATGAAAACGTCAAGGGATATCATGAAGATGCTGTTGCACTCACCTGCCATGATTTCAGGCAGATCTCCAGACTTGACCTTACACAATGATATAATGCTGATAGCTAACAAATCATGAAATTACATCAAAATTCACTTATATGTCAACATGACCAGTAAGTTTGAATACAAAATCTGAAGAAAATATTAATCTTCTATGCTGTTCACGATCACATGAGGTGTTGTGGCCTCTTCAGATTGTACCTGAGGCATTAATCTACTACACTATCTATGGGGAGATTGAGGGAGTAACTGACAAAAACTAGGCAGGCATACATCTAACTGAAATCTACATCCATATATCACATGCGCCGCACGATCCTTGAAGTATTGGCATTCTTCACTCCTAGCAGCCATGGATGAGAAGCCAGCTCTACAGCAGGCAGAGCATGCTAGGCCATCATGTTGTTCAGGTGATTATACTTGCAGCGCAATCACTAGTAAGGTGAAACCACGGTTTGAGATTCAGAGTCAGAGGTATTTATCCTTGATTGTCTTCACAATCTCTTCAACTCTCTTGATAATCTTAGGGTTCATCAAGTCCCGTGCTTGCCCGAGAAGAGTGCCTTCCCTGCTGCTATAATATGCATCGATTATAGCGCTAGCCCAAGTGTGCAGTACCTCTGGACTCCTGCAATCAATCAGGCATGTCAACGTGACTAGAGATAATAGCATGAAGTGTCTTCTGTGCAAGTACTATTAATACTTACGTGTATAATGTATCGACGTTTTCGCCTTGAAGTTCAGGCCCAGGGGTGAAAGCATCATTCAACGCGCTCAGACGTTCTTCTGGGTCCTCGATCATTATAAGATGCTTTAGTATTCTGATATCCCTAGGAATTTGTCGCTGGAGATTGGCTACAGCAGTCATGTATAGATGGAACATTATGTCTTTTGCCTGCAGAATGTTGGTAGACCGACTTAAATCGATGGACTTGTACAACTAAACATGGATAGGAAAGAAGGATAGTGCTGCATTCCTACATCAGATTTTGTGATGTCAGTGCCCTTTGCCGATGACCAAGCTTTGGAAAGCATCAACACTAACGCAGAATCTAATTCCTTCTTCTCGGCCAAGTCATCAATCTTTCTGCATGCAACGTCCACTGATGGTGAATTCAGTATATCTTTGAGCTTTAGCTCCGCAACATTCAGCGCTTCAAGACTACCAGACTTGTCATCATGAGCTTGTAGTGCATCTACACAATCATTTCCGAGTTTTGCCAACTCTGCGAGCAAACAGAGCGAGAGAAAAATGATGGACCACAAAAGCAATAATCTATTATAAGGACTCATCAAACTAGCAAGCAGTTGTCCACACAGCGTTGGTAAGAATCTCTGTTACACGAAACAGTACTCATCCTCGGGAGAGGCTTTAAACGAAAAAACTCAGGTTCGCAAAAAAAAAAACGATTCTCATGTATGTCTCACCTTTTTGTTTATCAGGGTCATCCTTATATGACTCTGCAACATAATAAAGGTGGTTGAAGAATTCCACTGTGAAATCTTTACGGCGCTTAGAAATAACAGAACCAATTTTCTCGGATGGCATCGATCTCACTACTTCAAACAGTTCATTATGCCTCTGTACATCCTCATCAATCTGAAAAAACATGGAGAAAGAAAAGCTAAATTAAGATCCATCATCAAAAGTCATACAGACCATGCGCTTCCTCTAAATAAAATCAGAAAGTCCAGAGCACCTCTTTCAGTTTCCTAGCCAGCCTGAGAAGAGTGTGCTTCATCTCAGGATTCGGTTCCGCGGCCGCTCTCTCCCGACAGCGCTTAAAGAAATGTGGCCTTATGTTGTCCCATTCCCTGCTGAATGCTAACAACTTCCTCCAGTCTGTCGGGGTAGGCTTATCGACCATGAACACGCCGATTAACTTGTCGGATATTTTGACCATCTTCTGGTTAGCCATGTGGTTTTCACTGCCCGTGCCTCCTTCCGGACGTTCTTCCCGCGAAGGAGCGCCCACACGACCATTTGCATACCCACTGCTTGACGGCAAGTTTTCAGTACTGTAGTCACCGGGCGCTGCTGTCACGTCGCCAACAGCTTCCACGTTAGAGCATCGGGGCTGGGGAGGGCCACGGAACAGGTGTTGTCCTGAGAACGAGATTAGGAAAATCAACATGTCATCATTCTATCAAGCTGTAGTGATTATTTAGCGGTAGTAGCTCAATATGCACGCAGACCCAGACTCTACGATTGATTCAGTTGTACCACAGAGAGACATGAATTTCTTCCAGCCGATTAGTGCGCGCGTAACAAGCTGGATAAGGCGGAAGGGAGGAGCGTACCGTCGGCGGCGGAGGAGGGCCATGTTGCGGCGCAAGGGAAGGCGGCGCAGGTGAGGTATATAGGGGGAGGGCGGCGGGGAGGGAAGGGGCAGGTGGCGTGGGGGTGGAGGGGGCGCCGGAGCGGGGCGCGGCGGCGGCGGCGAGGTAGGGCAGGGCGGCGAGGAGGTCGGGTGCCATGGTGGTGTGCGAGTGAGTGAGGGAGGGAGCAGCCCACTTAGCTTCCTTACTTCTCTCCCCGCATTAAGCCCACTGGGCCGCTTCCTTCCTTTCCCTGTCTAAAAACAATCACTCACCTACAAAGATTTGTTATTTTTGTACTGAGCACCACAAATCTCATTTTACGACGAAACTTGGCACATAAGCATAACACTTGCATTTGATCTTCATAATTTCTTTTCAGTTTTTTCTTTTTAAATTTGTACTTTACTATTTTTAAAACTTTGGTATCCGGGCAGGAGGAGGGTGAGCCCGGAGACAAAACATCACTCTCATATCAGTGACGAAAACGTGACGACCCCTAGTACATGCTTTTAGGGGATCGCCAAAACTCGTGTTTTCATGTTTTTTGGTCGTTTATGTGTGGTATATCTCATTGTTTTGGGTCTCGGGGCGATTTTCGGGGTCCAGTGACCCCCGGTACAGGATTTCACGTGGATTGTCAAAACACGTCGTTTTCATGTTTTTTGGTGTTTCCGTGGGCTATAACCCTTTTTTTTTTGGTACCGATGCGATTTCCAGGTCCCGTGACTCCCCGGTATAAGATTTCAGGGGATCGGCTAAACAAGTCGTTTTCATATTTTTTGGTTATTTCCTTGTGTTATAACCCACTTTTTTTGGGTACTGGGGCGATTTCCAGGTCCCATGACCCCCGATACATTATTTCATGGGGATTGTCAAATCTCGTAGTTTTCGTATTTTTTTTGGCCATTTCAGGGGGCTATAACCCACAATTTTGGGTACAAGTGCGATTTCTAGGTCCTATGATCCCTCGGTAAAGATTTCACGAGGCTCCTCAAAAACTCATTGTTTCATGTTTTTTGGTCGTTTCCGTCCGCTATTACCCACTCTTTTGGGTCTCGGGGGCGATTTCTACATCCCATGACCCCACGGTACGTCCTTCTTGGAGTTCAACGAAATGAACAGTAGCTAAATTGGAACTAAGGTGACCGATCATCCACCGGTGGGTAGAAATATGAATGTTGACTAGGGTCCCGGGCTGCCCACCTAAACCGGAGGCGGTTATAGATGCCCTAACAAAACTTCGTGCACTTCTTACTATTAAGCATGGGATAATGGAAGGAGATTAAAGAGCAATGAGCTGACCTCATGCTTACACTGTAGGTTGAAGTGTAATAAGGGCATGCCCAGCCCAACGCGTACCACTGCTCGTGCCCTAATGGAAAGCGTCTCTGTGGGAGTTGCCTGCAGACCGGTCATCAGATCAACTTTTCCATTTTTTCTCCTGTCAATTGTCATTCATGTCCATCACACGTGATTGAGGTTTTTTGTTCTATTAATCATGTACACGATCTGATGATCCCTACAATTACTGGAAATATGATGTATTAGACATGTGTCAACATATAGTTTGAATATCTGGATTTGATACTCGAAATTTGTATCCGGCATTTCCCTATTAATACAATTTATTAGGTTTATGAAACATAAACGGAACACCCAGCAAAGTTGCATTCAAAGACCATGCTGCTGTCGAAAACGCCAGCTTATTTAGAGTGTGTAGCATGTATGGTTAATTAACCTAGTTCCAGGTTTTTTCCATAGTTTGCTGAAATCCATGTCGTGTTCAACAGTTTGTAGTTCAAAACAAGCGACGAGTCACGAGCCCATGGATCTTCATCCTCCAGGTTTTAAAATAAATGTGTAAGCGAAGAATATGATAGAAGTATTCATCAATATATCAACCCCAACTAGGACACAATTTATTCCACCGGCAAAAATAAAATTACAAGCTTATTGCCAAGAAGATATTGTGTTACTAAAGAACAATAATAAGGATTGGAAAAAGGGAAGAATGAACCCCAAAATAATAAATGATGGGAAGAAATTAAGTCATATCCTAAACTTTCTAGCTAATGTCCACAAGCAAAATGAATACTTCTCGACCGTCATGTACAGTTGAACGAACCCTAATTAACTGTAGCTAGCTCAATCATCTCTAACACGTGAACAAATTAACACATTCAGAAGCAAACAGAAGCTTCATTCCTTCCTGCCTGCTTCACATATTTACGGGGAGCATCTATGGTATCATGCTATGCCAACTGACCAACTTGTGAATGTGACGACGAGTCAGCATGAAAAACCTTGCTGTTGACGCGGACAAGCTTGGCATCTCGGCGGCCGAGACACCCACGCTGGTGGACCGCGCGGAGAACTGGCGCAGGACCATGTCGAACTCCACTTCGGGGTCGCCGGCCCTCGCCGTGTGCTGCAACCACTGGATCTTGTTGTGGTAGTCTGGGAAAAACCACGTCTTGACCACCGAGAGTGTGAAGAAGGGAATGAGCGCCGCGACGGGGACCAGCGGGTCACCACCCAGTAGGCGGGTGCGCCGCCCAACGCTTCGGAGAACACCATGAAGGACGTAGTCGAGAACGACGGCGTGATCGCGCCATACGCCAGGAGGAACACGTACCTGCACCCAGCCAGCATGGTGAGTGTCAGTTTGATACCCGAATCAGAACAGTGACTTGGTTTGGTTGATGTGCGTACCATAGAAAAATGCCGGTCCAGATGCAGATGTGCTGGATGAGGGTGAAGTAGTTCACAGTGATGACCATCTGCATGTTGACAGCCCACACTATACACGTGTAGGTGGTCGCACCGAGTGTCGAGAGGTCTATGACCTCGCCGTCGCTGCGGAACGCTTGGTACTTGAGTGACGCAACGGTGAGGAAGAAGATGATCACAGCACTGCCGACACCGTGCATCATCCATCCTAGGAGCCTGGACCACCTGAAGAGCAAGTTCTGAGGACCCTCTTGGTAGAGCATTGGGTACTGCATTGCATTTCCAGAAACAATGAGAACCTTCTTTTATTTTTCATTCAGCACTAACTTTCAGAGATAAATTAAGTAACAACTTATATCATTACATGGGTACGTACCTTGAGACAAAACCGAGCTGAAACATCTTGATCGAACACGCCCATAGCGCTCACAGGCAACGACGTGAAGAGGACATTGTAGAGCGACATTGACCAGTCATTGTAGAAAGTCTGGCCAGAGAATGATGTGTAGCATTCGTACAGGAAGAGGGTCATGCCAAACGTGAGGTTTTTGTAGAAGAAGAAGCATACCTGTTGATCCATTAAAACATAGAGATATTCAGCAAAACTGCATGGTTCATAAATACAGTAACAATACACAACCAAACTACACGGTTCATATGTAGAGTATACATGCCAACAATTGTAGTATTGTGTACCATTGATGAGATCCTACTATAACACCAATGCCCATGGATAAGTAGCAGACGCTCAAGGAAGCGGAACTGCGCGATGGAAACATCGCTCGCCATGACAGCCTGAGATTGAGAGAGAGTTGATCAGAACACCAATTTTTTCTAGATAGTTGTATGTTGTAGCTTTCATTCAATAAAACTCAGTAGAACAAGAGTGGCAGTATCAAACCTGCATCCCTTCAGCACCACTGATTCCTACCCCAATATCTGCCTCCTGAATCATGCCTACATCATTCGCACCGTCGCCAATTGCCAATGTCACTTTATGGGTACCGGCTTTGACTAGCCTAGTGACCTACAAAAGAGATGAAGATAGCAGTTTAGAATCCACTCATGTTTCGTGGATGGAAGAGTGCAATTCTGAGGTGAAGCTAAGCTTACAAGAGCCTTCTGCTTGGGAGAAGAACGGCAGCAAATGACTGAACTGCATCCGATTGCAAGATCAAGGAACATGCCCTTGGTATCATCTCTGAGCGCGTATGTAAGCGATTTACCATCAACAATTAAAGCAAATGATTCACTTGCTGATGCACTTATGAGTTTCTTTCCTTCATTTATTTGTTGTACAATGCTATCTTTTGATGCCTGCAACACATTCACAAAATCAACAGTTCTAATATCCTTACCAAATGTCAAGCCCTAATACCAAAAATGAACTGATAGTAGATAGCATAAAGTACAAACGAAGTATTTTCTCTACCTTAGTAACGGCTGCTCTGTCACCACCTTTCTCCAAGACAATAAATCTGGTGTATCCAGTGTTATTGTAATTTGTTTCATCCCTTGTCTGAGTAGACTGCAGGCATATCTATGAAAATGAGCGATTCAGATATGTAGGTTTATTAAATAAGTATTGGTAAAAGCATCAAAATTTGTAGGACAAATGATGTACCCGATGTTGATGGCGGTCTCCATCTTGTCACCCGTCAGCACCCATATCTTGATGCCAGCTTGGGCAAGTTTGTCGATGCATTCAGGTACCCCCTTTTGAAGTTTATCCTCAACAGCTGTAGCACCAAGAAGAATCAAATCCCTCTCTAGCATGTCTGCAGCCTCTTCGATTAGCTCATCTCTATCCGCACTGACAGAATTCTTAGCTGCGGTGAACTTCCGGTCGAATTTAGTGTATTCTGCATCATCAAGTTGACGGTATGCAAGAACTAGCGTTCTCAAACCAGCATCAGCATATTCATTTACGTGCTGCTGCGTCACTTCACTGTAACTACTCTCAGAGCTCGATAGCCTCTCAAACATTATACTGCACATGTTGAGAGCAAGTCAAGATATTGCCACCACACAAGTACTAAGCTGCAGCTTAGTGAGGAGAGTAGTAGTGCTAACCTGTCAGCGCCTTTACTAAAGAGAAATGTTTTCCCCTCATCGTCCTTCACTATTACTGACATCCGCTTCCGAGCACTATTGAATTCAAGGACGTGCAAGACTTTATAGAATCTGTCAAAAAAAAGTTAAAGTTAGTGCTATGCTATGCTACAATCAGGTCAGTCGGTCAGTCCTGAAATTTTCCAGGGAAAAGAATGAATTTTAAACCCATACCTGTCAACTTGTTGTCCAGATAAGGGATCTAGCTCATGCAGAGAAACACCCGCCTGTGTCCTCTGGTAAAATGTGAAACCAAGTTCACGCGCCGTGACAACAAAAGCGGCCTCATCGGGAGACTCTGCTTCATACGAAACCTTTCCTGACACTTCATCGACTTCCGGTATACACGTGTGGCAGACGGCCAACAGCCGGAAGAACATCTTGATCACACCGGAGTGGTCCTGATTCACCCATTGACCATCCATGACACGTTCATCTGCGAAATTAAATCCTTTGAGCGCAGATTTCCCCTTGGACTGATGAAAGCCTTCTATGTCAATTTCCATTTCTGCGATCAAAGGGGAACCTTTCTTCTTTGCCATGGCTCTCTCGACCTCGGTGATCCCATGCCCATACGGCGTGCCAGCAATAGAACACTTGATGAACTCCATGGAGTTGCAGGTCAGAGTCCCGGTCTTATCTGTGAGTATCGTGTGGACCTGCCCCAGCTCCTCGTTCAAGTTGGACGTCCTAGCACGAGCCGGCGTGTCGCTCTCGTCGTGGTACATATGTATGTCATTGTTGATGAACCTCGCCTGCAGCATCTTGACGATCTCCATGGAGATGTACAACGATATCGGGATGAAGTTCCCATAAAGGGCCATGGATGTAAACAAATGCAACACTGCCGACGCAGCCGCCCTATTCGGATCGAAGACGGCGTTGGTGTCATCCGGCCTAAGGTACCACCTCTTCATCCTGCCATCTACCAAATCATGCTTGGTTTCAATGCCGAAGAAGACTGAGCCGATGATCGAGATGAGGACGAGCAAAGTCAAGAGCAGATAGATGGCCCCATCCATCTTCTTTTCGATCTTGCTCCTCTTGGAAGGGACGCTGGTGGCATTCTGCATGACCTTGGTGTCATGGCCCGTGAACACCACCGCGCCGTATACGTACTCGGTGTTCCGGAGCTTGGACTCCCTCAACAGGAGCTGCTGCGGCAAGAGCGGGTACTGTTGATCTTCCACTTCAATGTTCCCGATGAACGAGTAGAGGTGCACATTGGGGTCCTCGCACCTGATCACGGCCCCGAAACCGGAGAAATCCTCATCATCCTGCAGATGTGAAGTCACGGGAAGGGACTGCTTGAGCTTGAGGTTGGTCTCACCATCGAGGTTCATCGTCTCGACGTAGCAGATGGCGTCATCATAGCTGGAGGATAGGAGGACAAGGTCAGCCGGGAAGAAGTCGTCCTTGTCAACCTTGACAACGTCGCCAACACGGAGGTTCGTCCATTTGATCTGGTAGAACGCGCCGTCCTGGAAAACCTTTGTTTTCCTGTTGTTCACCTCAACGTCCTGGAAGATGAAGAAGCAGTCAGTCCATGTTAATTTCAGTAAGTTGGTTAGGGTAGTGGTATTGGACCAAATGGCTGGCATATATATTGTTGTTGACCAGGTCCCTTGAAAAATGCACATGACCACATAATGGCAGGGTTGGTGAAGCAATCAGTTTTAGCAGAATGTCTTGTTTAGATATGCGGTCCCACCAAGAATATGATTTTTTTTTCTTGTGAGGAGTTGAGTTGTTACAAAACAATGGCAGAAGTGCGCGGGATTAGACTGAGTTGTTACAAAACATACAAATCTTCTACCTTTCCCCCTAAAAGAAGATATGAATTGTTTTTGTGAGGAGTTGATGTGCCAACTATATGGGACCACGTATGTAAACACAACATTCTGCTAAAACTGATTGCTTCACCAACCCTGCCTCCCAATCTGCTCAAGTGGATTTAATTGGTCATGTCACATGATGTTATAGCTGCTTTACTGACTGGGTTTTAAGTGGAAGACAAATGATGTCATAGCTGCTGCATTGATTTAAGATGCAGAGATTATGATCCAAGAAGAATACCTGCTGTTTCCTCCTCCAGTCCTCGATGGCCTCCTTGACCATGGTGGCCACGAGCACCAGGACCAGCGGGCCCACCGCCGTAGACCATCTAAACGGCGCGATGGGGGTGAAGCATAGCAAGGCAACAGCAAGGAAGTAGACGTTGGCCACCCGCCGGAACTGCTCGAAGAGGGACTTAGGCAGGAAGGTGATCGCACTGTACTTGGTGGTGGAGATGTGGTTGGGCTGGTAGTAGTGCCCTTCACCGGCGGCAGTGGAGACGGCGTCATTGGCGTGGACGACTCGGGAGAACCCAGGCTCGCCGATCCGGGACCCCTCGTTGTCGACCACGCCAGGGAGGCTCACGCAGGCGGCGAAGGTGTAGAGCTTGCTCAGGAGCAGCCTCTGCTTCGGGTGCCGGCCCGTCGGGCCGGAGACCGAGCGCGGCATTGCTGACAATTGGGCTGGGGTGAGCTCTGCTGTGCCCTGGACTGCTCGCGGCAGGGAGAAGTAAAGAAGGAACCTGTATGGCTCACCTCCTAGGCTACCCAGCTAGAGCAAAGGTGCAGCTGCACAGGAGCTATAGCTATCGTATCCTAGCCAGCTAAGGTTAGGCGGTAATGGTGATTTGGCCGAGAAATAACCAATGAATGAATCAATAAAAGGAGACGGCGAGGTAGGAAGAACAAATGAATCAACTAATGAAGTACAACTAGCTTAACTAGGACGGCTGTAGAAATTTATTTATATATGTATGTGTTTGTCTGGAGGCCTTGACACGGAAGGATGAAGACGAGGACTTGATCAGCCACAGGAATAAAGAAGAGAAAAGTTAGGCTGCTGCTGATTGGGAAACAAACAAGGGCCATGACACGCCATGGTAGAACTTTCAGTTGTAGTATTTCCAACGAACTTGCCAAGCAGCACGCGGTCAGTGACTCTGAGGCAGCATTGAAATTCGTGCAAGGAAGGCGAGGACTTGATCAGTCAACAGCTGCCGGGAGACAAGCAAATAAGAGTGAAGTTAGGCTACTGCATGGTAAGCTTCGCAGGCCAAGCTGGAGAAGCAACAACTAATTCAGTATTGTATCTGGTATGTCATATGTGTGTGAAGGGAAGGAGCAGAAGAAAGTGCAGCTTGCTCCCTGCTGATGTCGAAGCTCTCTTGTTGTGGTGCAGCTTCTTGGTTTAATTAAACCTCGATTTCGATTACTTTTGATCCAAGGCAGATGAGAGGAAAGAGAGACCAGTAGTACTAGCTCAGTCAAAACACGCCGTGGTTGACTCTTTAGTTGCAGTATTTGCGACAAACTTAATTCCCAAGTACTAGCATGCAGTTGGTGGCTCTGTGGCTGCATCGAAATTCTTGGAACGAAGTAATACTGTAATAGTAGTGATAGAAGCTTCCTTGTGATATTCTGGTGTTGGGAGTTTGGAAATGGCCACAGGATAGCAAATGCATATGCAAGATACTGTGGTGAGATCATGAAGAACGGGCTGCTACTACTGCTACATGGTTTCGGGCTTTCGGCGGAACGGTGGTGGATTACAAGTACAGTGTTGCATCTCCCAGATCTATCCTAGTAGCACACTGAAATTTCCATCATATATGCACGGCATGGTTGCAGGAGACCAAAAGCATAAATGTAAAAAAGAATGGCAATCCTCAATTTTAGTGACTGAATGTAATCTTTGGAGATTATCATATGGGTTCGTCTGCTGACTATCGAACTAAATGAGTGCAGAAAGCATTAGCATCTGGTGAGGGGATTAATACATCAACTGAGAACAAAATGTTGGCACAGCAATCACGTACAGGTTCGAAGATGGATTAGGCGGGAGCAGGCAGCGTACCGTCGGCGGCGGAGGACCATGCGGTGGCGCGGTGAGGGATGCAAGGCAAGGCCGCGCCGGTGAGGTATATCGGCGGAGGCCGGCCGGGAGGGATGGGGAGGCGATGGCGGCGAGGTCGGGACTCGGGAGCCATGGAGGCTGGCGGGAGTGAGGCTCCGGCACAAGCCCAGTGGGCCGCTTCCTTTTCCTGTCCACTTTCCACACCCAGATCATACCACTCAAATGATCTAAAAAAAACTCTTACCACTCTCAAAAGAAAAAGCTATTTTGAGATGCTCTATAAACTTTTTTCCTTTTTTTGAGAAAATCTCTGTGAAAACCAGCAGGGGTCACTAGAACTGTGGGTAGGTCTGTAATAAACTAACAAAAAACACAAGTCGGTAAACACTAAAAACATATAATGTTGGAACAAAGTTTTGTGAAAAAAATGATGCGTGAGTGTGGAGTGTCGCATGGGGCTGTTCCTTCCTGCGTGTTGGATTCCCTTTTGCATGATTGTAAGAACTCTATTGGTTAATTTATAAAGCTCTGAAAATTCAAAAAAAAAATGATGCATGTGCAGTCCGCAGTCGGCATGAAAAACAAAGGTGGGATATAGAATAACATTTTTTTACTAATTAAAAAGGTTATTGGGATTTTGGCACGGCATGAAAAATGAATTGCGATTTTCACGAGATTTTAAATCTGGATACAAACTTAAGTCATTCGCACAAGCGAACCTTATTGTTATTATTAAATTTTTTGGATGAAGAAAAAATAGATTTTTAAAAAGGGAGCAGGCGCTCCCTGTATACTTTGAAGTTTTCTCTAGGCTATATACAATTTCGGTATGCTTGGCACCCTAATGGTCTAGTGTCTGGGTCCCATTTCAACGAGAGGTTTGAAGCTTGGAAGGACGGTTTCGCCACGTGTACTTTCGATGACATCTTCTTCCTCGGGCGACTGTGACCTAACTGTGGACAATTCTCCATGCATGGCTTCTTCTAGAAGCAGGGACCAGTGAAAGGAGAACAGAGACCAGTGGCCTTGACCTAATGTCTAATGTATGGTTGCCGTGCAAGAATGGGAAGTATCTTCCTGGTAGTTGCTTTCAGGCCAGTCATCATAGATCAGTCTGACCAGTTCTTTTCTCCTGTCAATTTTTAGGCTCTAAAAACAGCCAGACAGTCAAATCATACATGAGATTCTTCCCTGATCTTTATGTACTGATCCCTACAATACTTGAAAAATATTTTTTGTGTGTTTAAAAGTTGCGTTCGATATTATGTCATTGTCAAAAAACGCAAACTTTTTCAGTGGATGGAGTAGCATGTATAATTCCATCATTTTTCATATTGTGAGGGCAAAATCGTTGTCCCTTTCAACACAGCCGGTGCTTCAAACCAAGACACAACCCCAAGGAGCTCTATCCTTTAGGGGTTCAATAAACAAATGTCGAAGCGGAGGAAATGATAGAAATGTGCATCAATATATCGACCCCAAACTGGGGCAACATTTATTCCGCGGACAAAAATACAATTACAAGCTTTATTCCCAATTGTGTGGCTGAAGAACAAAAGAAAAGAAAGAAGTGAAGAATGAGCCCCAAAATAATAACATGGGGAAGAAATTAAGTCATCTCCTAAACTTTGTAGCTAATGTACATCAACAGTCCTCCCTCCCTTTTGTAGCTACTGTCTACAAACAAAATCAATACCCCTCCTCATGTACAGTTGAGCGAACCCTAATTAACGTGACTAGCCTCATCTCTAACACCTGGCCAAATGAACACTTGATATTTACAGGAGATTTGCTAGTGTATTATGCTATGACAAGATCTGATCACCTTGTGAATGTAATGACGAGTCCGGGTGCAAGACCTTGCTGTTGACGCGGACGAGCTTGCGTCGCGGCGCGCTGAGACGCCCACGCCTGTTGACCTCACCGAGAACTGGCGCAGGACCCTGCCAAACTCCGCTTCCGGGTCGTCATGCCTGGCTGTGTGCTGCAGCCACTGGATCTTGTTGTGGTAGTCCGGGAAGAACCACGTCTTGACCACCGACAGGGTGAAGAAAGGGATTAGCGCCGCGACAGAGACCAGCAGGGTCACCACCCAGTAGGCCGGCGCGCCGCCCAGCGCCTCGGAGAACACCATGAAGAATGTAGTCGAGAAGGATGGCGTGATCGCACCATATGCCAGGAGGAACACGTACCTGCACCCAGCCAGCACGGTGAGTGTCAGTTTGATAAAATTCCGAGTGATCGATATTCAGAACAGTGACTTCCTATGATTTAATTTTATTGTCGCTAGTACATACCATAGAAAAATGCCGGTCCAGATGCAGATGTGCTGGATGAGGGTAAAGTAGTTAACAGTGATGGCCATCTGCATGTTGACAGCCCACACTATACACGTGTAGGCGGTCGCACCAAGGGTCGAGAGGTCTATGACCTGGCCATTGCTGCGGAATGCTTGGTACTTGAGTGATGCGATGGTGAGGAAGAAGATGATCACGGCGCTGCCCACACCGTGCAGCATCCATCCTAGGAGCCTCGACCACCGGAAGAGCAGGTTCTGAGGACCCTCCTGGTAGAGCATTGGGTACTGCATTGTGTTTCCAGAAACAGTTAGGAACTTCTCTTCTTCTCCATTCAGTATTTGTTTTCAACAAAAAACTAGGAAGCACATATATATGTACGTACCTTGAGGCAAAACCGAGCGGAAACATCTTGATCGAACACACCCATAGCAATCACGGGCAACGACGTGAAGAGGACATTGTAGAGCGACATTGACCAGTCGTTGTAGAAAGTCTGGCCAGAGAATGACGTGTAGCACTCGTACAGGAATAGGGTCACGCCAAACGCAATGTTTTTGTAGAAGAAGAAGCATACCTGTTTATCCATTAAAATAGGGAGCCATTTAGCCAAACTGCATGGTTCATAAATAGAATAGTAGTACACATGCCATGATGTCAATAACTGTATCGCGTACCATTGACGAGATCCTGCTGTAGCACCAATGCCCATGGACAAGTAGCAGACGCTCGAGGAAGCGGAACTGCGCGATGGAAACATCGCTCGCCATGACAGCCTGAGATTGAGAGAGAGCTGATCAGAACACGAGATTTTTTTCCCTAGATACAAGTACGTAGTAGCTTTCACTCAGTTAAGCTACTTCAGTAATACATGAGTGCGTAGCAATATCAAACCTGCATCCCTTCGGCACCGCTGATTCCTACCCCAATATCTGCCTCCTGAATCATGCCTACATCATTCGCACCATCACCAATTGCCAGTGTAACTTTATGGGTGCCGGCTTTAACTAGCCTAGTGACCTACAACAGAGATGAAGATAGCAGTTTAGAATCCACTCCTGTTTCCTAGATGGAAGAATGCAATTCTAAGGTGAAGCTGAGCTTACAAGAGCCTTCTGCTTTGGAGAAGAACGGCAGCAAATGACTGAACTGCACCCGATCGCAAGATCAAGGAACATGCCCTTGGTATCATCTAAGAGCGCATATGTCAGCGATTTACCATCAATGATTAAAGCAAATGATTCATCACTAGCAGATGCATTTTTTAGTTTCTTTCCCTCATTTATTTGCTGTACAACGCTATCCTTTGATGCCTGCAATATATTGAAAAACGGCAGTGTTAACTTTGTGCACTATAAAACTGATAGATAGCATAAACTGCAAAAGAAATTGTCCAGACTAACACAAAATGCAGATCATAATTATAAAGAATTGATCCATGTACTAGATGGAGACTTGATGTTGGCTGTATGAATGTTTTGCGGAGGACGGGGGTAAAGAAAGCTTCCATTTTCCAAAAAAAAAAGATAGACTCGGTAATCAGCAAGATTTTTCTACCTTTGTAACAGCTGCTCTGTCACCACTTTTCTCCAGGGCAATGATATCTGGTGTATCCAGCGTGATTGTAATTTGTTTCATCCCTTGTCTAAGTAGACTGCAGGCATATCTGCGAAATGAATCAGTTCAGAATTTTAGGTTTATTCAGTAAATATCGGTAAAAGCATCAAAACTTGTAGGACAGATGGTATACCCGATGTTGATGGCGGTCTCCATCTTGTCGCCCGTCAGCACCCATATCTTGATGCCAGCTTGGGCAAGTTTGTCAATGCATTCAGGTACCCCCTTTTGTAGTTTATCCTCAACAGCTGTAGCACCAAGAAGAATCAAATCCCTCTCTAGCAAATCCGCGGCCTCTTCAATCAGCTCGTCTCTATCAGCACTGACAGAATTCTTAGCTGCGGTGAACTTCCTGTCAAACTTAGCGTATTCCACCTCCTCAAGTTGACGGTACGCAAGAACAAGCGTTCTCAGACCAGCATCAGCGTACTCATTTATGTGCTGCTGCGTCGCTTCACTATAACTACTCTCGGAGCTGGATAGCCTCTCGTACATTATGCTGCACATGTTCAGCACAAGTCAAGATATAGCCATCGTACAGGTACAGAGAGGAAGAGTGGATGCATCATGTCATCAGCTTGCTGCATCAGAGAGCAGATTACTGAAGAGTGTAGTAATAGTAGTACTAACCTGTCAGCACCTTTACTAAAGAGAAATATCTTCCCCTCCTCATCCTTAACTATTACCGACATCCGCTTCCGAGTACTGTTGAACTCAAGCACATGCAAGACCTTATAGAATCTGCCAAAACAAAAGGTAAAAAACCAGTGTTACAACCAGGTCAGTGCTCAATTTTGCATGAAAAAAATGAAGTACAAAAACCCATACCTGTCAACTTGTTTTCCAGACAATGGATCCAACTCGTGCAGATAAACACCGGTCTGCGTCCTTTGGTAAAATGTGAAACCAAGTTCCCTCGCCGCGACAACAAAAGCAGCCTCATCGGGAGACTCTGCTTCGTATGAAACATTCCCCGATACTTCGTCGACCTCTGGTATACACGTGTGGCAGACGGCTAACAGCCGGAAGAACATCTCGATCACACCGGAGCGCTCCTGCTTAACCCAGTTACCTTCCATGACACGCTCATCGGCGAAGTTAAATCCTTTGACCGCAGACTTCCCCTCAGACTGAAAGGCTTCGATCTCCATATCGGCGATCAAGGGAGAACCTTTCTTCTTCGCCATGGCTCTCTCGACCTCAGTGATCCCACGCCCATACGCTGTGCCAGCGATCGAACACTTGATGAACTCCATGGAGTTGCAAGTCAGAGTCCCGGTCTTATCCGTGAGTATCGTGTGCACCTGTCCCAGCTCCTCGTTCAAGTTGGACGTCCTAGCACGCGCCGGCGTGTCGCTCTCCTCATGGTACATATGGATGTCACTGTTGATGAACATCGCCTGCAGCAGCTTGACGAGCTCGATGGAGATGTACAGCGATATCGGGATGAAGTACCCGTAGAGGATCATGGCCGTGAAGAGGTGCAGCACCGCGGACGTCGCCGCCTTGTTCGGGTCAAAGACGACGGTTGTGTCATCGGGCCTTAGGTACCACCTCTTCATCCTGCCATTCACCAAATCATTCTTGGTAGCAATGCCAAAGAAGACCGAGCCGATGACCGAGATGAGGACGAGAGAACACAAGAGCAGGTAAATGGCCCCATCCATCTTCTTCTCGATCTTGCTCCTCTTGGAAGGAACACTGGTAGCATTCTGCATCACCTTGGTGTCATGTCCCGTGAAGATCACCGCGCCGTACACATACTCGGTGTTCCGGAGCTTGGAGTCCCTGAGCAGCAGCTGCTGTGGCGAGAGCGGGTGCTGCTGTTCTTCAATGTCGATGTTCCCGACGAACGAGTAGAGGTTCGCGTTGGGGTCCTCACACCGTATGACAGCCCCGAAAGCGCCGAAGCTATCGTCGTCCTGCAAATGGGACGTCACATCGAGGGCCTGCTTGAGCTTGAGGTTGGTCTCGCCGTCGAGGTTCATGGTCTCACGTAGCAGATGGCGTCGTCGTAGCTGGAGGACAGGAGGATGAGGTCAGCCGGGAAGAAGTTGTCCTTCTCCACCTTGACGATGTCGCCGACCCGGAGCCTTGTCCATTTGGTCTGAGTGAACGCGCCATCCTGGAACACCTTCACCTTCCTGTTGTTCACCTCAACGTCCTGGACGAAGAAGAAAAGAAACAGCCAATGTTTGTTTTTCATCAGTCAAGTGGTAAGCAAGAAACAGCCAATGCTTTTCAGAAACAGTCAACATTCTTGGCAAATATGTCAAAGTAGAAGAAGTGGGATATTGGACCTGGTTAGCATATGAATTGCTGACCAAATTAGCACATAAACCTTTTCCCCTAATAGAAAAGAACACATAAGAATTGTTCATGTGAGTGTGGTTGCTGTGCCAACCAAATGGGACCAGACATCTCTAAAACAAAACATTCTACGAAATTGATTGGTTCACCAACCCTGCCTCCAGATTTGCTATCAAAACTGGTTTAATTGGTCCTGTTATCTAGCTGAAGTGGAATTAATCGGCCATATATACTAGTATCACCTATCCAAATTGACTGGGTTTTAATTTAATCCCAAGAGAAAGAAATGATGATGTCATGGCTGATGAATTGACTTGAGAGGATGCAGATTCAGATCCAAGAAGGGATGAAGTCAAGACGAAGAAGAAACAGGAGGAGGAATGGTGTGTGTTCCAGCATACCTGCTGCTTGCGCCTCCAGTCCTCGATGGCCTCCTTGACCATGGTGGCGACGAGCACGAGCACGAGCGGCGCGACGGCCGTGGACCCCCGGAACGGCGCTATGGGGGAGTAGGAGAGCAGCGCGGTGATGAGGAAGTAGATGTTGGCCACCCGCCGGAACTGCTCGAAGAGGGACTTGGGCAGGAACGTCCAGGCGCTGTACTTGGTGGTGGAGATCCTGTTGGACCGGTAGTAGTACCCGTCCCCCGCGGCGGTGGCCGCGGCGTCGTTGGCGCGCACCACGCGCGAGAACCCGGGGCCGCCGATCCGGGACCCCTCGTCGTCCACCGCGCTCGGGCGCCGCGCGCAGGAGGTGAAGGTGTAGAGCTTGGATAGCAGGAGTCGGCGCTTCCGGTGCCGGCCCGTCCGGCCGGTGTCCGTGCGGCCGCCGCCGGCCATTATTGATCTGCTGGGCACTGCTCTGCTATACTCTTGAGTAATAAAGATGAAACCTTTCCTGGTCCTCCGCGCTGCTGGGCTCGAAGAAGGTAGCTGGAGCAAGGCCGGCTGCAGGCGCAGCTACGGTCCGTGGACCCTAGCTAGCTTGGGCGGCAATGGCCGGAGGCGATTAGGCCGAGAAAGAACCAACGAACCGACGAATGAATCAACAAACAAGCAGGCCGTGGCCGGCCGGAGGAGGAAGAGGAAGAAATGAATAGTAGAGCTAGCTTTAGCTTAGCTAGCACGGCTGTAGGAAGGAATAGCCGGCGAGATGTGGGAACTTTATGTGTTTGTCTGGAGGGAAGCACGACACGGGGAAGACGAAGACCCGATCACCCAACAGCTGCTTAGAGCGAGTCACAAACAAAGAATTAGGCAGCTGGTGATGGTGCTTGGGAAGGTCCGCAGGCCAAGCTGGACCCGAATGAATCCACGAGGAGAGGACCAACTACCGGTAATCTTCTATCTTCTCCGAAGGTATATGGGTGTGAAGGGGAGGAAGGAGAAGAAGAAAGCTGGGTTTGCTCGCTTCCTGCTGATGCCGATGTGCTCTGCTTGTTGCTGTGGTGGGCATCACTTCCCTTTGCTTTGCTTTGCTTTGCTTTGCTTTGGTCTTCCAAATGCAGCTCCTTGATTTTGATCGTAGTTTAGTTTTTAGTTGTGGTAATCCATGGAGGAAAGAGACGCCAGTCGCTCACTCGGTCAAGACACGCCTATCGTGGTTGACTTTTACTACTCCCTCCGATCCATATTAGTGGGCATAGCTTTGTCTAAATTCATATGTATCTAGTTAAGTATTTAGACTAGATACATGTGTATCTAAACAAAGTTGTGCTCACTAATATGGATCGGATGGAGTATTATTTCGAACGAAATTGCACCCAAAATGTGTAGCTTCATGACGCGGTTGGTGACGGACTTTGAGGAGGCCGCATCGGAATTCGTGTAAGAGGAATTAGATAGTGCTGGTGATGGTAGAAGAAGCTTCCCTGGCGATTACTCTTGGGAATTTGGAAATAATAGTAGTACGTGGGGAAAGAAAAATGGGAGTCTAGAATCAAGAAATTGACAAAAATAAATAGTCACTCGCGAACGAGTACGCAATTTCGCGGGGTGATGGAGGGTCAATCCATGTACTATGCCGCCATCCATGTAGGGTCAAGATATCCCTCGCACCCTGCATGCTCCGGCCGCGAACACACCACCGATCATGTCAGGTTTATGCATTCTCTTCATTTGATTAGTTCTGTTAAAGAATATTAATGCGAGGAAAGAGACATTGGTTATGTTAGAAGCTTCCTTCAGCCTATTAGAAATTGGCAAATTGGGAGTATCTTTTTTGTTTAACAAGAAGATGTTTTCAAGGAAAATACTATATACGAGGAAAACAAAAAAGAATTCGTAGTAGAACCTTCCTTATGCTTATTAGAATTTTGTAACCTTGTTGATTTCTACGGTCATGAGATCATCATGGCCGTACCATTGTGCCGCTCCCAGTGCTCATCGTGTTGTCGTCTCTTACCACGACACACCGTTAACGAGAAGAGATGATGAAACGGACCCTTATCTTATACCAATCTTATGCGTGAATCATTAAATCTTATATTGTCATCAAATCAAACTCAAACGGCCAATTTAAGTAAAATGGGGAATAGATTACATGCATATGTACCAGAGAATAGAGCAGTTTTCTCTCAAAATATATCATCTTTTGTGATAGCGCGCTAAAAGACAATGTTGACAAAGATTACTGGAAATCAAAAATGAAATTTTGACGAGTTAGTTGCCTCAGAAAAGATACCGACTTACAGGAGAGATGCTAAGTGCCAACACTGTAGGAGATGGGAGAAATTAAAATCGGCCTTTGTTGTCATAGTATGATAAATTTAGGGTTTCGATGAGTGGAGTTTTTACAAGATTTTTCTTACTCAATATTATATTTGTTTCAAAATTGACTTAATATTAGATTTACCAAGGAAAACGTACATAATTTTGAGCAAGAGATTAGAAGATCATGACACACGGTTAGAAGATCAGAAAATAGAAAAGCAGCACAAAAAAAGATACTAGGTGGATTTTCATGCCGCTTCCACTAAATGAAATTCAAAATAGACGGGCGCCGGGCGGCACGTTAGCACACGATAACACCTTCCAGAAGCTAGTTAATCTTGTCACTGTCAAAGAAAACCTAGTGTTGTCATGACAAACTAGTTAGTCTTCACCCTACTCCAGTCAATTATTACTCCCTGCTTAATGTGTGGTTAATTTGTAGTACTACTCCTACTAGAGGAATCTTAGCTTTGGTTTAGCTGGACGAATTTGCGGTGAATTTGCGGTTGACTGATTAGTTAATCCACTGGCCCACTCGGATAAATAGTACTCCGTACTACCATAAAATAGATTATTCACTGGAAAAAATTGAAACAAATCAATCTAGAAGAAAGGGAAAAGGGAGAGATCGAGGTTGACACTGCAATCACGTGACTTTAGAGCTACCTCTTTACATAGCCATGTGCCCATGTCGGACCTTTCCTCAGTTTTCTTTCTTACAAAAGGCAACGGGCTATTTTAATTTTCGTTTTTGATGTTTCGGGGAGTATATGGAAAACAACGAGACCAAAGTATCAACAAGCAAAATATACGGATGAGAACTTAGCTGTGACAATATGGTTAGGAGGATGGTTGTACCCCAGCCCACCAGAGTTATGATGTTTCTCATTTAGGCGGAATATTCATCAGTAGGAGGCAACGTTCCTGTCGACAGCAAGACGTCTGTGGTGACTTCGTCAATCTCAAGACTCGACCCGCCGACTCGGTACTTCGGAGGTGCTCATAGGGGTAGGGTGTGCGTGCGTGCGTTCACAGGGAAGAGTGTGTGCACGTGTATGTGAGCGTCTGTGTTTGTACTGTGTTTCGCAAAAAAAAAAGTAATATACGGAATAGTCAGCTGTGGTGGAACCATGTTAAGATGTAACAAAGAAAATATGTTTTCCATTTTTAGAACAGGAAAAATGCAGAAACAAATTTTAAACAAAGAAAATTGAATAAAAAATTAAGATGAAGATTTACAAGAAAGAGCGAAAATAAAAACAGGAAATTCAAAACTAAGAAAATAATAGGAAGTATACGAAAATCAATAATACATCAAAAATAACTATTGACAAATACTATTTTTAGAAAGTAATAAAATGCAGAAATTGCTGAATTTTATTGTTATGCATTTTGTAATGAATTCCTATAATGTTTCTTCTTTCATTTTTCTATATATGTCATACTATTCCAACTGTGCTGTCGTGTCCAAACCTATGGCCACGTCATCATCAAACACGCTTTGAATAGAGAAAGGGACATCATGTAGACGTTTTTTTTTGCATTTGACAAACTAAAATTCTGGAGTTGAGGGACCGGTCTTGGACTTTGCTAACATTGGAGGTCCCAACTCTATAATTTGTTATTTTTAAATACTACCTCCGATCCATATTAATGGGCTCAACTTTATCTAGATACGGATGTATCTAGTTAAGTGTTTAGACTAGATGCATCCGTATCTAGACAATGTTGAGACCATTAATATGGATGGGAGGGAGTATCTAAGATAGCTACTGTTCAAAAAAATCTATGAACACACGAAAACCTTAACTTTCAATATAATAGTTTATTGCAAGATTTACACGGTGTGAACTGTGAAACTCCTATACTACATATATTCTTAGGACCAAAACTTTGTAGGCAAGTCTTAGAAAAGGAACGAAGAAAGTAAGCGGGAACAAACACTCTTAGCATTTGAATAGTACCACTAGGAAATTTGTATGATAGTTGTTCCGAATAGCATCATCTCCTTCTATTATACAAGGCCAGTTCAACTGATTTGCCTTCTATCATGGCACATGACTAAACCACAACGCGTGAATACTAGAGAAAAAGAAGATTCATACGAGAATTTTTGATTGCCTAAGAATACTTTTATAAGTCAAACATAGTGTAGGTGTTGCTAGGGTCTTCGCCGGCGGCGTCAGGGAGTTGGTGGCGCGGCTGGTGTTGGTGTTGGTTTTGCAGGTGGTGCTCTTCCTCTCCGGCGGCGGTGCTCGACGGAGCGTCACGGCGGAGCGCCCCCTTCCGCGTGCTCGCGGCCCCCCGGGGTCGCCGTGTGCGCCCGTTCCCCTTCCGGATCTCGTCGCGGCGGATCCGGTCGACCTTAGTGAAGCAGCTGGATTCGTTTCAAGGCGATGCCGGCGATGGAGCGAGGCGGAGGCTCTCCGGAGTTCGAGGCCCGACGACTTCCCGTCCGCTCGGGGATCTTCTTCCATCCAAGCATCAGTGGAGAAGGAGCGGCGGCGCGCCATCGGCACGTTTCTCTCCTCGTCGTCGACATCGATCTACAGAAGGACTGGGGTGTAATTTCTGAGTTTGTGGTGTTCCCTTCTGTAATCCCTTGATGTAATTTCAGTTGTTTCCTCGCAAAAAAAAAAGTCAATAGTCCCTCCGTTCGAAAATAGTTGTCATGATTTTAGTCCAAGTTTGAACAAAAAAACCTATTCCGGGAGAGGTGGAATAGTAATTACAAACTAGGAAGATAGCACGTTTTCAGATGAAAATTATAACGTTGACATCGCTGCCTCATGTTACATTTACATTTGGCTCATGCAATGATGATGATGCATGTAGTTTTGTTATGTTCAAGTAGATGTATGTATTTCAGCTGCGTATTTTTGGCCAAATCTGGCCCTTCTCGTGAACTAACGACGCATCAAGCCGTTCCCGGAAACTAATTGCAAATCTGGTCCCTGAGGTCGGCGCCAACGCAAATGGAGCCGACCTTGTGCAGTTCGGCGCCATACAAAATTTGCATTTTGGTGGCTGATGGGGTCGGCGCCATTGCCATTGGCGCCGACATAGCTCGGCAATTTTTTTTATGGCGCGAACTGCACAGGTTCGGCTCAATTTGCGTTGGCGCCGACCTCAGATGCCAGATTTGCAATTAGTTTCCGGAAACGGCCAAATGCGTCGTTAGTTCATGAAAACGGCCAGATTTGACAAAAAATACTTCTGCTGCCCCACTCCACATGGGCTAACCCACAACCGCTAGCTACCTAAGCGCTGACGAAAGATGTAAACACGACTCAACAATTCTTTCATTAGATTTTCCCTCTGTGACGTGCAGGTATCTTCCCTCAATTCAAATCAGAGGGTATTTGCAAGATAATTAGGAGTATAAGCTTTCTTATATTTATCGGAATTTAGAATGACGTTTACCTGTTGACTCCTCCCCACAAATGGGTGACATCATCGTCCCAACCATTTGGTCGACCGAAAGCAGCACAAAGAAAGGGAGTACGTGGATTTTCCTGCCACTACACTTGAATGAAGTTCAAAACAAACGGGCGCTGAGGCGGCGTGGCCAGCAGCTTAGGACACGATGACACATTCTAGAAGCTACTTAGTACTTAGCTAGGGCCTCTTCTGATTAATTAACTCATCATCAATCGTTTCAGCAAAATTGACGAGCTTAATTTGCGGTGTATTTGTGTTGATACTTGACAGAAAATAAGCAGGTAGAGTAGTGCCACTGACAGAGGAATCTTTGGCTTCGCTTATCTTATCAGCCTTGGTTTCGCTGGATCGACCAAGATATAGTTAATCAAGAAGATCAACTCGGCGCACTTGGATTAGATTATCAATTAGAGTATTCATTCACTGCGCAAAATCGAAATGAAACAATCTAGAAGGGAGGGAGGTTGACAATTGCGATCACGTGATTGGTTGCAGGATTTCAGATAGCTTCACATGGCCAATGTAATGTTCTACCTTTCCTCCGCTAGCCCCGTCTACCTTTTTTTTTTCATTTTTTTCCATGCTAATACGATTCTCATTAATAAATAAAAGACGAGATACAAAGTACGTATACACCGATCTTACAGATCTGAAAAGATACCTGTCTCATGCTCGTTTCTCTCGTGCACGAATTTTACGTACCCACGCAGATACATGCCATGTATTTTCTTTATAAAATAAAAGATGTATATGTCATTTTGTAACGATCTACTTGTGCAAAGCACTAATCGTTTTCTCCAAGCCGACAGGCGACAAAACACCGCAGCGCCCCCACCTCAACACCCTGGTACTACACAACTCTAGCGCTAACGCCAAACTTGTTATTTTGGGTACTTTTGACTGTTTTCGTGGGCTATAGCAAACGGTTGTGGTGTGCCGGGAAGAGTTCGATGCCCTCTGACTCCTGGTACACGACTCTTGCGGCATCGCTAAACTCGTGATTTCGAGCATTTCTAGTCGATTTCATGGGCTATAGCACACGATTTTGGGGTCCTAAGAGGGTTTTGATGCTCCGTGACCCCTGCTACACGAATCTATCGGCATCGCCAAACCTAATGATTTCAGACATTTTTTACCGTTTTCATGAGCTATAGCACACGATTTTGGGTCCCGGGAGGATTTTGATGCCCCACGACCCCCGTTACACGACTCTAGCGGCATCGTCAAACTCGTGATTTCGGGCAATTCTTGCAGTTTTCGTGCGTTATAGCCCACGGTTTTGGGGTCCTGAGAGGGTTTCGATGCCCCGTGACACCTTTTACACGACTCTAGCGGCATCGCCAAACCTCGTGATTTCAGGCATTTCTGACCGTTTTCGTGGGTTATAGCCCATAGTTTTTGGGTCCCGGGAAGATTTCAATGCCCCGTGACACCCGGTACATGACATTAGCGGCAACGTCAAAAATCGTGTTTCGGGCATTTTTTGCCGTTTTCGTGGGTTATAACCCAGTGTTTTTGGGTCCCAAGACGATTTCGATGCCCGTGACACCCGGTACACGACTCTAGCGGAATCGGCAAAACTCGTGATTTCAGACTTTTCGGTCCGTTTCCGTGGGTTATAATCCGGTAGCTATAGCACACTGTTTTTGGGTCCCGCGACTGTTTTCGTGAGCTATTGCACACGATTTTGGGGTCCTGGGAGGTTTTCCATGCCCCATGACCCTCGGTACACGACTCTAGAGGCATCGCCAAAACTCGTGATTTCAGTCATTTCTTGCAGTTTTCGTGCGCTATAGCACACGGTTTTGGGGTCCTGAGGGGGTTTCGATGCCCCGTGACCGCCGGTACACGAATCTAGCGATGTCGTCAAAACTCGTAATTTCAGGCATTTCAGACCGTTTTCATGACCTATAGCACACAATTTTGGGTCCCATGAGGATTTCGATGCCCCATGACGCCCGGTACACGACTTTAGAGGCATCACCAAAACTCGTGATTTCAGGCATTTCTTGCAGCTATAGCACACGGTTTTTGAGGTCCCAGGAGGATTTCGATGCCCCGTGACCCCCGGTACATGACTCTAGCGTGTCATCAAAACTCGTAATTTCAGGCATTTCAGACCGTTTTCATGACCTATAGCACAGGATTTTGGGTCCCATGAGGATTTCGATGCCCCATGACCCCCGGTACATGACTCTAGAGGCATCACGAAAACTCGTGATTTCAGACATTTCTTGCAGCTATAGCACAAGGTTTTGGGGTCCCGGGAGGATTTCGATGCCCCGTGACCCCCGGTACACGACTCTAGCGGTGTCGTCAAAACTCGTGATTTCAGGCATTTCAGACTGTCTTCGAGAGCTATAGCACACGATTTTGGGGTCCCGGAAGGAGTTCGATGCCCATGACCCCCGGTACACGACTCTAGCGGCATCGCCAAAACTCGTGATTTCGGGCATTTCTTGCAGTTTTCGTGCGCTATAGCACACGGTTTTCGGGTCCCGGAGGATTTCGATGCCCCGTGAACTCGTGATTTCAGACATTTCTTGCAGCTATAACACACGGTTTTGGGGTCCTGGGAGGATTTCGATTCCCCGTGACCCCCGGTACACGACTCTAGCGGTGTCGTCAAAACTCATGATTTCAGGCATTTCAGACTGTCTTCGAGAGCTATAGCACACGATTTTGGGGTCCCGGAAGGATTTCGATGCCCATGACCCCCGGTACACGACTCTAGCGGCATCGCCAAAACTCGTGATTTCGGGCATTTCTTGCAGTTTTCGTGCGCTAGCACACGATTTTCGGGTCCCGGAGGATTTCGATGCCGTGTGACCCCCGGTACATGACTCTAATGGTGTCGTCAGAACTCGTGATTTCAGGCATTTTCAGACCGTTTTCATGAGCTATAGCACACGATTTTGGATCCCAGAAGGATTTCGATGCCCCATGACGCTCGGTACACGACTCTAGAGCATCCCCAAAACTTATGATTTTCAGGCATTTCTTGCAGCTATAGCACACGGACACGGTTTTGGGGTCCCGGGAGGATTTCGATGCCCCGTGACCCCCAGTACACGACTCTAGCGGGGTTGTGAAAACTCGTGATTTCAGTCATTTCAGACCGTTTTCCTGAGCTATCGCACACGATTTTGGGTCCCAGAAGGATTTCGATGCCCCATGACCCCCGGTACACGACTCTAGAGGCATCTCCAAAACTCGTGATTTCAGGCATTTCTTGCAGCTACAGCACACGGTTTTGGGGTCCCGGGAGGATTTCGATGCCCCGTGACCCTCGGTACACGACTCGAGCGGTGTCGTCAAAACTCGTGATTTCACGCATTTCAGACTGTTTTCGTGAGCTATAGCACACAATTTTGGGGTCCCGGAAGGATTTCGATGCCCCATGACCCCTGGTACATGACTCTAGCGGCATCGCCAAAACTCGTGATTTCGGGCATTTCTTGCAGTTTTCGTGCGCTATAGCACACGGTTTTCGGCTCCCGGGAGGATTTCGACGCCTCGTGACCCCCGGTACATGACTCTAACAGTGTCGTCAAAACTCGTGTTATCAGGCATTTCAGACCGTTTTCATGAGCTATAGCACATGATTTTGGATCCCACGAGGAGTTCGATGCCCCATGACGCTCTGTACACGACTCTAGAGCATCGCCAAAACTTGTGATTTTCAGGCATTTCTGGCTGTTTTCGTGGGCTATAGCACACGGTATTCGGCTCGCGGGAGGATTACGATGCCTCGTAACCACCGGCACATGACCCTAGCGGTATCGCCAAAACTCGTGATTTCGGCATTTCTGGCCGTTTTTGTGGGCTATAGCACATGGTTTTGGGGTCCCAGGAGGATTACGATACCCCATGACCCCCGTTACACGAATCTAGCGGCACCGTAAAAACTCGTGATTTTGGTCACAGGAGGATTTTAATGCCCCGTGACTCCCCGTACACGACTCTAGCGGTATCGTCAAAACTCGTGATTACGGGCATTTCTGACTGGTTTCGTGGGCTATTGCCCACGGTTTTGGGGTCACTAGAAGATTTCGATGCTCGGTGACCCGATACACGACTCTAGTGGCATCGTCAAAATTCGTGATTAAGGGCATTTATGTCATTTTTGGACGTTGGGCCGACCACATCAACAAAATTATGATAGAGATAGAGCCATAGTGCTCTTATCATCACATGGGGCACGAAAAGTTGTTGAGAAGCCACCACCATAAGACATGCCTAACACTCTGATGACTCCCAAGTGCAGGAGATCAATTGTACTACCTTTCGATTAGAAAAGGTTGTCGAACCCACGAGGAGCTAAAGGTATTGGTTAGCAAGAATGATAAATAAAACAATGAAAGATGCAAGTGTTTTTGGGATTTTTGGTTCTATAGTTGCAAGAGAGTAAAAATGCTGAAAATAAATGGTAGCAAGTAAAAGCTCTCAAAGAGAGAAAGCCCAATCCTCTATGTGGCAAGAGGACAAGCTCAAGTGATGTGTAACTTATATGTGGAAAACATTCCCGAGGGCGGCATGGATATTGTTAGGCATAGAGATTTATTAAACAACACGTTGAATATCTTGTCAAGTTTTAATCTTCTTTGGACGGAGCCATTGTTAAGTATAGCTAAATAAATAAACTAAACCCTTATGATGGATCATATGGCCAAGTAAATGACTGCACAAGAATTATTAAGATATAAAGTCCCACCATAACATTACACTCTAAGGTCCCCGATACTAATACTCTCATAATATAACTTCATGACTCGGTCTCAGGTTTACATGTCCTCCCAAGTCTCCCTCAGTTCATTACACTACGGTTTCTCCTATGACCCCATATAGGTGAAGTGTTGTGCAGTCGACGTTCGCACAACACCATCATAGAATCACATAAAAAGATAAACACTAGACAAAATACCAACACATGTCATATATAAATCATTGCCAATTCATCCTATGCCCTCAGGAACATACGGGAACTACTCACAACGTGCAAACATGGTAATATTCAGTGGCATAAAAGGTACAACACAATCTGAAAATATAACTTCACCTCCAAATAATGACAAGTACTCAATCACAAACATGAATAGTAGCACAAGACAACTATCTAGGGTATAGCAACTCTCAAACTACGAGGGGAACGGAGTGGATCACGGAGATGATGATGGAGATGGTGCTGGTCTTGATGATGGTGATGATGTAGAGGCCTCCTCCCACGCCAAGGAGGAGAGGTGATGACGATGATAATGATTTCCCCCTTCTCCGGGGCTCCGGAGCAGCAGGATCTGATCCCCTTCGGAGGGAATCAAGAGTTTCGCTGCCGCTGCGGCCTCGGATGGACTAGGAAAAATTAGTGCGTAACTTTTCGGGCGAGACGAAGGCGTGTTAAAAAGCCCCGAGCGAGGAAGTGCCCGAGGCTCCAAATGGTGGGCCCCACGCGGCCAAGGAATCTGGCCGCGTGGGCCCCCTCTTTTGGGCCTCGTGGCTCTCCTTCCTTCGATCTTCTTCTCTCTGTTACTCTCCCGATGAAATACCAGCTGTGCAATTTTCCTTTTATTATTTAGGTCCATGTAGCTCCTGAAACATTAAAAACAAGAAAAATGAGGTTTTTTGCCTCCCACTTTGTATGAAAGTCCCATAAATCATCTAAAACATGTAAAAACAATGATATAATAATGCCAATAACATTCTAATATGATAATATAAGTTCTATAAATGATGATATAAAATGCACGTATCAACTCCCCCAAGCTTAAACCTTTACTCGTCCTCGAGTAAGGACATAGATCATTACATGTATCAATGGACTTATGGTTGATAAATAAATACGAGCATTGTATCATCATCCTATTCAATTACAATATAAGATTAATGAACTAAAACTCATACACATAAGGGCAACGTAAGTAGAAGCTCTAGCAATCACCCCTCACTTTTGAAAGCAAATAACCATTGTATGTTGGACAATTGAATCATACTATTTTTCACATGCTTTTGCTCTTTATGGCAAGCATTATGATATTTATACTTTGCTGAAATTTAAAGACAAGATAAACTCTCATTGGATAACAGTTCAAAGAATACAAATGAAAAGATAAATATAAGATTGTTTACAACCTTGCTTCACTAGTAACTAGTGCAAATTTTAGTCATGGATATTTCAATCAAGTTCCTATGCTCTGTACAACCTTTATCTTACACTTTCCATGACTAACTGAAATTTCAGGTACCTTCCTTTTCATACACTTTTCTAGAGGATAAGTATTGAAATATCCATGATCATTAATTTGCTCAAAAGATACTAGATTCTAACAAGAGTGTTTCATATCCTTTTCATTAACCCTTTCTAATTTTTTATCCTACAAGACTATATCTCAACCTTAAACTAAATTTTCAAGTCATATTGACTCATTCTCTTTACTTATTTTATAATGGGAAAATTCTACAATTGTCCAACACACTCAAGTTAATTAAATTCAAGATGTGACTGAAACCTCTAAATATGCCACGTTCATTTGCATGAGTGTTACCCGTAAATCTCCAAACAAGAGAATCATGGATGACACCATACTTTAATATTCATTGATAAATCACAAGATAGGGATACATGATAATGCTCCATGAGCTCACACACGCCTAAAAGAGATTGATACTAAACGATAAAAGCAAAACACACGATGGCTAGATAGATATGATAAACTAGTAAAGATAAAGGCTAGGTTGAACTCCCCCAAGCTTGATGCTTTGCTAGAGGCTCTTTATTTCTCTTCCTTCTTGTCATAATAAATATCTTCAACTTCTCCAACGATGCTCATCATAAGATTGTAAGCTTCCTCAAACTTGCTTGCAGTTTTTCCCAGTTTTTCCATGAGATTCTTCTCCACCGTCTTCTTGCAAGGCTTCCACTCCGGGCTTGGTACTTTTACATTAGGGATCTTACCGTCCCATTCACCAGGATAGTTCTTTTGGGTGACACGCTGAAATTCCCTGTCAATAAGAGTAGAAACCACGTTTTTGCTAGCAAGTGCGTGCCTTGGAGCCTTCCCTCATGTGCTCATGCGCGCCGTCCGCCTCTTGTGTCCAAGAGACACGTTCACCATCACACCAGCAACAACAATAGGAGAAGGTGGTGATGTCGCCATAGGTGCGATGTCGACCAAGGGCTCGTATTCTTTCTCTTCCGCTTCTTCCTTCTCCATCTCCTCCTCGTCGGACTTGTAGTCTTCATCATCCGAGTAGTCCTTCCTCTTCCTATTCCTCCTCCATATGGACGTGGGGCTGTTGCCCTTGAGTTCATCATCATCGTCGTCCATGGAGGAGCATTGGAAGGAGTCTCCCGAAGACATAGCTAAAAACCTGACAGGCAGAAACAGAAAAAGCAAGAATCGCTCGAGAACGCTCGGTGCGATATTAGATCGGCAGAAGGGAGTATATATTGACGATTTTTAGGTCAAGACGAAGCGCCGGAGCCGAAAATGAGACGAAAAGGGACTCCGAGGGGGGAAAGGAGTGGGCCCACGCGGCCAAAGAATCTAGCCACGTGGGACCCCTTCTTTCCTTCCTCGGGTCTCCGTTCCTTCCAATTTTCTTGTCCCACACGTTAATTTCCATAAAAAATGACTTCCGTAAAAATTTACGCAATTCCGAGAAACTTTCCAACACAAAAATTACCTATTATTGATTTAGGGTTTCTGAAGCTGCACGATCCCTCTCGATTACCTCCTCCAGTGTTTGTAAGTTCAACTCTTCCACCATTCCGATGAAGCTCTTTCCTGCAATATAATGTTTAAGGCGTTGTCCATTGACTACATGAGGTTTACCTTTCATGTCACCATGAAGACGGATAGCTCCTGAACGGTACACCTCCCGTATCACTAATGGTCCTTGCCACTTTGAAGCTAACTTCCCTCCAGAAAACTTGAAACAAGAGTTGTACAATAAAACTTGATCACCTACTTTGAATTCTTTTCTCTTAATTTTCTTGTCATTGTAACACCCCAATTTGTGTAAAAGGATAAAAACCATGTTCCATGTTTGAAATTTGTGAACCAACAAAAACTTTTGCTTGCTTATCTTGTGTTGCTTGTTTTCTCACTTGCTTGTGTTGCTTGTTTGAATAAAAATCTTGAAACACAATTATAAAAGTGGAAAACTGATCACCATCATTTATATGCATAATTCACAGACCTAAAACCTCAGAAAACATCACTACTTCTATATCAAGAGCTGCAATTATCTGCATTTTACAGTATTTTCATCCATTTTGCAGTTCAGTGCGCAAAGGCACATAATCTTCAGAAGATCCAATGTAGAAGTGAGGCAAGATGCAACATTCAACTCATATCAATGCAGCAAACAAGATGGCCATGATCAACAATCTCAAATCAAGCTAGAAACTGAAGAACATCTCTGTGCCAGAAAGTGAACAGTAACTGACAAGATCAATTCTGTCAGTTAACTCAAGTTCTTCATCACCAGTCGAAGCAAAGCACAAGTGCAGCAATACAAGGCCCAAAGAGAAGAGAAGAAGCAATTCAAATAGTTTGAATCATAGAAAGGGAAAGAAGATCAACTTGGAGATCAAGGAAACAAAAAGGCATAAAGGCAAAAAGGTGAAAAAGAGAGAAACAAGCCATGTGCACTGTGAGCTGTGGCAAGGAGGAAGCTTCCCTCTCCATCAACTCGTACCACACCTCCACCACAAATGGAAAAAGGTGTATAAAGCCACCACCACCACAAACCCTCTCTCTCGCCCCCTTCACTCACCTCCCATTCGACCATCCCCTCCACCTTTTCCCTCAGCCTCCACTACACTTTTCCATCACCAACTCGAGACCAAGAACTCCAAGAACTCCAAGAACCAGAGCAAGAACAAGAAGAACAAGATGCACAAGAGAGCAGAGAAGAAGTACAAGGCCTTGGTGACCAGAAGCTCATGATCTGCAACTCTTCTTCCTCCCCTCGCTTCCTCTGCTTCGACTAGGGTTTCTGTGAGCTAAAGCTAAAGACTTCTCTCCACTTTCTTGTGTAATCCTGTGTGAAACTAGTAGATCATCATCTGCAAGTCGAGCTTGTGATATTTGGTTACTGTAGTGAATTGAGTGACACAGTTCTCTGCTTTATCTAAGATTTGCATGTTTTGCTGCTGTGTGTCTTGATCTGTGTTGTAAGGCTAGTCCCTGCACACGATTTGTAATCTGTCCCTAGCTCCCTTTGCTTGTTAACTCACTTGTGATCTGGCCTGACAACCCAGAAAGCAGTGATCTTTGTGTTATGTATTTTCTTCCTGCCTAAAACTGCTAAAAACCCTTGCTTGCATGACTAGTCTCTGCAAGCTGTTCGAGTAATTCTTGTTCCCTGTCTAAACCATGCTTGGATCCTTGCAGTGGACTTGATTGACAACCAAGAACCTGCAAGTTAAATTCTGAACTAGTTCTTAAACCCTTTTTCAGTAAAAACCTTACTTTCTGTTGAAAACCTAAAAACCTGAAGATTTGGTTAGCTTCTGCCAACCCTTAGAACATCATAACTTGTTGATCCCTGTGGAGACGATAACACAAACCCCCTATAATCTACAGCTTGATCAAAATTGGCGCCGTTGCCGGGGATTGACTTATGATTGTTTCTTTGAAAGCAGTAGACTAGACGTGTGAGTTCAGTGAAATTGTTAGCAAATTTGCATGATTAGATGCTTGTGATGCTTTTAGTGCAGTAATCTGAGAACTAGAATTGTTATTAGGGGTTTTAATTCACTAACCCTTGATAAAAGTTCTTGTCTGTGACTGTGTGTAGAGGAAAAATGATCTCCTTTATGCAGTGTTTGGATCTTATTGATGCAGTCGTCTGAAGACTCTCCTCTAGCTCCATTTGATCCAGAACCTGAAAGAACTTTTCTTGCAAGAAGAAGAGCAGCTTCAGTGTCTTCAGTTGAGGAAACAGAGGAAAGACAGGCAGTAATCAACATGGGTGACAAGAAACTGAGAGATTTGTGGATCCCCAAGGATCAGATATCAAATGCAGATGTTATTATGCCTGCCATTCAGGCAAATAACTGGGAGATCAAGCCTGCCTTGATCAACATGGTGCAGCATAATCCATTCAAAGGCAGTGCTTTGGAAAGTCCACATGAGCATATCAGGAATTTTCTGGAGTATTGTAATACCCTCAAGCACAATGGTGTGCCCCCTGAAGCAATAAGGATGCAGTTGTTTCCCTTTTCTCTGTCAGGAAAGCAAAGATATGGTATCATGCTTTACCAGTTCATTGCAGAGACACCTGGGAACATTTGGTGCAGGCCTTCTTTGAGAGATATTTTCCACCCACCAAAGCAGCTGAGTGCAGAGACAAAATCACCAGATTTGTGCAGTACAATGGTGAGAGTTTGTATGATACATGGCAGAGATACCAAGGACTCATCAGAATGTGTCCTAATCATGGTCAGGAACAGTGGCTAATTCTGCAAACATTCTATAAGGGACTGACAGAACAGACCAGAGCTTTTGTTGATTCAGCTGCTGGTGGAGGAATTATGAACAAGACACTAGATGAAGCTACTGAATTGATTGAGAGTATGGCTTCTCATAATTTCTCTTGGACCAATGAAAGGACAGTTCATCCAAATGGTCAGGTGCTCTGGAAGCAAAGCTTGATAGCCTGACAACTCAGATATCTCAGCTCATGCAAGAGAAGAACAGTAAGGCAATAGTGCCTGTGAACCAAGTTTCTGCCACTTGTCTCATTTGTGGTAATGAAGGGCATTCACCTCAAGAGTGTACTCTGTTTGTACCCACAGATAACCAACTGGCAGAAGTGAATTATACTCAGAATCAAGGCCCTTTTTCTCAGAGCTACAACCCAGCTTGGAGAAACCATCCCAACTTATCATACAAGAATGCAGCTCAGCAGAGTTATCCTCAAGCAAATCAACAGAATTACCATCAAGCAGCTCAGCCACAGTATGCTCAAACATCACAGCAAAATTTCAGACCTCAAGGCAATATGCAGTACCAACACAACAGCAGAATCAAGCTAATCAGCAAAATGCTTCTACAAGCAACAGCAAGTCTGAAATAAATGAAATGATGAGGCTGCAGAAAGAAATGTTCAGTGGTATGCAGGAAACAATGAAGATGCAGTCTGAGCTTTTCTATAAAACAATGCAGCAACTAACAGCTGGAATCTCTAATACTCAAGGCAATCAGCCTGAAACAAGTTGCCAGCACAAGCAGAAGAATCCAAAACAGTGTGGTGCCATATCCACTACTGTAGTTGTAGATGCTGTAACAACTAGGAGTGGAATAAACACTGAACCAGTGCTCAAAACACCCCCAGCTGTCACTTATGTAGCACCACAAAGAAGAGTTCATACTCAGCAAACTGTTAGGCAAGAAACTGTCCCAGAAGAGAAGGTGGCAGAGCCAGAAATTGCAGAGCAGCCTGCTACTGAAACTGAAAAAAAGCTAACACTGTAACAAAACCTGCATCAGAAAAGCCTGTGTTGCAGAAAATACCATTTCCTGAAAGATTGGAGAAATCTAAGGATGAAAAGCAGTATGCTAAGTTCCTGGAAACTATGAAGGAAGTTCAGATCACAATACCCATTCTGGATGCAGTGTTACACATTCCCTTGTATGCAAAAATTTCAAAGACCTGATAACAAAGAAGAGAAGCTTGGATGACCCAGAAATTGTTGCTCTGACAGAGGATTGCAGTGCTGTCATACTGAATTATATGCCAAAGAAGCTGGGTGATCCAGGGAGTTTTAGCATCCCATGTGTTGTGGGAAAGAGAACATTCACAGCATTGTGTGATTTGGGTTCATCAGTTAGTGTTTTACCTGGCTGTCAGTCAAATATTGCAGTTAGGAATTCTGAAGCCTACATCAATGACTCTGCAGTTAGCTGACAGAACACTGAGGAAACCAGCTGGAATTCTTGAAGATGTGCCAGTACAAGTTGGAAATTTTGCTTATCCAGTGATTTTGTGGTACTGGAGATGGAAGACAATTCTGAATCCATGATACTAGGCAGACCATTCTTGGCAACAGCTGGAGCAATAATAGATGTAAAAGGTGGAACTCTGAAACTGCAGTTTGGTTCTGAACAAGCTGAGTTCAGCATGAAGCATGCCTCTCACTTGCCAAACATACTGGAGCAATGCCAGTCCATTGATGTAATAGACCAAAGTGTCTTGGACACAATACAAGAAATGCAGTCAGAAGAACCTGAAGCACAAGTGTTTGTGACAGCAGATAGTCCTAATCACCAGGAGCTGTGTGGAATATCTCTGTGAAAAAGATGCAGATGCTGTAGGAATTGAAGCTAGTAAACCAGTTCACAATTCTATAGTTGAGCTGAAAGAATTACCATCTCATCTGAAATACATATTCCTTGAGAAAGAAAAGATACACCCAGTGATAATCAGTTCTGCTCTGAACAATGAACAAGAAGAAAGCTTGTTGTCAGTATTGAGGCTGTACAAAAATGTTATTGGGTACTCTATTGATGATATCAGAGGAATTGATGAGAAAGTTTGTTCTCACAGAATACACTTAGAAGATGGCAGTAAACCAACTAGAGAAGGGCAGAGAAGACTGAATCCAGCAATGCAAGAAGTAGTGAAAAAGAAGTACTGAAACTGCTAAAGGCAGGAATGATTTACCCCATTTCTGACAGTGAGTGGGTGAGCCCTATACACATTGTGCCTAAGAAAGGAGGTTATACAGTGGTAGAAAATGAGGAAGGGAGATTAATGACCACAAGACCAGTTACTGGATGGAGAATGGTCAATGACTTCAGAAAACTGAATAAGGCAACTAGGAAAGATCATTTTCCTTTGCCATTTATGGATCAGATGCTAGAAAGGCTTGCTGGTCAGAAATTCTATTGCTATCTAGATGGATATTCTGGGTTTCTGCAAATACCCATTCATCCATCTGACCAGGACAAGACAACATTCACTTGTCCATATGGAACATTTGCTTATAAGAGATTACCATTTGGTTTGTGCAATGCACCTGGCACATTTCAGAGGTGTATGATGTCTATATTTTCTGATCAAATTGAGAAGATCATGGAAGTATTCATGGATGATTTTACAGTATATGGAAAAGATTTCATCTCTTGCCTGAAAAATCTGACAGCAGTATTACACAGATGCTCTGAACAAAATTTGATCTTAAATTGGGAGAAGTGTCACTTCTTGGTAACTGAAGGCATAGTGCTTGGTCACTTGGTGTCTGCCAGAGGAATAGAAGTGGACAAGGCAAAAGTAGATGTAATTGCTAAACTACCTCCTCCTGAAAATGTAAAAGGAATACAGAGTTTCTTGGGACATGCTGGTTTCTACAGAAGGTTCATCAAAGATTTTTCTCACATTGCAAAACCACTTACACACTTGCTGAATCATAATGTAGAGTTTGTGTTCGATGAAGCATGTATGCAAGCTTTCAACAAGCTAAAAGAAGCTCTGGTACAGCTCCAATAGTGTGCCACCTGACTGGACAGTGCCATTTGAACTGATGTGTGATGCAAGTGATTTTGCAGTAGGAGCAGTACTTGGTCAGAGAAAAGAGAAAGCAGTTCATGTGATTTACTATGCCAGCAGAACACTAGATGATGCTCAGATCAACTACACAACCACTGAGAAGGAATTGCTAGCAGTAGTGTTTGCATTTGATAAATTCAGACCCTATCTTGTTGGGCACAAGTGTGTTGTTTACACAGATCATGCAGCAATAAAATACTTGGTGAGCAAAAAGGATGCTAAGCCTAGGCTGATCAGATGGATTCTCTTGCTGCAAGAGTTTAATATTGAAATCAAGGATAAAAAGGGTCTGAAAATTCAGTAGCAGATCACCTGTCAAGAATCAATTGCCCAGAAGGCAGAGAGATACAAGATAGAATGCCTGGTGAGCAGCTAATGGCAGTAAATGCTAGTTCTCCTTGGTATGCAGATATTGTGAATTATCTGGTTTGTGAAATTATGCCAGCAGATATGTCTTACCAGCAGAAAAAGAAGTTCATGCATGATGCAAAAAGCTATTACTGGGATGAGCCATTCCTGTATAAGCATTGTGCAGATGGAATTGTGAGAAGATGTGTGCCAGCTGAAGAAATCAGTGATGTTATGTACCAATGCCATGCAGGCATGTATGGAGGCCATGCTGGAGTTATGAAGACCCAAGCAAAAATCTGCAAGCTGGATTCTATTGGCCTAACTTGTTCAAAGATGTGCATGATTATATCAAGCAATGTGATCCCTGCCAGAGAACTGGAAAAATATCAAGAAGAAATGAAATGCCACAGAAGGGAATTCTGGAGTGGAACTATTTGATGTATGGGGAGTGGATTTTGTTGGTCCTTTACCATCATCAAATGGATACAAGCATATACTAGTTGCAGTGGATTATGTGTCCAAATGGGTTGAAGCAATACCCACTGTCAGTGCTGATTCAAAGCTGTCTGCAAATTCTTCAAAACTGTCATTTTCCCAAGATTTGGAGTACCAAGAGTAGTGATCAGTGATGGTGGAGCTCATTTCAACAATGAACAGTTAGAGAAGCTTCTGAACAAGTATGGTGTGAGAAACCACAGAGTAACTACACCTTACCATCCTCAAGCCAATGGACAAGTTGAGCTGTCAAACAGAGAAGTGAAACAAATTCTGGAGAAAGTTGTTTCTAAGTCCAGGGGGATTGGTCAACAAAATTGCCAGATAGCCTGTGGGCATACAGGACAGGATATAAGACACCTATTGGTATGTCACCATTCAGGCTTGTCTATGGAAAAGCATGTCATTTACCTGTTGAGCTAGAACACAGAGCACAGTGGGCAATGAGGAAGCTGAACATGGATTTAGGCAAAGCTGGAACTGCAAGAAAGCTTCAGATGTGTGAGTTAGAGGAACTGAGAAATGATGCTTATGAAAGCTCAAAGATCTATAAGGACAAGACCAAGAAATGGCATGACAAGCACATTCTCAGAAAGGAATTCAGTGTTGGACAGACAGTGTTGGTTTATGACTCCAAACTGCATTTGTTCTCTGGAAAATTCAAGTCAAGATGGTTTGGCCCTTGTGTCATCAAGAGAGACCTAGGACATGGTGCTTTTGAAGTACAGAGTGCAACAGATGGTACTTTCAAGGTGAATGGACAGAGACTGAAGCATTACAGAGCAGGAGAGCAGTTGAACACTGAAGAAAGTGAAGAAACAGATGATGATGAAGCTGAGGATGATCCCAATGCATCCTCTGCAGCTGAGAACCAGTGAAGGAGCTACAGTCAGGCTCATGACTATAAACAAGCGCTCATCAGGAGGCAGCCTGGTACCTTGTACATTTTTACATGTTATTTCCATTTACTTGTTATGTTTTTGTTTGTGTTTTTCTTTTTTCTTTGTTTTTCAGATTTTGAATAAAAAGAAGTGGAGAAGTCTTGGCTATGATATCATGAAGCAAGAGGCAGCAGCAATACCAGGTGGAAACATTCCAATCTTTTATACCTTTCACAGCATGAATAATATTGTTATGCCATGTTTCAGATTATGATCAATTTGGCAATTTTATGGCTGTTACAGAAATTTTTATGGTTTTGCTCTGTTCTGATCAAATAGCATTACATTTGTTGTGAATCATGTATTGTATCTGCTTATTATTCTTGCAAAGGCTATGTTCAGACCCATTTTCAAAACAGAATTGATTTATTTCCTGTTCAAATACTTGTGGAATACTTGATAATGCCATTTGCTATGAAACTGAACTATATGATCCATTTTAGAGCCATTTACTAACTCCATCTTGCATATTTGCATTTTTGCATTAGCAATCAATATCTCTGGATAGTGATTTGTGAAGCACTAACACTAACTAACTGAAAATGTGTTAACAGGAAAAATTTTTGCATTAGCAACCACAATCTCGGGATTGGGGTATGTGACGCACTAACCAGAAAATTAACTGAATCTTAAGCAACAATTTTTTGCATTAGCAGCTATGATCCTGGGATGGTAGCTTGTGACGCACTAACTAAAAACAAGTGTCTTCCTAACACTAACTAACTCATGCATTCCTGCAGCATTAGCCTATTATGTTCCCTGGAACTGTAGTAGGTGAAGCACTGACTAAGCATGCATCTTGCATTTGGCTATTTTCTGGATCATTTACTTCCATTTCTGTGCAAATTGTCTTATCATACTAATCCCAAGCATTTGAACTTAGAAATGGTTAAATTCTGCTATTTGAAACTTGTCTCCAAACTAGCACTTGCTCAAATAGTAAACAGAACTGCATTGAATCCAATTAGAATGAACTGCTAAGTTTTCAGAACCTTGCACTATTCATATTCTGCTTGTTCTCATTTACATCCAATTTTCTTTACTTGAGGACAAGCAAAGGTTTAAGTCTGGGGGTTTGATCACCATCATTTATATGCATAATTCACAGACCTAAAACCTCAAAAACCTCACTACTTCTATATCAGACTGCAATATCTGCATTTACAGTATTTTCATCATTTTGCAGTTCAGTGCGCAAAGGCACATAATCTTCAGAAGATCCAATGTAGAAGTGAGGCAAGATGCAACATTCAACTCATATCAATGCAGCAAACAAGATGGCCATGATCAACAAGCTCAAATCAAGCCATAAACTGAAGAACATCTCTGTGCCAGAAAGTGAACAGTAACTGACAGAGATCAATTCTGTCAGTTAACTCAAGTTCTTCATCACCAGTCGAAGCAAAGCACAAGTGCAGCAATACAAGGCCCAAGAGAAGAGAAGAAGCAATTCAAATAGTTTGAATCATAGAAAGGGAAAGAAGATCAACTTGGAGATCAAGGAAACATAAAAGGCATAAAGGCAAAAAGGTGAAAAAGAGAGAAACAAGCCATGTGCACTGTGAGCTGTGGCAAGGAGGAAGCTTCCCTCTCCATCAACTCGTACCACACCTCCACCACAAATGGAAAAAGGTGTATAAAGCCACCACCACCACAAACCCTCTCTCTCGCCCCTTCACTCACCTCCCATTCGACCATCCACTCCACCTTTTCCCTCAGCCTCCACTACACTTTTCCATCACCAACTCGAGACCAAGAACTCCAAGAACCAGAGCAAGAACAAGAAGAACAAGATGCACAAGACGAGCAGGAGAAGAAGTACAAGGCCTTGTGACCAGAAGCTCATGATCTGCAACTCTTCTTCCTCCCCTCGCTTCCTCTGCTTCGACTAGGGTTTCTGTGAGCTAAAGCTAAAGACTTCTCTCCACTTTCTTGTGTAATCTTGTGAAACCAGTAGATCATTCAACTGCAAGTCGAGCTTGTAATATTTGGTTACTGTAGTGAATTGAGTGACACAGTTCTCTGCTTTATCTAAGATTTGCATGTTTTGCCTGCTGTGTGTCTTGATCTGTGTTGTAAGGCTAGTCCCTGCACACGATTTTTTGCAACATCTGTCCCTAGACTCTCTTTGCTTGTTAACTCACTTGTGATCTGGCTGACAACCCAGAAAGCAGTGATCTTTGTGTTATGTATTTTCTTCCTGCCTAAAACTGCTAAAAACCCTTGCTTGCATGACTAGTCTCTGCAAGCTGTTCGAGTAATTCTTGTTCCCTGTCTAAAACATGCTTGGATCCTTGCAGTGGACTTGATTGACAACCAAGAACCTGCAAGTTAAATTCTGAACCCTAGTTCTTAAACCCTGTTTTCAGTAAAAACCATTACTTTCTAGTTGAAAACTCTAAAACCTGAACCTGAAGATTTAGTCTAGCTTCTGCCAACCCTTAGCAACATCATAGACTTGTTGATCCCTGTGGAGACAATAACACAAACCCCCCTATACATCTACAGCTTGATCAAAAACAACCTTGTAATGCACAAGTAAAACAATATTTTCTTCTCAATAAAAATAAGAGGAGTGATACTATCTTCACTCCTATTCTATTCTTGTAACTTTCCTCTCTAAAGTTTAATTTCCAAAAACCTATATTTTAAATTCCTATATCTTTCTTTAATTCTTGTATCACTAAAAATCAACAAAACAAACATACATCTAAAATTATTAAAAAAGAACCAAAAGTCTAACAAACATGTATTAGTCAAATAATGAAAAGAATTCCAAAAATTAAATTTAAAATTTCGTTCAGGCGTTCTGTCGAACACCTGGCATGCAGGAATCGAACGCAATCGAGTTCATCTCGAATTCGACAAGAATCAAGTTCAAATTCAACTAAAATTCACTCAAACCTCACCCCTCACTCGTGCAGCACCCTCACACGCGCGCGCCGTGGCTGATTTGTCGCGTAGCGCTTGGCGTCATCGTCTTCAACCTCGGCCCGTACCCGCGCGCCTGCAAAGAAGAGGAAAAGAAGGCCGGCGAGTGGCCAAGCCTCGCCGCGCCCTCTGCCGTGCTCCTCGCAGCCGTTGGGCAACGCCGGGATGCCGCGGATCGCCGTCCCCACCTCCCTGCCCGTGCCCAATCGCTGCGGCCAGAGCACGTCGACGCCACCGTCCATCTCCACCACCTCACCTCCCTAGCAAGCACGGCTCGCCGTAGACGTTGATCTCGCTCGCCGGAGCGCAGCAGACATGCCGACGTCACCTCCCCTGCCCACGGTGACGCCAGCAAGCGGTCGAACACCACCCGTGATGGCCACCTACCCGCGCACCACCCAGCGCCCACCCGTTGCCCTAACGGCGACCCACGCCGCCGCTGCACCGCCCAAGGCCGCCAATGGCGAGCCACGCCATGCCCTGGACCTCCCCGTGCACCGCGACCACCGTACGACGGAGTTTGGCTATAAAAACCCGACCCCGACCTCGCCTCCAACTCGCACCACTCCACTCCCTCACTCCCCACTCCACTCACCTCTCATGCACCGCCAGAAGGGCGGGCACCGCGAGCAGCAGCCGCTGCCGCCGCAGAGCGGCGGAGCCCTGCCGGAGCCGAGGTCGGCATCGACCACGGCCACGCCGTGCTGCTGCCCCTCTTCTCTCTCTCTGCACTCTCCCGAGCCCCCCATTACAGCCGCACTCACGCGCCCTCTTTTCCTCTGTGTTTCACGCACAGGAGAGGAGCTGCGAGGTAGCCGGAGTTGGAGCACGGCCGCGGAAGCCGAGCTGCACGCCGTCGAGAACAGAGCCGCCCTCGACACGCACAGCTCACCCCAAGATCTTCCCCACGCCGCCGCCGATGTTCTGCACCATCTCCGCCGTCCCCAGCAACCCCAGGTGAGCACCGCGTCCACCTCCGCCGTTCTGCCACGGCGGCGCCGCCCGTTTGAGGTCGCCGTCGTCGGCTTTGCACCACGGCCCTTGGGTTAAGATCCAACGGCAGCGTACCGCTTCGTTTAAATTAGATCCTGACATGCGGGCCCCGCATGTCAGCATTTTAAACTTTATTCCCGCGCGCTCGAATTCTGACGGGTAGGTCCCACCCGTCAGGAATCTCAACATTATCCACACCGGGGGATTTAAATCGAATTGAATAGAAATTAAAAACATAAACTTGTGTTAACTTTGGAAATTCATAACTCAAGATGTACATGTCCAAATAATTCAAACTCGATTGTTCTCAAAAGCTTATTAAATTGTCTGTTCATCTAAACTAGTTTCATCCTGTTTAGATTAATATTAATTGCATGATAATTAAAACAGTACAGAAAGTTATTAACCTAAACTTGTTTGTTTCTGATACTCTGTTAATCTAAAATTAGTAAATCCAATTTTGTTAGCTTAATATCACAGTAGGTTGTCTACCTAATTTTGGTAGATTTATTTAAGCAACTATAAATGTTTAGCTTAATAATGAAGTAAAATGTCACTTCTGTACTAGATTAATTTTAGTTGTTTAATGCTTAGTCCAATTGGATTAAATCCAATTGGGTTAGATCACAAATAATCAGTACTGTAGGTGGCTAAGAGGATTTAATTTTGTGATCAACAGAATTAATCTAATGGTTAAAACTTGATTGTTAAGCTTCTCAATCAAATAATTAATATAGGAAGTTCAGTAGCTTATTTTAAATCAAATCCAATTGTGTTGCCTTGCTTATGTTAGTAGCTCTCTGTAGAATGTTTGTTTGTATTTTTGTGATGTTCTGTTAGATAGTTGTGTAATTGTTTGCATTTGCTTAAATTGTTGCGATTAGAAGAGAACGTTGCCGGAGTGATCGAGGAAGGTGGTTTCGTTGATCAAGAAGCACAAGACCAGCCCTACTTTGCAAAGCAAGGCAAGCTACTTTCTGAACTTTGCACCCCATATAATTGCATCGATATTTTGGGATACATGATTTCATACAAATCACATGATTTTCGAAAACCCATATGAAAAACTATTTTGCCACTATGACTATGCACACTATAGTGCTTGTAGAATTGTAGGTTGGTTAATAAAAATGATTAATACTAAGAACTCCTTTGATTATCCTTGATTGGATAAGGAATGATCCATGATGGTGGAATGATGAAGTTTTCCGAATTATGCACAATGCGTACTTAGTACTATGATGACCAGCAATACCTTGTGCGACCACTCCTACCCAAATATGGGGCTTAGTCATATAGTTTGTTCATTTTAGTACGGGATGCCTCAACAACGGAGATGACTCCGTTCCATGAGGGGATCGTTCGGTGACCTACCCTGACCCGGGTCCGAGTTCAACAGTGGTTGAAGAGGATAGAAGGTTGTGCAGGAAACTGCATTACACAACCGCCGGACAGAACTACAAGTCCTCACACTTAGGGTACCCGACGGGGTACTGGACTGGGTGTCGATGGAAAGGGTCGTAGCGGCAGGGTCCTGTACTAGCGTGGGCAAAGGAAAGGCTATGGCCGGTTACTCAACTTCGCATGCACCTTGTATGGCGGGACGTGGCTGACACGATGAGTTGCCGGATGGGTGTGGGTAAAGCGTACTACCTCTGCAGAGTGTAAAACTATTCGAATAGCCGAGTCCTCGGTTATGGACGTTTGGGAGTCTGTCCTAAGACCTTGTGCAAATATGTTGTTGAGTTCGGAAAACAAAGTGGAAATATGTGGTGCAACTATACCAAAGGATCGGTATGAGTTTCGCCGGAATTGTTGACCATAAAGGGCTATGGTCGGAAAAAGGAGGAGTTCTAGTAAAACTAAAACATGATGCATTTTCTGGAAAAACTACGACAATCTCTTCTTACCTTTTTCATCAAAGATATAGAGATGTCGTAAGAAAAATAAAAGGTTTTATTATGATAAAATGATGCTAGTGCATGCTCATGTCGGGGGTAGTTTGCGAAGTACATTCCAATGTACTCATAATGGTTTCGTCCCTGGCATTCGTGCGATGCCAGATTGCGAGGAGTACTACCAGGAGGAGGAGTATGACGCCGTTGACGCGAACTAGGATCTTCTTAAGTCAGCTACCTGTCGGGTGTCAAGACGCGTTTTGGTCGACTACCTTGGTTTCCGCTGCTCTGTTATCATTTGGCCCTTGAAGGCACCTATGTAAGACTTGGTCTGTATGACCATATTTGTCGGACTTTGAATTCGGTACTGTAATGGATATAAACTTTGATATTCAGTTCGGATTATGTGCAACGACAGACTGATCACGGGATCGTTGTGTTAAGCATAATCGGGTATTTCGGGCAGCTAGTCCGGGGTCCCCACAGAGCTGGTATCAGAGCCATCCTGACTTTAGGAGACCTTAGTTTAGCATGGGCGTTAGATAGGAGTTACAAAAATCTAAGTTCTAAAACTATTCGGGATATGAATATTTTCGAAAATTGCTTATCTCCCAACTCTCTCAATTTTCAAAACTTCACTAAGTAACAAATTTTCTGATTATGTCCTAAAATTTTGTTCACTTGCCTTAAATCTGAACTAAAACTTTGCACACTTGTCAGCAACTTAAAATATTATCTTGCTCATTTTTGTCCTCTCATGAACACTTAAATTATTGCCCACTTACTACACTTATTATGGTCCTTGCTTAAAATTTTGTTCACATCACTAACTTAAACTTTACTTAAAATTTGTAGATGGCGACAAGCAAGGCCGTCGCATTCAAGCAAGTTAGGAAGGATGGCACGCTGATGTTCGAGAAGGACTTGTACGAGTTGAGCGACATCTTGGGTCGCCCCGCTCCTGAGTTTGAGGGTCGCCACGTCGACCACCTTGTTGGCCGGACTCTGTGTTGGCGTATCGAGTCCTCGGTTCAGGGGAATGTGGAGGACCCTCGTTCCAAGGATCTGCGGTATGTCACCATGGCTCCCAATTGGGCCGATGGGCTCAGTGCCGCCATGCTGAGGATGCTGGCTCGCCTTTGTGAGGAGCACAAGGACGAGCTGGCCACTTCTCGCTTCCGATACTACGGGAGGCGCGACAATGACGGTTTTCCCACCTACACCTCTAGGTACACTCTGTTCGGTGACCACCTCACCGACATGGAGATTATGCTCGCCACCAGCCAGGCAGCCCTGAGTTCCTCCAGGCTGCAGACCGACAGCATCCGCGAGTCGCTGACCGAGAGCCGTGTCCGCGAGACTCAGCTGAAGTGGGAGCTGGACAACTACCGCCTCAAGCTGTCTTGCCAGAGTAGGACCATCCGCCGGCTCCGCAAGATGGTGGCGGAGCAGGACGAGATGATCAACGATATGGAGCGCTAGGCCGCCGAGCTAGAGGAGGAGGGCGAGGATCTCCGCAAGGAGAATAACGCCTTCCTCAGCGACGACGACAACGACTACTTAGAGGAGATGGACTACGAGGAGGACGACGACGAGGAGATGGTGGACGAGGAGGTCGTTCCCGTTTACCCAGTCGTAGAGGACGACGTGCCCGAGGAGGACGAGGACCCGGAGGAGCCCGACTACGTGTCCGACGCTGCTGATGAGCCCGAGGTTCCTCCTCAGTAGATGAGTGCTTCGCGCCACTATCGTAGGATTAAGTCGACCCCCTGTCGCGATGTCATGTAATGGTTCTATTGAAACCATCCCTATTTTGTGCCCTTGATGTATGGCATGAACTCGATGATTGTGATGCTTTTGGAATGATATGATTGCTTGCTTGCCTCATAACTTGTGAATTGCAACTTTTAACTTGTTCAAGTTCTTAAATCGGAAATCTTGCTTGCCTCTTATATCCTGTGCACTTCAGGATGGCGGGCACTCGTAGGAGCAGCCAAAACCAACCGCCGCCACCACCCGACCCCACGCCGGCCCAACTCCTCATCATGGAGGACCGCCAAGATGCCCGAGAGGAGCGTCAAGCTCATCTCGCTACCCTGCAGCAACTTGCAGCTGCTCACGCCAACCGCAACAATGGCGGTGATGGCGACGAGGGCGGAAATCAGCGATCTACCTTGTGCGATTTTCAGAAGACCAACCCACCCACCTTCTCCAAGGAACTTCACCCACTCGAGGCCGATGATTGGCTTCGCACCATCGAGAATGATCTCGAGGTGGCTGTAGTGGGGGACAATGGAAAGTCCTTTACGCCACCCACTACCTCGCCGGACCTGCCCGAGCCTGGTGGGAGACCACCAAGGCACTCCAGCCAGCTGAGCAGGTCATCTCCTGGAACAACTTCAAGGATAGGTTTCGCAAGAAGCATATCCCTGGTGGACTTATCAATAGGAAGAAAGAGGAGTTCCGCAAGCTTAGGCAAGAAAGCAAGGATGTCGTTGCTTATCTGGATGAGTTTACCGATCTGTCTCGGTACGCTCCTGAAGACACCGACACCGAGGAGAAGAAAGTACAGCGCTTTATGGATGGGCTTCATGACGAGATGCAGTGTGTGCTCGTCACCCATGACTTCAATGATTTGGAGACTCTTGCGGACAAGGCCATCCAGCTAGAGACCAAGCGCAAGTCCATGTTTGAGAGCCGCAAGAGGAGGATGAATGCCCAGGAGGGATCTAGCAACCAGAAGCCCTGCAACTACCCTCCAGCACCAAAGCCTGCCTACAAGCCTCCACCAACATCTGCACCGGCTCCACGCCCCAACTATCCCAACCGTCCCAACAACAACTACTACCCTCGCCCCAACGACGACAATCGCCCCGGAGGAATCCCCAACCACGGCCCCAATGTCGTCTGCTTTGAATGCGGTGTCAAGGGCCACTATTCCAAAGAATGTCCCAATCCAAGGAAGCCCGCCGCACGTCCCAATGCCCCGGCACCCAACACTGGAGCAGGCCGCCCCGGCAATGGAAAGAATGCCGCACCCCGCGGCAATGCTGCTGTTGCAAGGGGCCGACTGAACCATGTCACTGCTGAAGAAGCCCAGGAGGCGCCAGATGTTGTCCTGGGTACGTTCCTTGTCAACTCCATACCTGCAACCGTACTGTTTGATTCCGGTGCCACCCATTCGTTCGTTACCAAAGGGTTTGTCGATAAGGGAGGATTAGTGGGAACTCTTTTATCCAAGCCAATGAAAGTCCAAACCCCCGGATCTTCGGTGGATGCCCGATCCACTTGTTCCAACACCCCCATAGAAGTACAAGGGCAGAAATTTCTATCCGACCTCATAATACTAGGAACCAAAGGCATAGATGTTATACTCGGCATGGACTGGTTGGCCAAGTATCGTGGCCGAATAGACTGTGCCAGAAAAGCAGTCGCCGTCACCACCGACCAAGGAGTTGAATGGAGTATGTTTCCAAGAACCGCCCCTCGCAACCCGGTTGTCATGAAGGAATAGCCAGACCAGCCCTGGACGAGATCCGAGTTGTTCACAGGTTCTCGGATGTCTTTCCGGACGAATTGCCAGGTATGCCACCTGACCGAGATATTGAGTTCGTGATTGAACTTATTCCTGGAACATCTCCAATATCCCAGAGACCTACCGGATGAATCCGGAAGAACTGGTTGAGTTGAAGAAACAGTTAGCTGATATGCTTAGCAAGGGTCTCATCCGTCCAAGCACTTCGCCATGGGGATCGCCCATTATTTTTGTGGACAAGAGAGACGGTACCACTCGCCTGTGCCTGGATTACCGTAAGCTGAATGACGTGACCATCAAGAACAAATACCCTCTGCCCAAGATCAAGGATTTGTTCGACCAAATGAACGGAGCCCGAGTCTTCTCCAAGCTCGATCTTCAGTCAGGATACCACCAGTTGAAAATCCGAGAGTCAGACATACCCAAGACGGCCTTCACCACCCGATACGGTTTATTTGAGTATACCGTTATGTCCATTGGCCTGAACAATGCCCCCGCCTACTTCATGAATCTTATGAACAAGATTTTCATGGAATACCTCGACAAGTTCGTGGTAGTGTTTCTCGACGATATCCTTATTTATTCCAAGACCGAAGAAGAGCATGCAGAACATCTACAACTGGTCCTGGAGACACTCCGAGAGCACAAGCTTTAGGGCTTATCGTTTCTGTGCCCTACCTACCTCAGTTTTATCTATTTGTGCCACCCCGCGTAGTTTCACTCGTCCGTGCCCTGGCAGGGCCGCAAATGGCCCGCGCACAGCCAAGACGGCCGTTTCCGTCTGGTCAACCTTGTTTGGCCGTCACTTGGCCTGACTTGTGGGGTCGGCCAGGGGCAGCTCGGTTGGAATCGCATCCAGTGGGGCCGGGGCACTTGTTTAATGAAGGGATACCGCCGATGGGGCCCACGTGGTCTCTTTCTTCCCTGGCTCACTGCTGCCGCCCATAGAACCCCCGAGGAACCCCAAGAACAGAGCAATAGAAGTTGGATTGAGGGCGGAGAGCAGGGTGATTGAAGGCGCAAAGGAGCTCCATCGCCATCGCCATCGCCATTGCCGTCGCCCGCCCGTCTCCCGTCGCCCGTCGAGAAGGAGGGACAAGCAAGGAGCTCCATCGCCATCGCCATTGTACGGCCGCCTTCGCCGTTTGGGGTTTTTTGGTCGCCGACGGTTCCAGCTGCAGTCCATCAACCCCATTTCGATGGTCAGTGCTATCTTCTCTACATGCTTCATTTCCCTGTTTGAGCTCCCGAATGGTTCATTATATGTGAGTAGATTTGATTTTCTATTTGGCTTGCGGAATGGGGAAAAACCCCAGGTTCCGCCTGTTTATCAGGTTCTAAATTTCATTTGTTAAAATAGGATTCCGATCGCGATGTCGTCGATTACTGTGCTATGTACCGTCATACAGCAACTTTCTGTCGCACACTAACTCGTCGTTCCAATACTTTCAAAGTCCCGATTGAACATGGTTACAAAGAGGAAGTTGTAAGTATTGCCTTTCAAATTCGAGGGAATGTCATTTGTTTTTCCTTCAATGAGTGTCTTCATAGTTTCTCCGGTTTTGTAGATTCTGCCATGCCCTTTAAGATATCTTCTAGAGAGCCGGGCAATTGGCCCTCGTAAGAACTGGATGGAGGCTAGGTGTCCGAACGGAGACCAGTACTTCTTCTACCTGGATAGCTGGGAAATTGAAACTCATCGGAGATATCTCTGTAAGCGGCTAAGTGATAGCCCGAAGACCCATATTGATACCTCGATCTGTGGAACGCAGTGGAGAGCACTATGTGAATGCTACGGCATCGAGGAGGGCGATGTTGTCAAGTTCACTTGGAATGAAGATCAACATCTGTTCAATGTTGAAGTGACTAACGAGCACAATGCTGCAAAACCTTTTGTGCAACACACGGGTATGCTGGTTTGTGTTCTTTTTCTTACACATTGAGTAGTTTACCCGTTTTCTGAATGTCTTCCTCTCTTTGATCAGAGTTTGAACAGATTGTCGGATGCTGCAGCCAGCCCTCCTAAAGAGCATATTTCACAAACCGAGAGATGTCACCTATTCAGAAATGAATGCGATATCTTTCGCTTTATTCAAAGATGCCACGATGGAGTTGGAAGAGATCCCTCAGTTCTACGTGTGCAGGATTGAGGATGATTCTATAGATGTCAATTCTCTGGTATGATTCAAACGTTTCGTATTCATTTACATTTTCTGAATTATTCTGTCATTTGAACTATTCTGTCATTTTCTGAACTATTCTGTCATTTTGAAGTATTCTGTCATTTTCTGATACGATGCTCATGTTATTTTGATAGCATCTCAAGATTGCGGTAGTAGATGGTTACGATGTTATTCCATCGCGTGATCGCATATTACGTCAAGTTCACGGAAAATCTCGTCTTTTGGCGAGAAACGATGTCGAGATCTTTGGATCATATCGAGTGATCGAAGATTACATCGAGTTCACGGATAGCTGGGATCTATTCTGGGAGCAACTGCAGATGCGCTTTGGTGATCTCTACGTTATCAAGGTGATCGTCAAGGAGGAGTACATCGAGCTGACATTTGAGAAGGTCAGTGAAGACGTCGAGGAGCCCGACGAAGACATCGAGCAGTGGGACGACAAGATGATGTACGAATTTGATGACTACAGCGACTCCAGCGACTCCAGCGACCCCAGCGAAGAGATCAGCGTCCCCAGCGAAGAGATCGAGCAGTGGGTTGACGAGATGTGTCCGGCTTTGACGACGTCAAAGAAGAGAAGGACGTCAAAGAAGAGACTGACTAATATTACTATGATTTGTATTTGATTTTGGTCGGATTTTGGACGGATGTATTTTGGTCGAACACCTTATGGGCGTGCTCTGGGCATGAACTGGCGCGCTCTGTGCGCGCTCTGTGCGTCACTGTAATTATATTATGATGGATAAGCTTGCCTCGGGTCATTTGTTTCAAACTTTTATGTTGCAAGTCCAAAAACACTTCTCTTTACTCTTGAGTTCATACGACATAGTTCGAGAAACACAATTGATACTGCATTTCTCGTCAGAATGTACGTAGACCTTGTTTATCAACTTGAATCGTTAGTATATGACATAAGACGACTATGTGCACAGGATTTTCCTTTTTTGAATATTTGAGGCTCGTTTCAAAATTCGGTCAAATTTCGGTAAAACCTAGATTAAACAAGTTTAAAACATGAAAATGAAAAACTAAGCATGGATCCTTCTTAGTCACTCCAAAATGAAACTTTGTGAGGTGTTTGAACGTTTTATGTTGGAAATCCAAAACACCTTCTCTTCACCCTAGAAATCATAGGACATAGTCTGAGATATCACCTTAGGTACATGCATTTCTCATATGAAATGTTTATATATGATGTTTATCAACTTGAATCGTTAGTATATGACATAAGACGACTATGTGCGTAGGATTTTCCTTTTTTGATTTTTTTTGAATATTTGAGGCTCGTTTGAACCTCGAGTTCATACGACATAGTTCGGGGATATCACTTAGATACATGCATTTTTCATCTGAATGTGTATAGACATTGTTTATCAGCTTGAATCGTTAGTATATGACATAAGACGACTATGTGTGCAGGATTTTCCATTTTTTGAATTTTTGTGAATATTTGAAGCTCATTTCAAATTTCGGTCAACTTAACGTTGACCGACATTTAAACAAGTTTAAAACATGAAATTTGAAAAACGAAGACTCGATCCTTCTTAGTCACTTCAAAGTGAAGCTTGGACACTTTATCAAACTTTTCAAAACCCCGTTGAGTGCCTCCAAACCCCATTTGAACAATGACCGTCGAACTAACCCTAGCGTTGAACTGTAGCCGTCCGATCGTTCCTCTAGAAGGAATCTGCAGACTCGGGGCAATCCACGAGAGGCTCATTCTGCGATCTGATTGGCTGTAACCCGTGTGAGAAGCTCATTCTGCACAACCCGTTCGATGTGTTTCAAATGAGCTCCAAAGGTAGGGTAAACGGCCCCATTTCTAAGCAAAAAGGGTTGGTGGACTCGCAACAGCCGCACCGCCGCAAATGATCGTTACACGCTCACCGCGGACCCACCATTTGCCTCCTCTTCACTGACAGAGCATCCATCCTTTGTGGACCATCTTCTTCTTCCTCTTCCTTCCTCTTCTTCCTCTCCGGCGACGAAGGGCAGCAGCAATGTTGAGCTCCAACTTTTCATCCGTTCGCCCCAATTGGCCAAAGCAGCCTGAGGTGACGTTGCCGCTATGTCCTAAATGCTCACGCAAGGAGCCACTGCTCTGTAAGATTACTAAGGCGGAGACACTCAACCAGGGGCGCGAGTATTTGAAATGCCAGAACCTGCCACAGGATGTAAAGATCTTTCTCTCGCATCCTTTTGCTTTGATTTCTTCAGTGTTTTCAATTTCTTGCTCAGATCTGGGATTTAGGGTTCAGGTTGACTTTTTCATGGGTTGGAACCATGCAACCATTTTCAGTGGTGGATGAATACGTTACGCAGCTTAGACGGGATGGAAGGTGGCGCGCGCCCAGCGACCTTCCTCTGCCGTCTGATGTGGAGATTGCGCCCTCTGCTCCGCCGATGGGCATCGTTGCTCCGCCGATGGGGTCTGACATGGTTGCTCCTCCGATGGGGCTTGCGGAAGTGAGAGCGAACTGAAGAAGTTGAACAAGCACTTAAGGCAGATGAATGATCTGAAGAAGCAGGCTAATCTGATAGCTGCAGGATTTTATCTCTGTATAGTTGCTCTAGGATTTGTTTACTGCTGATTGTCAGTCGTAGTTAATTAATGCGATGTAAGCATAATTAATGCAATGTAAGCTCTATGTTATTTGGACCAACCGCTTATGATAAACCAGTCGTCTCATTTGGAAATTAGGGGCAGATCTATACACCAACACGTATTTTACACTAGAAATTGCTTATATTTTTAGGGACAAATGACTAATCATCCGTACCGAAACTATCTACAGTTTTAGGGGCAGATCTATATACCAACACGTATTTTACACCAGAAATTGCTTATATTTTTTGGGACAAATGACTAATCATCCGTACAAAAACTATCTACAGTTTTAGGGGCAGATCTATACACCAACACGTATTTTACACTAGAAATTGCTTATATTTTAGGGACAAATGACTAATTATCCGTGCCGAAACTATCTATAGTTTTAGGGCAGATCTATACACTGGATATAAAATTAGCATTGAAAGAAGGGGGTCCGGGCCCGGTTAAACCCCGCTCCGTTCAATGCTAACAAAAGCCTTGGAATATTGTGGTATATAAAGAGGTGCTCATTCTGCGAGGTGGGACTAAAAAACAACACCAACACCAACACGTATGATTCAACAGCACAGCGGGAGACATGGTCAGTTTGAGCCGACCCCACCAGTCAGACTAGTGCCCGGCCCCACTGGATGCGATTCCAACCGAGCTGCCCCTGGCCGACCCCACAAGTCAGGCCAAGTGACGGACAAACGAGGTTGACCATACGGAAACGGCCGTCTTGGCCGTGCGCGGGCCATTTGCGGCCCAGCCAGGGCACAGACGAGAGAAACTATGCGGGGGTGGCACAAACAGATAAACTAGAGAGAACCAGGGCACAGAAGCAATTATCCCCAAGCTTTATGCCAAACTCAGCAAATGCGAGTTTTGGCTTAGTGAGGTGTCATTTCTCGGGCATATTGTATCTGCCGGAGGAGTGTCCGTGGACCCAGAGAAGATCGAATCTGTCCTAGATTGGAAATCACCCACCAGCGTGACTGAAGTCCGCAGTTTTCTCGGATTAGCGGGTTATTACCGCAAGTTCGTTGAAGGATTTTCCAGCATCGCTAAACCCATGACCCAGCTGTTGAAGAAGGACAAAACGTTCGAATGGACCCAAAAATGTGAGGACGCTTTTCAAGAGCTGAAGAAGAGACTGACCACGTCCCCGATACTAATCATGCCAGACGTCACCAAGAGCTTCGACGTGTATTGTGATGCTTCGCGTCTCGGGCTCGGTGCCGTCTTGATGCAAGAAGGGAAGGTTGTATCTTACCTATCCCGGCAGTTGCGACCGCATGAGAACTACCCAACCCATGACCTGGAGTTAGCTGCGGTAGTGTTTGCTCTGAAGAAGTGGCGTCCCTATCTTGTGGGTCATCACTGCGAGATCTACATTGATCACAAGAGCCTGAAGTATGTCTTCACCCAGAAAGAGTTGAACCTGCGCCAAAGAAGGTGGATGGAGCTGATCAAAGATTATGATATCGGCATGCATTACCATCCCGGAAAAGCCAACGTTGTTGCCGATGCCCTCAGTCGTAAACCCTGTACCCTGAATACCCTGATCCAGGCCGAGCAGCCAGCCCTATACAAGGAGTTCGAGGAATTCAGACAAGAACTTGTCAGCCAAGGTTACCTCGCAAACCTCGAGTTAGCCCCAACCCTGCTCGATCAGATCAAGGAAGCCCAGAAGGACCATGAGAGCATTGAAGGGATTAAGAAGAAGATTCCCCTCAATAGGGCGCCCGGTTTTGCCGTGGATGCCGAGGGAGTCCTGAGATTCGACGGGCGCATCTGTGTGCCCAATGATGAGAAGCTCAAAACTTTGATCCTAAAGGAGGCCCACGATACCCCATACTCGATCCACCCTGGCAGAACCAAAATGTACCAAGACCTTCGTGAGAGATTCTGGTGGCATGGGATGAAGAGAGAAATTGGCTCCTTCGTCGCCAAGTGTGATGTTTGCCAAAGAGTCAAGACTGAGCACCAGCGACCTGCTGGGTTGCTCCAACCCCTGAAAGTGCCTGAATGGAAGTGGGAAGAAATTGGTATGGACTTCATAACCGGACTTCCCCGATCCAACAGAGGCCACGATTCCATCTGGGTCATCGTGGACCGACTAACCAAGGTTGCCCATTTCATTCCCGTGAAGACCACCTATTCCTCAGCACAACTGGCCGACCTGTATATCACCCGGATAGTAAGCCTACACGGGGTACCTAAGAAGATTGTCTCTCACCGAGGTACTCAGTTCACTTCCAGATTTTGGAATGCCCTTCACGAGGCCCTCGGAACCAAGCTAGCCTTTAGCACAGCCTATCACCCCCAGACCGGAGGCCAGACTGAACGCGCAAACCAGATACTGGAAGACATGTTGCGCTCATGTGTCCTGTCCTATGGCTCCAAGTGGGAGGACTGTCTTCCATTTGCAGAGTTCTCCTACAACAACAGCTATCAGGCCAGCCTGCAAATGGCACCCTATGAAGCCCTGTACGGAAAGAAGTGTCGTACACCTCTGAACTGGTCCGAGACTGGAGAAGGGAAATTGTTTGGCCCCGGTACCCTCCGAGAAGCCGAAGAGCAAGTCCAGCTTATCCGAGAGCGACTTAAGACTGCCCAGTCCCGTCAGAAGAGTTACGCCGACCTTAAGCGTCGTGACCTCACCTTCCAGAAAGGAGACTATGTCTATCTCCGGGTGACGCCACTCAAGGGTATGCAACGCTTCCATGTCAGAGGAAAGTTGGCACCCCGTTATATCGGTCCCTTCAAGATCGTTGCCCGAAGAGGAGAAGTCGCTTACCGGTTAGAATTGCCCCCGGAATTGTCAGAGTTTCATGATGTGTTCCACATCTCTCTACTCCGGAAATGCCTAGAAGTCCCCGACAAGCTCGACGTTTTCAAGAACATCGACCACCTCTCCATCGACCTAAACCATGACTTGACCTATCGTGAGAGACCCGTCAAGCTTCTCGAAGAGGATGTTCGCCTTACTCGGAGGCGTAAGATTAAGTTCAACAAAGTCCAGTGGACAAATCACTCCGAGGAGGAAGCAACCTGGGAGCGCGAGGATTACCTTAGGAAGGAATTTCCGGACCTCTTTAACACCAAGGCCTAGCAAATCTCGGGACGAGATTTATTCTAAGGGGGGAAGATCTCTAACACCCCAATTTGTGTAAAAGGATAAAAACCTTGTTCCATGTTTGAAATTTGTGAACCAACAAAAACTTTTGCTTGCTTATCTTGTGTTGCTTGTTTTCTCACTTGCTTGTGTTGCTTGTTTGAATAAAAATCTAGAAACACAATTATAAAAGTGGAAAACAACCTTGTAATGCACAAGTAAAACAATATTTTCTTCTCAATAAAAATAAGAGGAGTGATACTATCTTCACTCCTATTCTATTCTTGTAACTTTTCTCTCAAAAGTTTAATTTCCAAAAACCTATATTTTAAATTCCTATATCTTTCTTTAATTCTTGTATCACTAAAAATCAACAAAACAAACATACATCTAAAATTATTAAAACAGAACAAAAAGTCTAACAAACATGTATTAGTCAAATAATGAAAAGAATTCCAAAAATTAAATTTAAAATTTCGTTCAGGCGTTCTGTCGAACACCTGACATGCAGGAATCGAACTCAATCGAGTTCATCTCGAATTCGACAAGAATCAAGTTCAAATTCAACTAAAATTCACTCAAACCTCACCCCTCACTCGTGCAGCACCCTCACACGCGCGCGCCGCGGCTGATTTGTCGAGTAGCGCTTGGCGTCATCGTCTTCAACCTCGGCCCGGACCCGCGCGCCTGCAAAGAAGAGGAAAAGATGGCCGGCGAGTGTCCAAGCCTCGCCGCGCCCTCTGCCGTGCTCCTCGCAACCGTTGGGCAATGCCGGGATGCCGCGGATCGCCGTCCCCACCTCCCTGCCCGTGCCCAATCGCTGCGGCCAGAGCACGTCGACGCCACCGTCGATCTCCGCCACCTCACCTCCCCAGCAAGCACGGCTCGCCGTAGCCGTTGATCTCTCTCGCCGGAGCGCAGCAGACACGCCGACGTCACCTCCCCTGCCCCACGGTGACGCTTGCAAGCGGTCGAACACCATGGGCGCGCCATGGACGCCGTCCACACCCGTGACGGCCACCTACCCGCGCACCACCCAGCGCCCGCCCGTTGCCCTAACGGCGACCCACGCCGTCGCCGCACCGCCCAAGGCCGCCAATGGCAAGCCACGCCATGCCCTGGACCTCCCCGTGCACCACGACCACCGTACGACGGAGTTCGGCTATAAAAACCCGACCTCGGCCTCGCCTCCAACTCGCACCACTCCACTCCCTCACTCCCCACTCCACTCACCTCTCGTGCACCGCCAGAAGGGCGGGCACCGCGAGCAGCAGCCGCTGCCGCAGCAGAGCGCGGAGCCCTGCCGGAGCCGAGGTCAGCATCGACCACGGCCACGCCGTGCTGCTGCCCCTCTTCTCTCTCTCTGCACTCTCCCGAGCCCCACATTACAGCCGCACTCACGCGCCCTCTTTTCCTCTGTGTTTCACACACAGGAGAGGAGCTGCGAGGTCGCCGGAGTTGGAGCACGGCCGCGGAAACCGAGCTGCACGCCGTCGAGAACAAAGCCGCCCTCGACACGCACAGCTCACCCCAAGACCTTCCCCACGCCGCCGCCGACGTTCTGCACCATCTCCGCCGTCCCCAGCAACCCCCAGGTGAGCACCGCGTCCACCTCCGCCGTTCTGCCACGGCGGCGCCGCCCGTTTGAGGTCGCCGTCGTCGGCTTTGCACCACGGCCCTTGGATTAAGATCCAACGGCAGCGTACCGCTTCGTTTAAATTAGATCCTGACATGCGGGCCCCGCATGTCAGCATTTTAAACTTGATTCCCGCGCGCTCGAATTCTGACGGGTAGGCCCCACCCGTCAGGAATCTCAACATTATCCATACCCGGGGATTTAAATCGAATTGAATAGAAATTAAAAACAGAAACTTGTGTTAACTTTGGAAATTCATAACTCAAGATGTACATGTCCAAATAATTCAAACTCGATTTTTCTGAAAAGCTTATTAAATTGTCTGTTCATCTAAACTAGTTTCATCCTGTTTAGATTAATATTAATTGCATGATAATTAAAACAGTACAAAAAGTTATTAACCTAAACTTGTTTGTTTCTGATACTCTGTTAATCTAAAATTAGTAAATCCAATTTTGTTAGCTTAACATCACAGTAGGTTGTCTACCCTAATTTTGGTAGATTTATTTAAGCAACTATAAATATTTAGCTTAATAATGAAGTAAAATGTCACTTCTGTACTAGATTACTTTTAGTTGTTTAATGCTTAGTCCAATTGGAGGGTTAGATCACAAATAATCAGTACTGTAGGTGGCTAAGAGGATTTAATTTTGTGATCAACAGAATTAATCTAATGGTTAAAACTTGATTGTTAAGCTTCCGAATCAAATAATTAATATAGGAAGTTCAGTAGCTTATTTTAAATCAAATCCAATTGTGTTGCCTTGCTTATGTTAGTAGCTCTCTGTAGAATGTTTGTTTGTATTTTTGTGATGTTCTGTTAGATAGTTGTGTAATTGTTTGCGTTTGCTTAAATTGATGCGATTAGAGGAGAACGTTGCCGGAGTGATCGAGGAAGGTGGTTTCGTTGATCAAGAAGCACAAGACCAGCCCTACTTTGCCGAGCAAGGCAAGCTACTTTCTGAGCTTTGCACCCCATATAATTGCATCGATATTTTGGGATACATGATTTCATACAAATCACATGTTTTTCGAAAACCCATATGAAAAACTATTTTGCCACTATGACTATGCACACTATAGTGCTTGTAGAATTGTAGGTTGGTTAATAAAAATGATTAATACTAAGAACTCCTTTGATTATCCTTGGTTGGATAAGGAATGATCCATGATGGTGGAATGATGAAGTTTTCCGAATTATGCACAATGCGTACTTAGTACTATGATGACCAACAATACCTTGTGCGACCACTCCTACCCCAAATATGGGGCTTAGTCATATAGTTTGTTCATTTTAGTACAGGATGCCTCAACAACGGAGATGACTCCGTTCCATGAGGGGATGGTTCGGTGACCTACCCCTGACCCGGGTCCGAGTTCAACAGTGGTTGAAGAGGATAGAAGGTTGTGCAGGAAACTGCATTACACAACCGCCGGACAGAACTACGAGTCCTCACACTTAGGGTACCCGACGGGTACTGGACTGGGTGTCGATGGAAAGGGTTGTAGCGGCAGGGTCCTGTACTAGCGTGGGCAAAGGAAAGTGTGGGCACCCCGGACTAGCTGTCCGAAATACCCGATTATGCTTAACACAACGATCCCGTGATCAGTCTGTCGTTGCACATAATCCGAATTGGATACCAAAGTTTACATCCATTACAGTACCGAATAAAAGTCTTACATAAATGGTCATTTAGACCAAGTTCTTACATAGGTGCCTTCATGGGCCAAACCAAATATATCAGCGGAAGCTACGGCGTAATCGACATCATATTCTAATGATGACAACCCGATAGGCAGCTGACTTGTGGAGATCCTTAGTTGGCGTAGAAGTCGCCATATTCCTGCTCTGCGTAGTGTTCCTCCTCGTAGTCTGGCTAGGACAATAGCCAGGGACGAAACCAATATGAGTACATTTGAATGTACTCGCAAACTACCCCAACATGAGTATGCACCAGTTTTATTTTAGTTGACAACTTTTCTTATTTAAAACATCTCTATATCTTTATTGAAAAAGGTAAGAAGAGTTTTATAACTATTTTTAAAGAAGTCACCGTTTTCATCTGTTTTTCCAAAACTCCTCCTTTCTCCCGACCATAGCCCGTCATGGTCCACTTTCATCCCACCACCTCATACCGATCCGTTGGTATAGGTGTAGGAAACATTCTCCACTCCATTTTCTTTAAAAACTCAAAGCCTTTTTAAAACTTGCACAAGGTCTTAGGACAGTCTCCCAATTGTCCATATCCGAGGACTCGGCTATTCGAATAGTTTTAAACACTCTGCAGAGGTAGCACGCTTTTAACCCACATCCATCCGGCAACTCATCGTGTCTGCCACGTCTCGCCATACCAGGTGTATGCGAAGTAAGCCGCCGGCCATAGCCTCTTATTTGCTCATGCTAGTATAGGATCCTTCCCATATGACACTTTCCATCGACACCCAGTCCGGTTTCCCGTCAGAAACCCTAAGTGTGAGGACTCATAGTTTTGTCCGGCGGTTTATGGTGGAACCTTCTATCCTCCCCACCAACTTGTGTGAGGACCCGGGTCAGGGGGTAGGTCCTCGGACCATCCCCTCATGCATAACGGAGTCATCTCCGTTGATGAGGTATCCCATACTAATAAGAGCAAACTACATGACTACGCCTTTTCCCATATGTGGTAAATGTGGTCGCACAGGGTAGGATTGGTTTCCATAGTACTAGGACACTGTGCATTTTTCATAAACATCACCATTTTTCCACCTTTCCACTCCAACACCGACATCTCGGTATTTCATAAACTCATAAGAAATTTCAAAGGAGTTTTGAATAAACAACATTGTTTTCCCATCCTAAAGTTTTATATAACTACTACATAGGGTGGCAAAATAATATCCATATATTTTTGAAAGGGGTTTTGTAAATCCTGCTTTGAGAGTAAACATGTTATGAAAGTAGATGCATATGTTGGTAGTGCAAGCTCAGAGAATAGCTTGCCTTGCTTGGCAAAGTGATCTTGCTCTTGTTCTTCAAATTCAGCAAACTCTCCTTCCTCGATATATCCGACAACGTTCTCGTCTAATTAACAAACAAACAATGCAAACAATCACTAAGCTATACAAGCAATCACCTCAACATAACCATCATCAACATCACAATTAGCTACTGCACACATCAAACCACACAATTTGGTTTTCAAATAAATTGAATTAAACATTATTTAATTAAGTCCAAATTATGGCAGAACTAGTTATTCATGTTTAATTCCACAACTTGAGTTCTGTTGGTCACAAAAATACAAACTAAAATTCTATGGAAAGCCACTGATGTGTAGAATACAACCCAATTTGAATTGGATCATTTGGAGTTACCAAACTCCCTACACATTGGATTGAATCCAGTAGCTTAATAATCAAGTTTTAGCTACCAATTAAATTATATTGTTCCAAAAATTAAACCCTTTTAGGGGTAACTAAACATGGATATATGTGAGCTAACAAAATTGGTCCTAACTCATTTGGATCAACCAATAAACATAATGGTCTGTTTTAGTCCAGAAGGGTTTATCTTAAAGTCCACAATTTATACTACTTAATTAATTCTACCAAAATTAGGGGAGCTAACACAAGGCAGTACTAAGCTAGCAAAATTGGTTTGGAATTATTTGGACTAACAGAGCATCAGAAACAAACAAGTTTAGAATTTAAACCTTCTGTAGCATTTTCAATAATACTTTTTACTCATTTAATTAAATGACATGAGACCAATTGTGTTGGTTAAACAATTTCATAAGCTTTCCAGAACAGTTGAGTTTGATTTATTTGGATTCCTAAATCTCGAGATATTTAATTTCAAAGTTGACATCAGTACTGAGGATTTCAGAGAATTTGAATTAGAAAAATCCACTGTTGTGGATAATGTTGAAATCCCTGACGGGTGGGTCCTACCCGTCAGTGACTCAGCGAAACGGTACGCGCGCGAGGGAAAAGATTAAAATTATGACAGCGGGACCCACATGGCAGTCTAACTTAATACAAAGCGGTACGTGGCCGTAGATCTTCGATCCAACGGCTCACGGAGGTCGCCATCGGCGACGACCTAAAACGAGCGGCGCTGCCGCGCCGGCGACGGCGAGGTGGACGGATCTCTCACCTAGGGGCTCGGGAGGAAGCGGCGATGACGCGAATCGACGGCGGCGGCTCGGGGAAGACGATGGTGCGAGCGGCAGTTGCTGGGGAAGTCTCTGTCGACGGCGGCGATGTCGCGCTCTTCGTCGGCGTCGGGCAGCAACTTCGGCGGAGCTTCGGGGTCGCGTCCGTGCACTAAAAAGAGGGAAAAGAAGCCTGGGTGAGTGCGGTGAGCTTGGGCAACAGCGTAGAGGGGTCAGAGGGAAGAATGGGAGGGTGTGGCGTTGTGGTGGTGCTCGACCTCAACGGCGGCGTCGGGTGCGGCAGTGCACTGCCCTCCGGCGGTGCACAGACGAAATTGAGGCGAGGGAAAGCTCGAGGGAGAGGTGTGGTGTTCCAGTGAGGTCTTGGGGTGGCTTTATAGGGCTCGGGGCGGTCCATGGTGGTCGAGGTCCACGGCGGCGGCCATGGCGCGTCTACGGTGACCAATTCCTCGGCTACGCGGCGAGGGTGCAGAGGCTCGTGGCGGCTTGGTGCTTAACGGGGTCCGGACACGTTCTAGAAGCGTCTAGAGGAGCTGGGCGTGTCGAGGTGCAGAGGGCTGGGCCAATTTGGCCGGCGACGCCGCGGATGCCACGGCGATGCATCGGGGCAGAGGGCGGCGTAATGGCGCGGGGAGGGGCTCGAGCGCTCTCTCCTGCACGCAGAGGCAGCAGAGGCACCGGGCGCGCGCGCAGGGGGGGCCTGGGCGGCTCGGAAACGGTGAGGCGCAGCACGGCGACACGGCGGCACGTCGGGGCGAGGGAGAGAGGTAGGGGATGACATTTTCGCAGAAAACCCCCTGCCTCCTCTCTGCTCCTTTTTTTTATTTCTGTTTTAGTCCTTCTGTTAAAACCAGAAGGTTTTCTAGGATTTAATTAGTGCATTTAAACCTTTTAGAAAAATTTGCAAAAATTTGTGGGGCCTTCCCATAATGTACAGAAGCTCCACAAAAATTGGCATAAAATAATAAAATGTTTTGAAACATTTTCTTTTATAGTACTTTGTTTATGTTATTTGAATTTATTTCAATTGTTTTTATTTTAGAATTTCAAAACTAGTTCAAAAATAATATTTGAGAGGGGAAAGTGGTAGGAACAAAATGGGGAGTGTTTACATTACAACTCCACTGACTTTGGTTTGAAAATAATTGAGTTTGTCACTTGGAGATTTTCATGTGACAACTTGTCACTTTTATTTTTCTTGCTTTGATTTTATATTTTGTTTTCTTTCTTCTTACTAGTGTTCACTAGTGCAAACACCCATACAAACAGCAAGAACAACAACTCAAGTAACAAAAGCAATTAACATACAATAAACAACAAAAGTTTTTGTTGGCTCTCATTTTTGGAATATAATCCTGATAATAATTTTGGGATGTTACAGAAAGGCTATGGCCGGTTACTCAACTTCGCATACACCTTGTATGGCGGGACGTGGCTGACACGATGAGTTGCTGGATGGGTGTGGGTAAAGCGTACTACCTCTGCAGAGTGTAAAACTATTCGAATAGCCGAGTCCTCGGTTATGGACGGTTGGGAGTCTGTCCTAAGACCTTGTGCAAATATGTTGTTGAGTTCGGAAAACAAAGTGGAAATATGTGGTGCAACTATACCAAAGGATCGGTATGAGTTTCGCCGGAATTGTTGACCATGAAGAGCTATGGTCGGAAAAAGGAGGAGTTCTAGTAAAACTAAAACATGATGCATTTTCTGGAAAAACTACAACAATCTCTTCTTACCTTTTTCATCAAAGATATAGAGATGTCGTAGGAAAAATAAAAGGTTTTATTATGATAAAATGATGCTAGTGCATGCTCATGTCGGGGGTAGTTTGCGAAGTACATTCCAATGTACTCATAATGGTTTCGTCCCTGGCATTCGTGCGATGCCAGATTGCGAGGAGGAGTACTACCAGGAGGAGGAGTATGACGCCGTTGACGCGAACTAGGATCTTCTTAAGTCAGCTGCCTGTCGGGTGTCAAGACGCGTTTTGGTCGACTACCTTGGTTTCCGCTGCTCAGTTATCATTTGGCCCTTGAAGGCACCTATGTAAGACTTGGTCTGTATGACCACATTTGTCAGACTTGAATTCGGTACTGTAATGGATGTAAACTTTGATATTCAGTTCGGATTATGTGCAATGACAGACTGATCACGGGATCGTTGTGTTAAGCATAATCGGGTATTTCGGGTAGCTAGTCCGGGGTCCCCACAGTCATGCCAAATCTTAACTTTTTCTTTAAACATTTTAGCATTTTCATAAGCTTCGTTCCTCCATTCATCTAGTAAGTTTAAATCAAGAATTCTCTTCTCTCCCGCAGTCTTAAATTCAAAATTCAATTGTTTAATAGCCCATCTAGCATTATGTTCTAATTCAATGGGTAAATGACAAGCTTTTCCATAAATTCCCATAGGATTTTTAAAAGCAGTTCTATAAGCCCATAATGCATCATTAATTTTAAGTGGCCAATCAGACCTAGACTTATTCACTGTCTTTTCCAAAATGAGTTTAATTTCCCTGTTACTTAATTCAACTTGTCCACTTGTTTGAGGTTGATAAGGAGATGCAATTCTATGGTTAACATCATATTTTGCCAATATTTTCCTAAGAATGCCATGCAAGAAATGTGAACCACCATCAGTAATTAAAAACTTAGGAACACCAAACCTAGGGAAAATGATGTCCTTGAGCATCTTCATTGTTGTGGCATGATCTGCACTTTTGGTTGGAATTGCTTCCACCCACTTTGTAACATAATCCACTTCAACCAAAATATGAGTATGCTTTGTCTTAGAGGCTGGGAAAGGTCCCATAAAGTCAAAACCCCACACATCAAATGGCTCAAGTGGTAAAGAATAATTCATAGGCATTTCATTTCTCCTACCAATATTTCCTACTCTTTGACATTTATCACAAAATTTGACATATTCAGCACAATCCTTAAATAAAGTAGGCCAATAAAAACCAGATTGTAATACCTTTGCAGTTGTACGATCTCCTGCATAATGCCCTCCATAGGGACTGTCATGAGAATCTCTTATATTAGCCTGTTGTTAATGTTCAGGTACACAACGTCTAATAATACCATCCACACTTTTCTTATAAAGGAAAGGATCATCCCAAAAATAATGTCTAAGATCATAAAAGAATTTCTTTCTTTGTTGATAAGTGAAGTGTGGAGGTAAAACGTTACCAACAATAAAATTTGCATAGTTGGCAAACCATGGAGATGCAACTTTAGCACTAGAAACATTAATATTTGCAAGTTGTTCATTAACAAAACTATCATTAATAGGAATAGGGTCATCAGGTATATTTTCCATTCTAGAAAGATGATCAGCTACTTGATTATCTTCCCCATCTATTATATACTAAAAGCAAAATGAGTTAGTTTTAGAGCCACCACGTTAAGCCACATCATCCCTATTAATTCTGACAGTTAGATTGAAAATTGGTGGTTAGGATTTAATTAAGTGTAGACACGGTGAATTACCTAATATATAGACATTTTTTTACGTAACTGTGTAGACACGTTAATTTAAAAGATTTTATATAGGTACGTGACCACAGCTGGACTCTTTTTTTTGGTGACGTGAGAGGTTTGGACTCTTCATTCAATGTGTGCAGCGCCATTTTGTACAGGGAATATACAGTTTTTTTTTAAATCAAGGGAATATACAGTTAAGTTAAAAGAGGATTATTCACTCCTGTAAACAGTTTGACACAGCTTATGTCGAGAAGAAGCAACAAATGTTCAACGCACTACTTTTAGAAAAGTACGGATAGCTGCGACGTTAAAAAAAGCTCTACATGCTATCTACTCGATCTGGCTGGAACGATGTAGCTGTCAAGAAAAAAAATCCATCAAAATATGTACGCAAGCAAAAGTATACAACGCTAGCTGATTTTTCAAGAGGATAGCAGGATGCATGTTTAATTGTTCTTGGTATCCTTAAATGTCGTGTCAATTAGTTGTTGATTTGTAGACTAACTGAAAGAAAAATATAGGCAAGAAAAAATAGTATAAGGCATGCTTCACTGCATACCCCTGGCAAAGTTGGCAGAACTTAGAAGGCTAAAAAATACAATGCTCAACCGGGTAGCCCGCCCTAATCCATAGCCAAGGCCTAGGGCAATGGCGGGCGATGCTGGCGAGGGCTCCTTTTATACCAGCTGACAGTTTGGTGCCCGCTTATGTATGCATACAACATTACATATGAACATACAAAAATATGTGCCCCTGATGTTTTTTAGCATACATACGAGTCATACAAGCCTATATCGGGACCTACGTGAAACCCATATCCATCCCAGACCTCAATTAGCGAAAAGGTATGAAGCGATCTAGAGCGTCAATGTGTTTCACTGAGTTTCTTCCCAGGGGGTATGTAGGGAAGCAGAACCCAAAATATAAATATGAATAAGGTAGTGGTCTAAATATCCGTGATCCAGGCAAATATTTAGCCTGGACGACGCCACACCAAATAGTTCTTCATAGATGTATAACATCGACTCTTCCATTAATATGATGGATATTTTTTTATAGTAGACCACAATTGATAGATGTCAATAAAAGTATACATAAATAAATATCCTACCATATTCTTTACATTACTTAAGCATATTTTTAACAACTCTAAAACAATATAATAGTGACAAACCATATCTTACTCTAAACATCGCACAAATGTATCACCAAATAGAATCTAAATTCTAAAACACATTATGAATTGGATTCTATAAACTGATCTACTATCACCATGTATATAATGATATGTGTACTTAATGATGTGTGATTTCCCCCCAAGTATTAGAGTCACTTATCCATGTATTTATTATCAAAGAAGTTTTCTCAGACATGTGATATTTTGTCCAGCACACTATGGTGACCATAGAATTATATTGTTTGTGCCAAAACGCCTCTCCCTTATTATTCTCGATATAAATATATGTAACCACAAATATATTCTCCGGAAACTTTCAGATGTTGCCCTCGCATTTGCGAGGGCCACTGTGCTAGTTCCTATCAACAATGTGTAAATCAAATTCTTGCAATAAAAGTACCCATCTTATTAGTCTAGGCTTAGCATCTTTCTTATTCATTAAATATTTAATAGCAGAATGATCAGTATGTATTGTGACTTTTGAATCAGTAATATAAGGTCTAAATTTGTCACACGCAAATAGCACTGCTAAAAATTCTTTTTCAGTGGTAGCATAATTTCTTTGAGCAGCATCAAGTGTTCTAATAGCATAATAAATAACATTCAGTTTCTTATCAACACGTTGCCCCAAAACAGCATCAACTGCATAATCACTGGCATCACACATAATTTCAGAAGGCAATTTCCAATCAGGAGGTTGAATAATAGGAGCACTTATTATAGCATTCTTCAAAATATTAAAGGACTCAATACAATCATCATTAAAAGAGAAAGGAACATCTTTTTGCAAAAGATTGGTTGGAGGTTTTGATATTTTGGAGAAATCTTTAATAAACCTACGGTAAAAACCTGCATGCTCAAGAAAACTTCTTATACCTTTGATGTCCTTTGGATATGGCAGCTTTTCAATAGCTTCTATCTTCGCTAGGTCAACTTCAATTCCTCTTCCAGAAATTTGATGCCCAAGAACAATACCTTTAGTAACCTTGAAGTGACACTTCTCCCAATTAAGAACTAAGTGTTGGTCTTCACATCGCTGCAAAACTTTGTTAAGGTTGAACAAGCAATTATCGAAGGAAGTACCATACACAGAAAAATCATCCATAAAAACTTCCATTATCTTTTCAATATAATCACAAATATAGCATTCATGAATCTTTGAAAAGTAGCAGGAGCATTACACAAACCGAATGACATTTTCCTATAAGCAAAGATACCATATGGGCAAGTAAAAGTGGTCTTTTCTTGGTCATCCTTATGGACAGGAATTTGCGAGAAACCTGAATAACCATCTAAATAGCAAAAGTGATAGTGTTTTGATAACCTTTCTAACATTTGATCAATAAATGGCAATGGGTAATGATCTTTACGATTTGCTTTATTTAGCTTCCTGAAATCAATACACATTGTATAACCAACAACAGTACGTTGAGCCACAAGTTCATCCTCGTCATTTGGAACAACAGTCATTCCACCCTTTTTAGGAACACAATGAACAGGACTAACCCACTTACTATCAGTTATGGGGTAAATGATACCGGATTCAATAAGTCTTATTACCTCTTTTCTTACCACTTCTTTCATTTTTTGGATGGAGACGGCGTTGATAATCAACAACATGTTTTGCATCCTCCTCCAAATTAATTTTATGCATACATAGAGCTGGGCTTATATTTTTAAGATCATCAAGAGAATATCCAATGGCTGATCGGTGAGCTTTCAGCACATCAAGTAATTTCCCTTCTTCTTCAGCTGAAAGGTTAGCACTAATAATGACAGGATATATGCTTTTCTCATCCAAGTATGCATATTTAAGATTTTTAGGCAAAGGTTTTAATTCAAAACTAGGATCCCCTTAAGGTGGTGGTAACACTCCTAAATTATCATGTGAGATATGCAATTGTAATTGTGGGGGTTGTTGCCATAATATTTGTTCTAAAACATCTTTTTCTTCATCATTAAATGGTTCATCTTGATTAAGCATATAACGTTCTACCACGTCTGATGAAGCTACAGCTATATGAGCAAGAGTTTCAATTATATCTTCAGAAATTGGCTCTTTCTCTAAATGTTCATCAGCAAATTTAGAAAAGTTGAATTCAAGTTTTTCACCAGCACACTTAATAAACACTTTCTCTTTACGCAAATTAATTTCAGCACCAACAGTGTGTAAGAAAGGTCTACCAAAAATGATAGGACATAATGAATCTTGAGGGCAACCAAGCACAACAAAATCAGTAGGATATTTTATTTTGCCAACCAACACTTCAACATCTCTAACGATTCCAAATGGACTAATATAATCTTTATTAGCAAGTTGAATTGTTGATGCATGTAAAATGCATACATGAACTTTCCATGTTATTACCAGATATTCCTACATATTTGCAACTTATATGATGTTATATTCATGATTTATAATGATTTCGGGATTTTCTAAACAATCCCCCCTCTTTTGGTTCTAACTCTGTTTTCGGAAAACGTCTTTTTTAGTGTTTCAGACTTTCCAGGAGATTCGGGACTCCAAAAAGGGCAAGGCCAAAGAGCACGGTTCAGAATTTTCGAGACGAACGCAATGGGCTCAAAATGAAGACCAGAAGCCCAACCAGCTGGAAATTAGAGGGTCCCACGCGGCCCTTGTATCTGGCCGCGTGGGCCCACCTATTTTCCCCCTCGTGGCTCCGATGCCGTACGCTTTCGTCTCCGTGGCTTCGTCTTGACCTAAAATCGACTATAAAAATAGTCCCCCGAGGATTTTTGCGAGGAGGCGGCGAGAAACACAAAACCAAGAAACAGGAGACAGAAGGCTGCCGCCGGAGAAGATCGGAGGGGGGAAACACCGCCGGAATCTCCTCCGGAAGGCTCCTCCATCCCCCCTCCGGAGTCTCCATCAACACCACCGTCAAGACCAGCACCATCTCCATCGCCATCTTCGTGATCCACTTCATCCCCCTCATACTTTGAGATTGTTCGAACCCTAGCTATTGTCTAAGTACTATTTTACATGTTTGTGAATTGCTACTTGTCATTGTTTTGTGGGGAGATTATATTTTCAGATTGTGTTGTATCACTTATACCATTGAATCATATCATGTCTTTGCGTTGTGAGTAGTTCTCTCATGTTCCTGGGGCATAGGATGGATTGGCAATGATTTTCACTTAACATGTGTTGGTATTTTGTCTAGTGTTTATCTTTTATGTAATTCTATGATGGTGTTGTGCGAACGTTGACTGCACATCACTTCACCTATATGGTCTCATAGGAGAACACCGTAGTGTAATGGAGTGAGGAAGACTTGGGAGAACAGTAAACCTGAGACCGAATCATGAAGTTGCATTATGAGGGTATTAGTATAGGGGACCTTAGAGTGTAATGCTATGGTGGGACTTTATGTCTTAATAACTCTTGTGCAGTCATTTACTTGTCCATAAGAACCATCATAAGGGGGTTTAGCTTATTTATTTAGCTTTCCCTAATTATGGCTTCGTACAAAGAAGATTAAAACTTGAAAAAATGTTACCTTGTTGTTCTAGAAATATTTATGCCATGAAGTCTAGGTAGCCCTTGGGAACGTTCTCCACTTATAAAAAAACACACACTTGAGCTTGTTGTAACATCCCAAATTTATAATAAGGATTAATAAGACCCCAAAATTCAGAATCAACAAAAACTTTTTAAATTACTTCACTAATGATCGTGTTTTCCCTTATATTGTTCTGTTTAACCTTGTGTGACTTGAATGTTTAAGTTGTTTGACTGGGAAATATTAACCCAGTGACCTAACCTAAGTAAAAATATATTTAAAACTCTGGTGATCATGTTATGACAAGAAAAACATTTCCATATATATCTTCTGCCACTCCTGTTTTATTCAAATATCATTTCCAAAAATAATTTGGGTTTGGCCACAACCAAAACATCCTTTATTGAGAAAGTGAAAGTATTCCCAAAATTATGTAATCCCCAAAAGTAGGGAGATCTATATGTTATCTCCTATCTATTTATCAAACTTGATATTTTGCATGTGTGTGCAACTCCCATTTTATAAGCTCTTATTTTATTCCACTGGGAAACCACACTAGTGGGAAATATATTACCCCACATAATTTCTTTATCGAACCTTTTGAAAACTATTGGGTTATGAGTTGAGATATTTCGTAAACAACATCTTGTCATAATTAAGTGTGGTCACTTTCAAGATAGTATTGTTAATTATGAAAAGTGTGGTATGATTACTTTGTATGATTTGATTTGTGTTATTGATATTGTAATGTTGTGATTGTTATGATTGTTTGCTTGTGAGGATAATTCCCCAAGTTGTGCTCAATCCTAAAGTAAAACAAACTTGACCACCAATTTGTAATATGACTTGAAAACAAAACAAGACCTCTATAATTACTTACCCCCCCCCCCCCCTCAAATCAAATCTTGATTTCAAGAAATGATCTTATTGAAATTCCCTCTCTATCTATTCCTCTATTCCATGAAAACAATTATGTTTTCTTTATCGAAATTCTAGGAGTGGGATGAACTAATAATCATCCCCACTTCATATCACTCCCTCCTCTAGTAAACCTACTTGTTGATTTAAAACAAACCCCTCCCTTCTTTTAAAGAAATGAAGGTCATGAGTTAAAATGATCTTCATAAATAAATTCCCTCCCATTTTCTCTATTTCCTCAAAACAAATGTTTTCTCTATGAAAATAAAACTTATTTGAAGATATCATATTGTCAAGAAAGCTCCAAAGTTCTACAAACTATTTTACCACTGGTTTTAAATATTAAAGGAGTCTCAAATTATTAATTTCCAAAAATGGTTTATTTAAATCCTATGAACAAAAATGGAGCAAAACATTTTATTTTGTAAAACCAATTTTTGTGGAGCTTCCTCATATATAGGGAGGCTACATGAATTTTCTCTAATTTTTATAAAAGGTTTAAGCACCTCAATTAAATTCCCTAAAACCTACTGGTTTTGGAAAGGAAATAAAAGATTTAGACGAGGACCTATCGGTGAGAGGAGAAAGAAATCCAGGGGGCTTTTCGCAAGAACTTCATTGACTTCCTGTAGCACGTCGCCGACACGGCACCGTGCTGCCGTGCTCGCCGCGCCGCCGTGCTCCCTCATGCACGTCACCGAGCTCCACGCCGCCGTGCTCCTCACGCCGCGCCTTGCTGCTCGACAAGAGGAGACTCCTCCCACACGACTCCCTGCCTCCCACCTGCTCCCTGCTCCTCTGCCTCCACCTCCCTCCCGCACGCCACCGTGCCACGCTCCTCCTCGCAGTGTGGAGCGGATAAGAAGGCCACCGAGGACGCTCTGCTCCCCCACGCCTCACTTATCTGCTCACTCCCCTGCCTCTCCCTCTCTCTCCATATTCTCCACCACGGAACCGAACCAAGGCCGAGCCGCCGTCGCACATCGCCGTCGCTGGAGAGCGTCCCTTCCAAATCCAAGCGCACCAGGAGGTTCACCGCGTCGCCCTCTCCATCCTCATCCAAGGAATCGACGCGGGAGGCTGTGAATCGAGCTGGCCGTCCTCACTTTCTTCCTCTCCGGCCGCCGCCTTGCGAGCAAGCTCGCGAGTGCCACGGACCCTCATTCTCCGCCATTTGCGCATCATTGAGTTTCCCTTGCTCTTCTCCCTCTCATGCACTCTTCCCTTTTTCCCAGAGAACACCGGAGCCGCCGCGCCGTCCTCGACTTGCTCCGGCCGTACCTCGCCGTCGCTGTGTCGAGAGAAGGAAGAAGGAGAGGCCCGTACCCCTTCGCTCGTGCGTATGGGCCGGCCCAGCACTGCGTTGCCTGGACCCAGCCAGATCCAGCCCACTGACCTTTTTTTTTAGGTTGTTTATTTATTTCTTATAGATCTGTTTCTGGCAGTGTAGGTTTAAATCATTTGTGGTGGATCTAGGGTAGATATTGAGTGATTCAAATTTTGTTGTGCTCCTATGAGTTTTCTTAGACATGCAGAACTGGTTGCTTGCCAAAATACATTTTTACTTGTTGTGTAGATTAAATCTTGTAAAAGTATATTTTCCACTAAGTATTCAATATCTAGAGTTCTATAACTCCAAATATTGCAAACTAAAATTCCCTGGAATGCTTGAAGTGATACCTTTCTAGATCTGTTGGTCTTGTATGCAAATGAAATCTAAAACCAAAGTTCTATTCAATTTGGTAAACACATCAGTAGCTCTTTGTGGATTTTTGTAGATTTTTAGGAGATGAATTTTGGAGTAAATCCAATTGGCTTGTCTTCTATATGTGTAGGAGAACATCTCCCTAAATTGGTTTGAATTTAGGAGTCATTGATTGACTGTGGTGCTAATTATAAGGTTTAGACCTTTTCTGCCTATTTTTAGTTATCCTTTATTAATTGATGTGTTATACCTTCATGATGATAATTGTGTTTCCTAGCATGTGTGGGATGGTAAACCATTGTTGTGAAGTGCTCCCTTATTTGTACTAGCATGTTAGGGGAATTACTTGTGAGTTATGAAATTGTTAGGGTTTTATTCCCTATAAAGCTTTTCTCCTAGTAATTAGGAATTTCTAGGTTTGTCTATTAGTTACCTTCAATTAAATCTATGTTTGTGCTCTGTTCTGTTAGCACAAGTATGAAGTTAGTATTCTGTGGTTATGTTGGTGCTAATGTTATGTGTTGTCCTGCATAATTGGTAAACCACTGGTTAGTTAATTGTTAAGCTAGTGATGATTTATGTCTAGTGGTTTGGTTACTAAGCATGTGTTGTGTAATTAATATGGCTGCCTTACTTGATTAACCCTGGTTGTCTTAAGTGAGGGTTAGTTTGAGTATCTAGTTAATGTCTCTACTTTAGCTTGGTGAGACGTGTTAAATTACAGAAAATTATTTGGTTATTTAATTTTTGTCTGAAGTATTTCCTGTCTAAGGAAATTGGTTTGTTAATTACCCTTAGGTGGAGTTGTTTAATACTTCATGTTCTTAGCTTGTGATTGGTGGTATACTCCTGTTAGTATATTGCCCTTGTGTTTATCACATGGTTAGTTGACTTGTTGGGTAGTTTAAGTACGAAGGTGTAGTTAGACCAGTGGTAATTATTGTGTAGAGTTGGGGTTTAAATCATCAAACTTATGCTTATACTTTATGATGATTAGTCTTTGGTTAGTATATAGAACTGGTGTAAGTAGCATGTGTTGTCTTGCTTGTTTGGATTGATTTCTGGTTTGCCTCTAGATAGATGTGATGATTGCTAAACTCGTTGTTAGATAATAATGTTCCCTCATGATTGTTGTTTGTTAGTATTTGCTTGATGTTGTTGCTTGATTAATGAGTGCTATGTTTGTGGTATGATTCCTTGTTGGTGTCCCACTTGTGAGATGGTTTGCTTATTGGGTGTTGTTTTATTTTCATGTTGCGACGCTAGATATAAACGCTACCGGAGTGGTATTTGGAGAGGAGTTATCAAGAAGGGAAGTTATTTCTTTGATCAGTGGAAGAATTCCAGGAGCATTAGGATGAAATCAGGCAAGCTACTTCACTGAGCTTGCACCTATATACATCTATTTTGATTTACCTGTTTTACTATAACTAGCATAAATGATTTATGTGGTGTTTGCCACGAAAGCTATGACTTTGAAAACCCTTTTCCAAAATACAAGTAGATTCTTGAGACACCCGATATAGAGGTGTCAATGGTCTACAACGATTTCGAAATGAATTTGTTTTACTCCAAAGCCTTCTATGAAAATCTTTTGGTGGGATTACGAACCACCCAAGTTTGACTAAAAGTATTTTGCTATGAGAATTGGAAATGATTGTGAAAACCTTTTCAAAAGTTTATGAAAAACTATTTTGCCACTCTATGTAGAAATATCAGTTTGTTTAAATAAAACTATAGGATGGGAAAAACATTGTTTATTCAAAACTCCTTTGAAAATCCTTGGATGAATTATGGTATGCCGAGATGTCGGTGATGAAATTGAGAAGTGGTGAATGGTGATGTTTCTGAAAAATGCACATTGTGTCCTGGTACTTACCGAACAACCAATAACCTGTGCGACCACATTTACCCACATATGGGCAAGGGCGTAGTCATATAATTTGCTCGTGTTAGTACTGGATGCCTCAATAACGAGGATGACCTCGTTCCATGAGGGGATGGTCTGAGGACCTACCCCCTGACCTGGGTCCTCTTCATTGAAGTCTACCGGAAGCCGGTATGAGCGTGTCGGAGGAAGAGGATTGAAGGGCTCCCTTGGGTCCGCCGGGCAGAACTACGAGTCCCACACTTAGTTTCTGAGGATTTGAGTGTCGATGGAAAGTGTCGTAGCGGCAGGGTCCTATACTAGCATGAGCAAAGGACAGGCTATGGCCGGGAACTCAACTTCGCATACCTCTGGTATGGCGGGACGTGGCTGACACGATGAGTGACCGGATGGGTGTGGGAAAAGCGTGCTACCTCTGCAGAGGGTAAAACTATTCGAATAGCCGAGTCCTCGGATATGGACAGTTGGGAAGAACTGCTAAGGCCATGTGCAAGTTTTACAAAGTTTTGAGTTTGAAAGGAAAATGAAGTGAAGATTGTTTTAGGCAACTATACCGAGGGGGTGGTATGATGTTGCTGGAAAATAAGTGACCAGGATGGGGCTGTGGACAAGACGGTGATTTTCGAGGAAAAAGTTTTAAAAGAGAATTCTTACCTTTTTAAATAAAGGGTATATTTTCGAGAAAAAGGTTTAAAAAGACTTCTTACCTTTTTCAACCAAAAATGTGAGAAAACTACTTTCCAAAAAGGGTTGTTTCCAACCCCGGTATTGAGAAATTACTTTCCAAAATGTTTTGTCTTCAACAAGATTAAAAGATCTACTCTTCCCTTTTCAATAACGGTATAGAGATGTTTTGTTCTAAAAATAAAGGTATTATTGAAAGATTATCAAAACTAGTGCATGCTCAAGTTGGGGTAGTTTGCGAGTACAATCAAATGTACTCATATTGGTTTCGTCCCTGGCTATTGTCTTAGCCAGATTTAAGAAGAGCAGTTCGAGAAGAGGAGTTCACTGACGTCTTTGCGAACTAGGGCGCTTCCCAGTCAGCTGCCTGTAGGGTTAAGGCGAATGACTTGGGCTCCACGTTGTTTGGTGATTCCGCTGCAAGCACCTGATGAAGCTGATCACTTCCATCAAGTAAGTAAATAAATTCGGTATGTATGGATGTTCTTTGGTTACCAAGTTTAATTGTGCTTCAGCGACGCACTGATCATGGGATCGCTGATATGTAGGCACAAGGGTATTTCGGACAGTTAGTCCGGGGTCCCCACAGACTTGGTATCAGAGCCATCCTGACTGTAACAGACCTTAGTTAGCATGGACGTTAGTTAGGAAAACAAATATTTTGTTAAAAACCTATTAACACCAAAATATATATATTTTTTTTTCCAAGGAAGTCCAGAAATAGCTTCCACTCTTCTCACCTTCTCAAATATTTCTGAGTCTTATCCCTCTATTTAAGATTTTCCAACGATTTATCTACTCCCTCTTACCCGTTCAAAATGCTTGACGCTGAACCCAAGTGAGACCTAGTTAGCTAGCACCTGCCAGAGGAAGCCTCCATCTCGAATAATCAACATTCAACCTCAAGGTGATCGATATGCAAATACCCCGGGTCGTCGATATCCACACAGCAAGAGACTCCCGAAGACCTTCGTTCAACGTCAACAATTCTACTCAAGTTGCAACCTCGACAATCTCAAGTATTCCAGCTGAAGCCTAAGGTGATGAAATGAAGACTTCATCAACCATGTATAACCAAGGCCCCTAGGAAAGACATATGATAGGAACTTTAGTTATATTGCCCGACTACCACGAGTATTAGGTGCCCATTGGTACTAAATGTACCTTGTGTGTTGTTTGTCTGTGAAGTTCTTTGCTTGTGTGTGCTCTGTTTGTGTGATGTTTTTCATGTGTGTTTCACAATCACGCCTTGTCGGCAGCACAAAGTAATTTCAAAAATTTCCCCTTATTATAAAAAACTCTTTTTGTCACCTAACCAAAAACCATTCTTGACCTCTTGTCCATAGCTGCACCTTGTTGCGGATATAAACCCGCCTAGGAAAATCTTCTCAGGTATTTTCCCTCTCATCTAAACCATCTCCCGTGAGAACTGATAGTTCCGCAAGATACAAAAGACCCCCGATCTTTAACCAAATAGCCTGAGATTTTCACAACCTAACCGGCAAGTCATTCATGCACCATCTGGAGCAAGTGCGTCAAGATCTCGAAGGAAACTGCAATTTTATGCCAACCTCGTGAAGATACGAGCCTCACCTTGCAAGATTAATTGGTGAAATTACAAGGATACCACACTAACTTATCTTACCTAACTTTAGATTAACATCTGACCTAAGTCCTTGATAGTACCAACTAATCATCTAGGACTGCAAACCTTGACAAGAAACGAGGACATAAGGAGACTCATTTCAGATTGGCAACTAGAGGCATTCAAGGAGTGCATAAGAATTTCTACGAAGATTCAAGCTCAGAGATCGCCAGAAGGAGGAACTACGACAAGAAGACATTGAAGAGAGATTCCTTAGGTTGGCAAAGAAGCAATATACCAGACTATCATCGAGTATTTGGAAACTCTTATATCAGAATCTATTTTTCTTAACCTCTCTAGAAATAATGTGATATTCCACTGTTCGTGTTATATAGAAGTAGTTTGGTAACAAGCCTCATGAACTTGTTAGCAATTCACTTTTGTATGCTCGAACAATGGAGTGTCATACACAAATAAACGGAACATCAGAGAATTCAGTACATCTCAGCCTTTGGAATATGAAAAGTAATTTGATGACAAGACTAGCTACCTTGTTAACAAATTCTTCTTGTATGACTAAGGCAATACGATGTCATAAAAGACACCCACATTCTTATACAACTAACCAATAGAAGGCCTCGCAACATCAAGTTGTTAAGATCTCACATAGCGACCTTACTGAAAGAAGCAACGACCTCGGAAGAGTAGTCAACCCCAAAACCCGTGCCCTCGTACTCCCCTATACCCCCGGACAAATCTCGAGGACGAGATTTATTTTAAGGGGGGAAGGATTTGTAACATCCCAAATTTATAATAAGGATTAATAAGACCCCAAAATTCAGAACCAACAAAAACTTTTTAAATTACTTCACTAATGATCGTGTTTCCCTTATATTGTTCTGTTTAACCTTGTGTGACTTGAATGTTTAAGTTGTTTGACTGGGAAATATTAACCCAGTGACCTAACCTAAGTAAAAATATATTTAAAACTCTGGTGATCATGTTATGACAAGAAAAACATTTCCATATATATCTTCTGCCACTCCTGTTTTATTCAAATATCATTTCCAAAAATAATTTGGGTTTGGCCACAACCAAAACATCCTTTATTGAGAAAGTGAAAGTATTCCAAAATTATGTAATCCCCAAAAGTAGGGAGATCTATATGTTATCTCCTATCTATTTATCAAACTTGATATTTTGCATGTGTGTGCAACTCCCATTTTATAAGCTCTTATTTTATTCCACTGGGAAACCACACTAGTGGGAAATATATTACCCCACATAATTTCTTTATCGAACCTTTTGAAAACTATTGGGTTATGAGTTGAGATATTTCGTAAACAACATCTTGTCATAATTAAGTGTGGTCACTTTCAAGATAGTATTGTTAATTATGAAAAGTGTGGTATGATTACTTTGTATGATTTGATTTGTGTTATTGATATTGTAATGTTGTGATTGTTATGATTGTTTGCTTGTGAGGATAATTCCCCAAGTTGTGCTCAATCCTAAAGTAAAACAAACTTGACCACCAATTTGTAATATGACTTGAAAACAAAACAAGACCTCTATAATTACTTACCCCCTCAAATCAAATCTTGATTTCAAGAAATGATCTTATTGAAATTCCCTCTCTATCTATTCCTCTATTCCATGAAAACAATTATGTTTTCTTTATCGAAATTCTAGGAGTGAGATGAACTAATAATCATCCCCACTTCATATCACTCCCTCCTCAAGTAAACCTACTTGTTGATTTAAAACAAACCCCTCCTTCTTTTAAAGAAATGAAGGTCATGAGTTAAAATGATCTTCATAAATAAATTCCCTCCCAATTCTCTATTTCCTCAAAACAAATGTTTTCTCTATGAAAATAAAACTTATTTGAAGATATCATATTGTCAAGAAGTTCCAAAGTTCTACAAACTATTTTACACTGGTTTTAAATATTAAAGGAGTATCAAATATTAATTTCCAAAAATGTTTATTTAAATCCTATGAACAAAAATGGAGCAAAACATTTTATTTTGTAAAACCAATTTTTGTGGAGCTTCCTCATATATAGGGAGGCTACATGAATTTTCTCTAATTTTTATAAAAGGTTTAAGCACCTCAATTAAATTCCCTAAAACCTACTGGTTTTGGAAAGGAAATAAAAGATTTAGACGAGGACCTATCGGTGAGAGGAGAAAGAAATCCAGGGGGCTTTTCGCAAGAACTTCATTGACTTCCTGTAGCACGTCGCCGACACGGCACCGTGCTGCCGTGCTCGCCGCGCCGCCGTGCTCCCTCATGCACGTCACCGAGCTCCACGCCGCCGTGCTCCTCACGCCGCGCCTTGCTGCTCGACAAGAGGAGACTCCTCCCACACGACTCCCTGCCTCCCACCTGCTCCCTGCTCCTCTGCCTCCACCTCCCTCCCGCACGCCACCGTGCCACGCTCCTCCTCGCAGTGTGGAGCGGATAAGAAGGCCACCGAGGACGCTCTGCTCCCCCACGCCTCACTTATCTGCTCACTCCCCTGCCTCTCCCTCTCTCTCCATATTCTCCACCACGGAACCGAACCAAGGCCGAGCCGCCGTCGCACATCGCCGTCGCTGGAGAGCGTCCCTTCCAAATCCAAGCGCACCAGGAGGTTCACCGCGTCGCCCTCTCCATCCTCATCCAAGGAATCGACGCGGGAGGCTGTGAATCGAGCTGGCCGTCCTCACTTTCTTCCTCTCCGGCCGCCGCCTTGCGAGCAAGCTCGCGAGTGCCACGGACCCTCATTCTCCGCCATTTGCGCATCATTGAGTTTCCCTTGCTCTTCTCCCTCTCATGCACTCTTCCCTTTTTCCCAGAGAACACCGGAGCCGCCGCGCCGTCCTCGACTTGCTCCGGCCGTACCTCGCCGTCGCTGTGTCGAGAGAAGGAAGAAGGAGAGGCCCGTACCCCTTCGCTCGTGCGTATGGGCCGGCCCAGCACTGCGTTGCCTGGACCCAGCCAGATCCAGCCCACTGACCTTTTTTTTTAGGTTGTTTATTTATTTCTTATAGATCTGTTTCTGGCAGTGTAGGTTTAAATCATTTGTGGTGGATCTAGGGTAGATATTGAGTGATTCAAATTTTGTTGTGCTCCTATGAGTTTTCTTAGACATGCAGAACTGGTTGCTTGCCAAAATACATTTTTACTTGTTGTGTAGATTAAATCTTGTAAAAGTATATTTTCCACTAAGTATTCAATATCTAGAGTTCTATAACTCCAAATATTGCAAACTAAAATTCCCTGGAATGCTTGAAGTGATACCTTTCTAGATCTGTTGGTCTTGTATGCAAATGAAATCTAAAACCAAAGTTCTATTCAATTTGGTAAACACATCAGTAGCTCTTTGTGGATTTTTGTAGATTTTTAGGAGATGAATTTTGGAGTAAATCCAATTGGCTTGTCTTCTATATGTGTAGGAGAACATCTCCCTAAATTGGTTTGAATTTAGGAGTCATTGATTGACTGTGGTGCTAATTATAAGGTTTAGCTTTTCTGCCTATTTTTAGTTATCCTTTATTAATTGATGTGTTATACCTTCATGATGATAATTGTGTTTCCTAGCATGTGTGGGATGGTAAACCATTGTTGTGAAGTGCTCCCTTATTTGTACTAGCATGTTAGGGGAATTACTTGTGAGTTATGAAATTGTTAGGGTTTTATTCCCTATAAAGCTTTTCTCCTAGTAATTAGGAATTTCTAGGTTTGTCTATTAGTTACCTTCAATTAAATCTATGTTTGTGCTCTGTTCTGTTAGCACAAGTATGAAGTTAGTATTCTGTGGTTATGTTGGTGCTAATGTTATGTGTTGTCCTGCATAATTGGTAAACCACTGGTTAGTTAATTGTTAAGCTAGTGATGATTTATGTCTAGTGGTTTGGTTACTAAGCATGTGTTGTGTAATTAATATGGCTGCCTTACTTGATTAACCCTGGTTGTCTTAAGTGAGGGTTAGTTTGAGTATCTAGTTAATGTCTCTACTTTAGCTTGGTGAGACGTGTTAAATTACAGAAAATTATTTGGTTATTTAATTTTTGTCTGAAGTATTTCCTGTCTAAGGAAATTGGTTTGTTAATTACCCTTAGGTGGAGTTGTTTAATACTTCATGTTCTTAGCTTGTGATTGGTGGTATACTCCTGTTAGTATATTGCCCTTGTGTTTATCACATGGTTAGTTGACTTGTTGGGTAGTTTAAGTACGAAGGTGTAGTTAGACCAGTGGTAATTATTGTGTAGAGTTGGGGTTTAAATCATCAAACTTATGCTTATACTTTATGATGATTAGTCTTTGGTTAGTATATAGAACTGGTGTAAGTAGCATGTGTTGTCTTGCTTGTTTGGATTGATTTCTGGTTTGCCTCTAGATAGATGTGATGATTGCTAAACTCGTTGTTAGATAATAATGTTCCCTCATGATTGTTGTTTGTTAGTATTTGCTTGATGTTGTTGCTTGATTGAATGAGTGCTATGTTTGTGGTATGATTCCTTGTTGGTGTCCCACTTGTGAGATGGTTTGCTTATTGGGTGTTGTTTTATTTTCATGTTGCGACGCTAGATATAAACGCTACCGGAGTGGTATTTGGAGAGGAGTTATGAAGAAGGGGGAGTTATTTCTTTGATCAGTGGAAGAATTCCAGGACATTATGATGAAATCAGGCAAGCTACTTCACTGAGCTTGCACCTATATACATCTATTTTGATTTACCTGTTTTACTATAACTAGCATAAATGATTTATGTGGTGTTTGCCACGAAAGCTATGACTTTGAAAACCCTTTTCCAAAATACAAGTAGATTCTTGAGACACCCGATATAGAGGTGTCAATGGTCTACAACGATTTCGAAATGAATTTGTTTTACTCCAAAGCCTTCTATGAAAATCTTTTGGTGGGATTACGAACCACCCAAGTTTGACTAAAAGTATTTTGCTATGAGAATTGGAAATGATTGTGAAAACCTTTTCAAAAGTTTATGAAAAACTATTTTGCCACTCTATGTAGAAATATCAGTTTGTTTAAATAAAACTATAGGATGGGAAAAACATTGTTTATTCAAAACTCCTTTGAAAATCCTTGGATGAATTATGGTATGCCGAGATGTCGGTGATGAAATTGAGAAGTGGTGAATGGTGATGTTTCTGAAAAATGCACATTGTGTCCTGGTACTTACCGAACAACCAATAACCTGTGCGACCACATTTACCCACATATGGGCAAGGGCGTAGTCATATAATTTGCTCGTGTTAGTACTGGATGCCTCAATAACGAGGAGACCTCGTTCCATGAGGGGATGGTCTGAGGACCTACCCCCTGACCTGGGTCCTCTTCATTGAAGTCTACCGGAAGCCGGTATGAGCGTGTCGGAGGAAGAGGATTGAAGGGCTCCCTTGGGTCCGCCGGGCAGAACTACGAGTCCCCACACTTAGTTTCTGAGGATTTGAGTGTCGGTGGAAAGTGTCGTAGCGGCAGGGTCCTATACTAGCATGAGCAAAGGACAGGCTATGGCCGGGAACTCAACTTCGCATACCTCTGGTATGGCGGGACGTGGCTGACACGATGAGTGACCGGATGGGTGTGGGAAAAGCGTGCTACCTCTGCAGAGGGTAAAACTATTCGAATAGCCGAGTCCTCGGATATGGACAGTTGGGAAGAACTGCTAAGGCCATGTGCAAGTTTTACAAAGTTTTGAGTTCGAAAGGAAAATTAAGTGAAGATTGTTTTAGGCAACTATACCGAGGGGGTGGTATGATGTTGCTGGAAAATAAGTGACCAGGATGGGGCTGTGGACAAGACGGTGATTTTCGAGGAAAAAGTTTTAAAAGAGAATTCTTACCTTTTTAAATAAAGGGTATATTTTCGAGAAAAAGGTTTAAAAAGACTTCTTACCTTTTTCAACCAAAAATGTGAGAAAACTACTTTCCAAAAGGGTTGTTTCCAACCCAGATATTGAGAAATTACTTCCAAAATGTTTTGTCTTCAACAAGATTAAAAGATCTACTCTTCCCTTTTCAGTAAAGGTATAGAGATGTTTGTTCTAAAAATAAAGGTATTATGAAAGATTATCAAAACTAGTGCAATGCTCAAGTTGGGGTAGTTTGCGAGTACAATCAAATGTACTCATATTGGTTTCGTCCCTGGCTATTGTCTTAGCCAGATTTCAGAAAGGAGCAGTTTGGAGACGAGGAGTTCACTGACGTCTTTGCGAACTAGGGCGCTTCCCAGTCAGCTGCCTGTAGGGTTACGGCGAATGACTTGGGCTCCACGTTGTTTGGTGATTCCGCTGCAAGCACCTGATGAAGCTGATCACTTCCATCAAGTAAGTAAATAAATTCGGTATGTATGGATGTTCTTTGGTTACCAAGTTTAATTGTGCTTCAGCGACGCACTGATCATGGGATCGCTGATATGTAGGCACAAGGGTATTTCGGACAGTTAGTCCGGGGTCCCCACACTTGTCCTCTTGCTGCATGGAGGATTGGGCTTTCTCTTTGAGAGCTTTCACTTGTCATATTTTATTACTCTACACCAAAAACCCAAAAACACTAGCATCATTTTACTTTGTCTAGTGCATAGATAATAAGAATAGTGACACTCTTATTTGAAAGGATAAACACTTATACCTTCTACTCCTCGTGGGATCGATACTAATACTTACACATTGAAGATTTCAACGATCCCCTATACTTGTGGGTATCAATTGTCATACCTGTCTCTTCCATAATGATAGGATCAATATCAGGGTTGATTTCAAGATAAAGAGAATATGGAATGACACTAATACTTGCTCCAATATCACACAAGCCATGATAAATTGAAGTCCCAATAGAGCATGATATAACACGCTTACCAACCTCAGCCGAATTACCTTTAATAACTTTAGTAGCATCTTCACATAAATAAACATCAACAAGGTCTTCTTCATTTTATTGTTTGATAATTGAAATTTGACTGTTGACTTCCACCTGTTCATAAGGCTGAGAACATCTTTTGTTACTCTTGTTAGTAACAGCAATAAGTAAATTCTCTTTTACTTGGTTAGGATATGGAGGTGGTTCAACATACTCCTCAATTGTCACAGATGACACTGGTTCTACCTGTTTAATAACTTTAGGAACAACAATAGATTGTTTAACAGGTTCAACATAAACTTCAATCCCACTTTTAGGAACACCAATATGACCAGCAAAAGATTTAGCTATCTCAATTAAAACATAAGGATCAAGACCAAAATTATCACTCAGATTCTTAAACAAAATAGAAGTAGAGAAGTTCTCTACACATGAATATTCATAGTCCATATAGGGATCATTACCTTTATGAAGATCCTAATGACAAGTATTCTCAGCAATAGTCTCCAATAAATTCCATGCTTCTTCTTCAGTATTATTTGTAAAACTTCCACCAGATGAATTATCCAGAAATTCCTTGTGTTTCCTTGGTAGCCTCACATAAAAGTTTATCAATATAATTTCCTTGTAAGATCATGACAAGGATTCTTGCGAAGGAGTTCCTTTAACCTCCCCCAAGCTTGAGTAATACTCTCTCCCAGATGTGGCCAGAAATTAAATATATAGCATCGGTTCTCATAAGCTTCTTTAGGAGTAAAATATTTAAGAAAAAAACCTTCCTCAAGATACTCCATTCAATAGTGACTTCTTCATCCAAAGACCTGTACCAATCACGGGCATTACCAGATAAAGACAAATATAATAGCTTTATTTTTACCTGATCCTCAGAAATACCAGGAAGTCTAAATAAGCCACATATGTCCTCAAGTTTTAATCTTCTTTGACGGAGCCATTGTTAAGTATAGCTAAATAAATAAACTAAACCCCTTTATGATGGATCATGTGGCCAAGTAAATGACTGCACAAGAATTATTAAGACATAAAGTCCCACCATAGCATTACACTATAAGGTCCCTGATACTAATACCCTCACAATGTAACTTCATGACTCGGTCTCAGGTTTACATGTCCTCCCAAGTCTCCCTCAATTCATTACACTACGGTGTTCTCCTATGAGCCCATATAGGTGAAGTGTTGTGCAGTCGACGTTCGCACAACACCGTCATAGAATCACGTAAAAAGATAAACACTAGACAAATACCAACACATGTCATATATAAATCATTGTCAATTCATCCTATGCCCTCAGGAACATACGGGAACTACTCACAACGTGCAAACATGGTAATATTCAGTGGCATAAATGGTACAACACAATCTGAAAATATAACTTCACCTCCAAATAATGACAAGTACTCAGTCACAAACATGAATAGTAGCACAAGACAAGTATCTAGGGTATAGCAACTCTCAAACTACGAGGGGAACGGAGTGGATCACGGAGATGATGATGGAGATGGTGCTGGTCTTGATGATGGTGATGATGTAGAGGCCTCCTCCCACGCCAAGGAGGAGAGGTGATGATGATGACGATGACTTCCCCCTTCTCCGGAGCTCCGGAGCAGCAGGATCTGATCCCCCTCGGAGGGAATCAGGAGTTTCGCCGCCGCTGCGGCCTCGGATGGACTACAGGGCGTAACTTTTCGGGCGAGACGAAGGCGTGTTAAAAAGCCCCGAGCGAGGAAGTGCCCGAGGCTCCAGATGGTGGGCCCCACGCGGCTAAGGAATCTGGCCGCGTGGGCCCACCTCTTTTGGGCCTCGTGACTCTTCTTCCTTCGATCTTCTTCCCTCTATTATTCTCCCGATGAAAAACCAGCTGTGCAATTTTCTTTTATTATTTGGATCCCTGTAGCTCCTAAAACATTAAAAACAAGAAAAAGGAGGTTTTCTGCCTCCCAAAAATAAAATACAAAAAATAGGGACTTTGTATGAAAGTCCCATAAATCATCTAAAACATGTAAAAACAATGATATAATAATGCCAATAACATTCTAATATGATAATATAAGTTGTATAAATGATGATATAAAATGCGCATATCACACTCTCGAAGAAAATGAAATTGAAATGACACGTTGATTTGGTGTTCGCCTTGCCTCCCGACGCCATCGACCGCCGGAGCCGATAGGAACCGATGTCAAAAACAGCGGAGGTGACTTCCCGTGATGACTAGGTCCACATACTCACTGTCACAATTCAGAACAGATTATGTACTGATTCTAGTTTTGTGATTGTTATTATTCTTATTTCAATTGTAATAAGGTGACCTCCCTGCCATGCCATTCCCGAATAACATGATTGGAACGCACCTTACGACACCCCATCGCTCACAGGGTAAAAAACAACAGGCTTACAAACATTATAAACCACTAAAACAAGCTATATACGATGTCATGAAGGATAATCGTTAAAATAACACAAACAAGATAGTAACAAAATGTATTAGAGATTGGTATTAACTAATGTCCATAGCCACAAAAAAGAATTTGCATATCAGTTACCATTGAGTTTTTCTTTTTGTCAAAAAACTTTGCATCCTTTCAAAGTAAGGAACCACATTAAAAAAAGTGTGGAGTCCCCAACTATAGCCAAGTCTAAGATTTGTATCTCGACTCCAATCATACAGTTTCTCTCTCGGCCATGAAACCGTGTATCTCTGCCCCGTTTGGAAAAAAAGTAAATTGTAGCCATGACAATGGCAATGGTTTTGGTGCGCATGGCAAGTTGTCAACATGAATTTAAGAAATATCAGTGAAACATAATAAAAAATAAAATGTAAAGTTTCAATTTCGTAGATTCAACTAATTTGAAGTAAAAGTAGGGGTAAATAGAATATAAATGAAAATCATAAACTTATACAACTTCTAAACTAATATGGAAATGAAAATATATAGAAAATTTAGTGATTCCGTCGGTTTCCATAATTTTATGAATCCCACTGCTACCAAAATATTTATGATTGTTATTGACATTTTTAATTTCCTCACTATTTTAGATTTAACAAAATAGTTATGCCCTTTGCAAAGTTTTTAAAAATGATTGTCTCTTAATTATTCTGATTGTGTTTTCATGTGTTCGAACTTGCTGCCACGTTATGATCAAACGCGCTTTGAATAGAGCAAATGGATTAAAACTAGGCATTTTTGGCATTTCAGGGACCAAAGTTTGTAGTTGAAGTTCCGGTATTAGAGCATCTCCAAGCGAGGTCCCCAAAAGCTGCCCAAACGTCCGGGCGGACCGCCCGGACATGAGAGAGAGTAAATTTATGTACCCAACCATGGTCCCCAAACAATTCCCAAACAGCCGGGCGGTCCGGCAGCCCCCAAAGTGGAGGCATATGTGGGGAGAGTTTGGGGGCAGATTAGCCCGTCCGGGCGCATGGTTGGACCACCTTTTTTGCTTTCTTTTCCTTTCTTTTGTCCTTTGTTTGTTCTTCTCTCTCCTTCTCCACCAATCAAATGCAAACCACATGCAAATGGCCCCACAATTTGAGGAGATTTTGGGGTACATGGTTGTAGGACACCATTTTTCAGGGCTGTCCGGTCGGCGTCCGGGCACAGTTTGGGGACCGGATTTGGGGCCTCCGACTGGAGATGCTCTTATATTTTGACAATAGTGGAGGGGTATGTTTTCTACTTTACATATGTTCTATCCGTGGAACACGTGAAATATAGTGACTTTCGATTGGACAGCTTCATGTAAGACTTTCACTGAATTTGGTGTGGAACTCTTATTCCAACGATACCGTTTAGACTTGAAGCTGGTGGCCAGGACTTGAGGAGAAGTGGAAGAAGGGAAACAGGAACAGGCTCTGTAAGTATTTGAATAGTAGTACCACTATCTTGTTTTCTGGAGCTTCTGTTTTGAATAGTACACCCTCCTTCTAGGTGATGTCAACGGATTCCCATTCTTGCATCGCACGGAACCAAACAAAATTAGCTATAGTGATTAGAGCTAAGTTGTCCGGATGATGACTGATGACCAAACCAAATTAGCACTTTTTCTCCTTGAGATAACGTAGTTTCAGCTGCTCCACTCCACATGGATAAATCTGACATGAGTACCTAAGCGCTGACGAAAGATGTCAAGCACGACTCGGTTATTTTTCTTCTCGATTTTCTTCCTCTGACGCTGTGAGTAGCTTCTGTTTATTCAGATCATCCTGGAGCGATCAAATTCGATTTGCATGCAACCTGCAGCCTAAAGTTGTTAATTTGTTTGTTGTAATAGCAATATACTTGTTGCTGGATGTGCTGTTAGTTTAGTTCTAAATATGCTTCTTTCTGCCTGGATTTTTGCTAATTTACTAGTAATTTATAGTATTACTTGTTTTGTGGATGGATGGAGACAAAGTCAACTGTGTTGAGTTTAGTTGGAACAATTTTAGAGCCGCCCACGTGGATTTGGCATTGGCATCGCAGCCACACCACTGATTGCACTTTTGACTCTGACCGAGATATACTAGTCCACCAAATTGAGAAGAATCGTCTCAACCAATCAAAGCTTCTACTCATCGTTGATACTTCGCTTCCACTTGTATTACTAATTTTTACATGGAAGATTCCTTCTTTTGGCTAAATCGTAGCACGCCACTCGTGTTCTAATTTGTTACTGATTCAATGCATGGGTACGCGTTTTACTTTGCGCTGATAAAGGCGGGATTGTTTGCAAAAGAAAGTCATGGCAGAGAGTACTATGAGTATTTACGAGGTGGACTAGATTGAACCGAGTTTTAACTAATTGCAAACAATTACTCATTGAAATGACAACAGTAGAGGGACCAAAACTACACAGTATGTTTTTCCTTTCTGGAATATGGAACCATAGTTTGCGTTATTACATATCTACGAAGAAGATCGAAACATGCAAGAATACAATAACTTTCGATTGAACAGGTATAATGGAAGATTTATATGTTGAACTCATACTATAAAGATACTGTTTAGACTTGAAGCTGGTAAACAAGACTTGAATAAAGAACGAATTAAGAAGGGAAGCAGGAACCGGCTCTGCGTGTTAGTATTTGAATAGCAGTGTACCACTAGCTAGCTAGTTTTCTGAAACTTTTATTTCGAGTACAAGTTTTTTTTTCAAGAACATGTAAGACTTGCATGTCATGTCATTAAGATATTTCGAATACTACTCTCTAAAAAAAGATATTTTGAATACAAGGTCAGATCAACTGCTTTCCCTTCTTACATCTCACGGAACCAAACCAAATTAGCTACGGAGAAAGAATCATGCTGGAGAATCATGCATATGACTAGCTTTGAAAAATCATCAGGTTCAAAACTTTTCCTCGAGAAAAAACATGGCAAAGACTTCTCAATAGAATGATGAAACTAACAAGCTGGCTAGAGCGCTAGCTTTGGGCGGAAATTAATTTAACCTGTCAGGTCACCTAATATACATGAACTCTACATCTTTACCTTTGGCTCACGCCATGATGATTATAGCTAAGTTGTCGATGCTTCATGAAGTCTACATCGATCCTTACATTTGGGATTTGGCTCATGCCATGATGATTACAGCTCTTGTCCGGATGATTATCGATGACTGCATATCTTGAGATAATGTATCTGCAGCTAATCCACTCCACACACACGAGTACCTAAGCGCTGACGAAACCGGTAAGCATGCACGACGGGACTCAATTATTTTTCTACTAAAATTTTCTTGTGTGACGTGCAAGTATCTTCTGACGTTTATTCAGATAAACCAGGAGCGCATCAATTCCGATTTCCTACATCTTTATTTTAAAACACAACAAGTTGTAAATTTGTTTGTTATTCTAATACAAATATATATACCTGCTCTCTGGCTGCTGGATTGTTAATTTATTGATCTGTCTACCACTAAATATGCCTGCTTCCTTTCTGTCTGGATCTAATTTGCTGTAGTGGAATTACTAGTTTGGTGGATGGATGGGAAGACAAAGTCAATATATGGCGTCGTTGAGTTTTTTTTTTTTTTTTGCGGATAAAACCAGACCTTTATTAAATAGTAGGGACTACAATAAGTTCAGTTCCAACCTCCTGAAGCAAGCAGTCAGGACCTGATCCAAACCATACAAAGGTACGATGCTCTGACCTTGCAAAGTTTGCAAGACAATGTCCTGTTCTAACCTGGCTACGGTCTACTTTTACAAATGAACACATTCTACCATGCTTTGCGAGTTCTTTGATCTCCGAGATGATGTACATAAAGGGGGAGCGGTCTTGTGTCGTGCCATTAACTGGCGCAATTAGCTGCGAACAATCAGTCTCGATCAGAACAGGAAGCTGACTGTGGCGAAGAGCTAGGTCAAGGCCTTCCGAGCAGGCGAGCAACTCCGCTTCCAAAGCCTCGACACATGAGGGTAGAAAGCGGCAGGATGAAAAAATGATATGGCTAGCTGCATCTCGAAGTAACATCCCCGTTCCACCTGTACTATCCTCCATTCTGTAGGCGTCGTTGAGTTAGTTGGACCAATTAGCTCCTCCCGGATGGCAGCCACCACTGATTGCACTTTGACTAAGAAGAAGCAAGCACCTCAATAATTGAAACTTCTTCTTCTCATGGTTGTTACTCGGGCCTAACTACCTTGTCTTCATGTGGCTGTTACTGAAACAAACATTAGATAGGCAGGCGTGTCATTTTCTCTGGTACGTTTACACCCGCGCGGCACAGATAGACAAATAGTTGCAGGTGTGTACCATGGACGAAAGAAATCCATTATTTTCCTGCTGAATTCTTAGTATGTCTAATCCCGTACATACATAAATGTGTTTGATTAATTTTCTACATGGAAGATTTCTTGTTGTTTGAATCGTACCACGCATATTTACATGTTTTTTTTCGCGAATATGTACGCGTTATTTTTACATGCATGCGTAGATGACTCCATGCATACCTACGTACGCGTCTTGTATTTGAATGTCTATACTACCAGTAAACTGATCTTGACGTGTCAGCGTTGAATGCTAGTAATTATAGCAACGACTAGAAGGAAAACACGCGCGTTGCCGCGTCTATCCTAATATGGACAATGATAGATGGACAATCAGAAATTTAGCGAGACAATAAAATTTAGTATCAGTAATAGATAGATAAAATAGTATCACTGGCTCACTATTACTCATACATCCTCACATAAATATTGAGGAGTACAAAAAGGACACATTTATTTTGTTGTAGTAAGATTAGGAGTACACCACCAAACATAAAGACGTTTTCGATAGAATACGACTTCGAGAGAGACGGAGGGAGAGAAATGGCGTCGCGTGGCACAGGCCGCGCGACGCTATGGTGCACGTCGGCGGCAGAGATAAGAGAGAGAGCGTTGTCAGGTAGCACCAGTAGCTCTGGACTCACCGCATCTCCTTGTAAAAAATCGAAACGACATGTTTAGGTTTCAATTTTTTGAAACAAAACATACAACTATGTGTACGTATTGCACACACTCGAGAAGATTTTTCTTTTGTATTTTAGTCTACCCAAAAAGAGTATTTTTTAGGGAAAATAGAGTACACCACCAAACATAAAGACGTTTTTGGTAAAATACGCGACGCTATGGTGGACGCCGGCGGTAGACATAAGAGAGAGAGCGTTGTCGGGTAGCACCAGTAGTTTTGGACTCACCGCATGTCCTGAAACGACATGTTTAGGTTTCAAGTTTTTGAAACAAAACATACAACTATGTGTACGTATTGCACACACTCTAGAAGATTTTTTTATTATAGTCTACCCAAAAAGAGTATTTTTGGGGAGAAAATAGAGCTATTTTTTCTTTTTTGCAGACACAATTTTGTTTTTTTATAGATGGGGATCCTTTTTATTTCACCAAAAAATTAGCCGATAAGTACAAACATATGTATATATCCAACATTTTTTTCAAACTGAATATAGAACTATTAACTATAAATAAATAATGTGAGCTATGTGGGATCTACCATGATGTTGACATGTGGGAGAAGGAGAGGGCTCCAATCCTAGGGAGCTTAGTATTTAGATATATTTCAAACTGAATATAGAACTATTAACTATAAATAAATAATGTGAGCTATGTGGGATCTACCATGATGTTGACATGTGGAAGAAGGAGAGGGCTCCAATCCTAGGGAGCTTAGAATTTAGAAAGATTTTGGCATTCTTGGATCTGTTTTCTCAAGGATAGCATTCTGTATGTAGATGTAACCGTCAACTCTAGGATCGCGACGAACTTTCAGCACAAACCACGATGTACTTGCTAGAGAAGTAGAGATCATTATTATACTACTAGTATAACAGTCTCCAACTAACTGCACATCTGGCTTATAGTGCAGAGAGCGTGCAGCACAAGTATGTCTCGAACTGAAAAACGTTTTCTTTAACTGTCGCTGTTGCAAACTGGTCAGCAGAAAACATTTGTAGGTCATAGAATGTAGTTCGTCCGAAACCTTTTATTTCCTCTACTAGAATTTAAGGTCGAACGATTTCTCGCTTTTCTGTTTGGGCTTGAAGTTAACAAAAGCTCCTAGCGAAGGTTCAGGTATTTATAAGATTTGGCTGAGAAAGAATCGAGCAAGCCGGCCGTGGCAGGAGGAAGAAGAAATCAATCGACTAACGGCGGGCAGTTCGCTTTGCTGTAGAAATCCAAGTGAAATCGCCGGCAATTTATTATTTATGTTGCTCTGCCGGCCAGACAAGGAAGGCGAGGACTTGATCAGCCAACAGCTGCCGCGGAGACAGACAAAGAAAAGTTAGGCTGCTGCTGCTTGCGAAACCCCGCAGGCCAAGCTGGACCAGAACCTTAATTTTTTGCTATACGTGGTGGGCATCACCGTGCTTACTTTGGTCCAGTGGTTTCGTCCCCGGAGACGATGAAGGTGACTGCGCGGCGGCGTCATGTTGCGGCGGAGAAGGAGCAGGCCTTGATTGTATTTCTTATTTTCATCTTGAGGTCTTATGTGCAAATTTTAGGGACTTGTTTGTAATTTCTGTTTCTCTTGAGTCCCTTAATGTAAAATGTAACTCTGCCGCTGAGAATTAATGTGAACTCCAGGCCCTTCGGGGCCATTCCCTGTTCAAAAAAAAAAGTGCTTACTTTGGTCCTCCAAATGCAGCTGCTGATTTGGTTTTGATCTTTTGCTGTTTTAGATGTGTATCCAAGGAGCTATAGATGAGAGGAAAGAGACGCCACACATCCTAGCTGGTTGACTTTTATTTGCACCGAACTTGACACGAAAAGAAAAATATTACAAGCATCACTCTATTTATTGAAATTTGGAAATAGTGCCGTTTTGCAGAAATTCAGATCGGCTCCTAAGAGCATCTCCAACCACACTTGCCAAAATTGGCCCCCAAACTGTCCGCGGATCCGCGGACAGCGACCGGAGGACCCCCAAAAACGTGCCGCTCCAGCCGTTTCCCTCAAAAGAAACCCCCAAATCCATACAAACCCATGCAACGTCGAGAGATAGTTGATCAACGTAAATATAGAACGCTGATACATTGTTCACCCAACAACAAGTTGCCGGATTGACATACATACATACATACAAAAGTATAGAGATGGGCAAATCTCACATCGCGGATTTGCCCTTGCCGGAGCCGCCGGCGGCATCGCCCTTGGAGCGCTTGCGGAAGGCGTAGTACGGATCCGCTTCTTCCTCGTCGTCGTCGACGACTTGGCCGGAGAGGATCCGCACGGCGCGGGCCTGCTCCTCCGCATGGCGGCTCGCACTGGCCGCCGCCTTCTTCTTCTTCTCCGCCTCTGCCTGCGACAGCGCGATGGCTGCCTCCAGTGCTTCTTGGTCCTTGCGGCGGCGGCGACGGGCGTCGGTCTCGGCGGAGGTGAAGGACTGAGCCACCACATGGAGGGGGAGGTCCGCGTCAGCCCCGGCGACGGCAACCACCATGCTCAGCGACTGGCCCGCCCGCTTCGCCTGGCAGAACGCTTTACCCACCGTCTCCGGCGCCCGCGGCGGCGGCACCAGCAGAAGCCTCCACCCCTCCCCATCGGGAAGGATCCTCCATCCAGGAGGGGCTTGGACCGACGGGAGACGACGACCCGGCCCTGCCGCAGAAGCCGGAGCTGACCTGTTGCTGACGGAAGGCGGCGCCGATCTACGAGCCGGAGCCGACCAGCGGCTGCATTGGCCACTGGCCTCTCCCGATCTACGCGCCGGCGTGCTCGAGCCCCGCTTATCCTCCAGCGACCGGAGGACAGCGAGGCGATCGGCGAGGTCGTCGTCGGGGTGCTCCTTGCCTTGCTCGACCGGCGTCTCCGCCGCCGGCGCCTTGCTCTCCGCGTCCGCCGCCACTTCATCCCAGAAGCTGCCAGAGCTGCTCGACATTGCGGATTGGAGATGAGGAAACGGGGAATGCGGTTACGGTTTTCTCGGCGTCTCCGATTTTATCACGCCGGCGACGAGTGGACAACGCCGGTCAGTGTTCTCCGACGGTCAGCCTTCATCCGACACGCGGGCCCGACTTGTCAGCGACCTGAGGGCGGACGCGTCCGGGCCGTCCCAAACCCGCCCCACACTTGGGCTGGGTTTGGGGTGTGCCGGACCGCCCGGTCGTTTGGGGCCGGTTTGGGGGCCACGGTTGGGTCGTCGATTTTGGCCCAAAGGCCGTCCGGGCAGTCGCCCGGACGTTTGGGCTGGCTATGAGGGGTCCGACTGGAGATGCTCTAAGCTCACCAGCTACTTGTTAAATAAAAACTTCGACAAAAATAGTAAAACGTTTCAAAAAATTCTTAAACAGATCAGTGATGAACATATACAAAAAAAATTACATGCGTGCCAAATTTCGTGGTGAAATAATATTCTTAGTGCTCTATGAAGAAAGATAAAATCGCTGGTCAAAATGAGATTTCAAAATATATTTTCGGATCACTGATTTTGTCTTCTATTGCGCTGAGAATGTCTGTTCATCATGAAATTTTGCAACCATGTAATACATTTGTATATGTTCATCTAGTTTTCAAAAAAAAAATCTTGGAACGTTCCTCACACGGCTCCATTTTTGCGGTCGTGAACCTCCCTCTCCCATGGTCCCACCATCGCCACATCGTCGAGAGGGTTCCCCCATCGCCTGTCGCGCAAATCCCACCCCTCAAAGCTCGCGTCACCGTCTACCGAGTTGTGGACATGGATGCGGCTTTGTTAAACTCAGCGCGGAGAACAGTCTGTCCCACTCCTCCAGTCCCGGCTCTCGTCGCACTAGCCTCCCTAGAGCTCGTGATATGCTCAACCGAAACCACCGGATTACATCGCTCTGTCTAGTTCGCCACTAGCCATCTCTAAACTGGGACTAAGCCAAACCGATTCTCTCTTTGAAAAGGGTTTATGATGGCGGAAGTTCTTAAGCCATGTAGTTTTCTCTATGAGGAACGGGGCTTGAGCCTTTTTTAACACATGAAGGTACCAGAGGGACCTAGAGTTCTAATCCCTCCGTTCTCAAAGATAAAATGTTTTAGCTTTTGTCCATACACATGCACATAAGTGTATCTAGACATATTGCATGTGTAGGTTAACTCACTTTATTATGCATGTGGACAATATGTGTAACATCTAAAACATCTTACATTTAGGAATGGAGGGAGTATTAGTGAGTAGAGTTTTGGTGATCCCAAGCTCCAGTGATCTCACCATTTTAAAAAAATCAAATACTATATTAAGATGTTTCAAAAATTCTGAAACAAAGCATGCATATCCTTAATGATATACACTACAAGCGTGGAAAATAAGAATGCAAAATACTATATATTTTGTGCTACACAAAAATAAGAAATATACAGATTTGAGTATAGCGTATAATGTTAGTTTCAAATTTCTAACTCTTGTCATTTTTGTGTAGCCCATTCTACAAAATATTTTGGATTGAGCTTTTGCACGCTATACTTCATTAAGAATATAGATTAAACTCAGAAATATGATTTTCGAATTTTTTTAAACTGGCAGAAACACCGGTGCTCAGGAGCAAAAGCACTTTCCGTGTATTAGCCCACTATATAAGCACTGCAGTTTGCAACACAGCCCATTATAATTTGCAATACAGCCCAACAAGGTAAACAAAGAACTAAAAATCACAGCTCCTTCGAAATTGCATGTAGAATCCTGACGGAATAAGTACTTACTTACTTAACAAAGCCTTTTGTCCCAAACAAGTTGGGTAGGCTAGATATGAAACCCTGTCACGAGGACTTCTCAGGAGGTCACCCATCCTGGTACTACTCTCGTCCAAATGGGTTTCATATCCATGGGACTGGCTAGTTTTTACGTTGGCTCGCCAAGCCTATCACAACCCTTAGATATGAAACCTTTCATGAGGACTTTCCAGGAGGTCACCCACCCTAGTACTACTCTCGTAGGTTTCATATCCATGAGATTGGCTAGATTTTACGCTGGCTCGCCAAGCCTATCACAACCCTCCTCCTTTATCCGGGCTTGGGACCGGCTATGCCTAGAAGACATAGGCGTAAAACTACCAATATCTTCCGAAAATAACCTTCATCGCAGAGCCAGCGTCTTCCAGGACGACAAACTTTGCTATGCGACGAATATGAAGGGAGCAAAACAAAAGGTGAGCAGCAGCTAGACTTGACTCAGAATTAAGTTGCGGAGCACATCGGGGGTTGAGACTCGGTAAGCTGTATGTACACTGTAATATACTATTGTATTGTACAACAGAAAAAAAAACTACCATCACCAATGTATTTAACAGTTGCCAGCAATCTTTCTAGGTCATACAATGTAGTATCTCATTAGTCGTATTTGAACAACCATTTGTTTTTCTACTTTGGGCTCAACGTTTTACTAATATATATCTAGCAAGCAAGGAAGCAGCTCAAGCTCACAGATACAACAGCCTACCCAAGGCAGACAGCATCAGTCACTACATACGATGATGACGCATATTCCACAATATGGACAATAACAATGACCAGTTAACGCAACCGGTAAGATTAACCCTGAATGAACACATTCTGGGAGTACATATATGCACATTCTGAGCACAATCATATCCGCCTACAACATCCTTTGGTATTTACCAGCTCCAGCTCCAGCCCCAGATGTTTTTACTTACCAAAGGCGGTTATGTTCCAAAAAGCTGGGAAGACTCGGTTTCCCACCACATTTTTCTGTCGAAGCACGTCAGCATCGTCTTCGGATTACATACCATGGCTGCAAAAGGAAAGGAGTGTCGTAAAACTCTTTGTGGCTATGGCTGTTGAGCCTGTGTGGAACTGGAACCTGACGCGGATGTCAATGTTCAAACTTTTTTGTCAAAAAATAAACACAATGCATGTCACTGTAATCTAGACAAATTACCAGAATCTGCCACATGGCCCTAGGGCCTGGAGAGGAATCTATGGAACCGTTGTGCTTTTACAGCATCCGCTGCCTTCAAAACACCAGCCTTCTCAGCTGTGGTTGCACTTGATGAAACTCGCCTCCTCTTTCTTAAACGGAATAAGAAATCTTCGGTATCAAGGACATATGAAGCCTGCAGACGTGATGCCATGCATCAGTACTAAATAATCCAAAAATGGTAAACTGTAGCAAAAGTATGGCACCGACAATGGCCAAAGTGGCATCTCGATCAGCAAAATTCTCAGAGGCATGATGCTCCCACTAAAATATAGGTACCAGTCACATTGCAGTCATTTGCAGTATAAACAAAGTAGAAAAACAGTGGTGACAGATTCGATATTACATCATGTTGCAATGATGTGCACAATGCTCCCACTAAAATATAGGTACCTTTGAGGATTTGCAGGATATCTTGTGTTCAAGGCCATTAGTGACCCTGAAACCATCCATAACCTCCAAGGAAGCTTGAATGTCATCGCTGCTCCCGAGCTTCCGCTTATTCCTGGGAAATTAAAATGAGGTTAGACCATGAAAACAATATGAAATCAAGGGACCCGGCACGATGCCAGAAAAGTACCTCTCGAGAAAGACATCATCAGATAACTTTGTATCTGAAATACTTGACAAGTAGTCGTCATAGAGATAAGATGAAAAATTTGGATCGATTGAGACTGCAGTTACTTCCGGCTTTTCATGCCCATACTCCATGAGCTGCATAGATAATCTTGTAGGATTTGAGCGCTGTAAATTACAACAGGAAGCATATCAGTTATTTGGTAGAACATGAATAGTCCTCTGCAAATGTATCCCTCCATTTGCTGTCCGAAGCAATCTTGATTATATAAACAAACTTACCCGTTCGAATCTATATATGCTCTCATCATGGAGAAGAACCCGAGCATTTTCATGATAAACTAGATCAAAGAACCTTCCAGGAGACCTGGACTTTTCATATATATAAAGCTGGAGCAGCTTGTTATCCATTTCATCAGATGCTATTGCTTGAAGCTGAAGGAAGATAGACAAATTAATATTGTAGGCAGTAACCAGTATAATAGATTTTGATAGTTAAGTCAACTTGCCTGCTTCACAACTTTGTATATCAGCTTATCTAATGTGAAAAGAACATATGACTGAGTCCCGATGATAGAACGGCAGTCATCCTCGAATTTGGTGTTGTCAGAAGAACCATCAAGCAAGTTATAAAGTGCACTCATAAACCTGCAGTAATAACACAGATCAGTTATCCATTGCGCCGGAAACGTTCCAATGGAGCAGAGTAGCAGATCAATGTTACTTTGAATATTGGTGTGGGGAGTTTGTATCCTTCGAAGTTCTCCACTTCTTTTCAGTTGTAGAAGAGTTTGTCTTGGCTGATAGTATTCTCTCATATAAGATCTGCAATTAATACAAGTTAGCCAAGGGGCATTGACCATATAGGTAACTACCATGACCATGCATGTATATGAATAACTAACCTGGTGTAGCCTGAAAAGAACATAAAATGAATCGTTTCCATAAAATATGCGTGAAAACTTTTCCTCGCGATCATGTAAAGCTTTGGGGACATGCTTGGCAAGTGGTTTAACTGAATTATGCAAGCGTTCTGAAAATGGCAGTGATATTCCTCCATCGGCATCATGTGCCTCTGTGTTTCCGTCTGCCTCACCCTCACTTTCGGCCTTCACGTCAGGATCATCATGATCACCATCCTCTTCGTCCTCGTGATCGTCTCGAGAACACTCCTCACCATCACCAGATTCGCTACCAGAGGCGTCCTCGCCAGCCTCAGATGCATTCTCACTGTCTTCTGATCTCTGGGCACTTTCCTCACCTTCGTCATCCACATCCGCATCATTCTCTCCAGCAAACTCAACTGCTCTAGGGCGGCCAGCAGAAACTTCTTTCGGTCTCAAACCTCCGTCTACAGCTACATTTCCAGGAGGCCCAAAACTATCTTCAAAATCCCCATTAGGAGATAACTCTCCCTCTTCTCTTTCAACCTTTGAATTTTTGTGAGGTCCAGTTTCTCCTCTCTGTTGAAATGGGAATACAAAATAACAAAAGCAAAGCATGAGTTTGTTGGACTCCGTTTTAGGAGAAGAGTTATATGCATCGCCAATGTAAATGATTTTCACGGTTTTGTTTGACCATATCAAATTGTGCTTGGCATTGACAAAACTGCCACAAATATGAACCAACTAAAACAGTGTAAGCAGAGGCATGGAAATGAACACACAAAGCAACCAGTCAGCGAGTCAGATCATAGGTAGATCCAGTTTAAGAATGAAACGTACCCCTGTAGAGGGAACTGTCTCATCGCCACCCATAGCTTCAACCACAGCCTCCCCTCCAATACCTAACAGGCCGAATTAAACAACTGAGCATTGGCTAACAAAATCATAATAAATAAGCTACGACTAAAATGTATCTTAAAAGATGTAAGCTCCATATTAACAGACAGCACAAACCTGATGTAAGCTCCAAATTTGTTCTACGCTGATTCTGTTCGGTCTGAGAAAGGTGGGTATTACTATTCTCCACTGTTCTTTCAGAGGAAATGTTTTGTCCAGATGACCCCTCACCTCTGCGAACAGTTCGATCAGCATCATGGAAACCATTTTGAGCATCTTCTGTAACTCCATTCGCCAATAAAGCACGCGAAGATTGGGCCTGTTCCTTTGGAATGCTTTCATCTCCATCGGATTGCTTAACAGCAACTGCACTATTTGCTGTTGCATTATTGTTTTCCCCAACACTAGCTGTAGAGGTTCGGCTCATGAGTTTTACCACCCCTGCATCTTCAACACAACGAGCTCGGGGCTGAACTCCCAAAATAGGTTCCACGAATGTTGTCCAGGTTCTCATCACTTTGTCGACTTGATCTGCCGAACTGCAGACTTCTCCACAAGAGTACTTGATGATCTGATAAACATCTTCATGAATTTCTGAATCTACGTACTCAAATGACATATTGGGAACTATTGGCCGCCTATTCCCAGCAGCAATAGCAAGAAGAACATCATCCTCCTTCCTTTTCTTCTCATTAATTTCTTTGATCTCAGACAACAGAGCTGCAGAAGGGGGAGAAAAGTAGTTTCAAAACACAGCAGTAAAATAAGGTAGATTCAGGTGGAGTACCAGGAACAACATATACACAATTACACATCATAAATGTATACCTTTTGTGCTCAGATTCTTCGCATCTTGTTGTTTGAAGTAGAAACTGCGATGGTCAAGGGACTTGTGATAGTTCTTGGCATATATTTCAGCCCAAACTTTATTAAAATCTGACCGACACCTTGACCATTCATCCTGCTTTTGCTTAAGCCTAGTTAAAATTACTGGCAAAGCCACGCTAGCATTTTTGCGAAGAACATCCATGACATCAAGGCCATGGTCACCATATAACCGTTCTATGCATCTCAAATTCAAAGCTGCCAAAAGCACAAAGAATTCAATGATATAAATGTTTTGTTCAACCATAAGAGAGCAGTAAAAACCCATTCAGCAAAAGAACTACAATACATGTCCAACATATGCTGGCAGATACTTACGAGTTAAATGTTCATCGATGCGTATAGGGCTGTCTGGTTTGATTGAATTGTCTTGCATCTTTTCTATCAGCTCCTCAACACGCTTAATCGCCACATTAACAGATTCCAACAGCATGTCTAACTCAAACCTAAACACAATTTCACAGAGAGTAATTATCATCCACATGCCACTTAAAATGGAAAGAGACGCTATCAAGTAATGCTATTCTGGTTAATGAGTGATACAATGCAGGAGAAGAAGACACTGTCATGGACATGTTTCTGGCCAAATCTACTGATGATCTCGCAACAGCAATAGCAGCGTATAGCCAGCACGATCGTATCCAAGGGTTTTATTTCCAAAAATAGGATAGTCAAGTTTGTTAAGTTAACAGCTGGTTGGTTCATGTTTGTTACCCCCATCTCTCTGTAAGAGAGTTAAGAGCTACACTGAGATGGTCAAAAACAAGTCCCAATGTTTGCACAATATCAAATACAAGAATCACACAAGTGTTACTGCATGACAGCTGAACAAATGTGGCTGTGAATATAAATCATGGCTTCATGCAAACTCTGGTTAAGCACAATCATTTATCTCTGACTGAAATTCAGTTTCTAATGCGCACGAATTATGGAAGGGGGTTTTCTGTATATTTTTGTTGCTTTGTAGTTACTATTGAGAACAGTTACTTCTCCAGTGTCCTAAGGCTAGATACATTTGGGGTGTGGACAATTGTACTACTAACCTACTAACGTGCTGGATTCTGTATCTCTTTGGGTAGACTTTTCATGTATCTAAGAATTTTGGGTGCGTGACAATTTATAAAAGGAATGATTCATGTTTTCAAAGCAAAACGCATCATAATCCCGCAGTTGACAGGAGTCATCTGTCACTTGATTGACTTTTGGGCTAACATGCAAAAAAGGAGAGCCAAATGTTTCCATGGGGTCAGGGTCTCTGGCAAATGGCGTATGAAGTCTTCAGTGCAAAAGGATGGTCTCATGTGGTTTTCCCTAAAGAACAGATGGCGACAAGCATCATGAGGTTGCAGCTTTAGTTAATTTTGGATGCTTGGTAAGGAAATGAAGATGTGTGGAAACTTTATTGAACATTAGCTAATATGTACAATTGTGCATTTTGCTAATACGTGTCAACAGTTTAGATACAATCAAACATGAAACATAGTCCAGAACCTGTCATCTTCACATCTAAACAAGCTTTCTTCATACTGATTCTTCCGCATGTGTTTAAATGAATAATCCTCACTTCCTGAGGTCACCGATACCCAGAGATCATTGAGCACAGAGACTCCAAGTTCAGTTCTGGAACTTGAAGAAGGGATAGGGTACTGAAATAAGAAAGGAAACATGAGATATTGTGGCAATCATTGCCAGACACAAATGACAGGCAGTAAAAAGGAAGAGATATTACAATGAGTTGAACCAGCTTACATTTTTAGGCAAAAGTCGGTAACTAGGAGTACACCGCTGACAGTTTGAGAGGTCAAGCTCCGATATTGGCTTGCATAGGTACTTCTCTTTGGTGGAGAATGGAGTAGCTTTGTGGGTAGCACCTTCCTTAGAATTAGACCCTTTATCAAGCCTTTCTCGTTCATTCTCGCCCGGTTTTTCAGTATCTCTGTCCCTGTCCTCCCCTGCACGCCCTTTATCTCTCTCTTTTTCCAATGCCTTTGCTGATCGTGATGTTTGCCCTTCATTAACGAAAACTACTATAAATAATCTCTACAAAGAGTAGAACTAATGAAATTTTAAACTTCACAGCAAGACATCACTTACTTTTATTGATGACTCCATCCAGAAAGCCATCTACAGAGTAAAACAACTCTTTAGAAATAAAAAATAAACACAACATGATAAAACGTGGTACAGAGAAAGCGCATTCAACAAACTGAAATACACGAGTGAATTAATATATGTAGTCTACCTATATTTTCACAATGTTCCAAGAACTCGCTGAATCCATTCATCAGTTCTGGACAGCGCTGAAGTATGTCATTTACCTGAAAATAAAAGGCAAAGCTATCCATGTTCAGAAACGTAACATTAGGTTTATCCACTGTTTAGGTGTCCCACAAACTCTTAAGATCATTAGGTAAGATTTGTAATTGGTCTTTAGAACACATCGAATAGCTTACCAAATTTTTCAATTCACTTCTTGTAATTATTTCCTGGCTGTATATGTGAAGACATTTCAAAAACTCCTGGTAAGCTTCAGGCTCTAGCTTCTCCTTTACTTTCTCACAGAAATGGAACTCTTGCGTGTACACACCTGAGTTTGAATGACAGAAATGAATCTATAAATCAAAATGGAAGGACTGTGCAGGACATTATTATTTTGAGATCAGCGTTATATGCAAAGCGGAACAAAAGCACAAGATAGATTCTAAAATTAATAGAAACCAACAGAACTACAAGTTACTGATGATGCCACCCTGCACATATATCCACACAAATTGACATCTTAATACTAATGAACATGGCTGGGGACTCACTTTTCCGTGCATCGTTATCATTGTATGAAGAAGCAGAGATGCTAGCCGCCCCTTGGTGTGTCTCAGCCTCCTGCTTTGGGAATTTTTTTCGCTTGGGTTGTCCTCCGTCCAAATCTTTGCTGTCATATTCACCATCTTTGTCTCTTCTATCCCGGTCAATCTTACGACCCTTTTCCTTGTCAATAGGTTTCATGTCAGGGTCATGCTTGACATCAGGGCGATCAACACTGGTGTCACGTTCAGCAGTTGACGGATGAGGCCTCTCCCTCTGGAGAAAGACAAAAAAAAGTCAGCGTTGAGTTTTTGTGGGCGATGAATCGGTGAATTATTACAACATCAAAGTCCAGGAGTATATGTGGGAATGAGAGCCTAACAGACGATGGTCCCCACTTCCTATGTGATAGTTTTATATCTACATTACATATGTGCTGAAGCCATGGAGGAGCTAATGCCAAGTAATATCCAGTGATCCTAAAGGCCATGTAAGAACTCAACTCCATCTTTGGTATATTTCAATCAGGTGGTGCATTCAGAGATGAAGAGGGGTAACCATAAGAGTGGTTACCTTGATGCTCTGTACATTCCTAGCAGGAGGCATAATCTGGGTCTTGTCATCATCGTGTTTGACTTTGGGAACAGCGAGGACTTGCGGAGCGGTGGACGTATCGGGCAAGAAATGCTTGAACTCCTCAAGCAAGTCGGCATGGTCACGGAAGAGCGTCGCGACCTAGAGAAGGACAGTCAGCACATATATAGACAAGTACAAGAGTACAAGTATTTCTACGTGGGGACAGACAAACAAACAATCGATCACACACAAGGCAGGAAACAGGAGAGCAATAAAATCAACCTCCTCGTATACGTCCTGTATGGACTTGTTGTGCATGCGGTACATGTTGAGTATGCCAAGGAAGGCCTTGTACACGGCCTCCTGGTGCTGGAACCTGGCCTTGATCTTGTTGACGAAGCTGATGGCCTCCATGAAGTCGACGGGCTTCTTGTCACTATCCAGGTCCTGCAGCTTGATGGCGAAGCCCTTGGGCAGGAAGGCGTTGAAGCCGAGGATGAGCTCCGGGAAGCCGTTGAAGAGCGTCTTGACCCGGACGATGACGCCCGCGGTGTCGATCCTGCGGCGGGGCAGAGGAATCGATCAAGACATACATACATACATACATACACACACAGGAACGGATATGCTGATTTGTTTGATTCCTTTTTTTTACACTAGGGAATGGTAATGGATGGTGGTGATGGCCGTGCTAGGGCGATCTAGTTGTGAGTTGTGACTGAGTATTATTGGTAGCAGGCGTGCTAGAGAGGTCGGATGTGGAAGCATAGGTACCTGGCGGACTTGAAGTCGCGCATGACCTCCAGGAACTCGTCGTACTTGGCGCGGTCGTCGAGGAACTTGTCCTTGACGGCCTTGAGGTAGGTGAGCGCGTCGTTGGTGGTGAGCCTCTGCGCCGACCCCGGCGACGGCGGCGACATCCTGGACCTGCAGTTTCAGATCGGGGGTCGGGTCAGAGGGCGCCGGCGGAATGGAAGCGTGGCCGTAGGTGTTGGGAGTACTCACGGATCGGATCGCGGGACGACGGTGTTGGGGCGCTTGAGTTGGGACCCCATGGGCGGGGCGTGGCCGGTCGCGACGGCCGGCAGGCGAGGTGGGGCGGGGATGGTCGATCAGCTCATCTGGCGGCGGCGGCGCCGCCCGGATCCGGTGGCCGCAAACCCTAGCGGCAGGCGAGCGAGCGGGGGAGAGGAATGGGGAAGGAAGGAGGGGAGAAATACGAAGAAGTGATCGATCGACGATATCCATCCGGTGCTTCGTCTCTTCTTGATTGAGTCACCACACCGCCCACCGCCGCTGATGATCTCGACCGTCCGATCCCGCCGCTCATCATCTGGACCGTCCGATCTGGCCGCTCACCGCCGGATGATGATGAACCACTTTCCTACATTACACCCTCTTTCTTTTAGGTTCGAAATCGGAGCGGATAGTGACCGGGTGCGAGTGTGAGATACCGGATCATGCTGAAATTTTGATGCGTACAATGGTGTACGAAACTTATAGGCATCGGCAGCCCGTGTCGATCTGGACGTCAAGTTGGCGAACATCACACATTAGGAGCACGGCTGGAATGAGCCATTATAGCAACTTCTTTGCTAAGTGATACCCACAAGTGTATATGATTTTTCTGATCTCCATCGGGAATTATTTCACCCTCGGTTATAGTTCAACGTGGTGGGAGCACGTGAAGGTCAATACGACTTTAGCAATTGAGACGTCATTCTTTTATCACATGTGTGCGCCAATTGTCTTAACAGAGAGAGTTGTGAGTTTTAAAAACCAGGTATTCCTCAAAACACACCACCCGAACGTGTCTTTGCCAGGCATCATTAAACTTGTGTGGGTCATTTGCCAAAACAAACGCGCGGAAAAAAATAAGTTTAGCATATCTATACTACTATTAAAAGAGAGAACATTTTCTTCCCTAAAGCCACCCAGCAAATGTACACAGAACAAAGATGGTGAATCACAGCCTCACGATCAAGACCATAGCGATAGATCTGACCGTCAACGTAAAAATATCAACACCGATGTGTACGCGTAGCAATGTCCACGGCAGACGAAAACTCTGCCAAGGACGAGACGTTAAGGGCGCGTTTGGTAGGCTGCATGCCTTTCTCACCTGCGTCGGGGCAGGCTGAGTAGGGCAGTGCTGGGGTAGAACAGGCTCTGGGCCATTTTGGGCTACTTGTTTGGGTGGCTGCATCAGAAAACGAGCCAAATTCGGCCCAACGTTTGGTTGAACTGTGTTTCCGTTTTCGGCCATGCAAAAGCGACTTCCCCTTGTTTGGCAGCGTGAAGAATGCATGTATGCACACAGCAAGAGTGATATGGTCACCCATTCAAATTTGGTGAGGCTACCAGGCAATGCAAAGGAAGATCATGAAGCACAAGCAGCTACTTAACATTGAATTACCATTGATTCAGTCAGGGGAACACACCCACTGACCCAAAATAGAGGGTTTCTTACTTACACCCCACTTTCTAACCATCAGCTAGGGTTAATAGTTCGGTTACAGGTGCAATCTCTGCACCTGAGAAGTACTTACACCATTGGAACACTCTCCTAGCATCAAAACATGAAGAGCATAATAAACAACTGCTCTTCAAGCAACTTACGGTCAGCTATAACTCACTGGCAATGAACTGGACAGATGAAGACCTCCTCCGTGGAGCCGACGAACTTGAAGACGAGGACATCTCCGTGGCCAGCTTGATCTCCTTGGCGAAGTCATCCCATCCTTTGAACATCACAAGGTGATCTTCGAACCACTGCAGCTGGACGAAGTACTCACGGCACTTGGTGGTGCGGAATGGAATGCAAACCTTCGGCTCCTTGCTGTCCTTCGCCTTGGGCTTCTTCAGCTTCCACTTCTCGACCACCAGCTTCTGGATGTCAGGCGGGAACACGATGGAGTCAAGATCAGCATGCTTCACCTCCAGGAAGAAACGCCGGGGGACGACACCATCAGTACGGTATCCCAGCTTTGGTGCACGGCCCATGCCCCGTTCCCCTTTCTCCTTCTTCTCCTTCATGTCCTTCACCGCCAAGGCCAGGCCTGGCACATAAGGCCTTGGCACATTCTGGTGGACGATGCAGTCAGTGAAAGGAGATGGAGGCTCCAGTGTCCTCCTACATTGGGTGTGCCAGTCCTACAATGCAAGATCAAACAGTTCAGGCAATGCAAGATCAAGCAGCTCAGGACATGCAAGATCAAGCACTTCAGGCAATGCAAGATCAAGCAGTTCAGGCAATGCAAGATCAAGCAGCTCAGGACATGGACATGGACATGGACATGGACATGGACATGGACATGGACATGGACATGGACATGGACATGGACATTAACGTGGACATGGACATGGGGGAATGCACATTAACATGGACATGGACATGGACATTGACATGTCCACCGAGGAATGCATTCATCAAGTAGCTGCTTGCACTTCATCAAGTAGCAGTGCACAAGAACATGGACATGGACATGGACATGGACATGGACATGGACATGGAGGAATGCAGGGCATGATGTAATCTGTGCACTGCAATTTGATGAACTGGAAGCAAATACACATTGAAAATGGACATGGACATGAAGGAATGCAAAACATGATGTAATGATGTAATCTGTGCACTGCAATTTGATGAACTGGAAGCAAATACACATTGAACATGGACATGGACATGAAGGAATGCAAAACATGATGTAATACACATGAACACATCAACACATGGACAAATACACATGAACACGGACATGTATTGCAGAGATGTAAAGAGATCTGCAATTGAGAATTGATTGCAGATGGACTAGACGTGCTACCACTTTTACCGAAGGGATCTTCGAGGGGCCGGCGCCGGTTGCCGAAGTTGGAGTGACGGTTGCCTGTGCAGAAGAACTTCAGACGGTTCGTCGTCCACTACGACGCCCGACGGTTGCCGGTGCAGCGTCCATTGCTGGAGGAGGAGGAGGTCTTGGCGCCGCCGCGAAGCTTGGCAGCGGGTACTGGTTCGCCGGAATCTGCACTCGAAGGGGGAACCCTGGCGGCGGCCCAAGAGGCGGCGATGTTGGGGCTCGAGGAGGCCGAGTCGACGGTGGCCTCACCGCGGCGATGTTCGAGCTCGAGGAGTAGGAGCCGTCGACCAGATTGGGGAATCCAATCGGCGGACCCCCTCCCATCGTCACGGCGGCTGCATGCGCCGCCGCTTGCAGCGCCCTTGCAGATTCGGCGAGCCTCCGCGTCTCGGAAGCCGCCATGACTGCCGGGCTTGGCCGATGGGAAATCGACGAAGGCCGCTTCATCGGCGGGAGGAGCGCGGGGTCAATCTGCGCGGCCGCACTCCGACGACCGCCGGCGCCCCCTGCTCGAACTCCCGCACGGCTCTCGCCGCCGAGTTGCAGGATGAGCTATGGCCGACGGGACCGCGGGCCGGCGGTGGGGGAGGAGGAGGCGGAGGAGCCGCTGCCATTGGGACTGGGGTTTTCCTTGGGCGGTGAGAGAGAGACACGATGGGACGTGAGAGAGTGAGGGCGGTGACAGTCAGAGAGGCGTGGGTGCGGGGCGTTATGGCGCGTCTCCCGCGCTTCTCCACGCGTGCAGCCGTTGCCAGATTCCTTCTCCCTGCGGCCTGGCTACCTGGAAACGGCCGATTCGGCCGTAGCTATCGGGCCTGGCCCAAGGGTGCTTTAAACACCGTGCGGGCCTGTCCCTGCGAAAACGGAAATCAAACACCCAGCCTGGTTCTGCAGCCAGCGGGCCTGGCCCGGCTGGCTGCAGGCTACCAAACGCGCGCTAAGCCCATCGATGAGGAGAAGAATTACCGGGAATCAGATCCCCACATCTCCACTCCTTCCGTGTCTCCGTTTCCACGCCCTGATTTCACGCGTCACTTCCTTTCCTCCTCCCCAGTATATCTCGAGTCCACCTCCTCCATGATTGCCCGATCCCAGGGATCTCTCTCCTTGACCTCTCTTCGGCCCATCCCTCCTAAACCTCTCTTCCGCGTCGGCGTTAGAGAGCGGCGGACGCAGAGCGGCGGCAAGTGGCGAGTGCTGAGCTTCAGTGGCATCGTCGAATTCGCCAGTTGCGAAGGACCTGACGTCCTAAGATATGTCCCCGCCTCCGCCCTACGCCACCAGTCGTTGCCCTCGCAGCAATTGCCGACCATGCCGTTACCGTCATACGACCTGTTGGCGAACAAGGGTGTGGATGATGGTTGGGTGCATTCTCTAGCCGAACGCGAAACATTCTGTTGGGTAGGGCTTCCGTAACTAAACCTTCGAAAGTGACTTTAGCTTCTCTCGGGTTTTTTTTCTCTCCTATTTTTTTTCTGTCATTTTTTTCTCCTATTTTTTCCATTTTTCTTTTCAAAATAGGAAGGTCGAGATAGAGTTCATAGGAAGGTCGAGATAGAATTCGGGTACTATAGGCACGGGATTACCATATATAACATAAGACTTCTCCTCCAATTCTGTTTAGTCGAGCCTCTCGATCCGTCATTATCCCTCGAGAAGTAGAAAGAATAGAAATTCCCATTCCACCCAAAACTTTGCATGGACGCGGAGGACAGCGAGGAGCCGGCGAGGCGGCGACCACCGATTGTGGCGCGACTGACCAGGTGCCTCAACTGATGATATGGTCCTGCGGCGGGCTGCGGGACCCTGCTCCTCACGCAGCTGCCAAGGTGGGCTTCGGGGAGGTCGCCAGTTAGTGGGTGTGGCCGCCTCAGAGTCGTCCTGTGGCTGCTTGTCGAAATGACTGTACCGGCTTGTTGCCTGAGTTGGTCCGGACGTGGATGTACATCTGAACCATGTCTGCCTCCACGACCAGGTCATATCCAAGGCCTTCAAGTAATCAAAGTGGTTCTACTTACTGAATTCTTCAAGGTTTTAACTCTGAGATTGGACAGAAAGTTGGATGAATTGGGGACGGCATGCTGAAAATTAAAATCAACTACGGAGGTGAAAGAGGATCAACAGACTTTGCGGTGGAGAAGTCCACCAATCTGAGAATGTTTCCCTGACCTGCTGTCGCACCAGCAAACCTCACCGTGGCCGGCTCAGTGTGCTGCCAGACCAGGTGCTCCCAGCCGGACAGGCGATTCCTCATACATCCTCCACAGTCCACAACTCCACATGCAGTTCATCTCTTCCTGCTCTTCAGTTGTGTACAGAAAATTAATTCATCTAGATGTTATGTTGGTCCGGACGTGGATGTACATCTAGATGTTATGTTCTTGTATTTGCAAACAACCTGTAGTTGGCAGCAAGTTTTTTCTTAAAAGTTCAGATGCCTTTCGCAAATGTTAATTTGTCCATGTAATTATTTACAGTGTAGATGGAGCGAAAAGTTGACATTGTAATCATAGGAACTGTAGAGAACCTATAGACTGGCGCAATCTGTGAGGCCCAAAGCCACAATAATGAGCGCATTCAGCAATTGTCAAAGAAATTGGACTCTGGAGAGAAATTGTAGCAGTGTTCTTCTGAGTTCTCATTGGGTAAATGATGTTTGGTTCTTGCTCCTCTCAGCTGTGGGCTTGCAGGTAATATATTAGACTATTTTTTTATGAACAGACTTACTACATTTTCGCATATAATGATGAATCTACTTTTTTTAACCATACATATTAGACCTGTGCCTGCATAATGATGATTGAATTGTATATTATTCAATCTATGTGTTGCCTTCGCTGAGCGAATTGAGCTCTTGAATGTTGTGGTTCGCAGTGTCATGCATTATAACCAACTTTTTCATGGAAAAACTTGATACAGTATACTTCAGTCATAATTGCGTCCAACGTCTTGCAAAGTTTTTCAGAACTTCTTCATGTCTTCCTCTCCTCATTTTTGTACTATACTGAATTTGAGAACCATATATGACATGTTAAACAACATCCGAAAGGTTAAATTTTCTAAGACTACACAAGTGCGAATATTCCCTCCAGCTTTTTTGCTTAAGTGTAGTGGGGTATTCTTGGTTCTTGTTTAAAATCTCCTATTTCTATAGGAAACCGCTTGCTTCACACTCAACCCTCGGAAGAGTCAACGCCCAGATGGAAAATGATGTCAAACGACTCTTCAACATCAGCCATGAAGGTGGGAAGGATGGATGAATAACAGCAGAGAGAGATTGTATGGTCACATAGACTGCATAAGGACACTATGTAGCATGGCTAATTTTGCATATTGTCAATTTTATAGCACTAGCATCCATGTTTATCAGACCCCTGCACATGATGTCAATGAATCCTTTCAATGTCCTTCGGATTTGTAACAAATATGGTTGTTTGATATTTAGAAGAAATATTCCTTTTAATTGTAATTTAGTGTAGTGTTGTGTAGCCACATGCTTTCTCTTTTAAGAATCAATGCGCGTAAGTAGCTATAATATTTGTGTATGGCATATTTTATATCATCTTCTTAGAAGTTGTCTTCACATTGCTATGTTTCATATTGCTCAACACGTGGGTGCATTTGAATTGTCGGACTTGTATGTAACATTTTAAAACTACATAAAAAGTAATAACTCACTAAAAAGAGGAATGACATTCAGAAAAAGAGTAATTGTGTTATATTTTGGAGACACGTGCAAAGCAACTAGTTTGGCCTTAAATTACCAAAGTTGTCTTTTTTAAGTCTAGAAATATGCAATACCGGAAGTCTAGCATCAGCATGCGCGTCCGTTGGCAGTCGCGCACCCAGTAGCAAATGACGACCAGCAGCCCTGCACCGTATCGTGAGGAGTCCAGCCCAATTTGTTTTTGAACGGGTCCAGCCCAATAGCAGGTGACTGAAGCCCTTCAGCCAGAGCCACCGGCGCTCTTGCACTACTCTAAGTTTTTCATTTATGTATGTCTGAAACTGAAATGTACAGACCGCTCCTCACGCCACAATTTGGATTAGAAGAGATAAAAAATGGTTCAAAATCAGACATGCTGGTCATCCCAAGCAAAACAAACAGTCCAACTTTCCGTTCGGTGTGTTTTTCTATCTGGACATTGCATTCTTGAAGTAGGATCAAGACGGCGTCGTACTGCATGCTACAGACGTTTCCTTGCACTAATTCTCAGGCAATGTCGTTGTGATACGTCAAGTCTTGGTACGTCTCCTGCGCTGATTCTCAGGCCATTTACGTTGTGATAAGCCAAGTGGGATTGCTGGTGCATGTGTGAGCTCAGGTCAGACTCAGGCTGCCGTGCGGAGACCGCAAGGCGAGTCATGATCGATTGCTACGCCTGCGGCGCAGAACGGGATGAGATTCTACGTACAGAAAACCCATATAAACTGTCGAGTATTGTCGCTCCGTCTCTCACACTTGAAAAGCCATGGCCGATGTGCACCATCATATGCCCGCATTCCCATCATTCTGCTGGTCCTCCTACTCCTACCCATTATCTCTGCTTCATCCTATTCTTCTTCAAGTCCAGCCAACGGCAGCGAGACGAACCTCGCCGCGCTGCTCGCTTTCAAAGCACAGCTCGCCGACCCTCTCCGTCTCCTCGCCGACAACTGGACCGGCACGTCTTTCTGCCGCTGGATCGGCGTCTCATGCAGCCGTCGACGGCAGCGCGTCACCGCTCTAACTTTCGAAGACACATCCCTCGCTGGATCTTTGGTTCCTCAGCTCGGTAACCTCTCTTTTCTCTCCACCCTTACATTAGCTACGCTAATCTCACGGGTTCCATCCCTCCCGAACTTGGCATGCTAAGCCGGTTTAAGTATCTTGTTCTTGATGGGAATGGCTTGTCAAATGCCATTCCTACTGCCCTCGGCAACCTCACAAGGCTTGAGATTCTTAGTCTAAGTTATAACCAAATCACTGGCCGAATCCCTCCCGATTTTTTGTTCCACATGCGGGATCTTGACACGATTTACATGGATAACAATGATTTAAGTGGTCAAATTTCACCATACTTATTCAATAACACGCCTTCCTTGCGGAACATGGACTTGGGATTGGGAGCCAACAGTCTATCAGGTCCCATTCCACAAGCCATATACAACATGTCCATGTTGGAATACATGGCATTTAGCAAAAACAACCTTACCGGGACGATTCCGACCAACCAAACTTTTAACCTCCCAATGCTGCAATATATGTTCCTCTCTGATAATGAATTTAGCGGCCATATTCCGTCAGTGCTTGCATCATGTCAGCACTTAGAAGTATTGTCTTTGGATGGCATTATTTTTCGGATGTTGTACCATTATGGTTAAGTCGATTACAACACCTAAAATCTCTTTTATTGGGTGGAAATAATATTGTTGGCTCCATCCCAGCTGCTCTTAGTAATCTCACCAGCCTTACCATGCTAGATATTTCCTACTGCAATCTCACAGGAGGCATACCACCCGAGTTAGGACGGGGAAATCTACGATAACCCCCCCCCCCCCCCCCCCCACGTGGCTTAAATATCGCCCACATGCCCCTTTTCTGAGTCAATGACATGTGGGGTTTTAAGTGACTGGGGGTTATTATGAATTCACTAATGCAAAAACTCTCCTACCTACATATTGGAGACAATCAGCTTACTGGTGCAATTCCAGCTTCGCTTGGAAATTTAACCAACTTGTCTGAACTAGTTTTACAAGTGAATAAACTATCTGGCTCTGTACCGCTGGAGCTTGGGAACATTGAAGTTTTGGAGACTCTTAGACTACAAAATAACAATTTAGAGGGAAATATGGAGTTTATGTCAGCTCTCTCCAATTGCAGGAACCTCCAACTCATTAACATAGGGGTCAATTCTTTCACAGGTTCCCTCCCTGATACTATGGGAAACCTCACCTCGCGATTAGTCACATTCACTGCAGGTTACAACAAGTTAACAGGTGGACTTCCAACAGGAATTTCAAATATAAGCGGTCTTGAATGGTTAGATCTTCAAAACAATTTACTCACCGATCCAATCCCAACATCCATCACCACGATAAAAAATCTCACGTGGCTTGATCTCTCTAGCAATGCAATTTTAGGCACTATCCCAACAGAAATGGGCATGCTTGGGAGTCTACAACGGTTGTTTCTCCAAAGAAACAAGTTATTTGGGTCCATACCAAATAACTTTGGGAATCTTAGTAGGTTAGAGAAAATTGACTTGTCCAACAATCAGTTAAGTTCAATAATACCTACAAGTGTATTCCGCCTTGATAAGCTTTTGGAACTCAATCTTTCTTACAATTCTTTTGATGGCGTACTACCGGCAGACGTTTCTGGGATAAAACAAACATACCAAATTGACATCTCTTCTAATTTCTTGATAGGAGGCATTCCAACATCAATTGGACAACTTAAGATGCTAACCCACCTAAACTTATCAAACAACTCGTTTGAAGGCCCCATGCAAGACCAATTTAAAAAGCTAACTAACCTAGCTTCATTGGACCTCTCTTTCAACAACATCTCTGGTACCATTCCTATGTTCCTTGCAAACTTTACCGACTTGACTACCTTGAACCTCTCATTCAACATGTTGGAAGGACAAATACCAGAGGGAGGTATTTTCTCGAACCTCCCAGTGCAATCTTTGATCGGGAATGTGGGACTGTGCGGCGCTCAACGCCTAGGATTTTCTCCATGTGTTAACATATCTCATTCAAGTAGTAGACACTTGATGCTTTTTTCACTCCTAGCTGCCACCGTAGCTTTTGGAACTATTGCAATTTTCTTATACCTATGGATCAGAAAGAAACCAAATAATAAGGCAGACATTACAAATCCCCTTGACTCAACTAATGGCATATGCCATCGAATGATCTCCTACTGGGATCTTCTTCACGCCACAAATAATTTCGATGAAGATAACATTTTAGGATCTGGAAGTTTGGAAAAGTCTTCAAGGGTGAGTTCAGTGGTTTGGTGGTCGCGATAAAAGTTCTTGACATGCGGCTGGAGGAGGCCATGAAAAGCTTTGACACAGAATGTCGTGTGCTTCGCATGGCACGACACCGCAACCTAATACGGATACTCAACACATGTTCCAATCTAGACTTCAGAGCACTTGTGCTTCAATACATGCCAAAAGGCAGCCTAGAGAAACTACTACATCAGTCTCATAGCACAACACACTTGGGATTCCTCGAGAGGCTTGGCATCATGCTTGATGTGTCCATGGCAATCGAGTACCTACACCATGATCACTACGAGGTGGTTTTACACTGTGACTTGAAGCCGAGCAATGTGTTGCTTGATGAGAACATGACTGCTCATGTGGCAGACTTCGGCATTGCAAGGCTTCTTCTAGGCGATGGCAACTCCATGATTTGTGCGAGCATGCCTGGAACAGTTGGTTACCAACTAGCGAACCATTATGTAATCATGGTTTATTGTATATGCTTGATTTAATATCTGTTCATGTGTTTCTTGTATAGAGTATGGGTCTCTTGGAAAAGCACCACGAATGAGTGACATATTCAGCTATGGGATCATGCTCCTTGAAGTATTTACCGGAAGAAGACCCACAGATGCTATATTCGTGGGAGAACTAACCCTTAGGCAGTGGGTGTACCGTGCAGTCCCAGCAGAGCTTTCCAATGTCGTCGATCGCCAGCTACTTGAAGGCACAACCTCTTCTTGCAACAACCTATATGATGGATTCCTCGCTCCGGTGTTTGAGCTGGATTTGCTCTGCTCCAGTGACTTGCCTGACCAGAGATTGACGATGAGTGGCGTCGTTGTGAGTTTGAAGAAGATTTTTTTGACGAAAGGCAGCAGGCGCTGCATTCATTTGATATAGAGGGACCGGAACAAATGCCGGGAAAGTATTGTTACAAGGTTACAGAGAAAGAATATGTATATACAGAGCTATAAACTAACTAAGCAGGCATTAAGCACCTGCAGGCCACACCGTTATTAGTAAGCCAGCAGCTCGCCATTGAGCCAGCTCCAAAAGAATCGTGTCTGCTAAGGAAGAGGTGCTGATGGCAAGGTTGTTGAAGATCCTATCATTGCGAGCTTTCCATAGGTTCCACCAGGTTAGCAGCGCCACTGAACGCCATCGTTTGATGATTTGTGCCGGTGCAGAAGTGGAGATAGTAGACCAGCAAGTAGTGATGCTGGTAGAATTCAGCGGTGGCATGAGAGTAGCTGGTAAATTAGTCTTGGTCAGCACGTGAGCCCAGCATGCTTGGGCATAAGGGCAGGAAATGTGAAGATGAACTGCAGTTTCTGGAGTTGATAAGCAAAAGGAGCAATTAGCATTGTGAGGCCAGCCTCTCTTAGCAAGGTTGTCGGCAGTGAGACACTTGTTGTGGAAGAGTAGCCAGGCGTGAACTTTGCACTTCGGAATCGCTTTGACATCCCAAATCTGAGCATGAATAGACGACTCAATACGACCTGTTAAGAGAGCAGTGTAGGCTGATTTAGCCGAGTATTCCCCATTTGCTGTCCATTTCCAAATAATCTGGTCAGGCTCGTCATTGAAGTGTGGCGTTTGCTCAGCCGCTAACAGGGCCCAAAGGGAGAGATAATCGAGCAACACTTGTCTATTGGGGTTGGGCTTTATCAGGTTTATCCAGAATTTGTCCGTTAAAGCTTCGCGGACAGAAATCTGGCGTCTTCTAGAGTGTTGAAACAGGGCAGAGAAGCGCTGTCTCAGAGGCCAACCCTGTAACCAGTGGCTGTTCCAGAAGGAGGTTGTTCTGCCATTATTTATGTGGATGGTTGTTGATACCCTGAAAAATTCTTTCACCGTATTGTCAATGGGAATAGGTAGCCCTAACCATGGCTTTTGCTGCTTGGTTTCCTGCTGCCACAGCCATCTTGTGCGAAGAGCAATATTCTGCAAATATAGGTCAGGGATCCCTAAGCCACCAATCTGCTTCGGAAGGCAGCAGGTCTTCCAGTTAACCAAACATTTCCCTCCTGAGACTTTGGAGTCCGCTGCCCAAAGGAAAGCCCTGCGTAGCTTGTCAATTTGCTTAATGAGCCACTTGGGATGAATGATGGCAATTAGCTGGTAGGCAGGGAGGGAAGAAAGCACATCATTCACCAAAGTCAGCCGGCCAGCAAGCGAGATCCATTTGGCTTTCCAGCATGCAAGTTTTTTCATAAATTTGTCAATGATTGCTTGGAGATCATTTCGCTTCAGCTTTGCATCTGAAAGGGGGAGGCCAAGATAAGTACATGGGAAGCTGCCAAGTTGACAACCAGTTGCAGCCACCGCAAAATCAAGATCAAGATTTTGGCAAGCAATAGGTAGTATCTTGCTCTTTTGCAGATTAGTTAGCAGTCCAGAAGCTGCACCAAAAACCTGAAGCAGCGACATCGTGACTGCAATGTCATGGGCCGTAGGCTGCAAAAAATTACTGCATCATCTGCATAGAAAGAAGCTCTGAATCTGGGCAGTTGCCTTCCAATTGGTGGCAGTAGCTGATCATCTTGGGCTTTGTCAAATAGCCTGCCCAAGCAATCCATTACCAGCACAAAGAGGAGGGGAGAAAGGGGGTCTCCCTGTCTCAAGCCTCTGCGGTGTAAGATGTCCTCAGAGAGCTGTCCATTAACAATAATTTTAGTGGTGCCTGAAGCAAGGAGGGTCGAAATCCAAACAATCCATTTGGTACTGAAGCCTCGGTGAGATAGCAGCTTAATCAGAAAAACCCAGGAGACAGAGTCAAAGGCCTTGGATATGTCAAGTTTGAGCATTAAAGCAGGGTTCTTCTGTTGTTTGAGTGACCTTATCATCCCTTGCACATAAACGAAATTGTCATGTATAGAGCGCCCACGGATGAAGGCATTTTGACAAGGAGCCACCAGCTCTTGCATTAAAGGTTGCAGCCTTGTAGCAAGAATCTTAGTGAACAACTTTCCAAAGCTGTGAATTAGGCTTATAGGCCTGTAATCCGAAGGTGAGGCTGCATCAGCTGATTTCGGCAGCAGAATCATTAGGGCAGTATTTAGGAGGTGAAAGCCCTGAGGGCCAGCGTGCTCAAGAGTTCTGATGGCCCTCATAATGTCAGGTTTGATGATGTCCCAAGCAAGCCGGTAGAACAGCCCTGTAAAACCATCCGGTCCTGGGATTTCTCAGGGTGCATCTCAAGAATTGCTTTCCTGACCTCTTCTTCAGTAATTGGAGTATCTAGCTGGAGGTACTTATATTGGGGAAAGGCAGCGCATCAAGGTTGATGGAGGAAGTGGCTGGCTTGTAAGAACCCATCAGCTCATTGAAGTGTGACCAAATAGCCTGCAACTTGCTCTCTTGATCAACCGTTTGCACATCATTGACGGTGATGGAAGGAATGAAATTCTTTCTTCTCCTAGCCGATGCTTTTATATGAAAGAAGCGGGAATTGCAATCCCCCTCCCGAAGCCAAAGAAAACGAGATCTCTGCCGCCAGATGCATCTTTCAACTGCAGCTAGCCCCAGGCTTTTAACTTTGAGCAGATTCCTGAATCTGTGCTCCTCAAGAGACAATTGTCGCGAATCACTGGCAACCTCAAGTCTATAAATTAACTCATTGACTATAATGGATCTGAGCTTGATGTCCTAATCAATTTTGATCCCCATCTTTGCAGGTGCTTTGCTGTGAACTCTAATTTCTGATGCAGGCTGACGAAGGCATTACAGTGAGTTGGTGCATTACTCCAGGCATAATTTAACTGATCCATGAAATCAGGCCTTTTAGCCCAGAAGGTTTCAAACCTGAAGCGCCTGGAGTGCGAGATGGCAGCATCTAGAGTGAGAATCAGAGGTGCGTGATCTGAAGCAGCAGAGGAAATAGCTTGGAGCAGGGCATTAGGGAAGTGATCATGCCAGTCAGCATTGTAGAGCACTCTGTCCAGACGACTTTTGGTGGCAATAAGCTGCTCATTGCTCCAAGTGTATTTGCGGCCATGAAGGTAAAGGTCCTTAAGCTCCAAGCAGTTCATGAACTGACGGAAAGCTGCCATTAATCCTCTATTAACATTCGCATTGTTCTTATCTGTGGCTTCAGCAATAAGGTTAAAATCACCCATGATAGCAATTGGTACGGGTAGATTAAGCAAAGCATCTTTGAGATCGCTAAGGAACTGCAGCCTCAGGGCCATAAACATTGCACAAGAGCCAGGTCTTTCCAGAATTCAGACACGTGCAGGAAGCTAAGATGAAATTGGTGGTACAGGAGATAGATGTTATCTGCACCACATCTGAGTCCCACGCTAAAATCAAACCACCACTAGCACCATTTGAAGGGACAGCTATGAAATCACGAAAGCGAGGTCCACAAGCTTGCGCAATCAACTGAGAAGTTACAGACATAACCTTGGATTCTTGAAAGCAGACTATCGAGATGTGATTGTCTCGAACTAAACCAGCAACAGCAAACTGCCTAGCTATGGAATTCAGACCCCTAACATTCCAGATAAGTATGTTGATACTATCCATTAAACCTGAAACTACACTTCAGCGGATCGTACCCGATCTGGGGCGGTCTAGGCCGCCACAGCAGCCGCCGGCCCTGCAGTGGCCGCCGTCCCCGAGGTCACCCGATCAGCCAAGTCGGCGAGGGCATCCATCTGCCCCTCAGCAAGCGTGTTGCCGAAGACTGCTGAGAGCTTCTTGACGCGGGCTTGGTTCTCCTCCTTCTCGTCCGCCGGCACCCCCATGCGGCGACAGATGAGACGCTGCGCCTGAGCCAGCGAGGATCCCGCTTGAGCCGGCTGCTTTGCGGCGATGCGAGCGCTGTGGCGAGAAGGCGGAGTGGAGTTGGGCGCGGCGGCGGGCCGGTGCCCCCATCGGCAGCAGAGGGGGTGCTCTGATCAGGCCCGGAGTGACGGGCTCGCCAACTTGGGCCAGGAAGGCCTTCAGCTGCTCGGCAGGACTGCGGCCAGGGCTTGTGGGCCGCCCCGTCGAAGCAGGCCCAACTCTCGTGAGGCCCGTCGCAGGTGTCTCCACTGGCGTCAGCAGGCCCACAACGGACCCGTCGTCGTGGAAAGGAGTTGGCGCGTCGTGGGCGTGCTCAAAGTTGACCAGGTCCATGTCCTGAAGTCGTACCTCGCCCGTGACCGCGACCAAAGAGGAAGTGCGCAGGTCGACAGCCAGCAGCACAGGGTGAAGCGCAGTGCAGTTGATCGGCGAAGGCGGCAAGTCCAGCTCGCCCAGCGAGACTGCCACCTCGTCAGCTTGGGAAGGCTGCAGAACCTCCAGCGGTCCTTGCGACTCCATGGGCACCACCAGCGCGCCCGTGAGTGGTACAGAAGGCAGCAGCGTAGGCCCCACACCATGCAGGAGCGGAGGCGGGGATGCCTCCACGACAGCAGCACGACGCATTGACGGCTCAGATCGGACGCGTCGTAGAGACGGCCGAACCCTAGCGCCATCCATCACGGGCTCCACCTGAGCAGCCGCCGGAGCTGGCGGCGCCTCCACCTCAAAGTAGAGTACAACAAAAGGGCGTCAGCCAAATCACGTGGGGCAGCACAGTGACCAAACTCCCTTGGTCGTATATGAAATTATGTCTGTGGAGGATGAGGTTGAGGGTAATAACAAGCTAGCTCCACCGACCGGCATGTAATTTCAATATTATTTTGTTTCCATCATGCTTGTTTGCTCTATGTGACAGGCTGTTGGTTTAGTAGTACTTAGTATGTTTGCACCCGGTAGGCAAAGTGAAACTCCAAGTAACAAACAAATGTTGCTCGTCTAGATTACTTCACAATATGCCATGATATGATATAACGATTTATCCTAACTATTTCCGTAAATGGATGCTCCAAATGGAGTAAGGGTAGCAAACCAGGGAAGGGTGAAAAGAAAGATACACATCACGTGTCAGTGTATCATAATGCACACAAAAATAAAAGAGATAGAAAGGGTATTTTACTCAGATAACAAATATAATTCCACTTATGTTTGCGCTCCATGCCCTACTAGCACGGCAAGTCGGCAAGCGACTGTGATCTTCTTATTTCCAGGGCATCTTCTTTAAAAGATAGAGCGGACTGTACATGTACTGTTTGGTAGCACACCATTTGCTCCATGCCCTGCTAGCCCGGCAAGAGATTGCGATGCCCTTATTTCCGGGGCATCATAGAGAGAGCGGACTGTACTGCTTTGGCAGCACTATGTGTCGCAATTGAAAAATCCAACTGTTCTTAAACAGGGGCATTGCACAAATAATGCAACTAGAAACACTAGGAATACAGATAGACCAGGGTTTGACATTAGACCCCAATTTAAAACACAAGTTACCCATCATTTTCGAATTTTTCTTTTACAATGACTGTGCACAATCAGACCTAACTAGGAAATAATTTACAAATTTTGAAGTTCAAGAGATAATACAGAGTCTTGAAACTGCACGGTCCAATTATCTTCAAAGTATGGCTACTAATAGTTCTCATGCTTAGGAATTAGGCTGCACTAATATCATAACAAGTTAGAATGGTGTATTTCGTGCTGCATTTCTCATGCGACACACATTGCGAGGTCAACCATCTTTGGTAACGCAATTTAACAAAACTGCAATGATTTGGTGTTTCGGACCACAAGTCTTGAGTTAAGTCTTGGTGGCATGGACATGTTTGTCCTGGCATGAGAGAGCTAGGTGAGTAGGACATATCAAAGGATCGTGAGATGTTTGTCTCCAATCATGGATATTCCACAGACAAACCTAAATAGTTTAGCTCATCAGGTCACATTCAGGTCGGACTTCTAGTTCTAGTCTTCTAGAGCTGCCGTGTGGAAACGGTAAGGCCGAGTAGGAACGCTGCGCAAAACAGATTGACATTCTACTGAAAACCCATACCTCTTCTTCTTCTTCTTCTTCTTCTTCTTCTTCTTCTTCTTCTTCTTCAAAAAACCCATATATAAATTGAGGACTCCTTTAGTCCTATCACCAGATAAAAAGTTAGCTCTAGCCATGGCAGCCGTTGCACCATCATTTTCCCGCGTTCCCATCATCCTACTGCTCCTCCTACTCCCCGCCATTTCTTCTCCTTCTTCTTCTTCAAGTCCAGCCGACGGCAGCGAGACGGACCTCGCCGCGCTGCTGGCTTTCAAAGCCCAGCTCGCCGACCCTCTTCATGTTCTCGCCGACAACTGGACCGGCACGTCCTTCTGCAACTGGGTCGGCGTCTCGTGCAGCCGCCATCGGCAGCGCGTCACTGCTCTGAAGTTTTCCCACACACCCCTCGCCGGACCCATGGCTCCTCACCTTGGTAACCTTTCTTTTCTCTCTGTCCTTAACATCACATATGCTGAACTCACAGGTTCCATTCCTCCGGAACTTGGCAGGTTAGGCCGGCTTACGTACCTTCGTCTTAAAGCAAACTACCTGTCAAATGCCATTCCTACCACCCTAGGTAACCTCACAAGGCTTGATCTCTTTAGTCTAGGTATTAACCATCTCACTGGCCAAATTCCTCGTGACATTTTCATTCATATGCGTAAACTTAACGGGATTTCTCTGTATGAAAATGACTTGAGTGGCCAAATACCACCCTATCTATTCAACAACACACCTTCGTTGACCTACATCTATCTCGACACCAATAGTCTCTCGGGCCAGATCCCTCCCGAGATGCTACTAAATCTGCACAACCTTACAGAAATTTGGTTGTATCAAAATTACTTCAGTGGCCAAATACCACCCCATCTATTCAACAACACGCCTTTGGTAAGACTTTTCCTACAAAACAACAATTTTGAGGGAAACCTGGACTTCTTGTCATCTCTTTCAAATTCCAGAAACATTAACATTAACATAGAGCACAATTCGTTCACGGGTTCGCTCCCTGACAATATTGGAAACCTCACTTCACGATTAATCACCTTCACTGCAGGTTACAACAAGTTGACAAGTGAAATTCTAGGAGCAATTTCAGTCATAAGCAGCCTTCAGTCCTTAAATTTTAGTAACAACCTACTCACCGATCCGATTCCAAAATCCATCGCCACGATGAAAAATCTCACCTCGCTTGATTTGTCTAGCAACGACATTTTGGGTACTATCCCAACAGAAATGGGTATGCTTGGGAGTCTGCAACGACTATATCTCCAAGAAAACAAATTATTTGGCTCTATACCAAGCAGCTTCGGTAATCTTAGTAGGTTAGAGAAAATCGACTTGTCCAACAATCAATTAGGTTCAATCATACCCGCAAGTCTATTCCACCTTCATAAGCTTTTCATGCTCAATCTTTCTTACAATTCTTTTCTTGGCACACTACCGGACATTTCTGGGCTAACACAAGCATACCAGATGGACATTTCTTCTAATTTCTTGATAGGAAGCATCCCGGAATCAATTGGACAACTTAAGATGCTGACCTACATAAATTTGTCGCACAACTCTCTGAGAGGTCCCATGGGAGGCTCACTTCAAAATCTAACCAACTTAGCTTCATTAGACCTCTCCTTCAACAACATCTCTGGTACCATTCCTACGTTCCTTGCAAAATTTACTGGCTTGACTGTCTTAAACCTCTCATTCAACATGTTGGAAGGCCAAATACCAGAGGGAGGTGTTTTTCAAACCTCTCGTCACAATCTTTGATCGGGAATGCGGGACTATGTGGCGCTCCACTCATAGGATTTTTGTCATGTGTTAACAAATCTCATTCAAGTAATAGGCACTTGCTGAAATTTCTACTCCCAATTACCATCCTAGCTTTTAGCAGTATTGCTATTTTCTTATACCTCTGGACCAGAAAGAAATTTAAGAATGAGTCGGACCTAAAATATTCTTTTGATTCAACCGATAGCATAGGCCATCAAATAATCTCCTTCCGAGAGATTATTCATGCCACAAATAATTTCGACGAAGATAACATTTTGGGATTTGGAAGCTTTGGAAAAGTCTTCAAGGGCAAGCTGAATGGTTTGGTGGTGGCAATAAAAGTTCTTGACATGCACCAGGAGCATGCTATGAGAAGCTTCGATGCCGAGTGTCGCGTTCTTCGCATGGCGCGGCACCGCAACCTGATACGGATACTCAACACATGTTCCAACCAAGACTTCAGAGCACTTGTGCTTCAGTACATGCGAAATGGCAGTTTAGAGAAGCTACTACACCAGCCTCAAAGCACAATGTACTTGGGTTTCCTCGAGAGGCTTGGCATCATGCTTGATGTGTCGATGGCAATGGAGTATCTACACAATGATCAATACGAGTTGATTTTGCACTGTGACTTGAAACCAAGCAACGTGTTATTTGATGAGGACATGACTGCACATGTGGCAGACTTCGGCATTGCAAGGTTACTTCTAGGTGATGACAACTCTATGATTTGTGCGAGCATGCCTGGAACAGTTGGCTACATGGCACCAGGTATTCAACTAGCACATGTAAAACCACAGCGTAACTATGGTTAGCCGTACATGCTTGCTCTAATATTTGTTCATGTGTTTCTTGCATAGAGTATGGGTCTCTTGGAAAAGCATCACGAGAGAGCGACGTGTTCAGCTACGGGATCATGCTCCTTGAAGTCTTTACTGGAAGAAGACCCACAGATGATATGTTCGGGGGAGAACTAACCCTTCGGCAGTGGGTACAACGTGCATTCCCCCTGGAGCTTTTCCAAGTCATCCATGATCAGCTACTTCAAGGTCCGACTTCTTCTAGATACAACCTGGATGACAAATTCCTCGCACCGGTATTCGAGCTGGGTTTGCTCTGCTCCAGCGACTCGCCTCACCAGAGATTGACAATGAGCGACGTGGTTGTGTGGTTGAAGAAGATCAAAGAGGAGTACAACAATAGGACGGCAGTTGCATCACAAGTCGCAGGATGGTGACCGAGCTCGAACTCTTTTCCTCGTATGAAATTATGATTGTGGAGGATGTCACAGGCCAGCCAGGCATGTTTCCACCACCTATGGTTTCAAGCAATCAGACTTCTTTGCTCTGTCACGGGATATTGGTTTGCTAGTAATCGGTATGCTTCTTTCGTTGGTGTTATATGTCTGATATCATCATAATAAATATCGACCTTAGGTTACATTGCAACATAAGCTGGGAGTCCTATATCTTTGGAATTATAAAAAGACAAAACCAAAAAAAATCTACATCGCCGAGTAATGCCAGACACATCTTAACAATGCAAAAATAGAATATAATTTCACATGCAACTCCGGAGTGCCCAGGACAAACGATGATTCAAAAGATCAACGGATTACAAAGTTACAATAAGAAGGCAAATCATGATCAGACAGATGGGACTCTCTGTAGCAAGACAGATATTCAGGATCGGCAGAGTTGGAAGAAATCAGGATTGATGTTCAAAGGAAAGCAGATGGATGGACGACAAGAAGATACATGTCAGGCGCACTCACTCAAGTAAATCCATTTCGTCACGAAGAAATGATAGCGAGGTCATCACATATCTCCGTATACTATATCTTTCTATAAATACGCATCATGATCTTTTGTCACTAGCAAGTACTAACAAAAATGGGGATACATACCGCGCCCTGCCCAAAATCACGCTATATTGATTAACCATGAATATATTCTCGATATACATCCTCTGATCGCCAAACTGAAGCAACACAGCATACCACACGCTGCATAAAAGCTAAAGACTACTTGTATCCTGAAAGAGTCAACCGGCAAACCCTTGCTGCTCTTCCAGACCCGGGGGCGACAGAGGGGGGACGGCCGACACATCATCATCCCTGTAGGCAGGCTCTACAATGCTCAATATTTTCCTAGAACTAGATGTGACGGATCTCCTAGTCACGATTCCGGTTCATCGTCACTCCTAGTCACGATTCCGGGTTCAGTGTCAGTTTTGTTATTGCCATTGTCTTTCTGAAATGGAACTTTATTGTTCAAAGCAGATTGACTAGCTGCGATGACTGAAGTGAAGACGCCAGACTCCCGCAGACCTTGGACAATTGCCTGGTAGAAGAAAATGTCAAGATAGATGATTATATGGACATTAAACATGACAAACATTCGATTGTATGAGAAGGACTATCACACACCATTGGGGTATATATGCGAGTCAACACTCCTTTCCTGAGAAGCTTCAGATTGAGCTTTTTATCGTTCCATACAACACGTTCATTGTACCTGAGAAAAGAGCAGTCAAGCAAAATACATAAATGGTCAACTGCAAATCACTGAGGCCAGCTAGTACATGCTAAAGGCTGTGCTTAGTACATATGAGTGACGGGAGAATGACTCTCTGAGATTTGATTTCTTTGTTTATCCTGATATTTGCAATCACGTAACAAGCAAACCAGGTGTCCAATGTGTAGAATCATTACAGGAAATGCCACATTTCTAAACAAAAAGAACAGCCTCAATGGTCAACTGTGAATCATTGACGTCAGCTAGGTATTTCATGCTACAGGCTCAATTAGAAAACCATTACGCATCTGAGTACTGCAGAGCAACACACTGAAATTTTGATTACTCTATCCTCATATAGGCAATTTTTTTAGTTGAATTTATGACGAATGGTCGATTATATTATGACCTATCTGGCCAAAAGAACATTCCCATCGTCTTCCAAGTGTTGGTAGCACCAGACTTGTTTTCCTGATTTGTTCCTATAGAATTTTGTCTTAGGGTGTCGATTAACATTTTGAGGTTCGATCATCAATAAATAAAAAATAGATTATTCAAATGAATTTGGTGATACAAGATTTATTACAATATATACTTCCGTAACACACATTTGCATTTGTAGCAACTTGGCAGACATTAGCGTCAAAGTTGAACAGTGGAGATTGAAAAAATATCGAAGACAATGTATTTTTGATCAGGATATCATTTGATGGTAAATCAGAAAGTTTAGTTGATTGGCAGATTACGTTAATTAAGTCAAGTAATAAAACTGTGATACTGAGGAAACCACACAAAAATTACCAGCGAAGCATTTCCTCGTCACTAGCAGTTGATGCGATTATAAAAGCCTGCATGGTAAATGTGGAAGTCAGATGGTAGCAGAAACAGTAATAAACAATTAAACATGCAAGAGGAAGTCCTAACACTAGTTAATAAGAATGCAAGAAGCAAATGAACCTCGATGGGAAAAGGATAGTGCAAAAGAAAGACAAAAGAAAATCTGGTAATAGCTTGCAAGAGAACCAAGTAGCTTTACTTACTGCTCTGTCAAAATCCAACATGAAACATCTTTTAACATCTTCTTTTGTAGGCTTGCATCCACAGCGGTCACGTCTAGATGTTAAGTCCGAAAACTTGGTGTACGTATAGTGCAGAACTGCAGCCTCCTCCAGCTTGATCTCACTATTGGTTACGTGCCAACAATATTTTAAGAATCAACTCCACTCAGCGTAAGAATTGACAATACTGTAAGAACTGCAGCTTCTTCTGAAAAAATGTATGCCATGCACAAAAGTCCTTACTTTGGGCTCTTTGCATAGTTATGCCATCTATGTGCACCATTTGGACGGAGATGATCTTGAACTCGCGCCGCCGATTTCCCATTTCCATAAGTAACGAAATAATTGGGGTTGCCTCTTGTTGCTTCCTTATACATGCCAAAGTAAGTATCTTTGGGAAGATGATCATAATTCTTCTTGAACATAGACACCTGATAAGATATTGCAATGCATGATGAGATTAGGTGTTTAGAGCAGGCAAGCAACCCATGGCAATTGGTGAAGTATCCACATATCCACAATGGTAGATCACTAGGTGTATATGAGATGTTTTTTCCATACTAAAGATGGCAAGATATTAGAGTTTATAAAATAGCCACATACAGCTAGCTGTGGTGCTCTTAACTTAACCAAGCAAAGATCAGAAAATGTCAAAGTCAGCAATCACTGAATCTGTTGTCGGTCAGATGGTGCTTGCAGCCTTGCACTCACTGACTTATTGCATATTTGCACATATGAGAGGTCTAAGATTCTTCCATTGGCTTCTCTTTCCTTTTGTATAATTTTCTAAACTGGCTAGGTCCATGTCAGTTTACTCTCGAAAGGCATAGCAGCTAAATTCCATAATACTAGGCTGTATGAAAGTCTGACAAGCCACCAGATAACAGGGTAAGGTGAAACTAGTTTTTCAAGAATCATACCAGAATATAACACACATGGAAACCATATCAGAGTATCAGACAATGAGATAACCGAACAAATGGAGATCATATCAGAGTATTTAGACATAAGTTGTTTCCATCAGCCAACGCAAGATCAAACCAAAATTAAGGAATTATGTTGCTAAAGAAAGTAAAGGTTTACCTCGCTGAATGGGTCTTTTATATCATCACGTTCCACACTGCTTTCCTGCAGAGAACATGTAAGTTAATTAGTACGTACGGGCAGGCGTATTAAGAGCAGAGCACTTGGCTTTCTTTTACTTACATAGTTTGGAAAGATAACCATGTCAACATCCTCGGGGACGTCAGCCAACAGACGTCGGACAGAATACTCGGCAGCTCCGCCGGGGTAGAGTAACTCGTCGGTGTCTAGATGCATGATCCAGTCCATGCCAGCATCCTGCCACAAAGCGAAATGTTTTTAATTTTTGTCTATGGACGTTGGATGCATAACACCTAAATCATCACTAGAGACCGAACAAACTGTGACAAGCTATCCCAGTAGCACTACAACGCCCTTGTTGAGAAGTGACGTACCCGTGCCATCACGATAGCCATCTCCATGTTGAGTGACTGCTTCACAAACAGTTCATAGTTGCAAGGCTTGTAGAAAAACCCGGCGAGCCAGGTCTCGTTCCAGATACGGCTGCGGGTCAGGCGATGAACTAATTCAGAATGCAAAGTTATGAACTGAAATGAGTCGACGAGGAAGACGCGAAATTTCAGACCTCCTGGCCTGCTGCTCCTCCAGCTCCTTGGTCCTGTACACCACCTTCACACCCTGCAGACAGAAAAGACACTCAAAACTGAAGCAGAAGAAACTGGCATTGGATTTTCCAAGAAATCTGAGGCGAGGAATCTCACGGGGATGGTCTCGAGGACCCCGGCGACGGCGGGCTTGGCGGCCTTGCCCTCGACGAAGAGGAGGAAGTGGGCGACGCCGACGACCTTGTGGTAGAAGAGCCACGGCAGGATCTGGTCCAGCCCCGCGGAGGTGCTCGTCTGGATGCACACCTGAGGAGGGCAAGAAGAGATCGTCAGACGGCGGAGGCGGCGGCCGGCGAATCGGATGGGCGGGCGATGTACCTTGGGGTGGAGGGTCTCCGGCGCGTCGATGGGAAGGACCAGCCGCGGAGGTAGGGGAAGGCGGGGGCGGAGGAGGCGGCGAGCACCTCGGCGCAGGAGGCGGAGGAAGGGCGCGACGGCCTGAACACCGTCGTGGTCTCGGCGGCGGGCCAGCGGGTGGCGGGGTCGTCGACGCCGCCGCCGCGCCACTGGAGCGCGAACGCGAGGAGGGCGAGCGCGAGCGGGAGGGCGGTGAGGAGGAGGAGCAGGTGGCGCCACGCCGCGCCGCCGGACGACGGAGCCTGCGCCGCCGCCGGCATCCCGAGTGCGATCGATCGGTCGATTGGGTTCGGGTTCGGTCGAGCCACACCGGTATGGTTCGCCTTAATTTACTCACACAATCAAATAAAATCAAATCAAATCAAATGTTGCCAAAATTGAAGAAATGCAACAATCAAATGTTGCCATACATGTATGTATACCATGTATAACAAACCAGTATCATACTCCCGCTGATCCCAAAAGAGTGTCACTGAAAATGTTTGGGATTTTAAGGTAGATACGAACATGACTTAAATTGTGCATCAAACACAAGAGTGACAACCGAGTTTGGAAGATCTTACATCGACAACCAGTGTTTTTGTGCACCACATATTCTCGAGACGGGGGCCAACAAAAAAGTGTCAATACTGAAGTTCTGAGCCACGTCATGGCGAACAGTTTTCTGTTAGAATCATTTCAATCCGAAGTCTTCCCACGTGAAATAAGCATCGGGGAAAAACAAGCATGTTTTATCCGCATGTGGATTGTATGCACGAGGATTTGTCTGTGGAGTGCCTCTTCTCTCTTGTCATCTCGGCTCCGTGAAGAAGATGACGAGAGACGGATGCACATCGGTACTATGGCTGGGCCGTTAGTGGATCGTGAAGCTAATGTTGAGCTTGTTAACCGGTCAGTCCACATGTCTGAAAAACATTTTCTCATCATTCAGCACAAGTAAGGGGCGTAAGAAGAAGAACATATTCAGGGGCTACGAAACTCGCCCCTCGCGTCGCTCCCCCAGCGGCGCCAGGGGGAAAAAGGCGGCGCCGCCAAGTCCTCTCCCCACCGGCCCCTCCTGCCGCTGCCGTCGCCGGCTTCGGCCGCGGCGGTGGCGGCGCCCCCCGCTGCCAAAAGGTGGTCGGGGGGGTGGTCCTCGCGAGCTCGCATGGAGGCGGACCGGCCCGTGGGGGCGGCGGCGGTCGGGGAGTGAGGACGCCGAGCCGGCGGGCTCGGGCGGCGTTGAGGGCCGGCGGTACCTTCTGGCGGTGGAGTGGCGCGGTGGGCGCCTTCGCTGGCGAGGGGGCCGTCGATGCGGCGCTCGCGGCAGGTTTGGGCCCCGTCGGGCCCGATCTGGGCCTGGCGGGCCCGTGCGGGTGGTGCGCTCGCCGTCCGCGTCGCGGCGGGTGTGCGGGCGGTTCAGGGGCGCCGGAAGTTCTGCGGCGGCAGGGGCGCCAGAGGTGCAGTGGAGGCAGGGGCGCCGGAGGTGAGGCGGAGGCAGTGGTCCCGTGGCGGTTTTTGCCCTTGGCGAGGAGACTGCACCTCGGAAGGTTCCGGCGTGTGGGCAGGAGGCTGAGGATGGCACGGAGGCAGGTGTGGCTGGCGGAGAGGCTAGAAGGGCGGGCTGCTGGTTGGGGAGGTCGGGATCTTCCACCCTCTCCCGGCCACGGCAAGCTCACGGGGAGGAGGAAGCCGGAGCGGCGGCCCCGGAACAGCGGCTGCGTTAGGCGCAGCGGGCATGGCGGCTGCCGTGGAGGGAGGTGCCGCGGTGGCAGCAGCGTGCCATGGAGCTAGGTGGCTGACGACATGGCCAGGATGCCATCCTGTGGCTCCCGAAGCTTTGCGGTCGGGTTGAACTCCGGGCGAAAGCTCGCACGGACTTCGGTCGGTGCCGACGACGGCGGCGCCCTCGGGTGTCGTTCTCCTTCTTGATCGCGTCGTTGTGGAGCTTTTTGACCTCGACTAACGTGTGTGGTTCCAAGAGCTCCGGGTGAAAATCTATGCTCTTCGGGAGCGGGCGGCGGTGACGATCTCGTCACTACCTTGTTGGAGGCGCCGCTTTGGAGCTCTTAGGCCAGCGCGGTGCGACGGTTTCGCGGCGGATGTGCAAAATGGGCGTGTGGTCGTGGGTGGTGGACGTCGGGGCGGCGGCCCCGGATGGTGGTGGACGCCGAGGCGGCAGCCTCGGTCTCCCACGCTACGACGGTTCTATGAGGCAGAGCCGTTGGCTAGCGGGGGACTGGGTGGCGACCTGGATGAAGACTGCGTGGGCAGAGGGTTCGTCGACCTGATTGGATCACCTTCGGGCAACGCGAAGGTCGATCTGGTTGCTATACCGGGGTGGCGGCCCCGGAACATGGTGGTTTTGGTGGCAACCTGGATAGAGACTGCGTGGGCAGAGGGTTCGTCGACCATGACTGGATCGCTTCCGGGCAATGCGGAGGTCGATCTGGTTGCTATGCCGGAGCGGCGGCTCCGGAGCGGGTGGTGTGTGTTTGTGGCGTTTGTCCGGCTTGTGTCGTGTGGGCGACGGGCCACTTCGTCTGTGTGTTCTTTTGTACAGCTTGTATGGTTTTTGGACCCGGTTTTCCTTATAAACTGGGTCAATTCTTTCTATCTAATCGAGCGGTGGTACGACCACCTTGTCCTCAAAAAAAAAAATTCTCACAAAAAAACATGGCCAAGAAACAAAATGCACAACACGTTCTAATTATACAAAATGTTTTTGTCAAATTTGTCTCTTTTGTTTTTGTTACTCTATTTTTTAGAGTGGTCTCATATCCATGTCTCCAGGCTCTAGCAAGAATAATTACTTTACTTTTTTACAAGCAAACAACCGTTGTTGAACTTTTTTTTTTGAAAGCCTGCGTACATCAGAGTACTACACACCAACGTATGAAGTACAAGAAGAAGAACAAAGCCCACGCAGGGGAACAGAGCTAGAACAAGCACCAGCAACATCGCCGGCGAAGAAGACGAAGACCACTGACCTCCTTCTTACCACGGCCCAAGGGTACCTCCTCCATTGAAGATCGCCGCAGAGCCCGTCCGCCGCGCCGCGGCGGAGCTTATGCCGATAAACGAGACCGGCGAGCACCCTTCCGCACCAGCACCTCCACCTTGCTGCAGCCGCCGTCGTCCCCAGCGCTGGCAGAAGCCGCGAGGCTTGCCCAGCCCTGAATTCCAACCTCCGGGTCCTCCCTCGTAGCTCCACACCGAGGAGGTCGACCTCCCCGCCGGCCGGCAAGGAGGAGGAAGAACCGGAGGAAAACCGGGAGATCCGCAGATCCCCGGCCACCAAAAGCCACGCGCGCGACGCCGGAGCTCCGAGGAGCACCACCGCCAAAGGGGAACGCGCCGACACCCCACCTAGCCACCGACACCATCGCCGCCTCCACGACGCTGCCGGCGGGTTCCTAACACGACCAACACTATATACAGGCCGGGATCCGGGGATCCCCCACCCTCCCGCCGCCGGAGCGGCCGACGGAGGGGAGGAATCCCGCAGATCGCCGGCGAGCGAGGTGGTCGGGCTGGAGTCGCTCAAAAATCGCCTCTGCTTCTACTGTAGAAGGAGAGAGAGCGTGGCCGGTCGCTCTGATCGGTTTCAACCGTTGTTGAACTTTCATTCCGGTATGTCCTGCAAAATGATCCAAGCGGAACCACCTCTCGTAAATCAACTCGTTCTTAATCTACTGGGCATCACATACACTGCTTTTATCATATTCATCATGCTGCCATCCATGGCGAGTGAAATATCAGAATTGTCAACAAGATCCCACATGGACTTGGCCTTAGAGGTGTGGATCAAGAAGACTACATTTAAAATTTTGGGAGTTAGTGGAGTAGACTCGCCTCATAGATGTTGTGCAAGGGATGCACTGAAGCATGGATTTATAGCGTGGCAAGGGATGTTGTTTCCTTGATCGAGGAGGTCCCAGTGGATGTGGACGAGCCTCCTGATGCGTCTCCTCTAGAGTGGTATCATCGTGGCGGCGACGGGCTTCTTGACAACCAGGTGCACGTGCTTGTGAAGTTCGGCGCTGAGAGAGAAGCGAGGTGGTTCACTTGACTGTGAAGGAAGACCATACCAACGGCTAGAACAATGCATGGAATCTTAACCGATTAATCTTTTTATCATGCTCGCTATGACGCCCAGGCGCAATCTGGATCGTCGGTTTCAGCTATCCGAGAGTCGTGATTTAGCGTTGACTTGGCCCTTTTGGATTTATTTTAGAAAAAGTCCTTTTGGATAATTGAGTGATTCGGTTCAGTATCGGACTGTTGGGCTGTTGGGCCATAGGAAATGATGGAAAGAAAGAAGGCCTGAAGAGAGGAATAGGCTGCATAAAAAAAAACTGAAGTTGCAAAACCAAATATTTCTTGGTAATTTTTTTTTCAGTCGCCATGTTTGGCTGATGAGCTTTCTACCCTGTGGGGGTTCAGTAGAGCTTCTCACATTCGCTGTCTTCTACTTCCAAAAAAGAAAGGGGGCGGGCGATGTACTGACCTTGGGGTGGAGGGTGTCAGGCACGTCGAAGGGGAAGCACGAGCCGCAGAGGTAGGGGAAGGCGGGCGCGGAGGAGGCGGCAAGGACCTCGGCGTAGGAGGCGGACGAGGGCGGCCTGTAGAGGTCGGCCGGCTGAGGGGGCCAGCGGGAGGCGGGGTCTTGTACGCCGTCGCCGCCGCGCCACTGGAGCGCGAAGGCGAGGAGGGTGAGCGCGAGCAGGAGGGCCATCAGGAGCAGTAGCAGGCGGCGCCACGCCGCGCCGCCGCCGGACGTCGGTGCCTGCATCCCGGTTTTGCCTTTACTCAAATGTTGACAAAATTGAAGGAATGCAACAATCAAATGTTGCCATACATAAATGCATACCATATTAGAATAAACAAGGATTTATCTAGTAAACTGTTTTTTGCAAAATAATTGATTTATCATCTAGTATAAACGGTTTTTCTATTTCCTCTCCTCCTCTCGCGACAGAGGCGGCGGACTCCTCCCAATCTCCACCGGCTTGGACACTGGTCCTGGTCCCCTCTTCCTCCGGTTGCCGCTCCGATGACGGCGAGAGGGAGGAGGGACCTATCTCCTCCGTTCTGGCCTCGGTTAGGTTTTGTCTCCTTTGGTGCACCCCTTGGTGTGGTGGGAGCGACGCCCAGGCAAATAAATCTGATTCAACTCTACTTCCACATCGGCGCCGTTCTTCATGGCGGTGTCTTGAAGTTGGTGGCACCGTGTGCTTGCCGATCTTTCAAGTCGGTGGTTTTAAGGTTCTTGGATGGTGTATGTGAGGCGGGGGCGGCGACTTCATCAGATGAGTCTTTCCTCCTACTATGTCCTCGTTCATAGGAAAGGTGCTGAAAATCCCATTGCTGATAATTTGTCTTGATTGGAAAATATAACGTATGATCCTATTCATGTCAATGATAATTTTCCAAATGAATAGTTGGCTTCAATAAGGGTAAGTTCACGTGAAAGCCCGTGGTATGCTGATTATGCTAACTTTATTGTTTCCAAGTATTTGCCTCCCACTTTTACTTATCAGCAGAGGAAGAAATTCTTTTTGTGACTCGAGGCATTATTTTTGGGATGACCCACACTTGTATAAAGAAGGAGTGGATGGTATTTGATGACCCACAAGTATAGGGGGTGTATCGTAGTACTTTTGATAAATAAGAGTGTCGAACCCAACGAGGAGCAGAAGGTGTTGACAAGCAGTTTTGATCAGGAATTCACTGTAAATACTAGCAGACAAGTTTTTAGGGGTTTTTGATATAGCAGATAAATAAAGTACAAGTAAATAAAATACAGTAATAATAATTGCAGCGAGTAGCCCAATCCTTTCTACAACAAAGGACAAGACGGTAGGTTTACTTATGATGACCAAACGTTCTTGAGGACACACAGGAATTTCGTCAAGTGCTTTCGCTTCATATAGTTGGTTAATCTTCATTGTTTTGATAAGTGTTGTGTGGGTGAACCTATGCTAATGCACCGCCCTTCCTAGGACTAATGCATACTTGTGATTATACCCCTTGCAAGCATCCGTAAATACAAGAAAGTAATTAAGATAAATCTAACCACAGCCTTAAACTCTGAGATCCTGCTATCCCTTATGCATCGATATACCAACGGGGGTTCAGGTTTCTGTCACTCCGGCAACCCCACAATTAATATTCGAATACACAATGCATTCCCCTAGGCCCATAAAGGTGAAGTATCATGTAGTCGACGTTCACATGACACCACTAGAAGAATAGTACCACAACTTAAATATCAAACCATTAAATATTACTCAGCATAGTTCACTACTAACATCAAGACTTCTCCCATGTCCTCAAGAACTAAACGAACTACTCACAAGACATCATATGGAACATGATCAGAGGTGATATAATGATGAATAACACTCTGGACATAAACCTTAATTCAACGGTTTCACTCAATAGCATCAACCACAAGGAGTAATTAACATCGGGAAAGCTTCCCCTATGAACTAGACAAGATTCAACCCTAAATGTTACAGCGGACTGGAGTGGAGCGACGGAGATGATGGTGCTGGTGGTGGAGATGATGGTGATGATGATCCCGATGAAGTTCAGCTTGCTGACGGTGACGATGGCGACGATTTCCCCCCTCCGGGAAGGAATTTCCCCGGCAGATTTCTCCCTGCCGGAGAGCTTTTCTCTCTCTGGTGTTTTCCGCCTCGTGGAGGCGGCGGAATATTTCCTCGATGATCCCCCTGTGCTTAGGGTTTCCTGGGGATGAAGTACGCGAAAGGGCACCGGCTGAGGTGGGCTAGGGCAGCCACACCACGTGGCGGCCCGCCAGCATGGTGGGCCGCGCCACGGCATGGTGTGGGCCCATGGTGGCCCACTTTGGTCTCCCCTTTTGGCTAGCCTCGCCATCTGACAAAATAGGAACTTCGGGATATTTTCTGTGAATTGTTGATCTTCAGAAATATGGTGTCTTGACGGTCCTTTTTCCAGCAGAATTCTGACTCCGGTGGTTAATTCACCAATAATCATCAAACATGCAAAATAGGTAAAATAACATAAGTATCATCTCCAAATATGAAATATATCAATGAATAACAGTAAATTATGATATAAAATAGTGATGCAAAATGGACGTATCAGTATTATGCAAAGATTTGTTCTTGAGTATGAGCAAAAAAAATATTGCACAAATGCCATGGTAGTGCTTATGGAGGACATCACGCTGGAGATAGAACTGCACAAAAGGTTCTACAATCAGGTTTTTATTGGCCTACTCCTTTTAAAGATGCAAGAAAAATTATTCTATCATGTGACCAGTGTCAGAGAGTTGGTAACATTAGTAGACGTAATGAAATGCCTATGAATTATTCTCTTGTTATTGACCCTTTTGACTGTTGGGGATTCGACTTTATGGGTCCTTTTTCCTCCTTCACATGGTTATACTCATATTCTTGTTGCTGTCGATTATGTTACTAAATGGATAGAAGCTATACCAACTGCTAGTGCTGATGGTGAAACATCCTTGAAAATGCTTAAGGACATTATTTTTCCCTAGATTTGGTGTGCCTAGATATCTTATGACCGATGGTGGTTCTCATTTTATTTATGGAGATTTAGAAACACTCTTGCTAAATATGATGTTAGCCACAAAATCGCTTCACCCTATCATCCTCAAACTATTGGGCAAGTAGAACTTTCAAATAGATAAATTAAATCAATTTTGCAAAAGACTGTTAATAAATCTAGAAAGAATTAGGCTACACAGCTTAATGATGCTTTGTGGGCTTATAGAACTTCTTATAAAAATCCAATGGGCATGTCCCCTTATAAAATGGTTTATGGAAAAGCTTGTCACTTACCTCTAGAGTTAGACCACAAAGCTTATTGGGCAATCAAAGAACTTAATAGAGATTTTAAACTAGCTGGTAAAAAAAGATTGTTTGAATTGAGTTCTCTAGATGAGTGGAGAAGTGAAGCTTATGAGAATGCCAAACTCTTTAAATAGAAAGTTAAGAGGTGGCATGACAAAAGGATTCTCAAGAGAGAATTTAGTTGGTGATAAAGTTTTATTGTATAGGTCTCGTCTCAGATTTTTTGCAGGAAAATTACTCTCAAAATGGGAAGGGCCTTATATTGTTGAAGAAGTTTATCGCTCAGGTGTAGTAAAAAATGGTTCTTTTGAGAATGGACCACCACAAGTGGTTAATGGTCAAAGACTCAAGCATTATATTTCTGGAGATTCTTATAATGAAGATATTGATGTTATTAAAGTGGTAACTCCGGAAGAATTCATTGAAAACCAAAAACAGGAAACTGCAGAGTCTGGTTTCGAAGAGGTATAAGTTTCGGTAAGAAAAGTTCACGTCTTTCGTTAAAACTTTACTTTTAGTTATTTTTATACAATTTTGGAAATTACAAGCCGAAGGAGGGACGGAGTCGGTGCCCGAGGGCACCACGCCACCCCTAGGCGTGGGTCCCACCTGGACCGCGCCGGGGCATGGCGTGGGCGCCTCGGAGCCCTTCTCTGACTCGCCTTCGACCTGCACCTTCCTTTTACCTTAAATCTATCTGCTATATAATTTCCCGGATCCCTCGAGGTCCGTATCTCGGGATCCATCATGTTTTCGACGCGTTTGTTTTCGAGCTGTTTCTGGAAGGGTCTCCTCCAAACCTAGATCCATCATGTCTTCGTCGGGATCTCCTAAGTATGGTTTCTGCAAAAACATCGTCAACCCGTACATCAATGAAGTGAAGATGCACCTGCAGGTGATACGCCAAGTTAACGACGCCCGTGTCAAAGAAGATTTCCGGGGACCCAAGAAGGATGGAGACGTGAAGGCCAGGCTGGAGGAAGTTGAACATGGAGTTTTCAGGTACCAGAAGATGATAGAGCGCAACGTGGAAGTCAACCACAAGATTATTGCTGAGCTTAAGGACAAACACGCGGAGGAGACTGATAAGCTTTGGGATGACATGTCCTTGCTCCATCAAACCACCGCAGAATTGCAAGCCCAAATTTATGACTTGCAGAATCAAACTATGAGTATGAAGCCAGGTTTGATCATATCCGTTCAGCTGTCAGCTTCAGGACTCATGAAACCAGGTCATCTTTTAATGATTGGGAGTCTTTATGGTGGAAGCGTCATAATGGGAGGTCTACATCATCATCGCCACCGAAGGAGTAATTCGTCATGGGTAACAACACACCCTCAGCTTCTTCCAAGCTTGGGGGAGTGTTTTCAATATCATTACCTTTTTTATGCTTGCTACAAAGACTTGCTAGCCTAAACCATGTACTAAGAGGAAATACTTCTCGTGCATCCAAAACCTTGAGCCAAATACCCTCCAAAGTGTCCACATAACTTCCTACGCGCGGTATTTCACTGCCACTCCAAGTAAATTTGTCATGTGCTACCTTTAAAACTTTCAAATACTCCTTTTTGTGTCACTGTTTACCGAGCTCATAAGGACATGGTAGTTGGGTTTGTCATCTTCCATGCTAATTGATTTTCTCAGACTAGCAGCTTACATCTGCTTATCTACTTTTATATTGCAAAAGAGCTGGTTAGACCACCATATTATTAAAAGTAAAAATAAAGACACTCCTCCATGGAATGAGATTGTTAGCAGGCACCCGCGGATTCGGTTAGCCATGGTTGTGGAAAGAAATGGTGGGGAGGAGTGTCAAAGCTATAAAGTGTATAATATAATGCAAAGTATATATATAAACTCTCGGAACCGCTCTAAAAGTTAGTTAGTATGGAAGATGATAAGAACTCTACCACTGATTTATTGACCATTAGCATACACCACTCAAAACAATTTTAGCTCTGTTTTAAAAATGAAAAGCTCTAGCACATGTGATGCATGTGTCGTCGTATCGGCATCTGAGATAGGAGACGAGGGTTGTTCGTAGGGAAGAAGGTGGACGTCATCGAGGTCAGGATCGAACACGGCAGTTTACCCAGCTTCAGGCTCCACGGCGGTGGCGGAGCCCTACGTGCTGCTATAACTCACTATATGGCAAATCGCCGTATTGCAGGTTACAATGAGTATGAGAGTATTGGATGCCTTGCCCTAAAGGCTTCCCTGGTCCGGCTTATATAGGCGGCCGGACCTAGGGTTACAAGGATATTGCGTGTCCGGCAAGCGTACAGAGTCCTAAACCTAACCGGCAAGTCTGCCGCCTTCCGTCTGGATCTTGGTGGCCTTCTGGGCTTCGGTCTTGGCCTCCCCCTTGCCGGCATCCGCCTTCCTTAGTCGTCGGCTATCTGGGCCGCCCGGTAGGCAAAGCCTTCACCACCACTTATGGGCCACCCTGGACTAGCCGGATTAGGCCATGTTGGCGGCACCCCTAGGTGTCATTATACCAACATTAGCCCCTGGAAAGGTTGAAGTTCTTCAGCTGCCGCCTTGTAATTGATGATCAATCTTCCAGTAAATGTAGAGCTTGAACCATTCCACAGTTGAAACTAGCAGTGATCCGACAAGTAATGAGCCGGACCAGTGCCGTCAACATGGAATAGACGGACGGACCGCTTGTCAGGAATCTTTCCTGAGCTGTCTTGTTGATTTGACGGGTCAGGTCAATGATGACGTCAAGCGGGCCCACGACAGTCTGAACCCTGACAGGCGTCATGATGATCTACCCACGACTCGCGATAAACGAGGTGCCGGCGCCGCTCGTCGCCGCCACTACGTGAACGTGGGACACGTGTCGGAGATCGTGGCTCCCCCACCATCTTGCACGAATCTCGGAGCGCCAGGAGGTTAAAAGCCTCGGGGACTCCGGCGAAATCTTTACTGCGCCATTCTCCCCCCGACGGTTCACTCTCCCGCTCACGCATCTCTCCACAAACCCGCGACTCCGGCGAGCTTTATTCCCCGCACCTCAGACCACAAATGGCCAACTCCGGCGAGGATCAGACTGCGGCGGCGTCCGCGGCGGCGGTTCCATCCATGGGATCTGGGTCAGCAGCGGCGGCGTCGATCGATGCCGTTCCGCTGTCCACCCTTCCCCCATTCGCGTTGGTGGGCGCGTCGCCCTCTTCTTCCTCAACTCCGGTGCCACCACCGCCGGCCTCCTCCTCCTCTTTTCCGCTTCCTTCAATGAGGGCGGCGGAGGCTGCCGTGGAGGTGGATTCCAGCGGCGACGAGCTCGCTGGGGAAGAAGACGAGCCATCGGAGCTGGGCTCCCGCTATTGGCTGCCGTCAATCGTGACGGAGCCATTCCTTGAAGAGCTCGTGGATGGCGGCTTCCTCCCGCCCAAGAAGGACTGCATTTGGCGGCTGCCAGGCGACGAGCCTGTCCCGGATCCTCAAGGCGGAGAGAGGGAAGTCCTCACTTCCCACCTGCTGCGCGGTATGGGATTCCCACCTTCCGCCTTTTTTAGCTCTGTACTTAGCTTCTACGGGTTGCAGCCACACAACATCGCGCCCAATAGTATATTAGTGCTAGCCGGCTTTCAGGCGTTATGCGAAGGCTATTTAGGAATCCTCCCCACCGTAGAACTCTTCAAGTATTGCTTCTTGTGCCGCCGACAAACGTTGGCGGACGGTAGTTTAGCAGTATGCGGCAGTGTCACTTTCAACTGCCGCCAACCAAGCTTCTATCCAAAGATACCGTACATCGAGTCGGTAAAGCATTGGACTAGCACTTGGTTCTACTGCAAGGACATCCAGCACCTGGCTCAGAGGTGGGGATCCCCAAGTTTGTGAACAGCGCACCCCTCCACAAGACGTGCTGGACGGAGAAGGCGGCGCTCGTGCTGCCGGAGGAACAACGCCGCGTTTTTAGGCGGATCGAGTTCCTGACCCGGACCATGGAGGCGCCCTGCGTTGAAGGCGTAGACACCGTCCTCTGCTGGTTGTCGAGGAAGATCATGCCACTCCGCCATCGCCCCTTGAAGATGTGCGAGTATCAGGCAGATCCCTCCGGCAGGCGGGCCCTGCCGGAGAGCACTCTGCTATATCGTTTGCGGGCACTTATTTTGCCCAGCAAGATCAAGCCCTCCGAGAGCGTCCCCATGTTCACTCATGATAACCCAGTTCCTGAGGTAAGCCGGCAACCTGCACGTTTTTATGTTCCCATGCTATTTACTTATTTGCCGCTTTTGACCAACTGTTTGTTACCATAGCTGGCTACCTTGGGAGACGACCAGCTGGCTCCTAACTGGTATGAACCAGGTGCTAGCCGGGCCGGCAAGCGCAAAGTGGGCGCTGCCGCCACCAAGGAGGCGGAGAAGAAAAAAGGCGGCGATGCTCGCCGAGGCGGATGACGATGCCTTAGGGGGCAACGTCCCAACCAAGCGGTGAGTTTTTCGACTTATGCTGACTGGCTTTTGCTTCACCCTTTTATGCTAACTTGATCCTTGCCTTTGAATTTTTCAGTGCGAGGCCCGCCATGCCCAAGCTCCGGGCCAACGTCAAGCTAGGCGCCGGCAGGGGCAGGCCTCTCCGCAGCTCGCCGGCAGTCGCGCCCTCCACTCCTATCCCCGTGGTGTTCATGGAGGGGACATACGTGGCGAGCGAGCCAGCTGCCGCCACCACCTCAACCTCGACACAGGCTGAAGCTCCGGCTAATGATGCCTCACATTTTATCGCCATGAAGAAAGAGGCGGCGGCCGCGGAAGAAACTGTCAAGGACTCTGAGACCCTGCCTGAGCCGGCTGACTCCAAAGAGTTGTGGCACACTGTGCACAACATGCGCAAAAGTACCCGGGGTTGGTATAACCAACTAGAGGCGCAAGTTGACGTAAGTATACCCCTAGCCCCTAAGGACTTAGACGACTAAAATGTTTTTTAGCCGGCAAGGTTCTTAACTGTCAGCGGGGCTTTTTTGCAGACGGCGTTGACTTCCAACAAAGAGATCTTCCATGCTTTGGAGAAGAAGGTGTGCGAGTGCCGGCAGCTGAAGGCGGACCTCGAGCTCCGTGATGGCAAAATTGCCAGCCTCGAAGAGGCTCGCAAGAAGGATGAAGGTCACAATTTTTTTCATATTTTTGCCTTCTTTGTCCAACATTTTACTAGTTTGCTTTCCGACAAGTTTACTTAGTCGGTTTTTTGCAATTCTTTGCATTGTAGAACTGTTAAATGCCGCTCAGGATATCCTCAAGAGCTCCACTAACATGCAAGCCTTGATAAACGAAGCTGCAGATTTGGTGGCCGAGCTGTCTCGAAGGAAGGCGGAGCACACCCAAGAGCTAGAGAAGCGAGACCTGGAGCATGCCAGCGCCGTCAACCATCTGCAAGGCCAACTGGACAACCTTGGCCGTACCATGGCCGAGGCGTCCAAGAATGCTAAGGAGCAGCGGGATGTACTTGTCGGCAAACTTCGAGATGCCGAAGACAAGATTTCCGAGCACGAGAACCAGGCAGCTGCACTCCACGAGCACATCCTTGGTAAGCTTATTTTCAATATACCCTTCTCCTTTGGGAATTCCTGGGCACCTAACCTTTTTTGTCTACAATGTTCAGTGCCAGCAGGTCTCGGAGACTCAACCGACACTTCTTCTCGCTCTTCGCGCATCCGCCTTGTCGGCGCGCTAGTGGCTCGTGCCATCGAGTCGGGCAAAGCATTGGCCGGCAAGATCTTCCCTGCCTCGGGCCATGCCGACGTCGATCTCGAAGTCCTGCCAGAGTTGCTGGACAGAATTGGCACGGAGCACGACATCATCAAAAGATCAGCGGCACGCGGGGGCGCGAAGATTGCTCTGGCCTTGATCAAAGCCTGGTATCCTGATGCTGACATCTGCCAAGCCACAAAATTCATGCCGACCGAGGATGACGAGTGTCGTGGTGGGAATCACGCAGATGCCATGGGGATGGCTTAGTCTGGGGCCGAACGGATGCTTGAGGATTCGGGGAGGATTGCGCGATGGAGTCGCACACGAAGAACACTGCAAACACAAAGATTTACCCTGCTTCGGGGCCCTCGTGAGGAGGTAAAACCCCTACTGCAGCATCTATCCTACTTTGGTGTATTCTCATCTCATTGCGGTGGGTACAAATGCTCCTCGAGCTGTATGGAGCTAGCCATGGAGAGGTGCTCAAGGAAGAAGAAGAAGCTAAGGCAAAGGGGGGAAATGAGCCAGCGTGCGGGCTCCCTCCACCTCTTCCCCCTGGTGCCCTTTATATAGATGCCCAGGGGACAAGTGAGGGGACAAGCAGACAAGAAACACTGTACTGTAGCTAACATGACTACTGGGGTCTTGTCATGCTGATTTGACTACTGGGGTCTTGTCCGCACTGTAGCCGCGTCATGGGGATGGGCCTGCCACGTCCCATCCGTCCTTCCTGTTGTCTTCTACTGCTTGTCTCCGGTATCTCCGGCGGGCGCCGTCCTTTCCTTTGTCTTCTAGCTTCTGTCTCCGGGATCCCCGGGATCACTTGGCAGAGCATCTCGTACTGGACGAGGAAGATATTTGTGATGACTCGGATGGGGATGTCCCGGTTGAAGAAGTACTCCAGGAAATAATGAAGGAGCTCGGTCGAGGTAGCGTCGGTGGAGATGATCCGGTTAGGGATGACCCGGCGTCGGTGGAGATGATCCGGTTTAGGGATGTCCCGGCGTTGGTGGAGATGATCCGGTTAGGGATCTCCCGACGTCGGTGGAGATGACCCGGTTTAGGGATCTCCCGGCATCGGTGGAGATGACCCGGTTAGGGATCTCCCGGCGTCGGTGGAGATGACCCGGTTAGGGATCTCCCGGCGTCGGTGGAGATGATCCGGTTGAAGCAACCATGGCCCGAGGTACTAATATTGGCCTGCTGGCCGATCCTGGTCCAACCGGGATCAACATGTGATGACCTGGGCACTCCCAGATTCGGCCCAGGTCATCTTCCTCTCCTTTTTCCTTTATTTATTTCTCTGACGCCTCTTCTGATAACTCAACAAACTAACAACTTTGGGGTACCGGGGATTACATCCCCGACATTAGTCCCCGAGGCTGCGGGGGACTCGCAGAGTCGCGCGCAGTCTTACAAAAATAAATAATTATACCAAAAAACCGCCATGCACTCAACCATCTGCCAGCATGGGCACCCTTGTAAGCCGGTCGCCTAGCCATGCCCTCCAGGCCAAATGCAACATCCGGTTGACCGAGCTCACCCGAATCAACAACGAGATGGACAGTTCGCCCTGGAAATATGTTGAATGCATGGGCATGGCCACACATAGATGTCTCTGCCGATATTGGGCAATTTGGCATACTGCCTGCCTGAGCATGTTTCATATGACAGTTTAGCCTCTCTAGGCACTCACCAACAGATGTCTCCAGCCTTAGCTGGTTTAACATATTGCCTGCTTGGGCATATCTCGTATGTCTCGGTATTTCGGCCTCCCTGGTCATATCACACATGTCTCAGTACCTCGGCCTCTCTATAGGCATATCACATATATCTTGGTACCTCGGCCTCTCTAGGCATATCGCATATGTCTCGGTATCTCGGCCCCTCTGGGCATATCACACATGTCTCAGTACCTCGGCCTCTCTGGGCATATCACATATGTCGGTTTTTAGCCACTCTAGGCGTTTACCGACACAGATGTCTCCAGCCACTGCTGGACCGACCTAGGCATATCTCGAATGCCGGTTTTAGCCACTTCGGGCGTTTACCGACATAGATGTCTCCAGCCTCTGCTGGTTTGACATAAGCATATCTCAAATGCCGGTTTTAGCCACTTCGGGCGTTTACCGACATAGACGTCTCCAGCCTCTGCTGGTTTGACATATAACCTGAAAAAACATATCTCAAAGGTTGCCTCTGGCTTAACAAACATAAACAAAGATCTGGTATGCAAATGATGCCATGATACGCTGGCAAACAGAATAAACAGCGATGTGGGATATGGAATGATGTCATGATATTGTGACAAACCGAAATAAACGGCGATCCGGGATGGGGAATGATACCGTGATACTGTGGTAAACTGAAATACACGGCGATCTAGAGAATACCGATAATGCTAGGGTACCTTGGATGATTTTGACATAACCAATATAACTATGATACCTTGGATTTCCATTATGACCCGGATTTCCATTATGACCCGGATTTCAATTATGACCTGGATTTCCATTATAACCCGGCTTTCCAATGTGACCCGGATTTTCAATATGACCCGGATTTTCAATATGATCCGGATTTCCAATGTGATCCGGATTTCCAATATGATCCGGATTTCCAATGTGATCCGGATTTCCAATATGACCCGGATTTCCAGGATACCTCAGTAACGAACATTCTCAACAAAACCGATGTCACCTTTCAACGTTAGTCCAACATACATATCATGAAGAATATTTGACAGGAACAACAATTATACCAACCGATGCAAACTAGTTCTAGTACATGACGGAAATTAAATCTAATAGCCGATACTACGCACAAAGATGCAGACTCGGTTTCAACCGAGTCCCCGAGTTACTTTTCTTATCTAAGAGAAGGTGTAAAACACTGGCTGGTTACCCAGTCCCCGGGTCACGATATCTCGTTCCCGGGGGAAACAACTAGGCATGGCAAGAAGGGGCAGTCCCCGAGCTACTTTTGAGATTAACTACTTGCGTGCAGTACAAAACCACATACTGTAAATACTTACATTGCATTGTCGGTGCAGACTGGATGGAGCGTGCAAGCGGGTCCAAGCTAGACATCCAACAGATGAGATGCTAGACACAGATAGCCTGAATACCAATGAGTCGGATGCGCTCGGTTCAGCAGATCGACTAGCGCGGGCGACGGAAGAAACCTGCAGGGTAGGACCGGGCATGTCTCACTCGGCCAACCAAATGGTTCCGAGACATCACCCTTTTATCTCGGCCAGCAACATATTTTTTAACGCTGGTCGGCATATTTTTATGCAGACCCGACTCATTCTGACCGAGTCACTTTTTCTGACCCGTCACACCTGTGTCGGCCACTCTCACTCTATTCCTCTCTTTTTCTTTCCTTTCTCCTTTCTTTTCTTCTCTAGACTTGGTCAGCCGACATATGCCACATGCCGGTTGAACACCCACCCCATCAATCCCCTTTTTTCCTTTTCTTTTATTTCTCTCCTCCTATTTTCTTTTCTCCTCTATCTCTTTTTTCCTCTTCTTCCCACACCAGACGGCCAAGGCCAAGGCCACGCGACGGGGGGGAGCCGGCCAGGGGCGAGCGTAGCCGGCCGTGGGCGGGCGCGGCCGGATTGCGGCCATCCGGCGACGCGGCCATGCGGGGAGCCGGCCGGACGAGGCGGAGGCGGCGCGGGTATCCAGGCAAGGCGCGACCGCAGCCGGCCGTGGTCGAGGCGGGGGCGGCCTGGGCGCACGGGGCGGTGGTGAATACGGACTTGGGCGCGGGAGAACTCGGCCACGGCGAGGAGCTTGGGGCGGCTCCGATGTAGCTGCTGCGGCGGAGCGCGGCCAGCCGGGAGGCAGGGCAGGGCGCGGCCAGCCGGCCGGAGGCGGCCATGCCGGGGAGCCGGGCAGGGCGGAGCTGGAGACGGTCGGCCCGGGGCGGCCGAGGCGGAGCTCGAGGACGGCCCGTCGCGGACGTGCCGGTGCAGGGGAGGTCTGGGCGAGTCTCGGTCGAGCCGAGATGAGGCTCTCTCGGGCCAATCTCGGGCCGCCGAAGTGAGTAGCTCGGCTCAGCCGAGATAAAGGTGCGCCGATCCAAACCGAGGTAAAAAGATTCGGGCTGCCGAGATAAAATACTCGGGCCAGCCAAGGTATGGTTATGTCGGTAAGGGCTTAACTCGGCCCAACACAGAATATGTCGGTCTGGGCTCTACCTGATTCGGTTTGGCCTGTGTGTCTCGGTTTGGACTGTGTATATGTCGGATTTGGCTGTATATATGTCGGATTGGGCTGTATGACTCGGAATTGACTAAACTGACCCGGGATTGACCACTTTGACCTGGAATTGACCACTTTGACCCGGAATTGACCAAGATACCTCGGATGAACAGTGTTGGATGAACAGTGTTTCCAGGATGTATGTCGGTTTTGGCTATTCCTTTGTCGGTTTTGGCTTCTGTAACCCGGGGATGATGCCGGAGTCGAGTCCCCGAGTCCAGACAGCGCCTACGAGACTTGCTGATGACGACCTCTGACGGAGGCTGCGCTAGCCTCAGCTCTCGGCAGCAAGCTAGAGTGCGGGAGACAATGTTGATGTTGAGTCCCGCGTCGATGAAGAAGGTCCCGTCCGAAATTAGCCCAGCAAGCGCCACTATCAGCCCCACGGTGGGCGCCAACTGTCGTGGTGGGAATCATGCAGATGCCATGGGGATGGCTTAGTCTGGGGCCGAACGGATGCTTGAGGATTCGGGGAGGGATTGCGCGATGGAGTCGCACACGAAGAACACTGCAAACACAAAGATTTACCCTGCTTCGGGGCCCTCGTGAGGAGGTAAAACCCCTACTGCAGCATCTATCCTACTTTGGTGTATTCTCATCTCATTGCGGTGGGTACAAATGCTCCTCGAGCTGTATGGAGCTAGCCATGGAGTGGTGCTCAAGGAAGAAGAAGAAGCTAAGGCAAAGGGGGAAATGAGCCAGCGTGCGGGCTCCCTCCACCTCTTCCCCCTGGTGCCCTTTATATAGATGCCCAGGGGACAAGTGAGGGGACAAGCAGACAAGAAACACTGTACTGTAGCTGACATGACTACTGTGGTCTTGTCATGCTGATTTGACTACTGGGGTCTTGTCCGCACTGTAGCCGCGTCATGGGGATGGGCCTGCCACGTCCCGTCCGTCCTTCCTGTTGTCTTCTACTGCTTGTCTCCGGTATCTCCGGCGGGCGCCGTCCTTTCCTTTGTCTTCTAGCTTCTGTCTCCGGGATCCCCGGGATCACTTGGCAGAGCATCTCGTACTGGACGAGGAAGATATTTGTGATGACTCGGATGGGGATGTCCCGGTTGAAGAAGTACTCCAGGAAATAATGAAGGAGCTCGGTCGAGGTAGCGTCGGTGGAGATGATCCGGTTAGGGATGACCCGGCGTCGGTGGAGATGATCCGGTTTAGGGATGTCCCGGCGTCGGTGGAGATGATCCGGTTAGGGATCTCCCGGCGTCGGTGGAGATGACCCGGTTTAGGGATCTCCCGGCGTCGGTGGAGATGACCCGGTTAGGGATCTCCCGGCGTCGGTGGAGATGATCCGGTTGAAGCAACCATGGCCCGAGGTACTAATATTGGCCTGCTGGCCGATCCTGGTCCAACCGGGATCAACATGTGATGACCTGGGCACTCCCAGATTTGGCCCAGGTCATCTTCCTCTCCTTTTTCCTTTATTTATTTCTCTGACGCCTCTTCTGATAACTCAACAAACTAACAACTTTGGGGTACCGGGGATTACATCCCCGACAACGAGGGCAATCCCATCGACAAGCTTGGGGCGCTGGCAGCAGTCCAGGGATATGCTACGCGCGTCGCCAACATGGTGGATATTTCCAAGTTCTTCAAGGAACATCCTGATCCCCACCTTGTTGCCGGCGAAGCCTCCCCTTCCGAAGCAGCTCCTGACGCCAGCGCCCAAGTCACTCCAGCAGAAGCCCCAGGCGCAGCAGAGAACTTGGCGGCAGCCCCAAGCGCAGAAGGTGACTTGGCAGCAGCCCCAAGTGTTGTTGACACACCCTTGGCGGCTGGTGACATCTTGCCGGATGGCGATGCCAGCCCCAAGAATGTTGGCGACCTCTCCCAGTAGCTCAAGGGTCTTGTCCGTGGTTTGGCGGCTTTTCAGCGCCATGTAATCCTGCACAATTAAGTAGATGCCTTATTCTGTAACGCTAAAAAACTTTAACTTATGCATATTTTTGTAATGGGCCGACTTTTTGTGCTACACTTGACGGTAGTCTTATTTTATTAAGTGGCCCGACTAAACAAGTACTTGTGTCTGTGCATTTAACTTTTCATATGCCGGCAGTACCTCATCACAGTTACTTCGGCTGTGCCAACCAGGTGCAATACCAAATGATTTAGACACAGAGACCAAAGCCGGCATTTTGGTGCCAACTACATACTACTAGGCGACCCGTACACAGGCAAACAAGTAATCGGGTTTAGGCGGTGCAAAAGTTGTTTGCGTTTAAGTGTTGCCGACAGGCGGCAAATGTCAAATACGTTGGAACCACTGGCACTAGGCAAAAAAACTTGGGTAACATTTTGACATAAAAAATATGATGACAAGAAAAGACAAAAGATGGCATGGTCTCAAACAAGATGAGCAAACCACAGACTTTTATTTCATGATCATAATGTACTTATTACAATGGATAATTGCTAAGTGTAAAAAGGACGTAGCTGCTCAATGTTCCATGGACGCTTAGTTTCATCGTATTGGTCGTCAACTTTGCGCTTGCGCTTGCGTCCCCTGTTCTTCTTGTAAGCATCACGGATGTCCATCAGGTAGTAAGATCCATTGAGCAGTGCCTTGCTGACCACAAAAGGTCCTTCCCATGGCGGGGATAACTTATGCAAGCCCTTCCTATCTTGGATTAGGCGGAGGACCAGGTCACCTGCCTTGAAGCTGCGTTTCTTGACTCTGCGGCTATGATAGCGACGCAGGTTTTGCTGATAGATGGCGGATCTTGCCAAGGCAACGTCTCGCTCTTCATCAAGCAGGTCCAGTGCGTCCTGTCTTGCATCTTCTGCGTCTTGCTCGACGTAGGCTTGAATCCTGGGGGAATCGAACATCATGTCGGATGGCAGTACAGCTTCTGCACCATAGACTAAGAAGAAAGGGGTAAGCTTTGTTGATCTGTTTGGTGTTGTTCTCAAACTCCAAAGGACAGATTGCAACTCGTCGACCCAAGCCCCTGCCGCCCTGTGCAAAGGTACTTCGAGACGAGGTTTTAGCCCCTGCAGGACCAAACCATTTGTACGCTCTACTTGACCGTTTGCCTGCGGGTGTGCAACAGAAGCCAGATCCAAACGAATGCCATGCTGGTGGCAGTACTCCTCGACTTCGCCTTGTGAGAGGTTCGTGCCATTGTCGGTGATAATGCTATGAGGCACCCCGAACCGAGAGATTATTCCCCACAGGAAATTGGCGGCGGTGGCGCCGTCAAGCTTTTTGATAGGCTTAGCTTCAACCCATTTGGTGAACTTGTCTACGGCCACAAGCAAGTGTGTGTAGCCGCCAGGCTGTCTTGAATGGGCCAACCATGTCCAAGCCCCAGACCGCAAAGGGCCAGTGATGGGTATGGTTCTGAGCTCTTGAGCCGGCATCTTTGGTTGTCGAGCATATAACTGGCAACCCTTACATGTCCTTACAATCTCCTCTGCGTCCTGCTTTGCCGTCAGCCAGTAAAATCCCTGGCGGAAAGCTTTTGCGACGAGAGACAAGGATGATGCGTGGTGCCCGCAGACCCCAGAGTGTATTTCGTCCAGTAGCTCTTTGCCTTCTTCAGGCGAAATGCAGCGCTGATATACCCCTGTGGTGCTGCGTTTGTATAGCTCACCATTGATTATTGTGAACGCCTTGGCTCTGCGAATTATCTGGCGTCTCAGAACTTCATCATCCGGCAACTCCTGATTTGCCAGGAAGTCCATGTATGGCGTCGTCCAATCCGGCTTAACCAGGTAGACGGCGTAACTGGCCTCCCCAACAGGCTCTGCGGAATCCGGATCGAGGATGTCGGCTCCCTTGATTGACGGCTTGTAGAGGTGTTCCAGGAAGACATCCCTTGGCACTTTCTTGCGTTCAGATCCAAGTCTAGCCAGTGTATCGGCCGCCTCGTTCTGTGCCCTTGGGATGTGGCGACCTCGTACCCTAGGAAGCACTTGGCAAATTCGTCGACGGTAGCCCGATAAGCTGCCATGGTGGCGCTTTTGGTATCCCATGTGCCGCGTATTTGCTGTGCCACCAAGTCCGAGTCTCCGTAGCATAAGATTCTCTGGACGCCAATCTCCTTGGCTAAGTGTAACCCGTGCAGGAGAGCTTCATATTCGGCAACGTTGTTGGTTGCTTTGAAATGTATTTGGAGCACATAACTCATCTTGTCTCCCTGCGGGTTTCGCAGAACGACGCCAGCCCCTGATCCTTGTAGCATCTTTGATCCGTCAAAGTGCATGATCCAGTATTCCGATTCAGGGAGGGGTACGTCGTCTGCTCCTTCTGTCCAGTCTGCCACGAAGTCGGCCAGGGCTTGAGATTTGATGGCATTCCTGGGTTTGTATGCAATGTCGAAGGCGGCGAGCTCGATGCCCCACTTGGCGACTCGGCCCGTGGCGTCGGCATTGTTGATAATATCTCCCAGGGGTGCCTTGCTCACCACAGTTATTGAGTGTTCCTGGAAGTAGTGCCTCAGCTTTCTGGCGGCGAAGAATACGCCGTAGACCAGTTTCTGATAGTGCGGGTAGCGTTGTTTGGATGGAGAGAAAACTTCACTGATGAAGTAGACGGGACGCTGTTCGGAAACATCGGCGCCTTCCGGCTTTCGATCAACCACCAAAACTACGCTAATAACCATATGAGTTGCCGATATGTACAGCATCATTGGTTCTTCTGGCTGGGTGCAGCCAGGATCGGGGCAGTCGTTAATGCGGCCTTGAGTTGCTGCAAGGCGGCATCAGCTTCGTCTGTCCACTCAAAGTTGTCGGATTTCTTCAAGAGCCGGTAGAGAGGCATTGCTTTTTCTCCAAGGCGGCTTATGAACCGACTGACGGCTGCAGCTGAGCCAGCAAGGCGCTGCACGTCCTTCAGACAACGTGGTCTGGTGATGTTGAGAATAGCCTTGATTTTCTCCGGGTTGACCTCAATTCCTCGTTCGGAAACGATAAAGCCAAGCAATTTGCCGGCAGGAACTCCAAATACACACTTTTTTGGATTGAGTCTCAACCTTATGATCGAAGATTATCAAAGGTTTCTCGCAGGTCGTCAAGCAAATCCGCCTTCTTTCGAGACATGATGGCAATGTCGTCAACATAGACGTGAACATTGCGACCGATCTGCTCGTTTAGGCATCTTTGCATACATCGCTGGTATGTTGCTCCAGCGTTCTTTAGGCCAAAGGGCATCGTCACATAGCAGAAGGTTCCGAAGGGGGTGGTGAAGGACGTTTTCAACTGGTCCGACTTTCGCATTTTGATTTGGTGGTACCCGGAGTACGCGTCCAAAAAACAAAGTAGCTCGGAGCCGGACGTGGAATCTACGACCTGATCTATACGAGGTAAAGGGAAGTGGTCTTTTGGACAGCACTTGTTTAAACCGGTGTAGTCGATGCAAAGCCTTAATCTTTATTAGGTTTCGGAACCATTACAGGATTTGCCAACCAATCAGTATGTTTCACCTCCCTAACGAATTTTGCCTCCTGCAGCTTCAGAAGCTCCTTTCCTATCGCTCTTCTTTTCTTCTCGCCCTGCCGCCTTATGCTCTGCTTGACAGGCTTGGATCCTTCAAAGACATTGAGAGAGTGCTCGGCAAGTTCCCTGGGTACACCTGGCATGTCAGCGGATGACCATGCAAAGATGTCCCCGTTCTCACGGAGGAACCTGACGAGCGCGCTTTCCTATGCGTCATTTAAGGCGGACCCGATGGTGACTTGCTTGGAGTTGTCGCCCGGCACCAGGTCAACCTTCTTTGTTTCTTCAGATGCTTTGAAGGATGTTTTGCTTTCAGCGGTCTTCAGGGGATCAGGGAGTTGCGATGTGTCTACTTCCTTCTTCAGCAAAGCCAGCTCCCAGCGTGGAGACAGCTTCGGCAAAGGCGGCGTTCCCACGCTCGCACTGCTTTGCCTTCTCGAAGTTGCCATTGACGGTGATCGTACCGTTGGGTCCAGGCATCTTCAGCTTGCTGTAGATGTAGCATGGCCTGGCCATGAACTTGGCGAAAGCCGGCCGACCAAAAATGCAGTGGTAAGCACTCTTGAAGGGGACTACCTCGAAACGGAGATATTCAGAACGATAGTTCATCTCTGTCCCAAAAGTAACCTCCAATCGTATACTTCCCATGGACTTGGCCTGCCTTCCCGGAACTATGCCGTGGAACTTGACCTTGCTGTAGTCAAGCTGGGCCTCCGTCAGGTTCATGCGCCTCAGGGTTTCTTCGTACAGGATGTTGAGGCTGCTGCCACCATCCATCAGTACTTTGGTGAGCCTGAAGTTTTGACAATGGGGTCGACGACGAGAGCATACTTGCCGGGACTTGGAATCCGATCCGGGTGATCTTCTCTGTCCCAGGTGATGGGCATCTCGGACCAGTTCAAGTACTGTGGGACGTCAGGCATCGTGGCATTTAGCTCACGAAGTTCCGCCTTTTCCTCCTTTGCCGACGGAGTTCCCAAGATGCAGACCAACTGCTCGTGGACCTTGGGGTACTTTTTCTCCTTTCTTGGCGGCTTGGGTGGCTCGTCCTGACATGGAGTCCTCATCGTCCTCCTTTTTTGCCTTTTCAGCTTTCCTCATCTTCTTTGGCTTCCAGCCGACCTCTGGGTCCTTCTTTGCATCGTCCAGGAACCTGCACTCCCCGAAAGTGTGGTTGACCTTGCCTTGTCCGGCATGGATGGGGCAAGGCAGAGCTTTCGCCTGCTCGTACGTCATGCGCTGCTTGCTGGGACCAGTGTCCTCCGCCTTTGCCTTCCATTTGCGGTTGTTTCCTTTGCCTTTGAAGGCGACGGCAACTTCTCCGGACGTGCCGGCTTTGTCTTCCTGGGGGCTCTTCCGTTTGTTGTTGACGCGTCTTCCTGGCGCCAAGTCCTGGACGGCGTCTGGGTCCCGAGCGTCATCGTCAGCCTGCGCGTACATGGATGCCACCTCAAGCATGACCCAAGATTCTTGACTTGCATGCGCACCAGCTTGTGTCGGAGGCTAGAGCCTTTTAACAAACCAGTGGTGAAGGCATGTATAGCTTGGTTGTCATCCACGTTCTCGCAGCTTTCCTTTGTCTGTATCCACCTTGCCAGAAAAGATGTTGCCGACTCGTCGCGTCCCTGCACGCATCGTGTGAGATCCGTGTAGGTTTTTGGTCGGTTGTACGTGCCTTGGAAGTGCTGGGTGAAGACCCGCTCCATGTCACGCCAGTTATGCACCGACTTTTCCGGCAAGTTTTGGATCCAGCTCCGGGCCGTACCCCAAGCATCAGGGGGAGGAAGCTTTCCCGCCTTTATGTCATTAAGGCGGTGACGTGCGTCTTCCGGCTCGAGCTGCCTGTTGTATCTGTCAACATGCGGCTCGTCCTGCGCGGCTCGGCTTCTGCCAAGTTTTTGCTCATTGCGTCCACCCTCGTGCCTGGGCGCGGGAGGTGGGGAACGCGTTCTTTCCCTGCTTCGCCTTGGTGGGAGCGGTTCATCGTTGCGGCTGCCGCCGCCTCGCGGTTGCTGGTTGTTTCCCCGACTGCCGCCTTCGTTGCTCCTAGGCGGGGGAGGTGCCTCATGCTTTTGGCCGCCGGTGCGTGACGCCTCGCCCCGCTGCCTTTTAGGAGGCGACGGTTTACGGGGCTCTTTGCTCTTGTCCTTTCCCTTCCCATGGCTACTCGAGCCGGATGGATCTTCGGGATGTCCATTGGCGGTGGCCTTGCATGCGTCAGATTTTGACTCCAATCTGCCTCCAAGTACTCCAGCCAGCTCTGCACGGGAATCTGCGCGAGCTTGCTGCTCTAACGCCTTTTCCACAAGCGCGGCGGTGTAGAAGATCTTCTCGTCCTTGTCGTACTCGTCCCCCGTTAGGATATCGAGGGCAACCGCCGTGTTCAGCACCGGATTGCGAAAATTGTAGCACCTTCCTTGTTTCGCCGCTGCGGCGCGGTGGCCCACTCGAAACCAAGCTTCTGAGCAGGGCTTTTGTAATCCTCAGGAGGCGGATCTTGCTTCCTCCTGCTTTTCTTTCCAGCCCCAGGCGCCTTGGCGGCTGGGGTTGTGGTGAAAAGATTTCTGGCGGCGGACACCTTGGCATATTCTGCCTTGGCTTCATTGATCATCTCTCTGACCCTGCACTCCTACTCATCGAGAACACGGGATTGTTTTGCAACCGAAGCGCGGAGCTTCTCCCAATATGCCGGATCGGCATCGTCGGGAACCAGAGTGTTCAGGATGTCGTCAAGGGGAAGGTCGTCCTTGCCGCTGGTGCCGCCTTTTTCCAAGTTTGTCCTCTTTCTGGGAGCCGGCGGGGGCTCGAGGTTGGCTTTGTCAGCTGCGGTCATGCCGGCCCCGTTGGCTTCCGCCTCTTTTGCCGGATCCGAGACAGCGACGTCGGCCACAAAGGCCTGCTGCATGGTTGACCCGGAGCTTGCTGCTACCTCGGAAGGTGCCGGATCGGCTGGAGCAAAGCATTGCTTGACACGGGTTTCGAACATGCTGGCAGAGTCTTCTTCGGATTCGGAGTCTACGTTAACTTGAACGGTAGATCTGGATCCGGCATCTGAGACCGCATCGTCCTGCAGAGCGGGGAGGATGGATTCAGGATCGCCGCAGTGCGGCTGGGAGTCGAATCCCACGCCGGCAACGCCGATGAAGTGGAGATCTGAATCTGCGGACTCCCAGGAGGAGGCGGATTCAGATCCGTCTTGCGAGTAGTCGGACTCCGGGTGGCGGGTGGGTCCCCAAAGGGTGTGGGTTTTTTGGGAAACCCATGGCTTCCGGGGTGAAGCCGATGAAGAGCTCGATGTCGCTGATTGGCACCAGAGTGTACGCGATGAGCCCATCGTTTGCCGGCGTCCAAGATGCGTCATCTTGAACGTAGCCCATGGAGCCGACGCGCATGGCGCGGCCAACGGCGATGGTCTCGCCGATGCCGCCAAGGGTTCCCGCCTAGAACGTGACGCCTGACGCCTTATGCCCCACGGTGGGCGCCAACTATCGTCGTATCGGCATCTGAGATAGGAGACGGGGGTCCTCTAGCCGAGGGTTGTTCGTAGGGAAGAAGGTGGACGTCGTCGAGGTCGGGATCAAACACGGCAGTTTACCCAGCTTCAGGCTCCACGGCGGTGACGGAGCCCTACGTGCTGCTATAACTCACTATATGGCAAATCGCCGTATTGCAGGTTACAATGAGTATGAGAGTATTGGATGCCTTTCCCTAAAGGCTTCCCTGGTCCGGCTTATATAGGTGGCCGGACCTAGGGTTACAAGGATATTGCGTGTCCGACAAGCGTACAGAGTCCTAAACCTAACCGGCAAGTCTGCCGCCTTCCGTCTGGATCTTGGTGGCCTTCTGGGCTTCGGTCTTGGCCTCCCCCTTGCCGGCATCCGTCTTCCTTAGTCGTCGGCTATCTGGGCCGCCCGGTAGGCAAAGCCTTCACCACCACTTATGGGCCAACCTGGACTAGCCGGATTAGGCCATGTTGGCGGCACCCCTAGGTGTCATTATACCAACAGCATGTAAAATGCATACATGAACTTTGCATTATATTACTTATATTTCAATCATACTAGCAAAAGTGCCCGTGCGTTGCAACGGGATATAAAAATAGTATTTTATGAAAAAATGACCAATTTTTTTCCCAAAGTGGATTGATCCAGTAGAAAAATTTATTTCTGCCCAAATGATTATCAAGTTGACACAACAGTAAAAATAACTCGATGGGTAAAAGATATATGATCATACATTTTTCGCTCTTATAATTTGATACAATTTTTATAACAAATATGCATGTGCTCGAGGCAACAGAAGAAAACAAATATTATACACCATAATCATTAAATAATCCACAACCAAATGAACATCTCATTAGTTCTCTTTTAAGCATTAAGGATGTAAAGATGAAGAAGCAAAATAATGAGAAGAAAAAACACAGATGTGGACATTTAATCAAACTTTTTTTCCTGCATGTCTTCCCAAAACTGCTATAGTTAAACAAATATAATGTTCTAAATAAGCACATGCTTTGCAATGGACCAAAACGTATCAATGGGATTTGAATTTCTGATAAATGACCAAATGCATGCATCCTGTAATTAATTAGCTCCAATTGTCGGAACAAACTACATAATATTCCGCACGCCGTCATCCAGCAGCAGAAACAGAGTGGTAGGCACGCCCAGTGGCTGCACCCGAACAACCACGAACATGGTGCCGGCAACGGCCGCCGGGAGGGCTTGGTGCCACCGGTAGCCGCCTCTGGTAGTCGCGTCCTTGTAGGAGCAGCAGGGCATTAATGTTAGCACGCCCACGATCACCCATGCGGAGTCGATGGCCGATGCAGCCACCATACGTACCCGATAGACTGGAGGCCCAGTGCGGTGCGATGCTACCTGGCGATCACCCAGGGTGCTGTCGATGCTTAGCAGCCCCGAGCCCACACCCGGTCATCCTGAGCACTCTAGGCAGGAACAACGTTTGCGCCCTGCGAGTACATTATGCCGCTGCCCGACGCCACCTACCGCCTCATGACCTACACGCCGGAGCTCCTCGGGATGATTCCGTCCTCGTCGCCGTCTGGCAAGCAGGGGGCGTGGAGCGTGGGCCGGAGCATGGGCGAGGGCGTCATCGTGGGAATCCTCAACAATGGCATCGACCCGCGCCATGCCTCCTTCCTTGACGATGGCATGCCGCTGCCGCCGGCCAAGTGGCGCGGCGGGTACCACTTCGGCGACGACACGCCATGCAACAGGAAGCTCATCGGCGGCCGCTCCAGGGGGACACGCACACCTCCGGCACACCCGTGGGCGCGTTCGTGAAGAACGTGAGGCTGAACTCTAGGGCCCACGCCGCCGCCGCCGCGACGGCGTCCGGCATGGCGCCGCACGCGCATCGGGCGTTCTACGAGGTGTGCCTCGCCGACACCTGCTCCGCGAGGGAGATCCTTACCGTCACAGAGAAGGGAGCGTTCCAGGATGGCGTTGACGTCATCTCCATCTCCGCGGGGGACGAAACGCCGAAGCCGTTCTACAAGGACCTCATCGCCGTGGGCAGCTTCTCAGCCGTCATGTCTGGAGTCTTCGTCAGCACCAGCGCCGGGAACGCCGGCCCGCTCGCACGCAGCGTCGCCAACTGCGGGCCGTGGCTGCTCACCGTCGCCGCCAGCACCATGCGCCCTGCGAGTACATTATGCCGCTGCCAGCGCCGAGGTTTAACTCAAACCTCGTCCCTTGATCCGCATCCTCCTCTCTATCCGACGTTCTAGGCAAGGCTGGCGTTGTTGCGCGGCGGCTTCTATATCGATTGCCGATGCTTTATATAGACGTAGTTCACATGATAAAATTAGACGGTAAGCAAATAGTGTTCGGATCGGTGTTTGCAATGGATACAACCTGGGAAACGGAGGCTCTTGAGACGCAAGAAGAAAATAAAAAATCAAACCGGTACATGACTTATGGGTGGCAGTGGTGGGTAATTTGTGCGAACTTCAGGGGTATTTTCAACGACGTACGAGAAGAAGCCTTAATGCTTTTATTATTAGGTATAGATTTGCATCATATAAGGGTTATACCATTGTTTTATATTGATTTTTGGAATATTTCATAGTTTCCCTATTTTTCTAGAATTAACCCTGCACAGGCAGAAAACTCTATATTCTATATTTTGACGTTTCAGGTACCCAAACGACGTCCAAATGACCTAATATTTTACGAGCATCAGTTTTTGGAAGGAACATAGCGTAGGAGCGAAGGAAGCGAACAAACGAAAACCCGAGGGCCAAGTTAGGTGGGCCCACGCGGCCAGATTCCTTGGCCGCGAGGGGCCCACTAACCTGGGCCTCAAGCCTCCGCAGCCGTCGATCCTTTTTCCAGAATCTTCGTCTTGACCTAAACCAACTATAAAAATAGTCCCCGACGCCCTTCAGAAAGGAGCGCCGCCGAAACACAGAAACCACGAAACAGAGACCTGGAGTTGCAGATTGGAGGGGGAAAACTCCGGCGGGGCGCTGCCGGCGTGGTCTCCATTTTCTCCAACGACTTCTCCACAGTCTCCATGATGAAGAGGGAGTAGTCCACCCCTGGACTATGGGTTTGTGGAAGTAACTTATGTATCTCTCCTCTCTTGAGCTTCACTAATTAGCACCGTATGAGCTGCTGAACATGATTACGGTCATCTATTTAATACCTTTGTGGTGGATCTTTTTATGAGTTAATATATGTTTGAGATTGCAATAGTTTTATTTCAGTTATGAAAGTAGATGCATATTATGTACCACGTTCTTATTTACTTGTTTTGATCAAGCATGTTTATGAGAGCGTGTGAGGGGGAACGTATGCATTAGTTGGAGTAACGGGGGTGGCTAGTGCGGTAAGCTGACCACTGAAATATCGCGATCCAGTTGGGTGTTTACCTTACTTTGTTATCTCACTAGGGATAAAGAAAATACCATGCTACCGGAGGTGTGGGTGTGACCATTGCCACTTCTCCGTAACTAGATCTAGCATGTTCTTATTTTAACTTCATGTCATAAGACTTAAATCTATACTCTAATTTATCTTAATACTATGATAGCTCGATTTAATTCCTATCTTGGTGGAGTATAAGAGAGGTTAATAAACAAAAGACCTCTATGTTAGGACGTGATGGCCATATCTATACTACTATTAAAAGAGCAAACTTGTGTTGATACATTAAATCACATCCGTTCAATATTTGATCAATGACCCAGATCGCTGCAATGTTTGACAACTCAACACACCTTTTCAATTTCGTGAAAATTACAATCCTTGTGCCACCGCCAAGTCAAAAATTAAATACTGGTTCGTTATGTTTTGTCCGCAACGCACGCGCCCCGTCGTTCCTCCCGGCGTCGCTGCCCAGCTCCTTCCCCGATCGTTTTGGCATCTTGCCGAGCTTGCAATATGGCCGGCGTGCGCCCGAGGCCGTCCCCCTCTGAACGCGTGCCTCCGCCGCTGCCACATCTCCATGCCTCTGGCCAGGTCGTCCCCAATCCCCCAACCATGACCGTCACGACAACGACGCCCTCCTCTGCTCTGTCCGCATGTGCACGCCTCCTGCTCCGTTCCTTACGGTCGGACTGGAAGACAGCGAGCTCTTGGCGGAGCTACTCGGCCACGACCCGGACCCTCCTCACGGGCGCGCGCTGTCACACTCAAAGAAGGCCAGCTCAAGACGGAGCTTCTCGGCCGCGTCCAGGTGCGCCGCCGAGCTAGAGCCGCGCATCGTGGACTACCACCTCATAGCCAGCTCCCTCGCTTCGGCCGCCGCGAATCATGGACTACCACCTCGGCTCCGATGAGCGAGCGGTGGCCGTGGCCGTCGCGAGGGGAGGCCGTGGCCGTCGCGAGGGGAGGCCGTGGCCGGCGCCGGGCCGTTTCACATCGCCGTGCGACAGGCCGAGGGGCTAGCCATGCGTGAGGCTGACATGCAACTTCTGGCTGGAGGCGGATATGAATCACAAGAAGTGAAGGGGAGGGGCGCCGACCAGGAGTTTGAGATGCAGGGAAGGAAGAGGCGCTCCTGGTTGGTGGGGTGCAGGGAGGCATCCGTGGACGTGTTCGCGGGGTAGGGAATGCAGCTGGCGGCGGGAGAGTCGCGCACTCCGGCAGCAAGCGTGCATCCCGGCGGCGACCACTACTTCTGAACTTATTATGGTGCTAATTCTGAACATAGCGGAAGTGCCGCTGCTCCCATTTGTGCAGGTGTCCGGCTGGTATGTTTCTTATTTTCTGTTATCTAGCCGGTCTGATCAGCTACGGGTTTGCAGAAATAGGCATAATCAACATCGCGGGCTGCAACAAAAATCGAATTGTTAGTTCACCATCAGTGTGTGCAAGCCTCTTCAGGTGAATTCCAATTCTTTCTGGGACAAATTAAATGTTAGTTGGATGTTGAGTTGTTGCTTGTAGGTTACTGCTTCATATTCTGCAATTATCCCCTATAAAGCTATATGTTTTTTCTCTCCTTCTGCATCCTCCCGTATGCAGTATGCCCCGAGCTGCTAATCCCATCCCTGCTATGAAGTAGCAGCAACGAACTATATATTAAATAATTCCTTGTAAAAATATTTCAGTCCTGATGTGAATCTCTTTAAGTTGGTTGAAAGAAATTTAATATGGTTGCGTTGCATTTATCAAATGAATTTTCATGTCTATATCTAAAAAAATTGTACTGTTTGCAGGTAATTCAAGTTTTTGTTGTAATGTCTAAGAGTGGTCGATTATGAAAGTTAAGCAACACGATGATTGCATGTCCGAAATTTCGTGAGGGTATGCTGGAGACGTGCGTTGCACGTGCAAAGCAACTAGTAATTAGTAACTTGTCATGAAACCTTTATGTTGCAATCTCATATGTCAATTCTAGTGTTCCATTATCTACCACTTTATTAAAGAGAGAGTGCATTTGTGAAACCATGAACCCGGTCCATTTTTAATCATAAGAAACACCTTTCCAACAACTTTTATCCATTTTACATTTTCTGCCATTTAAAAATCCGAAAATACAAAAATACTTTTTCATCTTGCATTCACAATACAAAACCCAAAAATACCATCCATCATTGCTTCCACCATCCTTGCATATTTATTTATCATCATTGCATATTTATTTAATTTTTTGCATTTATTATGTTTTCATATCATTCTCACACCTTGTGCTTGACAACCACTAGGTGAGGTTGAGGACACAAAACAATTTAGTTTGTTTGTAGGTTTTCAAGAGAAGGATAAGAAGATAAATCTTTCACTACTGATTCCCCGAGAGTTTGATATTAAACCCTCGAGTCACCCCTCGTGGGGAAAACTGTTTTCCCTATAATATACACTCTGCACTTGGAGTCTCAACCTAACCCATATTCTTTTGACGCAGGTAACTATGTCAAGGGCCATCAAGACGTTTTCTGGCACCGTTGCCGGGGAGTAAAGAAGCAACACCGCATCAAGTTCCCTCGTCAACTACGCGCTCGTCATAGTAGCATCATTGGGTATCAAGACGTTTTCTGGTGCTGTTGCCGGGGAATCATTGTTGTAAAGATTTATCCAAGGGTATCTCACAACAAAGTCAACTTCATCACCGACTTGTGCAAACACCTAAGTTTGGGGAGGTTGCACCTACGTGAGCATCATCTTATCCATCTTTACCTTCAAATCATTTTATTTTGTTCTGTTATTGTCTTGCATATCATATTTATATTTCGGCTTGCATTGTTTAGTATCATTTTATTTTCAGTTTTGCATAAAAAATTAAAAACTCATAAAAACTTGCAAAAATGGGAGAAAGAACTAAGTTGTGTGATTACACAAACACTCCAAATGATCAATTTATTGCTAGGCCCATTGCCACACCTGAGATAAAAGCTGATAGTTATGAAGTAAGTCCTAGTGTGTTGAACTTTATAACTAGGGAACAATTTGTCGGTACTGCTATGGAGGATGCCTCTATGCATCTTCATGATTTTGTTGAAATATGTGACATGCAAAAATTTAAAAATGTGGAAAGTGATGTTCTAAAACTGAAGTTATTTCCTTTCTCACTTAGAGGAAAATCTAAGGAGTGGTTGCATTCATTACCTACTGGTAGCATTAATTCTTGGGATGATCTAAAATAAGCTTTCATTAAGAAATATTATCCCCTGATAAATTTTTGCAAAATAGAAACAATATTCTTTCTTTTAGGCAAAATGAAAATGAACATGTAGCCATGGCTTGGGATAGGATAAAACTTATGCTTAGAACTTGTCCATAACATGGGGTCAACGAATGGACCATATCACACTCTTTTTACAATGGTCTAAATTACATGTCTAGAAATATTCTTGATTCTGCTGCTGGAGGGGCTTTTATGGGGAAAACTATAGTAGAAGCTAAAGGCATATTGGAAAGTATTTTGCAAAACTATAGTCAATGGCATACTGATAGAGAACCTAACCCATGTAAGAAAGTAAACTCCATAGAAGAAACAAATGATTTGTCATCTAAAATGGACACTATTCTTGCTTTCATTAATAAACAAAATGTTGAAAATGTCCCTTTGCAAGAACTAGTTGGTAATAATCCTGAAAATGGTGATGTTAACTTCATTAGCAACTATGGTAATAATGGGTATGGTAATAAAAATTATAATTCCTATAATAAAACCCCATATGTTTCCAACAACCGTCATTTGTTCCATATCCTAATGCTAGTGATAATAATTGGAAGCCTATGCCACCACGTAATGATAATTTTGAGGCTAATAAAATTATTATGGAATAAGTTGCTAGTCATAATACCATGATACAAGAGTTGAATAAGTCTGTTGCTTCCATTAGTTCCGATATTAAAGGCTTACAACTCCAAACTGCAGGACTAGACAAAGACTTGTCAAAACTAGCTGATAACCAAACCACTTTATTGAGTATGTCTGCAGCGAAACCTGAAAGTGCATGGTTGCCCCCATGCGTGGATTTGATAATTAATGGCAATCCTTTTGGACTAATGTTTACACTGAGATATTCTTATAGATCTTGTCCATGGGAAAATATAGGAGTTCATGTGTTAGACTCTTCACGATGACATGATGACCAATGCTCTATTCAAGGGTTTATATGAAGAATGGTCATGTGTAGAGTTGATCTCATTGCAACTATGGCTTGGAAACGAAGATTGAGTGAACAATTTGTTTACCCCCAAGCCATCATACATATCAAGAGAAGAAGATGAAGTGCAAGTTCAATATGATGCATCTCGGAAGATATCATTTGATTGAAGCTTGCAAAGGATACATGAAGACGAAGCTTAGCGAGGCCCTCCCATAATGGAGTATGGAGGAACATTTGGAGAAGTCTTCATCAAGCATGTGCTAGCAAGCACAATCAAGAAAGGTGTTCCAACTTGAGAGAGTTTAGATCGTCATCATCGAGCTCAAGTTGAATGCGCAAGGCGAAGATATGATCTTGATAGGTTATCTATTTTACCGGTCTCATGGTGTTAGTAGGAGATCGGGTTATAGGATAGACGGCGTACTATAAAGAGGGGCTCTCAAGTGAGTAACTTGATCGCATCTTTGTGGAGAGCTCAAACCTTTGCATACTTGGCATTTCATATTTCTTGGTTCTTTTTTGGCTTTTATCCATGTGAGGATTTAGATCTTGTGTTCATCCCCATACCAAGCTCTAGTTCATCAAAAACGGATTTCATTCGAATATCTTGTTGCGTTTTTTATGTTGGAGGTTTTACCGGTTTGTCTTTTCTAAGAGAGGTCAAACTCTCTCCTTGTGACTTCCGCCTCACATGATGGACTATGATGTTTCTCTGCATGATCTTGGAGACTTTTCGTTGTGAATCCAACGAGCCCAAAATCAAAATCGGAGTCCGGATGAAAAAGTTATTGCAGTTTCCGTTTTGTTGTTTCTGTCAGTTTTCAGCAAACCGGATATTTCGGTTTTGTCCTGAACCGGAATATCCGGCCGGGCCGGATTTTCCGGGTTTAGTTGGGACCGGAATATCCGGTCCTCCCCAAATTTTCTAGAATTTCAGCTCAGGACTTCCCGGCGCGAGCCTCTGTACTCGGCCGGATTTTGGGTCAGGGACCGAATATTCCGGCCTAAGTGAGGCTGCAACGGCTGTTTTCGTGGGAGGGGCTATAAATACCCCTCTCCTTCTTCAACCTTGAGTTGCTCATTTTTTCCTCTCTCTCCTCCACTGTTTGACCTTGGAAAAACTTGTCCCCTCTCAATCCCTCCCATGATTCTTGCATATCTTTGAGGGAAAAGTGAGAGGAGATCTAGATCTACAATTCCACCAATCCATCTCTCCTCTAAGTGAGGGGAACCTATTGGATTTAGATCTTGGAGTTCTTGTGTGGTTCTCTTCTTTGTTCTTCCTCTCTTCTCTCCCCATAAGCATTAGTTGCTTTTGGTGGGATTTGTGAGTGAAGGATTTGAGCACTTGTGCTCTTGCCTCTTGCATTTGGTGCATCAGTGTGCTCTCCACGAGGTTTCGTGGAAGTTGAAAGTTTGTGAGCTTGTTACTCTTGGGTCCTTGGACCCTAGACGCCCGTGTGGTGGTTGGACCTTTGTGGTCACTTGTAAAGCCGTTCGGGAGCCCCCGATCCGTTGTGGGTTGTGCCCAGATTGTTGTTGAAAGGCTCCGGATTCTGCCTCGAAGGATTCCGATAGTGGAAGGTGAACCAAACCTTTGTGGTGCGGTTCATCGGAGAAGAAGGTGAAACCTTTGTGGTTGTTGAACCATTGTGTTGGTTCATACCTCTCCAACGAGACGTACTCCCTTAACAAGGAGGAACTCGGGAATACATCCTCGTCTCTGCGTGCCTCGGTTATTTCTATACCCGAGCTTTTTACTTATGCACTTTACATTGTGATAGCCTTCGTGCTTGAAGTATTATATTTCTATCACCTTGTTTATGTTCTTGCTTAGCATAAGTTGTTGGTGCACAAAGGCGAGCCTAGTTAATTTAAGTTGTCGACTTGTTAATTTAAACACCTAGTTTTATTCTGCAATTAGCAAGCCTAAACCGGAAAAGTTTTAATCGCCTATTCACCCCCCTCTAGGTGACATCATTGTCCTTTCAATTGGTATCAGAGCCTCGGCTCTCTTTTTGGGCTTTACCGCCTAGAGAGTAAATGATGTCGTTTAGATCCCATTTTTATATTCGATGGCACAAATTATGATGTTTGGAAAATTCGCATGCTTAATCTTTTTAGGGCCATTGGTCCAAATTATATTAAGAGGATTGTAGATGTGAGTTTATCTCCTCCAAAGGATTCCCAGGAATTATCTTTAGAGGATGATATAAACTCTCATCTCGAGACTCAAGTTACTAATGGTCTTATAAGTGCTTTGACCGATGTAGTTCTTGCTTCAATCATGCCTTTTCGAAATGCACATGAGCTTTGGACCAAGCTTCAAGATATATATGAAGTGTCCAAAATTATTGAGGATGATTGTTCTCCCTCCACCTTCGGCCGTGATGAGTTCACAACTTCTTCCACTTCACCAACATGTGATTTGTCACAAGGTAATGATATGGTGAGTGGTGATAGAAATTGCATTGTTGATGGTGAATTCACTATTGACTATACTTCCTCTCTATCACATTGCAATGTTCTATCTTTGGACTTAAACTCTTCTAGCACCCTAAATGTCTTACATGCTAGTGTTGATAGTCCTTGCATATCATGTAATAGTTGCTTAACTAAATCTCATGATTATATGCTCTCTATATGTTGTTGTCATGAAAACAATGCTTCCATATCCTCTAGTACTTGCATGACTAACAATGTAGAGGAATCCCAACATTTGTTGGAACAAGACATGGACCTCAATGGTGATTCAAGTAACTCTTCATCATCTTTGTCCACTACTCACTTTTGCCTTATGGCTAAGGGTTCCGAGGTATCTCCTACTTCGAATCCCAATATATCTCATGATGATGATAATAGTGATAATGATGATGAAGAAAATGATAATGATGCTTCTTTTCATGAGATAGCTAAAATAGTTCTTCATGCGCTTTCAAAGAATAAAATTGCTCATGATAACTTCTTAGAAATCATAACCATCTTTGTTCACCGCAAGCTTACTATTGAGTCTTTGGAAACTCAATTGACGAGAAATGTAAAATTGAGAGAGAATATGCTAATAAAAAAGCATCCTTATATAATGCCCTTGAGGAAGAGCAAGAGCTTCGAGTGTCTCTTGAGGAGAAACTTGAATCTCTTGATGAATCAAATGATCTTATCATTGATAAAATCATTGAGGAAAGAGATCATGCTATTGCTAAATATAAAGTGCTTAAAAAGGAAAAAGTTGAATTTGGTGTTGGCAATGCTAGACTAAGTGAGGAAATAGAGAAACTTGACAAAGCTCACTAGGCTTTAGAAAGTAAACACTCTCTCCTTATCAAGTCTCATGATCAACTCCAAACTCAACTATCTAAGAATGATAAGCTTACCAATTTGTCTTCTTCCATTTCTAATATTAATGATGCTTGTGCTACTAACTCCACTTCTTGTGAAGCATCTATTTTGAAGGAGAATGTTGAGCTAAGGGCCCAACTTGAGTTGCTAACTAGCAAGTATGGGAAATTGGAAGAAAGTCATGAAAGGCTCTCTAGCTCTAATGACGATCTTCTAGCATCCCATGCTAAGCTAAAGTTAGCTCATGAGGCTATTATGTCAAAGGTAACATCTTGTGAGCCTCATGTGGACAATGGCACAACTTCTTCTCTTAATGCTATATCGTCTTGTGCTAGTCCTTGTGATTCATCTACTCACAATGTTGCTACATCTTGTGATGAATTACTTTCCATACCTTGTTGCTCTAACAATGAAGCTTCTACTTCCTTTAGTATTTGTGTTGATACTAACCATGTAGAGGAATTAAAAGAGCTCAAGGCCCAAGTCACTTCTTTTAAGAAAGACTTGGAAAGCGTCATGTTGGGACGTCCACACTTGACAATATGTTGAGTGTTCAAAGACGCCCCAATGACAAGAGTGGACTTAGATTCAGCTCCAATAATAATAAGAACAAGTCCAAGATCAACAAAAAGAAAAAGGGCCAAGAACAAGTCAAAGATTCGGCTAAGATTGTTTGCTTCAAGTGCAAAGTTGAAGGGCACCATGTTAGATCTTGCCCTTTGAAGAAGAAGCGTCTTAGTGAGAAGCAACAAGGGAAGAAGCCTCAAGTTCAAACTCAAGTTCCTCAAGTTGAAGAACGACCTCTTCCCAAGAACAATCAAGCTGCTCCTTCTCAAGTCGAGATTCCAACCAAGAAGAGAGGAGGAAGTCGATGTTGCTACCTATGCCTTGAAAGGGCCACCTTGCTTCTTCATGCACAAATGGTACCTTATCCAACCCCATTATAGTTGATGATGTTTGTTCTCTTCGGAAGGATAAGGATGGCAATGTGTTTGCCAAATATGTTGGTACTCAAAGTGGTGTCAAGAAAAGAACCATTTGGGTTACCAAACCTATTGTGACTAACCTCTTAGGACCCAACTTGGTTGCAGACCAACAAGTAAAAACTTGATCAATAGGTGTTGTTGGAGGGCATTGGAAACTTGCTACATGATGAAGAATTAAGGGATCTTCATCAATTATATTCTCTCAAGCCAAGTCATTTGGGTTACATTGTTCTATCTCTTATCCAATGTCCCTGCTTGCGGTAACTTGTGCTTATACCATATATTCATTGAAAGTTGCTTGCACCCTTGCACGTGTTAGGTTTTGTACCTTGCTAGTGTTTGTATGTGTTGTGCTCTCTACCTACTTATCTTGAGAAATCAAGTATGTGTATTTTGGTTTACACACCATTTACTTGTTTTGAGCCTTATTGTCTTTATTTGCTATCTTATCTTGTTGGCTCTCTTTGAGAGATTAATGGACTATCCATTTTTGCAGAGTGATATGATTCGTGCACTTCACAATCCTAAATATGTGTGTACATGAGAAATACCACTTAGTGTTGATATATCAATATTATCTATTCTCTATGTGGTATGTCATGCTCATGAGAAATTTAAATTCTATAATGTCCATTAATTTCTTGAGTTGGTTTTGTTTGACTCTTGTTTTCAAATAAATGGATTATCACATTATGGGGAGTAATAAGCTATGTGCATATTACAAGCCTAGAAAATGTGAAGATGTGAGGTATTGCCACCTAGAATTGATATTGTCAATTATCTTCTTCCTAGTGGCATGTTTCTCAAAAAAGTTCCATATTTGCTTAAATGTCTGATACGTCTCCAACGTATCTATAATTTCTTATGTTCCATGCTAGTTTTATACCAATAGCTACATGTTTTATTCACACTTCATAGCATTTTTATGCATTTTCTGGGACTAACCTATTAACAAGATGCCACAGTGCCAGTTCCTGTTTTCTGCTGTTTTTGGTTTCAGAAAAGCTGTTCTGCAAATATCCTCGGAATCGGACGAAACAAATTGCCAAAGTCCTATTTTTTTCGACACGTTCCAGAAGTCCGAAGGAGAGACGAAGGGGGGCGACGAGGCGCCGTCCCCACAATGTGAAGATGTGAGGTATTGCCATTATTCCAGAAAACATCCTCTGCCGCCGCCACCGTCAACCCTAACTCGGGGGGTTCTGAAGTTCTCCTTCGGCACCCTGCCGGAGAGGGGAATCATCACCGGAGGGCTCTACATCGCCATGCCTGCCTCCGGAGTGATGCGTGAGTAGTTCATCTCTAGACTACGGGTCCAAACAGTAGCTAGATGGTTGTCTTCTCCTTTTGTGCCATCATGTTTAGATCTTGTGAGCTGCCTATCATGATCAAGATCATATTATTGTAATGCTACACGTTGTGTTTGCTGGGATCCGATGAATATTGAATACTATGTCAAGTTGATTATTGATCTATCATATATGTGTTGTTTATGATCTTGCATGCTCTCCGTTATTAGTGTAGGCTCTGGCCAAGTTTATGCTTGTAACTCCAAGAGGAAGTATTTATGCTAGATAGTAGGTTCATGCCTCCATTTAATCTGGGACAGTGACAGAAAGTTCTAAGGTTGTGGATGTGCTGTTGCTACTAGGGGTAAAACAGCAATGCTTTGTCTAAGGATATTAGTGTTGTTTACATTATGCACCATACTTAATGCAATTGTCTGTTGCTTGCAACTTAATACTGGAAGGGGTGCGGATGCTAACCTGAAGGTGGACTATTTAGGCACAGATGCATGCTGGATAGCGGTCTGTGTACTTTGTCGTAATGCCCAAGTAAATCTCATAGTGATCATCATGACATGTCTATGCATTGTTATGCACCTCTCTATTTTGTCAATTGTCCAGCTGTAATTTGTTTACCCAGCATGTTAGTATTTTATTTTGGAGAGACACCACTAGTGAACTGTGGACCCCGGTCCATTCCTTTACATCTGAAATACAACCTACTGCAATCATTGTTCTTTTACATTCTCTGCAAGCAAACATCATTTTCCACACTATACGCCTAATCCTTTGTTTTCAGCAAGTCGGTGAGATTGACAACCTCACTGTTTCGTTGGGACAAAGTAGTTTGATTGTGTTGTGCAAGTTCCACGTTGGCACCGGAATCCCTGGTGTTGCGCCGCACTACACTCCTTCACCAACACCTTCGAAGCAACGTCGACTTCCTACTGGTTCGATAACCTTGGTTTCATACTGAGGGAAAACTTGTTGCTGCACTTATCATGCCTTCCTCTTGGGGTTCCCAACGGACGTGTGACATTACACGCATCAAGCACTTTTTCTGGCGCCGTTGCCGGGGAAGCCGAATTGCTTCTGCAAGGGGAGTCTCTCACACCCAATCACTTTACTTTGTTTTTGTCTTGCTTTTTTATTTTGTCTTGTTTGCTTTCTTTATATAAAAATACAAAAAAATTAGTTACTTGTTTTACTTTTGTTATTTCGGCCACTTGTTTTTATTTTCATCGTGCTACTCCCTAAGTTCGCTTTGAAAGATGTAATGGTAGGATGTGGGTCTATCATTGGAAGAGATATCATTGAAGAATTCTTTAGTCATGTTAGCAAACTGAAAGATTTTGAAGATAGATCCTTGGTAGAACTTGCCCCTAATTATGAAATTGCTGCTGCCTCTTTAGTTCACATGCTTGAAGCTAGGTTTGTTAACCTTAACCCTATAATGCAGCACATGTTTCTTAAACTTCAGGATATGGAAGAGGGGGAAAAGAAGGATTTTGTTTTAGAAACCCTTCTCAAGGAATTTGGTGATGTCGCTGGTGAAGATAGAAAAGTTTTTATGCGATACAAGATGCTTGGTTATTACATTGATATTGCTAATATACTTGAGAAATTAGAGAAGGAAAGATGCAAGCACACTAATGAAACTAGTCATGAGGGAGACGGTAAAATACCAATTCCCTTTAAACTTGTAGGAATGCATGAGGCACTAGAAAAGAACTTTAATTGGATTGTGCCTGAAAATTTATTTGAAGAGGATAGTGTGCCTAAAAGTAATGAAAGGGGAGTTTCTGGAACTTACATAGATAAGGTATAATGCATCGTTGAGAAAATTTCTAATCTTTCTGTTGATGCATCTTCTATTGAGAACACTTGATTTTCACTTTCTGCGCCTAGCTGAAAGGCGTTAAAGAAAAGTGCTTATGCGAGACAACCCACCTTTTTATTTTCTGTCATTTTATTTTATTTTGAGTCAAGGTGATGATTACTTCTGTAGCAACTCCTTTGTACCTTTATTTTATTGCATTGTTGTGCCAAGTAAATTCTCTAGTTGAAAGTTGTTGCTAAAATTGGATTTCTGCGTAGAGACAGATTTTTACTGTCCACCGTTTTGATCTGTATGCGCTACATAAAATTCGAAAAATTCTGAAAAAAATCACGCATGATCCTTATATATGTACGCAACTTTCATTAGTTTGGGTTTCTTCCATCTGAGCAAGTTAAGTGCCTCGAACAAATTCGTCTTTCCAGACTGTTCTGTTTTTGACAGATTCTGCCTTTTGTTTTGCATTGACTCTTTTACTATGTTTGATTGGATTTTGTCACATCCCAAATTTGGAAACTAACAAAAACTTAGTTTTTACAAGACCAAAATTCAGAACCAACAAAAACTTTTTGAAATATTTTACTGATGATTGTGTTTTCCATCCCATTGCTATGTTGAACCTAGTGTGACTTGTTGTTTAAATTGTTTTGACTAGTAAATATAAGACCCAACCAATATAAAAATATATTTAACTTTGGTGATCATGTTATGACAAGAAAATATTCCATATATCTTTTCCATTCTTCTTTTGGCCAACTCCATTTCAAATGATACTTGGTTTGTCAACAACCAAAATCAATACCCATTATTTGAGAAAGTAAAAGTATTTCCAAAACTATGTGTTCCCAAAAATATGGAGATCTATATGCTATCTCCTACCTATCTTTTAGCCTTGATATTTTGCATTTGTATGCAACTCCCATTTTATAAACTTTGATTATCACTTCCTTTTAAAAAGAACACAAGTGGGAAATATATTACCCCGCATAATTTGTCTTGCTCAAAACCCTTTTCAAAAATACCAAGGTGGAGTTAAGATAGTTCTAAACATCATCTTGTCATAATTAAGTGTGATCATTTTTATAAGATAGTATTGTTGACTATGGAAATGGTGGTGTGATTTATTCTTGTGGTTTGAATTGTGTGGTCTTGATTGTGTTGTTGATCTTTTGTGTATGCCACAGTTGATCTTGTTGTGTTTGTTGCTTGTGAGGGTAATTCCTCAGTTGTGCTTAATACTAGAATAAGACACACTTGACAACAAATTTGGTATGTGACTTGAATAAAAACAAACCCTCTAGAAGTATTCACACCTAATTGAAATCCTAAATTAAGGGAAATGATCTTATTTAATTTCCCTCTATCTCTATTCCTCTATTTTATGAAAACAATTATATTTCCTTATTCTAGGAATGAGATGAAATAATAATCATTTCAACCCCATCTCACTCCCTCCTCAAGTAAACATACTTTTCAATTTTAAACAAAACTCTCAAAGTATTTAACAAAAGGAAATTAAGATCATGATAAATAAATGATCTTAATAAATTATTTTCCCCTACTTAACTCTCTATTTTCTTCAAACAAATATTTTCTCTATGGAAATATAAAGTATTTGAAGTTGCCATAATTGTCAAGACAGTTCCAAAAGTTCAAAACAATATTCTATCACTTGCTTGAAAATATTAAAAGAGTATCAAATATTATTTACCAAAAACAACATATTTAAACTCTATGAACAAATTATGTTCAAAACATTTTATTTTGAAAAACCAATTTTTGTGGAGGCTCTACTTGGCAAGGGGAGCCTACCCAAATATTTTAAAAATTTTCTAAAAAGTTTTAGTACCTCAAATAAATCCCTAAAGGCTACTGATTCTAAAAGGAACTAAAAGAAAAAGAAAAGAAAAGGACCTCAGTGCAATAGAAACAGAAGCCCAGGGGGTTATCTGGAAAAGCATCGTCTCTCCCTGTAGCAGCAGTGCCGACGATGCCGTTGTCGTCCTCCCGTGCGTCGCTCGCCGCCCGGACCCCCCTGCTCCCTCGCGCTCTCCTGCCGTGTCGAAGAAGGATAAGAGAACCCCGAAGCTGCTCTCCTCCTCCCTCGCTCACTCGCCCTCCTGCTCCCTCCCTTTCCCTCTGTTCTTCCCTTCGAGCTCCGGCCCGAACCCGTCCATGGACGCCGTCACACATCGCCGGCGATTGGAGCCACCCCGAGCCAAGCGACGACCACCATCCTCTCCGCCTTGTCCTCTGCTTCATCTGCGTGCAAGGAATCGGACAGGGAAGCAGCGAATCGAGCACATCGTCTTCATCTTCTTCATCCCCGACCGCCGGACTTCGAGGAAGCTCCCCACCGTCCCCGACCTCCTTCGTCACCGCTGCGAGCACTCACGCGTCGAGGGTGAGCTTGAGATTCTCCTGGACATGCTTGTCGTCTTTAGCTCGCCGTAGATCCTCGTGACCGTCGTAGTCCGTAGCTCACCGTCGCACGGCCTCGTCGCCGGAGCTTTTGCCAGCGACCATTAGGTCCAAAATGCCGCCATTAAGTAGCCCGTACTCGTGCGTATCGAGTGCGAGCGTTGGATGGTCTCCGCACGCCGTAGAACCTCGATCCCGTGCACCTCGTCGCCGGTGGTCACCGCGGCCGCGCGCGTCGTCGCCGTGCCCGGACATCACCTCAAAACGATGCGCACCCGTATACTATCACCAGCACCGAGCCAGCCTAGTGGCTAGCACACACGCACACACGCGCGAGGTCGCGAGTTCGATCCCCCGCGGCGCGCTGCCTTTTCGTTTATTTTCGCACGCTGACAGGCGGGCCCCACCGGTCAGCGACCGTGGTGGCCAGCACAGCCCGCACCCAGCCCAGTCAGCGCCAGCGTGGCCGCTGGCCCACACGTCAGTGACCGTGGTAGCGCGCTGCTCGGTTCAAAATGTTTCGTTAGTTTTTCTGGAAAATAAAGTAAACAGCCAGATTCAAATTTAAACTTCAAAAATTCATAACTAATTAAATACTTGTCCAAAAATTGCAAACAAGATACCAAAATGTTCAGATAAATAAGGCCTGTCTTTTGGTGTAATTCACCTATCCAAATAAATTAGTTTAATTGTTGTTTTATTGAAATAAATAAAATGGCAGAATATAAAACAAATTAGGAAAATTCATATCTTTAAAAATAAGGATCCAAAAAATTAAGTTTGACCTCTTAAAATGTTCAGAAAATGATGACCTTCATGTTCCACCTTGTTTCCAAAGATGGAAAATTATTTTGTAATGTTGTTTAAAACAAATTAACAAAAGGGCAGATTTAAAAAGGATTTTATAAATTAATCAGTAATAATTTTTGGAGCAAATCCAATTTTGCTAGGTTCCTAGTGTTTCACTTTATCACACCCTAGCTTGGTGTGATGGTTCCACTTATAGAGACTAATTGGTGGCCTAACTTTTGTCTGAAGTATTTCCTGTTTAAAGGAAGGTGCTTGCTATTAATCTTTGCCTAAGATAGTTTTGTGATCGATGGTCCTAGTTGTTGCTTGAAGGATTAGTTGATGCTTGTGGTTTGTTACTTGTTTGTGCATCACATGTGGTTTTGTTTGTTTATTGAGTGTTGTTTTATTTTCATGTTGCGACGCTAGAGATAAACGCTACCGGGGTGGTATTTGGAGAGGATTTATCGGAGAAGGATGAGAGTTATTTCTTTGATCAGTGAGAAGAAGCCCCGGGAACATCATGCTGAAACCAGGCAAGCTACTCTCTGAGCTTGCATCTATATACATCTATTTTGGTTTACATGTTTTACTTATAAAGAGCATATGTTATTTATGTGGTGTTTGCCACTAAAGTTATGAATTTGAAAACCCTTTTGTTTTCAAAATACAAGTATACTATTTTGACACCCTCTACGGAGATATTAGATGGAAATTCTTTTTCAAACTATAGGATGGGAAAAGTATTGTTTACTCCAAACTCCTTTGAAAATACTCGTGTGGTTGTGGAATACCGAGATGTCGGTGTGGAAATGGAGAAATGGTGAATGGAGATGTTTATGAAAAATGCACATTTGTCTTTGTACTATGACGACCAGCCGATAACCTGTGCGACCACATTTACCCACATATGGGAAAAGGGCGTAGTCATATAGTTTGCTCATATTAGTATGGGATGCCTCAACAACGAGGATGACCTCGTTCCATGAGGGGATGGTTTGGTGACCTACCCCCTGACCTGGGTCCTCTTAAGTGAAGTCTGCCAACAGGGTTGGTATGAGTGTATTGGAGAAAGAGGATTGAAGGTTCCACCATAAATCGCCGGGCAGAACTACGAGTCCTCACACTTAGATTCCGACGGGCTGGGTTAAGTGTTGATGGAATGTTTCGTAGCGGAAGGGTCCTATACTAGCATGAGCAAAGGACAGGCTATGGTCGGTGACTCAACTTCGCATACACCTTGTATGGCGGGACGTGGCTGACACGATGAGTTACCGGATGGTGTGGGAAAAGCGTGCTACCTCTGCAGAGGGTAAAACTATTCGAATAGCCGAGTCCTCGGATATGGACAGTTGGGAGGCTGTCCTCTGACCATGTGCAAGTTTTGCAAAGTTTTGAGATTTGAAAATAAAATGGAGATGTGTGGTATCTGCAACTCTACCGACGGGCTGGTATGAGGTTGCTGGAGAATGATTGACCATGACGGGCTATGGTCGAGAAGTGAAGAGTTTTGTGATTTGAAAGTGGAAAATGTTTTATGCAACTATGCCAAAGGGCCGGCATGAGGTTGTTGGGATTGAATGACCATGAAGGGTTATGGTCGAAAAAGGAGGAGTTTTGGGGAAATAAACAAAATGGTGATTTTCGGGAAAATGTTTTAAAAGAGACTTATTACAAAGACAGGTTTATGGGGAAAAGTTCTAAAAGCCTTCTTTTCTTTTCAAAAGATATAGAGATTTCAAAACAAAGTTTTAATAAACAAAGTATATCCTTCTCTTTTCAACAAGGATATAGAGTTTTCAAAGCAAACGAAGTTTTATTTAAACAATAAAAGAGTAGTGCATGCTCATTCGGGGTAGTTTGCGAGTACATTCAAATGTACTCATATTGGTTTCGTCCCTGGCTATTGTCTTAGCCAGATTTTGAAGAAGAACAGTTCGAAGAAGAAGACTTCAATAACGTCAATGCGAACTAGGGCGCTTCCCAGTCAGCTGCCTGTAGGGTTGGCAAATGACTTGGGCTCCACGTTGTTTGGTGATTTCCGCTGCAAGTACCTGATGAAGTTATGGCTTCAATCAAGTAAGTATATTTATTCGGTATTTATGGGTGTTCTGTGATACCAATTCGAGTTATGTGCAACAACAGACTGATCATGGGATTGTTGCAGGAAACATAACGGTATCTCGGATACCTAATCCGGGGTCCCACAGACTTGGTATCAGAGCCATCCTGACTGTAACAGACCTTAGTTAGCATGGACGTTAGTTAGTAAAGAAATATTTGATTAAAAATCTATTAATACCAAAAATATATTTTTCCAAGGAAGTCCAAAAATAACTTCCACTCTTCGTATCTTCTCAAATATTTCTGAGTCTCATCCCTCTATTTTAAGATTTTCCAAGGATTTCTCTACTCTCTCTTACCCGTTCAAAATACTTGACGATGAACCCAAGTGAGACCTGATTAGCTAGCACCTACAAGAAAAAGCTTCCATCTCAAATATTCAACATTCAGCATCAAGGTGATTGATCTGCAAATACCAAGATCGTCAGTATCAATAAAGCAAGAAACCTCGAAGACCTCAACTCAATATCGACAATTCCACTCAGTTACTACCTCGACAATCCCAAGTATTCCAGCTGAAGACTAAGGCGATAAAATGAAGACTTCAACAGCCCTGTTTCACCAAGGCCCATACGAGAGAATTATTTTGGAAAGAAAAATATTACTACCTAAAATTACTTGTATCTAAGGAAGCCTAAGTGTAGCTTCCACTCTTTTCACCTTCTCGAATTATTCTAAACCTTATCTCTTGTCTAAAGGTTTATCAAAAGTTTCCATCTGTTGTCTTACCTCCATTCAAACTTACATACTTGACGACACCCCAAACCAGACCTGGGTACTTAGCAACCCGAAGACTTCAACAGCAAGGCGATTTATATGCGAAGACCGATGATCCGTGCAACCTTCCGAAATCGCAGTAATTTCACCGCCAAAGTTTCCCACTTGGACAAGGTGAAGAAAATCCTCGAGATACAAAGACCCATAGGATCAATAGGATAAGCTCGTTTTACTTGAGCAAAACCCATCTTCCACGGTATTAAACGCCTGTTGGTGCTAAAAGTGCCTTGATTGATCTTGCTTGTGTGTGGCATTCATGTGTGTTGTTTTCCTTGTGTGTTTCACAAAACCCCTTGTCGGGAACCCAAAGTAACCACACTTTTATCTGTTGCTTTATTTTAGACTGTTTGCAAAAACCTTTTTGCCTTGTTGGCCATAGATGTACTTTTGTACCTTCAAAAGTCCGACTTAGAAAAACCCTTCAGAAAATTTTCTCCTAGTAAGAGAAGCAAGGTATGGAATACTCTCTACCCCAAGACTTGCGACCTTCTGCAAGACGGATAGCGGTCTTCATTCGTCGTTTTGTACAACCACATCAAGCCATCGAGAAAGATGAAGATTCAAGACCCGACGTAGATGACACTAGTCGTGTCCCGTCGGACTAACAAAACAATATGAAAAACTAACATAACTAACATAATTTATCTAACTTTAGTTTCTCATCTAACCAAATTTTGCAAAATTACTAACTGCTTTTTCTAGACAAGGGAATAAGTGCCATAGGACGACTCAAAACTAGTTGGTACAAAGAGACTTTAGGAGGATATAAGAGTGTTGAACTATAAGTTTATTAGTCAAAGGATCTTGATGAATCAAAATTTGTTGGATGATGTTGGTAATATCAAAATTTGGGTTTAGAATAAAAGTGAAAACTTGGAGTGGATCGATAAATTAATTGGGTTTGGACAGATGATATATTTGATTAATACTCTGGGGCTAACCAGTTGTGGTCCCCAACCATTGGTGGTTATCTGGAGCTAGAAGACGTGACCCTTGATTTAAGGTTTAGAAATAAAGGTGAAAGTTATTGGATTTTTAGGAAGCACTTGCTGATAAAATGATGTTGGATTGGTTAGAAGCAAGTAAATTAAGAAGAATACTCCGGTGTTGGAATGTTTAGGGTGATTCCTAGCGCAAGTGACCTTGTACTAAATTCTTATGGAATTATAGGAAGTGGTCAAAATGAGTTAGCAAATGAATAGATCGTTGTATGCAAGAAATAATTGGTGGAGGATAAGTGAATGTTTATCGGATTCTAGGAATCAATATGACTTGGTCTAGTAGCAAGACATTCTAGGTGACAGTAGTTTTCAGAGCTTGTCATGCTCTGTTTGGATTATTCTTAGAAAGATCGTTTATATTTGATTAAGAGATCAAGGCCCGAAAGTGTCGAGATGAAATCTGAATTTGGTTAGAAAGTGGGTCAAATTCTTGATGGATGATCACATGATTGTTGGATGCTTTATTTAGCTTTGATGATATGATCGTGGGAAGATGGCAACCTGAAGGAGTCAGATAATTTGAGATATGCCTATCTGGGGAATAAATTAATCAAGAAATAATTGGTGGACTACTATGATTTTTGTGACAAGATGTAATGGGAAGACTGAGCCTGAAAGGTTCGATGGGTATCCGATAGATTGAACTATAATATGATAAAGAGTTTATGCCCGAAGAAGATGATGGTGGATTAATAATTTTAGCTTGGGCAAAAGTCATGATTCAGTTAACTAGTTGACATAGTGGCCTTACCAGAGATGTTGGAATGGTATTTTGAAGACTCGAGAATTAGAGGCCTATGTAAAGTTGGTTGTTGGATCTTGGTATAATAAGTTTGATGTTCAGGTATAGTAACCAACTCCCTTGAAAACTAACTTAAGCCCCTCAACCAGAAAGTTTTCCCGGAAACCTAACTATTCTGGTGCACTCTAACTTACTTGTGAAGACACCTGCGAAGCTTCCTGAAGACCCGAACCAAAGAAGTCTTTCAGGATCAGCCTTTTTCCCGCCAAGCCGAAGGAAGAAAAGCGTGAAGAAGATCTACCGGAAGTCACTAAGAAGAATCAAACAACGGAAGCACCTGCTGTTGGCAACATCAACCCAAGCAAGTCCAGACGCACTTAGAAGTTTATAACATCCATCTACTAACTAGAACCGGAGAGAGTCGAGTACGCAGACTGACGCATCCTGAAAACAACGCGTCCCCATCTGCGACCCTCGTAAGGCGACATATCAGGAAGTGATATTTGCACCAACTCCAAGCACCAAGGAGCGACACCCAAGACGAAGAATGTCAAGCTACCCAAGAAGAACAATGCCTCCAAGTCAACTCCAGCCGCAACCTTCAGGATGACCCTTCAAAACTTTTTAAGGGGGGAAGACCTGCAATACGTATACCAGAAGGTGTAATAATTAGTTCCTTGCGCCTCAGTCTTATAGTGTCTGGAAATAGCCAACCAGGACTCTCCCTCAGCGTCGATCGTTAAGTCAACCCCATCATCGAGGATCTGAACTCAGCACAGAAGATCATCGACAAAGAAAGCCTCGCAAAATCAATTTGTCAAGATCTCACATGGTGACCATACTAAAGAAGCAACGACCTCAGAAGTATAGCCAGCCCAAAACCCGTGCCCTCGTACTCCCCTGTTACCACCGGGCAAATCTCGAGGACGAGATTTATTTTTAAGGGGGGAAGAGCTGTCACATCCCAAATTTGGAAACTAAGAAAAACTTAGTTTTTACAAGACCAAAATTCAGAACCAACAAAAACTTTTTGAAATATTTTACTGATGATTGTGTTTTCCATCCCATTGCTATGTTGAACCTAGTGTGACTTGTTGTTTAAATTGTTTTGACTAGTAAATATAAGACCCAACCAATATAAAAATATATTTAACTTTGGTGATCATGTTATGACAAGAAAATATTCCATATATCTTTTCCATTCTTCTTTTGGCCAACTCCATTTCAAATGATACTTGGTTTGTCAACAACCAAAATCAATACCCATTATTTGAGAAAGTAAAAGTATTTCCAAAACTATGTGTTCCCAAAAATATGGAGATCTATATGCTATCTCCTACCTATCTTTTAGCCTTGATATTTTGCATTTGTATGCAACTCCCATTTTATAAACTTTGATTATCACTTCCTTTTAAAAAGAACACAAGTGGGAAATATATTACCCCACATAATTTGTCTTGCTCAAAACCCTTTTCAAAAATACCAAGGTGGAGTTGAGATAGTTCTAAACATCATCTTGTCATAATTAAGTGTGATCATTTTTATAAGATAGTATTGTTGACTATGGAAATGGTGGTGTGATTTATTCTTGTGGTTTGAATTGTGTGGTCTTGATTGTGTTGTTGATATTTTGTGTATGCCACTGTTGATCTTGTTGTGTTTGTTGCTTGTGAGGGTAATTCCTCAGTTGTGCTTAATACTAGAATAAGACACACTTGACAACAAATTTGGTATGTGACTTGAATAAAAACAAACCCTCTAGAAGTATTCACACCTAATTGAAATCCTAAATTAAGGGAAATGATCTTATTTAATTTCCCTCTATCTCTATTCCTCTATTTTATGAAAACAATTATATTTCCTTATTCTAGGAATGAGATGAAATAATAATCATTTCAACCCCATCTCACTCCCTCCTCAAGTAAACATACTTTTCAATTTTAAACAAAACTCTCAAAGTATTTAACAAAAGGAAATTAAGATCATGATAAATAAATGATCTTAATAAATTATTTTCCCCTTTAACTCTCTATTTTCTTCAAACAAATATTTTCTCTATGGAAATATAAAGTATTTGAAGTTGCCATAATTGTCAAGAAGTTCCAAAAGTTCAAAACAATATTCTATCACTTGCTTGAAAATATTAAAAGAGTATCAAATATTATTTACCAAAAACAACATATTTTAACTCTATGAACAAATTATGTTCAAAACATTTTATTTTGAAAAACCAATTTTTGTGGAGGCTCTACTTGGCAAGGGGAGCCTACCCAAATATTTTAAAAAATTTCTAAAAAGTTTTAGTACCTCAAATAAATCCCTAAAGGCTACTGATTCTAAAAGGAACTAAAAGAAAAAAAGAGAAAAGGACCTCAGTGCAATAGAAACAGAAGCCCAGGGGGTTATCTGGAAAAGCATCGTCTCTCCCTGTAGCAGCAGTGCCGACGATGCCGTTGTCGTCCTCCCGTGCGTCGCTCGCCGCCCGGACCCCCCCCTCCTCCCTCGCGCTCTCCTGCCGTGTCGAAGAAGGATAAGAGAACCCCGAAGCTGCTCTCCTCCTCCCTCGCTCACTCGCCCTCCTGCTCCCTCCCTTTCCCTCTGTTCTTCCCTTCGAGCTCCGGCCCGAACCCGTCCATGGACGCCGTCACACATCGCCGGCGATTGGAGCCACCCCGAGCCAAGCGACGACCACCATCCTCTCCGCCTTGTCCTCTGCTTCATCTGCGTGCAAGGAATCGGACAGGGAAGCAGCGAATCGAGCACATCGTCTTCATCTTCTTCATCCCCGACCGCCGGACTTCGAGGAAGCTCCCCACCGTCCCCGACCTCCTTCGTCACCGCTGCGAGCACTCACGCGTCGAGGGTGAGCTTGAGATTCTCCTGGACATGCTTGTCGTCTTTAGCTCGCCGTAGATCCTCGTGACCGTCGTAGTCCGTAGCTCACCGTCGCACGGCCTCGTCGCCGGAGCTTTTGCCGGCGACCATTAGGTCCAAAATGCCGCCATTAAGTAGCCCGTACTCGTGCGTATCGAGTGCGAGCGTTGGATGGTCTCCGCACGCCGTAGAACCTCGATCCCGTGCACCTCGTCGCCGGTGGTCACCGCGGCCGCGCGCGTCGTCGCCGTGCCCGGACATCACCTCAAAACGATGCGCACCCGTATACTATCACCAGCACCGAGCCAGCCCAGTGGCTAGCACACACGCACACACGCGCGAGGTCGCGAGTTCGATCCCCCGCGGCGCGCTGCCTTTTCGTTTATTTTCGCACGCTGACAGGCGGGCCCCACCGGTCAGCGACCGTGGTGGCCAGCACAGCCCGCACCCAGCCCAGTCAGCGCCAGCGTGGCCGCTGGCCCACACGTCAGTGACCGTGTGTAGCGCGCTGCTCGGTTCAAAATGTTCCGTTAGTTTTTCTGGAAAATAAAGTAAACAGCCAGATTCAAATTTAAACTTCAAAAATTCATAACTAATTAAATACTTGTCCAAAAATTGCAAACAAGATACCAAAATGTTCAGATAAATAAGGCCTGTCTTTTGGTGTAATTCACCTATCCAAATAAATTGGTTTAATTGTTGTTTTATTGAAATAAAGAAAATGGCAGAATATAAAACAAATTAGGAAAATTCATATCTTTAAAAATAAGGATCCAAAAAATTAAGTTTGACCTCTTAAAATGTTCAGAAAATGATGACCTTCATGTTCCACCTTGTTTCCAAAGATGGAAAATTATTTTGTAATGTTGTTTAAAACAAATTAACAAAAGGGCAGATTTAAAAAGGATTTTATAAATTAATCAGTAATAATTTTTGGAGCAAATCCAATTTTGCTAGGTTCCTAGTGTTTCACTTTATCACACCCTAGCTTGGTGTGATGGTTCCACTTATAGAGACTAATTGGTGGCCTAACTTTTGTCTGAAGTATTTCCTGTTTAAAGGAAGGTGCTTGCTATTAATCTTTGCCTAAGATAGTTTTGTGATCGATGGTCCTAGTTGTTGCTTGAAGGATTAGTTGATGCTTGTGGTTTGTTACTTGTTTGTGCATCACATGTGGTTTTGTTTGTTTATTGAGTGTTGTTTTATTTTCATGTTGCGACGCTAGAGATAAACGCTACCGGGGTGGTATTTGGAGAGGATTTATCGGAGAAGGATGAGAGTTATTTCTTTGATCAGTGAGAAGAAGCCCCGGGAACATCATGCTGAAACCAGGCAAGCTACTCTCTGAGCTTGCATCTATATACATCTATTTTGGTTTACATGTTTTACTTATAAAGAGCATATGTTATTTATGTGGTGTTTGCCACTAAAGTTATGAATTTGAAAACCCTTTTGTTTTCAAAATACAAGTATACTATTTTGACACCCTCTACGGAGATATTAGATGGAAATTCTTTTTCAAACTATAGGATGGGAAAAGTATTGTTTACTCCAAACTCCTTTGAAAATACTCGTGTGGTTGTGGAATACCGAGATGTCGGTGTGGAAATGGAGAAATGGTGAATGGAGATGTTTATGAAAAATGCTCATTGTGTCTTTGTACTATGACGACCAGCCGATAACCTGTGCGACCACATTTACCCACATATGGGAAAAGGGCGTAGTCATATAGTTTGCTCATATTAGTATGGGATGCCTCAACAACGAGGATGACCTCGTTCCATGAGGGGATGGTTTGGTGACCTACCCCCTGACCTGGGTCCTCTTAAGTGAAGTCTGCCAACAGGGTTGGTATGAGTGTATTGGAGAAAGAGGATTGAAGGTTCCACCATAAATCGCCGGGCAGAACTACGAGTCCTCACACTTAGATTCCGACGGGCTGGGTTAAGTGTTGATGGAATGTTTCGTAGCGGAAGGGTCCTATACTAGCATGAGCAAAGGACAGGCTATGGTCGGTGACTCAACTTCGCATACACCTTGTATGGCGGGACGTGGCTGACACGATGAGTTACCGGATGGGTGTGGGAAAAGCGTGCTACCTCTGCAGAGGGTAAAACTATTCGAATAGCCGAGTCCTCGGATATGGACAGTTGGGAGGCTGTCCTCTGACCATGTGCAAGTTTTGCAAAGTTTTGAGATTTGAAAATAAAATGGAGATGTGTGGTATCTGCAACTCTACCGACGGGCTGGTATGAGGTTGCTGGAGAATGATTGACCATGACGGGCTATGGTCGGGAAGTGAAGAGTTTTGTGATTTGAAAGTGGAAAATGTTTTATGCAACTATGCCAATGGGCCGGCATGAGGTTGTTGAGATTGAATGACCATGAAGGGTTATGGTCGAAAAAGGAGGACTTTTGGGGAAATAAACAAAATGGTGATTTTCCGGGAAAATGTTTTAAAAGAGACTTATTACAAAGACAGGTTTATGGGAAAAGTTCTAAAAGCCTTCTTTTCTTGTTCATGAAAGTTATAGAGATTCAAAACAAAGTTTTAATAAACAAAGGTATATCCTTCTCTTTTCAACAAGGATATCGAGTTTTCAAAGCAAACGGAGTTTTATTTAAACAATAAAAGAGTAGTGCATGCTCATTCAGGTGGTAGTTTGCGAGTACATTCAAATGTACTCATATTGGTTTCGTCCCTGGCTATTGTCTTAGCCAGATTTTGAAGAAGAACAGTTCGAAGAAGAAGACTTCAATAACGTCAATGCGAACTAGGGCGCTTCCCAGTCAGCTGCCTGTAGGGTTAAGGCAAATGACTTGGGCCCCACGCTGTTTGGTGATTTCCGCTGCAAGTACCTATTGAAGTTATGACTTCAATCAAGTAAGTATATTTATTCGGTATTTATGGGTGTTCTGTGATACCAATTCGAGTTATGTGCAACAACAGACTGATCATGGGATTGTTGCAGGAAACATAACGAGTATCTCGGATACCTAATCTGGGGTCCTCACAGATTTCTTTGGTCCATTAAACATCAGTGGCTGTAGGTAATGTCCAGAAGCTTTGGTAATGATTGTGTCACAGTAGAATATGTGAATTTGTGATTATGCACTAACCCTCTAATGAGTTACTTTGATTTTGGTGTGGCGGAAGTTTTCAAGGAGCAAGAGAGAAGTATGATATGATGTGATCAAGAAGAGTGAAAAGGCTAAGCTTGGGGATGCCCCCGTGGGTCATCCCTGTAATATTCAAGAAGACTCAAGCGTCTAAGCTTGGGGATGCCCAAGGCATCCCCTTCTTCATCAACAATTTATCAGGTCATCTCTAGTGAAACTATATTTTAATTCTTCCACATTTTATGTATTCTACTTGGAGCGTCTGTGTGCTTTTATTTTTGCTTGTTGTTTTTATTTTTCGGAATAAAGTTGGATCCTAGCATTCTTGTGTGGGAGAGAGACATGCTCCAATTTTCATGTGAATACTCATATTCTTCACTTATATCTTTTTGAGTATTCTTATCTAGCTACTGTTATGCTTTTAGCTCCTGTTTTTTATGCATCTCTTTTAGAGCTGTTAATTCTTGTGTAGTAGTACTCTCTTGTTTCATTTACAAATCACTTGGAGAGTTTTTGTTTAGTTGCTTGGTTGATGTGTTGGTTCAGAAAATCCTGCATGTGGTAGTGGTATAGTAATAACTTGCATAATCTTGTAGATCATTGAACTTTGATGACTTGATTCTTCGCAAATGTTTTGAGGTATTTAGATGGTAAAGCTTGCTGGTTAATTAAGTTAAAATAATTAGTGGATTGTTGTCTTTAACCTTGTACCGTACTACAAACTCTACTAAAATTGTTGAAGGTGTAGTTGGACTTGATAGCTTTCCATGTCTAAAAGTAGTTCGTAATAACTAAGTTGTGCTGAAGATCGAGGGATCTAGCGGGGTACTTGTGCCGCCGTGAACGGCCCTTCTTGGAGTAAACTTTAATCATGTTCTTAATGTTGAACCTGCTAGATGTTTGCAATAAGCTTGTGAGTTCTTTTTGACTAATGTTAAGCTACGGTTTTTGGCACTTCCACCATCCATATTTGCTAGCCTCTTCGGTGCTGTGCATTGCCTTCTTCTCACATTGAGAGTTGTGCATACTTCGCCAGTACATCCAAACCCGTGGGAGAACTTTCTCTTATTCTCCTACACATAAACCCATACATCTTCCTCAAAACAGCCACCATACACTACAAAACTGTTCGCGATAGGTAACGTTTGGATACCGTCGCCCCGAAGGCCAAAAACGTCGTTGGCCAGCAATCGCGACGATTCAAGCGACGTAATGAATTCGTCGGCGATCGATAGTCACAGACGCGGTTATGACGTTTCTGTTGCACCCGAGGACGTCGAGGTTACGCGCGACGGTCGTAGGACGTCACGAGCGGCGGCCCAGGCCCATTAAAGGGGCAACGTTTTCTTTCGTCGCGCACTACTGCCACGTGGCGAACAAAGCTTTCCCGGTGACGTCTTCTCGGGGCGACGTTTATTTTCGACTCAGTGGTCCCGTTACGCCCACACGTATGACATCATCCATTTCGTTTTGTACGTCATATCACTGCGATGTTTTAGTACGTCCTTGTGTCACGTTACCATCCGTCGACACGTGGGCAACACATGCGCAGCCACGTCGCGCTCTTGAGCGACGAAAATTTACGTCGCGGGCTGAGTGATGACGTCATTACCCTCGTGTCGTTTTTATTCCGTCGGGACGGGAAGCAAATAGAATGGAGGCACGTGGAACGACCACACAGCACCATGGCGGCGACGAATATGATGACACGTGAATCAAATACATAAAATTAATTTCAATACCATAGTCTACAACGAGTCATTAATACAGCCACATGCCAAATGCTCACAGTTGTCAGCAACAAGGGCATAGCCTCACAGGCCAAAGGATCACAATGTTCAGCAACAAGCACAAAGCCTCCCAGATTCTAACAGAAAAGTTGTTGAGTCAACTTCTTAATTAGGGCATTGGTCTGCTCTTGCGACTTTTTTATGTATTGTTGTTGATTGCGAAATGCTTCAATTTCTTTTTCTAACTTGAGGGTTGCAGTTTTTTTCCATCTTCTTCAACTCATCATATAAACTCTAGAGATTCGTAGCAACTGCTATCTCGGAATCAAGTTGAGTTTGAAGCTGAGACTTTGAAAGCGGGGAATGCAGACTGATCTTGTGCGGCAGAGTAGGCAGTCCAATCTCCACCGTGGCATCCTCTGAATCAAGTGGGTCCATCTTTCTTTTCTTACTTGCCTAACAAGATGTAAAGAACGTATTTGTAAATTACAGATGACAAGCATGTACAGAACATATTTGTAAATTACAGATGACAAGCATGCATAGAACCTATCTGTAAATTACAGAGAACGAACTGATAGATGAAACTAGAAGATGACAAAGCATATATGTTGATAAGCATGTACAGAACGTAGATGAAACTAACAGATGATGAAGCATGTGTTGAAAATCATGTACAGAATTTAGATGAAGCTAGCAGATGATAAAGCATGTATGTTGACTAGCATGTACATAACATATATGAAGCTACCAGATGATAAAGCATGTATGTTGACAAGAATGTAAAGAACATAGATGAAACTAGAAGATGACAAAGCATATATGTTGATAAGCATGTACAGAACGTAGATGAAACTAACAGATGATGAAGCATGTGTTGAAAATCATGTACAGAACATAGATGAAGCTAGCAGATGATAAAGCATGTATGTTGACAAGCATGTACAGAACATATATGAAGCTAGCAGATGATAAAGCATGTATGTTGACAAGATATCATTAGAGGATGATGAGCTACCAGAATAGTGGATAAAGACGTCAACCCCACTTGTTGCAGCCGTGCATTGTTCCTCATGATAGTTTTGCTCCGCTCTTCTTCTATGGGAAGTAATTTTGGTTCTAACATGAACAAAGAACTCAAAGTAAGTTACTGATCATGTAATTCTGATCCAAAGCATGATAGGATCACAGGCAAACCATTTAGACATGTAATTGCATCAAACATAGGCAGGATAATAAAGCAGCATCAATCATAGAATTAAAAAGTGAATCAATTTATACAGATGAAGAATCGATCAAACAATTAAACAGGCCTACAATTGTGACAGACTAATTTCATCAAACATTAGCAGCATAATAAAGAAGCATCAAGCATACAATTAAACGAGCTAACAATTTAGGAAGCATCAAGCATACAACTAAACAGGCAAACCATTTAGGAAGCATCAAGCATACAACTGAACAGAAAGAAGCATCATAATAAATAAGCATCAAGCATACAATTAAATAGGCCTACAATTGTGACAGACTAATTTCATCAAACATTAGCAGCATAATAAAGAAGCATCAAGCATACAATTAAACGAGCAAACAATTTAGGAAGCATCAAACATACAACTAAACAGGCAAACCATTTAGGAAGCATCAAGCATACAACTGAACAGGAAAAAAATTGAGAGAATATTTGCCTTCGGCTTTTGAGACTTCATTATTAGGGTGTTTCCGGCCAGGAAACTTTGCTGGTGCCATCGAAGGTGGAACTTTGACAGCGCCGATAGGGAAGCCCTTGGTTGTCTTCGTGACATCGAGGTGGCAGACCTTGACGGCGAGGTTGGAGACGAGGTGGCAGACCTTGACGGCGAGGTTGGAGACGAGGTGGCAGACCTTGACGGCGAGGTTGGAGACGAGGTGGCAGACCTTGACGGCGAGGTTGCAGACGAGGTGGCAAACTTGGACGGCGAGGTTGGAGACGAGGTGGCCGACAGGCGCGCTGGACGTCCAGGTGGAAAACCGGTACGGCGACCTCCTCTCTGAGGTGAGAGATCTGGACGGTGAGCTTGTCGGCGAGCTGGTGGAAATGGGGTCCTCCGCGGTGAGGTGGCAGATCTAGCAGTCGATCTCGACGGCGTGGTTGCAGATCTGGGGGTCGAAATAGACAGCGAGGAGTCAAACACCTTGCAAGCGAGCTACAGGGCGGGGTTGGAAAAAGGGACGGCGAGCTAGGCGGGGTTGGAGAAAGGGACGGCGAGCTGCACGGCGAGGAGAAGCTAGGGTTTGGGAGGGGAGGAGGAGGAGAAGGGGGTAAATAATTTGGATCTGGCTTCTATGGTTCAGGGCCGAGGGGATAAGGAGAAGCTTTCCGAAATGCCCTCGGCGCGAAAACTTGAATGCCCAGGCCTGGCGCGAAAATTTCTAGCCGACGCGAAAATTTCACGGGCTGTGCGGGAATCTTTCGTGGCCGTCGGATACATGATGTGGGCGGCTTCAACAAATTGAACTTTCTTTGAAAATTTGACCTAGCGATCTGGCCAGTTGCTGCCTAACTTAGAATTTTTTTAATGTAATGTCTTAATATTTAGCTTTCTATGTCATATACTTACGATTCTAGTTGATAAAACAAGGTCTACATAAATTCAAAATAAAAATTCATTTATCTATTGTGATTCTCAAACCATGCCGTATGAACTCAAGGGTGAAGAGAAAGGGTTTTGGATCTGCAACATGGAAAATTCAAAACAAACCTCACCAAAGTTTCATTTTGGAGTGACTAAGATGGATCCATGCTTAGTTTTTCATTTTCATGTTTTAAACTTGTTTAAATGTTAGACAAGCGCTTAGGTTTGACCGATATTTGAAACGAGCATACAAAATTCAAACAAAATCAAAAAAAAGAAAAAACTCGCGCACACATAGTCTTCTTATGTCATATACTTACCATTCTAGTTGATAAAACAAGATCTACATAAATTCATAGAAAAATTCATGTATCTATTGTGATTCTCAAACTATGCCGTATGAACTCAAGGGTGAAGAGAAAAGGTTCTGGATCTGCAACATGGAAAATTCAAAACAAACTTCACCAAAGTTTCATTTTGGAGTGACTAAGATGGATCCAGGCTTAGTTTTTCATTTTCATGTTTTAAACTTGTTTAAATGTTGGAGAAGCGCTTAGGTTTGACCGATATTTGAAACGAGCATACAAAATTCAAATAGTATCAAAAAAAGAAAAAACCTGCGCACACATAGTCTTCTTATGTCATATACTTACCATTCTAGTTGATAAAACAAGGTCTACATAAATTCAAACAAAAATTCATGTATCTATTGTGATTCTCAAACTATGCCGTATGAACTCAAGGGTGAAGAGAAAGGGTTTTGGATCTGCAACATGGAAAATTCAAAACAAACCTCACCAAAGTGTCATTTTGGAGTGACTAAGATGGATCCAGGCTTAGTTTTTCATTTTCATGTTTTAAACTTGTTTAGATGTTGGACAAGTGCTTAGGTTTGACCGATATTTGAAACGAGCATACAAAATTCAAATAGTATCAAAAAAAGAAAAAACCTGCACACACATAGTCTTCTTATGTCATATACTTACCATTCTAGTTGATAAAACAAGGTCTACATAAATTCAAAAGAAAAATTCATGTATCTATTATGATTCTCAAACTATGCCGTATGAACTCAAGGGTGAAGAGAAAGGGTTTTGGATCTGCAACATGGAAAATTCAAAACAAACCTCACCAAAGTGTCATTTTGGAGTGACTAAGATGGATCAGGGCTTAGTTTTTCATTTTCATGTTTTAAACTTGTTTAAATGTTGGACAAGCGCTTAGGTTTGACCGATATTTGAAACGAGCATACAAAATTCAAATAGTATCAAAAAAAGAAAAAACCTGCGCACACATAGTCTTCTTATGTCATATACTTACCATTCTAGTTGATAAAACAAGGTCTACATAAATTCAAAGGAAAAATTCAAAAGAAAAATTCATGTATCTATTGTGATTCTCAAACTATGCCGTATGAACTCAAGGGTGAAGAGAAAGGGTTTTGGACTTGAAACAAAAAAGTGAGAAACAAATGACCGGGCAATAGGCGGCAAGCTTAGACATCACAATAAAAGTTAGAAACATCAATTTTTTACTACGGTGACGCCCAGAGCGCGCCCAGAGGTCGCCAGTTCACGCCCAGAGCGCGCACAGAGCGCGCCCAGAGCACGCCCAGAAGGTGTTCAACCAAATTACATCCCACCAAAATACAACTCAGAGTATGATAAACCACTCTCTTCTTTGATTTCTATACTAACGATTCATGATGTTAAACATCATCTATAAACATTCAGACCAGAAATTCATGTATCTAAGGTGAAATCCCTGACTATGTCCTATGAATTCAAGGGTGAAGGGAAGAGGTTTTCGATTTCCAACATGAAAAAGTTTAAAAACCTCAGCAATGTTTCATTCTGGAGTGACTAAGAAGGATCCATGCTTAGTTTTTCATTTCCATGTGCATGCCCAGAGCACGCCCATAAAGTGTTCGACCAAAATACATCCGACCAAAATACAACTCATAGTAATATTATCCAGTCTTTTCTTTGACCCACATCTCGACGTCGCTGGAGTCGTCAAAGTTGGACATGACCTCGTCAACCCACTGCTCGATGTCTTCGTTGGCCCCCTTGACATCTTCGCTGACCTTCTCAAATTTCAGCTTGATGTACTCCTCCTTGACAATCAACTTGATAACGAAGAGATCACCAAAGCTAATATGCGCTTGATCCCAGAATATATCCCAGTTCCCTGCGAACTCGATGTAATCTTCGTCCACTCGATATGATCCAAAGACCTCGACATCCCTCGCGCAAAGACGAGAAGCCCCGTGAGCTTGACGTAATCTTCGATCCCTCGATGGAAATACGTAACCATAACCATCTACTACCTCAGTCTTGAGATGCTATCAAAATAACATGAACATCGTATTAGAAAATTCAAATGACGGAATAGGTGATTCGACATCAGAATAGTTCAGAAAATGTAAATGAATAAGAAAGGTTTGAATGATACCATAGATTCTTCATCTATACTATCATCCTCAATCCTGCGCACGTAGAACTGAGGGATCTCAAAGAACTCGTCTATTTCCAATTCCCTTGTGGCGTCTTTGAATAAAGCGAAAGATATCGCATTCATTTCTGAATAGGTGACATCTATCGGTTCGTGAAATATGGTCTTTAGAAGGGCTGGCTTGCACCATCTTTTTATCTGTTTAAACTCTGATCAAAGAGACGAAGACAATCAGAAAATGTGTAAACAACTTAATGTGCAAGAAAAAGAACACAAACCAGCATACCCGTGTATTCAACAAAAGGTTTTGTAGCATTGTGTTCGTTACTCACTTCAACATTGAACACATGTTGATCTTCATCCCAAGTGAAGTTGACAACATCGCCGATTACGATGTCGTAGCCTACACACAGTGCTCTCCACTGCGTTCCACAGATCGAGGTAGGGATATGCGTCTTCGGGCTATCACTTAGCCGCTTACAGAGATATCTCTGATGTGTTTCAATTTCAATTTCCCACCTATCCAGGTAGAAGAAGTACTGGTCTCCGTTCGGACACCTAGCCTTCATCCAGTTCTTACGAGGGCCAATTGCCCGGCTCTCTAGAAGAAATCGTAAAGGGCATGGCAGAATCTACAAGTAATACAAAACCGGATGAACTATGAAGACACTAATTGAAGGTAAAACAAGTAATGACATTCCTTCGAATTTGAAAGGCAACACTTACAACTTCCTCTTCGTAACCGTATTCAATCGGGACTCTGATAGATTTGGAACGCCGCCAAGTGAGTGTACGACAGAAAGTTGCTTCGTGACTTCACATAGGAGAGAGATCGATGCCATCGCTATCGGAGCCATCGAAATCCTATTTTAACAAATGAAATTTATAACCAGATAAACAGGCGGAACCTGGGGTTTTTCCCCATTCCGCAACCCAAATAGATAATCAAATCTGCTCACATACAATGCACCATTCGGGAGCTCAAACGGGTAAATGAAACATGTAGAGAAGATAGCACTGACCATCGAACTGGGGTTGATGGATTGCAGCTGTAACCGTCGGCGACCGAAAAAACCCAACGGCGAAGGCGGCCGTACAATGGCGATGGCGATGGAGCTCCTTGCTTGTCCCTCTTTCTCGACGGGCGACGGGAGACGGGCGATGGAAATGGTGATGGCGATGGATTTCCTTTGTGCCTTCAATCACCCTGCTCTGCGCCTTCAATCCAACTCCTATTGCTCTGTTCTTGGGGGTTCCTGGGGTTTTCTCGGGGGTTCTATGGGCGGCAACAGTGAGCCAGGGAAGAAAGACCACGCGGCGGTATCCATTGATTATACAAGTTCCCCGGCCCCACTGGATGCGATTCCAACCGACCCCACGAGTTAGGGTACCCAAAGCATTTGACCCTTACCCGCTGACAGGTGAGTCCGTAAACTCGCCCCTCGCACCACTCTTTCTGCCACCTCTCTTCTGCACCGCTTTCCCCAAATCGCACTATGAAAGCCGTACTCTTCTCCGGCCGCAATTTGCCTCCCTCCGCCACTCTTCCAGTCAGGACTCGAAATCTATCCTCCGCCGCGCACACGAGCCGCTAAGAAGAGAGGGATGGCAGATCCGATGCAGCTATAGGACAACACTGTGACGCCAGCCGTCGTCCATGGATCTGTGGAAGCGGCTTCGGATGCATTCGCCGCGGCATCGGATGCCGCCGACGTGGCTTCAGATGCATTCACCACGGCTTCGGATGCATTCACCGCGGCATCAGATGCCTCCGACGCGGCTAAGGATGCATTCGCCGCGGCATCGGGTGCCGCCGACGCGGCTAAGGATGCCAAAGCCAGGGCATCGGCTGCCCTAACCGCGGCTTTCGATGCCATATCAGCGGCTTCAGATGCCTTTGTCGCGGCTATGGATCTCATCGCCGCGCCTCCTCCGCCTGTCACCGCCGCGGTGCAGTACCACTACGGGGTGCGGGTGGAGTATTCCGAGGTGCTTCCCTAAACAAATCTTATCTTGAGCAGTGGCTTCCCTAAACAGAGCACTTTTTTGGTTGCTAATTTCGGTAGGATTTAGTGTGTCTATAATTTGCAACCATGATATTAAACTTGACATTGATCTTAATAACTATTTTGAAAGAGGGAAGCATGCTAATGAATTCCAAAATAAATTTAAGGGCTTTTTAATGGATTGCCCTTAGAGACCTCCTTAGACTCAGTTTTGCCCCTAGTTGCGAATCGTCCTCAGTTTTTCCCTTAGTGTGTTCGCAGCTGCTATAGTTTGCCCCAAACGTCAAGTTTGAAGTCTATTCCGTCTGATGGCGTTACTGACAGTGGGCCCTGAACTTACAGGTGGGACCGCCTAACTGCCTATGTGCCCGGAACTTACAGGAGATTTGAACAGTGCAAAATTCGAATTTTCAAGTTTCAAAAAAAAAATTGTGAAAACAATTCCAGATGTTGCTAATGATTATTTATACTTGTGTTCAAAATTTGAGTGTGAAATATTGTATAGTTTGGTCTGTATAAAAATGACAAATTTCTAGATCTGAGATCTAGATCTAGATCTAACCAGTGCAAAATTCGAAAATTTCAACTTTTGAAATTAAATATGAAAAAAATCCCGGATGTTGTTAATGATTATTTATACTAGTGTGCAAAACTAGAGCGTGAAATATTACGTCGTTTGGTCTGTGTAAAAATGACAAATTTCTATATCTGAGATCTACATCTAGATCAAGATCAAAACAGTGCAAAATTCAAAAATTTCAACTTTCGAAATTAAATGTGAAAAAAATCCTGGATGTTGTTAATGATTATTTATACTAGTGTGCAAAATTATAGCGCGAAATATTGTGTCGTTTGGTCTGTGCGAAAATGACAAATTTGTAAAATATTGTGCTATACGTGAGTTGATGGCTGGCTAGCTAGCTCGTATATGTGAACGCCGCAGTGCTCGTTTCACCTGCGTCCGACCTCACTTTTCACTCTATCGTGCTCAGCGTGAGCCGAGCGTCCTAACGTGCAAGGTGTTACGCGAGAGAGAGGGTTTTCTCCATGATCACAAGCGAGCGGCGCCGTCGGACTATTGTCGAACACCTTAAAGGCGCGATTTGAGCATGCCAATGTTGGCATCAGCATGTTCCTTTCGATTCCCAACCAATTGGGAAGCAATCCTTATATGTTCGTGTGCAGAACTGGATTTCCTACAGCTTTCTAGTTATACGGTTTTGCTCGTTTTGAACTTTCTCTATAGTGTTTTTGTGAAAAACAGTTCTAGTCCGACTTCACCGTCCACGTTATCGTGCTCACGGTGAGCTGAGCGTTCTAATGGGCAAGGTTTCAGTAACCTAGCACCAACAACAAAGAAGCAAAAGAAGGAAAAGAAGAGGAAGGTCCTGGCCCGAACTACGGTTCGAGCAAAGAATAGACTAGCCAAGAGTGACAAGAAGGGCGAGGTCGAGGTCGTGACACAAACTGGTCCAAATCCAGCAAAGAACACCCGGAGAAAGGTCTTAGCCCCATCTAGTCACACAAGGAGCAAGAAAAGAGGGTGAACATTTGATAAAACTTGTAATATTTGTTATACTACTTCTGTCGAACACCTTAAGTGCGTGTTCTGGACGCGCTCTAGGCGCGTCATGGCGTGCTCTGGGCGTGAACTAGCACACATGCGCGCGCTTTGTACGTCGCTCTAGGAAAAACTTGTGTTATTGTATGTTTATTATTTTTCTTCGAAACTAGTACTCTCATAAAGAAGCTTGCCGCCGGATTTCCTATTTTTTGAATGTTCCCTCAATTTATATGATTTTTCTTCGTTAAATCCTATTGAACTATAGCTAACAAGCTCAAAAATTCAAAATACTCTGGCATCGTGCCTCCCATATGTTATGCTCTGCGTACAAATTATGTATGTTCATTTTGCACTCTTATTTTTCATACCTACTTCACAAAAAATAAGGAATTTGGCACTAAATAGAAGTTAGAAAAAAGGGTCAATTTTCTTGAAATATTTTATTCGGCAATGTTGTTTGTAATTTCAAAACCCATGTTTGTGCCGAGTTTGGTCATCATAGCTTAAGGCTAGCTATGGATATGGCCATGAGCTTGGTCATCTAGCATGAATCCCATGAATGTTCATACAAGATAGCCCATTTTGAGAAGACTCATGTTTTCAAAATCTTGAATTCCAGGTTTATGATTTTTGATGGACAGTAGTACACTAAAAGAGATGATTACCGCTAGATTTCATATTTTTTGAACTTTTCTCGATTTATGAGAGTTTTCTCAAAAAAGGTCAAAATTGCCGGAGTGACCATTCATAACCCATGTGTGTTTTTTCCGATGTTTTGGGCGGTTTTGCATAGAACCATTCTATACTACGTTTATATGATTTTTCTATAATTTTGGGGAAAAACTATAACACACTTGTAGTTCAAATTTTTTTAAATAGCATTAAATCCTATTAAACTCGTTTAATGCATGAAATATAGCTAAAAAGCACAAAAATTCAAAATATTCCGGTATTGTGCCTCCCATATGTCATGCTCTGCATAGTAATTATGTACACTCACTTTGCACTCTTATTTATCATACCTACTTCACAAAAAACAAGGAATTTGACACTAAATAAAAGTTAGAAAAAAAAAACGTTGTGTCCATGGATAAGTTAGAAAAAAATAGAAGCAAATTGCTAATGTGATCCTCTTTATTTGCCTAAATTATCTAAGTTGAATGATTCTTGTGGTTATATGGTTGAATTTGCTTCTACTACTTGCAACTATTATGAAAAAGGAGGTGATAAGAGCCCTCTGTATGCTACTAATAATTATGGGCTGCAAATAACTATTGTTAATGTGCATTGGAAAACTTCTATTAATTGTGATTCATTCATATACAAAATGCCAAGCTTAAGCTCTTGTCATTAGTAAGAGCATTTTCACAAACAGCAAGTATTCTCTAGTTGTTCATCATTTTCATCATCTTCTTGGGGTTGCACGGGCATCCCCAAGCTTAAGCTCTTGTCATCTTCTTCCTGCAAAATATTAGAGCTTTCTTGGGCAGCTCTCTTCCTTGTGTCAACAACATAGATATTTTCATTAAATTCAAGTATGCAGAGATCAAGCATATTGGCAATGAAAACTTTAAATTGAGAAGCTATAGGGCAGGTTTCATGTTCATCAATGAAGGTGTATAATTTATAGGCTGCCATAAAAGTAACAAATTGCTCTACTTCTTCAATCCCTAAGTGAGCATAATTACCTGTATGATAAGTTGCAATAACATGTTCATTATTGGAAGGGCATTGGAATTCAAAGTGTTTAGAGTATTCAGAGCAACAAATTTCTTCCTTATGAATATTAAGGAGCACATTAGCAATTTGATGTAGAAGCTCTATGTACTTTTGTTGAATATTTAGATATCTCGAATATCAATTTACTTTTGTTGAATATTTAGATATCTCGAATATCAATTTACTTTTGTTGAATATTTAGATATCTCGAATATCAATTTTGGTCATGTGTTAGTGTTAGTAATAATGAAAAGTTTCATATTAATGTTGTATGTAGTCACTATCGAACTGATATGTTGTATCTTCCTGGTTTACATAGTTAACGATCTGGTGTCCAGTTTAGTATTGTTATTCTTATATCCTTCTTTGTTTATAATTCAGTCGCAACAATATTTGACGCTACTTTCTCTGTGGTTAATATCATGTTAAGAATAATTTGCAGGGAGATGATTCGGGCTTGTTCCAGTGGATGCCCTCGCCGCGGCATGACGCGGAGTCCATGGATGCGAAAATGAGATACGTTCTCCAGAGGTTGAAGTCAGGTTCTATCGTCCGCATCCGTCGTGCTTGCGAAAATCTACGGTTGCAGGGTGTCCTTAATCAAGATGTGCTTGCCAAGCATGGTGCTCTTCTGCGCAGTATCACTGATTATCCATCGGTGAGCGCTTTGGTAGGAATAAGAGGAGGCTATAAAACATCTCACTGCTACCATGAAGATTTGTCAATAAACCATATAAATCACAGCATGGTGACAAGGTTGCAGAGTGATCTCCTGGGTGGTGCGGAAGTTGCTGGTGCAGAAGTTGCTGAGGAATCTCAGTTGGACTGAGTTTGTCGTGCCGGCCACCTGATGCATGTAAAATGCATACATGAACTTTGCACTTTAATTGCTTATATTCCAATCATATTTGCATCATATAAGGGTTATACCAATGTTTTATAATGATTTTGGGAATACTTCATAGTTTTCCCATTTATTTGGAATTAACCCTGTTTTTCCAGAAAACGTCTTTTTTAGTGTTTCAGACTTTCGGGAGCTTCGGGACTCCAAAAAGGGCAAGGTCAAAGAGCACGGTTCAGAATTTTCGAGACGAATGCAATGGGCTTAAATTGAAGACCAGAGCCCAACAGGCTGGAAATGGGAGGGTCCCACGCGGTCTAAAGTACATGGCCGCGTGGGCCCAGCTCGTTTCCACCTCGGAGCTCCGTGGCCGTCGATCTTTGCACCACCGACATAGTCTTGACCTAAAAACGCCTATAAAAAAGGTCCCCTGGCGTTTCACGAAAGGAGGCGGCGGAGAAACAGAAAACACGAAACAGAGAGACAGAAGGCTGCCGCCGGAGAAGATTGGAGGGGGGAAACGCTGCCGGAATCACCTCCGGTAGGCTCCTCCATCCCCCCTCCGGAGTCTCCATCAATACCAACGTCAAGACCAGCACCATCTCCATCACCATCTTCGTGATCCACTTCATCCCCCTCATAGTTTGAGATTGTTCGAACCCTAGCTATTGTTTAAGTGCTATTCTACCTGTGTATGATTGGCTACTTGTCATTGTTCGAGGGTGAGATTATATTTTCAGATTGTGTTGTACCACTTATGCCACTGAATATCATCATGTTTGCACGTTGTGAGTAGTTCCCGTATGTTCCTGAGGGCATAGGATGAATTGGCAATGATTTATACATGACATGTGTTGGTATTTTGTCAAGAGTTTATCTTTTATGTGATTCTATGATGGTGTTGTGCGAACGTCGACTGCACAACACTTCACCTATATGGGCTCATAGGAGAACACCGTAGTATAATGAATTGAGGGAGACTTGGGAGGACATGTAAACCTGAGACCGAGTCATGAAGTTATATTATGAGGGTATTAGTATCGGGGACCTTAGAGTGTAATGCTATGGTGGGACTTTATGTCTTAATAATTCTTGTGCAGTCATTTACTTGGCCACATGATCCATCATAAGGGGTTGTAGTTTATTTATTTAGCTATACCTAATTATGGCTCCGTCCAAAGAAGATTAAAACTTGACAAGATATTCAACGTGTTGTTTAATAAATCTCTATGCCTAGCATCATCCATGCCGCCCTCGGGAACGTTTGCCACATATAAGTTACACATCACTTGAGCTTGTCCTCTTGCCACATAAGAGGATTGGGCTTTATCTCTTTGAGAGCTTTCACTTGCTACTATCTGTTATCTGCTTTGCAACTATACAACCAAAAATACCAAAAACATTGCATCTTTTATTGTTTTATTTATCAATCTTGCTAACCAATACCTTCAGCTCCTCGTGGGTTCGACAACCTTTTCTAATTGAAAGGTACTACAATTGATCTCCTGCACTTGGGAGTCATCAAGATACTTTTCTGGCGCCGTTGCCGGGGAGCGTAGCGCTATTGGTAAGAAGTTTGGTAAGGAAACTTGAAAGCTGTTTATCTCATTGTTACTATGGCATTTATGAATCGTGCCTCGCTGCATCTTGCTCTATATGAAAGTGCTTATGCCACTACTGCAAAGGTGGTTGAAACTACTGTGTCTGAGGTACCTAAAGTGGGATTTAAAATTCCCACTGGTCATGTTAAAAGAGTTATGAAAAATCCATTCACAGGGGATGGAACTAAGTCTGCATGTGAACACATAGAAACAATTGATGAAATATGTGGTTTATTTAGGCTTCCTGGTATTTCTGATGATCAAATAAAAAGGAAGCTATTATATTTGTCTTTATCTGGTAATGCTCGTGATTGGTACATGTCTTTGGATGAAGAAGTGAAAACTGATTGGAGTATTTTGAGGGAGGTTTTTCTTAAATATTTTACTCCCAAAGAAAGTACTAATATTTTGCAGGAAGAAGATGATGAACACATAAGCTTGGAAGAGGAAGAATGTGAAGAAGAATATAAAAACCTAAGCTTGGGGATGCCCATGCAATCTCAAGAAGATGCTGAAAAAGATGAACAACTGGAGAATGAAGAGTTGGATCTCCCAACTTCACCATCAACAAATGATAGTAACACTCAAACTCAAAAATCTTTTGTTATTTATGAGAATCCATGTTATGATGAGTGAAACTGAAAATGCTATGGTCCTATATGATAACCCATGCTATTATGATGAAACTAATAATACTCCTTCACTTTTTAATAATGCTACTAGTGAACTTATGATAATAATGAGGAGTATTGCTTAAATATGCTATATGATAATGCTTTAGATGATGGTCCTATGCTTATTGATAAACCTCCATGTTTAGTTGTTACTAAATTATGTGAGGATAAAAATGATATACTTGCTGTTTGTGATAGTGCTCTTACTCATGAGAGCCCTACTTTGTTCTTGAACTCTCCTACTTACACCATAGAGGAGAAATTTGCTTATGTTGAGAAATACTTATGTGGTTTGCAATTATCTTTAGTTCCAAATCTTTGTTGCAACCATGATATTAAACTTGATATTGATCTTAACAACTATTTTGAAAGAGGGAAGCATGCTAATAAACTCCAAAATAAATTTAATGATCCTCATTATGTTCCTAAATTATCTAAGTTGGAAGATTCTATTGGTTATATGGTTGAATACACTTTTACTACTTGCAACTATTATGAAAGAGGAGGTGATAAGAACCCTCTTTATGCTACTAATAATTATGGGCTGCAAGTAACTTTTGTTAATATGCATTGGAAAACTTCATTCATATACAAAATGCCAATGCATAGAAAGAAAGTTAGACTTCGTTGTTATTACTTTTGTGTTTTTTTTCTCTCAACCAGGTTTCAACTTGACTATTATTTTGATCGGTTTGAGAGCAACATGGGACCCTGGTATTATGCATGGAACACTTCCCAAGAAAGAGGGGAACATCAAAGTTCAAGCTCCCTCATGAGCTTCATCTTCAATAAACAAAAAGTAAGAAGCCTAGCTATATGGCTATAAAGAAAGCGCTTTGCGGGAGGCAACCCGGTTATTTTTGTGTGTGATTTTTCTTTGTGTCCTCTTGCTGTAACAAGAGATTTTGTGTCTAGTTAGTTTCTGGAGTTTTTAATAAAGTGCCAAGTTTTACCCATTTTGGTCTTGAAAAGTTGCTTATAGCGTTCGGAGATTTTATTCCTGCACGAATCAGTGCACGGTATGATTTTTAATTCTTATTTGTAACTCCGAATGAGCTCATATTTGAACTGTAGTTGCAACTTTTCATCCTCTGTATGCATGAATTTTTTCGGAATTTTTCGAGAAAGTTTGGTAGGGTAGAAAAATACGTTTTGCTGCTGCTGTTTTTCTGGACAGATTCTGTCCCATTTTGTTTGATGCATGCTTTGAGCTTTTAAGTTGAATCTTTTTGATCCAATTGAGTTTATGAGTAGGCATACAACATTATACACTTTCTGGACATCTCATATGAATTTTTGTTCAAGGATTATATGCAGCAAGAACATATTTGTTTATCACTATTAATGCACCCCACAGAAAAGAAATGGGAGAAACGGTGTTTTGAAGTTTTTTCACAGGGATTGGAGGAGATGCACCAAGAGCTATCCAAGGATGGTGAAGACCATAAGCTTGGGGATGTGAAGACAACCCCACTGGACCTACACACTCTCGGTTTGCACACGTCCAACTTCTGTTTTTCGATCGAAACACTTTATCGCATAAACTTGGAGCGTCTTTTGTTTTGTTTTGTTTGAGTTTGAGAGACCACCACACTATCATTTATATATGGAGAGCTACTGGAAATATGGGTTGAAATATGTTGGATGCTTTTATAAGATTGGGAAAAGGGATGTTTGATTGATTTTTAATGATACATATAGTTGCATGATTCATGAGCTTGTTTATGAGTAATAGTTTGCAAATTCTTTTTGTAGAGCTATCACTTATTCATGTTTTGGTGCTGATTGTTATTTTACTTGGTTTAACATGGATTAGTTAGTTCTATGGACACTCATGCATGCATCTAGATGGTCAACTTTCTCCCTTTTGCTAGCCCAAAAACTCCAACAAGCAAAAACTTGTTTCCAACACCTTCAACCAAAGTTATTCCAGTGAGTCCACCATATCTACCTACTAGCTATATGCTATTCCGAGTATGTTCATCATGATATTTGTGTTATCTATACCTCTGAATGAAAATGATTATGTTATTGATTGCCATGGGAAAAGTTGGTTATATAGCTCTCACGAACTTGATGCACATTTTACTATCATTGCAATAAATAAAACATGACCCATTGTGATTAAGATTATGATGCTAGTGGCTTGATAAATGTTCGAGGTTGGGAGTTAGCCCATATGTGCTGTCACATGCAAAGCTTTCAACATGCTCCTTCATCTCATTTAGTTGATATCATGTACTTTTGTTTATGGATGCCTATCATGGTGAAATGAGGTGGAAATGAAGTAGTTCAAATGAGTTTGTATAAATGGTTAGAGAGACGCCTGGGCCGCTAATCTAAGCCATGCATTATTCATGGTGGAAATTTACTTACATGCTATGGTGAATTATCTATGACACACCTTACAATAAAAAGCTATTCCAATGGTAAATAAAAAGGGTGTTGAGGTTTTTCATCTTGTTTGTTTGTCTTGTCATTTTGATATGGGCTTGTTCCATATCCTGGGACAAGAGGTACCCCAGTTGACGCTCTTGATGATACTATTATTACTTACAATGATATATAACTTGAACTTGCTTTGTTTCCTAAGTTGAGTAATCATGGTGTAGGTACTTGTATTCAAGGGGCATGAGACATCCAACCTTTACTTTGTCAAGCACACTACTCATATTTGCTTCACTTTAAACTTAATCATTCAAGATGCTATGATAGGGGAATGAGAGCTTGACACCAAGTATTACCATTGCAATCATTAACTTAAGTAGAGAGTTTGGAGTTAGATGAAACTTATGCATGCTTTACCTCTACTCATATACATCTTTCCAAAGTGTCCACCTATCATATTCAGATTTTCATCATCACTCTATGACCAATGTAGGATGTCCATACTTATCATTATGCATACATGTGGTCCATACTACTATCTGTTATGTTACACTTTGTGAACTATCATTGAACATCCTTGCATTGAATACTTGATATCACTTCATAAACTATTTGCATATTGCTACTCCTTTAAGAATGAATCATTTGACTATATGTAGCAATAGTAATCATCTTTGATATTCATTGTTAAGTATTAAATTGCAAAGTCCATGTTAGTTTTATCATCTTCATACTCGAGGACGAGCATGGATTAAGCTTGGGGATGTTGATGCATGTAAAATGCATACATGAACTTTGCACTTTAATTGCTTATATTCCAATCATATTTGCATCATATAAGGGTTATATCAATGTTTTATAATGATTTTGGGAATACTTCATAGTTTTCCCATTTATTTGGAATTAACCCTGTTTTTCCAGAAAACGTCTTTTTTAGTGTTTCAGACTTTCCGGGAGCTTCGGGACTCCAAAAAGGGCAAGGTCAAAGAGCACGGTTCAGAATTTTCGAGACGAACGCAATGGGCTTAAATTGAAGACCAGAAGCCCAACAGGCTGGAAATGGGAGGGTCCCACGCGGCCTAAAGTACATGGCCGCGTGGGCCCAGCTCGTTTCCACCTCGGAGCTCCGTGGCCGTCGATCTTTGCTCCACCGACTCCGTCTTGACCTAAAAACGCCTATAAAAAAGGTCCCCTGGCGTTTCGCGAAAGGAGGCGGCGGAGAAACAGAAACCACGAAACAGAAGACAGAAGGCTGCCGCCGGAGAAGATCGGAGGGGGGAAACGCTGCCGGAATCACCTCCGGTAGGCTCCTCCATCCCCCCTCCGGAGTCTCCATCAACACCAACGTCAAGACCAGCACCATCTCCATCACCATCTTCGTGATCCACTTCATCCCCCTCATAGTTTGAGATTGTTCGAACCCTAGCTATTGTTTAAGTGCTATTCTACCTGTGTATGATTGGCTACTTGTCATTGTTCGAGGGTGAGATTATATTTTCAGATTGTGTTGTACCACTTATGCCACTGAATATCATCATGTTTGCACGTTGTGAGTAGTTCCCGTATGTTCCTGAGGGCATAGGATGAATTGGCAATGATTTATATATGACATGTGTTGGTATTTTGTCAAGAGTTTATCTTTTATGTGATTCTATGATGGTGTTGTGCGAACGTCGACTGCACAACACTTCACCTATATGGGCTCATAGGAGAACACCGTAGTATAATGAATTGAGGGAGACTTGGGAGGACATGTAAACCTGAGACCGAGTCATGAAGTTATATTATGAGGGTATTAGTATCGGGGACCTTAGAGTGTAATGCTATGGTGGGACTTTATGTCTTAATAATTCTTGTGCAGTCATTTACTTGGCCACATGATCCATCATAAGGGGTTGTAGTTTATTTATTTAGCTATACCTAATTATGGCTCCGTCCAAAGAAGATTAAAACTTGACAAGATATTCAACGTGTTGTTTAATAAATCTCTATGCCTAGCATCATCCATGCCGCCCTCGGGAACGTTTGCCACATATAAGTTACACATCACTTGAGCTTGTCCTCTTGCCACATAAGAGGATTGGGCTTTCTCTCTTTAAGAGCTTTCACTTGCTACTATCTGTTATCTGCTTTGCAACTATACAACCAAAAATACCAAAAACACTTGCATCTTTTATTGTTTTATTTATCAATCTTGCTAACCAATACCTTCAGCTCCTCGTGGGTTCGACAACCTTTTCTAATTGAAAGGTTCTACAATTGATCTCCTGCACTTGGGAGTCATCACCACCTTGAGATGTATCACAGTTTGCTGACATTTGCTGTTGAACTTAGGTAGAGCTACCTTATGAGTCAGAGCAACTAACTTATGATTAGTTTCTTTGTCTTTTGCTATGGAACTGTAATGTGGAAGTACTGCTCCGTTGAATGAAACTCTTGATTGCTGCTAGTGGTATAAAAACTTAATTAGTCTCGACTCTGTTTTATGTTCATTTTTTGGACATAGATGAAAGTTTTCCAGGGATACTTATTCCCAGTACACATCACGCCGCGCGCATCGTTCTGAACGCTGCCGCCGTAGCCCAGTGCGCATCGTTCTGAACGCTGCCACACTATCGTCGCTGCAGTCTCTTAATGCACGCCGCAGACGCACAGCACGTCGCGCGCATATTTCTGAACGCTGCCGCCGTAGCCCAGTGCGCATCGTTCTGAACGCCGCCGTAGCCCAGTGCGCATCGTTCTGAACGCTGCCACACTATCGTCGCTGCAGTCTCTTAATGCACGCCGCCGCCGCAGACGCACAGCACGCCGCGCGCATCTTTCTGAACGCTGCCGCCGTAGCCCAGTGCGCATCGTTCTGAACGCTGCCACACTATCGTCGCTGCAGTCTCTTATTGCACGCCGCTGCCGCAGACGCATAGCACGCCGCGCGCATCGTTCTGAACCCTGCCACCGTAGCCCAGTGCGCGCGATGCAGTCGCTTCGTGCACGCCGCCGCGCCCAATGCGCGCATCGTTCTGCACGCCTTCGCACTGTCTCCGGCGCCGCCACACTGCCGCCGCCGTCGCAGTACACGCATCGTTACGATGCGCCGTTAATTAATTCGTGCACGCCGCCATCGCTTTGCTCTCGGAAGATGCGCCATTAATAATTTCTGGAAGTGTTCATACTGGATTTATCCTACACCCTGTTGGCGTTCTATATACCGTCTCCTCCTACTATATATAACCTTCCTACCATATCGAGCATTACCACACAATCGATCAATCATCTCTCTCGTGCCATAGTTATCAGCTAGAAACACACATCCACGTTTTCTCTCCTCCCCTTTCCAATGGCGACGCCGTCCCAGGCTCCTCACTCCCGCATCTACTACTTCGAACAAGAAGGCATGCACTTCAAGGCGACAGTCACCCTCCGCGCATCCACCGTGGAGAAGTGAATCCGTCACGTGAAGAAGAAGTTCCTTGATGGCGCACCAGTCAAGTGCGTTGGCCTGGACTGTGAGTACACCGACGCGCCGAAGGGTGTGAGCCAGAAGACTCTCCCAGCCGGGAAGAGGCAGCGCGCCGCCGTCCTGCAACTCTCTGTGGCCAATGAGACCCTCGTCTTTCAGATTTGCCATGCTGATTCAGTTCTGGAGCTCCTTAGGGAATTCTTGAGTGACAAGGAAATCATCTTCAGTGGCGCGGCTATCGGCAATGATGACCGTATATTGAAATACGACAGACTTTCCATTGGGACAATGCTAGATCTCCAGGTGGCGATTCCGAACCCAACAGAAAACACTACTCCGGCTCTCTATGATCTTGCCAATTATTACATTGGGACAGATCTTGATAAGGATTCTCCTAAGGTCATAAAGTACAGCCAGGGAGGATGGATGAAAGTTCCATTGAGCTTAAACCGAGTCAAGTATGCTGCTCTGGATGCTCGTCTAGGCTTTGAGATTACTAGGTATTATCGGCAGTTAGTTGGCTACGATACCAATGTAGATCCTCTCAAGTTTGGTTCAGAGACATAGTACACCTAGATCTCATCTATGTATGTCTTTGTCTTTGTGATCGCCATTTAGGCGCCCAATTAAATAAATAAGTTTGCATTGAAAATCATGTGATTTATGATTATTTTCAGTACATTTTCAATGTTGGGTGACCCTGTTGATGATTTTAATAGTTTTAAACTTTTGTTGATGGTGTGAGTCTGAACCTGTTGTAACGAATAGCCGCGACGTTTCAAACTCCAGGGTTCGGTAACAAAACTAAGATACGCCGCTCTATGACAGATGGGGTCCATGAAACAACCGCCGTGGTCGTTGCCAGTCAACTAGCCGAGGGACGTCAAACCGCGACGTGCTCATTGACACGTCCGAGTTTCGTCCCCGCATTCTGGACCCCATTTAGATGAGATACGAAGGTCCGTGACGTTATCCCCGACCTAGGTTTGTTTCGTCCTCACAAACTGGGCCTAACCTGCGCTAATGGGCTGGGGACGAAGATCAACGACGTAAAAAACGAGCAACGTCGCTAGAATTTACCCCGCGACGGCAACAAATCAAACGTCGCGTGAAAAGTTGCCCTTTTCGACGGGCGCGACGGTTTGTCGCGACGTAACGTAATCGTCCCTACCAAAACGTTGCGGATCTCGAATAGTTTTGTAGTGATACCTACCTACCACATCATTTCCATAGCTGTTCCGAGATATATTGCCATGCAACTTCCATCTTACATTACATGACTTGTTGTCATTCATCATATACATATTGCTTTGCATGATTCTATACAGCTGATGTGCGGTTTACCCATGTTACGCTAGATCATTGCATATCCTGCTACACTGGCAGAGGCATACAGTTTCATACATCATGATTAGTTCATTGTGAGTTATTTGTACCAAAAAGTGTGTTGTCATATTAGAGTGTTGCCCCTAAAAGTGAAAAGAGCCATGGAGGCCATCGAAAAGAGAAACAGAAAAAATAGAAAAAAGAGAAAAAGAAAAAAGAAAAAAGGGGGCAACATTACTATCCTTTATCCACACTTGTGCTCATGTTTCAGCACCTGCAGTATTCATAGTCATCATTTGTGCTCATGTTTAGCACCTATACTCCATGTGAGAGAGTTTTCATGTTTTACTAGTATAACTATGTGGGGAATTTACATTATAGAACTTGGGTTGTATATTCCAATGATGAGCTTCCTCAAAAATGCTCAAGGTCTTCATGAGCAACCAAGTTGGATGCACCCCCACTAGTTCCATTGGAGAGTTTTCATACACATATAGCTCTATGTGCATCCGTTGCATGGCAATCACTACTCCTTACATAGCTTCGATTATAAGACTTCCTCTTGTCTAATGATCACTTATAGCTTTGTGAGACTTTCTTCCTTTGGCCTTCCAAACCCCCATTAATGTTCTTTTAGCCATAACATCCTGGTGCCAATACCAAATGCTTACGCTCACCGGTTGAGTAGACTTCGAAACAGTTGATTCATGATGTTCATGTTTATTTTTACTTGGCTGAATCCTCCTTTGTTATGAAAAATTGCTTGATGCTTGGAATTGAAGGATAGAACTCCTACATTGGATACTTAACACATCTTTAATGAACCTTGTATGGTTTCATGTCTTTAAAGCAATCATTCATGAAAACTTTTAGCTTGTTTAACTAACTTGCTTTGTTGTCTCTTATATCAATTATAGACTTTTGCTTTGAATGATTTGATCTCAGCTCATATGCTTTACAATATTATTGATCAAGATTATGTTGGTAGCATGTCACTTCAGAAATTATTTGTTGTTATCGTTTTACCTACTCGAGGACGAGTAGAACTAAGCTTGGGGATGCTTGATATGTCTCCAACGTATCTATAATTTCTTATGTTCCATGCTAGTTTTATACCAATAGCTACATGTTTTATTCACACTTCATAGCATTTTTATGCATTTTCTGGGACTAACCTATTAACAGGATGCCACAGTGCCAGTTCCTGTTTTCTGCTGTTTTTGGTTTCAGAAAAGCTGTTCTGCAAATATCCTCGGAATCGGACGAAACAAATTGCCAAATTCCTATTTTTCCCGACACGTTCCAGAAGTCCGAAGGAGAGACGAAGGGGGGCGACGAGGCGCCGTCCCCACACCGTGGCGCGGGTGGGCCCCCTGCCGCGCCGCCACATGGGGAGCATGCCTCGTGCCTCCACCGACATCGCCCCTTCGCCTATTTATTCCCCAGACGCGAAAACCCTAAAACACCGAGCCATTATTCCAGAAAACATCCTCTGCCGCCGCCGTCAACCCTAACTCGGGGGTTCTGAAGTTCTCCTCTGGCACCCTGCCGAAGCGGGGAATCATCACCGGAGGGCTCTACATCGCCAAGCCTGCCTCCGGAGTGATGCGTGAGTAGTTCATCTCTGGACTACGGGTCCATACAGTAGCTAGATGGTTGTCTTCTCCTTTTGTGCCATCATGTTTAGATCTTGTGAGCTGCCTATCATGATCAAGATCATATTATTGTAATGCTACATGTTGTGTTTGCTGGGATCCGATGAATATTGAATACTATGTCAAGTTGATTATTGATCTATCATATATGTGTTGTTTATGATCTTGCATGCTCTCCGTTATTAGTGTAGGCTCTGGCCAAGTTTATGCTTGTAACTCCAAGAGGGAGTATTTATGCTAGATAGTAGGTTCATGCCTCCATTTAATCTAGGACAGTGACAGAAAGTTCTAAGGTTGTGGATGTGCTGTTGCTACTAGGGGTAAAACAGCAATGCTTTGTCTAAGGATATTAGTGTTGTTTACATTATGCACCATACTTAATGCAATTGTCTGTTGCTTGCAACTTAATACTGGAAGGGGTGCGGATGCTAACCTGAAGGTGGACTATTTAGGCACAGATGCATGCTGGATAGCGGTCTGTGTACTTTGTCGTAATGCCCAAGTAAATCTCATAGTGATCATCATGACATGTCTATGCATTGTTATGCACCTCTCTATTTTGTCAATTGCCCAGCTGTAATTTGTTTACCCAGCATGTTAGTATTTTATTTTGGAGAGACACCACTAGTGAACTGTAGACCCCGGTCCATTCCTTTACATCTGAAATACAACCTACTGCAATCATTGTTCTTTTACATTCTCTGCAAGCAAACATCATTTTCCACACTATACGCCTAATCCTTCGTTTTCAGCAAGCTGGTGAGATTGACAACCTCACTGTTTCGTTGGGACAAAGTAGTTTGATTGTGTTGTGCAGGTTCCACGTTGGCACCGGAATCCCTGGTGTTGCGCCGCACTACACTCCTTCACCAACACCTTCGAAGCAACGTCGACTTCCTACTGGTTCGATAACCTTGGTTTCATACTGATGGAAAACTTGATGCTGCACTCATCATACCTTCCTCTTGGGGTTCCCAACGGACGTGTGACATTACACGCATCAATGTCTTTTATTTCTCATCTTTTGGATCTTGTGTGTGAGAAATTTTCTTGGTGCTTTGCATGATCGTTCATCAAATTGAAGCCGTCAAGAATCTCTATCTAAGCATTTGTTTAATTCCTATCCTTTGACATATGCTTATTTGTTGTGAAGTTGGCCTTGAATATCATTGCTACCACCGAGAAATATCTCCATACTACTTGTCCATGACAAGTGTTACTCATATTTGTGGTGAAATTTGTAGACCATCTTCACTTTGGCCATTGCTTTGAATTGCCTTATTTTGTTGCCAAAACGTGTTTTATCAAACTCTTTTTGTCTTCCTCGTATCCTATGGATCTTATTGCTCTTCTTGAATTTGACTAGTGTTTGTATAATATATATGGTGTGTGATGATCCCATTGGTGTGCATTTGTATTCAAATGCAAAATCATAAATAATGCACACATATTGGGGGAGCTAATCCTATATGTTTTTTAACACTATTTGTCTTTAATTGGTTTTAGATCCCGATGATGTCTCTTTGAAGACAAGCATTTTACGTCTTGGTACTTTGTGCCATCATGAAAAATGTAGTGGGTTTGGTTATTCCTTGACCATATTTTCATTTGGTATCTTCAATCATGTGTCGATTTGGGTAGTTGATATAATTTGGACAATTTCTTTTCGTGTCACACTAATGTATGCTCTCTTGTTTTAATTGGTGTTTTATCGAAATTGTATATCTTTTGGTTCTTGAAAGTCTTGTGCATGCATATTTACTATATGTATTTCTTTGGCATGCTTACTTTCGTTGATCCAATATATAGGATAAACTCCATCAAATCCTATATGGCTAAGATGTGCATGAAATTCAATTTCACATTAATATGCACATATTTATGTGGAGTTTGTCTTATGTATTGTAGTTGCTCTAACTACTGTGGACCCAATGAGTTTGGGTACCATGTTGTACTTGATTTTTTTAGGTATATTGGAGATGCATTGGAAGCTTTGACTCATTTACAAGGAAGGTGGTGTCACCATGTGTTCATTGGAGCCAACTTTTGGATGATCGTTAACTCTTATCTCTACACCACCAATGCTATCTCGGTAACAAGTATCCACCTCATCTGTCAAAAAAAAGTATCCACCTCATGCATACGTTTCTAGCTTTCAACCTTGTGTAGGTTGTATCTTCGCGTGAATCTCTTTTGTTGCAATTATTTGGTTCTTGCAAAACGTATTTATTGCAAATGTGAGTAAGCCGGGATGATTACATATAAGGGGACTATATATTCATTTGTATGATTCATCGATCCCAATTATGTCAATCTAGCACTTTCTACATATAAGGTACGTGCAACATTGATGAATTTTCAAAATCATTTGCGTTTTGTGATACTTGTTATCTTACTCGGAGCATCCATTTGTTAACCTTTATCCCTTGTGGATAGTTTTTGATGCTATGATGAGTATGTGTTGGAAGTTCATTTATATTTCGTTAAGATATAATTCGGCTTTGTGCTATGTTTTTAAGCAAAGATCTTATTGGTGTATTTATGACTTCCTCTTGGATATCATGATCTTTGCCCTTTATATATCTTGTGTGTACATGTTTATTTGCAGACCCATATCTTAGTGATTCGTGTCTACTTAGAAACTTATACACATGAGAATAGTACATCTTTAATTGATATTCCAATTCTTTAGTGATCACCTCTTATTGCTTTTGATTCTTTGGTGGTTTCTAAATGGCACAAGCTTTATTTTTCATGGGTTATGCTTTTCGCATCTGACTAAGCTTGTGGAGCTATTTGCTTTATCTCCTTTGGTGTGTGGGTATGGGAAATACATGATATGCACTATGTGCAACTCTTCTTGAAAGACTATATTGATGCTCTCATCCTTGTATTAGTCTCCTATAATGTCTTTTTTATCTCACACCCATTATTTTATTTGCCGCTCCTTGCTCTTGTTGCAAAACATTTTTGTTGCAAGTTGTTTTGCCTCACTTCTCATTTATATTCTCTTGCATGTGCTTGTGTTCGAATTTATCTAGGAGGGAGTGAGGATTTCATGTTGTGCACACTATATTGAAATACAAATCCTATTTGTGCACGTACCTTGGGGAGTTCCCTCTTGATATTTAGAACACTTTTCGGATCCTTTTGATTGCTTGCTTCTTTCGTTGAAGTATCTTTCTATTTGATATTCTCTTGCAATTTTTGGATCCTCAATATAGTTTGATCTCCCTCCATATATTCTTCATTGGATATGTGCATTTGATTTCACTCACATTATGAGAAATGCACACTTTATGGGGAAGCTCTTATTATATTGTCCTTGTTACTTTTCACCCATTTCGGCAATCGATGCCAATGGGGGAGAAATTTAGAGGGTTTAAGGGAATATGGGTTTGTTCTCTTGCGGTTGTCTTGCATTCTTGTTCTTTGTGATGTATGGTTGCTTAAATTCATTATATAAACCCTCATAAAAGGGATTGTCATCAATTACCAAAATGGGGGAGATTGAAATTGCATGGTTGCCCCATGCGTGGATTTGGTAATTAATGACAATCCTTATGGACTAATGTTTACATTGAGATATTCTTATAGATCTTGTCCATGGGAAAATATAGGAGTTCATGTGTTGGACTCTTCACGATGACATGATGACCAACGCTCTATTCAAGGGTTTATATGAAGAATGGTCATGTGTAGAGTTGAGCTCATTGCAAGTATGGCTTGCAAAAGAAGATTGAGTGAACAATCTTGTTTACCCCCAAGCCATCATACATATCAAGAGAAGAAGATGAAGTGCAAGTTCAATATGATGCATCTCGGAAGATATCATTTGATTGATCTTGCAAAGGAGACATGAAGACGAAGCTTAGCGAGGCCCTCCCATAATGGAGTATGGAGGAGCATTTGGAGAAGTCTTCATCAAGCATGTGCTAGCAAGCACAATCAAGAAAGGTGTTCCAACTTGAGAGAGTCAAGATCGTCATCATTGTGGGGACCCCGGACTAGCTGTCCGAAATACCTGATTATGCCTAACACAACGATCCCGTGATCAGTCTGTCGTTGCACATAATCCGAATTGAATACCAAAGTTTACATCCATTACAATACCGACATCTTGGTATTCCATAATCACACAAATATTTTCAAAGGAGTTTGAATAAACAATATTTGTTTTTCCCATCCTATAATTTTGACATAACTATCTTATATCTCTACATGGTGGCAAAATAATTTCCATATATGTTTTGAAAAAGGTTTTATAAATCTTTGCTTTAAAGGTAAATCATGATATCAAAAATAGATGCATATGTTTGTAGTGCATGCTCAGAGAGTAGCTTGCCTTGCTCGGCAAAGTGGCCTTGGTCTTGATCTTCAGATTCAACAAACTCTCCTTCCTCGATAAATCCGACAGCGTTCTCGTCTAATTAATAAACAAAAAAATACAAACAATCACTAAACTACTCAAGCAATCATCTCAACATAACAATCATAAACATCAAAAATAGATACTGTACACATCAAACAATACAATTTGTTTTCAAAATAATTGAATTAAACATTATTTATTTATGTCTAAGATCATGGCAGAAACTTGTGGAACATGCTTAATTGCATAACTTGAGTTCTGTTGATCACAAAAATACAAACTAAATTTCTATAGAAAGCTACTGATGTGTAGAAGACAACCCAATTTGATTTGGATTAATTGGAGTTACCAAACTCCCTACACAAATATTTTAATCCAGTAACTTAATAATCAAGTTTTAGCTACCAATTAAGTTCTGTTGATCCTAAAATTAAATCCTTTTAGGGGTAACTAAATATGACTAAATGTGATCTAAAAAAATTGGTCCTAATTCATTTGGGTTAACCATTAAACATCTATAAATGTTTTAGTTTTGAAGGGTTCTCTAACTTCAACTTTATACTAAACAATTACTACTGCACAAATAATTCTACCAAAATTAGGGAAGCTAATACATGGCAGTACTAAGCTAACAAAATTGGTTTGGAATTATTTGGACTAACAGAGTATAAGAAACAAACAAGTTTAGAATTTAAACCTTCTGTAGTATTTTTAATAATACTTTTTAACTATTTATTTAAATGACATGAGACCACTTGGGTTGGTTAAACAATTTCATAAGATTTCCAGAAAAATTAGATTTGATTTATTTGGATGTCTAGATCTCAAGTTATTGAATTTCTAAAATGGTTCCAGTACTGAATTTCCAGAGAGATTTAAATTCGAAAAATGCTCTCTTCTGGATAATGTTCAATTTTCTGACATGGGGGGCCTACAAGTCAGCGGCACAGGAGAAAATATCTCGCGCGCTGGAATGTTTAAATATCTGACGAGCGGGGCCCGCTCGTCAGTGGCTGTTCTACTCGAAACGGTACGCGGCCGTTGATGGAAGATCCAACGGCCAAGAGCAAAAGCATCGGCGACGACCTAATTTAGGTGGCGCCGCGGCTCCGGCGACGGCGAGGTCGAAGAATAGCTCACCTAGGGTGGCTCGGGGGTAGTGGAGATGACGCGGATGGACGGCGGAGGCTCGGGCGAACTTCTGGGCGGACTTGTGCTTGCTGGGACGGTTCCTAGCTCCGGCGGCGAGCAGCTCTGCTTCCACGGCAACTTCCCGATACTCCGGCGAGCTCCTGCCGGCGATTCTGTGCACGATCCAGAGGGAAAAAGATGCGGGTGAGTGCGGTGTCAAAAGGGGAAGAGAGTACGGGCCAGAGGGGAGGGAATAGGAGGCCAGCACGGCGTGGCCGTGGTCGTCGTCTACCTCGGGCACGGCGGGGCGCAGAGCACGACAGAGGGCAGCAGCGGCCTCGCGGCTGCGGTTCCGCCCTCCTGGCGGTGTACTGAAGAGAGGGGAGTGAGTAGAAGAGGCTCCGGTGGTGTGAGGAGTTGCCGAGGCTCGGGGGCGCTATATATAGCGGAGCTCGGGTCCATGGTGGACATGGTGCGGGGAGGGGTTACAGGGGCGAGATAGCTCGCCGTAGGGGGCGGCTACGGTGTTCGAGGTGCAGAGGACTAGCTCGGCGGCGTGGCAACGAGCTGTGCGTGCGCGAGGAACGGGACGGCCTGGAAGCGTTTGGACGGCGAGAGCGTGCACTGGCACGGCCGCCTCAAGCGGGTGCGGCTGCTGCGTGGCGCGAAACGGCGATGGGGGGTCCTCTTCTGGGCTGGCTGCGGCGCTAGGAGAGAGCAGAGGAGCAAGGGAGAGAGGGGGGGGGGCACGGTGCTGGGCTGCTGTGGCATCGACACCGTGGCGACCATGGCGCACGGCGGCTCTCCCCTGGTCGTCCACTGTACACGGCCTCCCTCGATGATTGCTTCGGCTCCAACGTGCGGTGAGAGGAGAGGAATCCAACGGAGGCAGTGGCTTGATTCAATTTGATCGAAATCGATCAAATTGCACACGGATTTGATCAAACGAGGATGAACTCGGTGGTGCACGGCACGTGTTCGACAGAACGTTTGGTCCAAAATTTTATTCCAATTTCTGTATTTTAATTTCACCATTTGTCTCACATGTATTCAACATGATTTGTGGTGCTGTGTTGCAATTTTAATTCCAATTGCAACATGGCACATTTTTTTAATTTGAATTTGATAAAGAATAAAATAGAATTTTAAATTTAGATTTTGAAATTAAATTTTTGAGAGGGGAAAGTTATAAGAATAAAAATGGGAGTGTTAATAAACCCACTCCACTGAATTTTGTTTGAACAATTTTGAGTTTCTCACTTGGAACATTTATGTGACACTTGTCATATATTTTTCTTGCTTTGCTTGTTATTTTATTTCTCTTCTTTTCTTCATGTTTTTATTTAGAGCAAGCAACACACAAGCAACAAGAATTAATTATCACAAGCAACATGCACAATCAACACATATAATTTAACAAAAGTTTTTGTTGGCTCTCATTTTTGGGATAACATTACTGATTATAATTCTGGGATGTTACAGATCCTTCCCCCCTTAAAATAAATCTCGTCCCGAGATTTGCTAGGCCTGGGTACTAAAGATATTTGGGAATTCTCTCCTAAGATAATCTTCACGTTCCTAAGTTGCTTCTTCTTCGGAGTGGTTAGTGTCACACCCCCATTTTTAATCCCCCGTTTTTATTTTTAGCCTTTTGTAGAATATAAGTGAGACTCCAAATTATGAACCTATGTGTGAACCCACTTGTGCTTGTACTCTTGATCATCCATGTGGGAAATATTAGTGCTTGTGGTTTGTGCAAAACAAATTTTTAGAATTTTCTAATTAGGTTTTTATTTTCTGAAATCTGTTAAGACTTGCTGTTTTGGACATGTTATTTTATGTGGCTAAAATAAGATTTTATGGGATCTTGGAGTTTGGAGATGATCTATGGTGTGTGGACTGCAACCCCATGTCCTTAGATCACCTTTTGGACTTTTATAACCATTAGATATATGCTTGTTTTAGTGGCTACAGATTAAAACAGAAAAAAAACAGAACCAGAAACAGAACAGAGAATAGCTCACTGTTCAGCATGTTTCCCTACCCTTTAGCATTTTTCAAAAATGGTTCAAAAATATGTCCTGGAAGTATTCAACTTGGTGATCATTTACCAGTTGAAATTTTCCCAATTGGATATTATTTGCTAGCTAAACCAGGCAAGAACTTTTGGTATGTTTTAGCAGTTTCAGCACTTAGCCGAATTTCAGATTTCTGAATTTTTACTGAAACTGTTCGGGGTGACTTTTGAGAGCACGTTTTGGTGCTGTTTTGGGGTGAACCAGAGAGGGAAACGTTGTCTACTCTACTCCCCAATGTCCCCACTCTCGATCCATGCCATTGGATGCCTTTGGAGAGGTCAACTTAAGGGGAAACGGTGGAGCCGTGGAGGTGACCTGGGAGGCGACCGTGGCAAGGAGAAGATGCATGTTTCTTCACTCTCCTTCACGTCCGCGCCTTGCAACCGTGTGTGCGTCCGTGGAGACATGGGTTGACGAGCAGAGGAAGCCTGGGGCCAGCGTTGGCGTGCACACGACACACCACCCGCCCCAGCCGTTGACCCCGAGAGGGGGTGATGATCATCCCGTGCCTTTAAGCCACACCAGAGCCTCTCACCTCGCCACCCACTCGCACACACCACCCGCACACGCCCCACACCACTCAATCATCCTCGCTCGCTCTCTGTGAGCGAGGCGAGGAAGAAAACCTCGCCGGACCCGAGCGAGGTCCGTTTGGAGGTTGCCGCCGTTCCACTCCCCTTTTCTTCGATCTCTTTGCACCATCTCACCCCCTGGAGTCTAGAACACCTCCCTGACACGATCTCCTGGCCGTTTACCCGCAGGAACGTCGCCGCTGTCCTCGACGCCGCCCCGGACGTTGAACTCGCCGGAGTTGTGCCGTGGCGCCGTTGCTGCTGCTGCGACCGTCCCTGCACTGCCTCGAGCACACGTGACTACCCCGACCTCGCGCCACTGCCCTACAACGCCCCTAGGTGAGGAAACCCGAGCCCGAGCTCGTCCCCGTGTCGCCGTAGTGAGAGAGAGAGAGAGGAAGAAGACGCTCCTGAACCGTCGATCTCCAGATCGACGGCTCTCTTTAAATCGAGCCATTTCCCGCGCCGCGCCGCGGGCGCGCACCATTTTGGGCCGCTTTCGGCCTTAGCTGGGCTCGGCTCAGCGGATTCGGCCCGCGCGCGTTTTTTTTTTTCTTTTCCAGTGTTTATTGTTTTGTTTTTAGGCAGAAACTTTGTCCCCTGGTTTAAATCGTTTTGAAATAGTAAAACACCAAATAAAATCAAACCCAAAAATCTGGAGGTACCTCTGCAAGTTCTTAACCACACCCAACTTGCAGATCTTCTTTTTGGTCTTTATTTTTGGAGAAATAAAATGTGAGGTAGAAGTACTGGATTTTACCAAAACCTAAATAACTTTCTTTCTAAGATTGAAAAAAATGCAAACTCAACTGTTTTGGAAAGCCCTAAGTGTTACCTAGCAGTAGAACTTGGTCTTGCTTGCTAAAGATCAACCTAATTAAAATGGCATGCATTTCTGTAAATGTCCAGTAGGCTATTCTAGGATTTTTGGAAATTATTTGGTGATGATTTTTGAAGTAAATCCAATTGTGTTGGCTTGTATATGTTTAAGAGTACCTAATCCTATCTTGGTGTGATTTATTGAGCTGTAGATTTAATTGGGTGAGCAAAACTAGATTTTATGCTTTTCTGATAATAATTATTTATAGTTTTATTTAGTTTTATAATATGGGTTAGTATTCTTTTTGTGATTTCTAGCATGTGTAGGTTTGATATTCTCTGTTATGATTGTGTTACTTCATATTGATAACATGCTAGGAGAAGTTGAGTGCTTCATGTGTTGTGAGAGGATATTATCACTAGTAGGACTATTTCCTAGACTTTTCTAGCATTTAGGGATTGTATGAGGATAAAAATCCTTTATATGGAATGATTTTAGAGATTGTTGTTAAAACATCAGTAGCATGTTATGTTGTTACTGGTTGGTTAGCATGTCACCCTTGTTTGGACATTACTTAGTCTTTAGCCATGCATGTTTGTCTAGAAATAGATTTTAGGAATATTTGTGACTCACTAGCATGGATAGATTTTTTTATCTAGTTTTGTGTTTAGGTGATTTTTATAAATGACCAGAGGCTATATGACCTCTTTATGCCTTGGTTTGATAGTGGAACACCCACTGATCCCATTGCATTTTGGTTTGAGAATAGGATTCTCAAACTTGAGCATAGCTCTATTAGTTTCTTTTTCAACTAGATTTGTGTAGTAGTTTTCTAAGTTGAAAATCAAGTGATTGTTGTGTGATGATGTTTGCTTGCTGTATGTGATGCTTATTGTTAGCATGTACCTTTAGTTGGTACTGATTGGTGGTTACTTTCTTTTTGCGACGTTAGAACACGAGGAAGAAGCAGCTGCTGAGGAGGTTTATTGTCAAGCCTGTTTATTTCAGGGACAAGACACTGACCTGTATCAAGGCAAGCTCCCAAATGCTTGCTACTATGCTTATCATTATATCATGCATGATTTACTTCTGAAGTTTTACAAAAACTTGGAAAAAACAAAACTATTTTTGATATGGCCATTACTACTAGTGTTATTATAAATTATTACATTGCCATTAGTTACAACTTGGTGTTACCAAGCCCTTAGCCACCATATGGAATATTTACCACCACAAGTTAATAATTTTGAAGTCCCTAAGTGGACACCCCTAAAAGTGTGTTTTCGGAAAACAAAGGTTGAAAAGAAAAACCCGGGAAAGGTGGGACCTTGTCCACGGGAGGATTGTGAAGAAGATGTTTTGGAAATGTTTTTCGAAAACGACACATAGACTAGTCTTGTGCCTGACAGCCCTACCGTACAACCACATCACTCAAAATGGGCACGGGCTTAATGAAAGCTTGTTTGTGTTAGTGTGAGACTTTACCTCAATTGGCTAGAAGGGGTTAAAGTCCCCGGAACCGAATGCTGGATATGGGCATACAAAGTGTGGACTGCGAGTGCCACCGGCAAGCAACAGTGGGTCTCCTGCCATGGCGGTGTGATGTCTAGGGGCAACCGGATCGATACGGCTAGCTCACTCGGTGCCGGGGAACAAACCCACTGAAGAGGTAATCGCATACTAGCATAGACATAGTGGAAGTTATGATCGGTTATCTGATGTTCGCATACTGTCGCGGGCAGTCCGTGGTGTTCACGGCAGATGTACCGGATGGTGTGGTGAAAGTGTACAAACTCTGCAGAGTCAAAACTATTCGAATAGCCGCGTCCGCGGTCATGGACAGCTGAATGGTCAATGTCGTCTAGCATTGTGTCGATGTTTTTAAAAAGGAGGTTTTGGAAAGGATGTACCTGGGAGGTACTGGAAAGGCGGATTAAGTACCTGGGAGGTGCTGATGATGGAAACCTGATGAGTGTTTTCCAAGAAGTTTTGCAAAGAAAAATCTGCTCTTCTCTTCAATATTCTTTGCGAAAACTTATCTTTTGAAGTATCTTTTTCAATAAAGATATAGAGATGTTAATCAACCATGATGAATCTTTCATCCATCATGGGTAGTGAACCCTAATTACAGCCTACCCATTCCACCATATAAGCATGATTGCATCTTATAAGCTTCATTCGGGATGTCTTGCGAGTACAATCAAATGTACTCATATTGGTTTCGTCCCTGGCTATTGTCTTAGCCAGACTTTGAGGAGCAGCCTCAGAGGAGTTCTACGGGAGAGTACTACCCCGACGACCCTGCGAACTAGGAACGTTTCCCGGTCAGCAGCCTGTAGGTTAAGGCATGACTTGGGCTCTATCACGTTGTGTGTTAATGTCTTCCGCTGTGTTATGAGTAGTTTGTCGGCCCTGCGTGGCTGTTGAATAGGCGTGGTCATGTGCCCCCTTTGTGTAAGACCTTAAGTATTCGTGTAATGGATGATGTAATCTGTGTACCAACTTAAGTATGTTGTTCACGACTGTTGATCTTGGGATCGTGAATGTATGCATACTGGAGGTCTCAGACTGCCGGTCTGGGGTCCCACAGTTAGTCCACAAGACCTTGAGAACTTGATCGCGCGTCTTCTGGTAACACGAACATCTTCTTCGAGAATTTGAGGGTCTCTCACGATAAGTCAGGTCTTGGTTCAGGTCGATGGAGAGGTGGTCGATGTTTTTGAAAACATCAGGCTGGTCAGGAACTTCAAGACACTTCCGGAGCAAGGAAATGTGGAAGACATCATGATAATCTCCTAACTCCTGGGGTAACTCCAGCTGATAGGATACTTCTCCTCGACGAGCAATGACCTTGAAGGGTCCAATATACCTTGGCGCTAATTTTCCTTTGACATGGAAACGCTGCATTCCTTTAGGGGTGTCACTCGGAGATAACATAATCTCCGACGTGAAGGTGAGGTCACGGCGCTTGGTGTCAGCGTAACTCTTCTGACGGGATTGGGCAGTTTTGAGGCGTTCACGAATAAGCTGAACTTGCTCTTCAGCTTCACGGAGGGTATCTGGTCCGAACAATTTGCTCTTCTCCGGTATCGGACCAATTCAGGGGTACGACACTTCTTGCCGTAAAGGGCTTCAAAAGGGGCCATTTGCAGACTAGACTGATAACTGTTGTTGTACGAGAACTCTGCAAACGGAAGACAATCTTCCCACTTGGAACCATAGGATAGAACACATGCGCGAAGCATGTCCTCCAATATCTGGTTCACTCGCTCAGTTTGGCCATCGGTCTGGGGATGATAAGCTGTGCTAAATGCTAACTTGGTTCCGAGGGCTTCATGAAGGGATTTCCAGAATCTTGAGGTGAATTGCGTGCCTCTATCAGATACAATCTTCTTAGGCACACCATGCAGGCTCACTATTCTGGAAATATACAGGTCTGCTAACTGAGCTCCGATAGTGGTCTTGACAGGAACAAATGGGCAACCTTGGTCAGTCGATCAACGATGACCCAGATTGAATCATGGCCTCGGTTGGATCTTGGAAGTCCGGTAATAAAATCCATTCCAATCTCATCCCACTTCCACTCGGGAATTTTCAAAGGTTGAAGCAATCCAGCGGGTCGCTGATGTTCAGCCTTGACTCGCTGACAGATATCACACTTGGCTACGAAAAACCAATCTCTCGCTTCATTCCATGCCACCAAAATCTTTCTCGAAGGTCTTGGTACATTTTGGTTCCGCCGGGGTGGATTGAATAAGGGGTCTCATGGGCCTCCTTCAGGATTAACTCCTTAAGTTCCGTGACATTGGGCACACAGATACGGTCATTGAATTTCAGCACTCCTTCAGCATCTTCGGTAAAACCGGGTGCTTTGCCGAGGGAAATCTTCTTCTAATTCCCTCATGCTTTCATGACCTTTTGGGCTTCTTTGATTTGATCCATCAGGGTTGGGGTTAACTCTAAATTGGCGAGATAACCATGGCTAACAAGCTCTAGTCCAAAATCTTGGAACTCTTTGAACAAGGCTGGCTGTTCGGCTTGGATCAGGGCATTCAGGGTGCAAGGTTTGCGACTAAGGGCATCGGCAACTACATTAGCCTTTCCGGGTGATAATGGATTCCAATATCATAATCCTTGATTAATTCCATCCATCTCCTCTGTCGCAGGTTCAGATCTTTCTGGGTGAAAATATACTTCAAGCTTTTGTGATCTGTATAGACCTCGCAGCGATGTCCCGCAAGATAGGGACGCCACTTTTAAGAGCAAGAACAACAGCAGCTAACTCCAAGTCATGGGTTGGGTAATTCTCTTCATGCGGTCGCAACTGCCGGGACAGGTACGACACAACTTTGCCTTCTTGCATCAGAACGCAACCAAGTCCGAGGCGTGATGCATCGCAATACACGTCGAAACTCTGGTGACGTCTGGCATATCAGGATTGGGGCTGAGGTTAGTCTCTTCTTCAGTTCTTGGAAACTATCCTCACACTTCTGAGTCCATTCAAATTTCTTGTCCTTCTTCAACAGTTGGGTCATGGGTTTGGCTATACTGGAAAATCCTTCAACGAACTTGCGGTAATAACCGGCAAGTCCGAGAAAGCTTCGGATTTCAACATTGGTTGGGGATAACCAGTCAAAATGGCTTGATCTTCTCGGGTCAACAGAAATTCCTCCGCAGATACAATATGTCCGAGAAATGCCACTTCACTGAGCCAAAACTCACACTTGCTAAGCTTGGCATACAGCTGGTGCTCTCGGAGGTCTCCAAAACTAGACGCAGGTGTTCAGCATGCTCTTCTTCGGTCTTGGAATAAATAAGGATGTCATCAAGGAAAACTACCACGAACTTGTCGAGGTACTCCATGAAAATCTTGTTCATGAGATTCATGAAATAGGCTGGGGCATTGGTCAGACCAAAAGACATCACGGTGTATTCAAACAAACCGTAACGAGTGGTGAAGGCGGTCTTGGGAATGTCTGTCTCTCGGATCTTCAACTGATGGTATCCTGTCCGAAGATCGATCTTGAAAAGACTCGGGCTCCGTTCATTTGATCGAACAGATCCTCGATCTTGGGAAGAGGGTACTTGTTTTTAATGGTCACGTCATTCAGCTTGCGATAATCCACACACAGGCGTGTGGTACCGTCTCTCTTGTCCACAAAATAATGGGTGATCCCCATGGTGAAGCGCTTGGGCGACAAGTCCTTTGCTGAGCATATCTGCCAACTGCTTCTTCAACTCAACCAGTTCTTCCGGATTCATCCGATAAGGCTTTGGGATATGGGGTGTTCCTGGGATAAGCTCAATTATGAACTCAATATCCCGGTCTGGCGGCATACCAGGCAATTCTTCTGGGAAAACACCTTGAACAGGTGAACAACACGGATCTCATCTAGGGCGGTCGAGCTATGCTCTCATGGCAGCCTGGGTGAGGATTGTTTCAGACACATACTCCACTTCTACTTCTTTGTCGGTGGTGATGGATACAGCTCTTCTGGCACAGTCAATTCGACCATGGTACTTGGCTAACCAATTCATACCGAGTATAACATCGATGCCTTGGGTTCCCAGAACAATTAAGTTAACTGGAAACTTTTCTCCTTTGATCTCAAGGGGTACATCGGAGCAAAACATCTTGGTCTCTACGGTGGATTCTGGGATTTGGATGACCATGGGTTTGGGTAAGAGGCTCTCGACTAAACCTCCCTTAGCAACAAATTCTTGGGTAACAAATGAATGGGTAGCACCAGAATCAAACAGAACAGTTGCAGGTACTGAGTTGACAAGGAACGTACCCAGCACAACATCCGGAGCATCCTGAGCTTCTTCAGCATTGATGTGGTGCAGACGACCCTTGGCAACAGCACATTTCCGCGGGTGCGGCATTCTTGCCATTTCCATTTCCATTGCGGCCTTGACCATTGTTCGTGCCGGCGCATTGGGGCGCTGGACATTCCTCTTGGGATTGGGACATTCTTTGGAGTAGTGACCCTTGTTGCCGCATTCAAAGCAGATCACATTGGGATTGCGGGTGAAGTTGTTGAAGTTTCCTCCGGGACGGTTATTGTCATTGGGGCGGTTGAAGTTGTTTGGGCGGTTAGGGTAATTGGGGCGTGGAGCTTGGGTGGACGATAGGCAGGCCTGGGTTTGCTGAAAGATACGAGGTTTCTGGCTGCTCGAACCTTCCTGAGCATTCATCCTCCTCTTGCGACCTTCATACATAGACTTGCGCTTGGTCTCCAGCTGGATGGCTTTGTCCACAAGTGACTCCAGATCACGGAAGTCATGGATAACCAAGCACACTGAGTTCATCATGAAGTCCACTCATGAAACGCTCCATCTTCTTCTCTTTTTGTCGGTGTCATCAGGAGCATACCGAGATAAGTCGGTAAACTCCAGATAACCGACCACATCTCTACTTCCCTGCCTCAGCTTGCGGAATCATCCTTCTTCCTCTCAATAAGTCCGTGGAATGCTTCTTGCGGAACTTCTCCTGGAACTCAGCCCAGTTGATGACATGACCAGCTGCTGGAGAGCTTGGTAGTTTCCCACCAAGCTCTTGCAGGTCCAGCGAGATAGTGGGTTGCATACAGCACTTTCTCATTTTCTCCCACAGCAGCAACTTCAGATTGTTGTCGATGGTGCGAAGCCAATCATCGGCTTCTAGTGGGTGAAGTCCCTTGGAGTAGGTGGGTGGGTTGGTCTTCTGAAAATCGCCTAAGGTGGATCGCTGGTTTCCATCGCCATTGCCATTACCACCATTGTTGTTGTTGTTGTTATTGTTGTTGTTTTGTTAAGCGGCTGCGAGTTGTTGTAGGGCGAGATGAGCTTGGCGCTCTGCCGGGCATTTTCACGTTCCTCCATGATAAGCGAGAAGTTGGGCGGGGGTTGGGTCCGGTGGGGTGGTGCTGATCCTGATCCTTCCGCATTGTGCGACGGGGGCATCCTGAAGCACACCGGGTATAAGAGGCAAGGCAAGAAAAGTTCGACTAAGGGAAAAGACGATCTCTCAAGTGGTTGATTAATTAAGATTATATGAAAATATTTACACAGATTTAAACAAGACAAACATACTTATATTTACCAACATCACAAAGGAGTTCACATCAACATCAAGCTTACAACATCACCTTATCTAAGATACATAACATCTGGTTTCCAAAAGAACCACTACTTCGACTCGACTAGCGATAGGGGGTCAACCTAATCCTGCGGTAGTGATCAAGTCACTCGCCTACTGAGGTGGAACCTCCAGCTCTAACACGTCAGCATCTGACTGGTAGGTGGCTCCTCGGGATCCTCCTCCTCGTCCGAGAACTGCTCGAGTGGCTCCTCCTCCTCGTCAACTAACTCCTCCTCATCCTCCTCCTCACAGTCCATCTCCTCCACGAAGTCATCATCGTCACTGAGGAAAGCGTTTTCTCCTTGCGGAGATCCTCGCCCTCCTCCTCCATCTCGTCAGTATGGTGCTCTAGATCCTCAATCAGCCGTCCTGCTCTGCCACCTTCTGCGGAGCTTCACGATAGTCCTCCTCAGCTGGGCCCTCTTCCTGAGAAGAGCGACCTTCTCCTCCATCAGCTTCATCCTCGTTCTCGCGAAGCTCAACGAGCGACTCGCGGTCAAAGTGAAGCTGAATCCTAGTGCGCAACAGATCATCCTGAGTGCACTGAAGTAAGAGCTCCATGTCCATGATGTAGCTCCCAAACATCGGGTGGTAAGGGAAGGAGTAGGGTGTCCGTCGCAGTTGCGCCTCCCGTAGAACCGGAAACGGGAGTCTTAACTCCGCCTTGTGCTCCTCACAAAGTCGGGCTAGCATCCTCTGTGTGCAGTACAGAGACCGTCAACCCAGGTGGCCTCCTTGGTGGTGAAGATGATCGTCCTGGAACTGGGAGACTTGATGTTCCTGCGAACTGACGACTGATGAGCCAGCTCAGCCTTCCGACACCGTGAACGTCAATCTGAGCTCCTCAAACTCTGGAGCGGGGCGACCTAACAGCTTGCTCAACTCGAACAAGTCCCTCTCAAACGTCAGCTTGCTGTCCTTCTCAAGCTGAACGAACTCGGTCCAATGGAGTGCCATCTACAATTTTTAACAAAATTTTAAGTTAGTTAGGTGACAAGTGTATCAAAATTTTAAATGTAGTGAGGCAACAAGTGAGTCAATTTTTAAGCTTAATGAGAGTGTGCAAAATTTTAAGGATACAAGGAAAATGTAATATTTAATGAGAGTAAAATTTTGCATAAGTAAGAGGATTGGAGATAAGCAGTTTTCGAAAATACTTCATCCTTTATTTTTAGAAATTAACTTTTGTAACTTCTCTAGCGACCATGCTAACTAAGGTTCTAAAGTCAGGATGGCTCTGATACCAAGTCTGTGGGGACCCCGGACTAGCTGTCCGAAATAACCCGATTATGCTTAACACAACGATCCCGTGATCAGTCTGTCGTTGCACATAATCCGAATTGAATACCAAAGTTTACATCCATTAAATACCGACATCTCGGTATTCCATAATCACACAAATATTTTCAAAGGAGTTTGAATAAACAATATTTTTTTTTCCCATCCTATAATTTTGACATAACTATCTTATATCTCTACATGGTGGCAAAATAATATCCATATATGTTTTGAAAAAGGTTTTATAAATCTTTGCTTTAAAGGTAAATCATGATATCAAAAATAGATGCATAGTTTGTAGTGCAAGCTCAGAGAGTAGCTTGCCTTGCTCGGCAAACTGGTCTTGGTCTTGATCTTCAGATTCAACAAACTCTCCTTCCTCGATAAATCCGACAGCGTTCTCGTCTAATTAATAAACAAACAAATACAAACAATCACTAAACTACTCAAGCAATCATCTCAACATAACAATCATAAACATCACAAATAGATACTGTACACATCAAACAATACAATTTGGTTTCAAAATAATTGAATTAAACATTATTTATTTAGTCTAAGATCATGGCAGAAACTTGTGGAACATGTTTAATTGCATAACTTGAGTTCTGTTGATCACAAAAATACAAACTAAATTTCTATAGAAAGCTACTGATGTGTAGAAGACAAGCCAATTTGATTTGGATTAATTGGAGTTACCAAACTCCTACACAAATATTTTAATCCAATAACTTAATAATCAAGTTTTAGCTACCAATTAAGTTCTGTTGATCCTAAAATTAAATCCTTTTAGGGGTAACTAAACAACTAAATGTGATCTAACAAAATTGGTCCTATTTCATTTGGTTAACCATTAAACATCTATAAATTATTTAGTTCCGAAGGTTCTCTAACTTCAACTTTATACTAAACAATTACTACTGCACAAATAATTCTACCAAAATTAGGAAAGCTAATACATGGCATTACTAAGCTAACAAAATTGGTTTGTAATTATTTGGACAAACAGAGTATCAGAAACAAACAAGTTTAGAATTTAAACCTTCTGTAGTATTTTTAATAATACTTTTTAACTATTTATTTAAATGACATGAGACCACTTGGTTGGTTAAACGATTTCATAAGCTTCCAGAACAATTGGATTTGATTTATTTGGATGTCTAGATCTCAAGTTATTGAATTTCTAAAATGGTTCCAGTACTGAATTTCCAGAGAGATTTAAATTCGAAAAATGCTCTCTTCTGGATAATGTTCAATTTTCTGACATGTGGGGCCTACACGTCAGCGGCACAGGAGAAAATATCTCGCGCGCTGGAATGTTTAAATATCTGACGAGCGGGGCCCGCTCGTCAGTGGTTGTTCTACTCGAAACGGTACGCGGCCGTTGATGGAAGATCCAACGGCCAGGAGCAAAAGCATCGGCGACGACCTAATTTAGGCGGCGCCGCGGCTCCGGCGATGGCGAGGTCGAAGAATAGCTCACCTAGGGTGGCTCGGGGGTGTGGAGATGACGCGGATCGACAGCGGAGGCTCGGGCGAACTTCTGGGCGACTTGTGCTTGCTGGGACGGTTCCTAGCTCCGGCGGCGAGCAGCTCTGCTTCCACGGCAACTTCCCGAAACTCCGGCGAGCTCCTGCCGGCGATTCTGTGCACGATCCAGAGGGAAAAAGATGCGGGTGAGTGCGGTGTCAAAAGGGGAAGAGAGTACGGGCCAGAGGGGAGGGAATAGGAGGCCAGCACGGCGTGGCCGTGGTCGTCGTCTACCTCGGGCACGGCGGGGCGCAGAGCACGACAGAGGGCAGCAGCGGCCTCGCGGCTGCGGTTCCGCCCTCCTGGCGGTCTACTGAAGAGAGGGGAGTGAGTAGAAGAGGCTGCGGTGGTGTGAGGAGTTGCCGAGGCTCGGGGGCGCTATATATAGCGGAGCTCGGGTCCATGGTGGACATGGTGCTGGGAGGGGTTACAGGGGCGAGATAGCTCGCCGTAGGGGGCGGCTACGGTGTTCGAGGTGCAGAGGACTAGCTCGGCGGCGTGGCTACGAGCTGTGTGTGCGCGAGGAACGGGACGGCCTGGGAGCGTTTGGACGGCGAGAGCGTGCACTGGCACGGCCGCCTCGGGCGGGTGCGGCTGCTGCGTGGCGCGAAACGGCGATGGGGGGTCCTCTTATGGCTGGCTGCGGCGCTAGGAGAGAGCAGAGGAGCAAGGGAGAGAGGGGGGCACGGTGCTGGGCTGCTGTGGAGTCGACACCATGGCGACCATGGCGCACGGCGGCTCTCCCCTGGTCGTCCACGGTACACGGCCTCCCTCGACGATTGCTTCGGCTCCAACGTGCGGTGAGAGGAGAGGAATCCAACGGAGGCAGTGGCTTGATTCAATTTGATCGAAATCGATCAAATTGCACACGGATTTGATCAAACGAGGATGAACTCGGTGGTGCACGGCACGTGTTCGACAGAACGTTTGGTCCAAAATTTTATTCCAATTTCTGTATTTTAATTTCACCATTTGTCTCCCATGTATTCAACATGATTTGTGGTGCTGTGTTGCAATTTTAATTCCAATTGCAACATGGCACATTTTTTTAATTTGAATTTGATAAAGAATAAAATAGAATTTTAAATTTAGATTTTGAAATTAAATTTTTGAGAGGAGAAAGTTATAATAATAAAAATGGGAGTGTTAATAAACCCACTCCACTGAATTTTGTTTGAACAATTTTGAGTTTCTCACTTGGGACATTTATGTGACACTTGTCACATATTTTTCTTGCTTTGCTTGTTATTTTATTTCTCTTCTTTTCTTCATGTTTTTATTTAGAGCAAGCAACACACAAGAAACAAGAATTAATTATCACAAGCAACATGCACAATCAACACATATAATTTAATAAAAGTTTTTGTTGGCTCTCATTTTTGGGATAACATTACTGATTATAATTCTGGGATGTTACAATCATCGAGCTCAAGTGGAATGCGCAAGGCGAAGGTATGATCTTGATAGGTTTTCTATTTTACCGGTCTCATGGTGTTAGTAGGAGACCTTGTTATAGGATAGATGGCGTACTATCAAGAGGGGCTCTCAAGTGAGTAACTTGATCGCATCTTTGTGGAGAGCTCAAACCTTTGCATACTTGGCATTTCATCTTTCTTGGTTCTTTTTTGGCTTTTATCCATGTGAGGATTTAGAGCTTGTGTTAATCCCCATACCAAGCTCTAGTTCATCAAAAACGGATTTCATTCGAATATCTTGTTGCGTGTTTGATGTTGGAGGTTTTACCGCTTGTCTTTTCTAAGAGAGGTCAAAATCTCTCCTTGTGACTTCCTCCTCACATGATGGACTGTGATGTTTCTCTGCATGACCTTGGAGAGCTCTTTGTTGCGAATCCAACGAGCCCAAGATCATCAAAATCGTAGTCTGGATGAAAAAGTTATTGCAGTTTCCGTTTTGCTGTTTTTGTCAGTTTTCAGCAAACCGGATATTTCGGTTTTGTCCTGAACCGGAATATCCGGCCGGGCCGGATTTTTCGGGTTTAGTTGGGACCGGAATATCCGGTCCTCCCCAGATTTTCCAGAATTTCAGCTCAGGACTTCCCGGCGCGAGCCTCTGTACTCGGCCGGATTTTTGGGCCGGATATTTGGGTCAGGACCAGATATTCTGGCCTAAGTGAGGCTGCAACAGCTATTTTCGTGGGAGGGGCTATAAATACCCCTCCCCTTCTTCAACCTTGAGTAACTCGTTTTTTTCCTCTCTCTCCTCCATTGTTTGACCTTGGAAAAGCTTGTCCCCTCTCAATCCCTCCCATGATTCTTGCATATCTTTGAGGGAAAAGTGAGAGGAGATCTAGATCTACAATTCCACCAATCCATCTCTCCTCCAAGTGAGGGGAACCTAGTGGATCTAGATCTTGGAGTTCTTGTGTGGTTCTCTTCTTTGTTCTTCCTCTCTTCTCTCCCCCATAAGCATTAGTTGCTTTTGGGGGATTTGAGAGTGAAGGATTTGAGCACTTGTGCTCTTGCCTTTTGCATTTGGTGCAGCGGTGTGCTCTCCACGAGTTTCGTGGAAGTTGAAAGTTTGTGAGCTTGTTACTCTTGGGTCCTTGGACCCTAGACGCCCGTGTGGTGGTTGGACCTTTGTGGTCACTTGTAAAGCCATTCGGGAGCCCCTGATCCCGTTGTGGGTTGTGCTTTGGATTGTTGTTGAAAGGCTCTGGATTCTGTCTCGAAGGATTCCGTTAGTGGAAGGTGAACCAAACCTCTGTGGTGCGGTTCATCGGAGAAGAAGGTGAAACCTTTGTGGTTGTTGAACCATTGTGTTGGTTCACACCTCTCCAACGAGACGTACTCCCTTAACAAGGAGGAACTCGGAAATACATCCTCGTCTCCGCGTGCCTCATTATTTCTATACCCGAGCTTTTACTTATGCACTTTACATTGTTATAGCCTTCGTGCTTGAAGTATTATATTTCTATCACCTTGTTGCTTGTCTTGCTTAGCATAAGTTGTTGGTGCACATAGGTGAGCCTAGTTAATTTAAGTTGTCGGCTTGTTAATTTAAACACCTAGTTTTATTCCGCAATTAGGAAGCCTAAACCGGAAAAGTTTTAATCGCCTATTCACCCCCATCTAGGCGACATCATTGTCCTTTCAAAACCACAAGCACCACCAGTGGTTGGAATGAATTCTATTAATATTGCTGAAAATATTCCTCTTACTGTGGAGGAAACTCTTCATGAATTATTGAACTATCCTAAATATTGTTGCCATTTATGTCTCAACTTGTCGGTTTAAAAGAAGAAGTTAACGAAACTGAATATGATGAATCTCTTCTGTTAATTGAGTTAGAAAAGAAAGTTGAGGAAGTTAAAATGATTAGTGAAGTCAAGGAACCATTGCTCGACTTAGAGAATTGTAGCTTGCATGAATTAATATCTATGTTACAAAAATTGGCAAGTGATCCTTCCATTAATGTTAACCAAGCAGGTTTTGGTTCTTATATTTCTAATCATGTTTTAAAAGAAAAGATTGCTAGGTACAACCAAGAAGCTATGATACCACCTAAGCTTGGGATATATGGATTCCCAAAGTACTAGTAACCATTGGAAAGGAGACACGCCATGCTATATTAGATCTAGAATCTAGTGTCTCTGTTTTATCTAAAGAATTATATGAAGTACTTGAATTAAAGAATCTTGAAAAATGCTCTATTGAACTTGCACTTGCTGATGATTCCATTAAACATGCTTTAGGAAAAGTAAGTGATGTTATCGTAGAGTTGCATATGACATTTGTACCTGTTGATTTTCTAATCATGGATATGGGGCATAAAACCTCTAGTCATTTTATTCTTGGAAGACCTTTTCTTCGTACCACAGGTGCTATCATGATTCAAAAGAAGGAATGTGAAGTTTCAGTTTCCACACAAGAAGTGCATGGAACACTTCCGAAGGAAGAGGGACACATCAAAGTTCGAGCCCCCTCATGAGCTTCGTCTACAATAAATATCAAGTAAGAAGCCTAGCTACATGGCTATAAAGAAAGCGCTTTACGGGAGGCAACCCGATTGTTTTGATTTTTGATTTTCTTTGTGTCCTCTTGCTATAACAAGAGACTTAGTTTTTAGTTTAGTTTCTGTCGAGTTACAGAACTCGGACACCGGAGGTGCGAACACCTCCTTGTTGTTCGGTAGGTGCGAAGTGCTCCGACGTCAGTCCCCAGAGAACGAACACGAGCACACGAGATTTTACCCAGGTTCAGGCCGCGTCGCGGCGTAATGCCTAGTCGCATCGTTTCTGCCCGACGGGGGAACCGGCGAGCAATGATGCATGTTCTGGGACGGTTCCTCTTCCCGAGGGAAGCGGGATCGCCTGTGCACCTCTTTCTTTATTTAAGAGAGGGGGAAGCACGCCTTCGGCTGTCCTGCTGCGCTTCTCCTTCCTCTCTTCCATGGCTTCTTCCAAGAGATCGGTTCCTTCGGGAGCCCCCACTTTCCAGCCCCGAAGATTGCCGGTTCCCGCTCCTGGGAGGTCCGGACCTCGGCCCTTTCGTCTTCTTCGTCCGCCGGGCAGCCTCCCTCCCCTTTGCACAGCAATGGCATCCTCCTTGCGGCTTCGGTCGAGTGCGGTCTCACTTGGCGGGGCTCAGACTTGTCTCGCGGGGAGTTGGATTTCCTCGCTGCCGTTGGCTTTCTTCCTAGCTCTGGCCGGTCGTCGTGGCGGGTGATGGTGGAGGAGGAGCTGATCCCCCGCCCGTCTCCCGGGGAATGTGTGCTATTGGCTTCTCACCTGGAACGCGGGCTTTCCCCTCCGCTGCACCCATTCCTTTATTCTCTCCTCCGCTTGTACGGGATTCAGCTTCACCATCTGTCTCCGGGCTGCATCACCCTTATCTCTTGCTTCATCACTTGTTGCGAGGCTTTCCTAGGGGCACACGCCCATCTTGGCTTCTGGTGTTCTCTCTTCTTTCTCCGGTGCAGGGTCGCCGGGGAAGGTGATCCCGAGTTGGAGTGCGGTGCAGTGAGGGTAGTCCCACGCCGCTCCGGCTTCCCGGACCTTGCTCTCCGGGGAACGTGCGGCGAGTGGCAGCGCTCGTTCTTCTACTATCCCGAGCTTCCTTCCTCGTCAGCCGGCCCCGGTCGCCCTCCCTTCTCCCGGGGGTTGCCACCTTCCCAAAAGGGATGGGCCCTTAGCTCTCTTGGCAACCCCGAGGAGGTGCGGGCGCTTACCGATCGCCTAAAGGCGGCTGTAGGACGTGGGCTTACAGGGCTGGACCTCTTGGTGACGTGGATGGCCCGAGAGTCTAGTCGCTGCAGCTCCAGCTCCATACGGCCGGGAGTGGCCTCCGGAGGGGGATCACTCTCGGATCACGTCAAGGGAGCTGCGGTGCATGAGATGGAGGGGTTGGTCCGATCCATCTCGTTGCTAGCGATTTGCCGCCCGTACAGGCCAGGCCTCCTGGCGTTCGGCGCACCTAACCCTTCCTTGCGGGTGAGTCACTCTCTTCCTTCGGCGCCGGTGTCTTGGCTTGGTCATGTCTTGTTTGTCCGCTTCCTGGCTGAGTCGGGATGGCTGCATGCATGAGGTGAACTTACCTGTGTTCTTCCCCTCCCTGTTCTTTGTGTAGGACCTCCCGACCAGCTCCGCGGTGATCGGTGTACTCAAGGGACATGTGGCCGGTCTCCCGGGCCCAATCCTCCTGATATGCCGGTTGGAAGAGGCCTTGGAGGTATCTTCCTTGTCTCCCGTCCCTGTCCCGGTCTTCCAGCTGTAGCTCTCTTACACTCGTTGCGTCTCTGTGTGCAGGTTGAGGCGACAGCTTCCCGGCTGGCCCTCGCGCTCCTGCGAGCGGAAGCGGCGGCTCTGCGATCAGCCCTGGCGTCCGCCAAGGGGACTCCATCGTCGGCGCTGGGGGCCCCGGTTTTCCTTGGGGTTCTACCTCCCTGGGCCCGCCTATGGGCCCCAGGACTGTAACTATGTTGGTGAACCTCGTATGGTGTAGACAATGAATTTCTCTTTTCTTTCCCTGGTGTTGCTTATTGATTCCGGGGGGATTTCTCCCCCCGGGTGCCCACGCAGCGCGATGGCTCGGCGAACCCAGACCTAGCCGCGTTGCGCCGCGGGGGCCCTTGTTCCTGAGGGGAATGCCGTCCCGGGGGGGCAGGATATGCCCGCGCCGGTAAGCTCACCACTAGGGCTCCGTTTCCGATTGCAAGTTTACAAGATACGGGGTATTCCGATTGTGCTGACTTGCGTGCCGCTAGGGCTTTTACTCCTGAGTTCAAGTTGTGGTGGCACGGCGAACTCCGACCTTGCCGAACTTTTCCAGCTCTATCCGCTAGGGGTTCGTTTCCGAACACGAGTCTCGTTGGACACGGCGAACCCTGGCCTTGCTGACACACTCACCCTAGGGTTGTCTTTCCGGATACAGGTTCCTTGGCAGTCATGGGTTCCAACCAAGGCTCCTGCCCCACACAAGGCGAGGACTCCGGGTGAGGGGCTCTCCGGGGTGTGGGGGACCTTGTGTCCGGAGCGCACCCCTTCTTCCCCCTTCCTCCCCCGGGGAAGGGAGTTAACGCGAGCTAATTTGACCCGGCGAACCCAGACCTGGTCGACGTCGGTGTACTTGTGGGGGCACGCGTGATCCGTGGGTCCGAATGCCCCCGCTTTCCACCGGCGCGGTGGTTAGGAGTGAGGGGCACGGGCCAGAGGTGCTTCCGGCTCCGCTACCGCTCCGTCCCGAGTGTCTTCTTATTTTTGGGCGGTGGCTCCGTTGCCTTCTTCTCGGGGAGGTAAGGAAGGGGGCGGCGGGCACCTCCCATCCATGCGCTCCCCCCGCTCCCCAAGGTCTCGTTCGGTCATCTTGGCAATGGTGTCCGGGGCGGCCGGGGGACTCCCATTGGCCGCCTTCGCACCCCGTCCCTCGGTGCGTCTCGATGAATGGCGATTGGTTGGCGTAAGTGAGCATTCCTCTGTCGAGGTTGAAAGCTTTGAGCCCTCCGTTGTTGGCGGTTTTCGCGGGGACGGGCCCCGCGGTGAGCCGACCCCAAGTCGGCGCACGGCTCCGGGGCTGCTCGTCTCCAGTCTTCTCCTTGTGACTATGCTCTTGATCTCTTCTCGTGGATTGGAGGTCGTTTGCGGAGCACCAGGTGGGGCTCTGTCCTTCTTCTTCCGTGATGCCGGCAGGTCCTCGTTTCCTAGGCCCGCCCTCTTGCTAGGGCAGTCCGGGCAGTCTCGGGCGTGGTGCCCCAGTTCCTAGAAGATGAAGCAACTCCCGTCGGTGAGTCCGGTCTCGCGCGTAGCGCGCCGCCTCCCATGAGCTGCAGCGAAGCTACACACCGACCGGCAGTCCCGCTGGCGAGGGGTGTCCTCGGCAATGCCCATGGTAAGGTACCTAGGGCTAGAGTTATGAGGTAGAGAACGCGTAGTGTAGGTAGAATCGTCGGCTGACAAGCGGGATTTACCCAGGTTCAGGGCCCTCGACTGAGGTAACACCCCTACTTCCTGCCTGTTTGTATTGATGATGGAATATGTTGCGGTTACAAGGGTCTAGCAAGGGTTTGATCTCGCTAGGGTTTGAGGGCTCTGGTGTTGCGTGTCCTTGATCGGCCACCCTCCCAGCACTTATATAGGGGGCTGGGTCTCGGGTACGTAACCGACCAGGCTTTTACAGATCAGGACACTACAACCGACTATGCCTAACTTGGGAAGCAATCTTCGTCTTGGGCCTCCCTTGCTCGGCTTCATCGGTCTGTTGACAATTGGGCTTTAGTCATTACGTGCACCAGGTATCCTCATGGTAGGGTACCCGTTTGGTATAACCTCATCATTAGCCCCCGAGTGCTTGGCTGACTCGAAGAATCAGGCATGGACTCACTCGATAGTGCACGTCCCATGCTTATGCCTATGCTTTATATCTCACATCTAAACTTTGACTGAGTTTTGTGTGTTTTGACAAAGGATTATAGCTTAGTAGGCCTGGATTTACTCGACGCACCAAGACTAGTTAACTACTCATTTGGGCAAAACCTTACTAGCTTTCAATCAAATTCGAGTCCTTGGGCTCGAACCTGGAACATACTGGACAGATTCGACTCAGGCCGTTGAGGTCTTACTGAATCGTTCCGCAGTTATTTATTTGCTACCTAGCGCGCCCGCCAGGATTTTCATCATGTCTACTGACACGGGAAATTTTTAAGGACTCGCACTGCCGGAGTGGTCCTCAGCCCAGCTCGACTAATCGGCGGGTCTTACCTTTGCATTTCTTGCATGCAGCATCCGAGTCATTTGCGACTGACGTAACTCGGGTATTTTATGGAATATGCTTTTTTGCAGTTTTCTTTTTATTTTGCATTTTCGGCTGAGTCGGATCTGTTCATCGACTGCATTTCTTGCTCTGAATCTATCGGGTGAGCGACAGCGCTCTCGATGGGAGTAGCCCCGAGATTGTGCTTTATTATTGTAATAGAGGATAATCTCAAATTCACTATATCCTGCACATGTTAGTCGAAGAAATTTTTTGATACGCTCCCGATGGGAGTACTATACTGTACTCGATAGAATGTCGAGTGTATAATATCATCTTAATCGACAGACGTTGCCGATCTTTTGTTTTTGTTTAGTCGAACTGCTTTTGCTTCACTAGATTGCTTGATAAGTGACGTCATGCATAACGCTTGTGGCGTGCACGCAGAATTTTGACAAGACATGTCTGTGTGGGCCTTTTGTCAGGATTTGACCACAGAGGACGCCGCTTCGGTTCCGATTTGACCAGACGTGGCGGAAATTTCGCCGCGTAATAATAACTTCCTCGTTTTACGTGCGTAGTGGGCGGAGTGGCCTGCGACGGTTGTTCTCCCATCACGCCACATGTCTCACTGATCGTGCACGGACGGCCGAGATTGCTTTGTTCGTTGTGGTAAATCCAGATCTCTTCTTCGCAGAAATTTTTACCCTGCCATTTGCTTCCTCTGCTTTCGTCTTCCTCCTCGCGCCCCTTTCTTGCTGCCGTTCATCAGAACCTCCGCTCCACCCATCATTCGCCATGGGGAAGGCTACGAAGCGTGGTGCTGCTGGAGCCGTGTCCGCCGCCGCAGATGTGGTGGACAAGAAGAAGAAGAAAGCTGCGGTTGCCGCCGCCGATGCTAGCCTCCAGAAGAGTCCTGGAGATTGGATGCGGTCGACGATGACCAAGGCCGGCCTCCAGCAACTCCGGCAGAAAGGATTATTGCCGCTGGAAGAAGAGCTGAAGGCCCGCGCACCCTCCAACAAGGAGGTACTCCCTGAACCCCGCTCTAATGAGCGTGTGTGTTTCGCGGAGTTTCTGCCTCGAGGTTTTTCGCTCCCCCTCCATGATTTTGTTCATGGGTTGATGTACGCCTATGGCGTGCAAATCCATGACTTCACTCCCAATGGGATCTTGCACATTGCCGTTTTTATGGTTTTGTGTGAGTGTTTCCTAGGAGTGTCTCCCAGCTGGCCGCTTTGGAAGTCGATTTTCAAAGTGCGCCATAACTGTGGAGGTGGCCGCCCATTCCCCATCGGTGGCCTGCTGATCCAGGTGCGGAGCGACGTCAACTACTTCAACCTCATGGCGGTCGACTCTGCTCAAGGATGGCGCAGTCGATGGTTTTATGTGCCAGTCGATCAAGCAGTTAGTCCCGCTTTTTCGATTCGCAAGCCTCTCCTAAAGACCAAGGTCTGGGACCATCCTCTTTCGACTGAGGAGATTGCGGAGGCGACGCCTCTTCTGACGCGGATTGGCAATATGCTCGGCACTGTCTCAGGTGTCCAACTCATTGGCACCTTTGTTAAGCTGCGGGTATGTCCACTTCGTCTCCGGGCTCACCCGATGTGGCAATACGAAGGTCCCTCGACGCCACCCGGATGAGCCAAGAGGAGCTGTCGAAGGAAGAGCTGGATGACCGGGTAAGGTCCATCACCAGTATCAAGGCTACAGAGCCTTGTAAACTTGATGGCCCGGTTGCTCCTTTCTCAGCTAACAATCCTTTACTCGAAGTAAGTGTGAACGTTCTCATAGTTTTCTCAAAGTTCGAATGTGTTAAATGTTTTTGGCGACTGTATTTATGACTGTGGTGCGTGTCTTTTGATATGCACAGGGCCACTCGACGGCTTCCACCCTACCCCCTTTACCAGAAGCAGGATCTTCTTTGGAGGCGGAGCTGCAAGACGAGGCCATGCTGCCCGAGTCCGAACTCCCTTCTGCCCACACCCCACCTGCTGGCGCTGTGAGAGAAGCAGGGAAAGGAGATGAAGAAGAAGAAGAAGTAGAGCAAGTTATGGAGGACGCCACACGTTCGGCTGAGCCCGAGGCAAGGACTCGCCGTGTCAAACATCGGCGTACGATTGTTTCTGATTCTTCGAGCAGCGAGTCCAAAGAGGATGATCTACAAGATGATGGCAACTCGGGTACGTCCCCACCTGCCCAGACCTCTCCCTTGGCCGCTCCACCTTTGGCTTCACTCCCTCCGGCAGCTTCGAGTAGGTCCACTCGCTTTGGAGTTCTGCGCATTGGTGCTGAACCCGATTCTGACGAGGATGAGCTTGAGTATGTTTCCCCTTATGCTTATTTTTTGTCATTTCTACTTGCGTTTTCATGATGCTTGTCTTTATGCTAATACTGATCTTTTGTACAGAGCTATGGATGGACAGCTGTCTCCTTGCGCAACCGCGGTTGTCTCGACTGCGATTTCGCCGAAGACCACTCCAGAAGCTGCTCCGCCCACCGCTGACATGGTGATTGCTGGAGTGACTAAGGATAAGGCTGTTGTGCCTCCGGTTGCTGAAGTCTCTACCTCGAAGCCCAAATCCTGGACTGAGCATGTAAGCTTTCCTCTCCATACTCCGCACTCGAGTATTTGTGCAAGTAACAAATGTGATTTGTATGAATTTTGTAGCTGATCTTTGCCAATCTGGCCACCTAGGGCCAAGCTTACGTCCAGATGGAACAAGAATGCGAATCTCTCCTCTCTAGCTCGACTGAACTTGCCAATAAGTTTTGCTAATTTATGACCAAGTTCAATATGCTTTTGGCTTTTTGGTTAAAATTAAGTTGCATGTGCCTTAACTCAGGTGACAAGAAATCAGCTGAGAAGGAAGTGGAGGACCTGAAGAAGCAGGTGAAGGACTTGGAGGCGCAGCTTACTACCCAGCGAGCCAACTCGAAAAAGGCACTCGAAGATGCTCAAAATGCGGCTGCATTTCGCGAGAAAGAGTATGCTGAACGCCTCTCGACCCTCGCCCGAGCTTCTGGAGGTTAGCAAAAACTTTCTGTCTAACTTTTTCTTTTGGGTTTCGAGTATTTTTCACTGATACACCGTTTCTCTGACTTCTTTTTTAAGGAATTGCTGACATGTCCACTCCAGTAGATACTGCGAGTGGACCTCTACCCTTCGACCAAGCTGTCTCCGAGCTAGAGTCCGCGACTGCAAAGGCACAGGGCATTTTGAACAGCCTGACGAGCACGCTTGGCGCCGTTCACTCGGAAGTGGTCCCGTCTGACGCGGTTCCTGCGACTGCACAAGGATTTGCTGATGCCCTTGGCCCTGGCTCATCTACCATGGCGGAGTTTGCTCGCAAGCTTACGGTACGCGGCTCAGAGTACACTCTCAAGCTTCTACTAGGATACGGCGTAGTGGCCGAGTATGAGTCTGCTATGACTGACTTCCCCAAAAAGCCAGATGGGAAGCCAGTTTCTTTCAAGGGTATTAACGACACAGCGGTGCGACTGGCCGAAGCCTGCATATCTACTATGGAGCGCAGATCAGCTGCAATTACTGCTCAGTCGCAGGCACGTAGGCCTAGGTCTGAGTCCATGTCGCGTGCTTAAGACATCTGCTCCTTGTTATGGCTTGTAAATATAACTCACACTAATCAAGTGTGCTTTTGCTACTCCTTCTGCGAGCAAATGTTATGATATAAGTACTTGCTTGTTTTGAGTGCTTTCTTTTGCATCCTTCTGATCTGTATCCTTTTCTGAACTTTCTTTCTTTTTGGATCTTGACAGCCAGTTGAACATAACTCGGCCAAGTCCTCACCACCCTGGGTTGATACTCGATCACCTGCTCAAGTAAGAAATGATGCCAGGGTACTATCTTTTGCGAAGAAGAAAGTGGTACAACTGACTCAAGAGCTGAAAAACGCCGAGACCGAGTTGAAAATACTAAAGGGAATGCCAGCCTTTGCCACCCAACGAGAGGATTATGTACTCGCCGAAATATAGATTGTGAACAGTCAACTGGACGGTAAGGATTGCTCTGTTTACATGATGTGTTAATTATTGCATCTCCGGTTTGCTTACTCGACTTGCTTCCTGCAGTTTTTTTGCAAAGCTTCAAAGAAGAAGAGGAGCGTGTCAATGAACGTTTGGACAACGCGACTGATAACCCAACTACGGGCCGTCAGCATTTTTGGTTGGACAGGTATCGCGCCTGCAAGCTTGCTACTTTGAAAGATCGAGTATTTCGCTGCGCCGTTCTACTCGAGAGATGCAGGGCAGCATTCTTGCGCATTAACTATCACCTGTTTCCAACCGGGCCACAGCCACAAGGGATCCATGCCCTAGTTGATCTGTTTCAGTCTGTCGACTCTATCCGGGATGCGATAACTCAAAAAGTTTTGCTTGGAGCAAATGCTGCTCTAGCTTATGTCCGTAGCCGAAAACCAACTCTGCAGCTTCCTCCTCCTGCGATTGGCTCGCAGCTAGATCAGTCGTGTTTAGATGGGACTGTAGACGCAGCCAACACTCTGGTGGAGCACTTGTATGATCAGATTATTGGCTCGAACCTGCCTATGAAGGATGAGCCCCTGTAAATTTGATGCTTTTGTATAGTTGAATGTATAAAGATGTGCAGCCCCCGAGCCTGTTGAGCGGGGTATTTGTAAAAAATGCTTATTTAGCTATGTAATTACCCAGCCCCCGAGCCTGTCGAGTGGGTGGTATAAAGTAACATTTTCGAACCTATGTTTCTTCCAGCCCCCGAGCATGTCGAGTGGGGTGTGTGAGATAAATAAGTTTTCTAACTTATGTATTTTGCCAGCCCCCGAGCCTGTCGAGTGGGGTGTGCGAGATTAGTTTTGCCCTAGTTCACTGTCCGTTGTTTCTGCATCTTGAGTAATCAAATTCTTCTTTGAAAATATAACTTTTGTTACCATTTTTGTTTGAGACCCAGCCCCCGAGGACTTCGGGCACGGCTGAGTTTTTGTTGGCAAAATTAAGGCCCAGCCCCCGAGTACTCGGGTGGGGTATGATGTTGTTATGATTTGTGAGAAAGATTTTATGATCTTCAGTTATGGAGACATAAGAAAATATGCGAACAACCCATAGAGGAACATTCTTCTTTATTTCATATATACCAGCAGACCGCCTCATTAAAAACCTTCCAGTCCCCTTAGGTACCATGGTAAGGGAAAGAGTGCGTCTGAAACCTGCTGGCCGTTTGACATTGTGCTCTATTACATTTGTCGACTAGGAGTCTAAGCGTAGAAGCGACGCAAGTGCACCACATTCCATGGGTTATTTGATATCTCTCCTGTCTTCGCGTGCTTCAGTCGATAGGCACCACCGTCGATGACCTCCGTAATGATGAAGGGTCCTTCCCATGGAGATGCAAGTTTGTGCACCTTCTTCTGCTTCAGTCGAAGTACCAAGTCTCCCACGATGAAGGACCTTGTACGCAGTCGACAACTGTGGTAGGTTCGAAGATCCTGCTGGTAGACAGCTGTGCGAGCAAGCGCCGTATTGCGTGCTTCTTCGAGTAGATCGGCAAAGTCTTCGAGTGACTTGTTCGTGTCGTCTTCGTCGTATACTTCTACTCGGGGTGCGCTGAACTTTACTTCTGGTGGCAGTACTGCCTCTGCGCCATAGACCATAAAGAATGGTGTGAACTGGGTTGAGGCGTTCGGAGTTGTGCGTAAACTCCATAGTACCGCTTGGAGCTCATCGACCCAGGCACCCGCAGCCCTTTTGAGTGGTACCAGCAATCTTTTCTTGATGCCCGTGCATACGAGACCATTGGCCTTTTCGACTTGCCCGTTGGACTGTGGGTGCGCCACCGATGCATAGTTGAGTGTGATATTCCACTCTTTGCAGAAGAAGCGAAATTCCTCGGCTGTGAAGTTTGTGCCGTTATCCGTGATGATGCTGTTCGGGACACCAAAGCGATACACGATGGATCTTATGAAATTGACTGCTGTAGCGACAGTCGAGCTTGTGATGGGAACTGCTTCATCCACTTTGTGAATTTGTCCACCTCCACTAGTAGGTGAGTATGTCCTCCAGGCAAAGATTTTTTGAGTGGTCCGACCATATCGAGCCCCCATTGGGCGAAAGGCCATGCCAGTGGTATGGTTTTTAACGCCGATGCGGGTGCATGAGGTTTGGTGGCGAATTTTTGACACCCGATGCACCTTTTGACTATGTCTTCCGCGTCTTTGAGTGCTATTGGCCAGTAAAACCCTGCTCGGAAGGCTTTGGCTACGAGTGATCGATTGCTGGCGTGATGCCTACAGGTACCTGCATGGATATCACGGAGTATTGCTTTGCCATCCTCGAAGTCGATGCATCTTTGAAACATACCTGAGACGATGTGTTTGTATAACTCACCGTTAATTATGGTGTATGTTTTGGATCGTCGAGTGACTCGCCGGGCGTCTATTGTGTCTTCGGGTAGCTCGTCGCGGAGCATGTATGCCAAGAAGGGTTGAGTCCATGCTGGTATCACCAGATCACCATGGCATAAGAGTACTTCGACTGGTGGATCATCTGTACTGGGTGTTTTACCCTTTGATGTAGCAGTCCAAGCGGGCGGAGGCCGCTGTGGTTTGATGGACCTGTGCTCGATGCGCTCTAAGAAGACACCTGGTGGAATTTGTGCTTTAGTTGAACCAATGTTGGCTAACCTGTCGACTTCTTCGTTACTTTCTCGCCCAATGTGCCGTAGCTCGGATCCATCGAATCCACCCTCCAACGTGTTGTAGAGATCTCGATATGCGATCATGTTATCAGCTATAGCATCACAAGCTTTCATTGTTTGCTGCACTACCAGGTTAGAATCACCATAGATCATTAGTCGAGTGCATCCTAGTGCTTTGGCCATTCGCATGCCGTGGATCAGGCCTTCGTATTCTGCTTCGTTATTGGACGGGAACTCGAAATCCATTTGCAAAACGTAGCAGAGTTTGTCGCCCTTGGGTGATATGAGTATGACGCCTGCGCCTGCGCCTTCGTTTTTCTTGGACCCATCAAAGTACATTGTCCAGGAGTTAGATACATCAGGAACTCCTGGCAGTTGAGCCTCGATCAACTCGGTTGTGAAGTCAGGTAAGACTTGTGCTTTGATGGCCTTCGGGTGATCATACGTGATTCCTAGTGGCCCTAGCTCAATTAGCCACTTTGCTACTCGCCCAGTTGTGTCGGGGTTTGTGAGAATATCCCCAATTGCATATTTGCTTATCACTGTTATCGGGTGCTCCGTGAAGTAATGGCGCAGCTTCCTGGAGGTCATGAAAACAGCGTATGCCAGCTTTTGAAAGTGCGGGTACCGCTGTTTGGACGCAGAGAGGACTTCGCTGACGTAGTAGACTGGTCTTTGCACACTTTGAGCTTTTCCCTCCTCCATGCACTTGACTACCAAGACCGTACTTACCACTCGATTGGTGGCTGAGACGTACAGGTACAATGGTTATTTTCTCTGGGTGCTGCCAGTATTGGAGGATTTGTGAGGAGTCGCTTGAGATCAACGAAAGATGCTTCAGCCTCGTCCGTCCACTCGAACTTGTCTGCCTTCTTCATCAGTCGATAAAGTGGTAATGCCTTTTCGCCTAGCTTGCTGATGAAGCGACTGAGGGCCGCCACTCGACCAGCTAACTGCTGCACTTCGTAAAGCTTTGTAGGCCTTTGCATGGTGAGTATGGCCTGTATCTTCTCGGGATTTGCTTCTATTCCTCGTGCTGACACCAAGTACCCCAAGAGTTCTCCGGCTGGGACACCGAATGTACACTTATCTGGGTTGAGCTTGATGTTGTAACTCTTGAGATTGTCGAAGGTTTCTCGTAGATCTGCGAGTAATGTGCCCTCCTCCTTCGACTTGATAACTATGTCGTCCACATATACTTCGACATTATGACCAATTTGCTTCTTCAAGCAGTTTTGCATCATACGCTGGTACGTAGCACCTGTGTTCTTGAGCCCGAAGGGCATTGTGGTGTAACAGTATACTCCGAGTGGAGTTGTGAATGCTGTTTTTTCTTCGTCTTCGACTTTCATCCGTATCTGGTGGTACCCCGAGTATGCGTCCAGAAAGGATAGACGCGCACATCCTGTAGTGGAGTCGATGATCTGATCGATTCGCGGAAGTGGAAAGTGATCCTTGGGGCAACACTTGTTAAGCCCCGTAAAGTCTATGCACATCCGAAGAGCTGATGTTTTCTTCTTCTCGATGAGCATAGGGTTAGCCACCCAATCTGACTTCTTGATTTCTCGAATGAAGTTTGCTTTGAGTAACCTGTCGACTTCCTTTTCTGTAGCTTCTCTTTTGGGAACGGCAACATGATGTGTTGCTTTCTTAACAGGCCTTGCGCCTGGAGTAAGTTGAAGAGAGTGCTCGGCGAATTTCCTGGGAATACCTGGCATATCGGCTGGACGCCATGCAAATATATCCCAGTTCTCACGGAGAAATTCGACGAGCGCGCTTTCCTATGCGGGAGGTAGGCTTGTGGACACCCTGACTGTCTTAGATGGATCAGTCGGGTGGACTTGATGCTTCCTTATGTCATCCGTGGCGCTGAACGCCCTATCGACTGCTTGCTTCTTGTGCTCAGGCATGAGTGTATGGTCATTGGTGATAGAAAGATCTTCAAAAGTTTGCTCCATACCGAACATCTCCGAGATCTTGCTGAAATCTCGGTCGCAAGCGTCGGACCTTTGGAAGCTCCCAGTGACTGTGATGACGCCCTTGGGTCCTGGCATCTTCAACTTGAGGTATGCGTAATGTGGCACTGCCATGAATCGAGCAAACGTTGGGCGTCCCAATATGGCGTGATATTGTGACTTCCAGTCGACGACCTCGAACTCAATCGATTCTGTTCTGAAGTGTCTTGCATCACCAAATGTAACGTCGAGTTGTATTGTGCCTTTTGGGTCAACAGCTTTTCCTGGAACAATACCATGAAAAGTGTTTGTGGATTTGGGTAGATTTTCGACTGGCATGTTCATCCTGCGTAGCGTGTCAGCGAAGATGATGTTGATGCCGCTACCTCCATCCATGAAGACCTTGGTCATGGCGTATCCACCAACCTGAGCGTCTGATGCGTGTAATCTCACATGTCCGTTGGGAACCCCAAGAGGAAGGTATGATGAGTGTAGCAGCAAGTTTTCCCTCAGTATGAAACAAAGGTTATCGAACCAGTAGGAAGTCGACGTTGCTTCGAAGGTGTTGGTGAAAGAGTGTAGTGCGGCGCAACACCAGGGATTCCGGTGCCAACGTGGAACCTGCACAACACAATCAAACTACTTTGTCCCAACGAAACAGTGAGGTTGTCAATCTCACCGGCTTGCTGAAAACAAAGGATTAGTCGTATAGTGTGGAAAATGATGTTTGCTTGCAGAGAATGTAAAAGAACAATGATTGCAGTAGGTTGTATTTCAGATGTAAAGGAATGGACCGGGGTCCACAGTTCACTAGTGGTGTCTCTCCATAATAAAATACTAACATGCTGGGTAAACAAATTACAGCTGGGCAATTGACAAAATAGAGAGGTGCATAACAATGCATTGACATGTCATGATGATCACTATGAGATTTACTTGGGCATTACGACAAAGTACACAGACCGCTATCCAGCATGCATCTGTGCCTAAATAGTCCACCTTCAGGTTAGCATCCGCACCCCTTCCAGTATTAAGTTGCAAGCAACAGACAATTGCATTAAGTATGGTGCATAATGTAAACAACACTAATATCCTTAGACAAAGCATTGCTGTTTTACCCCTAGTAGCAACAGCACATCCACAACCTTAGAACTTTCTGTCACTGTCCCAGATTAAATGGAGGCATGAACCTACTATCTAGCATAAATACTCCCTCTTGGAGTTACAAGCATAAACTTGGCCAGAGCCTACACTAATAACGGAGAGCATGCAAGATCATAAACAACACATATATGATAGATCAATAATCAACTTGACATAGTATTCAATATTCATCGGATCCCAGCAAACACAACATGTAGCATTACAATAATATGATCTTGATCATGATAGGCAGCTCACAAGATCTAAACATGATGGCACAAAAGGAGAAGACAACCATCTAGCTACTGTATGGACCCGTAGTCCAGAGATGAACTACTCACGCATCACTCCGGAGGCAGGCATGGCGATGTAGAGCCCTCAGGTGATGATTCCCCTCTCCGGCAGGGTGCCGGGGAGAACTTCAGAACCCCCCGAGTTAGGGTTGACGGCGGCGGCGGCAGAGGATGTTTTCTGGAATAATGGCTCGTGTTTTAGGGTTTTCGCTTCTGGGGAATAAATAGGCGAAGGGCGATGTCGGTGGAGGCACGAGGCGTGCTCCCCACGTGGCGGCGCGCAGGGGGCCCACCCGCGCCACGGTGTGGGGACGGCGCCTCGTCGCCCCCCTTCGTCTCTCCTTCGGACTTCTGGAACGTGTCGGGAAAAATAGGACTTTGGCAATTTGTTTCGTCCGATTCCGAGGATATTTGCAGAACAGCTTTTCTGAAACCAAAAACAGCAGAAAACAGGAACTGGCACTGTGGCATCTTGTTAATAGGTTAGTCCCAGAAAATGCATAAAAATGCTATGAAGTGTGAATAAAACATGTAGCTATTGGTATAAAACTAGCATGGAACATAAGAAATTATAGATACGTTGGAGACGTATCAAGCATCCCCAAGCTTAGTTCTACTCGTCCTCGAGTAGGTAAAACGATAACAACAAATAATTTCTGAAGTGACATGCTACCAACATAATCTTGATCAATAATATTGTAAAGCATATGAGCTGAGATCAAATCATTCAAAGCAAAAGTCTATAATTGATATAAGAGACAGCAAAAAGTTAGTTAAACAAGCTAAAAGTTTTCATGAATGATTGCTTTAAAGACATGAAACCGTACAAGGTTCATTAAAGATGTGTTAAGTATCCAATGTAGGAGTTCTATCCTTCAATTCCAAGCATCAAGCAATTTTTCATAACAAAGAGGATTCAGCCAAGTAAAAATAAACATGAACATCATGAATCAACTGTTTCGAAGTCTACTCAACCGGTGAGCGTAAGCATTTGGTATTGGCACCAGGATGTTATGGCTAAAAGAACATTAATGGGGGTTTGGAAGGCCAAAGGAAGAAAGTCTCACAAAGCTATAAGTGATCATTAGACAAGAGGAAGTCTTATAATCGAAGCTATGTAAGGAGTAGTGATTGCCATGCAACGGATGCACATAGAGCTATATGTGTATGAAAGCTCTCCAATGGAACTAGTGGGGGTGCATCCAACTTGGTTGCTCATGAAGACCTAGAGCATTTTGAGGAAGCTCATCATTGGAATATACAACCCAAGTTCTATAGTGTAAATTCCCCACATAGTTATACTAGTAAAACATGAAAACTCTCTCACATGGAGTATAGGTGCTAAACATGAGCACAAATGATGACTATGAATAATGCAGGTGCTGAAACATGAGCACAAGTGTGGATAAAGGATAGTAATGTTGCCCCCTTTTTCTTTTTCTTTTTTTTCTTTTTCTCTTTTTTCTATTTTTTTCTTTTTCTGTTTCTCTTTTCGATGGCCTCCATGGCTCTTTTCACTTTTAGGGGCAACACTCTAATATGACAACACACTTTTTGGTACAAATAACTCACAATGAACTAAACATGATGTATGAAACTGTATGCCTCTGCCAGTGTAGCAGGATATGCAATGATCTAGCGTAACATGGGTAAACCGCACATCAGCTGTATAGAATCATGCAAAGCAATATGTATATGATGAATGACAACAAGTCATGTAATGTAAGATGGAAGTTGCATGGCAATATATCTCGGAACAGCTATGGAAATGCTGTGGTAGGTAGGTATGGTGGCTGTTTTGAGGAAGATGTATGGGTTTATGTGTAGGAGAACAAGAGAAAGTTCTCCCACGGGTTTGGATGTACTGGCGAAGTATGCACAACTCTCAATGTGAGCAGAAGGCAATGCACACACCGAAGAGGCTAGCAAATATGGATGGTGGAAGTGCCAAAAACCGTAGCTCAACATTAGTCAAAAAGAACTCACAAGCTTATTGCAAACATCTAGCAGGTTCAACATTAAGAACATGATTAAAGTTTACTCCAAGAAGGGCCGTTCACGGCGGCACAAGTACCCCGCTAGATCCCTCGACCTTCAGCACAACTTAGTTATTACGAATCACTTTTAGACATGGAAAGCTATCAAGTCCAACTACACCTTCAACAATTTTAGTAGAGTTTGTAGTACGGTACAAGCTTAAAGACAACAATCCACTAATAATTTTAACTTAATTAACCAGCAAGCTTTACCATCTAAATACCTCAAAACATTTGCAAAGAATCAAGTCATCAAAGTTCAATGATTACAAGATTATGCAAGTTATTACTATACCACTACCACATGCAGCATTTTCTGAACCAACACATCAACCAAGCAACTAAACAAAACTCCACAAGTGATTTGCAAATGAAACAAGAGAGTACTACTCCACAAGAATTAACAGCTCTAAAAGAGATGCATGAAAAACAGGAGCTAAAAGCATAACAGTAGCTAGATAAGAATACTCAAAGATATAAGTGAAGAATATGAGTATTCACATGAAAAAGCGGAGCGTGTCTCTCTCCCACACAAGAATGCTAGGATCCAACTTTATTCAGAAAAATAAAAACAACAAGCAAAAATAAAAGCACACAGACGCTCCAAGTAAAATACATAAAATGTGGAAGAATTAAAAATAGTTTCACTAGAGATGACCTGATAAATTGTTGATGAAGAAGGGGATGCCTTGGGCATCCCCAAGCTTAGACGCTTGAGTCTTCTTGAATATTGCTGGGATGACCCACGGGGGCATCCCCAAGCTTAGGCTTTTCACTCTTCTTGATCACATCATATCATCCTTTCTCTTGCTCCTTGAAAACTTCCGCCACACCAAACTCAAAGTAACTCATTAGAGGGTTAGTGCATAATCAAAAATTCTCATATTCTACTGTGACACAATCATTACCAAAGCTTTGGACATTACTACAGCCACTGATGTTTAATGGAGCAAAGAAATCCAATCAAACATAGTAAAAGAGGCAATGCAAAAAAAAGGCAGAATCTGTCAAAAACAGAACAGTCTGGAAAGACGAATTTTTTCGAGGCACTTAACTTGCTCAGATGGAAGAAACCCAAACTAATGAAAGTTGCGTACATATATAAGGATCATGCGTGATTTGTTTCAGAATTTTTCGAATTTTTGTAGCGCATACAGCTCAAAACGGTGGACAGCAAAAATCTGTCACTGCGCAGAAATCCAATTTTAGCAACAACTTTCAACTAGAGACTTTACTTGGCACAACAATGCAATAAAATAAAGATACAAAGGAGTTGTTACAGAAGTAATCAACACCTTGACTCAAAATAAAATAAAATGATAGAAAATAAAAAGGTGGGTTGTCTCCCATAAGCGCTTTTCTTTAACGCCTTTCAGCTAGGCGCAGAAAGTGAAAATCAAGTGTTCTCAAGAGAAGAATCATCCAAATCATCAAAAGCTCCTCCAAAACACAACTTGTCACAATAGGTACCTTAGGTGTTCCTGAAGATGTTTCATTATTTGAATTACCCATAGTTGTACTAAAGTTTTATCAATTTTAAGCTCATAATGAGTCTTTGGTTTTGGCATCTTAGGAACATACATGAACTTTTGCTCTTTCCCTACATAAACCTTCTCCTTCTTCTTAAGGAAGAAAATGTTGAACTTAAGGTTTCCATAGCCTCTTCTAATTCACCAATCCTATGGTTTTGATTATCAAGAGCATGTTTAGCCTCTAAAGCAGTGATTCTTTCATTAATGCTTACTATGATTCATCAATCTTGCTAGTATCAAGTAGTGTTGGAAAAAATTTCTCCATAGAATCTAGTTTGTTTATAACATCCTCCAAAGTAATCTCAGTTTAATATTGTTAGTAGGTGGTATTCCTACTAAACTTTCAATTAAATTACAAGCTTCCAAAGCAGGAGTACCAAGGAAATTACCTCCTGTAAGAGTATCCAGAACATACCTATACCAACTAGTGATACCAACATAGAAATTCCTAAGAAGGATCATGGTAGAATGTTTTTAGTACATCTATGATGAGCATCACTAATTCTATACCAAGCATCTTTCAAACTTTCTCCCCCTTGTTGCCTAAAGGAACGAACCTCAACTTCAGGAGTACTCATTTTAGCAAAACAAAAACTAGGCCGAAATAACAAAAGTAAAACAAGTAACTAATTTTTTTTGTGTTTTTGATATAAAGAAAGCAAACAAGATAAAATAAAAATAAAGCAAGACAAAAACAAAGTAAAGTGATTGGGTGTGAGAGACTCCCCTTGCAGAAGCAATTCGGCTTCCCCGGCAACGGCGCCAGAAAAAGTGCTTGATGCGTGTAATGTCACACGTCCGTTGGGAACCCCAAGAGGAAGGTATGATGAGTGCAGCAGCAAGTTTTCCCTCAGTATGAAACCAAGGTATCGAACCAGTAGGAAGTCGACGTTGCTTCGAAGGTGTTGGTGAAGGAGTGTAGTGCGGCGCAACACCAGGGATTCCGGTGCCAATGTGGAACCTGCACAACACAATCAAACTACTTTGTCCCAACGAAACAGTGAGGTTGTCAATCTCACCGGCTTGCTGAAAACAAAGGATTAGGCATATAGTGTGGAAAATGATGTTTGCTTGCAGAGAATGTAAAAGAACAATGATTGCAGTAGGTTGTATTTCAGATGTAAAGGAATGGACCGGGGTCCACAGTTCACTAGTGGTGTCTCTCCATAATAAAATACTAACATGCTGGGTAAACAAATTACAGCTGGGCAATTGACAAAATAGAGAGGTGCATAACAATGCATAGACATGTCATGATGATCACTATGAGATTTACTTGGGCATTACGACAAAGTACACAGCCGCTATCCAGCATGCATCTGTGCCTAAATAGTCCACCTTCAGGTTAGCATCCGCACACCTTCCAGTATTAAGTTGCAAGCAACAGACAATTGCATTAAGTATGGTGCATAATGTAAACAACACTAATATCCTTAGACAAAGCATTGCTGTTTTACCCCTAGTAGCAACAGCACATCCACAACTTAGAACTTTCTGTCACTGTCCCAGATTAAATGGAGGCATGAACCTACTATCTAGCATAAATACTCCTCTTGGAGTTACAAGCATAAACTTGGCCAGAGCCTACACTAATAACGGAGAGCATGCAAGATCATAAACAACACATATATGATAGATCAATAATCAACTTGACATAGTATTCAATATTCATCGGATCCCAGCAAACACAACATGTAGCATTACAATAATATGATCTTGATCATGATAGGCAGCTCAAAGATCTAAACATGATGGCACAAAAGGAGAAGACAACCGTCTAGCTACTGTATGGACCCGTAGTCCAGAGATGAACTACTCACGCATCACTCCGGAGGCAGGCATGGCGATGTAGAGCCCTCCGGTGATGATTCCCCTCTCCGGAAGGGTGCCAGAGGAGAACTTCAGAACCCCCCGAGTTAGGGTTGACGGCGGCGGCAGAGGATGTTTTCTGGAATAATGGCTCTGTGTTTTAGGGTTTTCACGTCTGGGGGAATAAATAGGCGAATGGGCGATGTCGGTGGAGGCACGAGGCGTGCTCCCCACGTGGCGGCGCGGCAGGGGGCCCACCCGCGCCACGGTGTGGGGACGGCGCCTCGTCGCCCCCCTTCGTCTCTCCTTCGGACTTCTGGAATGTGTCGGGAAAAATAGGACTTTGGCAATTTGTTTCGTCCGATTCCGAGGATATTTGCAGAACAGCTTTTCTGAAACCAAAAACAGCAGAAAACAGGAACTGGCACTGTGGCATCTTGTTAATTGGTTAGTCCCAGAAAATGCATAAAAATGCTATGAAGTGTGAATAAAACATGTTGCTATTGGTATAAAACTAGAATGGAACATAAGAAATTATAGATACGTTGGAGACGTATCAGCGTCGAGTACTAGGGCTGCATGGCCTGGTCGATAAACTGATGGTGGGTGGTCCTCCCGTGTGAACGTTATGGGAGTCTCGGATCCCCTTAGGTATTCTGGCACGGCTGGTGGCGCTATGACTGCCATGTTGACATGTTGAGTATGCAACTTCTGCTGCCTGTTGGAGGGACGCCCTTTTTGTATCATGTACATCTGTCCCTGAGGCTTCGGGTATTGATCTTCTGCTGCTTGTGGTATGTGGTGTATGGCTCCTGCGACCTGGCTCCCGGCACTGTGGTGGAGGTAAGAGTGTCGGGACCGGTTGTGCCGGAGGTGCTGCAGCGGGGACTGGCTGAGCATTCGAAGGTGTGACTGTTCTCATCTTCATCATGTAATCCATTGCCATTTGATCGAACTCTCTACAATTCCCCATGGTGTGATTGGAGACTAGCCATCCATCATCCCGTTTGAACGGGTGGAGTCTGCAATAGTCGTCCATCTTCTCTTCGAATGTCCTTTCCGGTCTTGCGTCTGGACGCCTGCGCCACTCTTGCCTTCTGTAGTTGCCCGTGCGCTGATCGTGGTCTCGGTTGTCATGATGGTCATCCGTTCGACTGTCACGGCCATTGTCGTTTCGACTGTCGCGACGCTCTTCAGGTCGCCTTTCATCTCTGCCATGATTGTCTTGTGGTTGACTGAATCCTGCCGCGAATAATCCTGCCGCCTTTCATCTCTATCATCGTCGTTGTAACGGCCTTTGCGTTTGTGCCTCCGATCATCTCTGTGACTGTCGCGGTGATCTCGACTGTCTCGACGATCTTCGCGGTCCCGCGGTGAGACTGGGTGCTTAGCCCTTATGGAATCTTCTCCGTCTGCCCACTCGTTTGCTATTTTCATGAGCTCAGCCATTGATTTTGGCTTTTGGCGACCGAGTGCTTCTCTGAAATCCTCTCTGAAGACTCCCTGGGTGAAGACATCCATAGCTCTGTCTTCAAAGATTGTGCCTACCAAATTGCGGATTGCTGTCCATCACCTGATGTATGCTCTGAGCGTCTCATCTGACCTCTGTGTGCAAGCACTTAGTTCTGCGAATGTTTTAGGCCGCTCACACAGAGGGTCGAAATACTTGATGAAGTCCTCCCGGAAGTGATCCCAAGAGTCGTATGACCCTTCGGGTAGAGCTTTGAGCCAGTCGCGGGCTGTGCCCTCGAGCATCAGCTGTATGTATTGCAATGTTGGTGTAGTTGTGCCGCATTGACACACGACTGCTAGCTTGTAATCCTCGAGCCAGCCTGATGGCTCCTGCCAGCAGTTAAACTTTGGTGTTGTTGGTAGCCCAAAATTTTTGGGCATCCGGGCCTCACGGATGCGTCGAGTGAAGCATCTAGCTCCGCAGGGTCCTGTGTCTCGATTGTCACCTGAATCGCTGCTGTCTGATCTTCTGGATCTGCTCCGAGATCGACGGCGACCCGAATCTCTTCTTGCGCTGCTCCTGTGAGGGCTGCGACTGCGATGATCTCGCGATGTATGACGTGAGCGGCACCTGCTGTGCTCTCTGCTCTTCCCTGTCTGGAGTCCTTTTGCTGCGAGTGCGAGCGCTTTTAACTGTTGTTGATGTGCTTCAGCTGCTGGGTCGCCTGCTGGAGGTGCAGTTGCTTTTAGGTAAGCTCCGATCGAGAGCAAAGCACCTTCGGCTGTCTTGGGTACCAGCACTCCTTCCGCGTCCAGCGTCATGAACGAGTGTTCTAAGTTGCGAGTGATTCCTGATCTTTCTCCTTTTGGGAGATTTGCAAACCGAGATCGGTGCCTGGGCTCTGTCCCACCTGTGGAGCCGAGGGATAGCTGCCTTCTTTGCACACTCGAGATACTGGCTTGCTTTCTGCGTTCCTTGAGTGTTGCTCTGTACTGTTTTAGGCGCATCGTCTCTTGCCAGTTGAAGTAGTTGTAGGCCATCATCTCCTCTGGAGTCGTGTCTGCTGGCATCATTGTGCACTCCTTGATGACTTTGTCCACTTTTGCCGCCATCTCGGGTGTGATAGTCAGTGTTGAGACACCATCTGGTAAGGTGACCGTGCACAGGAATTCCGTAGGTCTTCGACTGGCTGCTGCTACCGAGGCTTCTGCGCTGAACGCAACGCAGACTTGACGGGGTATGACTGGAGGACATGTGTATGTGCTGTCGATGCCAGTCATGGACTCGAACTCATCGTCCAAACTCATGTCAGAGTTGTTACTTTTGCTAATCTGGGCGTCGGTGTCGACGTATGCCTCGAGTGTCTGCTCAGGATTGTCTTCGTTGTTGGAGAGGGACTCGTAATCTGCTTGGATCTCTGGTCCGCCGAAATCGGCGAGGCAGATACTGTCGTTTGCGTCTTCAGTTTGAATGTAGTCGAGAACCATGTCGAGTGATTCGGCGTGTTCGACTGTGCCAACTTGATAGGTGGACTGTACCTCATCATCTGGGATTTCCTGCGCCATGAGCTCGTTGAACTCTCGGGTTGACATAGATGAGGCTGGTGATCCAAGCGGCGAGATCGAATCGATCTGTGATGAGGCGCCTTCCATAGCTGCTGGTGATGCAATCGTAGTCGATGGAGCGTCGAGGGTCTCAGCCGCGATCGGATCTGTCAAGTCCTGCACTCCAAACTTATCAACGAAAAAATTGTGCTTTCCAACAATCAGATCCAAACCTGAGTTGAGGCTGGCAAAGGCCTCTTGAGCTTCTGTCGAGTACGGTTTGATCCGTTTTGGCGATGCGATCTTTGAAGATGGCGAGTGCTCGCCTGATGATCCGACGTTAGTCGATCTTGCCAGCGAGTTGCCGTTTGAAGATGGAACCGGCAAAACTGTGAATCCAACACTACCTGTTCCCACAGACGGCGCCAATTGACGAGGGGTGTCCTCAGCAATGCCCATGGTAAGGTACCTAGGGCTAGAGTTATGAGGTAGAGAACGCGTAGTGTAGGTAGAATCGTCGGCTGACAAGCAGGATTTACCCAGGTTCAGGGCCCTCGACTGAGGTAATGATACGTCTCCAACGTATCTATAATTTCTGCTGTTCCATGCTTATATTATACCATTTGCTACATGTTTTGTATACACTTCATATCACTTTTATGCATTTTCTGGGACTAACCTATTAACAAGATGCCACAGTGCCAGTTCCCTGTTTTCTGCTGTTTTTGGTTTCAGAAAGTTACTTCTGGAAATATTCTCGGAATTGCACGAAACAAAAGGCCAAGTCCCTATTTTTCCAACACGTACACGGAGTCCGAAGGAGAGACGAAGAGGAGCCAGGAGGCGGCCAAACCACCTGGTGGCGCGGGCCCACCTCCTGCCGCGCGCGCCATATGGTTTGGGCCCCTCGGGACTCCACCGACGTTGCCCCTTCGCCTATTTATTCCTCAGACGCGAAAACCCTAAAAACCAAGTCATATTCCACAAGGTTCCGCAGCGCCGCCGCCATCGACGACAAGTTTCGGGGGACAGAATCTCTGTTCCGGCACGCTGCCGGGACGGGGAATTGCCCCCGGAGTCATCTCCATCGACACCACCGCCATCTTCATCGCCGCTGCTGACTCCCATGATGAGGAGGGAGTAGTTCTCCCCCGAGGCTGAGGGCTCTACCGGTAGCTATGTGGTTCATCTCTCTCTCATGGTGTGATCTTTATGTGATCATGTGTATTGCTAGTATCGCTGAATACATTAATAATGTTTATGCTACTCAAGTGATTTTGTCTAGTTTCTGGAGTCATTGTGACAACACGGTATCAAGGTGACAGTGTGGGTACTTGTGTGACTCTATGAATAATTTAGATATTATCATGGCTTATTCTTGGGAATGTGGTGTTTGTTTACTCAGACTTTGAGGAGTGCTTTTGCAGCCCTACACGTAGTACTCTTGTGTTATCAAGAAGGAGAATAATCCCGAGCAGTATTTACTTGTGTTCAGTTGTGCTAATCTAGTTGAATATGTAGATGTTACTCTTTATCTATTATGCACTCTATAGGTTACTTTAATATGAACTCCGGTACTCTCCACGGTGTAAAGGTGACAGTGTGTGCACCGTGTGTGATTCCTTTATGACGTTGTGGCGCTTGTTTACTCCGGCTTGAGGTGTGCTTTTGTAGCCCTACACAATGAATGGTGTTTGTTATCCAACAAGAGAGTGTTTAAGAGTAGCTTTTACTTATTCAGTTATGAGATCATTGTTGAGAGTGTCCACTAGTGAAAGTATGATCCCTAGGCCTTGTTTCTAAGCATTGAAACACCGTTTACAACAAGTTCTGCTACATGTTTGCTTGCTGCCATCTTTATTTCAGATTGCAGTTACTACTTATAATCATCCATATCACTTGTATTTCACTATCTCTTCGCCGAACTAGTGCACCTATACATCTGACAAGTGTATTGGGTGTGTTGGGGACACAAGAGACTTCTTGTATCTTAATTGCAGGGTTGCTTGAGAGGAATATCTTTGACCTCTACCTCCCTGAGTTCGATAAACCTTGGGTGATTCACTTAAGGGAAACTTGCTGCTGTTCTACAAACCTCTGCTCTTGGAGGCCCAACACTGTCTACAAGAATAGAACGTGCGTAGACATCAAGCTATTTTCTGGCGCCGTTGCCGGGGAGGTAAGGTAAAAGGTATTCACATCCTCTGGCTACTAAGCTATTTTCTAGTGTTGTTGCTAGTGTGTGAGTGCTCGAAGTATTTCCTTTAGATTCTGCAATTATATCTTTTTGTTTCTTGTTTTTATTTTCACTAGTTAGGCTTAATGGAAAACAACAAAAAAATTAGAGATCTTTATGAACTTTATATTGAATTAGGACATGATGCTTTTGAAGAGAAAATTAAAAAACCTATGGAAAATTATTTGCATGATGGTAGCAATGTTATTACTATAAATGCTTTGAACACCATTATTGCTAATGCTATGCAAAGCTCTAAGCTTGGGGAAGCTGGTTTTGATGAATATGATTTTTTAGTCCCCCAAGTTTTGAGGAGAAAATTTTCTTTGATGATACTTTGCCTCCAATTTATGATGATTATAATGATAGTGGTATTTTGGTGCCACCTACTATGGAGGATAAAGTTTATTATGATTATACTATGCCTGCAATTTATGATGAATACAATGATGGTTGTGATAGTTTTACTCTCACTATTACTAATAAAATTGATTATGCTTATGTGGAGAGTAATGATACTTTATGCATGTGGATCATGATAAGAATGCTTTATGTGATAGCTATATTGTTGAGTTTATTCATGATGCCACTGAAAATTATTTTGAGAGAGGAAAGTATGGTTATAGAAATCTTCATGTTACTAAATTTCTTCTCTTTATGATGAAGTTTTGAGCTTTCTCTTGATTTGCTTTTATTTGCTGGGTACTTTAAGACCTACTGGTCCTTATGAGAGAGGGAGACACGTTTCATATATCACAATAATATTAAGTCTTCTCTCTTTATGTTGAAATTTTTGAAGTTACACTTGTTTTGCATTTCTATGCTAGTCACTTTGTTCTTCATTGACTTGTTTTCTTACAAGACTCCTATGCATAGAAAGAGTGTTAGATTTAAACATGTTTTATATATGCTTCTTGATGCTCTCTTTTATGTTTCAACTCTCATCTTTATGTGGGCATCATAAAAATCACTATGCCTAGCTAAAAGGCTTTAAAGAAAAGCGCTTATGGGAGACAACCCATCGTTTTTATTTGCTGTTATTTTTTTTTCTTTGAGTCAAGGAGTTTTGTTACTTCTGTAGCAACTCCTTTGTATCTTTATTTTATCGCATTGTTGTGCCAAGTAAAGTTCTATATTGAAAGTTGATGCAAGATTTGGATTTCTGCGCAGTACAGATTTTTAGCTGTCACGATTTGAGCTTTCTCCCTGTAGAAAATTCAAAAATTCTAAAAAATCACGCATCTTCCTGAGATATGTACGCAACTTTCATTATTTTGGCCAGATCCATCTGAGCAACTTAAGTGCCTCGAAAAAATTCGTCTTCCAGACTGTTCTGTTTTTGACAGATTCTGCCTTTTGTTTTGCATTCGCTCTTTTACTGTGTTTGTGTGGATTTCTTTGCTCCACAAAGCATTGGTGGCTGTAGCTAATGTCCAGAAGCTTTGGGAATGATTGTATCATTACAGAATATGAGAATTTTTGATTATGCACTAACCCTCTAATGAGAACTGTCTTGAGTTTGGTGTGAAGGAAGTTTTCAAGGATCAAGCGAGAAGGGTGATATTATGTGATCAAGAAGAGTGAAAAGCCTAAGCTTGGGGATGCCCCCGTGGTTCATCCCAACCATATTCAGAGAGACTCAAGCGTCTAAGCTTGGGGATGCCCAAGGCATCCCCTTCTTCATCAACAACTTATCAGGTCATCTCTAGTGAAACTATATTTTAATTCTTTCACATCTTATGCGCTTTACTTGGAGCGTCTGTGTGCTTTTATTTTTGTTTTGTTTGAATAAATTCGGATCCTAGCAATCCTTGTGTGGGAGAGAGACACGCTCCGCTTTTTCATGTGAATACTCATGTTCTTCACTTATATTTGTTGAGTATTCTTAACTAGCTACTGCAGTGCTTTTAGCTCCTGTTTTTCATGCATCTCTTTGAGCTGTTAGCACGTGTTTATAAATACTCTCTTGCTGCATTATATTATCATTTGGAGAGTTTATGTTTAAGTAAGTTGTTGGTGTTTGCTTGGAAGAAAGAAAATGCTGCATGTGGTAGTGGTATGAAAACTTGCATAATCTTGTAGATCATTGAAACTTTGATAACTTGATTCTTTGCAAATGTTTTGAGATATTTAGATGGTAAAGCTTGCTGGTTAATTAAGTTAAAATCATTAGTGGATTGTTGTCTTTAAGCTTGTACCGTACTACAAACTCTAAAATTGTTGAAGGTGTAGTTGGACTTGATAGCTTTCCATGTCTGAAAGTTCATTGTAATAACTAAGTTGTGCTGAAGGTCGAGGGATCTAACGGGGTACTTGTACCGCCGTGAACGGCCCTTCTTGGAGTGAATTTTAATCATGCTCTTAATGTTGAACCTGCTAGTTGTTTGCAATAAACTTGTGAGTTCTTTTTGACTAATGTTAAGCTACGGTTTTTGGCACTTCCACCATCCATATTTGCTAGCCTCTTCGGTGCTGTGCATTGCCTTCTGCTCACATTGAGAGTTGTGCATACTTCGCCAGTACATCCAACCCCGTGGGAGGACTTCCTCTTGTTCTCCTACACATAAGCCCATACATCTTCCTCAAAACAGCCACCATACCTACCTACCACAGCATTTCCATAGCTGTTCCGAGATATATTGCCATGCAACATCCATTTACATTACATGACTTGTTGTCATTCATCATTATATATTGCTTTGCATGATTCTATACAGCTGATGTGTGGTTTACCCATGTTACGCTAGATCATTGCACATCCTGCTACACTGGCAGAGGCATACAGTTTTATACATCATGTTTTGTTCATTATGAGTTATTTGTACCAAAAAGTTTGTAATCATATTAGAGTGTTGCCCCTGTGAAAAGAGCCATGGAGGCCATCGAAAAGAAACAGAAAAAGAAAAAAAATAGAAAAAAGAAAAAAGAAAAAAAAAGAATAAAGAAAAAGGGGGCAACATTACTATCCTTTATCACACTTGTGCTCATGTTTAGCACCTGCAGTATTCATAGTCATCATTTGTGCTCATGTTTAGCACCTATACTCCATGTGAGAGAGTTTTCATGTTCTACTTGTATAACTATGTGGGGAATTTACACTATAGAACTTGGGTTGTATATTCCAATGATGAGCTTCCTCAAAAGTGCTCTAGGTCTTCATGAGCAACCAAGTTGGATGCACCCCCACTAGTTCCATTGGAGAGCTTTCATACACATATAGCTCTATGTGCATCCGTTGCATGGCAATCACTACTCCTTACATAGCTTCGATTATAAGACTTCCTCTTGTCTAATGATCACTTATAGCTTTGTGAGACTTTCTTCCATTGGCCTTCCAAACCCCCATTAATGTTCTCTTTGCCATAACATCATGGTGCCAATACCAAATGCTTGCGCTCACCGGTTGAGTAGACTTCGAAACAGTTGATTCATGACGTTCATGTTTATGTTTACTTGGCTGAATCCTTCTATGTTATGAAAATTTGCTTGATGCTTGGATTGAAGGATAGAACTCCTATGCTGGATACTTAAATCATCTTTAATGAACCTTGTACGGTTTCATGTCTTTGAAGCAATAGTTCATGAAAACTTTTAGCTTGTTTGACTCTTGCTTTGTCTTTTGATATCAACTATATACATTTGCTTGAATGATTTGATCACAGCTTACATGCTTACAATATTATGATCAAGATTGTGTGAAAGCATGTCTCCTCAGAAATTATTTGTTGTTATCGTTTTACCTACTCGAGGACGAGTAGAACTAAGCTTGGGGATGCTTGATACGTCTCCAACGTATCTATAATTTCTGATGTTCCATGCTTATATTATACCATTGCTACATGTTTTATATACACTTCATATCACTTTTATGCATTTTCTGGGACTAACCTATTAACAAGATGCCACAGTGCCAGTTCCCTGTTTTCTGCTGTTTTTGGTTTCAGAAAAGTACTTCTGCGAATATTCTCGGAATTGCACGAAACAAAAGGCCACGTCCCTATTTTTCCAACACGTACACGGAGTCCGAAGGAGAGACGAAGAGAGCCAGGAGGTGGCCAAACCACCTGGGGCGCGGGCCCCCTGCCGCGCCGCCATATGGTTTGGGCCCCTCGGGCTCCACCGACGTTGCCCCTTCGCCTATTTATTCCCTCAGACGCGAAAACCCTAAAAACCAAGTCATATTCCAGAAGAGTTCCGCAGCGCCGCCGCCATCGACGACAAGTTTCGGGGGACAGAATCTCTGTTCCGGCACGCTGCCGGGACGGGGAATTGCCCCCGGAGTCATCTCCATCGACACCACCGCCATCTTCATCGCCGCTGCTGACTCCCATGATGAGGAGGGAGTAGTTCTCCCCCGAGGCTGAGGGCTCTACCGGTAGCTATGTGGTTCATCTCTCTCTCACATGGTGTGATCTTTATGTGATCATGTGTATTGCTAGTATCGCTGAATACATTAATAATGTTTATGCTACTCAAGTGATTTTGTCTAGTTTCTGGAGTCGTTGTGACAACACGGTATCAAGGTGACAGTGTGGGTACTTGTGTGACTCTATGAATAATTTAGATATTATCATGGCTTATTCTTGGGAATTGTGGTGTTTGTTTACTCAGACTTTGAGGTGCTTTTGCAGCCCTACACGTAGTACTCTTGTGTTATCAAGAAGGAGAATAATCCCGAGTAGTATTTACTTGTGTTCAGTTGTGCTAATCTAGTTGAATATGTAGATGTTACTCTTTATCTATTATGCACTCTATAGGTTACTTTAATATGAACTCCGGTACTCTCCACGGTGTAAAGGTGACAGTGTGTGCACCGTGTGTGATTCCTTTATGACGTTGTGGCGCTTGTTTACTCCGGCTTGAGGTGTGCTTTTGTAGCCCTACACAATGAATGGTGTTTGTTATCCAACAAGAGAGTGTTTAAGAGTAGCTTTTACTTATTCAGTTATGAGATCATTGTTGAGAGTGTCCACTAGTGAAAGTATGATCCCTAGGCCTTGTTTCTAAGCATTGAAACACCGTTTACAACAAGTTCTGCTACATGTTTGCTTGCTGCCATCTTTATTTCAGATTGCAGTTACTACTTATAATCATCCATATTACTTGTATTTCACTATCTCTTCGCCGAACTAGTGCACCTATACATCTGACAAGTGTATTGGGTGTGTTGGGGACACAAGAGACTTCTTGTATCTTAATTGCAGGGTTGCTTGAGAGGAATATCTTTGACCTCTACCTCCCTGAGTTCGATAAACCTTGGGTGATTCACTTAAGGGAAACTTGCTGCTGTTCTACAAACCTCTGCTCTTGGAGCCCCAACACTGTCTACAAGAATAGAATCATGCGTAGACATCAGGTAACACCCCTACTTCCTGCCTGTCTATATTGATGATGGAATATGTTGTGGTTACAAGGGTCTAGCAAGGGTTTGATCTCGCTAGGGTTTGAGGGCTCTGGTGTTGCGTGTCCTTGATCGGCCACCCTCCCAGCACTTATATAGGGGACTGGGTCTCGGGTACGTAACCGACCGGGCTTTTACAGATAAGGAAACTACAACCGACTATGCCTAACTTGGGAAGCAATCTTCGTCTTGGGCCTCCCTTGCTGGGCTTCATCGGGCTGTTGACAATTGGGTTTTAGTCATTACGTGCACCAGGTACCCTCATGGTAGGGTACCCGTTTGGCATAACCTCGTCACCCACGCATCGTGGGTATGAACCTTATGGACGGGGCACCACGCTCCCGGCACTGCCATCGGGCCTGGGCCCTTGGCAGCGGGGAGTAGCGGGTGTCCGCGCTTCCGCGGGTTCTCCCGTGGCGGAGCTGCTGTTTCCGCATTGAGCTCTGGGCCCTTCGCCCATCTTCCATCCTAGCGCACTTCTCGGCCAGGGCGTACAGCTCCTCTAGGCACCCGACGTCTCGGCAGCCGAGCTTCTCCATCATACGGATGTCGCGCACCTCCCGGCGGTAAGCCTGGATGGCAGCGGCCTCTGATAGGTCTGGACGGAAACTCAAGGCGTGCGGAAACATCGCGTGTAGTGTCGGAGCATCTCTCCGGGCTTCTGCGCGGTGAGGTGCAGCTCCTTCGACCCGCGCTCGTGCTCCGTCATCGTGGGAGTCGCTCCGGTCGCCATTGACTCCCGAAGCCCCCGCGGCCCCGTCGCCGTTGGGGGAAGGCCGGGGTTTTGGCGGCGAAGCACGGGTGCCGCCCCTACCCGGTGCGCTAGATGTCGAGTTACGGAACTCAGACACCGGAGGTACGAACACCTTCTTGTTGTTCGGTAGGAGGGCGCGAAGTGCTCCGACGTCAGTCCCCGGAGAACGAACACGAGCACACGAGATTTTACCCAGGTTCAGGCCGCGTCTCCGCGTAATGCCCTACGTCCTGCTTGTCTGGCTTGATTGATGGTGGATGATGTCGTACAGTGTGTGTCTTACAATCCTCCCTTCTACGCTCAAGGCCTATCCGAGCTCCACCCCAGGAAGGTCTCCGAGGTGAGGTCCGCTAGCCCCCGAGTTGTGTGTCTATTGTCTAGTCTCCTCCTTCCCCTTCTTCGACCTCGGTCCTCCTTTTATACTCAAGGGGTTACCACAGGGGGTCGAGTTGGTACACTGGTCGCCGGTCGGGGGCATGCGTCGTGGCGCTGTCCAGGTGGCGGTCTTCAGCTGTCGTCGTGTCGATGTGCTCGCGGTGTTGGCCTTCATGCCGTGCCTTCAGCCTGCCTTGATGTGACGGCCCGTCTAGGGCTGCTCCGGATCTGGCTAGGCGGATACGCTCAGCCCTGTTCACGATGAGACGGGTGATAAGGTCCCATCGCGCTCAGGGCTATGCTTCCGCCGTGGAAGCACCGGTTCTTGTCCGTGGCGCCAGTGATGCTTCCTTCTCCGCGAAGCTATCTTCTCTGGCGCGGTGCAGGAATCTCCCTCCACGTGGCGTGATCCCTGATCTCGGGGGTAGGGGGAAGTGCTGCCCCCTTCCGGACCCTGGGGCGATCCTGCTCCCGGGTTCTCCCCTCTCCGTCGTGAACGAGCGGTGCTTCGTCGGCCCCTCGGGGAAGCGGGGCCCTATGCGCCGGCTCCTCGGGGGACCCCGTTCCCAGGACACCGACAGTTTCTGAAATCCTAAATAAAGTGTCAAGTTTTACCTATTTTGGCTTGAAAAAGTTGCTCATTGTATTAGGAGATTTTATTCTAGCACGAATCTGTGCACGGTATGATTTTTCATTCCTATTCTGTAACTCCAAATGAGCTGATATTTGAACTGTATATACAACTTTTCATCATGTGTATGCATGAATTATTTCAGAATTTTTAGACATATTTAAGTAGGGTATAAAAATACGTTTTGTTGCTGCTGTTTTTCTAGACAGATTCTGTCCCATTTTGTTTGATACATCCTTTGAACTATTAACTTGAATCTTTTTCATCCAATTAAGTTTATAAGTAGGCATACAACATTATACACTTTCTGGACATTCATATGAATTTTTGTTTAAGGATTTTATGCAGCAAGAAATTCATTTGTCTATCACTACTAATATCACCCCACAGAAAAGAAATGGGAGAAACGGTGTTTTGAAGTTTTTTCACATGGATTAGAGGAGATGCACCAAGAGCTATCTAAGGATGGTGAAGACCATAAGCTTGGGGATGTGTAGACAACCTCAGTGGACCAACACACTCTCGGTTTGCATACGTTTAATTTCTGTTTTTCGATCAATGCACTTTATCGCATAAACTTGGAGCGTCCTTTATTTGTCTTTTTTTTTTTTTTTTGAGACCACCACTATCATTTATACATAAGAGAGCTACTGGAAATTTGGGTTGAATTAAGTTGGTTGCTATTAAAAAGATTGGGAAAGGGATGTTTGAGTTGATTCAAAAAGATACATATAGTTGCATGATTCATGTGCTTTTTAATGAGTATTAATTTGCAAGCATTTTATCAAGAGCTATCTTTTATTCATGTTTTGATGCTGAATGTTAATTTACTTTGTTTAACATGGATTGGTTAGTTCTATGGACACTTATGCATGTATTTAGACGGTCAACTTTCTCCCTCTTGCTAGCCCAAAAATTCCAACCAGTAAAAACTTGTTTTCCAACACCTTCACCCAAAGTTTTTCTAGTGAGTCCACTATATCTACCTATTAGCTTTATGCTATTCCGAGTATGTTTATCATGTTATTTTGTATTATCTATATTTCTGAATTAAAATGATTATGTTATTGATTGTTATGGGAAAAGTTGGTTAGAAATCTCTCACGAACTTGATGCACACTGCTTTTATTGCACTTAATAAACATGAACCATTGTGATTAAGATTATGAAGTTGTGAGCATGACAAGAGTCTTGGTTGGGGGTTAGCTCATATGTGTTGTCACATGGCAAGCTTTCAACATGCTCTTATTTATTTAGGTTATATCATGTACTTCTGTTTATGGATGCTTATCATGGTGCCAAATAAATGCGGAAACTTAGTAAGTTTAATGAGTTTTTATAAATGGCTAGAGAGACGCATGGGCCGCTAATATAAGCCATGCATCATTCATGGTGGAAATTTACTTACATGCTATGGTGAACCTTCAGTGATGCACCTCACAATAAAAAGCTATACCAATAGTAAATAAAAAGGGTGTTGAGATTGTTCATTTTGTTTGTCTTGTCATTTTGACATGGGCTTGTTGCATGTCTTGGGACAAAACGTACCCCAGTTGACGCTCTTGATGACGCTATTATATTACTTACAATGACCTTAAAATTGAACTTGCTTTGTGGCCCAAGTTGAGTAACACTGTGGTGTAAGTACTCGTACTCACGGGGCATGAGATATTCAACCCATACTTTGTCAAGCACACTACTCATACTTGCTTTCACTTTAAAATTTAACCATTCAAGATGCTATGATAGGGGTAATGAGAGCTTGACACCAATGAATACCACATTGCAATCTATTATATTATTAAAACAACAAACAATTAACGGTGGAGATTTGTCACGGTAAAAATAAGCTGTATAAGCGGTGCAGATTTAGATCTGCCAACCCGCGCATGCAATCTGGCAAAATAACGGGGACCGACCCAAGTTGCACTATACCTGGACTCTTTTTCTAGGTTTCCTATTCAAATACAACTGCTAGCAATCAATCGATGCATCGCGGATTCGCTGACTATCGTTTCTTTCTCACCGCATAATCGCGTGCCTATACAACATCGCCAGCCATCGTCGCTAGATGGAGAGAAACACCCCGCCGGCCGGCCGTCACAGGTATCGCCCGCCATACGGTAGCAGCCGCAAACTCGGCCGTGGTCATTAGCGCACACAGAGGCCGGTGCGTGACTCTTCTCTGTCTAAACGGAAAAAAGAGAGAAAATAGATCTCATTGTCACCTCGACTGCATCAGGTGGAGCGTTTTCGATGCAGTCGTCACGCGCACCGCCTAAACTACTGCTCCCGCGCTTGATTTGGGTTTACGGTGGTGTCACGTGGAGATGACACTCATGCCGGCAATGATCCTCTGCAGTAGCAGTGGGCAGGATTGGCGCCATGACCGACCACAACGCTGGATCGATGGCCCTAAGAGTAGTATCGCCAGACACATGTAAGTCATCAAATTTTTATTAGATTCATCTGCTGCTCACATTGATCAGTTCGCCAACTGTCTGGCTACTTCCAAGCAAGGTCGGACTAATCAGGGAAGACCAAATTGCTGCATGGTAGGATTTTTTAGGATATAGTATGAGAAAATACGTGGTAACTGAATATGCACACCACTAATCTCACGGTTTTCTCATATCTTGGTGGTGTACAGGTAAGACCCTGCAGATGCATCGTACATATCCATATCGAAGAGGTACAATCATCCTAGCTGATCAGAGAATCACCCAGGTTTACCCACCACGTCCAGCAATAAACAAATGCACACCGGGCATGGTGCCATAGAAAAACAAAAAAAAATAAAACTTTGAATGCTAGGAAAGATTTGATCATATCGATGACATGCTTTGTTTCATTTATAGAGACCAATCATGAAGAGGCAAATTGAATTGAAATTTGTTTGCAGGCCAGAAACAATTAATTTAGAAATATTTGTTAAAGTTTGTCCACCCTGTTGCACATATATCATGTCGGTGAACGTATTTATCTTCTAACTTTTATTGAAATATTTGTTTCCACTCCACTTGCCATCAAAATTAACATTTCACATTGATTTTCTACAAAAAAAAAGTTGAATTTTTCTCACAGCTACATAGGCATTGATATAACCTTTTGAATCTATATTGGAAAAAATAATGGTCACGGAACATATGTTTTGTAAAAGCAGATTGAACTTTGATACAAATCATCCCACCAAATATATTGGCATGCCACAACAGAAGATCCATTGCATTAAGGTCCACCACCCGCATGCAGGCATGATGCAAAGCTGGATTTGAGGTAAACTGGTATTATGGTAAAATCTCTGCATCCATGCAAGCGGAACAGCAAACGAGTTAAACATAAGCCCTTCTGCCTCTTAGTAAAGGATATTTCTTACACGCTAGGTGTTGTGATGAGCCGGGCGTGAAAGGCATTACAAGATGTGTCCAAGCTACAAAATCATATTACAGATGTTTGCATTGCTTTTCATATTCGTTGTAAGTGTTACGATTCAGCTATCTAATTCAAATAAAATTGTTTTACAGTCGATTAGCCCTATTCGTCATCAAAATTGAAAATAATAAATATACTCAATGTTTCCAGGAATAAATATGTAACCTTAGGCGAATATATGATATAAGTAGGTGCAAATAGTGTAAATTACACGGTTCTTACTGTACTTAACACATGTTCTTATTTTTTAGTTACTCCACTAATGATAACAGTAATTTCCTAATAGTCCTATTTTTACTTATTATGCTGTCCCAAGGTGTTCAGATTTGCGGGAACTGCAAGTCCAAATGATGTTTGCGACCAAGTATGGGAAATAATTTGTTGCTGCAGCTTCAGAGCGTATGCTAGATTGTGGGGGTCAACCGGCAGGTCATATGCGAACTTCCACAAAAACTAATTTAATTATGTTACGTAATGAGTATGATGATGTTGAAACGATTTTAATCAATACTTGCGGATAATTAAAATACTTGCTATCCGTCCTCCTCCGGTTGATGTGAAGATGAAACTGCATGCTAATGGAGATTGCTGAGGAACATGAGATCGATTGGGATCCTAACACAGACGGAATACCTTAAACACCATGAATATCTGTTGGTAAGTGTTCGCATACCAGAAACTAAGGTTAGTTCATTATTTTTAATCTCACTTTGTAACATGTTTCCTTTTTTAGAATGGACCTACCTACTTCAGTGCTTTCACACTTCCTCTTCCAAAGCGGACGTGTTCTTTTATTTTTTTAGTAACTCCAGTACTGATGACATTAATTTTAGAAGAGTCCTATTTTTTACTTGATATGCTGCACAGAAAAAATCCTATACTTTTAGATGGCTGAGTGGAAACTACTAAGCATATTTTTTGTCAACAGAGCAAACAATGGCTTCCTACTCTTCTTGCACTCCATGCTCGAAACAACAACTATAATTAAGCTTACTTCATCCTTTCACTTTTAGATAATTGTTTGTGGAAAACATGATGCGTAATTTCAGTAAAATATGTTGGACAGATGTAGGTACAGTCTATTTCTCGGCTTTTATGTTTGCTCAAAAAATTAGGTCGCTGCTCATAAACTTTAAGTTAAACAATAATTTACATGCTTATTCGTACTGAGCTCTATAATGGAGCACGTACACTATTTCTTAAAGTATACATACTCATTAAAAAAACATTATGATTAACCTTTAAACATGCACGTATTTAATTTACACGATTATATATAAGCAATTAGAATAAAACCTAATGCTTTACATAAATTACTTCTGAGGAAAATTCAAACTCATTGGCCCAAATAAGATCACGTTATTAACGGTGAAAATAGTATAAGATTTCTGTTTTTTATCATGGTACAATATATGATTGTATAAGGAAACGAAATAGATACCTCATACACCCTAGAATCACGTGCATATAAGCATACAAACTCAGGAAAATACGAAAGACATATTTAATAGGAGTTTCCCAAAGTACACAGATAATATTATTATATGGATTTGTCAATCTATTTATCCATACTTAATAATTTCTCAAAAACCTTAAATAATTTACCCTATTTAAACACGTATATCTTGGTTTTGTCCACTCTATCACTAACAATAAACTGGAACAGATGGTTATACTAGCGATAATGAACTTCACACCTTTGATCAGTAGGTAATGTTACTAATGAATACAGTAGGTATGTCACTGAACTTTTTTTGTTAATTAGGCATCAAAAAAATACATATTAGTGTTCGATGACAAGGTTCATTGCTGGAGTATGTGGAACACATGGAGTAGAATACAAGTTGATGTCATAGTCATCTCTGGCGTAATATAACTTGGTGGAATAATCAAGTTACTTCGAATTTGTGTTTATAATATTTACAAAGGTTCTATTACCAGGAGAGAAACATGTAAGCACTTATGAGGCTCTACAAATCGAGTATCATAAATTGTTACAATATTCTTACAATATATTTACACTTCTCATTTTTTTCATAAGATATCATCCATAAGATAAATAATACATCAGGGTTTAAGATAGAAATAAGCTGATTGCTAGCCGCGCAATTGCGCGGGCCACCCAGCTAGTCCTTAACTGAAGTAGAGGAATTTGGAAGTTAGATGGAACTTATTCAAGTTTTACCTCTACTCATTTATATATCTTTCCAAAGTGTCCACCTTTTATATTCAGATTTACAAGAATACTCTATGACCATTATAGGATGTTTTTACTTTTCATTATGCATATATTTGGTCCATAATACTTTCTTCTATGTTACACTTTGTGGATTATCATTAAACATCCTTACATTAAATATTTGATATCACTTCATAAACTATCGTGTATATTGCTACTCCTTTGAAGAATGAATCATTTAACTCTATGTAGCAATAGTAACCATCTTTGATATCCATTGATAGTATTAAAAAGGAAAGTCCATGTTAGTTTTATCACCTTCATAGTCGAGGACGAGTATAGGTTAAGCTTGGGGATGTTGATGCATGTAAAATGCATACATGAACTTTGCATTATATTACTTATATTTCAATCATATTTGCATCATATAAGGGTTATACCATTGTTTTATATTGATTTTGGGAATATTTCATAGTTTCCCTATTTTTCTGAAATTAACCCTGCACAGGCAGAAAACCCTATTTTCTTATTTTGATGTTTCGGGGACCCAAACGATGTCCAAATGACCTAATATTTTACGAGCATCAGTTTTTGGAAGGAACAAAACGTAGGAGCGAAGGAAGCGAACAAACGGAGACCCGAGGGCCAAGTTAGGTCGATCCTTTTTCCAGAAGTTTCGTCTTGACCTAAAACCGACTATAAAAATAGTCTCCGACGCCCTTCAGAAAGGAGCGCCGCCGAAACACAGAAACCACGAAACAGAGACCTGGAGTTGCAGATTGGAGGGGGAAAACTCCGGCGGGGTGCTGCCGGTGTGGTCTCCATCTTCTCCAACGACTTCTCCACCGTCTCCATGATGAAGAGGGAGTAGTCCACCCCTGAACTATGGGTTTGTGGAAGTAGCTTATGCATCTCTCCGCTCTTGAGCTTCACTAATTAGCACTGTATGAGCTGCTGAACATGATTACGGTCATCTATGTAATACCTTTGTGGTGGATCTTTTTATGAATTAATATATGTTTGAGATTGCAATATTTTTATTTCAGTTATGAAAGTAGATGCATATTATGTACCCCGTTCTTATTTACTTGTTTTGATCAAGCATGTTTATGAGAGCGTGTGAGGGGGAACGTATGCATTAGTTGGAGTAACGGGGGTGGCTAGTGCGGTTAAGCTGACCACTGGAATATCGTGATCCACTTGGGTGTTTACCTTACTTTGTTACCTCACTAGGGATAAAGAAAATACCATGCTACCGAAGGTGTGGGTGTGACCATTGCCACTTCTCCATGACTAGATCTAGCATGTTCTTATTTTAACTTCATGTCATAAGACTTAAAGCTATACTCTAATTTATCTTAATACTAGGATAGCTCAATTTAATTCCTATCTTGGTGGAGTATAAGAGAGGTTATTAAACAAAAGACCTCTATGTTAGGACGAGATGACCATATAATTAGTAACTTGTCATGAAACCTTTATGTTGCAATCTCATATGTCAATTCTAGTGTTCCATTATCTACCACTTTATTAAAGAGAGAGTGCATTTGTGAAACCATGAACCCCGGTCCATTTTTTATCATAAGAAACACCTTTCCAACAACTTTTATCTATTTTTTATTTTCTGCCATTTAAAAATCCGAAAATACAAAATTACTTTTACATCTTGCATTCACAATACAAAACCCAAAAATACCATCCATCATTGTTTCCACCATCCTTGCATATTTATTTTTCATCATTGCATATTTATTTACTGTTTTGCATTTATTATCTTTTCATATCATTCTCACACCTTGTGCTTGACAACCACAAGGTGAGGTTGATGACACAAAACAATTTACTTTGTTTGTAGGTTTTGAGGAGAAGGATAAGAAGATAAATGTTTCACTACTGATTCCCCGAGAGTTCGATATTAAACCCTCGAGTCACCCCTCGTGGGGAAAACTATCTTCCCTATACTATACACTCTGCACTTGGAGTCTCAACCTAACCCATATTCTTTTGACGCAGGTAACTACGTCAAGGGTCATCAAGACGTTTTCTGGTGCCGTTGCCGGGGAGTAAAGAAGCAACACCGCATCAAGTTCCCTCGTCAACTACGCGCCCGTCATAGTAGCATCATTGGGTATCAACACCGCATCTGTAGAGCTGAGAGATAACTCCCTTCTTCGCACACTCGAGATGCTAGCCTGCTTTCTGTGTTCCTCGAGTGTTGCTCTGTACTGCTTTAGGCGGAGCGTTTCCAGCCAGTTGAAGTACTGGTAGGTCAGCATCTCCTCTCGAGTTGCGTCTGCTGGCATGATTGTGCACTCTTTGATGACTTTATCGACTTTTGACGCCATCTCGACGGTGATGGTTAGTGTGGCAACACCATCTGGCAGTTTTACTGTGCACGGGAACTCTGTGGGCCTGCGACCAACGGCCGCTGCTGATGTTTCTGCGCTGAATGCGACGTAGACCTGACGGGGTATGGCCGGAGGGCACGTGTATGTGTTGTCGATGCCAGTCATGGACTCGAACTCATCGTCCAAACTCATGTCGGAGTTGTTGCTTTTGCTGACGTGGGCGTCGGGACCGACGTATGCTTCGAGTGACTGCTCAGGGTTGCTTTCATCGTTGGTGAAGAACTCGTGATCAGCGTGGATCTCTGGACAAGTGAAATCAGCAAGGTGGATGTTGTCGTTTGCGTCTTCTGGCTGCATGGAGTCGAGAACCATGTCGAGTGGTCCAGTGGTTTCGACTGTGCTTTCATGGTAAGTGGATTCGACCTCATCATCTGAGAATTCCTGTGCCATGAACTCGTTGAACTCCCGTGTCGACATGGACGAGACTGGTGAACCTACCAGCGAGATCGATTCGATCTGTGATGACGCAGCTTCCATAATTGGCGGTGATGCGAGCGTAGTCGACGGAGCCTCTAGTGCCTCAGTCGCGATTGGATCGGTCAAGTCATGCACACCAAACTTATCGACGAAAATATTGTGTTTTCCAACAGTTATATCCAAACCTGAGCCGAGACTAGCAAATGTCTCCTGAGCTTCTGACGAGTACGGTTTGATCGTCTTTGGTGACGTGACCTTTGGAGCTGGCGAGTGATCGCCTGTTGATCCGACGTTAGTCAAAGTTGCTGGCGACTGATCGCAGGTGGGTGCGATCTGCGAGTTGCTGCTTGATGCTGATGTCGGCGAGTTGCCGTTTGCAGATGCGATCGGCGAGTTGCCGTTTGACGGTGGAACCGGCGAAACCGTGAGTCCAACACTACATGTTCCCACAGACGGCGCCAATTGACAAGGGGTGTCCTCGTCAATACCCATGGTTGATTACCCAGGGTTAGGGTTATGCGGTAGAGAACGCGTAGTGTTAGTAGAATCGACGGCTGACAAGCGGGATTTACCCAGGTTCAGGGCCCTCGAGTGAGGTAAAACCCCTACGTCCTGCTTGTCTGTATTGATTGTGGGAATATGGTGGTTACAAGGGTCTCGGCGAGTTGTTGATCTCGCTAGGGTTTTGGTGTTTGAGTACTGCGTGCCTTGATCGGTCACCCTCCCAGCTCTTATAAAGGGGGCTAGGTCTCGGATAAGTAACCTACTAGGTTTTACAGATAAGGAAACTTAACCGACTATGCCTAACTTGGGAAGCAATCTTCGTCTTGGGCCTTCCTTCGTGGGCTTCATTGGGCTATTGACAATTGGGATTTAGTCATCACGTGCACCAGGTACCCTCCTGATAGGGTACCTGTTTGGTATATGCTCGTCACCCTCTGTTCGGAAAAAAGGTATAAAAAATTTTGAACGGAGGGAGTAGAAGCTGCGTTTGGACATCCTTTAACGTACTGGTAGTTTGGCATCCTAGCTTTAAATAACCATGTTGCTGATTATCCAAGTATATTGTTTTCTTGTGCTGCCTAATTGTAACTTTGAGGCCTGTAAGTTTAGCATCGTAGTTCGTAGGCATGTACGAATAATAATACTTCGAGGCCTGCCTAATTGCTTCTGCACACTTAGGGTTCTAGGACGAATAATAATACTACTCCCTCCGAGTTCGTAAAAACCGTTTAGGCAGGGTGGCTGCAAATAAACATGTCATGGCTAACACAACGTGGCCCAGCGGAATCACGTATATGCGCTGCCAGAGGCAACCTATCGTGTCGTGCCCTCTAGTTGAAGAACCAGTACCATTCTTCCCTGCTCCCGTACTATCAGCTAGTAGTATTATGCTTGACAACACAATACCAGAAAAAACAAAATGATACGTCCGGGCGGACCGCCCGGACAGGTATTGGGATGAAAACCGCCATCCAAAGGAGGTCTCCAAACCTAGCCCAAACGATCGGGCGGTCCGACAAACCCCATAGTCAGCCCATATGTGGGGCGGGTTTGGGGAGGCCTGGACGCGTCCGCCACGTCGACCCTGACAAGGTGGACCCACGCATTTTCCCCCACAAATCGACCGGAACCAGAGCTTCTTCCTCCTCGCTGCTCCTGTTCTTCCCACCCCTCCGCCCTGCCGCCGTTTGCCATCGTCTGTCCGCCGCCTCACCGTACCTCCGCCACCTCCCTGCAGGTGTTGGCGGTCGCCGCTACCCCGTCTCCGCCGAAACTAGGCGTATAGTCTCCGTTTCCGGTACGTTTGACATTGCTCTCCATCCATCCCGCTCTCAAAGTGTTTGTCGAACCGCCGGAGCCGGTTGTGACGACTTTTTTTTATATTTGTAGCCATGGATTCATCCTCCGACGAAGAGTACGATCATTCCTCCGTGGATGAGTTCATGTATAAGGAATTCATCGACGGCTCTAGCGACAATGACTTGATGCAGGACGGAGATGAAGAGGCTTTGTCGATGGTTAGCATTCAAGAAAAGTTGGAGAAGGCAGAGCACGTTCTCAACTTCCGGGGATCGATAAAGGGCCGGATTACCGTGGCCCGTGATAGGATTAAAGGATGTCGAGACCTCTATGACGACTATTTCAAACCTGATCCGGTGTTTCACGAGGGGTTCTTCCGGCATCGGTTTCGCATGAGCTCGTCCCTTTTCAAACGCATACAGGAAGGAGTGACTAAGTCTGATGATTACTTCAAGTTGAGGCATGACTGCTGTGGAAAACTATCTTTCTCCATTGCAGAAACGGAGTATGTCATGCACTTCCTTGAGATGCACCGACAACTTCGAGCTGGACAAGTTCACACCCAACTACTTCATGATCTGGTGGAGCACATGTATGTCTTCATGGGAAAACACTGAATTTCCCATTTGCATCTATTTGGGGTCCGAATAATGCGAACTATTTTGTTTGTTTAATGTGAACTATTTGTTGTAATAATTTGAACTATTGTGGTAGAAATATTTGAACATTCTGGTTGGATTGCATGGATCTGAGTTCTATGATCCACGTGCATGGATTGCATGCATTTGGGTTGCAATATTTGAACATTGTGGTTGTAGAAGGCCACATTTTGGGGATGTCTAGACGTGCGGACAATTTGGGGGTGGATTTGGTGTGTCCGACTGAAGATGCTCTTACAGGAACGACCATTCTTTCATGTTCTAGTGGGCTGTGGATGATACCCTACACCCATTGAAAACTATCAGACGTGTTTGTACGATCGATGCACTCATATCTCCAGGGAATGCCTCTTGAGTCTTCGCTCTGCAAATTAATCAGTTGGTGCAGTGTGTCATCAATTAATACAAGTGGGGGACATCGGATCCATGGCCACAAACTTCGTTCCATGTTCTGCCATGAATGCGCTCCTGCTAGCTTTCTTGCGACCTGTACTTACTCCTCCTATTTTATTTTGTTCAGTAGGAGCCTAATCGATGCATAAGAAAGGTCGCAGCGGAGCCGGATCCTCTGACTTTGGCAAATCCTAACTTTCCTGACTTTGAGTCAGTGACGGGTGGGTCTCACGTGTGATGGGCTCCGCATGCCAATGACCCAAAGTTAGGAAAGTTAGGGGATTGCAAAGTTAGAGGATCCCGCTCCCGAATCAACTTAGCTACGGACAAGGTGCTTTGGCTCGTTTTTTCGACCAGTGACTTTTATTTTATTTATTCAACATAAGCTGACGAAGAGCTTTACAACGACCCAATCTTCAGCATGCCAATCAAAGCAAAGCGGAGAGGCACGGAGAAAGCAGAAATCACATCGCGTTTTCATCGTTTATATCTTAAGATTCGGACTCTATTGCATGAAAAGCTCAAATGCAACTTGGCCCGTTTTTTTCAAAAAAAGAAAATGAATTTGCATTTTTTGTTTTAAAAAAAGTCCTGCACGTAAATAATGTTTAGGTCTACATCATCTTTACTGAAAAATTCATCGTATTTTGGGCTGAGGAAAAAGACAAATACTGAGATCTGGAACAGTCACGTGTGTGCATGCAACTTGTGTAAATGTCAACACAATGCAGGGTGCAGCTCATGTGCGGGTAACCTGTCACAGTTAACGACCACACGCATGATGCCGCGTGCATGGCAGAGTAACTACAATGGTGTACATCAGGTTTATTAGGGATGAAAACGGTAAGTAATCTTTCTGATTTTTCTGAAATAGAATGGAAATACGGAAGCGGAAACGTAATTTTGCAAAACAGGAAACGAAACCCGGAAATTTTTCTGCGGAAATGAAAACGGAAACGAACAGCGTATTCTGGCGGACCGACTGCGAAAACGGAAATTCTGTTTCCGGTTATACGGAACTTTTTTTTTTTTGTTGCAGGGAGATTTCCAAATCCAACATGCACGCAATTCTAGTGAGCACATTTAGTCACAACCCAAGAGCTGAATAAAACCAAAAAGAATCTGAAGCTACCATGTTCAGTACTTATGTATTCGTATTATCTCTTCCTCAGGTTGTTCCTAGGTATGCACTTCAGTGTTATACTGAGGATAGGGACGATAACAGATATTTTAATGGTACACACCATATTATATAATGAGATATCTCCTTATAATTTTATTCAATTCCATCTTAGAAACTAGACATGATTGTTTGATTTACTGGGCTTTTTCTTAATTATTTAAGGCGTCTCTCACTTCCGGTAAATATCTGTTTTTTGTTCCGTCTCTGCACCGTATTCGATCTATATCTGTTTCCGACAATATTTGTTTCCGCGGTTTCTGTATTTGTTTCCGCTTCGTGAAAAAATATGAAAACAAATATGACACCACTCAGTTCCGTCTGTATCCGCTCCGTTTTCATCGATGGGCTTAACTAACAAAATCATCAGAGCCATTGAATAATTCAAGGCGGAAACGTATAGGGTACGTGTCGGCATTTCAGTTTCAAGGGAGCCGGGATTTCAGCTCCGGTGAGGCCTATATATAGAGACTCCTATTGCCGGCACAGAGATGAAACCAGCAGCAGCAGTAGTAGTAGTAAGTAGAAGCGCAACTGAGAAGTAGTGCGCGTGCGGCCATGAATCAGCTCATTGCCGCCGTTGGGCCCTTGATGCTACTCCTCGCCGTCCTGTGGCTGTGGTAGGGATGTAAATGGTCACATATATGGTGCCACATAGTCCCACTTATTTCGGTCTACGGTTCAAAATGTTTTTTGTTTCCTGAAAAAATGAAGTTTGAACGCATTTATATGGGATTAAGTGGCGCCATTAACGTGTCCATTTACATCCCTAGGCTGTGGTAGGGATGTAAATGGTCACATATATGGTGCCACATAGTCCCACTTATTTCGGTCTACAGTTCAAAATGTTTTTTGTTTCCTGAAAAAATGAAGTTTGAACGCATTTATATGGGATTAAGTGGCGCCATTAACGTGTCCATTTACATCCCTAGGCTGTGGCCCGGCAAAGTGCTGCGCTTCCTGGCGGCTCTAGGTCAGCGACCCCCTGTTGTGGTCGTAACGGACCGCGTGGCTGCACACGACCTACTCATCCGTGGCAGTGTCGGGGGCTCCTTCTCCGACCGTCCGGCCTCGACCGTGCCGAGCGCCGTGCTCTCGCGTCGCCGCTTCAACAACATGAACTCGGCACCCTACGGTCCGTTCTGGCGTAGTACTCGTCGCAACCTCACCTCCGAGGTCTTCCACCCCCTGCACCTCCCCCGCTACGAGTCCGCGCGCTCTCACGCCTCCTCGAGGACCTCAGGCAGCAGTGCAAGTCCACTCCCGGCGGCCTAGTCCTCGTGGCTGAGAGCATCCGCACGGCCATGTTCGGCCTGTTTGTGGAGGGCGTGGACGAGGGCCTCATCCGGGCCATGTCTACGGCCACGAACGACCTTATCCAACTCTTCCCAAAGCTGGGTGTCTTGTCTAAACTCCCAGCCTTCGTTGCTAACATGTTCTACCGTGAACGGTGGGACAAACTAGTCACGCTGCGGGGGAACCAGGAGAAGATGTACCTCCGATCCCGCTCATCAAGGCCCGTCGCGACAAGCGTTCTGAGCCGACGACGTACGTGGACACGCTCATTGACCTGCAGGTCGAGGGCGAAGGACGGGGAGCTCGTAAGCATGTGCTCTGAGTTCCTGGCTGCCGGGACCGACGCTGTATCTACTCAGCTACAATGGATCATGGCGGAGCTTGTGAAGAACCCTGACATGCAGGAGAGTATCCAACGAGAGATGGACACTGTTCATGGAGGAGGTCAGCGAGGATGCTCTAGGGAAGCTCCACTATTTGAACGCCGTCGTCAAGGAGGGGCTCCGGCTACATCCCATCTTTAACAAGATATCCAGGGAGGTACGTACGTACGACTACCATGCATGCACGTGCTCTCCGTTTTTATTACTTCTTTTCGCGTTCTGTTTTTATCAAATTTCTTGAAATTTTGATCAACTATGTAAGAAAAAATATCAATCTCTACTATATAATATTGAAAACGGTGATGGTTGGCGGCGGTAGGTCAACATACTAAATCTGAAGGCACGCCCGCACTTCTGAAATCTGGGTTGTTAGTCAAGGTGGGACTAAAACAACGCCTACGATCGTCAATCACACGCACGTCGCTTTGTACGTCGCCTGCCGGCCGATCATCAATCGCATGCACGGCCCACAAAGGTCCGATCGGCCCACAAAGGTCGCACGGCACACATAGGTCCGATCGGCCCACAAAGGTCGCACGCACTGCCCACTAAAAAAACAAAAACGATTAAAACACGGAGTAGGACACCGAACATGATTGGATTAGAAATAGAACACCGAACAGGATTAGAAATAATAGCACGGAATAACACGACTACAAATACACAGTCCTATTGCTGATTCGTCCAACGCACTAATTTAGCCCCTGATAGGTCGATCCCCTCTCTGCTGTCTCCTCGAAGCGACGGCGAACGACGGGAGTCGGGACACGGTACCAGCACAATCGATCCCCTCCATCTTTCACTGAGTTTAGCCCCCGCTGCCACACAAGTCCGGGCATATTGATTTATCCCGCTGTCGCGAGCTCCCGGCCGGCGAGCCGTACGCCGCGCGGGCGTGTCAATAAGAGGCGACGAGCTCCGACGTCGGTTTCCTTGGGCGTAAGGGATTAGTAGAACGCGATGGAGCCCCTGGCTGGGCTCGCGGTGGTCGCCGGACGCGGAGCGATGCACCAGCAGCCTGGCGTCGTGCGACACATCCAGCAGCGTTGAGCGGAAGCAAGCGGGGCGGCCAGCAGTCAAGCGAGCATCGGCAGCTCGTAGTACATCTCCATCCCTTTCTTAGCACTTAGTTGTCGTGCGCTAACCGCAGCAGCCATTCGCCGGCCATGTGCGCGTGTATACCGCTGGCATAGCAAGCCCGAACTCTTGGTCCTCGTTGTTCACCCGTTCAAGGTTGGGCTTAATTGATGCCTTTGTGTTTCGATTTTACTAGGAGGATCCACTTGCAGGCAAGCAACCGCTTGTGCGCTAATCAGATTGGTAAGACCATATTTGCATATGGCGAAGAATTCTGGGCTGTCTTAGGAACAAGGCCGGGACCTAATCGATTTTCTTACTTATCTGGTTGGTGTATACAAAGAAAACTAGATTGTAAGTGGTGAGTACTTTTTTTAACTTTTGTGAGGATTGTTATACAATGAGCAAGTAAGAGAATTGAAATATAAGAGAAAGCCCGCATAAAACGTTGATAGAACCAAATTTCGATTTTACATAAAACGTAAGTCGTGTGACATGTTTTATGCCCGTTGCAACGCACGGGCATTTTGCTAGTATATATAATATGAAAATGAATATCTTATGGGGATTCTAACACTCATTTTGTTCACTTTGATAAATGAGTTAATTTATGTACAAAATAAGTCGAAAATTATTCATTTTGGTACGTGTCTGGGACAACTAGCGTGTCTTATAAAAATGAACTGAGAGAGTAATATTACACTTTGTCATAAATGTTTGTATATTTCTTATATATCTGATCAAACTTTAAAAAATTTAATTTGACTAAACCTAGAACACAAAGTAATTATAAACGGAGGGAGGAGTATATATCAACTGCACGCACTGGAGGCTATAATACAATATTAATCGATCCATCTCTTGTGTACGTACTTTGACCAGGTGATGAAACGTGACCACATGCTTCTTGATGGCCGGCGTCTTCCAACGGGCACAGTGGTAGAATTCCCGACGTAGGGTCTAGCGCTGAACAAGACATTATGGGCTGACCCAAAGAAGTTTAAGCCAGAACGTTTCCTGGCAGGCGGCGATGGAGAGAACACGAGCCTCTTGGCGGGGGCGGGAAGTGGAGGGGAGCTCCGGATGATGCCCTTCGGTGCCGGTCGCCGTATGTGCCCCGGTATGGGCGTCGCCATGCTGCACATGCTCTACTTCATGGCCAACATCCTTAGGGAGTTCCAGTGGAAGAATCCGGAGGGCAACTTTTACAGTACCTTTCGTTGGTCACTGAGGGGACTAGTATGATTTGATACGCATGGCTGAGATCAAGAGGCGGAGATTAGGCCCAGAAGGCCCAATAAGCCGGTATTATTATTTTTAAAGTAGTGATGCGGTAAAAAAAAAGGTAAATGCAGTAGCAAATCGACCGAATCTCAAAAAAAAAAAGCAAATCGACCGGACTCCCCGATCGAGCCGCCGCCACACCTCAGGGGCGATCTAGTCGCCGGCCGACCAGACGCCCGAGCTCACCGCCGCCCCACGTCGCTCCCTTTCTCGTCGACATCCCCACCTCACGCCCGATTCTACCGCCTCCACCTCGCACACGCCCGAGCACACCGTCGCCACCTCTACGCCGCCGCCGCCGCCTGCACCTCGGACGCGGAGACCTCCTCGTTCCTCCCCTCATATCGTCTCCCAGACCGGAAAGCCAACCCGTTCGTTCAGCAGACCGCCGGCCCAATCTCGCCCGAGGCACGAGGTACGTGTTCCCCATTATCGAAACTGATGAACATTGAGTTATCTAATAGCAAAACTGAACCATATAAGCATATTTATTTTCGGAAATTGCCTGAATGTGACTCACCATGGCGTGTGCTCGTACTGTTTTCAGTGAAAGCACTTTCGGCAGAACTGTTTCTTTCTCAGTTACTGACAGTTAACTCTATCAGTCACTTGATGAACTAGCCATGATGTAAATTATGACTGTACACACACAAATGACATCCACTCCAGCTGTAAAAGGGGCTAAACGCATGTCCTACTTTTAAGATCAAAGCACAGTGCCATACTTTTATTAGATACACATTTAGAAATACTTGCTGCGTGTTCCTTCTTCTCATGAAAACAAAGTCTGTATGTGATTAAGGTACTTGCTGCTACTTGTTTCTTTGGCTTGTGATACATGGGATGTGGATATAAGTTCTGACAAAGCACTGGAGTTTTTAGGCGGACAGAAATTGTATTAATGCATTAGGGTTAGCTTTGCACAGAAGTCTATAGTACAGCTGCATATATTCCTTCGTTTGAAGCTTGCGGCATAATAAATACGTCTCTTTTGACCATGTTTTGCTCCACTCCGCATTCAGTTATTCAGAAAACATGAAATGTTGCATCTGCTAAGATAATCAGCTTGACAAGTTCCGTTGTGCCTATCTTGTACAAGAGTCTTGCATACATGCAGTTAATTTTACATATCGTTTCATCTTGCACATAAATTATATTTTTAATTTGAGACATGATTTATTAGAGTACTAACATGAATATTAATTTTCTGATATGCAGTTTTCAGAGATGGAGCATCATGAGCATGTGGAGTACCTCCGCGTGGTTAGCAAGACCTTCAGAACCGAGGATGAAGGATACCAGTTTATGAATATGCAAAGGTCAAAGGGTTCAGTGTTCAGAAGGAAGAGGTGCAATACTTGCGAGGCACCACCAAGCGTTTGAGGCGGCTTTACACCTTCTTTGAAGAAGGACTTACGATTCTCTATTGTAATAAGCACTATGTTGCATGAAAAACTAGAGTTCATACCGTAAACTATTTGTGAACTGATTCAGCTCTTGTAGTAGTGAGTTAGTTGTCAAACTTGTAAATTTCCAACATAAATAAACTTGTATATTTCTGAATTCGGATGCACGTGATTTGGGCATCAAAGTCTGAAACGACAACACACTAAATGAAGAAAACTGCCGTGCCAACAACACACTGACATACACGATCATTGACTGACTCAGCGGTATTGACATCAGAAAATGATCAACAATTTCAGACCAGGTAAGAGAGAAAAACGATGGCCTGGCGCACATGTGCAGGCAGTGGAGCACGCCGTCGGCCCAAATTGCGATTTTTTAGTAAGGACGACACCCATCTAGCTTATTGGGCCGAGGCCCATCTACGGGAGGTCGCGAATTAGGCACTAGTATGATTTCAACTACTCAAATTGTTGGCACTAGTATGATTTCGTTTGGATCGGATGAAAATGGAGGGCTCCTGTTCATTTGAGGGTACCATAAAACATCTCTCCATCAACGCCATCCAGAAGATGGGCCGCTGTCCAGCAGATGTTGGGATTAAAAAGATTGGAGCTAGATCAGATCGGCCATTGACCCAATCCGAACCAGCCAACGAGTATCAAAATCAAGTCTACGGCGAAACTGCCTGTGGTCGAGCCTATCCCCGCCGGAGCCGCCCAGGTCCTCAACGGAACTCCCCCTGCATCCAGGAACAGCCGACCTGGCCCACCTCCTCCAGCGTTGATCCCTACGTACGAGAATAGCAATACGAGGCTAAGGAGCTAGTTATACGCCTGCTACCAGCGGTACCCGTAGTCGTCTAGGAGTAGTTAACAGTGTTCCGGCTCAGCGTACACGTGCGTATCCCCTCCCTCTCCTCGAGCCGTACCACTAGCCCAGCGGCGGACCTAGGATTTTGATGTTGTGTATTCAAAATTCGAAAGGACGAAAAAAAAAAATTGACCGTATAAAGGCTTGGTCTTCACATGTATAATTGATTACTGGACCATATAATCCTACTATATAATGTACGTATGGAAGATATGACACAGTTATATGAGCATAATATCACAGATCGCTAGAACAGGTCATACTCAAAATTATTTAAATCATATAGGTACCAGTTACTCCACATATCACGAAAGCAACATCCAAGGATTATTGTTTTTTTTTTTGGAGATAAATTCAATGCATGTAACCAAGCAATTATTCAAATACTTTTGGCCCATCTTGCTTCTGAGCTTGTTTTTTATATAATTCATTGAAGAAAAAACCCTCTCAACACCAGCCGTTGCAACCGGCAGAACTAGAACCAATTTCAGAAGTTTGTAAACAATGTCATACCGAAGAATCCTGTCTGTTTTAACAAGCATCATAGACAGCTCAGCTAAACTTCTCAAATTTGTGAAGTTTTCATCTTTACTCACATCATTAATATAGCGGTTCAGTTGAACAGGAAGCTGCATCAATTCTTCTAATTCTAAATCACGAGGATAGAACCCAGCAAGCTTAACCAAGTTCTCAACATTAAAAGCTGAAAATGACTTGGATGGATTGACAAAAACATCAATCAAATCTTATGTATTTCCGGTTGATTCAATCTAAACTGCAAGTGGTCTAAATTTTTAGTATACCTCAAGGCGATTCAAGGAAAAATCTTCACCTGCATGAGCAACGCCCAGTCCGCGTAGTTTGACCATTGTCGAGCACCGCTGCTCACGCAGTTCAATTTAAACTTCTAGAACATCTTATATTTAGGAGCTGAGGGACTACATATGTGAAACGCTCCAGAGGTCACGAAGTTGTGCAAAAATTAAGGATTGGTCACCAACTTGAAAAAGCTCAAAACTGGGTCACGAAGTTGTGAGTTAGCCAATCTTGGTCACTCCGTCACGACGGACGTTAAGTCAATGACGTGGCGGACTGTTTTTTTACAAATATCCCCTGTACGTGCGCTCATCCACGATGTCTCCGACGGCCGGCGGCGTGTCTTCTCCAACAGCCTCCCTCGCCTGCGCGACCGCGCCCACCCTCGCCGTCGCCTGCGCGCCGCGCCCGCCCCCGCCCTCGTTGTCGCCTGCGGGCTCGCGTCAGCCGCCGGTTTTGCCCCGCCCCGCCCTTGCCGTCGCCGCACGAGCTCTGCGTCTCGCACGCCGCGGATGGTGTCCGCCCTCACGGCAGCGGGGTTCTCCTCCCCCGAGGCCAAGGCGCCCAAGACCGGCAGCGGCGTCCGGTGTCGCGTCCATGCACGGCTCGCCGAGCAGCACGGGAACTACGCCGCAGTCGTAGCCTGCAGCGCGGCGAGGTTGGGGCCAGCCGACCGCCTCCACGACGGCTCCCTGTCCTACGCCCGTGCGCCCTTCCTGTCTTGCGGCCGCGCTCCCAGACGTCCTTCCCGTGCAATCGCGGAGACCGCCGACGAGAGCCACTATGCTGAGGGCCTTGCCCCGCGCGAGCAATGCCACTACACCGTGCTCGGTGGCTCGATGGAGCCGGAGGGCGGGAAGGAGGTGACGGGCGCGGAGGGCGCGAGCGGGCAGCCATAGGAGGTTAGGTAGGAGGAGGGAGGGAGAGGAGGAGGTCGGAGAGCGGGAGATTGGACGCGACGGTGACGACGGCGAGCAAAAATAAAATTTGAGACCAAGATTGGCTATTGGAAGAAATAAAATTTCTAAGGGGACATTTGTAAAAAAAACAGTCCGCCACGTCAGCGACTTAACGTCCGTCGTGACGGAGTGACCAAGATTGGCTAACTCACAACTTCGTGACCCAGTTTTGAGCTTTTTCAAGTTGGTGACCTATCCTTAATTTTTACGCAACTTCGTGACCTCTGGAGCATTTCACTCTATATAAAAGAATGCATTTTATAAATCTGTGCTAGTCCAGAAACATGTGCTTTTGGGAGCCATGCGTTTGGTTATTACCCGTATTTTACTTACAAATCACGCGTAGGCTCTGAAAATTAAATTATGAATGTGTTGTGGGGGACAAACATAATAATTTGTGCAATCATCAGCAGAATAATCCGGACATGTTGATTGGCACCATGCATGCTCTCTGGTTGAGCTACCAGCGTCTTACTCCGAACACTAGGAGATGCATCGAATTTTGCAGTATTTTCCCCACAGGATCCAGGTTGAGAAATAATGAGTTAGTTGGCCTGTGGATTGCGCAAGGGTTTGTAAAGACCAGTTCTGGAACAGAGGATATGGAAGATATAGCTGGGGGGTACATTCAAGAGTTAGTGTCGAGCTCACTTCTGGAATCAATCGGAACTAGTTATGGTATTGATTGCTTTAGAATTCATAATATGCTGCATGATATAGTATTAGACAAGGTTGCTGGAAATTGCTTCAGAATCGAGAACCGTGGAGGAAAATGTTGGGAAGGAGATGTCCCTCCAGATCCCAACATCTTTATATTGAGAATTATGATGGAGAATTGATTACTGAGAAGATCCTTCGGTTGGAAAATCTACGCACTCTCATTGTGTATGTTGTTACAGAGTATACACCCGTTGAGGAAAAGGTCATTGAGGGTATATGTAAGAGGCTGTCAAAATTACGGGTACTGGCCATTCCTTTCAGTATACATCATTCAGTTGAGCGACCCAATGAGTTCTTGTTCCCAGAGTCCGTTTGTCAGTTAAAGTACCTAAGCTATCTTGTTTTCAGGACAGACAGAGATTGTAAGATACATTTGCCAAGCACACAAGTAAGACTGTAGTACCCCCATTGCTGCCTTGTTTCACCCTTCTGTATATGTGAACACTGCCTCCATAATGGACGATCTACTACTAGCTCTGCTTATGTTTGGTAATTCCATTCGGTACAGATTGACGTTCCAGCAAGGCATATCAAGAGGGATTTAGGCCTCGCAAGAAGAGTGAAGTGGGAGAATTCAGGGCTTTGGTTCAAATGTGAAGCCAGACTCCAAGCTTAGGCTGGCGGCAGCACCGAGTTTGCTCGATGTGCTTTGTTGGAGAATCATTTGTTTTTAAACGTTCATTGTGTAATCCCATTAGAGAATTCTCTGCTTTTTGTATGGCAGCTCGTTCTCTGCTTCCGATTCAGGGTGCAAGTTGCTGGACTTCCCTGCAGTAGTTGGGCTTATAGCTCCACTGCGAAGTTTTTCCACCTCAATAGAAGGAGAGCGACGTCTTTCTGAAGAATAGCTCCCATGCGACGCATATGAGCGGAAATAGCCCAGAGCCAACATGGCACTTAAATGCTCGTTAGCTGTTAGGTTTGGGTGACTGTTAGGTTTGGGCGACCGTTGGGAACAGGGCCCACCACTTATCCACGTACGCAGGTGTGGGTCCCACCCCAGCGCATTTAGAAAAGAACCGCGCCCGTGCCCGACCGCCCGACGCCGCCGCGGTGTGCTTCCCATTTCCCGCATCTTCTCTCTTCTCTGGCGACGTAGTCTAGCTCCTCCGCCGCGCAGATGTCTAGCTCCTCCGCCGCGCGGTCAAAATGGCCACGGTATGGTGTAGTGCCGCTGATACGGTGCCCAGACTGCCCACGCCCAGAGGCTCTCAAGCGTTGGGTCAGTAAGACCGACGACAATGGCAATCTTGGGCGCGAGTATGTCAGCTGCTTGAGCAAGAGGCACGCCGGAAGGGATGGGCAGGTTTGGATCTCAGTTCTTTCGCAGCCTTTTGCTTTGATTTCACCGCAATTCGTTTTTGCTCGTCGAATTTGGAAATTTTGAATTTAGGGTTCATGTTGCTGTTTTCAGATCCTGAAGAAATGTGGCTATTTCGAGTGGATGGATGATTATTTAGAGAGGCTTATGTTTGAGGGCTACATTGATTCGATCGGGGCCGCAAACTTGGAGCTCAATTTGGGGGGGGGGGGGCTGCCGCCGGTGGGCGTGGAGATGGGGGGAAGCTCGGAGATGGGTGCGCCCGGTGCTGACAGAGAGGTGAGGAGGAATGCGCGCAATGGTGAACTGCCCTCGGAGTCCGAACTGAACCAGGAACTGAAGAAGATCAAGAAACATCTAAAGCAGATGGTTGATTTGTGAAGCAAGCAAATATGATAGCAGGTGGATTTTATTGTTGCATCGTTGCTCTGTTTTTCGTTTACTTGTTGATCCGTCATTAGGGCAGAGGACGCGATCTGTGCGCCATGCCAAGTTCGTGTAACTTAATCGAATCGAAGCAGCAATTTGTTAAGTTTCTGAATTTGTTGAGTCTGTGTTCTTCAGTTAACTTCAGTCGACAGTTCTGTTTTCAGAAGAAAAAAACGTACTGGGCTGCCAGAGTAGATGTTGGGCCGTGACTAATAGATGTTGGGCCGTGACGAGTAGATGTTGGGCCGTGACGTTCTGAATTTTGCTTATTTCCTGTAAAATAAAAAAAGTACTGGCTGCCAAATTTTGCATAGAGGCACACGTAGAGGCAAATGCACATATATTTACTTGTTTTAGCTTGTTTGTAACAAATTTTGCTTAGAGGAAATCTTATTTACTTGTTTTAGCTTGTTGTAACAAATTATGCTTTTTCTCTTGTATTTTTATAGGGAAGTGGTAGCACCCGTTGCCGAGCCCAATAATCGCATGTACTTGTTTTAGCTCGTTGTAACAAATTTTGCTTTGTATTAGCCTTTGAATTTTGTTACTAGTTCCCTTGTATTAGCCTTTGAATTTTGTTACTTTTATGGCAAAAGGCAAAAATCACATATTTTGACCTTCCAAAAATAATACTTCATGTTTGTTGCATGGGTCATGCAAAAATATGTTTCGAACGAAACAAACATATTGGGACCAACAATACATTTTTTTGGAGAACATAGTAGCAATAACATCACACTTATAACTTGTGCCCTCTTACAACTTACCAACCTTACACAATAAGTAGCATCGACTCAACAAACACGGAAATAAACTACATGGAAATAAAGGGGCATCATCTTAAATGGAAATAAACTAAAGAGGGGCATATATGCCCAAGCAAACATGGCAAACAAACATAGAACTTGTTCTCCTTGACTCCTCCTTGACTTCTCCTTGGCTCCTCCTTCGGGGTGGCTCACTCGTCGTCATCCGCATCCATGTTGTAGGGAAGGGTGTGAATCGGCCATCGTTGGTGTAGATGTCGTTGAAGTTTGTGTAGATGTTGTAGTTCGTGAATGCGATGAACTCGCACCCATACCACCACACCTACCCGAGGAGGTGGTAAGCATCGAACATGTTCCTGAACTCGACGTAGTAGCCGACGACGAGACGGTTGTCGTAGAACTGCTGGAGCCGGAACATGCGCGGCGAGCCCTGAGGGAGGTGGCGGTAGCCGCACGCGAGGAAGAAGTGTGCCCACTCCCTTGCGCCCCTCCACCTCGAGAAGGCCCAAACGCGCAGCCGGTTCTCGACGATGACACCGGGCGGATACCGTAACTCTGGCACGGCGGCAGGGTGTTGGAAGGTGGGGCCGTTGAACTGCATGCTGGCTAGGGTTGTAGAGAAGAGGATGCGGCTTGAGAGAAGAGTGTGAGAGAAGAGGTAGAAGAGGGGTTCCTTATAAAGTCGTGGTGTGAGAGAAGAGGAAGGAGCGGTGTCGTTTCTTCTCCGTCGACGTGGCACCCGTTGTAATTGTATTAAGTGGGACAGCATCCAAAGCGCGGGCCATGCATTTGAGCGGCGCGACGGCGTTTAGACTGCGTGGAGGCTAGGGCTGCGTCGAGGCTAGGGCTGCGTGGAGGTACGACACGGGCTGCATCGATGCATCGCTGCAAATAGCGCTGGTGCGACGTGACTTCTTTTTCACTGCGTCGAGGCAAGGGCTGCATCGATCGGACACGGGCTGCATCGATGCGTCGTTGCAAATAGCGCTGGTGCGACGCAACGGCTTTTTCTGAAACGAGGCGTGCAGGGCTGCGTCGAGGGCATGCATGCAATGTCTACATGCATCGGGCTGGTGAACGGGGCCCACTAGTCAGTGGCCATTGTTGCATGCAGTTATATTGAGACAAAACACACGGAGTCAACCACGCGTATGCCCGGTCCATGCACCGCGTCATTTTCAATCGTTTGATCGTAATGAACGGTTGAGATCGAGCGCACGGGCCGATCCAAACCCCAGCAATTGCACCAATCAGCTGTCCACGCACCGCTAGCCAATCAGAGCGCAGATCGAGCGCAGCCGCGGATCGGCAGTCAAAGCGCACGGAGCTAACCCTAGCGCCAGATCTGAACCATCCACGCAGAGCGATCAATGGCACAGAAGGGGGCGGGGTTTCAGACGGGGTTTCCGGGGTTTAGAGGGGTTTTGAGCTGCGAGCTAGGGTTAAGCATAACTAATTCAAAAAAATCAAAACATGCTCAAACCAGCGCACATAGTCTTATTATGTTGTATAGCAACTAGAAAAAAATATAAACATGATTTCCGTCAATTTTTACGAAAAAGTGTCAAATTAAGCGAGAGATCTCGAACAACTAGGGTTAAGCATAACTAATTCAAAAAATCAAAACATGCTCAAACCAATGCACATAGTCTTCTTATGTGATGTAGTAACGAGAAAAAAATATAAACATGGTTTACATACATTTGGACGAAAATGCCTCCAACAAAATGTGAAACTTCGAACAATGTACTATGGTTTTCAATGGAAGAGGATGTGTGTTCTAGTCACTAGGGTTGAGCATAACTAATTCAAAAAAATCAAAACATGCTCAAACCAGCGCACATAGTCTTATTATGTGATGTAGCAACGAGAAAAAAATATAAACATGGTTTCCGTCAATTTTTACGAAAAAGTGTCAAATTAAGCGAGAGATCTCGAACAACTAGGGTTAAGCATAACTAATTCAAAAAAAAATCAAAACATGCTCAAACCAACGCACATAGTCTTCTTATGTGATGTAGTAACGAGAAAAAAATATAAACATGGTTTACATACATTTGGACGAAAATGCCTCCAACAAAATGTGAAACTTTGAACAATGTACTATGGTTTTCAATGGAAGAGGATGTGTGTTCTAGTCACTAGGGTTGAGCATAACTAATTCATAAAAAATCAAAAAATGCTCAAACCAGCGCACATAGTCTTATTATGTGATGTAGTAACGAGAAAAAATATAAACATGATTTAATCTGTTTTACATATGATTTTCTATTAGAGCATGTTATTTAAATAAACAAATACAAAAAATAGAAGAACTATTCAAAACATAATGAAATTTCAGATTTACACTATATAGGTAGAATAGATGTCTAGGAAATTAATTTGGCTGATTTAGACAAGATGCAAAAAAAAGTTGCTTAGAAACGAGGGCGTTTACCCTACCTTTGGAGGTCGTTTGAAACACACTTTTGATGACTATGAGCTTAACATAGCAAAAGGGCTCGGATTGATCAGCTAACATAGCAAAAGAGCTTAACATAGCATGGAAACATCAATATCACAGTACTAATTTGAAATTTGAGCCCAAATTTGAGTTTCAAATTTCGGTTTTCAGTTCAAATTTGAATTCCAGCATGGAAACATCAATATAACAATACAAATATTATTACATGCCACAAATGTTCAAACACTTTTCAGTTCTACCTCTTCCTACCACGTCGTGTGCCCTTCTTCGCCTTCGCACATCTTGTTTTTGGTTCTCCCTCCTCAACACGGCCCCCCTCAACACATACAAGTTCACTGAGCATCTTGGTCTTGTTCACGGGCTTCTTCACTAAACTAGGTTGGTCGTTCACCTCCTCATCACACACAACTGATTCAAAAATCTCAGTATCAACCTCGAAAGCAGTTTCATCTGTCTGAATGTTATCGTCAGTGTGCACCTCCACATTCCCAGGTTCAGACTGAAACTGAGCTGCAACATCATCGTCTTCAGTGTGCACCTCGACATTCCCAGGTTCAGACTGAAACTGAACATGCCCAGGTTCAGTTGAACCAAACACAAAATGCACACTTCTCCTCTTTGTGCAGCCACTGACTCGTGCTTTTTTTGTTTGCCAGCTCTCTTCAACAACAAGTGGAACAGTTGCAGCACGCTTCCTCCTGAAAATAAAAGACCAAATCAAAAACACCAAATCAAAAACACAAAATCAAAAACACAAATCAAAAACATAAAATCAAAAACACAAATCAAAAACAGGAACATACTTTGGCTTTTCATCTGGATAGGCGCATTTGGCAGATCCTGCTCTGTGCCCAAGTTCCTGGCAGTACGTGCATCTGTTCTTGCTACCTTTTTTAGCCCTTTTGGGCTTGTCATCTTTCTTCTTTTTCTTACTACTCCCACCTTTCTCAAACCAGGCCTTAAATCTACTCTGCTTGGGCCTGCCAGCCTTTCTTCTTGTTAGAGGAGGACACAATGTAAATTCAATTGGCACTTCAGGCCACTGTGCCTGATCTGTAAGTGCTGGAATTGGAGTTGCATATGCAGCTTTGAATTTTGCTACCGAATAGTATTCATGCAAATATGGGTGCATGTTTACCTTCTGTTGGGAGGTGATACGTCTCCAACGTATCCATAATTTCTGCTGTTCCATGCTTATATTATACCATTTGCTACATGTTTTATATACACTTCATATCACTTTTATGCATTTTCTGGGACTAACCTATTAACAAGATGCCACAGTGCCAGTTCCCTGTTTTCTGCTGTTTTTGGTTTCAGAAAGTTACTTCTGGAAATATTCTCGGAATTGCACGAAACAAAAGGCCAAGTCCCTATTTTTCCAACACGTACACGGAGTCCGAAGGAGAGACGAAGGAGAGCCACGAGGTGGCCAAACCACAGGCGGCGCGGCAGTGGGCCCACCGCGCCGCCAGGTGGTTTGGGCCCCTCGGGGGTCCGCCGACATCGCCCCTTCGCCTATTTATTCCCCGAGACGTGAAAACCCTAAAACACCGAGCCTTTCATCCAGAACATATTCGCTGCCGCCGCCGTCGTCAACCCTAACTCGGGGGGTTCTGAAGCTCTTCCCGGCACCCTGCCGGAGAGGGGAATCATCACCGGAGGGCTCTACATCGCCATGCCCGCCTCCGGAGTGATGCGTGAGTAGTTCATCCTTGGACTATGGGTCCATAGCAGTAGCTAGATGGTTGTCTTCTCCACTTGTGCCATCATGTTTAGATCTTGTGAGCTGCCTATCATGATCAAGATCATCTTATTGTAATGCTACATGTTGTGTTTGCTGGGATCTGACTTATATTGATACCTATGTGGAGCTGAATATTATATTATCATGTCTATGTCATTTGTGATCTTGCATGCTCTCCGTTACTTGTTGAAGCCTTGGCCAAGTGAATACTTGTGACTCCAAGAGGGGGTATTTATGCATGATAGTTGGGTTCAACCTCTATTTAACCTGGGATAGTGACAGCAAGTTCTAAGGTTGTAGATGTGTTGTTGCCACTAGGGGTAAAACAGCAATGCTTTATTCAAGGATGAATGTATTGTTTACATTACGCACATTACTTAATGCAATTGTCTGTTGCTTGCAACTTAATACTGGAAGGGGTACGGATGTTAACCGGAAAGTGGACTATTTAGGCATAGATGCATGCTGGATAGCGGTCTATGTACTTTGTCGTAATGCCCAAATGAATCTCATAGTAGACACCACAGCTCACACATGCATGTTATATGCACTTATCAATTGTCAATTGCCCAGCTGTAATTTGTTTACCCAGCATGTTAGTTATCTTATTGGAGAGACACCACTAGTGAACTGTGGACCCCGGTCCATTCTTTTACATCTGAAATACAATCTACTGCAATCATTGTTCTCTACTGTTTTATGCAAACAAACATCATTTCCATTCGATACGTTTAACCCTTTGTTTTCAGCAAGCCGGTGAGATTGACAACCTCACTGTTAAGTTGGGGCAAAGTAATTTGATTGTGTTGTGCAGGTTCCACGTTGGCACCGGAATCCCTGGTGTTGCGCCGCACTACACTCCTTCACCAACACCTTCGAAGCAAACCTCGTTTTCCTACTGGTTCGATTAAACCTTGGTTTCATACTGAGGGAAAACTTGCTGCTGCACTCATCATACCTTCCTCTTGGGGTTCCCAACTGACGTGTGACGTACAAGCATTGTTTCTGGCTGTTGCCGGGGAGATATTCCCTCGTCAACTTAGCCAGCAACACGTTTTCTGGCGCCGTTGCCGGGGAAAACCGAATTGCTTCTGCAAGGGGAGTCTCTCACACCCAATCTCTTTACTTTGTTATTTGTCTTGCTTAGTTTATTTTTATTTAGTCTTGTTTGCTCTCTTTATCAAAAACACAAAAAAATTAGTTACTTGTTTATTTCGGTTTTGTTTTGTCTCTTGTCACCATCATGTCTTGTTCCATGCCTGTTGCTATGTCACCTGAGGAATTGATCTTCACTTTTAAACAAGGGAGTGAGGAGAATTTTAAAGAAGCTTGGTCTAGAATTAATGATTCCTTTGGTAAAACTGATCCTAAAATGACTTTAAGTTTGCTTCTCACTAGCTTCTACTTTGGTCTAGCCCTTTGTTATAGATATGCTTTAGATGCTATTGTGGGAGGAGATTTCCTTCACTGTGATGGGGACAAGCTTTTAATGCCATAAAAAAGTTGATTGCAACTTCTAGCTCAACTAATAAATTTGATTCGGCCCTTGTTAGCATCCATGCTAGATTAAACACTCTTGAGACACATATATCTTGTTTAAAGGACGGCTATAATCAAATTCGGGAATATTTTGACTATGTTCCAACAAATTTTGAACCTTCGATGTGGGTCCCTACGGTAAAGGTTGCTATTTGTGGTGAAACCTTTTATGCTCGTTGTGATATTATGTCTGAGTTTTGCCTTATGCCTAAAAGCATTTATGAAACTTTGAATCTTTGGGGACTTGCTGAAGGAGGAGAAGGAATAATCTTACTGATAACTCTGTTATATTTCCCGAGGGGATAGCTGAGGGTGTGTTTACAACCTTTCTTGGGAGAACGGTGTCCACTGATTATCTTGTTATTGAATGTGCAGGGACAGGACAAATTACACTTGGAAGATCTCTGCTCAAATTAATGGGAGCAACCATAGATGTGGGAAAAGGCACTCTGAATCTTACCTCCACACCAAGGTGCGGCCATGTATTCCCCAAACCAAAGAGTAAGTCTAAGGGTAAGAGAGGTAGGCGCATGGCCCTTGGTATTGATGTCAATGCTCCTCCACTTGACACTTGATTTTCACTTTCTGCGCCTAGCTGAAAGGCGTTAAAGAAAAGCGCTTATGGGAGACAACCCATCGTTTTTATTTGCTGTTATTTTTGTTTTCTTTGAGTCAAGGAGTTTTGTTACTTCTGTAGCAACTCCTTTGTATCTTTATTTTATCGCAATGTTGTGCCAAGTAAAGTTCTATATTGAAAGTTGATGCAAGATTTGGATTTCTGCGCAGTGACAGATTTTTAGCTGTCACGGATTTGAGCTTATCTCCCTGTAGAAAATTCAAAAAATTCTGAAAAAATCACGCATATTCCTGAGATATGTACGCAACTTTCATTATTTTAGGCCAGATCCATCTGAGCAACTTAAGTGCCTCGAAAAAATTCGTCATTCCAGACTGTTCTGTTTTTGACAGATTCTGCCTTTTGTTTTGCATTCGCTCTTTTACTGTGTTTGTGTGGATTTCTTTGCTCCACAAAGCATTGGTGGCTGTAGCTAATGTCCAGAAGCTTTGGGATTGATTGTATCATTACAGAATATGAGAATTTTTGATTATGCACTAACCCTCTAATGAGAACTGTCTTGAGTTTGGTGTGAAGGAAGTTTTCAAGGATCAAGCGAGAAGGGTGATATTATGTGATCAAGAAGAGTGAAAAGCCTAAGCTTGGGGATGCCCCCGTGGTTCATCCCAACCATATTCAGAGAGACTCAAGCGTCTAAGCTTGGGGATGCCCAAGGCATCCCCTTCTTCATCAACAAACTTATCAGGTCATCTCTAGTGAAACTATATTTTAATTCTTTCACATCTTATGCGCTTTACTTGGAGCGTCTGTGTGTTTTTATTTTTGTTTTTGTTTGAATAAATTCGGATCCTAGCAATCCTTGTGTGGGAGAGAGACACGCTCCGCTTTTTCATGTGAATACTCATGTTCTTCACTTATATTTGTTGAGTATTCTTAACTAGCTACTGCAGTGCTTTTAGCTCCTGTTTTTCATGCATCTCTTCGAGCTGTTAGCACTTGTTTATAAATACTCTCTTGCTGCATTATATTATCATTTGGAGAGTTTATGTTTAAATAAATTGATTGGTGTTTGTTTGGAAGAAAGAAAATGCTACATGTAGTAGTTGGTATTGGAAAAGACATATGCATTCTTGTAGATCATTGTCTTGTTTGATTTGATGCTTTGCAATTGTTTTGAGCTCTCAAGTAGATCATGTTTAAGCTCTTGCATCATGTAGTTAAAGCCTAGTAGTGGAGAACTACCGTAGAGCTTGTTGAGACTTGGGATGCATATTTGTTCTCTCTAAGGTCTAGATATTTTCTGGTAAAATGTTTGAGCAACAAGGAAGACAGTGTAGAGTCTTATAATACTTGCAATATGTTTTTATGTGATTCTTGCTGTACCGGTTTATACTTGTGTTTGCTTCAAACAACCTTGCTAGCCTAAACTCTGTACTGAGAGGGAATGCTTCTCGTGCATCCAAAACTTGAGCCAAAACCCATGCCATTTGTGTCCACCATACCTACCTACTATGTGGTATTTCCTGCCATTCCAAGTAAATATTTCATGTGCTACCTTTAAACTATTCAAAACTTTATTACTCCTTATTTGTGTCAATGTTTTATAGCTCATGAGGAAGTATGTGGTGTTTTATCTTTCAATCTTGTCATTTACTTCTGACAGACTTTCACCAATGGACTAGTGGCATATACATCCGCTTATCCAATAATTTGCAAAAAGAGCTGGCAACGGGGTGCCCAGCCCCAATTAATTACAACTTTCATTAATAATTCTCTTCACATGTTTTGCCCTGATTTATCAGTAAGCAACTTAATTTGCAAATAGACACTCCTCCATGGTATGTGAATGTTGGAAGGCACCCGAGGATTCGGTTAGCCATGGCTTGTGTAAGCAAAAGGTTGGGAGGAGTGTCATCTATAAAGAAACTAAAATACATGTGTAAACAAAAGAGAAGAGGGATGATCTACCTTGCTGGTAGAGATAACGTCCTTCATGGGAGCCGCTCTTTGAAAGTCTGGTTGACAAGGGGGTTAGAGTGCCCACTACCATTCGTTGACAACAACAAACACCTCTCAAATACTTATTTTGTGCTCTCTATATGCTTTCGAAAACTTAAAAAGCTCTAGCACATGATTTAATCCCTGCTTCCCTCTGCGAAGGGCCTATCTTTTACTTTATGTTGAGTCAGTTTACCTACTCCTTTCTATCTTAGAAGCAAACACTTGTGTCAACTTTGTGTGCATTGATTCTTACATATTTACTTATTGCACTTGTTATATTGCTTTATGTTGACAACTATCCATGAGATATACATGTTACAAGTTGAAAGCAAATGCTGAAACTTAATCATCCTTTGTGTTGCTTCAATGCCTTTTACTTTGAATCTATTGCTTTATGAGTTACCTCTTATGCAAAACTTTTTGATGCTTGTCTTGAAAGTACTATTCATGAAAAGTTTTTGCTTATATGATTCATTGTTTACTCTTTATCTATTTGTTAGCAAACTATAGATCATTGCTTTGAGTCACTTCATTCATGACATGAGCCTTGCAATATATTGATCAAGATTGTGTGAAAGCATGTCTCCTCAGAAATTATTTGTTGTTATCGTTTTACCTACTCGAGGACGAGTAGAACTAAGCTTGGGGATGCTTGATACGTCTCCAACGTATCCATAATTTCTGCTGTTCCATGCTTATATTATACCATTTGCTACATGTTTTATATACACTTCGTATCACTTTTATGCATTTTCTGGGACTAACCTATTAACAAGATGCCACAGTGCCAGTTCCCTGTTTTCTGCTGTTTTTGGTTTCAGAAAGTTACTTCTGGAAATATTCTCGGAATTGCACGAAACAAAAGGCCAAGTCCCTATTTTTCCAGCACGTACACGGAGTCCGAAGGAGAGACGAAGGAGAGCCACGAGGTGGCCAAACCACAGGCGGCGGCAGTGGGCCCACCGCGCCGCCGTGGTTTGGGCCCCTCGGGGGTCCGCCGACATCGCCCCTTCGCCTATTTATTCCCCGAGACGTGAAAACCCTAAAACACCGAGCCTTTCATCCAGAACATATTCGCTGCCGCCGCCGTCGTCAACCCTAACTCGGGGGGTTCTGAAGCTCTTCCCGGCACCCTGCCGGAGAGGGGAATCATCACCGGAGGGCTCTACATCGCCATGCCCGCCTCCGGAGTGATGCGTGAGTAGTTCATCCTTGGACTATGGGTCCATAGCAGTAGCTAGATGGTTGTCTTCTCCACTTGTGCCATCATGTTTAGATCTTGTGAGCTGCCTATCATGATCAAGATCATCTTATTGTAATGCTACATGTTGTGTTTGCTGGGATCTGACTTATATTGATACCTATGTGGAGCTGAATATTATATTATCATGTCTATGTCATTTGTGATCTTGCATGCTCTCCGTTACTTGTTGAAGCCTTGGCCAAGTGAATACTTGTAACTCCAAGAGGGGGTATTTATGCATGATAGTTGGGTTCAACCTCTATTTAACCTGGGATAGTGACAGCAAGTTCTAAGGTTGTAGATGTGTTGTTGCCACTAGGGGTAAAACAGCAATGCTTTATTCAAGGATGAATGTATTGTTTACATTACGCACATTACTTAATGCAATTGTCTGTTGCTTGCAACTTAATACTGGAAGGGGTACGGATGTTAACCGGAAAGTGGACTATTTAGGCATAGATGCATGCTGGATAGCGGTCTATGTACTTTGTCGTAATGCCCAAATGAATCTCATAGTAGACACCACAGCTCACACATGCATGTTATATGCACTTATCAATTGTCAATTGCCCAGCTGTAATTTGTTTACCCAGCATGTTAGTTATCTTATTGGAGAGACACCACTAGTGAACTGTGGACCCCGGTCCATTCTTTTACATCTGAAATACAATCTACTGCAATCATTGTTCTCTACTGTTTTATGCAAACAAACATCATTTCCATTCGATACGTTTAACCCTTTGTTTTCAGCAAGCCGGTGAGATTGACAACCTCACTGTTAAGTTGGGGCAAAGTAATTTGATTGTGTTGTGCAGGTTCCACGTTGGCACCGGAATCCCTGGTGTTGCGCCGCACTACACTCCTTCACCAACACCTTCGAAGCAAACCTCGTTTTCCTACTGGTTCGATTAAACCTTGGTTTCATACTGAGGGAAAACTTGCTGCTGCACTCATCATACCTTCCTCTTGGGGTTCCCAACTGACGTGTGACGTACAAGCATAGTTTCTGGTGCTGTTGCCGGGGAGATATTCCCTCGTCAACTTAGCACTAGCAGGAGGCTAAGAAAAGAATGGCATGCTCACATGGTTTGCCGTGTGTTGCCACTCAAGGCAAGTGCAATCATGCAATTCAGTGTTAACAACATGCCTCCTACCAGTTTTGCTATCTCTAACTTCAGCACCACACAATGAAGATTTCTCAACAAACAAATGTGTAAGACTTCTGCTCCTGTTGACCACCTGTTGTACCACTGCTGGAAGCTTATCACCTTGCAGACAATCACCTATCTTTCTTCTCAATTCCCACAACCGCATAAGCATGATCCTGATTTGGTCAACCATGTCATGCACAGGTAAATCTTTTAACTGCTTCACCTTGTTGTTGAAACTTTCTGCCAAGTTGTTGTTGATATGATCACACTTGATTGCAGTATTGAAACCTGACTTATACCATAACAGAGAATGGTAAGTGCTCAACCATGAAGCAAAATCATTTTGAGTGCATGCTGCCTTTATCTTACCAAGGTGATAGAAATGTGACTGTGCGGTGTAAGATCTTGCTGCTGGCCACATGCGCCCAAATTCATCGCCTCTGAATTTTTTGATCAAATTCATCCACAAATGGCCGAAGCACTCCCTTTTCTCAGCATGGGGGAAAACATTGTTAACTGCATTTTCTAGCCCCTTACATGCATCTGTGTGGATTGCCAAAGGTGACACTGGACCTATACATCTTTTCAACTGCATCATGAACCATGTCCATGAAGCCTCCGTCTCTGACTGAAACAAGCCAACAGCAACAGGGAACATCCAATTGTGTCCATCTAGAGCATTGCATGCTGCCAACTGACCATTCCACTTGCCTGTCAAAAAAGATAAGTCTATGCTCAAATATGGACGACACCCTGCCTTGAAGCCATCGATGCAAGGCTTCAAAGCATAAAGAACTTGGAGAAATAAACTTTGCCAGCCGCATCCACCTCAGTATCTATCTCCACACTACTGCTAGGAGATCTCTTCTCAACCTCTGCTTTAAAGTTGTAAAGCATCCTAATGTGTTTGCCCAATCACCATATAGATGTTTCATTGCCCTTTGTTTGGCCTTCCACACTGTGGTATAATTCAGTTTAATTGTGTACATATTTTCCAAGTCCACTTGCAGTCTCTTGGCAGTAATGTTAGGTGTTTTGGCTAGCATTGGTTTAATCTTTTCTGCAACCCAAAGCTGTGATGTCATGGTTGATACTGTTTGTGAACTTGTAAGACAAGTATGTTGATTGGGGATTTGGTTAACCCTGACAGTACATCCATCAGGCTGCAGTCTAGCAGATATGTACCACTTGCAAGCCCTCTTGCTAGTACCATCAAAACCTCTGCACTTCGCATAAAACTTCTTTCTATCAGTCCAAACAGTCTTTGCATCAAACTGATGTCTCACTGCATAAGTCTTGAAACACATCCTGAACTCATCCATGCTCGGCCACATCTTCCCCACTTGAATGACAGGGTTTTCCTTGTCATACACATGCACCAGCTCATCATCGTGTTCATCATCTACATCATATGCAGCATCTTCCATCAGATGTCCATCTACATCTTCAGGTAATCACTGTCAGGCCCAATTTGTTCACCCTGCTCCTCATCCCTCTCATCGACTGGAATGGCAAAAAGTTTGGCCATCTCAGTGTCAGCCATCGGTGCAATGACCAAATCAGTAGGTTCAGGTAATTCAATTGCATTCCAATCAACAGAAACTGCAGGTGCTATTACTGTCAGTTTAGTACAAATGGGAATTATACGCCTCTGTGAAGCCCAATCATCATCTGCCTGCTGCATAGCTAACTTTGAGGGCACATAACCCACCTTTGAATCAACATTCAGATCAACAAGCTCAGCATAAAAAGTGCAACTTTGCTGCTCCAGCCCTCTTGCCGATCGATTTCCTCAACAAGTTGTTCACCATCCTCAATTCTGACATACCTCCCTTTCCAATTATCGAACCACAACAGTGATACTTCTTGCTCTGGACCCCAAATAACATGCTCTGCAATTTTCTCCACCATTGTCTTCACCGCCTTCTCCCCCATATTCAGTAGGTCTGTTGGATCAATCTCTTGAAAATCAACCTCCCACTTCACAATCGTGTCTCTCTCAATGTCCACCACGCTCCCATCAACTAATTTTGCCTTCGATCGTAAGAAATTGACTGTAATTTCGAAGGTGCTCGAGCAGCATCCTCTCTGTCAGTAGCGGGCAGTGTGAGGTCGAGCAAACGAGATCCAAATCGAAGTAAAATTGGGCGGGAGAGAAGCGCGTTACCTATTCGAAGTTGAATCTCGCAGCTCGCCCCGTGGCTCCACCATCTTGTTCTGCCCCCGTCCGGGCCCCCGCCTAGTAGCGCCGCCCCTCACCCTCTAGCCATTTGAATCAGCAAACAATGAGCAAATTTGCTCATATCTCAAATACATTCGGAGGGGGAACGGGGCCGAAGACGAATTCACTCACCATTGTTTCCGCCGCCGCCAAGAACGAAAGCTCTGCCGCCGCCGAGAACGAGAGCGCCGCCACCGCCGGAGAAGAAGGAGAGCGGAGTTGGGGGCGGGCACGGGCGGTTGGGCGCTCAGTTCAGTCAGCTGTTTGACTCCATCCACTGCTAATCTTGTGGGACCCACATGCTTAATCTAAGCCAACAAGCCCGCTAACAACAGTTTTGGCACCCGTGTGGCTCTGGGCTATTTCTGCTCATATAGGCGTCGCATGGGAGCTATTCTGTGGAAAGACGTCGCTCTCGGTCCAATTCCCTGAAAACAAGTCGTACTGGAGCTATTTGCCCACAGTAGTTGGCTTCAGATTTAGCAGAAACTAGAAAAGACTTCTGATTTGTGTTAATTGGTTTTTTTTCATTTGTGCCAAGTCTGTGTCTGTTCAGAACAGTTTGACACGATTTGCTGGCAGCTCATGTCTTGAGGCGTTTGTATTCTTCTTCAGTTAGTTGCTCATCAGTGCAAAGGTTCTTCGCCCACTGAGTTATCTGGAAACACTGCCTGTACATGTTGAGTCGATCTTTAATGTGTGATGTGATGATCAATCAGGCAATGGCGCTCTCTGAGAAAGGCTCGGACATCAGATGAGACATCTGAGGTTAGTTTCAGATGAGACATATCTGACAGTCTATGTGAAGTTGGCAGTAAGTAGTGTTGATTTGATTTCTGCTTATACTCTTGCTTATGCTTTTCTGAGCTTGTAATCCTGATACATATATGTCAATTACGTCACACGGTTTTCACTGCTAAACACCATCTTTCTGATGCTTTTTTCTGTTGAATACTTGCTCAAATATCGATTTGCCTGATGGAATTGAACTGGCAGTGCAGGTGGACGGGCTCACCAACAACTATCAACAACAACACTTGCGGTTGGACACTGCCAAGTTGTGTTACTACAAGAGAAAAACATGACACCCTATTGGCACGACCGCACGTACGTAGCAAAACTGGAGACGTGGCAACGAGCTTCGACATCAAATCGTTGCCTTTGACCGCATTCGGACATCAGAAATAGTCCTCCAATAAACACAGGCACCGTCAAATCTAACTACTGAAGGGTATGGGGTTTATCATCGAGGAGAGCAGGTTCTTCATCATCAAAAAATTCAATGTGTGAAACAATGAAAAGACAAGAAAATAAAAGAAAGGGAAAGAGGAGGGAAGTTAACTAGTTCTAAGGTGACTTGTGTTGTTGCATGCTTGTGAAACTTTGAATCTTCCATCCATATGCCGTGCATGTTTCAGGAGGTTGTTGTGATCTTGGGGTAACTAACTTTACCTTCCATCTCCTACCTTCCTTTCTTCCCGAGCTACGAGCTGGCTAGCTTTGCTTCCACTGTTGGAAGTCTCCAAACGGAAAACACTCACGCATGCACCGTGCAAAGAAAGCAACCCCTCTCCTCTCCTCTCCTCTCCATGGACGACAAGAACAAATATTCTTCTTCTCACCATTACTTGTCGAAGCTTATATATTTTAAACTACCCAAACAAGAACAGGAGAAGCTTCCTGTTCATCACCCTTCAACCTCGCTTCCTTCTTTGGCACGAAGAAAAAGGGAGAGATCAGCTCAGTCGCCGATAAACCACCGAGCAAGAACGAGCGGCAAGAAGGATCAATGGCGACCAAGAAGAGGGAGATGGTGTTCTTCGACGTGGAGGTCGCCGCGGCCGCGGGGCGCCAATCTCCTTCCCGGACAGACAAGAATGGCACATCCTTGAGTTCGGCGCCGTCCTCGTCTGCCCGCGCCGCCTCGCCGAGCTCTCCAGCCACTCCACCCTCATCCGCCCCTCCGACGAGCTTGCCGGCTCCGACGAGCTCTCGTCCCCGCCGTCATTCACCGACGTCGCCGCCGACGTCTTCGACCTGCTCGACGGCCGCGTGTGGGCGGGCCACGGCATCCGCCGCTCCGGCTGCCCGCGCATCCAAGAGGCTTTCGCCGGCGCCGGCCTGCCCGGGCCGGTGCCCGCCGGTGTGGTCGACACCCTCGACGTGCTCGAACAGGGGTTGTTCGTACCGCGGCTCGCCGGCGACGTTGTGGAGATGGCGACACTGGCGGCTTACTTCGGAATGGTCGGCGCGACGCAGAAGGCGCGCCGGAGCTGCCTGGACGACGCCAGGATGAGCCTCGAGGTGCTCAAGCGCTGTGCCGGCGCGCTGCTGCTCGAGTCTAGCCTTCGCGCGAGGCCAGCGCGGCCGCTGGCGCCAGACGGAGCAGGTCAGCCACGGCGGCCAAACCCGGCAATACGCTGAAGATGGCGTTTGCCCGAGCGGCGGCGACGAGGACGCCGGCAGCGGCCACGAGTTTACCTGCTGTTGCGGTGCAGAAGCCGAAGGTGGCCAAGGAGACGACCTCGTGCAAGAGGGATAGCATGGGGAAGGTGGTCTTGGTGAAGAAGGGGGCGACGACCACAACGACGACGGCTACCGGCGGGCGGCGGGTGCGAGCGCCGGCACCGCCGTTCAGCATGGTCCTCAGGCACTCCAGGGCCATCGTCAGATGAGATGATGACTGAACCAATCAATCTGTCTGCAGATGACCACTAACTGCGCAGCTTAGTTGATCCATTCCATGGATTCATATTCACATTCAGTTGTACATAGTTCTGCTCATAGTTAACTTCTCATGTTCAGTTTGATAATGTTTAATTTGTTGCAGTCATCATCATGATGCTGTAAAACAAAACGCAATTCATTAAAATTGTTAAAACAAATGCTCACTCAAATCATTTGTGGATTTATTGTTCTGCTTAATTGGTTAGATTATTCACCTGGACTGAATCTTCTCTGATGATTCCTACAAGTTACTAATTGGAGAGATAACATCAAAACAAGAAGAATATATTTAACCAGGACAAGAAGCGAGAAAAACAAGTAGAAACGTCTATCATGTCGTCCATCAGCATCAGATTCCTCCACAACAACTTGAGCAGCAGCGCTACGTCTATCATGTAACCATCAAAAGGACAACAAGAATCGTGCTATGTTGGAACAAACAAAACAAGAACAATACTCCAGATTCATACAGGATAAAGTTTCACGGCGAGGCTCCTAACATGGGTTCAAACCCCGTAAAATCAAAAGGACAACAAGAACCATGCTTGGGAACGAACACAACAAAACATTACTCCACATACAAATTGTACTTTTGCGGCAGGCCAGCGGCATCCAAAAATATGTTCAAAAGTGGCCAGCACAGAAAGTAGATCCAAGAAAATAGTACTACTGATTTAACCAAAGCCAGACAAAGGAGAAGTCGTTGTCACAGCGATGTGCACTGGACGTGGATCAAGTTCAAAAGTGGTCAGTGAAATTACACACCAGCCACTAGAAAAAATTATCACAAGTGGTGGTACAATTCACCACCATCGGATGAACGGCACCAATGCACAGGAACTCAAGGAGACTACATGATAATAACAGTTGAACCTACACCAGCAGATACATAACTTCGTGGCAGTAGTGCAAGAACCAAACAAGCAGATGTAATGGTAGTTTCTTCATTATGGGTTTAAATCACCATTCATGTCCCAGCAAAGTTCATACAACAACTTAGACGAAGTTCTACAAAAGGACAGCGAAAGTACACAACAACCACAAAAGTCATGTCACAAATTCACAAACATCCAAGAAGTAATTGCACAATTTAAGGAAATAAGTATATGTCATAACGGATGGATTTCAAGTTTTCAACATAAGTAGATTCACAAATTCATACAATTCATATAAAATATAATAGAGCGGGTGCCAGGAAGGTATATAATAGAATAGAATGGTTTCTCCATTATGCATCCGAATGCAGGACAGGACAGTATTTACAGACACTGACCACACACACACCCACACAACCCTTACTACTAAAATCACACATTACAAGATGTAGGTACAGGACAAGGGCGGACCGAGACTTCTCTTATGTACATCCGGAAGCTCTCTGCTGCGATTGTGCAGTTCCAAAAGCCACAACCAGTAGGGCGGGCGGACCACGACTCGACGACTCCAACTCAAATAGACAGGTACTACTACTAGCTTAAAATTAAGGGGAACTAGCTGCTGTATCCTCGGCGGCAAGGCGGAAAATTTACAGGTTGGGGATGGCAAAATAGCGCTAGGGTCAATGGGGATAATGATCAAATTGCTCAGGCAAAGGATCAAATTGCTCACTCAGGCGAAGGTCACTGCACACTGGGTCTCTTTGTTCCCGCACGCAAAGCCTTCGATCCTTACTTTTGGGCTGCTACTTGCACCGCAAGACGGAGAGCCTACTTCAGCTCCTCCACCAAGCATCTTGCTGAACGGGCTACTCCCTAGAGGAGAAAAAGAAGGTGTGTTCCTACCAAACTGCGGATCATTCACAACAGGGTTGTTAGTGCGGACAGGAGGCGAGCCGCAGAAAAAGGCTGCCTGGGCGCCCGAATCGGTATCAACATCAGAGTCATTCTGAGAAAAAAAGAGAGTATTGAAATCAGATATGAATAAATATGACGGTGCATATACTAAGCACAATCTAGCAATTTAAAGGGACCGAAAAGATTACCTTGCTAAGTATGAGATCAAGGATATCAGAGGCGGAGTCTGCTCTGTACACTGGTAGTGTCCTACATTATCAAGCAACATAGGTCAGAGGAAAACCACGCTAGTTTCTTGTGTCGGTATTCAACTTCTGTAATGGTACCAGTACACCTATGACATGTGCCTTGCCCAAAGTACATCAATAAATCATGTTTCTTGCCTACTTTTATGCAACGCCCAACCACACGTGGCTGCATATTTTGCCATTGTGTGCCTTTTGCAAGCTTCTAATTACATATTTAGTAACGTTTCAAGAAAGAAAGAATCTATCACCCGTTAAATTTCTAATGCCATATTTGTTGCTACCTTCCCTGCAAGCATGTTTGCTATTGCACTTATTAACTCCAGTGTTCGACAGACAATGCATCGAGTCCACACAAGATGCAACTCTAAATCCAGTTGCTTGCCTGCTTTGTCGTTGTGTGCCGTTGTCGCTAGCTTCTAGTTACGTAGAAACTCAGTTGTGAGATCTAAGGAAAGAATCTCTCTCTCTCTCGGCGGTCATAGCCAGCCACCTTACAACATGTCGCTTTTGCCTCACAAAAAACATATTCCTGCCTTTACACATGCAATAGTTGCTACTGCAAGAGCTCAACAGAGCATGTTGCTTATGCACCACCATGTGTCCATGTCTGCCTTCTGTCCACCGAGACCACATACAAATGTACCAATCGGCAGCAATTCAGCTTCAGCAAGCATGCCGTCCACTACCACGACACACAACCAAGACTAAGCCCAACAACCAGATAACGACGAGAGCAAGAGGAGCGAACCCGTTGGGCGGCTTGGAGCTGGCCCTGCTGACGACGGGCTCCACGAGGAAGGGCGGGCGGCGCGGCTGCGGGCAGATGACCTCGATGCGCCCCGGCGCGTTGTCCATCTGCCAGAACCTCGACCTCCGGCTGTCGGGCTCCCCTCCCCAGGACAGCTGCTGCGCGGCGGCCCCTCCCCCCGCGCCGCCGAGCCTCACGGTGTAGTGCTCCATCTGCTTTGCAGCCGCCTGTTGGAAAAGAGGAACGGCAAGGTTCGTTGGTTGGTTAGTTGAGCAGACAAGAAATCTTCTAACAAGTAATATAATCTAAGCTAATCTAACACAAGAAGAGTAAAATAAGACGCAGCTTCTTTTTTCCAAAATAATAAGGATATATATAAAGTTTGGTCAAACTTGCACGAAGAAATCGCGCTGGATCGCGAGCGGATCTATCTGCTCGTGCGGGGCATGATGGAATCGCCAAATCTCTCAGATCCGTGGCTCGCTCGCGCAAGAACTCGACGATGGGGAAATAGAGGATTTGGGGCCAAGATTTCCTCGGAAAATTACGCGCGAAATAAATCGCGGCGACGCATCCTAAATTGATGAGCACGAAATCCTCTTTACGATGTAACGTAGAGGAACAAGCAAAGAAAAGAAAGAAGGAAAAGAGCACTCGAACCCTACGAGCAAAGAGGAAAAGAAAAATTGGGAGATTTCGAGATCGAAAAGCGGCAGGAACGTAGCCGGGCGCGGGCATGGATTTGCTCACCAGCGAGACGCCACCAGATCCGCCCCTGGACAGCCAGATCTCTCCTCCTCTTCCACCACCTCCTGCCAGATCTCTCCTCCTCCTCTTTCGAATCGAATCTCAAAACCCTAGCACCAGAAGAAGCAGCACCTCCTCGCCATCTCTTCCACTCCCCTCCCGCCGCCGCACATGGAGATGCTCCTCCTCTTCTTCTTCTTCTTTCTTCCTCGGAGATGTGACTCGCCCCTCCCTTCTTCTTATCGGCCTAACAGACGGCTACACACAATGACACGTGGGACCCGCCTCCCGACATGGCCCGCACGTCACACGAGCCCACGCTCTTGCCGTTTCCCGGTTTCGGTGGGCCTCCCGGCAAAAATATCCACATACATACTCGATTCATATTATTATACTCCTAGACCACCCATCATTCCATCAACTTCAAACAAAAATAACAAACATAGATTCCCAAGGGAGAAAACTATGTTCCCATGATCTTCGGATACAATCCTCATGACTGGAAAGAAACATTGCTAGGTTCCTCATGAAGTTCGAAAATATGTATTTTAAGCAGATCAGGAAACATAGCAGTGGTCTCTTCCGGTCAATTCAAGCTCACTAGCACTTGTAACTTCTCGTCTATGTGTGCGCGGGAACTAGGCTCGAAAGCGAGAGTTTTCACGTGGACGAGGATATTGCTTTGGGATCCACGCCACTATTGTAATGGCGCTCTCGGACGAACCTTTGTTTCTTAGTGACGGATTCGTTAGCCACGTGTACAAAACCATCACATCCGAGTTGAAGCCGGATTCAGGTTCTTTTGACATCTGGTGTATCGCCTGTACCCAAGGAGGGAGGGAGCAATTTGGGATAACACATCGATTACAACATGCTTTGAACTCGTTGTTCTATGTGTGGTTACTCCTTTTCATTTAAACGGTGTTTTACACACTCATCTCACACATGTCAATTCTTGTTCGTGCATCGAAAGCGACGGTTTTCGGTTGTCCAATAATTATGTGGAGGGTATCTCTTTTTTTAATAGTATTTATGGACAAATCATTATTCCGATGGATGTGTTAGGTGCTTGTACGAAATTATTGCATCCATGATGTTGGGAATGTACATGGCGTGTATCGACAAAGACTTCAAAATCAACACATGGCATCATTGTGATAGAATTCTTCAACAAATCATTGTTTTTGGTTATGGATGCATTGTACACATGCACGTGTAGGGAAATTACATCCATTATGTTGGGAGCGGACTTGTCGTCTATCGACGGAGACATGTAAATAAATACATGTTGGGTTCTTTTTCGCTAGGGGATGACAAGGGAGTGCATGATCGGTTGCGTGCGTCCACCATACTGGCGTGTCCCTCACGTGGAATGGCCGCTAATGTTCTGCATCTGATTTTGTTTTGTTTGGCAAAGCAAATTGCGGACCCGAGTCCTTCGAAAGCAAATATGGTAACAAATTTGTATCGACATAACATCTAATCCATCATATCTAGGGTTTTCTCAAGATAGGCAGCGATAAAGGAAGAGAACAATTGGCTAGAGGGATCAACTACCAGTATCAGTCATGTGGAATTACTGTTGTTGTTCTTCCGTTTTGGTTTTGTTTGTGGGTGCCACTGGCCAGGACGAGTCCATCTAAAACATATTTATACAAATTTGGTAGCACATTTGTCTCCTATAGACGGAGACTGATCCATCGAATGTAGGGTTTTTGCTAGATATAGGTGGAGATAAGGGGAACAATATTTTTGTTGTATTTCTCAGTTAACACCGGGCTCTGTGGTGCAATGTATGCCTCATGTGAATAGTGATTAGCGTTGTGTTTTTGGTAACATACAAGTCGGCTATTTCATTTCATTTACCCGTGGATGATTGGTTATCTATTTTGATTTAAAGTAATTTGAAAAAGACATTTTTATTCATAATTGTGTTAGGAATATGCAAGGGTCCCAATATATAACTCTTTTAAGTAGTATCCTTTCCCTGGTGTTCCTTTTTTATGTGATGTTTTTGCGTGTGCTGAAACATGGCGTCTTTTCCTCGATCCATCAGAAATAGCAGGGGCCAAAGAAGTTCCTCATCCTTGGTGACAACGACATGTTGTTTTATTATCCTTTTTAAAAATGACACAACGTGTTACACATCAAGAAATACTCTTACTAACGAAATGCTCAATTTTTGTTCAGATCCGGTGAAAAAGGTATACGGAGGTGGTGCACGGTATTATATTATTCCTAAAAAATCCTTAGTATAGAGTGTAATGTTGTCGAAAATGCGGAGGAGCACCCGGCGACGACGCCCCCTGATATCTTACCGTCCCCTTCGTTAAGAGCGCGCGGTCAGGATGGACCCGGTAGTTGTATTCATATATTTAGTTGCGGCCATCGTTTCGTATTTGGGGCCGTATACAAGCTCCAATGGCCCACAAGTGACGTCATACGAATGTAAATGCCTGCAGGCTTCGTAATTGCGTACAGCTATACAAGGTGAAAACGGGAACGAACGGAAGGGACCTATTTCTATTTTACCGCCCCCTCGTCCTCTTTTGCTGTCCAGATCTGTTCGTCGAGTTCATCTTAGTCGACTTCGATGTCTCAGCCCCGCCTTCCGCTGATCATTTGCCCGTTCTGCCGCATGGCCAGGATCGTCAGCTTCATCTACATCGACGATGACTGCAGCCGTGTTAGGATCTACAAATGCGTCTACGTGACGGTAAGCAAGCAGTTTACGTATGTAGGGTTTATATCTATCGTACCACACGGATTTTCAGTGATCCCAAGTTGTCATTTTGTTTTTGCAGCAAGCTACGATCGATTCCCCCCCTCAGTGTTGCAGATTTCTACAAACGGAGGACGAGTACGCGTTTTTCATCACTGGAGTGGGGATCGGTTTGTTGTTTGAAGCTTACAATTATCGTCTGACGCACTGCATGTGTGGAACAGATTGTATGTTTTCAGTGGTGTCAATGGCACGCATCACTACGAGGATTGTTGTTTTCTGTCTGTTCTTTTGTATCTCGCAGATCATTCAGCTCATAGCTAGCTATGTATGAGTTTGCAGAATGGATGCATCTTTATTTTTCTATATTTCTTTTGGGTGCATTTGCACCCCATGCATTAGCAGTGGTAGACTGGGTGTACCGTGTCCACTTGCACCCAAATAATATTATCTATTTTCGCTCGTTCGATCTCTTTGGACCAATTTTTTTCGTACGCAGCGGTATAGATAATGATGACACTGAAAATAATAACTGCAGCAACGGAAGCAACATTTAACCACCACCGGCGGTAGTAATTGTCTTAGCCGTTCCATATGAAAGAGCAACTGCTACCAACCGCGCATTGTGACCTCCCCACTTTCCCCTCACTCTTCTAGGGTTCATCTCTGGTTGGAGCAGCCGCCGCACCAGTCGCCGGACTGTGTTGAGAAGCCGCAGGTGATAGCGAGTTCTTCGTTCGGTGTACCAGGTTAGCGTGCTGCTCCTTCACATCCTTCTCGTTCTTGTTTGCGGTTTGTTCCCCTTTTTTGGATCTGTAGTTGCACTTTTTTGTGCTGCCCCTTTTCTTGTTCAGGGATCTATGTGAGCACTTCACGTTCACCCGACCATTCCTAGTGGCTCATATTTGTATGGTAAAAAAATTATTATTCCATGTAGACCCGCTCCATATCCCTGTTCCCCAAAAGTGCTAGCATGTATATAAGATGATTGTTTTGGAAAAGCGATGTACCACGCACATATGGATCATGTATCGAGTACGGATCACCTTCGCGTTCCAAGAAGGGAAATTAGTAGGAGCAATTTTTTTCCTAGGGTTGTGTATAATTTCTTTCTCTTCTGATCCATGCTAATTTCGGAATGCATGTGTTGTGTGTGGCAGAAGATGTCCCTGAAGGAGAAGGTCCTCATAGTTCTCCACGACAGCGATGATGAGAACCAGCACCCGCTTCAATCTTCCAATCTGGCTGCAATGCAAAGGCAACCATCATGTCAGGCCCACGCTCCAAACCATCATCAACCAGCAGGTTTGGCACCCCCTCCAGGCCAACAGCAACCAGCAGGGTTTGCACCCCATGCAGTTCAACCTCAACCAGCAGTGTTGGCACCCCCTCCAGGACAACAGCAACCAGCAGGATTTGCACCCCCTGTAGTTCAACCTCACCCACCAGGAGCTGAACCCCCTGCTGTGCAACCACATCCAGCAGATTTGGCACCTACTATAATAAGAGGTTTGTAAACGCACCTGCTACACTTTCGAAAAGAACCCCTCGCACGTCACAATTTCAAGCGCTCTAATTATTCTACACACGCAGGTCCTGGCTACTCTGGAGATTTGTCATTTGACAAGCATTGCATTTTTGCCAAAAAATGACGTTAGATCACTACCAGTGCAATCATCTGGTCGATTTCGTCCGTGACATCCCTGGATCCCCTATCAAGCACTACGTTTACATGTTGAGCAAATCTTCTGTCATTAAGAAGAAATGCAAGTTGGTAAGTTTTTATAATTCATTTTTCAATGTTTGTACCACGTTGCCATTTTGTACCACGTAGCAGGAACCATTCGTTTGTTTTTAGATCAGACAGCTACGAAATCTTATATTTTCTCCACTATCGATAGCTTTGGCACGTGTTTATTTTTCAACTCTGGTCTAGCATCACAACCTGGTTTTTGTATAATGGTTATCAATCATATTTTTTTGAGACAGTAGTATGCTATTTTTTATTCTGGCAAAAAAAATGTGGAACTCTAATACGCCCGATGATTAATTTATGAGCACTAAACCTGGTTGTTGTGTTTTGCATACACTGGATCCCTTTCCATATGTGCTGCATACGATGATGGGTATCGACCACCTGCCAGTCACCGAAATTAAGAACCCGAGGGAAATGAAGCCGATGATTACAATGCGGCATATCATATTCCGTGACATGCGCCTGCTATTGTTGTATGAGGCAATATTCTTTTTCTTCTGCCCCATTTCGCCTTCTGCATGAATTCTTGCGCTTTTTTCGGCCAATGATATGTGTGCAGTCATAAGCAGCGTCGTGAGAGTCTCCATTGTATCTGGCACGTTGCGCAAGCATATGTTTTCGTTAGCGCCACGTTCTTGATACGGTGGAGACATTTCATGGCAACTGTGTTTATTGCATTTGGTATGTGACTTTATGAGGCCCATATTATAGTCAATTGTATTTTGAATTTTGTCTGATGGCGATTTGTTATGAGGAACTTTGTTTGGAAATGCACATTCATTAACATGTGCATCCGATTCATATTCTTGGCCTTTTTTTCCTCATCTGGACAATGATTATGTTCACGGCCACAACAATTTGCGCAAGTGACATGTTCCGGCCGCGCCACGTGTTATCCACTCATGATGTTTAAGAGTTACAAGTATGTTTTGCATAACGATCTATTTTCTTGTAGCCCTTTCAAAAGTTACCCCGGAGTAATTTCTGTGTAGGCAATTTTCGGTCAATGGTCTTGCTGCTGCACTGAAACCAGCCCCATTCACGGGGACATATTTTAAGCGTTGGCAAACCAAAACCAGCTTATGGCTCACTGCAATGAACGTTTTCTGGGTCACGGTGTTACTCCCACTATAACGATTGCAATCCCTGAACACCTTCTCCTGTTCAGGAGCAATCGTTCCAGTGGGAGTCACACCGGCGACCCAGAACACGTTCATTGCAGTGAGCCATAAGGTGGTTTTGGTTTGCCAACGCTTAAAATATGTCCCCGTGAACGGGCTGGTTTTAGTGCAGCAGCAAAACCATTGACCGAAAATTGCCTACACCGAAAATTTTCTTGTAGAATTTTCAAAAGGTTCATGGACCATACGAATGTGGCACTACAGTACGGCCGATGATTTAACTATAGGCCACGAGGGTTGAAAGAAGACTGCTTATAGAACCAAGTGGTCAATGCAGGGACAATGTGTGGCATTACCCCCTTCGTCCTTATAGGCACTCTTTTTTCCACCTACGGCTATGATGTATGAGGCCTGAAGCTGGATGGTGTTTTTTTCATATAATGGAACATTGGTCACTTCTGCTGCCAATAATGATGGTTATCGACCACCTGGGAGCCACCGTAATTAAGAACTTGATAGTCGTCATTTTGGGTTTTGTGCTACATTTTGTTTGTTGTCATATGGTGCATACATGAGGGGAACAAAGCCGATGATTACAATGCGGAATAGCATATGATCAGCGAGGCGACATGCGTAGGCACCTTGAATTATGCACATCTTCAAGGGTTGTGCATACCTCTAGGTCCCTGCACAGAGTCGTCTCGCTGTGACATGGGCTTTTTTTTTATTATGAGGCAATCTTATGTTCTTCTGCCCTGTTCTTTATACGGTGGAGACGGATCATGGGACTGTGTTTATTTGTTTTATGAGGCCCATTTTTTAGTCATATGTATTGAATATCTTATATGCATATGTCTCCATTAGAAAGTTTCATGGACAATACAAATGTGGCACTCTAATGTGGCTGATGATTAAACTATAGGCCACGATAGTTGAAAGAAGATCGCATATAGAACCAAGTGGTCAATGTATGGACAATTCGTCGCATTACCCCCTTCGTTTTTATATGACTCTTCTTTCTACATACGGCTATGCTGTATGAGGCCTGAATCTGGATGTTTTCCCTTTGAACTGAATGGAAATTTTTTCCATACGTGCTTCCAATGATTATGGGTATCGACCACCTGGCAGCCACCAAAATTAAGTACTAGACAGAAGTCATTTTGTGTTTTTTCTTCATTGACTTCATTGTCATCTGGTGGATACATGAGGTGAATGAAAGCCGATGATTACAATGCGGCATAGCGTATGCTCAGGGAGGCGACCCTTGTAGGCATCTTGAATTATGCAAAACTGCGAGTGTTGTGCATACCTCTAGGTCCCTGCACGGAGTCGTCTCTCTGTGACATGGGCTTGCTCTTTTATTTATGAGGCAATCTGTTTCTTCTTCCCCTTTACATTTCCTACTTGATTCATGCCTCAATTTCTATGAGGCAATCTATTTTGGGCATCTTCCCCTTGTAGGCATCTTGAATTATGCAAAACTGCAAGTGTTGTGCATACTCTAGGTCCCTGCACGGAGTCGTCTCTCTGTGACATGGGCTTGCTCTTTTATTATGAGGCAATCTGTTTCTTCTTCCCCTTTACATTTTCTACTTGATGCCTCTATTTCTATGAGGCAATCTATTTTATTATGACAGCGCCGCGTTATTTGATACGGTGGAGTCATTTTCATGGCATCTGTGTTTATTGCAATTGTCTCTATGTGGACCATTTTCCAGTTAAATGTATTCGAATTTCTTTTTTAGAAATTTTGTTTGCCAATGCACATTCACTAACATGTGCATCCCATTCATATTGTTTACCATATTTCTTTCAGCTGGTCAATGATTATGTGCACGTCACATCATTTGCCCTTTTGTATGTAGAAAAAACGCAGACCATACCAATTCGGCACTCTAATACGGCCGATGATTAAACTATAGGCCATGATGGCTGAAAGAAAATTGCATATAGAACCAAGTGGTCAATGTAGGGACAATGTGTGGCATTCCCCTTCGTTCTTATATGCACTTTTTTTCCACCTACGTCTATGATGTATGAGGCCGTGAAAATGGATGGTGTGTGTTTGCATAGGATGGAACTGCTGCATTATTCAAGCTTTCCTTTTTGTTTTAACTTCCTTTTCGGTTGGTGCAGGATTTTAGCGCTGAATTCTCAGAATCTTGTCTGAGCGGACATCTGAAGGAGCCGAATCTCATTTTGGTTTCATCTTTCAGCCATGTACAAACCTTCCTCGTTACTTTGAAGATGGGTCGCGGCTCAAAGAAGAACAAGGCCATGCTAGGTAAAGGGTGGCCAGATGTCGCAACTGCTTATGGGCTGGAAGCAGGAAAGAAAGTTCTCTTCTGTTTCCACCCAAATGCGTATGGCATCGTCGACATGAGGCTCTTGATTCTTTGAACCAGCAATGCTTGTCATTTGTGTAATAGTGACTTTATGTACTAGTGAACCAGGTAGTTGTTACGAGTAGATGTTTATGTGGTTGGAACCAATGTATCCTAATCTATGTAAGATATTCGTCCATTCCACGATTGTTTATTGCCATCTAAAATATGAAATCATATGCAGCGGTTGTGACAATCAACTCAACGGGTTAACAGTATGTCGATATTTTTTGTTATAGGATGCACACACACCAGGCAGTGTCAGTGGGTGCATTTGCACCTGTTAGTTCCAGGCATGGAAAAGCATCACATACCTGTTCTTGAGAAGTTGAGATTGTGCAATGTACCAACCATCCCCAAAAAAAAGGGATTAGTGCCAGCATATTCATGCGTACACCCTGCACGCACATTTTTTGCTGTGTCCAGCACATTTTCTTTGATATTTTTTCTATATGCAGAGAAGGCAGAATATCCATTACAGTTAAAGCAAGGAGCAATAACTGCTTGTTTTTTTTCCTGGCACCCGTCTTTATCCTTCTGCCCTCACACTCCGTCCCACTTTCACCTCCCATATCTCCCCTCCAGGTCCGTGTTCGTCGCAAGAACTCTCGCCGTCGCCCGGATCTTTACTTTCAGAGGCTGTCATCTCTGAACACAGGCCAATCTCTTTGAAAGGTTAGAAGTATCCACCCCGAAGCAACAGAGTTTTTTTTAATGATTCGTGATTACCTTGTTGCGTTTCGATTCACTCATTTTCTAACACTCATGCTGGATCTGCCCCAATGTGTATCTGCCACACGAAAGTTAGCAATTCTTAGCTAGTCCGACCGATGCGCATGACTCATATTCCATTTGTTTAGTTCACCACTATTTTATTCTTAATGCTCTCATTCGTGAGCAGTACATCAGATCTGCTCATTCGTATGGAGCCTTAGCATGCTCACCACTCTTTTTATTCCATTTGTTTCTTCCCTTTATTTCAAACAATCAATATTTTTCTTCAACACATACAGCAGGAAGCTCACCTGTGATTACGTCTTTTTCAGTCAAGGCATTACAATAAAATTCGTTTTACAACATTGTCTCTCACTATTTGGTCTCATCGTTTTATCTTTTAACAGTCACCATGGGTAGCGAGAAGAATCCTATAATCCTGATCGATGACAGTGACGATGAAGAAATCCAATCTGCACCGATTGGAAACCCAGACTTAGCTGTAGGCGAACCAGAAGTTCCTGAAATGGTAGAGCTCTTCCCTGTCCCAGCTATTAACCCACCAAACATTCATCACGAACACCACGTGGTTGCACACGCTGATGAGGTTGCGGCAACCTTCCGAACGTTATACTAAGAGGTTTGGAAACACTTTTACCCCCCACTCCCCACATTCCTAACATGCATGCTGCAACATTATTGCCTAACCATGGGAACATGTGAATTACAGGTCCATACCATTTTGGTGTCTTGAACTTTGACGACCACTGCGTTTTTGGCAACAACCTTCAGCTGACGGAGGATCATTGCGAGTTCCTTTCCGAGTTCGTAGAAGAGAACCCAGCAGATCCTATAAAATACTACATTTATAGGATGACTCACTTGCAGTTGCTCGAAACAAATGCAAGATGGTTAGTCACTTTACAAATACATGTTTTTTTGCTGGATAGTAAACAAAGATTTTACGTATCACCCAAAAAAATTCTCTACACCTTCCTTGGTTTCCACATTATCAGTTTTTATGTCGCTTCCCACTATGTCATTACACATCATTGCCCTTTACATTTTTTACATTCTTTTGAACAAGCATGCATAACTGTCCCGTTATACTTTCATATTTTTAAAAAATTACGGTTCCGTTAGGGCCAATGATTAATGTATTCGTTTCCGCACAAACGTGGTGCTGTGAGAGCTTTCGTTGTATCTTGCACATTGCACTATCAAAATTGCAGCGCCATGTACATGATACCATGGAAGCATTTCACAGCCATAACACCAGTGGTGCATGAGGCCATTTATTTTGTGCTAACTATTGTTTTTAGAAACAATCATGCACCAATTGAACCAAATGCAGACATAGTTTGTTTTTTTGCACTGATCAATTAGTTCTTAGGTTACCAGTTTGTGGATTTTACTTTCCAACATACATCGATAATACCTCTTTTTTCGTATGCATTTGTGGTTTCATCATGTTTATACTTTATGAGCGATGTTAGATCGTTTTGCTATTACTTGGAGCAAGGTTTCAATTATTGTTATATTTTTTGTTGGTGTGTTTGCAGGAATTCAATTCTGATTTTACAACATCGTATCTGTCTACACACCTCGCAAATCCGCTACGCATCTCTGTTCAATCTGCCGCCCATCCTGAGGTATTTGATGTTACTATGAGGTTGGGACGCGGTTGCAAGCAGAACAGGGCTATGCTAGGTGTTGGGTGGGTAGATGCCGTGAGGACATTCGATATCAACGAAGGAGACTTTGTGTTGTTCTCTTTCCACCCCGACGTTCAGAATGGGCTTGATCTTCTCATGCTGATTATGTGATTCCTGCAACCTGGAAACATTTTCGTTAGCATGCAACGTAACGTGCCATATTTCTAGTATGTCAGTTTCCAGCCAGAACAACCAGTTGTAATAATAATTGAAGTTTCTAATATTTAGTATGTCCCAGAACAATCATTTGTAATTTGTCGCGAAGTTTTTAATTTCATTGTTCCCTCACAATAATCCATCACCACTATTTTTGCATTTTATTTGGTGTTGTGGCTATATGGGATGCGTTATGCATGTTAACTCGCTCCGTACCACACACACACATATCTTAATAAACACAAGCGTCTATTTGGTTTGGCACATTTAGTTTCTAGTCAATTTTTTTTGTGCACTATTTTTTTTTTTGATTTGGCCATATTAATCACTGGCAATTCATCCGTTTTGCCAACTGTGAGGAAAACACAAAATGGATTTTTTCTGATGTTTTTTCGTTTTTCTTTTTCCCACTATTGTTGCACCACTTTGGGTTTCTGTTTCTGCCCCTAAGGTGGGTAATTATCCAGAGTGGCAACAGAAAAAATTGACAAAACACAAAACGTATCATACAACAAGTTGACAAAACACGAAACATGATTTTTTTTTGGTGTGTGTGTGCCACTTCCAACGGTATAGCTGCAACGGTAGGCAACCCAGACCCAACGGTCATCATTCTTTCGTGAGCCAACGGTCACCACCACACACATGCCGCTCCTCTTACAGGCATTTTGTTTATTCGTGTCTGGCCTCGCCGTATCACCAACAACTCCTTGCGCCTATTTAACTCCAACAGCGGCGACAAGCATCTACACGATCCACACGCGAGTATCCAGTTCGACTCTCCTTCTTGCACCCCACCAATACAACGTTTTTCTCTCAGCCGTTGCTTCCATGGAGCCTCCGCACGTCGTCGACCTAGACGCGGAGCTCATCATGCTAGAAGTCGACGTCCCAGTCCTCGCCCCCCCCCCCCCCCTGGAGTTCATCGGGCCGCCTGCGCACTCAGCTGGCAACACACTCCAGTTTTTCGTGTTCGGAGGAACCATATGCGCCATGGATGCGGCGACCAAAGTTCTTAGGCACCTGTACATCGGGAGTCCGACGTCTACAACATCAGGTCCGGCGCCGATGGCAGTGGCGTCTATGCCATGATGCTACATTCAGGAGAAGCAGCCATGCATCACGACGCCCTGTACTGGGTGGGAGACACTCTCGTTTGCTGCATCAAGGTCAACCCGTGGCTTGTGTACGACCCGACAACAGAAGGCGTCGTTCCCACTATCCGTGCCGTCCATCGCACCAACTAGTTGTGTTTTCCATGTTTACCATTGATGTGTCTACTTCGTGTAACCTGAATTAATTTTCCCTTTGGGCAGAAATGTTTGAATCCTAAAAATATATCAGGCTTTTTTAAGTGCCCTCCATTGTATGTGCCCTTGCTGGCTCGCCGATTGCGCACGGCGGTCAAACGCTGCGTTGCCGTCCGGTCACCCCCTTTATCCATCAATGGGGCCGGGCCTTTAGTTTAATATCACTGTTTGGGCCCACGTGGTCTTTCTTCCCTGGCTATCTGCTGCCGCCCATAGAATCCCCCGAGAAAACCCCAGGAACCCCCATCGCCATCGCCATTGCCGTCGCCTGTTGGATTGAAGCTTTAGAGCAGGGTGATTCGAGGCGCAAAGGAGCTCCATCAAAATTTTCGTCGCCCGCCCGTCGATTGAAGGTCGGACAAGCAAGGAGCTCCCTCCACTACCACTAGCAAGGAGGGACAAGCCGACGATTGCAGCTCCAATATATCAATCCCATTTCGATGGTCAGTGCCATCTTTCCTATATGTTTTTGATTTAACATGCTTGAGTTATCGAACGGTGCGTTGTATGTCAGTAGATTTGTTTATGTATTTTCGCTTGCGGAATATGGAAAAAACCCCAGGTTCCGCCTGTTCATCTGGTTCTAAATCTAACTTGTCAAAATAGGATTCCGATGGATCAGATAGTAATGTGTAGATCTCTGTCCTATGTGCGGTCACGAAGCAACTATCTGTCGCACACTCACTCGTCGTTCCAATCCTATCAAAGTCCCCATTGAACACGGTTACGAGGAGGAAGTTGTAAGTACTGCATTTTTCAAATTCCAGGGAACGTCATTTGCTTTTCCTTCAATCAGTGTGTGTTATAGTTTCTCCGGTTTTTGCATTACATGTAGATTCTGCCATGCCCTTTACGATTCCGTCTAGAGAGCCGGGCAATTGGCGCTCGCAAGAACTGGATGGAGGCTAAGTGCCCCAAGGGAGATACATACTACTTCTATCTGGAGCGGTGGGTAATCGAAATTGAAACAAAGAATGCAGCCCTTTGTAAGCGGCTAACTGACAGTAGGAAGACACATATCCATACCTCGATATGTGGAACGCAGTGGAGAGCATTGTCTGTGTCATACGGCATCGAAATCGGCGATTTTGTCAGCTTCACTTGGGATGAAGATCAACATGTGTTCAATGTTGTAGTGACTAACGGACACAATGCTACAAAACCTTTTGTTCAGTACACAGGTATGCTGGTTTATGTTCACTTTTCTTACACATTAAGTTGTTTATCATTTTTATGACTGTCTCCATCTCTTTGATCAGAGTTTAAACAGATTCATGACGTCTGCAAGCCAGCACTTCTGAAGACAATATTACACGAACCAAGAGATGTCACGTTTCCAGAAATGAATGCGATATCTGCTGCTCTATTCAGGAACGAATTTGACGAGTCATTTGAGATCCCTCAGTTCTACGTGCGCAGGATTGAGGATGATAGTATAGACATCGAATCTTTGGTATCATTTAAACGTTTGTTATTCATTTACATTTCTTTGCTGTTATGTCCTTTTGTACTTTTCTGATATGATGTTCATGTTATCTTGACAGCATCTCAAGATTGAGGCACTAGATGGTTACGATGTTACTCCATCAAGAGATCGAAGATTACGTCATGTCCACGGGGATTGTCGTTTCTTGGCGAGAGACTATGTTGAGGTCTTTGGAACTTATCGAGTGGATGAAGATTACATTGAGTTCCATGGGACCTGGGATATATTCTTGGAGCAAGCGCAGATTGATTTTGGTGATCTCTTCGTCATCAAGGTGATCGTCAAGGAGGAGTACATCGAGCTGAACTTTGAGAAGGTAAGCGAAGACGTCGACGGGGCCGCCGAAGCCATCAATCAGTGGGTCGACGAAATCATGACCGGATTTGACGTCTCCAGTGATACCAGCGAAGAGAGTGAATGATTTAATTATGAGCTTTTTTCTGGTTGGATGTTTTTTGGTCGAACACATACTGGTCACGCTCTGTGCAATAACTGGCGTGTTCCGTGCGCAACCTGAGCACGAAGTGCCGCTTGCTGGGGGCGTTTTGTGCGTCAACGTAGTAAAAACTCGTTATGTTTTTGGGTCTTTTATTAGTGTTTGTTCTGGCTATTTTGCCCATAACACTTATGTTCCAGTCAAAAAACACTTCTTGTTACTCTTCAGTCCACACGCCATTGTTTGCGTAACACATTTGATACATGAATCCCCCCGCCTAAATGATATGTGGTAAGACAATTATGTGCGCAGTTTTTTTTTCTTTTACTATTTTTCAATATGTGAAGCTTAATTGAAGCCTAAATTTGACCAACACTTTAAACATTATTGTTCCCACATATATCCCATTCAACTCACACAAAAAAATACATTAAGAAATCAACAATACGTTCAATTCATTACCGAATTGTAAATAGGTTTGTTGATGCTACAAAGTTCCAGCAAATTATCATTTATGTAACAAACAAACAGCTCGCACTAATGATGAAAACGAACATGTACAAATCCAACAAACAGTTTATCAAAACAAAAGGATAATTTCAAATTGTAATAGTTTATGCGCTGAATTCCATATAGCATAATGGAGCCAGAAACTACCAAATGTGTTTTGGATTCTGAAATACAGAATTTTGTAAATTGACAGAATTGTGTAAATATTCAAAGCCTTGTTGTGAGACCAGAACCACCACCTGGGTGGAAACCAGCATTCATTTCACACATGAATTTATGAAAGCAGTTGGGGCACCAACAGCTCCAACCCTCACTCCCTCAGTAACGGTCTTCTCCTTTTAGATTTCTCAACGGTGGAAGGTGCACCCATCCTCCCCACAACCACGCTCCACTCCCCTCCTAAATCCCACCTCTCTTCACCTCACAAATCCACATCTCCAACACCAGCGATTTTTGTTGCAATGGCGTGGGAGGACTTTATGCTAGTCGTCGACGAACCCATCCTCTCCGCCCATCCAGTCGAGTTCATCGGTCCGCCTCCCCACCCCGACGGCAACACCCTGCAGTTCTTCTTCGGAGGAGGATCAATGTCTACTCGGGACGCAGCAGCCAAGGTCCTAAAGGACACATATGTTGGTCGTGGACAGGGAGACACCTACCTCCCCCTGTCCGGCGCTGACGGAGGCGGAGTCTTCACCATGATGCTCACCGAAGGTGAGGCAGACAGGCTCCACGGCGACGTCTACTGGGTTGGGGATACCCTCGCCTGCTGCATCAAAGTCAACCCAGCTATCATCTATGACTACTGTATTCCAAGCGTATTCCCTATAGTCAGGGCTCTCCATCGTTAAAACCTTAGTGACACTTTAGATTTATATAATTACCGCGGGTCCCCCCCCCCCCCCCCCCGCGCGGCATCGTAATATTTGCTGTACCCCACTCGTGTAACGGATTTATAACTATGATCTAGGAATTGTATTTTTTTCGATCTTTTTTGTTTTTCATTTGGTCTCCAGTTTTACATACAATTTTAGTTTACTACATGTATGCACTTTTGCAACCTTTTTTTTCACCTTTGTTGTCATTGTTAGGTTTGTTATATTTCTACCAGCACAACACATTTGACCATTAAATTTACTGAATGGCACTTTTTTCCTCTGCCTTGTCAGTTTCGTTTCAAATACTTTTGAACTAGCATCCATGTTTGAATAATTATGGACCATCTGAATTATGAAGGGAAAGTCAAAACTTTGTCTTTTTGTGAGGGTGTAAATCATTCCGGGTTTAAACAAATCTTGGTTTTTTTAGAAAACTATATGTTATCAATTACAGTGGGCCTAATGTGAGAGCACAATAGCGCAAAACACAGTATACGATACTTTTTATTACTCGATCAATCTGCTGGTGTACAGTTATTGTTATGCAATTTCATTTTATGTTTTTTTATTTATTTATTGCAAATGTCTTTTCATTAGTTTAAACACAAAAAGCCAGTTGTTTCTTCTAGTATGAATACTCACAATTTTTTTAGCAACATCAAAAGACATCCATTAAAAAAAAGGATAATCAAATATGTTGTGTGCACTCGAAATCAGGTAAGATGGGAGAAGCACACACCAGGTACGTGTCACCGCACTTACACGCGTGTCTTTGCACCCGTCCACACGCGTAAAAGTAGGTTTTGTGTGTCAGTCAACAAACTTACCACCCCAGGGTTAGAATTGAATGCAACGCTTCGTTCTTATCACCGGAAGGAACCCACACAGACGAGCCACCGCTTCTGCTCCTCCTGGCCTATTTAGTTTCCAGATTTGGGCGAGCAAAACCTAGATCTTCTTCTCTCAGCTTCCCCTGCTCCACTCGTAATTTCCAGATTTGGCGAGCAAACACTAGTACAGGATCTTCCATGGCGAACGAGCACCTCGAGATCCAGGGCGTGGACGAGCCGCTGCTCGCCGGCCACCCGGTCGACTTCGTCGGCCCTGCCGCATGGTCATGGGGCCACACGCTCTAGTTCTTCGTCTTTGGTGGGACCTTGTCAACTTGGCGAGCCGCCTACACGATGCTGACCGAGTACTTCGACGGCGACAACACCAAGTACAAGATGCGTCGCGGCGCCGACAAGACGGGCGTCTACGCCATCCTCGACGACGCGATAGCCCGCACCCTCCACGGCGACGTGTACTGGGTGGGAGACACCCTTTGTGTGTTGCATCCAAGTCAATCCGTGGCTTGTGCACGAAAGAGGTGTCCCACACGTCCACCCCGTCGTCCGCGTCACGGTTCTAGCCGTCATCCAGTCCCTTGCCAGAAGTCTTCACCGCCGTCGACCACCGATGCCCACCGCCGCCTTCGAGCTACCTAATCTCTTGTGTAGACCTCCACCTATATTTCGTGTAATCGCCAATATATGAATGTATCTCCGTTCTAGTAGTTAAACCCCATATTTTTTGTTGTTTCATTTTTTCTTACCAAAGAGATGGAAGCGAAGAGGAAACCGCACGAACGAAGAAACTAGTCGCACACAGAGGGAAAAACAGCACCACGAAAAGAAATAGCGTGCTGAAACAATAAAAAATTTACCGTAATTTCAAACGTCAGCGCCCAAAACGAAGCCAAAATAATCAGCAACATGACATCACCAAATTTTCAAAAAAATTACCCGCACAGCGTGGTTAAAATTTTCAAAAAAAGTCAGCCCACAGTCAAAACGTAACGTCAAATTTAATGACCGAGGCCACCAACCTGCACCTACATGTCCTAGTGACGCACACCCGCCCTCTTAAATGCGTATTCATGTTCGTATACCATCGTATACCCCCCCCCCCCCCCCCCCCCGCTATTTCCATCCTTTATTAATGCTACCTTATCCACGGTTCGCGAAGCCGCCACAGCCGTCCAGATTCGCTCCTCGCGTGTCTCCGTGAGCCAAAAGTCCGCGTCCGTAATGTTGTGAAGTAAATTGACGTGTACAAAATCTACAGAGTGCTAAAAATTAATTTATGGTGGTATAATAATCGAAGTGGAGGAGCACACACACGAAATGTAGCTGGTAGTGAAGTCTAGCCAAGTGTGAGGCTTGGCTTAGAGTATGGGATTTGTCTATCTCCATCTCCGTCACATCTTTGTCCCTAGCTTGACTCTCATGAAACAAACAAAAAATAGGTGATGGCTAGGAAGATGAGTACTCTATTTTGTTTCCATTGTGCTATTACTCTTTGCTCTATCATCGTCACGTCACGTTGATGATGCAATTGCATCCAGCAAGCATGACAAGTTGACAGCTAATAAATGTGTTGATTGGTATATATATATACTACATTAGAAAATAAACCATCATGCATGAAAAACGTGACTTTGCTGCACCGAAATTTATTTGGACTATGCTGGGCCTTCAGGCCTTTTAAGAAAACAACAACGCGGTATGAGTAGGCCCGAGAATAAAGAAAATGTTTGCAAATGAAACCTATGAAAGTTATAATCCTCATTAATATTACCAAATGATTTTCCATGTCGAATGTGCCATTTCTTGTCCATCTAAATTACCATGGACCTATCCTCGCCCTTAGAGACTAGAGATAATTTTACTTCTTTTCTGTTAGATGGCTTTCTTGCGTGTTTCGGTGATGTCCAAGGGCGCCATATGGCAATGAATCCATCTAAATCAAATAGGTTAGAAGGTTTTGCCCTCGCAGTCTCGCATACGGTGGTACTATCTCCCGAAAATCCTTATGGTTCGTACTTTCACCAGTAAATGTACCTCGATGTCACAATCATGTTTGATTATCTTCCCGCCGATGTGGTGAGTTGTTTTTGCATTTTATCCACAAACAAGCCATTTTTTCTTCATGGTCGCTTTTATAAAAAATACAAAGAGGGGTCCCAATTGAATCTTTGTAGGTAATATCATAGTCTTGATATTCATATGCACACGATGTTGTTGCGCATGTCGAAACGTCGTCGCACCTTTTTGCTATATCCATCAAATTTAACATGGTCCCAAGATGCCCTCATCCATGGTGACAATCGAGAGGCGGCTTGGCAACGATACTATGATATTCATTGCTTCCATTATCTTAATTTTGAATGACACTTGTGTTGCACATCAATAAGTACCGTTACATCCCAAGTGTTGTTAATTTTGGGTTGGATTGTGGTAAAAATGTATGTGAGGTGGGACGAGCTATTCGAACTTTCTAAAATCTTAAAATGGAGTGTATTATTAATTTCTTCAAATACAAAGAAAATTAATATTCTAAGCATCCGCTAAGAAGAAATATCTAGAGGTTGTTAAATATAGAGAAATGATCTATTCAGATGATATAGAGAAATAGTCAAACCGGAGGAACACACACAAGTAGTAGTTGGATAGTGAGGTCCAACAAAGTGCGAGTTTTGGCTTAGAGTGTGGGATTAGTCCATTCCGTCTCCGTCGCCGTCCTTGTGATTCCATGAAACAATCCAAAGAAAATATAGATGATGACTAGGTAGGTGAGCACTCTACTTTGTTTCCATTCACTGTATTCTTTTTTTTTCTAGCGTCAGGTTGCTTCTTGTAGGATGATTGCAAACACGTGTCGTTTAGCATATACATGTCAAACTGACAGGAAAAGTAACTCCTTTATTTTCTGAAACACAAAAATGTAAGTAATGCTTGCTTTGTAATACACTGCAAAAAAATGCAACCAGCATGTATGTGAAAATGTGATTCCTTTGTCGTGTTATTCCTTTTCATTTGATATTCTCGCGACACCTTTTTGCTCGATCCGCCATCAGAATAGCATGGGTAGTGAGATAATCTATTTTGTCTCTCTGACTCTAGGAACAATACAAAGTACAGATGGATGATGATTAGCTTGGTGACTGATCAATTTTGTTTCCATTAAATATTTAACATTTTTTTATTTCAGTCATCACATGTCGATATTCAAAAAAGTTGTTGATGCGATTCCATCCGTAGGATAGCAAGCATGACAACAAATACGTGTCAGAATAGTTAAACATTCATACGGCATAAACAGAAGAAGACATATATATCACAAGACAAGTGAAAGATGTTGCTGACCATTTCCTTAATGTAGATGGTCGACATTGTTGAGAGTTAGCCCAGTTGAGAAAGAAAAGATAGTATATAATCACTTAGAGCTTGTTTGGCACCCCTCGATCAATTCATTTGGCAAAATAAAACGGAATGACACCGATGTTATCACTTATTTCATTTGGTAGATGTGAAATGATATGTTAGGAGCCAGGATGACGTCAACTTTGGTTTGTTAAGCGGGGCAAGGCCGTATGTAATTTGTAACAAAACTCGCTTCCAATCTTAATGCGATGACGACAACTTGGGTTGCTTGTCCTTGAAATGTTTAGAGCCAGGAACTGACTTAACATATCAAGACATTCGCTTGAATTCCAATTGAAATGAGGTTTTCAATTCCACTCGTTGGGTATGCTACTCAATAGAATTCCATGATTTCATCCCGAGATGATGGCTACCAAGCGAGCATTCATATATTTACTTCTTATTGTAGATAGTAGACATAGTACTATAAATCTATAAGCATGAGCTCGCCATGCCATGTAGCTAGGGCAATGTGCGCGGAATGAGGAGCACACGGAGCGGCTTCTTCATCACGCTGTTGAACCCGCCCACCTCCGTCAGGTCGATGGCGCCCAAGGTTTTAAATAGCCGGCTATAGCCTTTTGAGAGGCTTCGCGCTACGGCTATGGCCTTCATAGGCTATAGTGATAATAGCCGCTAATAGCCCAGCTAAATTGATTTAGCCCCATAGCCGCTAAATTTTCAGCTTAGACGCCCAAAATGTTTGGACCAAAATTGTCCGCTCAATTATATTTGGAGCAAAACTTAACCCTATATTGTTTTTGACAGGAAATATGGGCATAGAACTCTATCTTGAACTACATTTAATACTCTAGTTTTTATGTGAATATGTTATGTATCAACAAATTAGTGACATATATACGAATACACGCTCTTAAAAGTTAATTTTCTATCATTATATGTCAAAACGGTTATAAGGTCATAGCCGCGCTATAGCCCGGCTATAGCCTTTCATAGCTTTCAAAATCACCGGGGCTAAATGCAATAGCCGGCTATTAAAACCTTGATGGCGCCGCAGCTGGGCTGCGCCAGCAGCTCAAAGCGTCGCACGAGTGCGGCCAGGAAGAGCTTGATCTGCAACATCGCCAGGCCAGAGCCCGGGCAGAACCTCCTCCCGCCTCCGAACGGCATCATCCTCACCTCGCTCCGCCCCGGCATGTGGCCGACGTCCTCCGCCTCGCCTCCCGGCAGGAAGCGCTCCGGCATGAACCGGTCGGGCTCCGTCCACGCGCTCCGGTGCCGCCCGATGTCCCGCAGTATGAAGATGAGCCTCTTCCTCAGCCCGCCGGTCGCGACGTCATGGACGCCGCGCGCCACGAAAGGCGCAGGCGGGTGCACGCGCAGGCTCTCGAGCACGACGGCGCGCAGGTACGGCATGCACTTCTCCTTCTCGGAGAAGAGCCCCGCCGCCGCATCGGCCTCGTCGATCTCGCGCCGCAGCTTCTTCTGGACCTCCGGCTGGAGGACGAGGTTCGCGAGCGTCCACTCGATGCACGCCGCGATCATCCCCGTGTTGGTGGCCAGGAACTCGGCCACGAGGCCCAGGATGTCGTCGTCGTCCAGTGCGCGCTTGGCGCCGTCCACGTCGTCGGGGATGCGGAGGTCGACCAGCAAGTCCACGTACGCCACGTGCCGAGACTCGTCACGTGTCCGCGCTCGCGCTGCCGCGACGAGTGGGCGCACCAGCTCGCCCAGCGGGACGAACACGGCCAAGAGCCGGCGCAGCCACCTCCAGTGCGTGATCTTGCCCAGTGTCGAGCCGTCGAACGAGATCGTGTTGTCCATGGCCTGCCTCAGCTCCTCCATCACGCGCTGCATGGCGCGCACGCGCTTCTCATCCACGCCGTCACCGAAGCACATCCGCGCGGCCAACGCAAAGATGACGCGGTCGAGGTGCTCCCGTATGATGACCACCTCTCCGGCGGCTGCGGCGGCGGATAAGACGGCGAAGAGGTCCTCGACGGCGTCCCGCTGCAGCGGGGCGAGGGCGGCGATGCGCGAGGGGTTGAGGAAACCGGCCGTGAGGTTGGACCGAAGCGACCGCCAGTGCGAGCCGTAGGCCGCGGTCGTTATGGACTCCTGCCGTGATCCGGGGCGACGAGCCCAGGTCGCCAGAGCCATGAAAAGGCCGGCATTCGGCCGGCTCGTGAAGACGTCTGCGCTCTCGATGAGGATGTGGTGGGCGACGGCAGGCTCCTTGACCACCTGGACGGCGGGACTGGTGCTTCGCCGGAGGACGGCTAGGCAGAAGAGCACGGCGGCCACGAGTACAAGAAGCTCAACGGGTTCCATTGTAAGGATTGTGACAAGCTCATGTTTGTCTTCTTTCTCACTACCCCGCCACTATTTATAATATTAAATGGGAGTTACTGGTTAATGCCACCTTATCCCTTATCATCCCTTATCCCACCGAAAAGAAAGATAAATGAAAAATCATAAATTTTGCCTTGTAAAGAGGAAAATCAAGAGCATATCTATACTAGTAAATGATAGTTTCTATACTATAAAATGGGGTTTTCATATGAGTTGGTGCTTTGTCCCACCTCATCCCATCCCATATCACACTATTAAGTGGGACTATCTATTTTGTTTCCATTATGCTGAAATATTACTCAATGGCTAGTTTAGAAAGATGTACACCAGCTTATAATTGTTGGTTGTGAAGAGAAAGGAGGTGTTCCACGCGCGCGCTCCTCCTCCTCCGCCGCCCGCCTCGGCACGTCACGACGAGCCGCACCACGGGTTGCGGGAATCTCGCCAAGCCGATGTATTCTTTTTGTCACGCAGGAAAATTGTGAAGGTCAAGAAACGTTTTGCCTTAATGAAAAATGAATACGGCGTTGTAACGTCCCTGTACTAAGTACGGGGTTACCCGAATTCATTGTGATTGATTATGTGTGTTTCTATTGGACCGATCGCCTCCTCATGTGCCTATATTAGAGAGGTCGCTCCTCTCCAGAATAGACAAGGAAAAGATCGCATCTGCTCGCGCCGCCACCATAGTTCCTATCTTGCTGTTGCTGCCATCGCTGATCCCATCCCGTCCACCGCGTACATGGCCGACGGGAGAGCAGGCCTCCGAAACCCCGCCTCTCCATATACTGTAGGGAGAGGGGCGATTAGGTTTTTGGGGAGCGTCTCCTACGCGACTGCTCGCCGTTGTTCGTCTGCTTCAACGACATCTGCATCAACTACGTATGTGCCGCCTTCATCATCATGATGAGCACCGACGACACCACAGCTGCCGCCACTGTCGCCGCCGTCGGTCAAGAGGCTGCCAACGCCTCGCTGCTGCTGCCTCCGCTGCTGCTACGACCAACTGGCCTACTTTATCCCTTTCCTAATTAATTCCATGTTTGCAGTAATAGTCATATGCGTAGATGTTTCTACTGTTTGTCTAGTACACAATTTTATCATCAAGTTTCAGTATATCATTAACATTGTTTATGTCATGTTCATGATTTATTATTGGATTAATTTAATCGAACAATTGCCTATATACTCAACACATTATACCATTGTTTTTTATAGCATTGACACGTCACGTTGAGTCGTTGATGATGCAATTGTATCTCTAGGATATATGCATGACAACTAATACGTGCCGGTTGGTATATGCTCCATCCATCCCAAAATTTGTGGCGTAAAAACTTAGTAGAAAAATCAACACATTTTAAGTTAGACCATATATATTGAAGGTAATATCAACAACTATGAATTAAATAAATAGATTATGAAGATATATCTTATGATGGATCTATTGATATTGAATCGGTTTATAGATCTTCACATATTTATGCATATACCCAATCAAACTTATATTAGAAGGAAAAAACTGAGAGCATATCTTTAATATCTATACTACTAAATGGAGTTGTTGGTTCATCCCACCTCACATCATCCCATATCCCACCGAAAAGGAAGGCAAGAAAAAAAACGAAATATCTTAAATTTTGCCTTATGTTCGATGGAAAAAATCGAGAACATATCTCTACCATTAAATGGGAGTTGACGATTCATCCCACATTCCCACCTCCCTCATCATCCCATATCCGACCGAAAACCCAACCAACACTCATGTGCCATCAGTGGACAACCGCTAACTCCATGTATTTTTTCGACGCGCTATTTAAAAAGTTAAATGTAAACATCTGCTAGTAATTAATATAGGTTGTGAGGTGCATGAAAATAATTGAAACCGAGCAAAACATAAGGAAAATAGTTGGCAGTGATGTCCACCCAAGTGTGAGGTTTGATGGGATTAGTTTATCTCCACCCCCTATGACTCCACGAAAAAAACAAAGGAAAGATAGACGATGACTAGGTAGGTGAGCACACTATTTTGTTTCCACTATACTATTCCTTTTCATTCATCATCACATGTCACAGTTGATGCAATTCCATCCACAGGGTAGCAAGCGTGACAAGAAAGAAATACATGTCGGTTTGTACATATCAAACAAAAATACTCTTACTTTTGAGATTATATCAAACAAAAAATTCCTCACTTTTCAAAAAAGAAAAAGGTAAGTAATTCTTGCCTTGCACACTACACTACAAAAGGCAACCAGCGTGTATGGAAAACGTGATTCCTTTGGTACCGGTTTTGATTTGGGCTGGGCTGGGCCTCTTTTTAGATGGTCTGTCTATAATCACACAAAGGATAAGCAGTTAGAAAAAAAGACACTTACAATGCACAGGACAGTGAGTCACTAATAAATTTCATACCTAGCATTACATCCCAAGATTTTCGATTGGCATTTCAACGTATCCCACCAAGAGCTTACTAATTGTGCGACGACAAAGGTTACATCTACCAATTCTCCCTTGTAGCCTACGAAAGCGACTCCCTCCCTACAGGAAGAAGGAAATCTCGGGCGGCTGGATGAATGAGAAGATGGCCTCACCGAACATGTCGTGCAGCGACGACAGGAGATGCCCCGCGTCCTGGTCCTCCTTCCAGGCCTGCCTCAGCACCGCGGACACTCTCTGCGCGTGCTGGCTGCCTCCCTGATCTCTCCGTACCGCGCCTGCTGCTGCGGCTATCCCGTCCGCAATCTGTCCGGAGGAGGATGCCTGCATCATGCTGCTGGGGTTGGGTATCTGCGCGGAGAACCCGTCCAAGCTTCCTGGCATGGTTCCGGCCATTGAAGCCACTGCGCCCATGGAGTTCATCGACGCGTCAGATGCCATCTTCTTCTGGGGTGGCTGGGTTGCAGAGAGATCTGTACTGGACTTCCGTTTATCTGAAGTTTGCACCAGAACAAGCCATTATTTTTTCGTGTTTTAATAATTTTAACCTTTTGTGTATTGAACATCCAGGATGAAAAGTACAGATATTGCAGTAATTGCAGACTACAGCACATGAGGAAACATTTTATTGAGTTTATGCAGAGTGATACATCTATGGTAAATACAGTAAGCACTTACTCGGGTTGTTAGTTGCAACTCTTTTATTGCTCCTCAAAGGTGGCCGAGTTGACGCAGAGAGCAGACCCGGAAATAACTTGAGCCGCTCATACAAGCATTTGCCTGCAGCACACTGAAAGAATGGACACAGCAGTAAGCAACAAAAATAGCCATGTTTCTGAAATTTACTCTTCCAAATACAAAACTAACCAACAGGGCACCGTAAACACGCCATGCTTCCTTTCTTTTCATTTCATTTGACTGTTTCTCAAGTTGCAATTCAGGATCCAACAGTTGCATGTACGTCTCGAGGTTGGGCAAGAGTAGAAGCCTAATCTGGTAATCAACAGAAATTGTCAGCAAATATTTCAGTATTCCTCTAAAGTTTAACCCAAATAAAGATTGAATAGGACCTACCGCACTGGGCCCCATTGCAGATATCCCTTGAACAGCACCATAATGTTGTGTCAATGCTTTATGAGGATCAAGAAATGCATGGATCAATGTCTTTGTCAGACGGATTTGGAGATTGTGATACACATGGCCATACCTATACAAAATCGTTTCCACTTAACTAAGAGCAACAGAAAATGCACAAATTAACCTAAAAAATGCACGAATTTTAAACCAAGTAAAACTTCTACCTAAGTGTAGCCTACAGAAATATGAACAATACAACAGTTGATTTAGTGAAGCACGTAATGACTACAACCCTAGTCCACTGTAGCAGAATAATGCAATGAGAAAGTGGTTCAACTTTTACCATTTAAGTAGGAAATTGACAAACAGCAACTGGTCATGTGTAATTGCAGATAACGCAAACCTAAGATGGTTCCACGAACAAGAAATAAAAGATATAACGGGAGGATAATAGGGAATGGAGGTCAAAACTCTACTGACTTATACCAAGTTGCCGCTCCTTAACTTGGTACAAGAAATACTATAGAATAGTACTTTACAAAGGTAAACAATTTTGTAGAAGGAACTACTTAAGAGTTTGTATGAATGATTTACTTAAGAGTTTGTATGAATGATCCTAAAGATCAAAATCTGGGAGGTATGACTATAGAGCTTACAAAAGTTACATACATTCCAAATAATCACATTTGAATCTGGTATAGAAACTGAATATTGTTATACTTAAAATCTTGAAAATCTCAGTATATACTCACCTCGACATACTGAAGCAACCAAATTAGCAGAGAAGTCTCTAAGCTCCCAATGGTTGTCAGATAGCCTATGCCCTAGCCTTTTCGCAACGATGCAAGTGATCATTGACGGCATCAACTGATGCAACTGGCAATGAAAAAAAAGGATTGCTTTTAGAAGTAATATGTTGAAAACAGATTATGGAATGCTTTAGAAAAACAACTGGCAGGCAAAGTATCAAAACTTGACGGTCAACCACTTACATATGGTTCAATGTGAACATGTGGATTCCGGAGAAGGCTTTGAACAACACGCATGAGAGCAAATAGAACAGGAAGGTCGGACAAACTCCTGGTAACCTGAAATTTATACAGCATAAGCAGTTGAAGGTAATGCCAGTTCAAGCACACTGCTATGAAAGTAAGATCACAACCTCGTCTGCAATGAAGTACGAAAAGTAAGGAACCAGTGGATGAAGGCCTGAGTCTTTTGACAAGCTCACTAATGCTTCTCTAAAAATTGGGGTGTTGGATCTACTCATGGTAAGCTCCGCTATTTTATCAAAATACATCTGCAAAATCAAAAAAGAAAGAGGAATGTAAATTTACAGATCTAAATTAATAGATAGGTATATACATATCGCAATCTCAATACCTGGAGTTCTCTAGATAATATATGCTTAACAGGAAGCTTGATGTCAACTGGTAGTCCATCATCCTTCACATGCTCAGTCCTTTTATTTTCCGTTGGTGCTGAAATTGCTGTTGCAAAATACTAGTTGTCAAAGAAAACGAAAATCTAGAACAGATACAAGTAAAAAATAATAAACTATAAACAAATAATGGACCAAGGAATGTTCATACACGACATAGGAGAAAAGCCCATTTCACACACCCCAACTAGTGCTGACATCTATCTCACTCCCTGAACTCTAAAATCAAATCACAACACGTCCTCAACTGCCAAAACGTAGATAATTCAATTCAGGTTTTGCACCAACATAGCACCTACAGACACCTTGAGCTCATCTGCACCTGATGCCAGAAGCAGCAAAGTGTTCTTTAACCTGCTCAGCAGTGCTCAGCAGGGATCTCGACACTGCAGCACCAGCCACGCGCCCTCCTCGCTGGTGCTGCTTCCGGGCGTCAAGCTCCGGTACTGCTCTAATCACCAGCACGATGATTGTCATAGTCTTAGTCCACATGAGTGGAGGATGAAAGGATAGGAGGGAATTTGAGTCAGAAGAAGAGAGATACAGGTTGGCGTGCAGGCCCTTGTGTTTTTTATGATTCTGGGTACAGTATTTGTTGTTTTAATGACTTTGATTGCGGCTAGGATCAGCATGATGGCACGTCATGTCAAAACGGGCTGGATTGCCTTGGGAACAGGGTTGGCAATAGTTAAGAAGCGTGTAAATGGACTTCTCCGCTTCATAGCTGATCCGTCTCTCATCCCCCAAAAAAATTAAAAATGACGAATATACTGCGTAGCAGATAAAATATGAACATAACTTGCGGAGATGTTACAGATTATGAATAATAGAGAAGCTAACCATCAATAGGAGGATTCTCTGGAATTGCAGGCTGGACGCCCTCAATAGCTAGCCAGTGAGCTACAACTGCTGTGTCGAGAGGAGCTTTCGGTAGAGGAGCTTCAATAATCTGCATAATACAGTAGACACATTTCCATTTGATTATCAAAATAAAGTATGTCTATATTTACCAATTCATTCATCAATAATGTCCTTACCTCTTTGAAGTCTACCTCCCTGTCATCAATATAGAAGAGATCCTTATGGCCCACAGCTCTCTTAAACCGCAAGGGGTCACCAGAAGCAAATCCGTATACAGGCTGAGTGAAAACCCAAAGCAATAAAGCACATGGCGTCAGCTAGACTGTTTGAAAACGTCTAGACTTACTACTCATTCCTGCGTCAACTAGACTGTTAGAAAAATACTGAACAAGATTCCAGAAAGGAATCAAGGGAAAATGTACCAAGATGATTTAACTAGCCAAGTCATATATTCAAGGCATACTATGTCTAGTTATCCACAAAACTCTGCACTCTTATCATCCCAATTTTTAATTGTTGGAGGAAAGGCACCTCAACATTCCTGAGGCTGAGAGCACTGTCAACATCATCGGCAGTCAGAACTGTCCTCTTTGCATGCCGCATACACTTGATGGCCTCCTGGAATAATGCACAGAACAGGGAATTCATACAATATAATACCAGGAGCAAGTGATAGAACTTGAACAGGTGGGCTACAACTGGAGATGGGGCAGGAATATAGTATTTTTTTCAGGATACCATGAAAACTTCTCAAGTGATGAAATTAGCAATTGTGGATAGGAGGCGAGCTATAATATCCAATATAACTAAACAGCTAATTCCCACTACAGCACTTTTCTCCAGCATCCTTACTCAGCCATGTCACCATCCTCACAGTTAAAAAGTATCAGCTTTCATTAAGGACTAGGATTTGGTGGCACAGTGCAGCTAGCTTACCTCCAACCGTTCTATCCAGCACTTACCCAATCCCCACACGTCATCCTGCCTAAACTGCTCTTCCAACCACCTCTTTCCTGCCTCCACCCATGCTAAACCTTATTCGTTTCTTCTTTAGGTTAGCACATTGCCACTTCACAACTACTATTTACTTTCCTCGGTGGGTTCAGTGCAAAGATGATTTAAGCGGTAGACTGTCTTACCACGATGCAATTCAAAGTATCACCCACGGCTACTGCGAAGTTAACCACATAAAGCTGTGTGTAAATCAAAGTTCACACTTTACAGAACTGGCAGTGATACAAACCCGGTTTCTATTGGGAGTGTTTCATGCCCGTGGATAAAGATGTCTTCTCGGCTTTGGATTGAGGTGGAATATTCAGACTTATGGTGTATTTTGGCTGCCTCGACACAATCATGACAGCTGCTTACTATGAGCATGATCATCTCGACCTTCCTAGAGAGAGATAACTACATAGCCACTAGTCATCGGTCAATGTTTGCAGTCGTTAGTGCTTATCATACCACGTTCTACTGAATTTACAGTCGGTACGGGATCGAGATGTCAGTTTCCTTCAGATTTGACTGACAGACTACCAGTTTTCAGTATTCTTTTGGCTTGGAATTTCAGCTCCGGCCACAACAAATTCAAAATTTCCATGCTACCATGGGAAATACTAGGTAAAAGCAACGTAATAGAGGCGATTCGAGAATGAATAAGCAGAGGGGCAAGTGGCGGACCTGCATGATCTCCCGGAGGCGGTACTCGACGTCGGGGGCGAGGGCGGCGGAGACATCGGCGGGGAGGGTGGGGATGCCGACGCTCTGCGCGATCACCTCGATCGTCTCCTTGGGGACGATGCTCATCGCTCCCTCCTCCTCGCTCACCCGGCTCCCGTAAACCCTAGCCTCGCTCGGATCCCGCGGCCCCGGGCGGAGGGGGGACTCGCCGGCGGGAGGCGGAGGCGGAGGCAGGGTGCGGATGCCGGAGGCTGGGCGCTGGTTCGCGGGGCTCGGCGGCGGCGGCGCTGGTCGGCGGCGGCGGCGACGGCTACGGGCTAGGTCACGGGCGCGGGGCGAGCGGGCCGGGTCGGGGGAGAGGGTTAAGCCCGGGCTGCTGACAAGGCATGGTGACGTGGAGATAATGCTGACCTGTCACGGTGACGTGGGGAGAGTGATGACATGGAGCTGCTGAGGTGGCGTCCAACCTAGGCGTGCTCCCAAGTCGAAAACCATCGCACAGAATTCACAACAAAAATCACTTGAAAATTGTGCGGCACAAATACAATATAGGTCAACGAGACAACGACGACACGAATATTCAAATCCAAATTCAAAACTAAACTAAAGATATAAAAATTAAAAATGTGGACAAGAGGGCATCTTTAGAGTTTAATTCTCGTGTAGGCCATAAGCTAGGCTCCACCACATGTGCTACGGTGAAGAGGAATGACCACAATGACTAGTCGGGACGTAGGTTTGATCGAGCCCACTACGAGCTCTTTTGTTTTAAAACTCACTTGTTTATAATTAAGTGTGAATCGAATCATAGTTATCTGTTTCATTCATAAATAACTAATATCCTTTTTTTTTTTGCGGGTACAGGGAGCTGAAACAAGTTCAGCAAATTACAGAAAGGTCCCTACAAAGAACAAAAATTACAGTCCAAACCTCTCTGTAACTCGACCACGTCGTCGTCGATGGCGCCGTCGGTGGCGCGCCGCCGCTCCTACTCTCCTTAACGCCTTGGAACGAGAGCAGTCCCCGAGCGGACGGGAAGTCGCCGATCGCCGGCCGCAGAGGACCTACACCAGCGGACGCCGTCGTCGTCGAACCGAACTTCACCAGCCACCTGCACAGAAACGTCGACACCAGATCCGCCGTCCCACGGCATCCGGCGAAGGGGACACGCGCACGGCAGCTCCGCAGAGCTGCGAGCGCGGTTGCGGTGCGGAGCGCCGCCGCCGAAGAGGAAGTCCTCCACCTGCAAAAGCAACACCGGCCGCGCCACCTCCTCCCCCGCGCCACCGGCTAGAAACGAAAGACACCCTACACTATGTACACGTCGCGAATCGGGGTTCCCCCGTCCTCCCGCCGCCGGAGCGGCCGGCGGAGGGCGAGGCAACCGCCGATTCGGCGACGGCGAGGTGGATCTCCTTCGGTCGCTCATAAATCGCCCTTCAACACTGTAGACGGGGAAGGGATACGGTCCAAGGTCCGTTTTTGCAGAGGGTGCAGTATAACTAACTAATATCCCTTTGCGGCTGAACTCCCTAGATGACGTCGTCTGGTCACCCCTACCCTCAAAAGCCGAGACCATCGAGCACAAACCCAAGCTCCCAGCCCTCGGGTAGACTCCGCCCTCCTCTCGTCCACCCCCGTGGCTAGATCCCGCCTCCTCACCCAGCCACAGAACACCACCTCCCCTCGCTAAACTTATCGTATCAATAACTCCAACTCAAGCATCACCATGGGACCAGACGACCTAGTCACGCTCTTCCTCGCAAGCGCCTGCACCAGGCCTTTCTCCACGACTACCCGCTCTTGTCCCTCGTTGTCACCCGCCTCTCCCCCATTGTCTCGACGGGTATGTTATCCCTACATATTTCATCGACTTGTATCGTGTAACTCGATAATATAAGGAAGAATCGTGTGCCATTTTTGTATGTTGTTAACTTCACTAATTGGTTTTCCTTACTAGTTTTGATGACGGACGAGAGTCGTTCTTATCGGTAAAAACAGAGTAGTAATGTCTTTCATCGAAAACACGAGCAATTAGGTATGTGACTTGTACTAATAAGAAGACAGTACTACAATCCAATTATTATTCACTACATTATAAGCTCGTTTGTAAAAAAACGCGAGCAGTTACCGAGATGACTTGTACTGGTATGAAGGCAGTTGTACGAGCCAACAATTATTCAGTACCTTCTATAAATTGAAGGAGAGAAGTAATGTCATTCACAAAATTCTGAGCTTGACGTGTACCGATAAGACGGTGGTACTGCACGCCAACAATTACTCCCTATCTTCTAAACTTTTAAAAGAGATGAGTATTGTGCTTCATGAAAAGAACGCGTGATAAGAAGGTTTTCCAGGTCCTTACCTTACTTCTGCATTCATGTATTCACCACCATGTACCTTCTCATGCTTTGTTATGCTATGGATCTATTGTATCAACGTGACATGCAATGATAAGAAGAAGTATATTAGAATTAAACCTAGTTACCAATGTGATGTGTAGTGGTAAGAAAAACAAGACATAAACAAAACAAGCAGTAACTTTCCCTTAAGAGGAGCGGGTACGACATGTGATGATAAGAAAAATAGTATTGAAGCAAACAAAGTTTTGACTTTTCCTAGAAACAGGTAATAATCTACGACATTAGTGAGGCGTGGTGATAGGAAAAATAGGATGAAAACATGCCAATTATTTGTGTTTCAAGGGAAGGCCATTACTCGTTTTGTTCTCATCATATTGTTCTTATCATCACACATCACAAAAAGCAAAAGGTGGTAGGTTACTTCTCGTTTTTAGGAAAGTCATCACTCGATTTGTTCACATCCTACTTTTCTCATCATCACACGTCATGTAGTTCACTACCTTCTCTGTTTACGGAAACATCATTGCTTAGTTTGTTTGCATCCTATTGTTCTTATCGTTACACGTCACATATGTTATTACTCGGTTTGTTTCCATTCTAGTTTATCTTATCAGGACACGTCATGTTGTTGCAATCGTGCCCATAGCATAGCAAGCCCCAACAGCATACATGGTTGTTGGTACACGAAAGTCGGAAGCAAAACAAGGAACTTTCTTATTAGTACACAACACATAGTTCACTACACGCGTTTTTTAGTGAGGACATTACTCTCCTCTTTTATAAGTTTAGAAGGTCGGAATAATTGTTGACTTGTAGTACCACCTTCTTATCGGTACACGTGAGACTCACACTTTTTAGGAAGGACATTACTCCTCTCTTTCAAAAATTTCGAGGGTAGTAAATAAGTATTGGCCTATACTTATGCCTCCTCATCGATTTAACTAGCACCTCTCGTTTTTAGGTAGAGCACTACTGCTCTCTTCTAAGATTTTAGAAGGTATTAAATGATTATTGGCTTGTAGTACTATCTTCTTATCAATACACGTCACATAGTTAAATGCTCGTGCTTTTTAGGATGGACATTGCTCCTTTTTATTTTACAAGTTTAGAAGATAGCAAAAATTTGTTGCCTTGTATATTGTCTTCTTATACGTCATATAGGGTAACTTCTCGTGTTCTTTAGAAAAACAAAAGACTCCTCACTTTTCAAAAGTTTACAAACTTGTAGTGCATAATTGTTGGCTCGTAATACCATCTTCTAATCGGTACACGTCATGTAGCCTACACCACACATAGCTCAGTGCTCGCATTACGTAGGAACAACATTAAGTCACTCTAAAGAGAAGGATTCAAAAAATAGAAGGTAATATTACTGATTTAAAAAATAGAAGGTAGTCTCTAGAAAGGACATTACTCCTCTTTTTGTAGTTTAGGACATGATGAATTGTTGTTGAAAGGTAGCATTACACTCAGGAAGGCACGTGGAAATCGAAATATAATCCGGGCTGTGAAAGAACAAAATCCTTGGGACTGAGATGTGGCCGCTGTTCATCGCTAAAACATGATGAAAAAAAATAAAAGGCGTGGTCGGCAGGATTCGAACCTGCGCGGGCAAAGCCCACATGATTTCTAGTCATGCCCGATAACCACTCCGGCACGACCACTTTGACGTCAGTTGACTGGATAAAATTGTTCTTGTTATGTGTAGTTGACCACAGATACGTACTCACACATTTGTACTCAACGTGTACAAAATACTAAATATCTTGATACTATATGTGCAAAATAAACAAAATATTTAACTCAGCAAATTCTTGATGGTGTAATACCTAAAAAATAACTATCTCGATTAAATAATCTCGAGGTTAGCTCCAAAAGGCAAACAAAGTTTTAACTCAAATATAAACAAATTCATACTGGCGGCTTCCAAATAACCATATCTTACTCATATCCCAAACGATCATTTTGCTTGCTTATGTCAAAACCTACATTTGAAACGGAAAATATAAACACATAACTCCTTCTAACTATATCACATATATGTTTTGATAAAAAAGTGGACGGTCATGACATCTTCAAATGCTCAAAGAAACCGTGGAGATAAGCTGATCGAGAAGGGTGTATAGAAAAGGATAGATGGGAGTTTAGAGAGGAGTGAGCCTTAGGATCCCTGTTAGATTGACTCATGCCATTTTGGTCCTGCACGATATAGCGCTCTCCTACCTCCATATTCACTAGTTGTGGGACCACCACCACCCCCTCCCCCTCTCGACGACCATAAGGAGGCTACAAATAGACGAAGGAGGAAAGAAATGAAAGAGATAATCTCAATATCGATATCATGCGTCCCTCATATTCCCCCATCCAAACCCTAGACTAGACTCCCTTATTCTTTCGGCGCCGCCGCACAAGATTCACAACTACTCCTTTTGATGATGATAGTCCCGAAGATCAAGCTCCTCCATCTCTGAGCCAGATCTGGTCAAGGAAGGATGAAGTTATCCATATAAATCCGAGGGTAGGTTCAAAAGGAACACTTTTAAGGTCCTACTGACAGCCATGTGAACTTTCATCGTCGATGCTTTTTCCCATATTATCTACGATGATGAAACATACCATATATTTTGCCATCATGATTAGTTTTTCTTTCGTTTTTTGTTTCGACAGAGGTCCTATCCTTAACAAGCAATTTTTGCGCCTATTATTGATCGTGATTAACTATGAACTTTTGTCGTCGCTGTTTAAGATGCCAGATCTCTCATGTGGAATCGACGAGGGCGACATGTTTCTTTTGCACAACCATAGGTCAAGCTCTCAGTCACCAAGCTAGATCTGGTCAAGGGAGGATGACCAACTCTGGAGAAGCCGAGCCAGATCCGATCGAGTAAGGGTGAACATCTCCGTGGAAGAGGAACAAAATATGGCTGAAGAAGGATTCATATATCGGTAGAAAGGATGAACTACCCGTAAGAGTCGAGCCAGATCTGATCTAAGAAGGATGAGTGACTCCGAAGAGGCTGTGTCAGATCCGACGGAGGAAAGATGTTAAAGTCTGTAGAAGCTAAACGAGATCCGGTCGATGAAGGGTGAACATCTCCGTGGAAGTCGAGCCAGATTCAGTCGAGAAAGGATGCACACCTTATAAAAGCTGAGCCAGATCGAATCGAGAAGAGATGAGCGATATTCCGTAGAAGCCGAGCCAGATCTAATTGAGGAACAATTTCAGACTTGTGGGATGATGAACAATTCCAGAGAAGCCGAGCCAGACGGTGCAATCGAGGAAGGTTGAGCAACTTTGTAAAAGCGGTAGCAAGATACGTACATGGGAGGATGAACAAGTCCGTAGAAGGGGGTCCAGGTGCAGGTCGCTCGTCTTGTCGTCGAAGGTGACGTCTCCACACCTTAAACTTTCCCCTTTTGTCACAACCCAATCTTTTCGTTTTGGCATACCATTTTGTCGCCATCATTTACCATTCAATAGTAATAAAACAAAAAACAATCATATTATGTTTCCTTTGTTGTGTACCATCTTTCCCATCGTTTGTCAATCAATTAATAGGGAAGGAAACAAAAAACATTTGTAAGATGTCCTTTTAGTGTTCCCTACGTTTACCAACTCGTAAAGCAGACATATTTGGGTAGAGCAGATATAGGTTCAAATCAAACACACCCAAGATGATCTTTTTTTACCGGAGGTAAACTTTGATCATGCATGCATGTGAAGATCTGAGTTGCACAAAGGTCCATGGTGTAGCCACTAGCCAGAAAGCTTGTCCGGGTCCAATCAGGTAGTCAAGCACGGTAGATAAAAAAATGTTTCACAACAGGCGGAAGACCAAACTACTGGATAACCCATCACTACAGTAGATAAAAAATGTTTCACCACAGCCACGTGGGCCCCACCATCGAGATCCCCTCTCGCTCGCTAGAAATAGTGGGCAAGAGGAGGAGGAGGAGGGAGGATCGAAATTTCAAAACTTCAAACCTCCATTTCCCCTCGTCCCAAAACCAAAACCCTAGCCCCCAATCCCCCAACCCGCCGCCGCCGAGATGCCGGACCTGCCGTGCGACGGCGACGGCGTCTGCATGGCCTGCCACGCGCCATCCCCCGCCGAGGTCGACCTCATCGCCTGCGCCACCTGCGCCACGCCATGGCACTCCCCCTGCCTCTCCCGCCCCCCCGCGCTCGCCGACGCCGCCACATGGGCATGCCCCGACTGCGACCCCTCCGCCTCCGCGCCCCCGCGCCCTCCCTAGCCGCCGGGAACGGATCCGGCGCGGGGGACATGCTGGCGGCGATCCGCGCGATCGAGGCCGACGCCACGCTGTCGGATAAGGACAAGGCGCGGAAGAGGCAGGAGATCCTTGGCGGGGCGGCGCAGAAGAAGGCTGTTGAGGAAGAGGAGGAGGACGGCGGGGAGGAGGACTGCTTGCAGGCCGCGCTGCTCAAGAACTTCAAGTGCGCCATCTGCATGAACGTCCCCGACAGACCCGTCTCCGTAAGCACACCCATACTCTCTACCCCTCCAGTCATTCAGTTCGTCAGTCGTGTTAGATCCTTCCTATGTGCCGCGAGTAGTAAGTATTTTCGCAATTATTCATTTTAATTTAATAGCGGCTAGAGTAAATCTCATCATTAGATCCGCCTGTTTTTTTACGGATCTGGGGATGTATGCTTGCCATAATGGTTGGTTTAATTTCAGCATTATATAAGCCCATTTCTTCTTGCATAGGTAAATCAGTCCATCCATCATCCCCCATCCCCGTTCATGTGGTTTTAATCCATGCTAAGATTTATGTATCTCAACAGATTGGTGTGTGTGTGTGTGTGGTTCAAAGGTAGTAATTTGTTGCCCCCTTTTGTGTTTTTTGTTTGCATAATAGCGCATCATTTATTTTGGTGTGCTTGTCTCTATTCTCTAGTAGAGAGGATCGCAACTTGTCTCCTCTAGACAGAGGATCACCCACAAACATTAAGATCAATCCAGTTCTTACGATCCAGTCTTCATATGGTCTGTTCTAGACAGATGTGCCCTTCAGATTCATCAACTCATGCTTCAAATTGAAGCGTTCCTTGCAGCCGTAGTTTCAGTGCTTTGCCTCTCATGTCCTTTTAGTCCATTAGGAAACAAATTTATGGTTTCTGTTGGTGTACAAGGTTGCTTGCTGTAAAGAAATTATGATTTCCCTTCTCTTGGTATAAAAGGTTGCTTGTCATAGTCACTCCTTCATTAAGTTTTGGATATGTGCTCCATGAAACTGGGCCATATCTGACCGAGGAAGGATTAACATCTCGTAGAAGTTGCTCAGCCTTTTATCGTAAGTTCTGGAGATGTGCTCAGCCTTTTGCCGTTTACTATATTTGAAACAGAACTAGTATACTCATCAAAATTAGCTCATTCATGGCAATATTTATCACGTGTTCACACAAATATTTTATTCAAACATGAATTCTTCTGCTAACAATCTGCCTGCTATTTCTGCTCGTTTGATTCTACGTTATGTTTGAGCATCTTCCAGCATACTCTACTCAGAATGCTGTACCACTCTTACTATTCCGTGCCTCATTTATTCAGCATCTTTTTTGTACCGCATCTAATCATGATTTTACATTTTTCTTGTGCAGACTCCATGTGGCCATAACTTCTGCTTGAAATGCTTTGAGCAGTGGGTTAAGGGTCGAAATAAGGTATGTGCAAATTGTCGGGGACCCATCCCATCCAAGATGATAGAAAAGCCAATGATCAACACCGCACTAGTTGCAGCTATTCGTATGGCTAGGGTTCGGAAGAATCCTAACTCATCTGGCCCGTCAAACACATATCATTACATGAGAAATGATGATAGACCCGACAAGGCTTTTAGATCTGACAGGGCAAAGAAGACTGGCAAAGCGAATGCTTCAAGTGGTCAGATATTTGTAACTATTGCACCTGATCATTTTGGCCCCATTCTTCCAAAAAACGACCCCAGAAGGAATCGTGGTGTTTTAGTTGGGGACACCTGGGAAGACCGCCTTGAGTGCAGGCAATGGGGTGCTCATTTTCCTCATGTTGCTGGTATTGCTGGCCAGTCCACACATGGTGCTCAGTCAGTAGCACTTTCAGGAGGTTACATAGATGATGAGGACCACGGGGAGTGGTTTCTGTATACTGGAAGGTTTGCTAGCTTGACCACTTGCTATACTTGTACTTTTTTGTCTGATCCTGGATACAAGTACTTATTATTTCTGTAAAATGACTTGTACTGACAGTGGTGGAAGAGATCTAAGTGGGAACAAGCGAACAAACAAGGAGCAATCTAAAGATCAGAAGTTTGAAAGTTCTAACGCTGCTTTGCGTCTTAGCTGCTTGAAGGGTTACCCTGTAAGGGTTGTACGGTATGTTCTTTTGTCATGCTTGTGGTATAAATGCTGTTAGCTGTACGGTGTTAATGGTGCTGCTTGTTATCTTGATTTATGTTTCATTGTTTGGTTGCAAATATGGATGACATTCACTATTCTGCTGATATTTTGTACTTCATATCCTCTTGTTTGTGAACTTATGCTTGACCATTATTTCCAAAAGGTCTCACAAAGAGAAGCGTTCTTCATATCCTCCTGAAAAGGGTGTGCGGTATGATGGAGTTTACAGAATCGAGAAATGTTGGAGGAAAATCGGTGTTCAGGTAATTTTTATATCCTTGTACATAGGCTGCACATGTTGCTCTCTAATTTTGTGGAAGCTTAATTTATATTCTTCTGATTGTTTGGCTTTAGGGTGAATTCAAGGTCTGCAGGTATCTCTTTGTGCGCTGTGACAACGAACCAGCTCCTTGGACCAGGTTTGACACATTCATACCATTTTTGGTATTATTTGGGATATGTGTTTGTGAAAAAACAAAAGGCATTGATTACACTGTTATGTTGTGCTATTTGGTTTGAAGTGATCTTCATGGTGACCGGCCAAGACCACTGCCCAAGATCAGTGAGCTGAAAGGTGCAACTGACATAACTGAGAGGAAAGGACCTGCTTCATGGGACTATGATGTATGTGCATGTGTTTTTGTTCTCTCTTTGCCACCATACTATTGTCACGACTGATCTATATTTGACTGTAACCTCTCATTATCACCACTATTGTCACGGCTGATCTATACTCGATTGTCACAGGAGAAGGAAGGCTGGAAGTGGGTGAAGCCTCCACCAATCAGCAAGAAGCCCGTTCAAACAGGGAATCCTGTAACTGACAAGGAAATCAAGAATTACCAAAGGCGTGCTCGTATGTCTGTACACGATCAGCTGCTGAAAGGTAGTTTTTTCACCTTGTGCGTTTTTATTGCATCATTTTGTTTGGCTTTAAAGAGCTGGAATCTACAGTCTCCAAGCCATTCTCTTTTAACACCTGCTTCTGTTTATCTGGTTTATGCGTGCAGGGTTTGGGTGCTCCATCTGCAAGAAGGTGTTAAAAGAGCCGATGACCACTCCCTGCGCTCACAACTTCTGCAAGACCTGTCTGCTTGGATCATATGAGGACAAGGCTTCTATGAGGGAGAGAAGCAGGGGTGGGCGCACTCTACGGGCTCAGAAGATTGTGAAGAAGTGCCCTTCCTGCCCCACTGACATCTGCGACTTCCTGGAGAACCCACAGGTATACACTTAAACAGACGTCTGTTGAAGCATGCTATGAACTTCCTTCTAAAGTATCGTGTTTGCTGATGCCTTTTGATATTCCGTCTTTCAGATCAACAGGGAGATGATGGGTCTGATCGAGTCCCTGCAGAGCAAGGCCGCCGAGGATGCCAAAGAAGATGCGGAGAAGTCTGGTGAGGTGAGCGAGGATGCTCCGGAGAACAGCAGCCAGAACGAGGAAGAGGATGATGATGCTGAGGACAAGAAGCCTGAAGATGTTGATGGAGAAGAAGAGGATGCTGACCTTAAGAAGGTGGTCAAGATCGCGGTCGAGAGCAAGGAGGAAGCTGTCAAGAAGACGGCTCAGAAGCGCAAAGGTGGTGAGGAGGAAGCTGTCAAGAAGACCAAGACCGCTGCTGCTGCTGCTGTGGACAGTGCAGCTGAAGAAGAGATGAAGGGTGCTGAGAAGGAAGAAGTTGGGCAGCAGGTGGTTCAAAAGAAGCGCAAGGGCCGTGGTGCTGAGAAGGCCGCAGCTGGTGGCGGTAAAAGGAAGAAGACTAGCCCTGCTGCAGCTGACGACAAGACCACTGTCAGTGCCAGTCCTGCTGCTAACAGCCCTGCTGATGCTGCCAGCACTACTCGCCGGACGGCAAGGACCAAGGCTGGCGGCGGCAACTGAAGGCCGCCGGAGGCTGGGGAGAAAGGAGTCCCGAGGCTACTGCCACCATTGAAGACAACTCGGTGGGGCTCCAAATTTTGGCTGGCCATCCCGTAAGATATACCTATATATATTTATAGGCTGCTTGCTGTGTCTCTTGGTATGAGAGGCCGCAGCTTGAACTTGAAGTGGAACTGTGCCTTTGGCAGTCCTTTTGGGTGTGGAAACCTTGTAGTTAAGTTTAGTACCGTGCTACTGCACGATATGGATGCTTGGTAGTGGTTATTAGAACTTATTTACTGCTACTGGTTGTAGCAGTTGGTCTATGTTGTTGCCTCTGGTTGATTGTTTCTTTGATGTTGTAAGTGTTTCTTGCTGCTGCTGCTGCTGCTTGCTTCTCTTCTGGTTTTCTGATGAAATCCCACAAGTGTTGTGCTTCTCAATGTGGCTTTGTTTGCTTCTTTAATCAAGTTTAGAGGTTTTCACTGAAAGCCAGTTGAATTTTAACAATGAAAAACCTGTGGTATTTTGGTGATGTTGCGGTTTTGTTGTTCCACATAATTCTTAGCAAGTTTGTTCTTGAATATTCTCATAGATATATGGTGTTCCCATACTTAAACAAAAGACATTCTTTATCTTTCAAAATTTCATTTGTAATATTTTTCTAAAAAGTCTACACATTTTCTAGGTGCAACATTTTTTTTACTGGGAACATAAGGTTTATTAATGAGAGCTGAAGATACTTAGATACCACTATGTGCAGATAGTTAACGTTGTCGCCATTCCCATTGTCATCAACAATAGTAATTAGATCCTCAATAATTCTAGAAAAGGTCAACAATCATACACACACACACACCAAAAAAAAAGATGAAAGATAATGTGGCAAACAATAAAGATGAAAAACTTTTGCAAGCTCAGTGAAGAATCTTGCAATTTTGTTCTTGATTTGATGGTTTAGCATCTGGCCAAGCAAAGCAAAGAATGGCAAGATGCATTGTCATCTCTTCTGGTTTTACCTCCAACAGCTGGGAAGTGCAGATTCCTGGCTGATGCAACCCCAACGGCAACTATATGTGAATTTATGGTTTTATTAAATATGGTTCTCTCGCAAAATAGTCTTTGCATCTTTCGTCAAGTTTTATGGTTTTCAATATGGTTATGTCATGGAAAATTTGTATGTCCTTTGCATAGAATTATTTAACAAGTCTGTCCTTCCAGATTCGTGCAGACACATGCCGTGCACTTGCATGTAGCAAATCTATTCTTTGGAATCATTGAAAAAATATGTATTATCTCTATCATGTTGGCACATTTTTAAAAAATAAAGGTCGATTTTCTATGTCACCCAAAGTAGTCAAAAGACAAGATCTAGCAAAGATATTCTTTGGAATCTTTGAAATTTCTACAGTGTATGATTCTAATAAGTTTTGTGGTTCTTCCGACAACTCTTAGCTGACTTTGTTTTTGAATATTTGTAAACCTAAATAATTTTGTCGCACAAATATAGGATCAAAAGAACAGATATAATTGATGAGCAAACAGATGAGGGAAAGACTACTAAGAAGTAAGAACAAGGTGCAGGCAGTTAGCATTGTTACCTTCCCATTATCATCGACAATAGTTATTAGACCCCGAATAATTTCAGAAAATCTCGATAATCATACAGAAAAAAAGATCAAGGCTAATCTGATAAAAACAAACAAAGTTTCCAAACATTCAAGTCAATTAGCATTCAAACACCCCTCACAACTCAAACTGTACAAGTTCATTCCATTTCTCTCGGCACGCCCAAAACACACATCACTCTGCCAATGCCTTTAGCCATTTGCTCTTCTTCCAAACTGCAGGGCAAAAACAAGGATCCGTTGCGCGGCTTACGGCGAATCGCCAGCAGACTCATCCAGACAGACACATGCCCCGGCCTTGCCGGGAAGGAAAATAAATAGCAAAACTGGGGACGGTTTATTACAGCTTCCTTGACCGATCCCCGGTTAGTGAGCAAACAGAGTCTCTTCAACCTCGATCGCATTTGCTCTGCGGCTGGAGTTCTCTTGGTTAGGCGAGGTCGACAGGCTTGCATCGCCGCCTCTAGTGTCTGCGCTATGTAGCGGCCTGTTTCGGCCGGTCCTAGGGCGGATATTGTTCCCCACAGGGAAAGGTTCCTGGAAAAAAAATGATGGAACTCCATGTCAAAACCATTTCCCTCAGATGAGCCTGCTAGCACGGATCATGCCAGTGCTCAACAGGTTTATATCATGCATAAACAGTTCTATTTATAAGACAGGGCAGACCCTATGCATCAGCAACTCAGAAACCAGTATGATGTGTGTTATCTATAGTTACCATGCTTGCAGGAACGAAATCAAGAGTGCCATAACTCATACCTGGTCCCCTGCATTTGGACCGTCTTTGTGGAAAAGTATCGGACGGCACCATTTGTCTTCATTCATCAGGCTAGAGTTCCGGAAGTGAGAGATCAAGTCACTCCTGCCCTGGATTCTGGCATATGCGAGGGACGCCACCTTCTCGCTGTTGAATTTCTCCCATCTCTTGCCGTTAAATGTCTGCAGAAAAATTTCGTGTCCAGTTAGTTGTCATCATACTACTTTCAGTTGGAAAGGGCCAACAAGGCACAATAGCAAATCTTCTAAATGAAGGACAGAAGCAAGACATGAGAATGCATACAAAGAAAAATACCAGCAATATTTAAGAATATCGTCAAAACAGTAAGGCCAGGGCGTATATATACCTTGTAAAATGGAATTATGTGCTGCGGATCCGTCATATTGATGAAAGCATAGCCCACGTTGCATTTGTTCTGAGGAAAGCATAGGTTGCATGCGTCAGTGCCTAGAAATTCTATGGCGAACTCCTACCTTCATACTAGGGAAAGAAACACACCTTAAAGTCGATTGGAAGGTAGACGAAATCATAGGTTCCGCGGTGATTCTCATCAATGACGGCCAGAAGCAGTTTGCAGTTGTACCTGTCAAGCACACCAAGTGTAAGACAACAGAAAAACATGCCTCCCAGCAACCTGAATGACAAAATTGGAAAGTGGTGCAAACGCACTTGTTAGGAATGTTCTTTAACATGAGCGTGGTGCGAGAGTCTTCGCCATTCGCTATGAGGTCAATGTCAAGCTCAAACAGCCTTTTGTTTTCTGGCTGGACATTGTTTCCGTCATGTCTGCGGCTCCTCATCCGATCATTCGTAGCATCATAAGAAGCGGAAACCTGGACCATAGGGTTCCTTCCGTTGATTCCACGGCCCATTTGTGGCAGCGATGGAAATCCAGCGCCGACCGGAGAAAACATGGTCTCCCTGTAATTTCCTCTGGCAGGTGGGAAGACAGAGAGGTCCGATGGATATAGTTGAGGGCTACCAGGAAACCCAACACTTCCAAGAGACCCTGGATGAACAGAGCGCGCATTTCGGAAACCACCTCCGTTGGTTGGAGCTGAACCCATGTGGTGTTGATCCATTGGATAAGCACCAGTGTTCAGCGTGTGAGGTGACACACCAGGATAACCATGCATGCGCACTGGGTGCTGCATATTAGGCCACACCATTGGAGAGGAGGGGCTTTGAGGAAAAGCATTTGAATTATTCCAACTGTAGTGATGTCCATGAAGGGGGAAACTTCCAACTCCTGTAACCCCAAATGCTGCAAAGTGAAAATTTAATGTTGATTAAGTTCCAAAAAGAATAGAAAAACCATCAACTGTAACACGATTTTGTTCTGGTAACAAAACTTTCAGTCACTATAGATAGAAAGCAGTGATTTTATAGATCCATGTCTAACAGGCAAAAACAAAGCTTCATGGAAGATAATGGCACACAGTCCAAGGCAGGAATTTTTACCTTCATTATTTTGATCGAAGGAGTGACCATGAAGGCTACCAGAACCCACTTTCTGGAGATGACTGTAATCCAGTTCATCTACTCTGAAGCCAGCATTCCTGCCACCAGATGTCATCGACTTGGAGCTATTACAAATACCATCGTGACATTCAGGCAGTGAGTGTGGGTGGAACATCTGCATTCCACGTCCAAAGTTTCCTTGACCAAGTGACCCGCCAAGTTCACTAATAGCAGCTTGATTACTGTACTGTCGCGCAGGTTCTATTCTGATAGGCGACGACAACTTCTGAGGACCAGTTGTACGGATGCCATGGGGTGATCTATCCAACTGCGGACTAACTGGAGAAAATAAATTATGGAGAGTACCATTCTCTCGACTCTTAGGGCCCAGAATTCCTGTTTGACATGTCCAAGGTGGCAAAATGTTATTCTTGAAAATTAGGAACTAATGATGGTTTCTTTTTTTTGCGAATGACTAATGAATGGTTTCAGTCATGTATCATACCGATGATCCCAGGTGGAGAGTTTCTAGGCTGGTGAGAGGAACCGTCATGCTTCCATTCTCTCGAATACTGCTTTCTTGAGCTGTTCGGAACAGAGACGGAATGTCAGATCTCCACACTAACTCTATCAGTCCCATATGAGTAAAGGCAACAGCATAGAGCACACATTACCAGGAATTTGCTCCTCCAGGATTGCTAACTTCAACCTTAATTGTTGGGCCTGAAATGTCACCCTTATTAAGGTCATATAGTGCTGCTTCTGCTGCTCTAACGTCATAGAACTCTACGAGTTTCTTATTGCAGCTTGTGGAATCCCTGCAAATCTATAACAAACAGAAAGGGTCAAAACAGGCCAGGGCTCCTACTTTTACAAAGCAAAGTTTGAAACTATCATTACCTCCTTCACATCACCATAAGCAGTGAGTACTTGGAGAAGATCATCATTCGAAACAGAAGAATTAAGGTTTGACACCACCAAAATCCCACTGTTGATATCCCTATCCGAGACATTTTCCTAGACAAGTAGCAGAACATAACAGCATCAGAACATTTGAACAGATGTCCAGTGTTAAGAAATTCAAGTCATAAAGCGGAAATAGCTTTAGGTATGTTTTAGCATGATATCAGTACTAAGCATATGCTAAAATAGTCCACAGCTTCAACTCAAACACAGCATCGAACATGCAAATATTTACCTATGGCTATAGGTTTATTTCAGTTTAAGTTCGGAGGGTTGTACTGGTCTATGATCACAGGCAACTAACCATATGCTAAATAAATCGAGGAAAACAAGAATCAGCTCTATACCGATTTCGAGACAACTAAGTCACGATGATAAATACTTCTACTTTCTAGACATGACCGAGTTCTAAATCAGTAGATATGAAAATTACAAACTTAGTTACAGTACTCCGGGAATATAGTTGGGTTTCTTGACTTACAAATGAGCATTGCAACATAACATCGAAGAGCATGAGGAACATGTTAACTTTGAGGCGAAAGGCATGCAATACTCCCGTTATTTTCAGCACATGTCATGTCACTAAATAGATTCTTGCATACTAACAGGTTAATTTCAGAGGTAAGGAGCACATGAACGGTTACAATGATTTTGTGCAAAGTTAGTTTGAGTGAACAACATTGCATAGGCAGCATGTAACATGAAAGGAACACATTGACATCAGAGACTATCTCATAACATGCTTACCTTGGAAATGGAAAATTGTACATCAAGCTTCATCAGGCCCAGAGGCTTGCCATGGAGTATTCTCATCGCATTTTGGGCAGCTCTTATGTCATAGTAAGACACTTTTACATACCCATGGTCCTTGCAGGTTGAAAGCTTCTGGATATCTCCATATTGCTGGAGTAAAGATATGTATGTGAGTTTAACGGGTAGTGTTTAATAATACAAATAAACTTTTAAGATGTAAAAAGGGAAAAGGTTGAAAACCTGAAATAGAGCTCTTAGCTCAGAATCAGCAATGTTGGCGTTAACATTTCTGATAAAAAGATTTCTGGAAGGACATTTATGGATAGACTGCTCCCCAGAAAACTGGCAGTTCAAGGACCCTTCCAGATTTTTTGTACCTTTATTAATGGAATCATCAGTCTCAAGCTCCATCCCTCCTCCAGTGCCGAATATATCTTCATCAGCATCATCCTGGTTGATGGACAGGCTAGCAAATTCATAGCCATCGATGACGCCGGATATCAAATCATCGTCGGTTGGTAGAAGATCTCCAATAGTTTGAGCTTCAACTTCTTCCATGGACCCTAGAGGTTCATCTACCTCACAGATGAAGCCAAGTGTATCAGCAGACGGACCATGAACACCAGTTGCCATCATTCTCGCTGCAGAACAACAAGACAAGAGATCATCAAGGTACAACACTAATAAACATTTAGGACGATTATACCTTTCATATTAGTGCAACTACAGTGGTACGAGATATACAAACTACAGTAACACAATCAAGTTTCATGCAGAAAGAAAGGCCTGTCGAGAGCAAAGAAAACTCACAGTTGCCACTAGCTGTTTCAGACGAGCCAAGCCTAGATCCGGGAGCAGCAATCATATCACCCCAGGATATCGACGGTGAAGTGGAGCCATTTCCTTGCCCCATCAGTTTATCAACACGAAGGATATCAAGACCACCGAAGCCTTGGCCTCCAGGACGCTCCAGACCGCCTTCAGGATTTGCTCCCATCGGATGGATCTTTTCAAGTGGAGAAGCAAAAACCGACTTGCTCCCTGCCATCAATGGAAACACTCAGTTCTTGAAGGGCCATCAAATCTATCAGTATGCTACAAAGCTAGAAAGCATGTGTTGAATGACAAGTTGATCATGGCATTTATTTGCTAACTGTCTAGTTAATCTCCCAACTAATTCCTACCAAACCATCTTTCTTCAGCAAAAATTCCATAAGTGCTACTCCACCGTAAGAAAAGTTCCCACTCATTCCCTGCCGAATCGCGCCACTGATATCTCTATGCACCAAAATGCTTACTAAAATCGGATGCTTGCACATTTTAGTAGCCTATATAGTCCAGACTAGAATTCCTTGAAAAAAATATTCTGGAATAAATTGATGCAACAGCCTAACTAAGTTTCTGGTTTTAGCTAGTTAGCTAAGATTAGCCGCAAACAACTGGTGGGATATTAAGCAGGATATCTCCCCACAGACATGAAACGCAGGTTTCCAAACTCTTCTCCAAAAAAGCATGAGTTGGATAAGGCAAAGTTAGGTATGTATCCTTATCTTTTTCAGTGGATTTTTATTTCCAGCACTGTACCAACTACCAACACCGAGCACGAAGGAGAACCAGAAACGTTTATATTAGGCCGCAGCAGCCAGCATGAATTGGGAAGAGGACACCTAACTAGACAGCTTCCCATCACACATGCATGCAAGAATCAACAGCAATAATCACAGGTATTTCAAATGGAGGAGCATGGTACACACCTCTCTGATCCACCATTGACTCCGATTTCCAGAACCCCACCTGCCTCTGCATTATTAAACAGTAACAAAAAAAATCAATCATGTGGTGCAACTGCTGCTACCGTGCTGCATTATTCATCATCAACAACAGTAATCAGACAGAGGCTCTCTGTTTGTATATTCTTCGTTATCTGCTAACCTCTGGTGGGACAACAAGGTCCTCGGAGAAGAACGAAGACGAGGAGTCCGCGGGCGGGCCGCCACCGAACCCCCTGTCGATGGCCCCGGACGCTATCACCATTGGTGCTGGGCTGGAAAACTTTTTGATCCTTGTTTGCTGCTTTGTTCACCTCAAACTGCCTGATGAGGAATTAGTCAGTGAACAGTAGTACAGGGAGGTAAACAAGTAGGGAATGCTGTACCCTGAAACAGAAAGCCGTACTGTTTCAGCAACCGCATGCTTAAATTGGATGGGCGAAACACAATGCCATCCAAATAGGTAATTTTGCCAACCGAAATTCAAGAAATGCGCTACTGGTTTGGGGGTTCGCTATCAGGGTGCTGTTAAACCTACATCGCACACGGATCAAGCACCCGTTTGCATCCTACAAAGAAAAAGAAACCCCTTTCCTCTTTGTTCTTTCTAATTTAGGAAAACAGGCGGAAAATTCTCACGTGAACAGAGCAAAATCTATCAAGCAACCAACAGACTCGAAAAAGAGTAGCGAAAAGGGGAAGAAAGAAGCGGAGAACTGGAACCGTAACCGTGCCCCCACCTCAAGAAACGGAAACCCCCTCTCCCTTTCTAGGCGGAATCTAGCGAGGGAAAAAGGTCGAAATGGGAGGCCAGAAGGGTTGGTCAGCAGAGGAGGAGGAGGAGACGGCGTCACAACAAATTAATAAAGATGCCCCCTTTCCTAGTCGTAGAAACTAAAATTAGGGAAAAGTCGGCGGCTATCTTTCTCTCAGGGGGAAGAACAAGAAGACAGGGCCGAGATTAAATTATTTTAATCGTCTTCTTGTTCGAACTGAAACTATTTTATTGGAACTGTACAGCGCTTTTTTTAAGGAAATTTTGTGCTAGAATAAATCAGTGCTAGTCCCTGCGCATGGCGGACAAAAGATCCCCAAATTTACATACAGAGCCCATGTTTGTATGTATGTAACCACCATGGCCGAACCCTTGGTTCTTTCTTGCTCCAACAAGAACCATATGCAAAACAGGAACTACAGATCGAACTGGTGAAAGGGGAAGAAGACGATGAACAGGACCCCCAAATGTGGAGCGAAGCCGCATTAGGGGGGCAGAACAGAACGGAAAACCAAATCCAACCGAAAGCGACGGACGGGCCGTAGAGAGAAGGAAAGAAATCGACCGAAGCGACTCACCACCAAGAAGCAGAGGAAGAAGAAGAAGCTAGCCCGCCCGAAGTGGAATGGAGCGGATTGGGATGGGATTAATGGCGGGGAGGGATGGTAAGCATGCTTATATGGTATGCCATGCTTCTCCCTCTAAGCAGAGGGAGCAGCGCAGCCGTGCCGGTTGCTTCTCCCTCGCCGCAAGCTAAGACGAAGGATGGGGAGAGGGAGAAGCATAAGCTGGGTAGCAAGGCAAGGCCATCCAGCCTCACTGCGGCAAGAAGCGGCTACGCGATTCCAACCCCGCAAATCACACAACCCAAATCCCTCTTCTTCCTCACTGCAAGCAACCTTCTTGCCGCCCGAAGCAAACAAACCAAGAGGGCTTGCTTACCTTGTTTAATAATCCAGGGTGCTTGAAACACGGATCACGCGCGAATCAGGGGGGAGCGCAGGAGTGCGGGGCTCACCTACGCCACCGATCTGTTTCTTTCCATGCGGCGGCGGCGGGGGCTGGCTCGCCGGGGACGGACGGGCTTGGCCGGAGTTGGGGGAGGAAAGGCGCTGTCTTTTTTCTCTCTCTCCCTCTCTCACTGGAGACACTCTTCTTCTTTATTGCGGCCTGACTGCCGCTTCGGTAAATAAGGAGCAAAAGGACAGTAACCGACACTCCTTGTGAGTGTGTGCGCGTAGCAATTTCTCTCACCGTTTCTGCATTTTTTTTGTTCTAAAATATAGGATTTTTAGAAAGAGAAACGTATATGGTATGCTAATCTGCTATAGGTAGTATCGAGTTACCAACTATATGAACTAGTACTTGAGAAAATATAGATAATGTTGTCACCGGTTCCGTGTCGGAACAGTTACATTTACGTTATCCAGATAAAGAAAAAAAGTAAGAGACAAAGGTGTCGTCACAAGGAAATACGTCGTAGTTGGGAAGCGGCGTTGAGTCACGGGCGAATCAGAGGAGAGAGGAGTGCGGCGCTTGCGTACGTAATCTACCAAATCTATGTCTCGAATGTGGAGGGGGACTCGGTGCTTGCCGGAAGTTATTGCGGTATGCCACGCGTTACTCTTGAAATGAAAATGTATCCCCTCTCGCCTCCCACAAAGATAAACACCACGAGACACATGATGGATGTGTGTCTCCATGGCAATTATGGATCCCAAATTTATCCTTATAACATAACGTAACCGTGCATTATCTCATACTCAAAATGATAGAAATGACCTGACGTAAGAACCCCGCTTGTCTCAACTTTGTATGACAAAAAAATCCAGATAACACGAACACCCGGAGGAAGCGATTCGTGGCGCGGAAAAGTAGTGCAAAAACAACTTGAAATAAATGAGAAATATGACAAACATGACGGAGCCACCAGTGCAAAAGAAGTCCTTAGACTTAATGTGTGCACACTATCAAACTAAATTCTACACCTACGAGTGTTTTCTTCAGAATTATCAATTCGCACCCCTTCAAAGAAGAACACACGGCCTTGTTGTGGACATTGTGTTGCTTTGGACTTTGGAGTTCACCTAGCATTTTCGGAGGATGGAGCGGCGAGTTTCGTGCGCATGCGAGAGAGAGAGAGAGTGCTTACAGCAAGTAAATTACGAGACTACCCCTGGAGCAGGGACACAACGTGTAGCTCAAGCCGGAATAAAAATGCTCATCGGTCAGTCATAGTCAACCCGTACCAGCATCCTGACATCACTCTCCTCTTTTCCTTAACATTTTTTACTGTTATTTTCCTATATAAAGTCACATGTCATCTCGTACTTATATTCCACGGCATATCCACTCACTGTACATCAGTACAAACCGAACCATATTTTATCACAAAGGAGAATGGTTTTTATATTGCTGTTAATAACGTGGAAGATATCTTTGGGACATAGTTATATATTTGCCTGTTGATTGATTAGTGGATAAGGAAGAATAACAATCTTCACGGGATCCCCGTTGGCTGGTTGATTGCACACAACGCGTATACAGTATACTTGCACCGGCAAGCAACCGACTTATGAGTATTTTCTTATCAATTGCTACTATAATAATTAACCTAATAATACGCAAATTAAATCATGGTGGATATAAGAGCGTCCGGTGTGCCTACCTGGCCACTGTGTTTTTTTATATAAAGGAATATATAAATATTGTGAAGATTCCCGGTACACCTTCTCTCTACACCAACAAACTACCGACGACATTTAGGATGCACACAGTAAAAAGGAAAATAAAAAAGAGAAAATATCTCTCCAGCGTGATCAATCACTCGCAAATAGCAATACTCTAAGCACCAAAGAAAATAACAAGCTTACGAGAAGAATAATCACCCGATCAAATATCTTAGATTTTCACTATAAAGAAAAACCGAATTCTAAAAAAAAGGACATTCAAAAAGACCATTGCCAAATGAGTTGGTGGTGAGTTAGGCGCTTAGTTGGTGGTGATCGATCGGTCACATTCTGGTTAACATCTAAATCTAAATGTAAATCGAAATATGATCGAAATTTGGTTCTCGGGCAAATTTCGTTAAATTTTACTTTTAAAGTATAAAATTAATTTTCGTAAAATGGTAAGAACAAGAGCAGCTCCAACAAGCTGCAGCATTTCCACCCATCGGTCTATTTCTCTCGATGCCCAATAATCAGGACCAAACGAGTCATCGGCACCAACAAACCGCACATTCTCTCCACATGGCACATATTCTTTATGGCTTCCTCCTCCCAAGTCCTACGTGCGGCTTTCATTCTCGTCCGCCCGCTGCAAGGACGCGCCACTTTCATATACAAAATGGATCAGAATGAATGAAAAAGGTCAAACAAGAGACATGTCCGCGTTTAAATGAGGTGCCATTAGGAATAAAATAGATAGAAAATAGACAAACATATAAAAAAAAGGAGATAAACGCACCATTGGTCACTGAACTTTAATTAGATGAGCACATTGGTCACTGAACTCTCAACTTGTTACAAACTGGTCACTGAACTCTCAAAAGATGAGTATATTGGTCACACTTTGTCCAGCGGAGCTAATTTTGTCCGACGTGGCATGCTGACTAGATAGTTGACCAGTTGGGAAGACCAATTTTCTTGCAGAAACCCCCCTGAACATCTGGAGAACACTGCCGCGAACGCGCACGCTGCCGCTGCCACGGCCTCGGCGAGGGCCCCGGACACCTCGGCTTCCTCAGCGCTGGTGGACACGGAGAGGATCGTCGACGGGAACTTGGCCGTGGTGCGCACTGACGCCGCGAGACGAACCAGGTCTTTCTCGGCACGGCCGAGAGATCGGACGGTGGAAGAGAGTCTGTTGTCGTCGCGGCGCCTGAGCTCGACAGCAACCTCCTGGAACGCGCCATGCGCGTCGGCGAGGACCAGGAAACCGTCGAGGAGGTAGGTTGCCGTGGCGGATCCGTCGAGGAGATAGGTCCAACCGTGCCACCACACGGCACGGTCCAACCCGGACGCACCACACGGCATGGGCTTCCCGGTCGGCTACTCCGAGCTATTGCTCCCCAAGCAGCTGCTCAGCCTCCTCCTCCTGCTCGGCCACATCCGCCGCTGCCTCCTCTGGGCCTTCCACGCCGTCGGCCTCGACGACCTGCAAGAACTCAGCGACCAAGAACACTCGCGCGAGCACGGCGGCACCGCGGCACAGCAGGCGCTGCTGCAGCACCGGCGGTCCGAGTTCGCCGCCGACGGAGCGGTGGAGGCCGAGGCGGGTGAACTCGCGCACAAACTGGATGGTGAAGGCCATGCCGACGAAGGCCGCGGTGAGGAGCGAGACCCCCGCGCTCCTGGGGCCCACGCGACGGAGCTGCGCCAGGAGGTTGCGGCGGTGGACGCGTCCCGTGAGGACGCGGTGGAAGACCTGGCCTGCGAGGAGCAGAGTGGAGAGCCCCCGCCAGATCACGTGGGGCGGGGTCCAGTTGGAGAAGAGAGGGGGCGGGGGGGACGGAGGTGGAGGGGAAGGAGAGGGCGCGGAGTTGCTGCTGGAAGTGGCGCGGGGCGTGAGGGAGAGACGGGGACGGGCATGCGGCGGCGTGACGAGTGGAGGCGAAGGAAGTGGGATTTGGAGCCGAGGTTGGCGCTGGAAAGGTGGAGGAGAGGGTTCTTCGTGGCGGAGGTGGGGCGGAGAAGGACGGCCGTGGTGGTGGAGGCGTTGGTGGGTGGGTGAGAGCCTATGAGGTGATGGGTAATGGTGTATCGGTAGGACGAAGGAGACTCTGCCTCTCTGGTGCACTTCTCGGAGCTGGACTTCGGGCGGCGCGCCCGCCTCTCCGACGGCGAGGTGCCCAGGGGGTTCAGGTGCCTCCAGATGTTCAGTGGGTTTTGCAAGAAAATTGGTCTTCCCAACTGGTCAACTATCTAGTCAGCATGCCACGTCGGACAAAATTAGCTCCGCTGGACAAAGTGTGACCAATATACTCATCTTTTGAGAGTTCAGTGACCAGTTTGTAACAAGTTGAGAGTTCAGTGACCAATGTGCTCATCTAATTAAAGTTCAGTGACCAATGGTGCGTTTATCTCTAAAAAAAGACAGTTGATCCCACATCGGTGATCAATCACTCACATCAGCAACACTCTAAGCACCAAAGACAACAACGGGTTATAAAAGAGGTTCTTTGGAAGCACGCCTTCAAGAAGAAAACAATTCAAAAGAATTATTGTTGCCCGATCGAATATCTTAGATCTTCACCCTCGAGAAAACCTAACCATAAAAACAATGGCTTCAGAAGACCATTTTCAGATGAGTTGGTGGTGATCGATCGACCACATTTGGGTTATCATCTAAATCTAAATGTAGATCAAAATATGACCGAAATTTGGTTTTCTAGAGTAAACGTCCATTAAAGTTTTTTTTGAAACAAAAAATTAATTTTAAAAAAATGGTAAGAGTAAGAGCGGCTCCAACGAGCTCCCGCATATCCACCCCGTCGGATTATTTCTCTCGATGGCCCAATAGTCAGGCCCCAACGATCCATCAGCAACAACAAGCCGCGCATTATCTCCACATGGCACATATTCTATCTGGCTTCCTCCTCCCAACTCTTTTTATTTATTTTGAGCATAGGTTTCCTCCTCCCAACTCTATCCGATGTTTTCCCACAAAAGAAGTAATCAAAATGGGAGGATTTGGTGAAATTTGGGCTTCTCCAAGCATGCATCACAGCGTCAGGGTGCTGCTGCCTGGCGTGGCGTGGTGTCAGATTGGATTGGATCACGACGACTTGTGGTGCATCTGCCATGCATGGGCAACAAGTAAACCGCTCTCCTCGATCCTAGTACTACACGGTATACACATGGCACTCCTTGCCTGACACGTTGCATCCACCCGTCTCATCCTTCCACGCTAGCAGCTAACACTAGTGCTCAACACAGTTTATTTAGCGAAAATTGAGAAACGAGAAACTGGCTCCACAACGAAACTTTAGCATAAAATAAATCTATGTTAGGAGTACAATAATTCAAATATTTTTTGGTAGCCTCTTCCTGGGCGCTAACATGTACTGTGGGGTTATGCCTCCACGTGCTAACGCCCGACCCACCATAGAAAAATTCAGAGAGCATACATTGTCAAAAACTCAAATAAATATATATTGTCATCGTTAAAAGTTAAGGTGAAGAATGCTCAAAATGGGTACTTGTTTAGCTATTCAAGGTACTCCTCTAGTTTTAGATTTTGGACAAAAACTTCGTTCACAACCATGTTTAAAAAATCGTCTAAATATTATAAATAAACCAACATAAGCAAACGATTCACAAAATCTTATCTACTTGTCTAACCATCACGATACCAATAGCATTGGAAATAATTTAATTTGTGACCCATAGTCATGTTATTTGAATCTTTAGACAAAAAGTTACACGATTTAAAGATCTACATTTTAGTGCATAGCGCTCAGAACAAGGGTGCTATTTTTAAGAGCATAGCGGTCTAGTCAGGCGCGCTACCTTATTTGACTTAAGTTTTTGACAACATATTCTTCGTGTGGGCTTGACATTGCCACATTTGGCAAGGGCATAGCGCTCTACCATCTGGAGTGCAGCGCCGCACGGAAATGCACTCCTAAAAATGTTAGATTCAAAATTATTTTTGAAACATATGTATTTTGTGCTGAAGTTTCACCATATAATCATTTTTGTCCTTTGAAGTTTATTTACTGGATTCAAAGATGACTAGTGCTCAATTTAATTATGCTCAGCTGCCGGTAGCTATGGCTCTGTAAAAATTGAATAAAAGGAATATAAGTAGCGGGGCCGGCAGTGACAAGACGGGGGTGTCCGTGTTTGTACAGAAGGCAGCAGCGCTGATTGACTTGCTTGTCCTGCCAGTACAAGGCAAAGCCTCCTTCTCGTGATCCGTGCCTGCCACGTGTTGACAGAAGAAAAGACCAATGACCTGGCTTGCTTATCTCTTCTTCCCCTTTCGATCGTCGTCAGCACCAAATAATTATCAGCTCTGCATCTTGTATGAACCGATAACTGTTGGATAATTGGACCCTGTATGTACTCAGCATCGCCATTCCCAGTCTCTGCATGTAACCTGTTCCTTTTTTTCTTCTTCTTACTAAAACAGTTTTCGACATCTCTCTGTTTTAGTTTGGCAAGTAAATAGCAGTTCCCACATCACTACTATCAACACATAGATGGTTCGGCATGAAATTTGGCCCTGCAGTTGGCAATGCATGGGCTTTAGAGCATGTCTAGTAGTACCCCTAAATCCCCAAACCCCTAAAAATAACTTTTTTTTTACAGTTTGCGAGGAAAAAAACGCGTAGAGTAGAACCCCTAAATCCCTAAAAAAAATTAGAGGTTGGACCCCAGGTCGCCCTCCCAACCTCTAAAAGAGAGGGTTGGAGAGGGTCAACCCCTCCTAGCCCTTATTCCCCTCCTCCACGCGCGGGAGGGACATTTCAGCCGCCCCCGACCTCCGCGCCGCCGTCCCCGCGCGGATCCGCCCGCCGCCCGCCGCCATCCCCGCCGTCCCCGCGTCCCGCCGGCGCGCCCCGGGCCACGGCCGCCCACGCCGCCTCCTTCCCCGGCCCCGGCCCCCGCGTCTCCTCCGTCTCCCGCGCGGATCCCGGCACCGCGGCCCGGCCGCCCACGCCGCCTCCTTCCCTGGCCCCGGCCGCCGCGCCTCTTCCAGCGGCCGCCGGCCGCCTCCTACCCCGGCCGCCACGTCCTCCCCCGGACGCCTCCTACCCCGACCGCTCCCGGCCGCCCGACGACCCGATGTGAGCATTTTTTAACTTTTGATTCATTTTTAAAATTTTGATTCATTGGCACTCACAATTCATTATCATTGGCACTCACAATTCACTATTTTGTAGATGGAGGTGAACAACGACGACATGGATTCGTTGTCCGATTCGTCCGGTTGGTCGTCATCCGACGATTCGGACATTGAGGAGTTGCTTCAAGACGACGACGTCGAGATGATGAGCCTCCTCGTCGACGTGCAAGCGTTTGAAGACCGCGCGAAGCTGATGGATCAGAGGAGAGGGTCCAAGATGGGGCTAGTCACCATCTACCGGAACCGCGCTCTCGGACACGAGCATTTGATGCAAGACTACTTCGACGAGGTACCTACATACCCTCCTCGCCTCTTCCGCAGAAGGTACCGAATGCGTCGTAGTTTGTTTGTGAAGATTGTCACCGATTGTGAGGCCGCCTCCCATTACTTCAAGCGTCGTAGATCCGCCGCCGGTATCATGGGGTTTAGTGGATACCAAAAGATATCGGCGGCAATGCGGGTACTCGCCTATGGAATACCCGCGGACTATACCGACGAGTATCTTCGCATTGGACAAGATACAACCACGGAGTCCGTCCGTAGGTTTGCAAAGTTAGTCATCCGGTTGTATGGTGAAAAGTATCTTCGAGCACCAAACGAGGAAGATACGAAGAGATTGATGGAAATCAATGAAAAAAGGGGATGGCCGGGGATGCTAGGTAGTCTTGATTGCATGCATTGGACATGGAAAAATTGCCCAAAGGCATGGCACGACATGTATTGTGGTAAAAGCCGTGATGCTACCATTGTGCTTGAGGCCGTGGCGCATCGGAGGACACATGGATTTGGCATGCATATTTTGGGTTGCCGGGAACACTCAATGATATCAATGTGCTCAATAGATCTCCTTTGTTTAAAAGATTAATAAAAGGGGATGCTCCAACTTGCAACTACAAAGTCATGGACAATGAGTACTCAATGGGATACTATCTCACCGATGGCATTTATCCCGAATGGGCAACTCTTGTGAAGTCCATCAAGGAGAAAAATGGGGTGCCCTTAACCCAAAAAAGAGGCTCATTTCACCAAGGCACAAGAGGCAGCCCGCAAGGATATTGAGAGAGCTTTCGGTGTTTTGCAAGCAAGGTTTGCCATAGTTCGGGGTCCGGCTCGGTTTTGGGACAAGAAAACCTTGGTGAACATCATGAAATGTTGTGTGATTCTACACAACATGATCCTAGAGGATGAGAGAGGGTTAAACTTGCCTTGTTTTTATGACAATGTTGGTACACGTGTGCAACCGGAAAGAAACCCTTGTCGCGCACAAGCTTTTCTTCAAGCACATCGTGAGATTGAGGATGCACTCATGGTCGGCTCCGGGATGATCTAGTAGAGCACCAGTGGCAGTTGGATGGGCGGCGCCGTGGCGCATGATCTACCTTTGTTTTACTTTTCTATGTCCTATTTGATTCGAACAATTATTGTTGTAATTTGCTCCAACATTGTTGTAATAACTTGAATGATTATTATGTGCTTGAAAGTACTATTCGGTGGTGTAATAATAACTAGAATGATTATTGTTTTATGTCAAATGTGATGAAATTTGTGATATGTCAAATGATGAAATGTGATGAAATTTATGATATGTCAAATGACAGTTTTGAAGGTTGGGGTTGAGGCAAAGACTAGAACCCTATTCCGTTATAAGGGTTGGATTTGAGCGTTCTAGTCTTTGCCCCTGTTTTTCAACCCTTAAAAGTGCAAAAAAAGGCCAATTCTCAACCCTTAAAATGCTACGAGGGTTTGAGGGTACTACTAGTGATGCTCTTACATTGCTCATCTTGGTCTTTGCCGCCGGAGCGGAGGAGCCAATCCAACAGAGTAAACCTTGGGCAATCCCTATATGTCGACCAGGTCGACGATAATGAGCCGTCGCACACCCCCACATGGGCTGGCCCAACATGTGGAGCGCACCTCTGTTGCTTCTGGGCCGACCCAGTAGTGCACCTGCTTCATTTTTTCGTTTCTTTTGGTTGTTTCTTTTTCTTTCTTATTTCCTGTTTCTTTTTCTTTTTCCTTATTTTGGCTGTTTCATTTTCCTTTCTGTTTTATTTTTAAATATTACTTTAAATTTAATATTTGAAAAACATATTAAATATAGAAAATGTTAGGATTTAAAAAAATCGTAATTAAAAAATGTTTAGATTCGAAAATTGTTCATCTCTAAAGTTGTTTCATATTTTAAAAATGATTCAAAAATAATTTTCGTTAATAGAGTTCTCGTTTACTTTTTAAATATTGTTTAAAAATATTTGTGTTCATAGATTTTTTCTATTCACTTTTTAAAATTGTTGAAAAATAAATTCATTTACCGACTTTTTCTGTTCACCTTTAAAATCGTTCAAAAGTAGTTTCGTTCAATGACATTTTTGTTCATTTATAAAAATCGTTCAAAAATAGTTTCGTTCATAGAATTTTTTTCGTTCATTTATAAAAATGTTTAAAACTAATTTCGTTCAAAGACTTTTTTTATGTTCACATTTTAAAATCGTTCAAAAAATTGTTTCGTTCGACGACATTTTCCGGTCATATTTAAAAATCATCCAAAAATAATTTTCGTTCATAGACTTTTTCTATCCACTTTTAAAATCGTTCAAAATCGATTTCTTTCACCGTCCTTTTTGGTTCATTTTCAAAATCGTTCAAAAATAGTTTCCGTTCACCTTTATATTGTGCTCATTTTTTAAAATCGTTATAAATTAATTTTCCTTCACCGGACTTTTTTCTGGACAAGGACGCGGTGCAGACGATGGCGGAGTTAACCGCAGCGAGGCGACACGGGTGGGAGAAGATGTGTACACTGAGGGGGTGTAAACATGTTCAAACCTACATTATAAGATTATCTTGTATATGATTGTCGAAACGAATAATTAACAACATGAAAGTTATGCGAAATGTGGATATTAACCTACTCGTCAAAGGATATTTTAAACCGTCAACCGAGTGGGAGGAATTTGATAAAATTCGAATAAAAAGGTTTGGAACATCTATTATAAATTGGAAAGTTACAATCGACTAAACTAAAAATTGAGTATAGGAATGGAACCTACTCGTGAACGTGCATAATTTTCGTGTACACATTTTTTAGGGGTTTCATACTTGTAAACCGCGTGAATATAACAGCAAGAAATTATGCATGAAAGAAAATGAATGCATTCTCTGCAATGAACGAAATTGACGAAGCAAGTGGTTTATTTGTGTCTTTTATCTTACATATGACTTATTACAGTTTTGAGTATAATTTAGTTAAAAAAATCACTTTTTCTAATGGGAGAAATGGGAGGATAAAGGAAATAGGAATGTAGAAAATCTATGCCAATAATAAATGCTGAAACAAGTTATTAGTCTCTTCTTCCGATCGTGCCATTCGGTTGCGGCTAACTTCTCTCTCTTCATCTCTCAGATTTCAGTCTCTTCTTCCGATCGTGCCATTCGGTTGCGGCTAACTTCTCTCTCTTCATCTCTCAGATCTCGCTTCAAGTGAGATGGAGTAGTTACCACTGTCAGTAGTCGATGAACGAGGAAGGAGTCGACGAAGCTGGTAGGAATCATTCGAACAGACTACATGGGCCTGGGCCAGGCCCAATATCGCGACCGTATGTTAAACGTCGACCAGGTCGCTCGCTGACGGGTCCTCCTCCTCCCGCTCTCGTTTCGCCCAGTTGGGCCGGTCAACAGCGGCCCATTTATACGGGACCAATATGTTTCGTGTTCTGTTCCTCGTACCTTCGGCTGTGGGGCCTGGTTGTCAGATGGTATTGCGCTGCCTCAGTATTGGTCGTACACCGTAGCTATTTAAGCTGGTGTTGATTTCATTCAGCTTCCGATGTGAGACTATTCAACTTGACTTGGCCAAACACACTGTCTGTTGGTACGCAGGCGAAGGGAACGAAGGAAAGGCTGGGATAGGCGACGATAGCATGCACTGTGCGGGCTATTTCAATCGTTCAATGCGCGATGCATGCATGCCTGTCGTAGAGACAGTAAGACATGCGGCACTGGTTAAAAAATTCTTTGTAGTGACGCTCTTATTGCAGGATGATGGGATTTAAGAAATAATTGAAAACAAAAGTTTGGCCAAGAGAAAAAAAAAGTTCTGCGATTGTAGAACAAATAATGAACATTACTGTAATTAAATTTTAGCGTAACAAAATAATGAGTTGAGGGAACACAATTTTAGGCCAAGCGTAACAAACTTTTAAATGCAAAGGAACTAAACATTACGACTACTAGTGGAACATAATTTTGAAGGAAAAATAGCCGCTAGTCATGGTAGCTACACACCCCTAGTTTGACCGACCTGTATGCGTCACAGAAAAAAAAGAATACTCAAGAGGGTGGGGGGATCTCAATATTAGAGTTGCTAGGATTATTCAAAAGTATTTTGAAAAAAATTCAAGTCATATTCTGGGTGTAATGATTATTTTTTAAAAGTCAACGGAAAAAGTGAACGAAAAAGTCAACCTACAAAAAGAGGACCAAAAATATTTTTTTCCGAAATTCCGAAACCAGTTTTGTACACCAAAATTCCATACACTACTACAATATGAATCCAAAACAGGTATATACGGCTTACATCGCCGTGTAATGTCATGGTGTGTAGCTACAAGGAACAAACATAAAAAAATTAGTGTTTGGGAACAAATCATGCTGCAACGGGGACAAAAAACTGTCTCAAGAACAAATCATGTCTACATAGGGAACAAACAAAAGTATCCGAAGAACAAACCATGTCCTCACGGGGAACAAAGAAACAAATGCCCAAGAAACAAATCATGTCCACACGGAAACAAAAAATTGTTGAAGGAACAAATCATGTCTACACGGGGAACAAACATAGTGTCTGAGGAACAAAACATGTCTACTCAAGGATCAAACGTAGTGTTTGAAGAAGAAATCATGTCTACATCAGGAAGCAAAAAAACTGTTTGAGGAACAAATCATGTCTACATGAGGAACAAACAATAGTATGCGAGGAACAAACCATGTCTTCACGGGGAACAAAGAAACAAATCGTGTCCACACGGGAACACAAAATTGTTGAAGGTACAAATCATGTCTACACGGGGAACAAACATAATGTCCGAGGAACAAAACATGTCTACTCAACGAACAAAATGTAGTGTTTGGGAAAAAGTCATGTCTACACCGGGAACAAAAAGCCGTCTGAGGAACAAATCATGTCGATATGGGAACAAACAATAGTATTCGAGGAACAAATCATGTCTACACGGGTAACAAAAAAAGTTCTAAGGAACAAATAAGGTCTACACAAAAAAGTGTCAGAGGAACAAGTCATGTCTACACTGGAACAAAAAAGTGTCGAAGGAACAAATCATGTCTACAGGTACGCCGTATCTACAGGGGAACAAAAGTATTGTCTGGGAACAAGAAAAAAGTGTCAGAGGAACAAGTCATGTCTACAGTGGAACAAAAAAGTGTCGAAGAAACAAATCATGTCTACAGGGGAACAAAAATATTGTCTGGGAACAAGAAAAAAGTGTTTGAGGAACAAATCATGTCTGCACGAGGAAAAATAGTGTCAGAGGAACAGATCATGTCTAGACGGGAACAAAAAAAATCAATGAAGAAAGAAATCATGTCTACACGGGGAACAAAACATAGTGCCTAGAAATAAATCATGTGGGAAAAATATAAATTGATGGATATTGAAGGGAACTAGGCTAAGTTAAATTAATTTGACATAAAAATAATCATGACAATGAGAGGAACACGAATATGAAGAAAGTGGAACAATATTTTAATTCATGGAACAAACCATGAGTATAAGAGGAACAAAAATAGATCCATATGAACAATAAGTGGAACTAATTTCTTTAAAAAGTCAAGAGAAAAAAAGAAATAAACGTACTACTTAAAAGGGGAAAAAGTAAAGAAACAAGGGTGAAAGAAAAAAGAGTGAAAGAAACATATGAAAGAAAAATAATAAATGTTTTGACGAGATAGGTTGAAGAAACAGGTACGTAGAAACTATGTGAGTCCACCTAACGAAATCACGTGCAGTGCACAATATCCACAGAAGCTAGCACAAGTACATGTGCCGGCCCACAGAGGCGCACACGCGGGTGAAACGGCGCTACAAATCACTCGGGCGTCAGGGACCTGGCGTTGGGACGGGCTTAGGCTTCACTTTTACTCAACAAGCCCAAGCCCAGTCTGAAAGCCCAATTGGGGGTTTTTAGCATTTTATAGAAAATAGGTATTTAAATATTTATTTATTAAATATACTGTAATACAAAATATAAGTCTTTGCATGTCTCGAGCCGGCCTCGAGCTGGGCTTTTGCACGTCGGGGTTTTACAAGCCCGGCCAATAACTCGGCCCGACCCGAGGCTTAGCCAGGTGTACACCAGAGCTAGCGTAGTTTGTATAAACAGTTAGAGCCAGTGTAGGTGCCCAAAACACGGGAATAACGCAAAAGGATCATTTGCACTGAATTGAATTGGTTGTTCTACCAATAATTGGCTCATGTCAAAACCAAATACTCCCAATTATTGGCTGATTGTTACTCACTAATTATATTTATGCTCCTCAATCGAATTATGATCTGCGATGAATAATATAAGCATAGCCGCAAATTAAGCATGATTTCGTTGATCAACGAAATGGTCCATCCATAAGAGAATGACTCAGCTCGCATGAAAAAAATCATTTTTATTAGTTACTTTAAGAAAAACATATTTTTTATTAGTGATTTTGGATACTAATAACATTGTTTGTTCTACTGCGTCATTTACTAGCTAACCCTAACATCTCCCGTTTTCCTATCTAACCTCTTATTTTTTGGGGTTTTTCCTAGAGTCGTTTCCATCATTAATTACTTGTACCACGATTGGGCCAGATAGGTTTCCGAACATGGGCTTGTAGGATGCAAAAACTTGGACCCTGGTAATACTTGGGCCTTGCACACAAATGAAGCAACTGTGGCCCGAGTTCGAATCCTGCTTCAGAAATATGATGTGTTCCAAAACAATTGCAAGGAAGTTCAGAGAAACTAATGGTGACAACTTCCAGAAAATTGCCTCCGCACCACATATAATTGCCTGACCCTCCGCACCACATACAACCTGAAAGAACAGCTTGTACTGTTTGTGATTCTCTGGACCGGATACCGCTGCCGGTATAATCACTTTTGTAGGATGACAAATCAAATTGGATCGAGAATATAATTAGTTTCTTTCTGATAAAGAGCGATGTCGATAAACTCAAAAGTTCATAGGAGAAAACAATTACCATACTTGTACAAGATATAGCATACCCCATCCGTGTTTTTTTTACTTATGTGCATTAGCCAAGAGTTTTTTTCTTCCGGAAATGCCATCTATTAACATAGCATTACCACAAAATGAAGTATAAAAAACTGATCTGCATTGTATCTTAGAATATGTAGCCCAGCCACATCCTAACAGCGCTTGACGATTCACCTGACTTGATCCACGGGGTACACATCCTCTCATTGTCAATGGCGATACGGTGATCGATAGTGATAGGTGTGGCATCATAGCCACAGACTTGTAACTTCCCCTCAATGCGGAGACATTCTCCGAGCGGCACAGCCAGGATGGATCTCGTTAATGGAACCCTCATGCAGCTATAACCTTCCTCGCTACACATAACATCGTCAGGGCACGCCTCCTCCAGCGCCAACGCCTTGTTTAAATCTTTGTTGAACAACGTGCTCCCGATGTCAAACTTCTCGAAGCGTGCCGTGATGCGTCCATAGACCATGGCACCCGCAACACCTCTCCAATGGCTGGGTACTTGCAACAAGACCCTGACAAAGCCTTCCAGAGCTTCAGGTAGCACCGAGCATGTCACAAACAGACAGCCTCTGTTAGTTTTGATGGTGTAGGTCTTGAGTTTGTTGTGCAAGCGGATATTATCCCCGTCGCACGACAGTTTACATATTTCACAATCTTTCTTCCTTGTCGCAGGGATACAAACCATAATAACAAACCCGTAATCTGCGGTTGTGGCGCGATGTGGTCCAGTCAGCTCCAGTTTATGCTGCACATGTACGATGCATATAAGCCAGCCAGTATAACACAAGGGCATGAATTCATATTGTATCAAGCTAGCTAGCATGAAGTTTCCTAGAGCCTAAGTCGAGCAAAACCAACAAAAGATTTTCCTGATGTCTAAACTCAACCAGGAGCAACTAGGGAGTATATAAAGGACAGAATTCTCTCGACTCCGTAAATGACTAGCTACACTAAGCGCCCCTCGCTGAACCAAACCAAACAAGACAAGCCACGAAACAAACCCAATTGAGACAGATTTAGACAGAAACACTACCAAGCACTTCAAAATGAGGAGGATCTAAACTGTGAGAGATAAAATTCATCATAAGAGAAAAACAACTATATGTGATTTCTGTACGTCGTACCTTAAATCCAACAGCTGAATTTCCGTTCAAGATCCATTCATCTCTTCCATCTAAGAAGTCATAGTATGGTTGGTCCCAGTCGTGGTTTTTATAGAGAGTCTTGCTCGAAAACATGTCACAAACCATGATAGTTCCTACGAAGGGGAAATTGGCAGACACCTCAAGTATCTCAACCATGCACTGACCTATCAAACTCTCCGTGTCGTCGGGTGGACTTGAATCTGCCGCAGTCTTGGATCCATGTGGGAGTATGCCAAGCCCTGATGGTAAACAAACAGAGCATTGTCTGGTGTAAACTGTCATAGGCCCGTTAACATGCGTGACGAGATCAATCAGCCCGAGTGATGTCGTCGGGCAAACTGGTTTTCCATATATTCTATTCTTGATGACTTGAACACATGTTGGGTCATCCTACAATTTGGTAAAACTAAAACATGTTAAAAGTAGTTTTTTAAAAGTAGTTTATTTTACAATGAACCTAGCAATAATCGAGGCACTAATATATCCTGTGAATAGCTATCACACAAGGGAAAAAAGAGTTTCCATATGAAATTCAGTGTTGAACAGAGAAATTGAGCAAGGCTGCATACTAACATGTCTATTTCCCCCAAGAGATTATTTCTTGAGGATCAGCTTACCAAGACACAATTGAGAAGCTTAGCTTATACTGTATAATGCTAGACAAAAGTAGAGGTGTGTTCAGACAGACCTCTTAGTGCTCAGTGCTGGAGGAGCAGAACACTATACTTTGCCCTTGCTGTCCAAGCTACTCAAGAAATTAGCGCAATGCTTGAAAGGATAGTTTTATCTTGTACGTTTAGAACTTGCTAATTAAGCGACTGATTCACAAGTATAATGTGTAGGCTATCTGTCAATAGTGCAGTATGCATACAGTGTTTCTAATCGATTCGCGATGGTAAAATTATATTCCAGGAGGGAGGGGGAAGAAACGGGAAACATTGAGCTTACCAGCTCCTCCTCTCTAGCCCTAACGGCAGGGAGTGCTTGGCACCTTGAGGCGGTGGCGGCGATTGCCGCGGCAAGAGTCTTGTGTAGCGGCATGAGGTTTGCCACGGCGAGGGACGTCGGACGGCGGCGCTAGGGTTAATTTGGGTACAACTCCGGCCACTTCGTCTCTCTAGAGTCTAGTCCAGACCGAGAAAGAGGGACAGATATAGGTACACGAAACTAAACCGCTTTTTGGGGCCCAATCCGTGATGGTTTAGGACGCGTGTGAGTTCCAATTGTAATGTGTTGACTGAAAGATGCTCTCGATTATTTGGGCATTGTACTGGAATTCGAATCGAAAAAGAACAAGGTATACCTAATATGTTGATCGAACTCAAATTGCAAGGGTATACCTAATATGTTGATCAAACTCAAATTCCGGTTAGGGTTTCATTACTTGCAAGGGCTGCCGCCGACCTAGGCGAAGGGCGTGACCGCGTGAGAGGTATGGCGTCGAGCGTTGCCGCCGGAGACCCGCTCGGAAGATCATCTTTGAGGGCCATCTTGTGGGATCTGCAGGCCTGCATCACTGAGCCCGCTAGAATTACTTGTTACTGCACTCGACATATTATCCGACGACTTAACTTTTATGGACAATCTGAAAGGGATACGAGAAAAGAAACCGCCAGTGTTGCCGTCAAGGGAACGGGAACTGCAGAAAAAGTATCTCCTGCTGTTGATGATGGCGAAGATTACAACCTGCAACATGGAGACGACGACAGTGCCATCGACTATGCGGCTGAGTACGACGACTACGTCTACGACTACAGCGACATCGACTATTCTATGTACTTCAGTGATGATGGCATAGATAGTTTACGGAGTCAAAGAATTGGCTATCATGGAGACAGCATTGAAATAGGGCTAGCTTACACCTTCTCTAGGTACCTCGTGGACCTGCTGGCTGTCCGTCCCAACTTCAACTTTGTTGGGAAATTATATGCCCGTGATTCTAACCATTGTTCGCTATACTACTGCTCCTCCCAAAGAGGGGAGATTTATCGCAGCATTGATTCACAGGGTGATCTGATACTCCACGCAGAAGGTGCGGCCCTTCAGGATGACTTCTACATTGACATCAAAATCCCGGAGGATGATGATGCTGGATTGCTCTCCTTCACGGTCGACCCGCATGCGTGCAACCATGTCATAACAAAAACCATGTCGACTGCTGGCAGAAAGAAAATAGATTTGATTTTTATTCCGATGCACACTGCGATACAGGCTAATGTGAAAGTAACCCTTGATCTTATTTCTGGAAGTTCCACCAGCGCCGGTGGAACCATCTACTATGTCTATGGTGAAATCTCTGCGCACCACAAATTCTACAATGATGAGAGAGTCGTGCTTTTTTCTCGTAGAGAAGGGGACAAAGCAGAGCTTCTTAATGGCAAACTTCCACTCTCGCGAAACTGGGCAGCTGTTCCAATTACCCTGGAGCCGCTCTTGATAATCAAGTTGAAGCTGCGGGTTCAAAGTAATGATGATCATGATGGTGAGGATCATACAATATCTTTCCGAGGTGATATAACCTTTTACCGTGGCCAGTATGAAAAATAATCTGCAGTGCCGACAATGGTGAAGTTAAAGTGCAGCTTTCTTACCGTTGATTGCTGTGTAAGAGAGTTTGTGTGTGTGTGTGAGAGAGAGAGTAGACAACGCGTTGCAAATTGAACTGTATGGATCAGTTGGATATATGTCATGTTTAATACTTTTTTTTTTTGAAAGCCCACGTATAATTAACAAAGTACCACATACAGAGTATGAAGTACAAGTACAGAAAACAAGCACCCATACGTAGGGGATACAGAGCTCCAGCAAGCATCGACAGCTTCACCGGCGATGAAGACGAAGACGGCCGTCCACCCGCTAGCCTCAGCCCGAGGGTGCCTTCTCCCTTGAAGAACGCCGCATAGCCCGTCCGTCGCGCGGCGACGGAACTTGTGCCGATGGAGGAGCACGGCGAGCACCCTTTCCCACCCGCCAATCCACCTTGCCGCAGCCATCTTCAACCTCAGCGCTGGCAGAAGCCACCAGAGCCGCCCGGCCCTGCGTTCCAGCCACCAGATCCGCCGCCACCGCGGATCTGATGGAAGGCAGACGAACTCGAGCACCACGCCGGGCCTCGAGCTCCTGCAAGTCGCGCGCGACGACGACGAGCCCCGAAGAACTCCACCGCCGAAGAAGACCATGCCGACACCAAACCACCCACCACCAGCACCCACTCCTCCGAGGCGCCGCCGGCGGGATCTCCACCCTATCCTACCGTATGTACAAGCCGGAGACGGGGATCCCCCACCCTCCCGCCGCCGAGGCGGCCGGCGGAGGGGAGGAATCCCACGCCTCAGCGGCGCAGACGCGGTGGATCGGCGGAGTCGCCCAAAAATCGCCTTCCTTCCTCTGCTACAGTGACGGGGGGAGGGGATAAGGCCGAGAACAACATGTCATGTTTAATACTTGTACCAGCTTGTCGTTGTTTTCAGTATTGTAATATGCCTTCAGCTTTGTGATATATGTTAGCAGGTTTTGTTCTGTTGCAGTGAGCTAACTCATGCAGCTTGTCGAGTCAGCTGCATTCTCAGCCCATTTGTACTTAAAAAAAAGCGACGAGCCGGTTAAGGCATGTTGATGGCGCGTTAAAGCAATACATACGCGTATGCAGAGATTGTCATTGTTTGTTATCTTGTACACGAAAAAGTAGACACATTTAGATACACACAAAAATGACAACATATAATTGATCGAGCCACTCGCCGATAATGGTGGTGGTGCTCAGTTGTGCCATGGGGCTCGAGTCGTACGCCCGTGCGGTGCGTGAGGCTGATTGCCGAGTCTTGGCATTGTGATTCTTGGTTGCACCCCCTCACCTCTTGTGACTCTCTTCACGGCTCTTGCCGTCTCTTTTCTAGTTGTACCCCTGTAATTTCTCATCTGTTGTAAGAACATGACCCAACAGGTTCTTTTCGAATAAATGCCACAAGCGGTGGGGATTTTTCGCCCCTGCTATTCTTGAAAAAAGGTTTGCAAGGCGAGGAGCGGTGCCGCGGGCGGCGATGTTTGGGTACAACTCCGGCCGGGTCGTGTTGTCCAGACCGTGAAAGAGGACAGATAGATATGTACACGAAACTAAACCACTTTTGGGGCCTATCCCTATTCGTGACGATTTAGGAGTCGTACGTGTTTTTCATTTAGTGGCAACTGTGATGTGTTGATTGAAATATGCTTGTTATTTGGACAATGTATTTTTTTTTTTGAGGAAGGATCCGATACAAATAACAGGAGGCTCAGCACTTTACAAACAGGGCCCCAGAGAAACACGAAATTACAAAAAAACCCAAGAAAAGTGCGAAAACCACCCTAAGCCACCAGAGAAGATCACGATCGGATCCACAGCCGCTCCCAGAACTCCTAGCCGTCGCCGGAGACGCCGTACCGCCGACCGCCGGGAAGATGGCACCACCACATGTTGTAGACAGCCGCAAGAGCCATCCGCCGCCAAGCGGCGGAATCTGGACTCGCTGAACGGGCTCGGCCACAGCGCCAGCTCCCCGCCTCCACCCGTCTTCCAGCCGCACCGGCGACGCCCAGGACCACCACCACCTGCACCGAACAACCTCCAGGAGCCGCTCCCCTCGCCACCACGGCCAGCCGGAGCAGGAACACCGGAGAAAACCACCACACCCACCTGCAACAAAAGCGGAACGCCCACCCCCACCCGCAACTCTCCCCGCCTCCACGGCCGGCCGGAGAAGTAGAGAAGGAAGAAGGCGGCCGACGCAGAACCTTCACTACCTCCCCGGCACAGGGCCGGAACGGGGAACGGAGGGGAAGGACACGGCCCACCACCGACGCCATCGCCGCCGCTTCGATGTCGCCGCCAGGCCACGCACACCTAAAACTAGGACCTATCTACACGCACAGCAGGCTCCCGGAGCTCCCCCCACCTCACGGTGCCGAAACGGCAGCCGAAGGCGGAGAGGAGCGGCGGAGACGCCGGCGGGAGGAAGGAAAGCACGGGTCGCCTTTTCCGCCTCCTCTCTACTGTAGCTGTCGGTGGGGAGGAGAGGATGGTGTTACAGCCAGGTTGTTTTATTTGGACAATGTATTTGAATTCGAATCGAAAAGAATAAGGTGTACCTACTATGTTGATCGAACTCAATTTGATCAATTGGGTTTCATGTCGTACCGGTGGTAATTATTTGTTTATTGCCTTTTTTCTAATGAAATTATATTTTCAACATGTCTTAGGAGGTGGCTAATTTTTTTAAAATAATACATGAAATTTATTTAATTCTAGAAATAATACGCGTTTTTTTCCTTCAAAAATAGGATTCACCCGTCCATGGCGAAGATAACAGGACTACTCGGTAGGACCTCTCGTTTTAGGCTAATACGATAGGACGTGCGATCCATCTGTGCAGCTAGCTAGCTCTAGCATTTCCTCCACCATGTGGGACCTGTCCATGCCCATGCAGCTGATCGATGGAGTGTTTACAAAATTGCTTGCTAGTTAGAGCATCTCCAACAGCCGCCCAACGCGCTGGCGCTGTATAAATTTTTTGTAGCGCCGAAATCAACGTTTGGCGCGCCGCGCGCAGGTTTCGCTTTAGCAGCCGCGCTATAATTTAGCGTGTCGCTGCCGCGCTTCACCAGGCGCGCTAGAATGCAGCGCGCGAGCTCAGCGGAGACAACATTTGCACTTGAACATACAACCGTGAAGATCAAACAAATACCAAATAAATCAACAATAAATAGTATAATTATTATTACAACACAAACAAATTGTTTTTGTCGAATACAAATAGTTCAGCAAACAATAGAATGAATAGTTCAATAGAAATATAACAAGCAATTGAATGAATTTCATTGTTGCCCATTCCACTTCCACCACTCCTCGATTAGTTCCTTTTAAAGCTCATCATGACGTTCGTTGTGTCGAATGGCATGATAAGATGCCACAAAGCGAGCGGTCCTCTCCGCTCTCCTCCGCACTTGCACGGGATGGCCCATCAACTCATAGTGAGAGTAGTCCAACTCTTCCCCACGCTCATCCTCGATGATCATATTATGCATGATCACACAAGCGGTCATGATGTACCAAAGCATGTCTTGATCCCAAAATCTAGCCGGCCCTCTCACGATAGCAAATTGGGCTTGCAAAATCCCAAATGCTCTCTCCACATCTTTCCTAGCCGCCGCTTGAGCATTGTGGAAATCAAGCACTTTCTTACCTCGTGGATTCTTAACCGGCTTCACAAATGTTTGCCACCTTGGGTAGATGCCGTCCGCAAGATAGTAGCCATAGTTGTATGTATGGCCATTTGCTACAAACTCCATCGGGCAAGTTTTACCTTTTGCAATCTTATTCATGAGTGGTGACCGGTGAAGAACATTGATATCATTGAGAGCTCCGGGCATGCCAAAAAAAGCATGCCAAATCCAAGTCTCATGATCGGCCACCGCTTCAAGAATTATAGTTGAATCCTTATGGTGGCCTTGGAATTGTCCATGCCATGCCTTAGGACAATTTTTCCAACTCCAGTGCACAGGGGCGGAGCCAGGATTTGACTGGGGGGGGGGGGGGGGCGAGCCACGACGATCACATGTGTGTACTATCATATACCAAGATATCAAATCAGAAAAGTATATTATATCATGTTATTACCATATGGTTGGGGATAAACCAATAAATGACCTATTTTTTAAATGGAAATAAAACCATTATATTTTGCCTACTTTTTCACAAATTTAGAAATAGCCTACTATCATTATCCTGCAACAGTTTGATCCGAATCACATTGCGTGAGAAATCATATGCCTTCTCTTCATTTTCGAACTAACAAATAACGAAACCCAAACCAATGGAACTTAGATCGGATTAGTAAATAGTATACCTTGTACATACCTTCACAGTGGTGCGAACGGCAAGCGAGCCAGCAGCGGCAGCCGCCGCATCGACATTCGCCGTTGCTCGGCGGCCCGGACGATAGGCCAATCAAATCCACGGTTTGCCGCCGCCGGCGAGCGTCCCTGGAACAGTGATAACGAGATCGATCGATCGATTTGGTCGTCTGAAGAGACCATGTGATTGAAAACAACCAGGGTCCACGATCTGTAGTTGGGACATACATGTAATGGGCTGATTTCCTTGTGCTGGGCTTCGGTGTGTGCATAGCACATAATTTTGGGCTTAATTATTGGGCTAATTAGCTAATTACGTACGACATTAGCGCATCTGTAATTACGTATACACTATCCCAGTACTTGACGCCTGCTGAGGGGGACGATCGGTTGTGGGGTCGGGCCCCTGCTAGCCCCCCTGTCTCCGCCCCTGCCAGTGCATGTAGTCAATAGAAGCAAGTATATCTGGAAACCCGAACAGCATTGAACTCCAAAATCCTAGCCGTGTCTGCAGCATTGGGAGCTCTCAGATATTCCTTCCCAAATATTTGCACAATTCCAACGGCAAACCGCTTGACACACATGATGGCTTGGCTCTCACCCATGGCCAAGTGGTTATCAACTAGATCCGCCGGAATACCATATGCCACCATACGCAAAGCGGCGGTCACCTTTTGATAAGTGCTATGCCCTAACTCACCGGCGGCGTTCCTCCTTTGCTGAAAGAACCGATCATGCCTCGCTAACTTCGCGGCGATGCGCTTGAACAAGTCGATCCTCATTCTAAAACGGCGCCGAAAATAAGACTCGGGATATGTTGGATGCTCCACAAAATAGTACCTCATCAATCTTTCATGAGCATCGATTCTTTCCCTCCACAACTTGATACGGCCAACAACGGAACCACCATGCTTCCGTTTTCTCTTCGCGCGAATAGGTAGGATCATTGCAACGTCTTCCTCCTCTTGAAGATCAAATTCTTCATCGGAAGAATCGTACAAATAACTCATCTACATGCATCAATGCACTCTAATTTAAATTCTAAACTAAATATACACCAAATTCACCAAAGTTTAAGTGTACATGTCATTGTTATACCTTCAAGGTGTTTTATCAAACACCTTGCGCTCGCGAGGTGGCAGCGGCTACGGGTCGCCGAAGCAGCGGCGGCGAGTGTTCGGCGAAACAGCTGCCGCCGGAAGCGTCGGCGGCGTCGGTGAAGGCCCGGCTCGCCCGGTTCGATTCAGCGCCGCGGTGAGCTCCGCGCAGCCATATATAGCGGCGGCGCGCGGGGGAGTAGCGGAGCCAGCGCCGGCGACAGGTAAATCGACCGCGGTGGCGCCGGTCAAGTTGGGGGAAGAGATGCGAGCGGCGGCGCGAGCAGTGGGATTTTTCAGATCTGGCGGTTGCTAGGTCACGCCAGAATTTGCTGTCGTCCCGCGCGCTGTAGTCGTCGCCCCAAATTTGAGGCCAAATCTACCGCTTGGCAGCGCGCGCTGGACGGTTTTTAGCGCGCGCGTGTTTTTAGCGCTGCCGCTGGAGCACTGGATTTCGCTCCGCGCGCGCTAAAAAGTCGTTATTTCCAGCGCGCGGTCCAAATAGGGCGGCTGTTGGAGATGCTCTTAGCTCATTTGTATTTAAATCTTTGGAGAATCATATCTCATAAGCAGTTATTTGAAATTGTAATTTATTTGCACCATTGTGATGTAGATGATAAACTCTACAAAATGAGTCCAATATCATATATATTCTTACGTGAATATTGTGTATCTTATTTGGCCCATGTGTCATAGAAAATAACTTTGTATGAGTTCACCATCTAAATCGCAATGGTCCAAATAGGCATGCTTTGCCATTAGATCGAGACATGCTCAGCCTTGTCGTCCGTGGCGAAGACGACTGGGGTCCCAGGACGAGTGGGTCTGTGGCGACGTGGCCCAGCTGCTACTCGTCTTCTGCGTCAACGAGTGTGACTAGTCGGCTTTGCCATGGACGAGTAGCTCAGCTCCTATCGTCTTCGCCATCGACGATCGGATCCTACTTTTGAAATAAAATAAAAATGCGTATTGTTTCCAAAATTAAATAAATTCCGCGTACTCCCTTCGTCCGAAGATAAGTGTCTCAACTTTGATCAAAAGTGAATGTATCTATACATGAAACATGTCTAGATACATTCACTTTTGGACAAATATGAGACAATTATTTTGGGACGGAGCGAGTATTATTTTAAAAAAATCAGCTAGGAGGTGTTGGTTCTTCTTCTACGATTGGTTGATCAGGTTATGTATTCTTTTTTGTTTTGATCCTGACGTGGCAAGGTAGTGTGACGCGGCGCCGTGTTCGTGCGACAGATAAGAGTTTTTGTTTTGACAAAAGAGACCACATGCTTCGACTGAATTGTCAAAAAGACCAACTCTTTCTCTTCTCCGCCGCCGCCGCCTCGCCGACCATCCCATGGCACAGCCGTTCGCCGCCGCGCCCGCGCCCTCCTCCTCCTCCACTCCATTCTCACCCCGCCCCTTCACCCCCTTCCAGCTTCCGCTCTCCGTCCGGCCGAGGCGCGGCCCTCCCCCTCCCGCTGCGGCGGCGGCCGGGAAGCTCCTTCTCGAGGTGCACGGGCTTACCGCCTCCGTCAAGGAGACCGGGCAGAAGATCCTCAAGGGCGTCGACCTCACCATGCGCGAGGGCGAGGTGCATGCCATCATGGGCAAGAACGGCTCCGGCAAGAGCACCCTCACAAAGGTACGTTACCCCCTACGTCCTACTCTACTTGCCTGTCCACATAAAGGTTCAATTTTTAACAGACAAAACTTGTATAGCAGATCATCTTAAATTCCTAAGCAGAGAATTGACCATGTTCCTCGCTCCCTAGACGTTTAGTTAACGTGTCCTTTTGTCACAGGTGCTCGTCGGCCATCCACACTACGAGGTAACTGGTGGCACCATTCTCTTCAAGGGCGAGAGCTTGGTTGACATGGAGCCGGAGGAAAGATCTCTTGCAGGTCTCTTCATGAACTTCCAAGCGCCTATCGAAATTCCTGGAGTGAGCAATTTCGATTTTCTGCTCATGACATTCAATGCTCGCAGAGAGAAGGATGGTCTCCCGGCCTTGGGGCCTCTTGAGGTTTGAACATTATATATAGCTGCTGTATAAGCCACCAAAAGTTGCACACTTGCCATGCGAGAGAATAATGGGTGTTGTATGTTGCTGGCTGCTAGTTTCTGATATAGGGACAACTCTGACATGTGTCGCTTTGTCGTGCAGTTTTATCCAGTTGTATCACGAAAACTCGAGGCCTTAAAGATGGAACCAAGGATCCTTGAGCGTAATGTGAACGAAGGATTTAGTGGTGGAGAAAGAAAGCGCAATGAAATTCTGCAACTTTCTGTAAGATTTCTGTGGAGCCGCCAGACACCTTAATTTGGCTGTTACATCATTTTTATATGCTACCATAGTAAAGACATCTCATTTTGATGTATCACGTATGAAATACGGTGCCAAAAAGTTGTTCGTAGATTAGTGAAAATTACAAGTATGTGAGATCACAATATTTAATACGGTATATTGTTGAAAAAAATAGCAGTTAGCTCAAGTAGTCATTGACAATTAATAAAACCTGAATTCACAAGCTGAAGGATTTAGTGGCGGAGAAAGAAAGCGCAATGAAATACTGCAACTTTCTGCAAGATTACTATCAAGCCGCCAGACACCTTAATTTGGCTGTTACATCATTTTATATGCTACCATAGTAAAAACATCTCATTTTGTTGTATCACGTAGTATGAAATACGGTGCCAAAAAGTTGTTCGTAGATTGGTGAAAATTAGAAGTATGTGAGATCACAATATTTAATACGGTATATTGTTGAAAAAGGTAGCAGTTAGGTCAAGTAGTCATTGACAATTAACAAAACCTGAATTAGCAAGTTTTGTTATTTCACTAGTCAATTCTATACCGAACCGAATGATCTTTGACAGACTAGAAAACTTGGTCAATATACGCAAACCAGTGAGTTCAATCAGTCCATCTGATAAGCAGTTTCAAGAAAAACAGTCCCTGTTTGATTTGCTGGACTTATTGTAATACCAATATGACCTTTATACTAGCATATTTGTTTTGGAAACCATGCTATCCACAAATACTTTTTATCTAAGCATGTCCATACAATACAGATTAAGCGCTTCAGACATAATCATATTACAGGCATAGTATTGTAGAGCTCTAAGGCGTTAATTACTTAGGATCTCAGGAAAATGTATCTGTCTTACGTGCAGTCTCTTCTTTTGCTGTAAAGAAGTATTGCGTTAAACTCTTCCCTTTTATTATTAGCAGCCAATGAATTCATTCGGCCAGCGTGTTTGTGTCTACATATACATATTCAGCTCTATATGAGTGTAAATGTGAGCCAAAACCTATCAGTGGCGTGTGCATTTGAGATTCATTAGGCATTTCCTTCCTCTAATGTTATATGTCCATTACTATATGCAATGTCCTTGTTTTGTTCAGACTTGTTAGGCATTGTGTGTTATCATCAATGTTTTCTTGCATAGGCCTAAGGCATACATTATTTTACAAAGAATGCTTGCTGATTTTTTTTACCAGGAATCATAATTTATCTATCTAGTTGAACAATAAATTTCTATCTCCTTTTGATGGTAGGTCGTTGGGGCTGATTTAGTCCTCCTTGATGAGATTGATTCCGGATTAGATGTTGATGCACTTGAAGATGTAGCTCATGCAGTGAATGGGCTCTTGACTCCCCAAAACTCTGTTCTGATGATTACACATTACCAACGACTTTTGGATCTTATTAAGCCAAGCTATGTTCACATCATGGTAAGTGCACATGCATAGTTATTTTCTGGAGTTTTTGCACTTGTTTGTTCAAATGCATCTAATTTAAGCATTCCTCAATTTTGTTTCATGAAAGGTCATCTGTACACCAAATTAGCTGATCATTTTAGCAATTTCACAAAGTAGTGTGAAAGAGAATTGAGTCTGGAGATTGAACTTTTGTCTCATGACATTTTTTATGTAGCGTTAGTTAATCCTCAGGTGGTGAAGACCTATGATCTTACTAGGTTGTACACATTTGAAAGTAACTGTATCCCATTCGTTCATTCAACCCAATGACAGAACTTGCTGATAAAAGAACTTTATTAACGATGATTGTAGCAAACACGAACGAGTTCAGTCATGTAATCATATCACCAAGCTAGTCAAAATCTACCTTTTCGAACTTGTAAGATGAAGGGGCATGTATTGTCATTGATAATGGTTTAACTTGCAGGAAAGCGGCAAGATAGTGAAGACAGGTGACAGCTCTCTAGCCAGCCACATCAACGAGGGTGGCTTCAAATCAATCGCTTCTTTTGCACAACATGAATAAGGTTTTTCTTTTGATCACTTGTCCTTTGGAGAGATTTTGTTTGCTGCTGTTATGATCACATAAAGAAACATGCATTTTGGTAGTGAAAAATGGTGATTCTGCAAATATGGACCATCTTCTTAAGGATTTGGCTGATTTTAGATACTCCTTTTGCAGGCCAAATGCTCGAATTTCCAGCCACTAGTGTATTTTTTGTCAGAACAGATTGGTATACATTCTTATACCTAGTACGCATGCAGCCTGGAAGTAAACTTGAGTGTAATTGTTGAGCTAGCTAGTCATCATTCTGGAGGTGTGAATTGCCCTGGTCCCTATTTCTGTTTTTTATCCTGTAAGTTTTTTTTTGCTTTACAACATTAGTACATTAATTATATATATGCAGAGCAACAGGTTGCATGTGCATAAGACCAACAGAATTGTTCTCTGCAATCATTTATAAACAGCAGTTTTTGAATAGCACTCATTGCCTCTCTGGTATCTGGTCAAGTTGTCATCTCTCAGATGACAGGGCCTGCTAATAACTTATTATCATCTTGTTCCGACTCTTGATTGAGCAATTAATTATAAAACAATCATCTAAATAGCTGTTTTTGGCTTTGCCTTTTTAACTTTGAATCCCAAAAGCCACAAGCCTAACTAGATGAGCTTGAGCGCCTCCTCGAGAGCTGCCACAACGTGCGATATTGACAGCCGGTGATCCCCATCCACGAACAAACAGCTTGCCGCCGTGTCCGCTACGCGCTGCAGCGCCTCGCGCTGGCGCGGAGTTGGCTCCGCCGCGGGGCGCCTGTCGAGCACGTTGCCCAGCTTCCCGTCCTCGATGCTCGGCAGCGCCCAGGACACCAACGTCCTACTCGGCTTCTTCCCCGTCAACACCTCGAGCATCACCACGCCGAGGCTGTACACGTCTGTCTTTGGTTGCAGAAGGCCTGTTCTCCGGTACTCCTCCGGGTCGGCGTACCCATTTGTTTGGAAGACGCCGACGGCCTGGGCCAACATGCTCGGCGCCACCGAAGCGCCGAATCCGGATAGGCGCGGCGTCAAATTCCGGCCAATAAGAATGGTGGAGGAAGTGACGTTGCCGTGGATGACGGCGTAGAGGTGCAGGTATTCGATGCCGCGCTCCGTGCCCAGGAGCACCTGGACGCGCCTTCTCCAGGACAGTGCCGCTACCGGGGACGACGATTTATCATCCAGGAGGGCTCTGAGCGTGCCGCGGTCACTAGTAGGAAAACCCCTACAGCCGCCAGCCTACCACTGGCGAACACAGATACGTGTTCGCCAGTGCTAATAACGCTGGCGATCCCAGAAAGCAGGTCGCCAGCGCTACTAACACTGCCGCTGGCGAATTAAGAACAGAGGTCGCCAGCGCTACTAACACTGCCGCTGGCGAATTAAGAACAGGGCAGGCTATCCCCATCGCCCTCACCACCTCCTCGATCCCCTTTAGCAGCCGCCGCCGCTCTCCATCCTCCACCTCTAGCAGCCGCCGGCAGGCAGCAGCCCGGCGCGAGATCGAGACCTGCCACCACGCATCCTCTTCTCCCTCTTGATCCCGCTGACCTCGCTGCTGGGGCCGTCTCCCGGCTTGATCTCCTCCACTGGCCGTCGCGGGCTCGCGCTCTCGCTGCTGGGGCTCACCGGCGCCGTCGCCAGCAGCGCCGTCGCCAGCTCGCCATCGTCCTCTCCTGCTCAAGGTCAGACCTGCCCCGATTCCTCGGATCCTAGACGGCCAGCTGCTGCCCCCCACCACAAACCCTGCCCGCCCAGGATTCCAGACGGGAAAGATCCAATCTTTCGCGTCCATGGCGGCAGCGGGTGGTGGCCAAGGGTCACGGGATGTGCACCTTTGCTTTACTGCCTCACCACTTAGTAGTACTATATATAAAGGATGGAACGATTGACAGCGTTTTAGGCTATCCAGTTACCTCACCATCTACTAGCTGTTCGATCTGGCGTACGAACGACCTGGATAGCTGGTTCGCGATGCAGATGGAACGGTCACTGTTCATCGCCTATTTATAACCAATCACCGGACTACACGTCTCCCGGTAATCCGTCCGGTTTGAGCCGGTCAGCCGGTCGTCTCCCTATCGTCCTCCTCTCAGGCCTCTGGCTACTGTAGTGTGCCACTGTAGCTTGCAAAAAAACTCCGCGTTCTCCGAAAATTATGTACATGAAATATATGCGCGTCGACGAGTAGGATCCATTCCCGTGATCGGTTTCGAGTTTGGTCGACTCTAACTCTTTAATTTTGGACCCAAATTCGTACAAACGTTCGACGAAATTTGCCAAATTAAAACAGTTTTCACGAGTAGATGAATATCACCCTTCCAAACAGTTTTCATGTTTTAACTTTTTAATTTGGACAGACATATATATATTTCTCTCCAATCTTCAAATTCGTTGTATTTTAGGCTGCCAAAAATTCTACTATATATAAAATATATAAAAAGGCGGAAGAATCCGCAGCGTCTCAGGACGTCCACGTCGCGGGTGATCCCTGGCCGTCCGATCGGCGCGACGGACGGCCCAGATTCGGCCACGTCGTCCCCGTTACCGCGCGGTACTGTTCACTCCGATTTTTGTCCAATCGGAAGGTGCCACGTCGCCCGGTCACGCGCCGGTCGCGTCGGTTCCATCCGGTCGACGCGTACTTTTCCAAAAAAAACCCGCGGAAGGACCTGTTTGTGATCGTCGAAGGACTAAATCGCAAATAAAAATAACTTCAGGGACCTCCATGCAAAAAATCGCCACAGCCCCCCCTCCCTACTCTCTCTCTCCCGCGACGCCGGAATCGCCGCCGTCGCCGCCGCGCATCGCGGCCGCTCCACGCCTCCCCGGCCAAATCCATGGCCACGGCGAGCTCCGCCGCCTCCGCCTCTCCCTCCTCGCCGGAGATCAGGTGCCGGGACGCCCGAAACTCGCCGAAATCGCGGCCGCCACGCTCGCTGCCCTCCGCCGCGTCCGCGGCTCTCCGGCGACGCTTCGGCGACCCAGCAGGGGCGGCGCCGCCACCTTCTGGCAGTCCGCGTCGAGGCGCGTCGAACGCGTCGAGCCGCGCGGCCCAGAACGCACTGCAGCGGCCGCGCCGTCGCCAGCAAATCCGCGGCCAGATCCACGCCCGCCATTGCTGACGTCAGTACGACGTCAGCGTGGTCCCGTCCTGTCAGCGGCTGTGAAATTTCGGAAAATGTTTAAGAAATTAAAAAATCCTGCCAGGTGGGCCCGGCTCATTATATAAAATCCAGAAAAATCATTAAATTTGCAAAAACAATATCTTTTCACTGGTTTATCAGAAAAATATGAATTATATATCAAAATGTTCAGAAAAAAAGATCTAATTTGTTTGTGTTAAAATCCATACATTTTGGAACATTCCAGTTTGAAAAATATTTGGAAACAACATAAAGCCATTCTGTATTTATAAATTTAAATTAATCAACTTATTTTCGCTGGTTCGTCAGGAAAATATGAAACAAATATATAAACACGAAAAAAAATATTAATTCGGAAATGTTTTACAAATATTTGAACAATAACTACAACAGTATTTCGAACCTACAGATATGGAAAAACAATACTTCAAAATACGATCAAAATTCAATTTTGCATATACTAAAATCGTGTATTCCTACAAAATTCAAATATTTAACAAACAAAAAAAAAACGAATTTACATACAAATAAGTTACCAATTTTAACAAATTCCAAAAACTAAACAATTTACACATGTATTTTTTTAAAAAATTCAAAGGTTTCATATCCGAATAACTTTTAAATATGGACATTTCAAAAATTTGAACAACTTCGCAACCTAGACAATTTTTGAATTTCAACAATTTTACGATCGAACAATTCAAAATTTTAGCCCACGGGCGCGGCGGAGTCCGCGGCTAATCCCCTAGTATCTTGAATGATGCTAGTAGTATCTTTAAATCTCGAGATAGACTTGGCTGGTTCAAATCCCTCACATATATTCGTGAAAATGCAGGTCCTCCACATCGGCCGTGGCTGCAAAAAGGCCTTCGGATGCTCACCGGTTCATGACACGGCCTGCAGTGCTGCTGCCGTCCTGGGTGCAGCCTCCTGCGCCTCCGGGCTCGCTGCCGTGCCACAACCACAGCAGCGGTGGTGCCCTTCTTTATCGTTTGGGTGAGCTTCTGGTTCTCTCCTCCTTGTGTTCTATGCTACCATGGACATCGACCCGTGGATGTATTGTCTTCTGGTCATCAAGCTGCCCATTTAGGTTTTCAACGGCGCTGGTACAATTGTGAAATAAAAGGCTATAGCTACCTGGGATCTTCTATTTCCTAGAACAATTTAGTTTGATCAATTTACATGAGTACTTTTCCTGCAATGAAATCCTTAATAGGGCTAATCATTAAGTTGAATTCAGGAAACAGCATGAGCATTTGCTGGTTATGACCTAGATAACTTCAATATCTGAGTTCATATAATTGGAGTTATTTCTAGATAATCTTCTAATGAGTCCAGAAACTTATCGTTTGGTTGATTCAGAGCATCCTAGCTACAGCTACGAACTTATTAGTAAAGTGACAGCAACCAGGGTTGCTTTTCTGAGAATGCCATTAGCTGTCAACCAGATTCCTTGCTCAGTTAAACCAGATTGCTTGCTTGCTTAGTTAGCACTACATGGGTTGCTTTTTTTGCTAATTAAGAGAGTTTGATCATAGCGTGCAATACAAAGACTAGGTGAAAACTGGTACTGCCACTTGTACATAAAAAATGGTCTGCAAACTTGTTAAATATTGTTCATGATGTTCTCAGTTTCCTCTCTATCATGTATAAATATTCTTATACCTATCTAAATATCGACAAAGCTGCTTACTTGTAGTTGAAGAACAGATAGTTAACCATAATGAAACGTCGAGTCTTATTATTTTTGCTTCACCTCTTGAAAGAGTTCCTATTCCAGTTTTTCATAGTGATGCACAATTAAAGGTAACTGCTGATTGCATTTTTGCCAATGGTAAAGGACATCGACACGGGCTGTTGTGGCGACATCAACACGCTGCTGCACACACGACGGCATCGACACGAGGCTGCGGCAGCGACGCCTTTGACACGCGGCTGCAGCGACAGCGACGACGGCATCGTGATGACGAATCATTTTGTAATGGTGTAGTTGATTGATGTAATCGTGTACTTGGACCATTGAATAATGACGTGTATTATTGATTGATGCAATAGTGTAATTGAATTACTGGATAATGACGTGTCTGAATGTATTAGATAGATAGATTAGTTAATCAGTTTTTTTTTTAAGTCCGGAAATCTTACTAGTGGCGAACATACATTGCCGCCAGCAGTAACTACCACTGGCGAACCAGTATTTTGCACGCCAGCGCTAACATTCCCTACCGCTGGCGACTCTGGGACGGCCAGCGGTAGCAACTACCACTGGCCATTTTGTGCTGGCGAACCCGAATTCGCCAGCGGTAGGCTAAGTTTGTTCGCCAGTGGTAGGGGTTTCCCTACTAGTGGGTCCATGTGCTCGTAGACTAGCATCCGCCGTCCCTCCTCCTATGCAACACTGATACGGATACACGTGTCGGTATCGGGCCGATCCGGATACGGAGATACGACATTTTGAAAAAACGTCGATACGAGGATACGTTTCATAGTCTTTAAAATAAATAAATACATGCAGTAGCTAGAGGTGCCAATGTGATCACATAAATTATATTTGCATTTGGTGAGAGCATCAGAGATGAGGCTAAGAAAGCAGTGTGCTGCTGGCTGCCTGCGACTTGCAAGGGATATCACCAATTCTTTTATATGCTTTATTTACCGATATGTTGCTAATAGGTATCGAAGAGGTATCGTGTCCGAATTGGTATCAGATACGGTATCCGACATGGACACGAGCTGCAAGCAAGGTATCCGTGCAGCGTAGCCTCCTCCGCGCACGAGCCTACCAGGCGGACGACGTGCTCGTGGCACAGCTGGCGGAGAAGCGCGAGCTCCCTGACGAACGTGGCGTCCGCGCGTCGCAGCAGGCCGTCCTTGACCTTAAGGCACTTGACGGCCACCTGACGCCCGTCGTGTAGTTTGCCCTTGTAGTACACCTCGCCGGAGTTGCCTTGGCCGATCACGTCGGCGAAGTCAGTTGGTGACCAGCGGGATTTCCGCCAGCGTGAAATCCTGCAGGTTCTGCTCAGGGAGTTGTACCTGTACGCCGATCATCCGGAAGAGGTTGCGGAAGGAGTCGATGATCCTATTGGCCAGTGTCACCAGCTGCTCGCACGTCGCCAATGTGTCCTGCACCTTGGTCGCCGCTGTTATAATACGAGATGAACAATAACGAAGAACGATAAGTAAACACTGCAGAGGACACGAGATTTAACGTGGAAAACCCTTGCAACACACAAGGGAAAAACCACGGGCGCCAGCCAGCAAACAACTTCACTATATCGGTGGGTGTTTACAAACGCCGTGGGTTATCGTAAAGACGCGATAAACCCTAGCGGCGGCTTACAAGAGATATTTATAGTCGGTGGCAACGATCCATACCGGCGACGGGCCTCGCTCCGCTCGTCAGAAAATAGCCTCCTCAATTGAATTTGGATCACAATATAACAAACTCCACCTTGAGACAAATTCCTTGTAGCATGAATCAACAATCACCTGAACAACAAAGAAAACACTTGCTGGCGCCAAACAGCCACTTGGGCTAAACAGTTATACCAACCAAGCTCGAGCAAAGCTCAAACTTGGACACAGGAACAGGCATTGTCATCATATCAGCAGGATTATCATGAGTACTAATCTTGCATACCTGTAGTTTACCTCGTGCAACCACGTCGCGAACATAGTGGTACTTAATATCAATGTGCTTTGTCCTCTCATGGAACATCTGATCTTTAGTAAGATAAATAGCACTTTGACTGTCACAAAATAACTTAATGCAAGAATCATCTCCACAAAGCTCATCAAATAGACCTTTCAGCCAAACAGCCTCTTTACATGCTTCATGGATAGCCATGTACTCAGCCTCAGTTGTAGATTGTGTTGGAACATACTGCAAGGTAGCCTTCCAACTAACAGCACATCCACCAACAGTAAAAACATAACCTGTGAGGGACCTCCTCTTATCCAAGTCGGCAGCATAATCTGAATCCACATAGCCTACGAGTCCCCCACCAGTCCTGCCAAACTTCAAGCAAGCTTTAGATGTGCCACGAAGGTACCTGAAAATCCACTGAACAGCATTCCAATGCTCTTTACCAGGATTAGCCATGTATCGACTGACCAAACTCATAGCATGTGACAGATCAGGCCGGGAACAAACCATGGCATACATCAAGGAACCAACAACACTAGAATAAGGAACTCGTGACATGTACTCAATATCATTTTCAGAAGTAGGACATTGCAAAGCTGACAACTTGAAGTGAGAAGCAATAGGAGTACTAACAAACTTTGCATCATGCATATTAAAACGATGAAGAACTTTCTCAATGTATTTTTGTTGACTAAGAAACAACAAACTAGACTTTCTGTCCCTCTTAATTTCCATGCCTAGTATTTTCTTAGCAGGACCAAGATCTTTCATCTCAAACTCACTACTTAATTTTGCCTTTAAAGTAGTGATCTCTTTCATGCTCTTGGCAGCAATCAACATATCATCAACATATAGCAGCAAATAAATAGGCGATCCATCAACAAACTTCATGTACACACAGCTATCATACTGAGATCTCATAAAACCATGTGCAATCATAAATGAATCAAACCTTTTATACCACTGTCGTGGTGACTGTTTCAGACCATAAAGGGACCTCTTCAACTTGCAAACAAGATCCTCCTTACCAGGCACAACAAAACCTTCAGGCTGGTCCATGTATATCTCCTCCTCCAACTCGCCATGCAGAAAAGCAGTCTTAACATCTAGCTGCTCAAGCTCAAGATTATGCATAGCAACAATAAAGAAAGTACGAATAGAAGTATGCTTCACAACTGGGGAGAATACATCAGTATAATCAACTCATGGAATTTGACTGAAACCTTTTGCTACTAACCTTGCCTTAAACCTTGGAGTCTCAACATGAGACAAACCTTCCTTTCTTTTGAATATCCACTTGCAGCGGACAACCTTCTTTTGTTTAGGCAAGTGCACAACATCCCACGTGCCATTCTTCTCAAGCGATTGCATCTCTTCTTGCATCGCACCTAGCCACTTCTCTTTATCAACCGAAGCAATGGCTTCAGTGTACGTAGCTGGTTCAGTATCATGCTCCACCTGTTCAGCACAATGCAAAACATAATGAACAATATCACACTCTTCAATTAAACGATTAGGAGGTGCAATATTTCTCCTAGAACGGTCAGCTGCAATAGACCGTGGTGGCTGCTGAACAATGGGTGGTGAAGGTGGAACATAAACATCATCATTTTCGTTCTCCTTTGCGTGCTTCACCTGCACGCCAACTCTCTGTTGCTCATCATCAGAAACATTAGGAGAATCAACAGCATCAGAAATATCAGTAGATGAACTATCATAATACGTAACAGCCTCATTAAAAACGACATTTCTGCTCAACAAAACTTTCTTAGTTTCAGGATTCCACAACTTGTATGCCTTAACTCCTGAAGCATAACCAAGAAAGATACACTTAACAGACCTTGGCTCTAACTTTCCATTATCAACGTGAGCATAAGCAGTGCAACTAAAAACTCTCAACTCAGAATAATCAGCTGGTGAACCAGACCATACCTCAATGTGAGTTTTCTTATCAAGTGGAACGGAAGGTGACCTGTTGATGAGATAACATGCGATGGAGGCTGCTTCAGCCCAAAAGCGCCTATGCATCTTTGCATTAGACAACATGCAGCGAGCCCTCGAAATAATGGTCCTGTTCATGCGTTCAGCCACGCCATTCTGCTGAGGGGTGTACGGGATGGTGTGATGTCTTACCATGCCATCGTTGCTGCAAAACTCATCAAATTCATTTGAACAAAATTCCATACCATTATCAGTACGGAGTATCTTAACCTTCCTTTCAGTCCTCCTCAATTGAATTTGGATCACAATATAACAGCCGCCACGACCATCATCCAGATGAGCCCAACGGCGCCGTCTACCCAGATCAACAGCGCCGCTATCGCTAGCCCCGCAATAATGCACTGTCCATGCCAGCCTCCCTAGGCTGCGTACACCGTCAGCGGCACGGCCCCGACCGACCTGGCCAGCGGCGCCGCGATCGCTTCTTCCCTTAAGTGCCTAGTCTACTCCACACACGCTTTCTTTGCTGAGCTAATTATGTACACGTGTTTGTTTTTGTGAGATCGATGGGGTCTAACTACTTGTTTCGCAAGTTATTGTAAACTGATCCAAAATTCCCCCATATATATTTTTCTGTTGCAGTTAGTCGTGGATTGAGCATGAGGATGGAGCTTAAGCGATGAGCCGGTTAAGGCGTGTTGATGGCGCGTTAAGGCAGTACATACGCGAATGCGGAGCTTGTCATTAGTTCTGACCTTGCACGCGAAAAAGTAGGCACTGTTAGTGTTAGATACACACAGAAATAACAACACATAATTGATCGAGCCACACAAGAAGGGGTGAGTAGAGATTTATTGCTCTCGAGCTCTAGCGTACTAGTTAAAAAAAAAAATCAAAACTATATCTAATTTTTTTAAATCAAACTGAAAAACATGCATATTCTTAATGATGTATCCTACACGCACTGAAAACCGCACTGATAAATAATTTATGTGTTGAGCTACACAATAACAAATGTATAGATTCGAGAATAGCCTATAATGTATAGTTTTAAATTTCCAACTTTTGTTATTTTTTTTGTAGCCCGTAATGCAAAAAGATTTTGCATTGAGATTTTGCACGGTTATATATACTTCATTAAGAACATCCATAATTTTGTTCAGAATTTTTGAAAGCTCATAAATATGATTTACAAATTTTTAAATTGGCAGGAGCACTGGTGCTCGGGAGCCAAAAACACTTTCAGGACTTTGGCTCGAGAGCTTTGCTCCATTGCTTCCCCTACTGTTTTTTCCTTAAAAAAGGACACGTTCCGCATATTCTGAACTTATTTAAGATACCTAAAAATGTTAATTTTTGTATTCCCTACAAGTGCAAGCGACTTTTGATTCCATTAAACGAACTAAGAGCATCTCCAAACGGAGCCCCCAAATTCGGCCCCTAAACTGTGACCGGACGCGTCCGGACGTGTCCGGGCATGGTGACCGGACAGCCCCAAAAAACTGTGTCATACAATCATAACCCACCAAAAATCCCCCCCAAAACCATATTGGACATGCACGTAGATCAAATGGTGGATCATAGTTCAAACATCATACGAATAAACATAGTTCAAACATACACATCGGACAGAGTTCATCGGTCACAGTTCATCGGACACACCGGAGCGGAGCGGAGGTCTCACAAATCATGGAAAACCCGGCCGGCCTCCAATGCGTCACGTCGTTGCCTTTCGTGACGGCGACGTGCCCGGCGAACCCCGGCTTCACGTTCCAGCTCCCGGTTGTGAGGGGCGCAGGCTTCACGTTGAGCTTCCCGGTTGTGAGCGGCGGCCTCTGCACATTGAGCTTCGCGTTCTCGAGCGACGGTGTCTACACGTTCTCGCGCGTGAGTGGCGGCCTCTACATGTTCCCGTGCTTCGCGGTCCCTTTGCCGAGCACGGCGTGCCTGTCGAGCTTGGCTCTCCACTCGGCGGATCATGTCCCTCGTCTCCTCATATGGCGTGTAGTCCACGAACGGGCTATCCTTTAGCGCTTCCCAACAATGGCCGAACTTCCACTCCGTCGTCTCTGGCCTCCCCCCAAGCGCGTTGTACAGTAGGACGACATCGTCTATCTATGAAAATGAAATAGGTACTCCCCAAATCGGTGCTAAAGCATTTGAGAATTGGATCCAACATTGTAGAAAATTTAACAATAAAAACTTACGGAACCCATTTGAGCAAAGCTTCCGGCGAACTTGTTCACTTCCGCCACTATGATGTGCCATCTATGGAGTAGGGAGCCCTCATCGCGGACAAATTCTGAGTTTGCATTGAAAACTTGACTGATCCGGCCCCAAAACGTAGCACAGTGGAGTGTTCCGGTCACAGGATCCTCCGGGGTGGACAACCACGCATTGCACATCAGCTTATCATCGCCGACGGTGTACGCCGGACCTCTAGGAATGCCCTACGGAGTACATCGGACATCAAATTCCTAATCATTCTACTCCTTTCCAAAATGTGAGCATTCCAACCGAAGGCGGAGGAGGAGATTGGGAGGCGAACCTGCAAAAGCACCACCATTGCCTCGTTGGACGCGGCGGCGGCGGAACTGCCAGCAGCGGCGTTGCACAGGGCCGCCGAAGACGGCCCGGCGGCATCCGGCCCGGGGCAGCTCCCAATCTCCTCCTCCGACTCCTCCTCCGCCTCCGCGAACGCATGCCAGTACAGCTCGGTAGCGGATTCGCTGCCAAAGCCGGCCATTGGCAAGCTGTGGACGGAGAAGAGTGAAAATGGAGTGGAGTGGAAAGGGGATCGGAGGAGAGTGAGAACTAGGGTTCCGACCGGGGCGGGGAATTTTCGGATATATGTGGGGTCATGTTGGGCCGCGTCCGACGTGGCGGCCTGTCCGGGTGCGTCCGGACCTCCCCAAACCCTCCCCACATATGGACTGGGTTTGGGGTGTGCCAGACAGTCCGCACGTTTGGGGTGGCTTTGAGGGCCTCCTTTGGGTGGTGGTTTTTAGCCCAAACCCTGTCCGGGCTGTCCGCCCAGACGTTTGGGGTGGGTTTGGGGCCTCCGGTTGGAGATGCTCTAACACCAGGTCAAGGTAGGTTTGTACGTACATGCATGGATCTTCTTGTCCTGCCATGCTAAAAATGCTGAAAACCCGATTTTCTAACAATATGGCATGCATTGTTTTTATCCCCTATCACTTATAAAATGATTCGATGCACATGTATTTCTTTCTAATAAGAAGACTAAGAAATTGTTCACCCTCCAAACTTTTTTTTTGAAAGCCTGCGTACACCATAGAGTACCACATACAAGTATGAAGTACAAGAACGAAGAACAGAAGTCCGACGCAGGGGAACAGAGCAAGATCAAGCACCAGCAACATCGCCGGCGAAGAAGACGAAGACCGACGACCACCTGCTAGCCACGGCCTGAGGGCACCTCCTAACTTGTAGATCGCCACAGAGCCCGTCCGCCGCGCAGCGGCGGAACTTAAGCCGATGAACGTGCACGGCGAGCACCCTCCCTCTCCAGCACCACCACCTTGCCGCATCCGTCTTCGTCCCCAGCGCTGGCAGAAGCCGCGAGGCTCGCCCAACCCTGAGTTCCAGCCTCCGGGTCCTCCCTCGTAGCTCCACAGCGTGGAGGTCGACCTCCCCGCCGGCCGGCCAGGAGGAGGAAGATCCAGAGGAAAACCGGCAGATCCGGAGATCCCCGGCCACCAAAAGCCGCGCGCGCCACGCCGGAGCTCCGAGGAGCGCCGCCGCAGAAGGGGAACGCGCCGACCCCCACCTAGCCACCGACACCATCGCCACCTCCACGACGCCGCCGACGGGTTTCCTACCGCACCCTACACTATGTACAGGCCGGGATCCGGGGATCCTCCACCCTCCCGCCGCCGAAGCGACGTCGGAGAGGGGAGAATCCCCCGAATCGCCGGCGAGCGAGGTGGATGGACGGGAAAGTCTCAAAAATCGCCTCTCTGTCTACAGTAGAGAGAGAGGAGAGCGGTCTTCACCCTCTTAGGGCAAACAATTCCATCCAAACTTAGAGATTAGAAAGTTATGAAATCTTGCACCGATCTTGACGGCCAGATTGACACTTCTAGAGTATTGACTCAAAACTAAGAAACTTTCAACAACCGAGAATATATTAGCAAAATAAAAAAGAAAATAAGATGAGTATATGTCCGTCAAAACAAAAACGTTACAACATAAAAGTTGTGGGGAACGAGAAGATCCATATACTCGTAAAAGGAGAATTCAAGCGGTCCACTGAGTGCAACGAATTTGACCGAATTCTTCAATTTGTTTTGCGGATTTGGATCTAAAATTAAGGAGTTAGAGTCGACCAATCTCGAAACCGGCCACGAGAATGAAACCTACTCGTCGATGCACATATATTATATATATATTTTATCGTGAATCATGATACGGTTAAGCAACTTTTATTTTAATCAAATAAGAAAGAAAGTATTTTTTCCCCTTCCTTTCATCACCGGCCATGAGGAAAGTAGTGGTTCTGTCATGGGTCATGACAAAACCTGGCTTTCGTCCTGGCCCATGATGAAACTACTGCTTTCGTCATGGCTCATGACAATGGCGCATTTTTTTTTAACGCGTGCTACTCTTTGTGTAAATGTTAAAATACTATTATTTTAAATAAAAATTCTCAAGGCCACAACGGCTTGATCCACTTATCTCTCACAGCTAGCTACACACACGTTAGCCACTACTATGCAGACCACTAAAAGCTTATAGCGCCGCAACTAGCTTGCTTCTTCCTCTACGTCCACCACTTGACTAGGTACATGTAGCTCGACACGATGCATGCATGCTGCAACTATCACGCAGCCTCAAGTTTCATGGCCCAACTAAATGCATGAATCAGAAATAAAAAAAATGATGAAATCTTCTAACTAACAAGATTAATTCCAACAGGATGCATGTATTGGCTTGACGCGCCATCAAGACACGTTAACCGTGAATCTGTCAACCATCCCCTCCTGCCTAATCATCACCTCCACGACTAATTGCGACAGCGAAAAGAACAACACACATACGTGAGTTGAGTAGACTAGGTAACTTAACGGAACCGTGTAGACTTCAGTAGACTAGGCAACTTAACACGGAAGAAGCGAAAACTACAGTATAAAGAAGTGACTTTTCGTCTCCCAGTTTCATCCCCGATCGATCCTGCAACTTGATCGTGAAATCATCTACCGAGCCATCCCTGCCGGCGGCTGCGGGCTCCACCTCCGCCACCCACTACTGGACGTGTACGGCGAGGCCAGCACGCGCTCCGAAGCGTAGGTCGGCGGAGGCCGCCGTCAAGGTGAAGCTTCTCCGACATGGGCATGGACAAGACGTTGTTTGTGTTGCTAGCGATTGTGGCGCTGTTGCTGCTGGTAAGGATGGGCGCCGTTCGCCTCATCTGGATGGTCATCCCGCTGGTGGCCAAGCTGATGGAGACATGGGCGACGTGGGAGCAACTGGTGGCACAGGTCGGTACGATCATCAACCTCTTCCAGATGATCACGTGGAACCTGCAGCCTGGCAGAGATCACGTGGAGTCCGAGGAACCTCAGAGGTCGTTCAAGCTGGCGGAGATCAGGCAGGTCACCGACAACTTCGCCCGCATGATCGGCCAAGGTGACTCGGGCGAGGTGTACAAGGGCAAACTCCGTGACGGACGTCTGGTGGCCGTCAAGCGCCTCAAGGACAGCGAGCTGCGACTCGCGGAGGCCACGCTCCACAGGGAGCTCACCCTTCTCCAACTGCCAAGGCATTACCACATCGTCCGCCTGGTAGGCTCGTGCGCGGAGGAGGGACAGCGGATGCTAGTCTACCAGCACATGGACCGGGGCACTCTCAGAGACCTCCTTGATGATGAGTCGTCCTCGTCCCCGTCCTGGAGAAGGCGCGTCCAGGTGCTCCTGGGCGCGGCGCGCGCCATCAGACACCTGCACTGCCACGACGTCATCCATGGCAACGTCACTTCCTCCAACATTCTTCTTGACCGGAGCTTGACGCCGCGCCTGTCCGGATTCGGCGCGGTGGCGCGGGGTGAGTCGTCCCAGTCCGTCGTCGACGTCTTCCAAACAAATGGGTACGCCGACCCGGAGTACCACAGAATCGGCCTTGTGTGACCGAGGACGGACGTGTACAGCCTCGGCGTGGTGATGCTTGAGGTGTTGACGGGGAATCAGCCGGTGTCAGACCGTGACAGGAGTAGGACGTTGGTGACCTGGGCTCTGCCGAGCATCGAGAACGGGAAACTGGGCGACGTGCTCGATAGGCGCCCCACGTCCGAGCCGACTGCGCGCCAGCGTAAGGCGCTGCGGCGCGTAGCACGCATGGCCGCAAGTTGTTTGTGTGTGGATGGGGATCGGCGACTAATCATCTCGCAGGTTGTGGCAAACCTCAACAGAGGCGCTCAAGCTCATTTCCACCGATGACTGACGCCGTGTTTAGTTAGCCTTATTTGTGGCACATGCATGGATTATGACTTTCTCACGTTTTTAAGCCTAAAAGTGCATGGAGACAAACATGCATCGAGCTTTCCCGCAATCATGTCCATCGAGCCCCCTAGCCGAGCAGTCGCCGCCTGCGCGCCTCCGCCTTCCAGAACGGCAGCCTCCCCTGCGCGTGCACAGCGACGGCGTTGCTGACATGGACGACGCGAAACACGTGCCTGTACTATTCCGAACGGCAAAGCTACGGCGTTGCGCTCTGACATGGACGGCGCGAGACTGTAGGTAACCGGGACGGCGCGAGGTCGCCGGGCGGGTCGACGTGGTTGCGCGAAGCTACAGGTCGACAAGACGGCGCGAAACACGTGCACTTAGAGCATTTCCACCGGGGCCCTCTAAAGGACCCCCTAAAGGCCCTTTGGGGAGCCGGACACAAAAACGCCCACCAGCGGCACCTCCCAAAGCCTCACCCCGAGCGATTTTGTGTCCGGCACCCCCAATAGGGCCTCCAAGTTTGGAGGCCCTCCTGTGGGTGCGTTTAATGTCGAGGCGATGAGACGGCGCCACGCCTGTCATCACGCGTCGCAATAACGCAGCACCCGTTCCCCTGGCGGGCGCAGAGCGAAGCGACGCGTCGCAATAACGCCGCGCCGCTTCCAATGGCGCAGACGGAAACGACACGTGCTGGTATCGCAGTGGCTGGCCGCGGCGGCGCCCTGCAGACGCTTCGTCGGCGTCAATGCGCGGCCAGAAGAAGCGGTGGCCGCGTTAATGCAGGCCACCCAACCCCGCTCCTCCGGCCGCCTTTAAAACCCGACGCAACCCAGCCCCTTCTCCTCACACAATCTCTTCTCCCTCTCCCTCCCTCTCCCACAAGAACATAGGCCGCCATGGCGGGCAGCCCCGGCGGGCAGCAACGCCACGAGCAGCTGGAGGAACTCCGGCGTCGCAACGAGGAGGCGGAGATGGCCAAGGCGTTCCAGCGAGGCATGTGGCGCGAGGAGGCCGAGAACGCGCAAAAGCTCGACCCTAAGTACTCCATCTCGGCGCCCTACTGGCACGCCGTGGTGAACAAGGAGTACGAGGCGCGTCGTAGCGGTCGACGAGAGCCAACGCCGGAGTTGTCCTGAACGGACGACGAGCGTGACGGCGAGGACGGCGACGACAACGACGACGACGACCCCGAGCTGCCCGATCTGCCTCTACAACCGGCTGCATCTTGGGCAGCAGCGTCTATGTCACCGAAGAAAGGGGCGGCGGGCGCGACCTCGCTCTCCTCCCCGCCGGCTGCCTCCTCCTCGGAGGGGGTTCCATGCGGGTTCAACACCTCGTAGGGAGATGCGGGGGCTGCCTCGTTCCCGTCGGGCGTGTCGTCCTCCTCCTCGTCGTCCTCCTCCACGTCCTCCTCCTCGTCGTCGTCCTCCTCCTCTGCGGGGGTATCCACGTCCGACGAGGAACGCGGCGAAGGGGTGTCGTCGAGCCCGTAGAAGAGCTCGAGTTGCTCGACTTCGGACGGCGATGGCTCGACGGAAGAAGCCGTATCCGAGCCATTGCCGCTTGAGGATGAAGACAGCGATGCTTGGCCTTCGCCGCCGGACTCCTCGCTGGTGGCGCCGGTAACCCACTCGGCCATGACGTCGAATAGAATGACATCGACATGGCCCCGCGAGGATGGTTAGATATTGCTGCCAAGCGGCGGCGGTTGCACGCCCACACGAACCGGCGGCGGTTGCCGTAACGCGGAGCGACGCGGCGGTTGCCGGCGGCGGTTCGTGCGCCCGCAAGGTGTTCGACAGTTCGCTCTAATTTCGGGCGCGTTTGAGGGGGGGGGGGCCTTTGGGGAGTACCGCTGTGGGCGGCCTCTAAATGTTGACCGGACACATGTCCGGCACCCCCCAAAGGAGGCCCAATTGGGGGTGCCGGACACACATTTGGAGGCCCCCGGTGGAGATGCTCTTATATCCTAATTGAGCGTGTAAGCAAAACCGAGTTTGAGAGGTATATAAATTCAGTTCAGCTGAACGAACCACATAATGTTGGACCTCGACATGGTTAAATGAACGATGAATACATACCATTATCCTGAGAACTCAATTTTGCACATAAATAGATCACAAATTAATTCGAAAACCACAACATATATAGGAGTCATTTCGCAAGAAAAATGTGCTCATATTTTGCATTAAAATGTGGTACACGTTATGAAGAATATTTACATTCGAATATAAGGTAGACATGCACCCTAATCACTCCATATATATTTACCACATCTCACCCCATAACGAGGAATTAATATATTTTCATGCATTGTAGTCGCATAGATAAGTCGACCTCGAACAACAAGGAAGTATGCGATGAATTTATCTCGTGCATCTCCACGGTCTCTAAGTCGAGGACAATGGGCAAACCTTGATGAAACTGTCGGTTATTTCCATATGCCATCAGCAACACGACGTCGCTTCTCTCTCCTAAGCACTTGAGCTTGATGTACATAAAGCCTTGGGAGATATTGGGAAGGAGTGACCGTACCTTGTGTTCCACACGTCAATCACGACCTCTTTGGCCCAAACATCCGAGCGATGCACCCACATTGATACCCTGAAACCTTCGCAGCCGAGCAACCGCAGCCTCCCGTATGGTGATGTTCCTAGAAGACGCTGGATTTGACCGCAGCTGGTGGGTGGGAGATTTAACTGTAAGAAATTAGGGTTAGGAGCTATTCGGTCTACCCTCTATTTCTCTGCCTTATCGGTGGTACCGCTCACAATGCATATTGAGACTAGAGTGTGGGACCTTTATATAGACTCCAAATTCAGATAATTCAATCTGTTTCCAGATAGGACTCGTGACTTGTTAAACCAACCACTATCATTAACAGCCATTAACCGAGCCTATTACTGTTAAACAATTAGGTCCCAGCACGCATGTGTGAGTCATGCGCCGAGTTCGAATACAAAATCAAACTCGCAGGCTTTAACAATCCATAGAGCCAATCCTATGAACAATCTGGCATTCCGCTCTATACTGTTCCCGGGTATAATTCCAGCATATTAATATACACTGTGTTCCAGTATAGCCGTACCGGCTTCTTAAGTATATTTCCTTAAGTACAATTCCACATCATTAATTCCCTGTTATTTCCGTGATGCTTCCACACTGAAGTTTAATTCCGAACAATGTAGTAAATATATAAAATGTTGCAAGACACAATTTCCTACATCTCCCACTTGACTGAAAACATTTTATTTCAGCTAAGTGAATTCCCATGCTATTACATGGTTAGGCGTTAATTCCTTCCTTCAGTGCACTCACGTTGTATATAAACCTTTGTGACTTTTGGAGTCAAATTATCACAAAGTAACAGGTTATGATGCACCTTTCCACGACCTTAAGTTCACAAAGAAAATTCCTTAGCCATAGACCTTCCTTCAATGCTTGATGCATCAAAGTATTCATATTTCATAAATAACAAGTACTAAATCATGTTTCCTTTGTACACCATAAAGACCTACAAAAGTAAATATTAACACATAACATAAAATAGATTACCTTTCACCAAGATCACAAATAGCGTCAATATATCCACGTAGTTGAAGGTTGAGATCATCAATGAATAATGAGTAATCCATATTTCCTTGACATTGCGCGACAAGTCCATTATGTGATTCCAAAAATTTCAATAAGATTCATATTCCGTTTGCTAATAATTCCAGCAAATCGTTTCCGTGCTAATCAAAATAGCAACAATTACAACGGCATGGCTAAATCAGGTCGCATGAATAATGTCCCACAATAACTGAGGATGACAATTCTTCTTCCTTTTTCCTCACGAGTTTAAATATAATTCCTCGCAGAGTATCATTCCCTTAATCAAAAGGTACATGACAGGTTTGCACTTTTCCATAGAAAAATATATCAAAATATTATCTATGTAATTCCACTCCCAAAATGCAGGAAGTTTAGACATACCTTTCATATGAAAGTTAGAACTGAACCAAGCTTTCACTTCCATCAATGTGATATTTTAAAACCAATAAGAACATAGTTAGCACATATAATGATAACACAAAACAATTCACACTAACCTTTGTATATGAATATCTTCCATCAGTAATAAAACCGTATGACCTGATATTCCATTGATGTGAAGCTTGTTCCAAAAAACATGAATTGATCAATTCAATTAGCAAACACTGTCATTGTTCCCACCTCCTCTAAATTCCAGAGTTTCCACAAAGTATAACACTCCCTTTGTGTAAATAATTAAACAACAACACCTCTAAATTCCAGAGTTTCCACAAAGTATAAATATTTCCTTTGTGTAAAGAATTAAACAACAAACTTAGAATTGTAACTTCCACTAAGAATGTTGCATTAAACTTCCTTGTAAATAAATCCAATAACAACCTATAGGCATGCGGTTGTTTGGTAAAATAACAAGTTCCCAAACTTTTATTATTCATCATTGAGTTTATTCCTTCCCGCAATGTTTCCACCCATAGTTAACATTAGCAACAAGTTTAGTATTTTTCTTTCCTCAAAATATAGAGTAACTTCCTCAAATAACACACAATAGTAGCCAAGATATGATGGCCCAATTTAATTCCTCCCACTTTTCCTAAGCATGTTAGTGTTGGGAGTGTAACTTGGTGTTTTCCTTTGAGTTTAGCACATATATTTCGGTGTGACTATTAATAAACACACCCTTCATGAGAAAATATCATATTCCTACTTTCCACCAATTTTCTTATTTCCAGATCAAAAACAAAATACCATTTGATCCACTCGAATATGTACATTAAAACAAAGGGTTGGTGTTCTATGCAGTAAATAATCTTCCAATTCCATACCACCAAAATATAAATAGAAAACTTCCATTCCAGTTCACAAAATATAAACAATGACTGTGGTAATAATGACTTACTAAACAAAAGTAGTATGTGATGCATTTCCTCATAATCAAGAGTTGTATTCCTCCATTCAACCGTGGAGTATGAGATAACACATTCTATGAATAATTCCATGCTCATTACATTAATTTCAATTAATATTCCTGAAGTGTAAATCCCCACCAATCAGTTTTCAAACCTTTAAATCTTTGATGAACTGATTTTCCACTTCAGTATGAGATATTAATACAACAAAAACCTTCCGACTTGTATTGTAAAAGATATAATGACCACGCCAAGTGTAATCATGAAATAGAATAAATATATTCACCTCAAGTAGGAGTGTCCAAAAAATACCGTAAATATATTCTGATGAAGTATCATAATCCTCCCACTTAAGTTCAGAACTTCAGAATTAATAATCCACTAATTATGTTCCTCGATATGTGACCAAGTCGTAAATGAGATAAAACTAATTGAAAATCTAGTGGGAGTGTCAAAACCAAATACCACAAATGTCACATAATAAAATTCCATATACTTATATTCCTCCCACTTAAAGTTTATAATTCCAGAATTAACAACCGTAATTCTGTTCATATAGAAAGACCAAGTCGCAAAAAACCATCAATAACAAATTCCGAGCATGTGTTCCTATTACAAGTGTTCCTCCATATGGAGTTTTCTTCACAACCAAATAAATGATTTGGAAACCAACTTCCAATGGATTATAAAGATAAACGAGACCATTGTGTTAAATTCGATAATGCACTAATTTTTCCGTTGAGCAATAATTTCACTCTTCCTTTTCCAACTAGCATTCATAACCAACAAATTCCGATAGAGAAGTGTAAATAAAATTCTTTCTCATCGTAAGCAAAAAATAAACAATAATAATTTTCCTCCATAAACAGAGTTTGATCACATAATTTCCAATTCCAAAGTATACTAGTTTTACCAATAATGCCTAAGTAGACATATCTATTTTCCTTTGGAATTGTTTGCATACAAATAAAGTTGATGTTGTATTCCATCAAATTATGACGTACAAGCAAAATCCAAACTATATGGAGAAGTAGTCATAAACAACTATTTAGTGCAAGAAATAACATTCGACATACCGTTGAGTAAATATTGATTTCCTTTTCCATGGAGTGTTCTCCCTTTTCCTCCAAAAATAAGTGATGCCAATTTCAATATAAACATGATTGATGCCTTCTCGTCTTTGTTATGCCAGAAAATTCCGATGAAGTGTTAAGTACTCCAATATGTTCCAGAGTACGCCGACGAATCCCAATATATTCCGATGATGAGGTCAATAGCAATTGAGAAATCATAATAATAAAAATACTTCTGGCGAAGAGTTTAATTCCTCTCCCTGAGAGTGCATTCCAATTTTCTCCAGAAGAAAATGATGACCAATAAAAGATAAATCTCGAAAAATAAAACCGTTTTCCAGGTTATGCAAATATTCCACATAATCTGTTCACTCTCATCTAATGAATCAAAAAGTGATTTTAATATTAACATTGAACTAGTTTATTTTCCTTAGTCCAAATTCCATGATTTTCCTTTTCCTCTAGCTTTTCCGGTTTGGACATATCAGCAAATAATTTTTCTTTTCCAAACCGTGTATTTAGAACCACCAGTCTACATGTTATAAACAACTTGCAGTAAACAGTACTTGATGCCAGAGACAGAAAAGTGTTACCGGTCTGCTGAATCAACAAAGAAAACCGCCGAGACTTTGACTTGCAGCCTTCAATGACGCAAAGTAGCAGAAAACTGAAGCAGGCTAATGAAGATTTTAATCCTTTGAGCTGTACACCGTGATGGTTAATCACGTGTAGAAGTGGCAGCGATTCCATACGTACTCTTTTTTTTTCTTGCTTCCTCGATTTGCGAACAGCCATTAAAACTCGCTCCCGTTCACCTGCTACAGTAGCTAGGAGGCGAAGAGAAGGCGACCCCGAGGTCCTTGTTCGCGCCGGCGGATCCGCCGCTCCCCTCTGCCTCCGGTCGCCGTTCCGGCGCCGTGAGGTGGAGGGGAGCTCCGGCTCTCTCGTGTGCTTGTAGATTAGGTGTGTGTGCCTGCGTGGCGCCGTCGTGGACGGAGGCGATGGTGTCGGTGCTTGGGGCTTGGTGCTTCCCCTCCCTCCTCCGTTCCGGCCTCGTCGCCGGGGAGGCCGTGAAGCTTCTTCGGGCGCTCGTCTTCTTCTTCGTCCCTCTGGCCGGCCGTGGCGGCGAGGTGAGGGTTTGGAGGTGGGCGGTGTCCCGCTTTTGTTGCAGGTGGTCCTGGGTGGTTTGCTCTGGTGGTCCTGCTCCGGCCGGCCGAGCTAGGTGGCGAGGGGAGCATCTCCTGGAGTTGGTGTGGTGCAGGTGGAGGTGGTCCTGGGCGCCGCGGCGGCGGCTGGAAGAAGGGTGGAGGCGAGAGGATGGTGCTGTGGCCGTGGTCTTTCATCGACTCCAGATTTCGTCGCTGCGCGGCGGATGGATCATGCGGCTGTCTACTCAAGGTGGTGGTGCTTCCTCTCGGCGGTGGGCGGTACGGCGTCGCCGGCGGCGTGTAGGAGCTTTGGGCGCGGCGTGGGTCTGATCGTGTTTTCTCTCCGTTGACTAGGGTGTTTCTTGCACTTTGCTGGGTTTCCGTGTGTTTTCGCGTTTGTTTGAGGACCTGTTTGTAAAGTGTGGAGGCTCCTTTTTATATATCAGACCCTTCCTCAAAAAAAAAAAGTGTGCTCAGCTTCAGTAATATTTCCTTCACCTCGGTTCCGCGAAGTACCAACTGAGCTAGAATAGAAAATCTAGCCCTTCCATGGTCCATGTGCCCCAAAACAATCGGCGAATCTTGTTTATTTTTCGGGACCGAGTAATCGACTAGTCGGGGCGTTGCTGCATTGTTTCTTTCCTCGATTTGCGAGTAAATTGGAGAACAAAAGCAGTAGCGCAACGATAGGAGAAATTCCGTGTAGACTTGATCTGGCAACCTTGCCTTCCGCTTCCCGTGACGAACAGGTTCCGCTTCGCCTTATTCCGATCAGCAACAGCAGCACACAACACGTGGGTCGGTAAAGCAGGCGGTCGATTCGGCGATCGGCGTGTGGCCGCGTTGAGAGACCAGCGCTTGGACGGATTAGGGAACCGACGGGGTGTCCAATCAAATACGTGACGGAAGCGTGAAGAGTTGTAGCATGCTGCCGGCGTTGGAGCGTGCAACGCAGCGACGAAGAAATCCCGTGAAGAGCAGATGGCGCTGGTACTTTTCCTTCCTCGATCCAAGCGACAGATTCCGGACGAGGTTTGGCGACAGATTCCAAACGACAGCGTGCGGGTAGATCGACGACCGGATCCATGCAAGGAAGACGAGTTTGCAGCAAAACATGGCGGTGATCGCGACGGCGAGAGTGCGCAGCGGACGAGGGTTCCCGATGGTGACGAACCATCGGCTCTGATACCAATGTAAGAAATTAGGGTTAGGAGCTATTCGGCCTACCCTCTATTTCTCTGCTTTATCGGTGGTGCCGCTCACAATGCATATTGAGTCTAGAGGGTGGGACCTTTATATAGACTCCAAATTCCAGATAATTCAATCTGTTTCTAGATAGGACTCGTGACTTGTTAAACCAACCACTATCATTAACAGCCATTAACCGAGCCTATTACTGTTAAACAATTAGGTCCCAGCACGCATGTGTGAGTCATGCGCCGAGTTCGAATACAAAATCAAACTCGCAGGGTTTAACAATCCATAGATCCAATCCTATGAACAATCTGGCATTCCGATCTATACCGTTCCCGGTATAATTCCAGCATATTAATATACACTGTGTTCCAGTATAGCCGTACCGGCTTTCTTAAGTATATTTCCTTAAGTACAATTCCACATCATTAATTCCCTGTTATTTCCGTGATGCTTCCACACTGAAGTTTAATTCCGAACAATGTAGTAAATATATAAAATGTTGCAAGACACAATTTCCTACATTAACGTGCCCAGCCTCTTGGTGCAGATGTTGTAGGTGTGAGGATATGGTCGCCGTCCATGAGTACCCAGATGACGATGCCTCCGTGAAGGACGGCAGGCTCACGCTGGTGTTGGAATGACCTGAACGGGTGAAGACTATGGGTATCCGAAGTCACAGCCCCCCAGCTGGTGCCACCGGGTTTCGTGGCCTGCACCGTGATTCTGAATCCACCACTTTCGTTGCAGCGGTCCACATTGACGGCCAGCAGCACGAAGGAGCAGTCGATGCCGTCCGCAGCGGTGAGTAGAACGTACGTCCTGAACCAGAACGACCGACATGAGAGATAGGTGCGGTCGCCGGTCATGGGGTTGAACACACACAGGTTATAGCAGCGCTCATCCATCCGCCTGACGCTCGTGCCAATGGTGGCTCCGTGGCGGCGCTGGAGGACGACGAGGCCGCCTCGCGACATCACCGGGTCGTAGCCTACACGGTTGTCGTCGGGGGCTAGACGCAGCATGTAGGGCGCGAGGCTCTCGTCCGTGAAGGACGAAGTGGCGGGCGTTGCAGGATGGACCAGAGAGACGGAGGGTTGTAGCTGCTGTTGCGGATGGAACAGTTGTGGAGGTAGACGAGGAAGCTAGGCGGGACGATGCCTCCATCGTCCTCGTTGGCGCAGACGCGGCGGAGGAAGGATGGATCGAGTATCCGGCAGCGGAGGAGCTTGCAGGCGACGGCGCAGCGGACGAGGGTGGCGCGCGACGATCTCAAGCAGCAAGTTTGCCGCTACCGTCGGCTCGGACGCTACCGATGATTTCAGTCGGCGTTTCCCTGGTGCCACCGATCGTGGTTAGGTGATCTGGCGACTCTGGCCGGCGTGAGTCCAGCCGGTTTCTGCGATCCACGATGACATAATTAAACACAACAGACTGAGGCGAACTGGATGTCTGGATCGCGAACCTGTTCGTGCAGGCGTACTTGTTGACACAAAAGGAAGCTCTTCACAATACCGGCCGTGTGTGCCATACGATCCCATCATTTTTTATGAAGAAAATTGAAATTGAGTATGAACATGCTTTATAATGGAACAATTTCCAAAGATAGTTCCATTTCCTTCCTAGGAGTATAAAGATAACACAACTGCCTTGCTACTAGATTACGTGTTCCAAGAATAGTACAACTCAGAGAGTACGCGACATTTTGGAGTCCTGGTAGACGTACTACAACTACAACTCAGTTTCTTGTCTGCCAAGAAGCTTTCTGTCAACTCATAAGATAGTGAATCATCATATATATAGATTGCACGCACGCAAAATTTGTGTCCCTTTTCTTGGTTTCAATATTTTTTTTTTACTTTTATCGGTTTCGATACATTTTTTTACTGCATGACTCTCCGATTTTCTTTAGGGCATCCGTAATGTCTATAGAGAGCTTTTGTCATAAGGTGGGTCCCACTTATCTTATGAAATTCTTCATAATGTATACAGTTTTGCTAGTTCTCAATCACATGAGAATTAGCTTAGTTCTCAATCGCATGACGTCATCAGTTACAAGTGGGGTTGCAACTGATTCAGACCACTTCACCACTTGATTTTCTTCGTGATTCGTGCATTAGTTGCAAGTCAACTTGCAACTGAGATTTGATGACGTCATGCGATTGAGAATTAAGTTAGTTCTCATTCGCATAAGTTGCAAGTGGACTTGCACACCGTTCGATTTGCTTCGTGATTCGTGCTAATCATGAGTTGCAGCTTGCCTTGCAACTGTGATTGATGACGTCATGCGGATGAGAACTAAGCTAGTTCTCATTCGATTGAGTGTTAGAGAGACCCATAACACATAGGAAGAGGTTCACACGAATGGGGGTCGATACTGGTGACCCGCTTAAATTTTTCTTATCTTATCTGGATTAGACAAAATTGAAGTAAAAACATAATATTAGTGTCTTTTAATACCAAGAAGATCAACAATTATTTGCAACAATAGATATCTTCACGCACAAATAAAAAAAATATTTATGTTCAAACGGCGGTTCAAAACTACCTAGGTAAATCATCCTCTTGATGAGATGGGTAATTAGAGCAATGTAAATAGTGACCGTGGGACTTACTATAAAGATTATAATTTTGTATAATCATAGACTTGGTGATATGTAACTTAGTTTTTTTTTTATCTGTAACTTAGTTGATTGCAAATAAACTAGCCTATTTATAAGTCTCTTTAGAAGTAGCAAATCCATTATATACTAGTATAGCACATACTCCATCCCCGATAAAATTTCAAATTTTTTCACTAAGAGGATAATGGCCGTTTCGTTTTTCAAACAATCCCCGATGAGTTCCAGATATGATTTGTTCGTATATTTTTCTTCTTTTGGCCAAAGACATCCAGAAGTGGTTTGTATCCTGCCATCGTAGACTCCCTGAATTTGGGAAAACAAAGACTCCATCGGGACTCTTCACCTGCCGCACTTTTGGCCACGTACCCGATCCAATGCGCCTTAATAATTTGTGTTTATCGTGGACTGGAGAAACCGGACTCGCCGGAGATAGCCAAATTAACCACAATCGATGGAACCAGGGAAACGCCGCCGGCAGAAATCACCGATGGTGACGCTACCGGCAGAGCTGCTGCTCGAGATCGTCGCACGCTCGGAAGCCGGCACCCTCGTCCGCTGCGCCGCCGCTTGCAGGTCCCTCCGTCGTGGTATCCTCGAGCCATCCTTCCTCCGCCGTGTCTGCACCGACAAGAACGATGGAGCAGGCATCATCCCGCCCCGTGTCCTCACCTACCTGCACAACCGGAAGCAAGATCCTCCCTTGGTCTCGCTGGTCCATCCCATGACGCCCGCCGCCTCGTCCTTCACGGATGGGTGCCTTGCGCCCTACGTACTGCGTCGCACCATCGATATCCGTGGCAGCTATGATCCGCTGATTTCACGGGGCGGCCTTATCGTCCTCGTTCGTCCGCATGACATCTACCAGCTGGCGTCTCAGCGCTACTGCTACGATCTCTGTGTCTTCAACCCCATGACCGGCGAGCGCATCTACCTCCCGTGTCTAACCAGACTCTACCCAAGCCAGTTTGTTCTGCTCACCGCTGCGGACGGCATCGGCTGCTCCTTCCTGTTGATGGCCACAATTGTGGATTACTGCAACCAGAGTGGTGGATTCAGAATACGGGTACAAGCGACGGTACCTGGTGGCACCAGCTGGGGGCCTATAACCCAGGACGTCTATAGTCTCCTCCCATACAGGCCGCTCCAACATCAGAGTGAGCCTGTTGTCCTGCATGGAGGCATCGTCCATTGGCTACTCTCGGATGGTGACCAGGTCCTCACATACAACGTCGGCACGAAGAGGCTAGGCATGGTGAAAGTCCCACCCACCACCTACGCAGGATGCCGACAACTCCTAGGGATGTCCCCAGATGGGAGGCGGTTGCGCCTGTTTGACCACGAAAGGTTCATGGTATCCATGTGGGTGCACCGCTCGGATGGTTGGGCCAAGGAGGTCGTGATCGACGTGGAGCACAAGGTACACTCACTAGTAAATCCCAGTGTCTCTCTAGGCTTTATGTCGATCGAGTTCAAGTGTTGCGCAGAGAGGAGTGGTGTGGTGTTGCTGCAGGCATATCTGAATAACCGACTGGCTCATCAAGGTTCCCTCATTCTTCTCGACTCGGAGACCAAGGAGATGCGCATGATAAATTCGCCGCATACTTCCTCGCTGTTTGAGGTCGACTTGTCTGCACGACTACAAGCCATGAAAATTTGTTAATTGTAGTTATGAGGTGAGATGTGGTCACCTATATGTAGTGGTTTGGTTGCATGTCTATCCTATATTCGAATGTGAATCTTCCTCTTAAAAGTGTACTACTACCTCCATTCCAATGAATAAGGCCTATATTATTTTTGAAAAGTCAAACAACGTGAAGTTTGACTAAGTTTTTTGAACAAATTATGAACATGTACAATACAAAATAAACATGGTTAAATGCATCATGAAATATATTTTCACATGATATTCATATAATATTATAGTTGTTGATAATTTTATCAAAAAATTTGATCAAAGTTTACTTGGCTTGACTTTCTCAAAAAAATATAGGTCTTATTCGTTGGAACGGAGGGAGTATATTTTAATGCAAAATACGTAGTTCATTTATCTTGCGGCAGGACTCTTATATATGTTGTGGTTTTTGAACTATTTTTGTGCGAAATAAAGTTGTTTGAATGATGGTTCGTATTCAACTTACGGTTGAGTACGTTGTCAAACTTTAATTGATTCGTCCAGTATTTCAACTGAATTCGTGCACCAAACTCGAATTTAGATTTGTGTACACGCTAAATTAGGATATAAGTGTAAGCGTTCCTAGCGAGCTATAAAGCTGCTCCATCGCCACGGAGAAAAAACGATTTCAGGTTAGTGAGATAATCACAGGAGGGATAGAAAAGTCTATGATCAGCATCTCGGGTGCTTAGAGCTATCTTGGTTTGGAACGAAAGCTCATGGTTGCTCAACATAGTTTTGAAGCTAATGTTCTCTGCTTGCACTCCTCTTTGCTGGACTGCAAGAATTGGCCAGGCTACGAAAGCTAGCGCTTTTGAATTGATAGCACATATGGCTTCTCTAAGCATTTGAAAATCCCAGCAATGAAATGCAAAACCGCAGCAGCTAGTGGTGACCCCCATGACTTGTAGAGCACACAGAGAACCACTAGTACCTGGAATAATGGATTAACGTATAGGGTATCCGCTATGAACAAAAAACCACACCATAAGGTGTACGTGTCAATGCTTATCATGTGTTTTATACATTGTGGAGAAAAATAGAGTTGTTCACAAGCTTGTGGTGCACCTTAATCTTATGGATCACCCACAAGCAAAAGAAAAATGATTTCCTCTCTCCTCTCTCATGCATGTAGCAACATGACAAGATATGTATGTCCCAGCTTATGACTAAACTACACCTTATACATTAGCGTCTCTCTAACTCTCAATCGAATGAGAAATATTTTAGTTCTCATTCGCATGACGTTATCAATCACAGTTGCAAGTCAAGCTGCAACTCATGATTAGCATGAATCACGAAGCAAATCGAACGGTGTGCAACAGTTGCAAGTACACTTGCAATTTAGACGAATGAGGACTAGCTTAATTATCAATCGCATGACGTCATCAAATCTCAGTTGCAAGTTGACTTGCAACTGATGCACGAATCACGAAGCAAATCAAGTGGTCCGGATCAGTTGCAACCCCACTTGTAACTGATGACGTCATGCGATTGAGAACAAACTGGCAAAACCGATGTGTTATACCCATCGTTGACGGTACACAATTAAATCCGTGTGTAAGGCTCCGACCCTGGTTAGAGCATCTCTAACAGAGCCCTTATATCCGGAACCTCAAACAATTTTTAAGGTTCGAGTTTTTGAACAATTTTGCTCGCGGATACGAGCGGCGCATAGTAGAACCCTTAAACGAAACTGCAAAGTTTAGAAATTTGGCGGGAACAAACATTTGTTCATCTTTGATTCCTTGCATACACGACTTGAGCGTCGATTCATCCGTAATTTACATAAATACTACACTAATCCAAAAGCTAATCTAGTCCTAATCGTTGCCGCTCTACCCTATTTACCAAAATTAGGCTCACCAGAGCCTCTGGTGCGGCGGCGACGAGATCGAGGCGGAGGCGGTGGAGCTTCACTCGTCGTCGGAGACGAGGTCGACGGCGTCCTTGGCGTAGGCCTCCCAGATGGCCTTCTTCTCCACGGCGACGCGGTCCTGCTCGAGCCCTTGGTGGAGGAGGATCTCGTCGATCTCCTCGTCGAGGTCGACCTGCGCCTTCTTCTCCGCCGCCTCCGCAATGGAGCGGAGCTTCACTTGAGCCACGATTGACTCGAGAAACTCGTCTGGGACGAAATCCTCCGCCGCCACGGAGGAGGAGAAGGTGGCAGCGTCGTACTCTTCCGCGGAGGAAGAGCAGGCGGCGCGGTGGAGCTGCTCGCGGCGCCGCTGGAGCTGCCCTTGCCTCCGTTGCGCAGCCGCGCGAGTCCGAGGCGGCGGCGATGCGCGGTGGATTTCTCGTCGGCGGCGGTGGGGAGTGAGGGTTTGGACCCGTGAATCTTGGCTAGCCCGGCATAAATAGCGGCCGGCGGTTCGCATCTACGGGCGCCCTTATCCCGTTTACAGGGCCGCCCGACTTTTACGGGCTCTGCTATGGCCCAAAAAAGGGCCTCGGCCCGTAAAGTCGCCGGAGTTTTACGTGTTTCGTCCTTTCAAGGGCTCTGTTAGAGATGCTCTTACTAGTTAGCCAACCAAATGTACACATGCCTCGTTTTGCTCTATTCACTTCAGATTAAACGTTTGCACACATGTCGTGCCGTAAACACGCAAAAAACAAACTCGGTTATACAGGTATGCTATATCTTCTGCTCCTATCTAAGAAATAAAAGAAGTACGTACAACAATACTCCCCCTTTGCAAACCCCGCATGTATCTTATTTCGTTTTCGAATTGCAAACTCGGTGTGTTTATTTATGGCAAACTTGAACGCGAAGTAAAGGAAGAAACCGAGTAATAGCGTGAATAGGCAGGCAGCTTAACGGAACAACCAGTCAACCAACGAACGCGGAAAAAGAAATTTCCGAACAAGAAAAGACTCCATCTTTGTCTCCGTCCCCGATCCCCTCCCCAAATCCCACCTCCGATCCTGCCTTGCTTCGACGCCGGCGAATTCGACCTCGGAACACCAATCAATCCAGGGCGACCCACCGTCCCCGCCCACCGGAGAAGGAGCTCGATTCGATCCGCCGGCGGAGGAGCAGCGATTAGTCGGAGGAGATGAAGAAGATCTTCGGGGCCAAGAAGAGCCAGGACCCGCCGCCGTCCATCCAGGACGCCACCGACCGGGTAACGCACGCATCGCCCCATCTTCTACCCCCTCCTCCTCCCCTCGATTCCTCGTCTCAGCCAGCCATGGATTGCGTGGGCAGATATACAAGCGGGGCGACACGGTGGACGAGAAGATCAAGAAGCTGGACGCGGAGCTGGCGCGCTACAAGGAGCAGATCAAGAAGACCCGTCCCGGACCCGCGCAGGAGGCCGTCAAGGCGCGCGCCATGAGGGTGCTCAAGCAGCGCAAGATGTATGTAATTTATCTCTACCTACCCGTGCTTGCTCCTCTTAAGATTTCCTGTTCTTTTCTCTGCAGTTAGTAGAATCAGAATTAGAATACCCTCATCCTACCAACTACTAGATTGTATGCATATAGTAGCTGCCGAACTGCTGGGGATTTGGTACCCTGGACTAACGGGTAATGAAAGCAATCCGCATTTGTCAAACAGTCGTAGGGTATCTTTTATGCTGTGTTTGGATGCAGTGAATTGAGCTCCGAATTGAATTGGCAATGGAAAACCAAATCAACCAATTCAATGGAATACCACAAAGAGTGTTTGGATGCGCGTGGTATTCAGCTATAGAATTCAGGTTTCAATGGAATACCAAATCCTGTTTGGATGTCACATGTGTGGAAATGAGAGTATTTTTGACTTTGAACAATATAACCTCTGTAATATGAATGAAAATATACCAGTATATTTCAGATGTTTCTCAATATTATTTTTCACACATGTGACAGAAATAATGCAAAGTATCCTATATTACACACCAAAAAAAGTACTGGACAGAAATAAATTGCTCTGAAAGCAGGCACACACACGAGTACATGACCAATACAAGACAAACGGTGACAGATAAACATATCCAGCAATAAATAGGTCCACAAATGATATCAAAAGCAGCCGGAGCTTATCAGCATTCATCGCTCGCCACTTCAGTCAAACAGAGCAGCCCCAAATTCAGAGAAGAGCAGCTCGGCCACAAAGAAGGCTGCTATCCTGGCGCTGACGGCGGCGCTGGCACAGGAGAGGCCAGCACGGCCTCCTGCAGCTGGGAGGTGATGCTCTCGATGGAGCAGGCCAGGGCGTCCACCTTGTCGACGGCGGCCACCACGACCTGCACCTCCTCTTCATCTCCCTTGCTGCCGGCCCTGAGATCAACAGCTAGTCCTCGACCCGAACCCGGCGGCGGCGCGGGAGCGCGGCGTCGAGCATCCCGGCGACCCGACCACGGCGGCGCGGGGAGCACGGCTTCCAACAACCCGGCCTTGAGAACGACGAGAGGAGGAGGACGGACCGGGAGGTGCCCGCGGACGGGGAGGCCGGCGGCTGGCGGTGTCTCGTCGCGGACGGGGGCGAAGTTGCCGGAGAGCCAGTGGAGCGGCTTGGCCTTGTCGTGGCCGAGGCGTACGGCGAGGCGCTCGAGCAGGTCCAGCCCCCACGAGGCGACGCCCTTGCTCGGCCGCGGCGCCGGCACCACCACCCCCGTCGTGTGGATGTCCGCCGCTGCTTCTTCGCGCGAGGATAAGGTGGGCGGACGCGAGCGAACAGGTTTCCGAGCGTTTCCGAGGTCTGGAGCTCGGAAACTCTTCGCGTGTTGTTTGCTCACTCGGTATCCCCGCGCGGAATTGGCCAACCGATTCCAGGTCCAATTCTTAGCACATCCAAACAGAAGAATTATGCCCTGAATTCTAGATTCTCCAATTCTATGCTCAATTCTGTGCAACCAAACAGGGCATTATAGATAACAGCCCTCACCTAAAGATACCCGGAAATAGTTATCTAAAGCAATTCTAGGATATATTTCACCCACTCTTGTTATATCTTGTAAAAGCTATAAGCTTAACTGTGGATATTTGTGCTGTTATATTAGGAAAAACTGACAGAGAATTACATTAACAGTGGAATAACAGTGACATGCTTAATCCTGACTGTTACTCGGGAGGTATAGCTTAATCCTGAATCTAGTTGACATGCTTTATGCCTCCAGAATTTTCCTACTTTAATTAGTACAGATCATTTCTGGAGATGATCAAACTTCCTTTCTAGGTAAAGATTGTGCTCTTATCTGCTTAGGTTACTTCATATAGACTAGGATTTAAGGACTTGGAAGGCCAGCAAGTTCGTTACTAGCATCAAAGCTAATGTACTGATGTCGGCATGACAGAAACAGAACGCTATTGTTCCTCCATCTTTAAATGGATCCGATAATCTTGCAGCACTTAATTATTCTTTTTGTGGCAGTAGTCTATTAATCCAGTGCTCTAACCTTAATACTCCGCATGGTTTGCCTACAGGTATGAAGGACAGCGTGACATGCTGTACAACCAGACTTATAATCTCGACCAAGTTGCTTTCGCGTCAGAGGGGATTAAGGATGCCCAACAGACTGTATGTTGCCTCGGTTTCACTATCAAGTTTGTGACAGAGACATTCTGGTTCTGGCTCCAAGACTTATGTTTTGGTGTTTTTTGTTTGACAGATGACTGCGATGAAGGCTGCCAACAAAGAGCTGAAAGGGATGATGAAGACTGTCAAGATTGAAGATATAGATGTATGCAGCATCCTGTTCTTCACCAAATTCTTCATGTTCCCCTGATATTTCGCTCATATATGCGTTCTAGTCTGGTTGCTTCTTTCTCCTGTTTGATATTGTTTCACTAGCATCTGAATCTGAACCCGGTTTTCTAATCTGCAGAGCATGCAAGATGAGATGATGGATCTTATGGACGTGAGCAATGAGATACAAGAAACTCTTGGTAGGAGCTACAATATCCCAGACGACATCGACGAGGAAGAACTTATGGGAGGTGAGGCTCTTTGGTTGTTGGTTATTCTTCGATAAATCTTTTGTTTTCCACTTCGGTTGCCCGTAAGCCCATAAATGGTCTTGCAGTATGCATATGTTGATTCCCACACAGGATGATTCTCTCTTTGCTAGTTCTCATTTTGTGTATGTGTTGAAAAATGCAGAGCTTGATGCACTGGAAGCTGACATGGACTTTGAGTCGAACTCAGTCCCTTCTTACCTGCAACCGGAGTCAGATCTGGATTCCGAGCTCAACCTGCCGGCCGCGCCGAGTGGTCACGCAGCAGCCCCAAACCGGCAGCAGGTATGTCACGTGCGAGAATGTCCCTAATTCAATCTGATTGTGATATGCCATATGATCTAATGGACATGCTAGATACTCGAATGTATTCCTTAGTTGTTGGTGTGATCAACTGAGCTTATTTAACCTAGCTTGATCTTGGTAGTAGAAGAAGAAACACATTAGAAGCGGAACATGCAAACTTTGTTTTATTCTGAACATGTGTGGGTGATGGATTTGATCATGATCTTTTATCATGTATCGTATGAAACAGTTAACCTTCATCCAGCATCTATGACCTAACAATTTTGTCTTCATGTATTTTATTCTGTGGTTTCAAATACGTGTTAAGCATCATATCTCACACAACACACATTTAAAAAATTAGTCTTGGTCTCAGATGGGACATTTTGCTGATTGCTTTTGTGTGTTGGTCGGTGCAGGAGGACGAACTGGGATTGCCAACGGTGCCGCACGCATCGATCCGCACCTGAAACTTACTAATATGAACGAAACTACGGCGTTGGTTTGATTCTCGATGTAAATGGCTGGCACTGTGTGTATCTTTTTTTTCCTTTCATATATATAGCACATAGCACTACGATTCATTTGTTACACGATGGAATATATTCGGAATTGCTTTTGCTCGCACGAGCGATCGCTCGCTCGCACACTCCACGCGCGTCGCGAGAGACTGTGGCCACTGGCCAGCGAATTTTTTGCCAAAAATGGCCCCTGGACAGAACTAATGACGTATGTGGCCGCTTGGCAGAACTATTTTCATATCTGGTCGCCGAGCTCGGCGCCAATGACGACGGCGCTGACGTTGTACAGTTCGGCGCCACGCAAAACTCACGCTAGACCGACCGAAGACATCGGCGCCAACCCTGCTTCGACGTCGTCCACGCCTGGCGCCGAGCTGCACAACGTCGGTGCCGTCGTCGTTGGCGCCCATCTCGGCGGCCAGATATGAAAATAGTTCTGCCAAGCGGCCACATACGTCAATAGTTCGCAAAAAAGGTCAGTTTTGGTAAAAAATACCTGGCCAGCTCCTATTCCCTTTCTATCGTGGGGACCACATGATTTGATTCCTTTTGACTTTTCTTACTTTCCTTGCTCCTAGCACATGCATGCTGGAAGTCTAACTCATCTTTCCTAATCTCTCGCATGCGCATGCACATGGATAACATTATTTTCTTTTGGCTACGTTGCTTTCTGATCCTTGCCTCTCTTCTCCTTTTTTTTTTTTTTGGCTAAATCGCGGTCATCTATTCCCTTTATCTGTGTACGTTTCAAACCAATTCATGACCAACGCACTTTTTTACTATTCCCTTTTTATTGTTCCCTTTGCACGCTAAAAATAAAAATGTTGGAATTTTGACCAGAAAATTACCAAGTATAATTTTTCAATTCCCTTTTCGGGAAAGTGATATTTTAGGGTAATTGAAATGATGGGAACATGAAAAGTCCACTTCCTACCATTACAAACAATTAGTCTAGAAATGAACCACCACTTTCTGCTAGTGTAAAAATAATGCAACTCTTATTTGGGGCAGTAGTAACATGCTATTTCCCCTTTTACTATTCCCTTTATGTGCTACAAAGTATTCGATTTTTGGCTACAAAACAATAGTCAGTATAATTGTTCAATTCCCTTTTTGGGACATTGGTTTTTTAGGGTTAATAAAAATGGGTGGGGATAGGAAAAGTTCGCTTCCTACTAGTTCAAAAAATTAGAAAAGAAACGAACTACCACTTCCTACTAGTATAAAAATAATAATAAAACATGCTTCAAACTACTACACATTTCGATCAAAATAGACTTCAAATGAAAGCCAATAATACCTAAAGACAAAGAAAAAACAACGAAATGATAACTATGATGGCTCTTATGGGCACATAATAGACATGAGAACATAGGTTAGAGCATCTCTAACATATCCCGGATAAGCCCCCAACACGGAAAATTTCGGTCGATATGCTGGTTGGGTCGTTTTACTGCCCAAACAGATATCTTGTATCTCCGGGCCTCTGGATAATCAGTACCAACACGTGCTAAAAAATACTCAATTATTGCCTGCAAACAAATACCCGGTATAATTTTCAGTTCCCTTTTTCTACTAGTACAGAAAATTAGAATATAAAAGAATTACCACCTTTTACTAGCATTTAGATTGGTAACTCGTGCTCTAGATGCTTGCACTTTTAGTTTGTTCTAGGATTGATAACTTGCTTGGTAGGTACTTGGTATCATCATGTACTAGTTTTCAGGTTGATAATTCGTGTGCTGGATGGTTAGTAATACTTTATTAGTCCTAGGATCGTTAACTTGTTTGCTATGTGCTTGGTATCATCATCTACAAGTTTCCAGGTTGGTAATTCGTGTGATAGATGATTGGTAACACTTTAGTTAGTCCTAGGATCGGTAACTCGCTGGCTATGCGGTTGGTATCATCATGTACTATTTTTTTGGTTGGTAATTCACGGTATAAATGTTTGGTAACACTTTAGTTAGTCGTAGGGTCAGCAACTTGCTTGCTAGGTACTTCGTATCATCATGTGCTACTATTTAGATTGGTAACTCTTTCTCTGGATGCTTGGTACGTTACACTTTTAGTTTGTTCTATGATCAGTAACTTACATGGTAGGTATTTGGTATCATCATGTACTAGTTTTTAGTTTTTAAGTTGATAATTTGTACGGTAGATGGTTGGTAACACTTTATTAGTCCTAGGATGGATAACTCGTTTGATATGTGCTTGGTAGCATCATCTACTAGTTTCCAGGTTGGTAATTTGTGGGATAGATGTTTGGTAACACTTTCGTTAGTCCTAGGATTGGTAACTCGCTGGCTATGTGGTTGGTATCATCATGTACTAGTTTTAAGTTGGTAAGACATGTGCTATATGCTTGGTAACACTTCAGTTTAGTTATATGATCGATAACTTGCTTGCTATATGCTTGGTATCATCATCTACTAGTTTTTAGGTTGGTATTTCGTGTGCCAAATACTTGGTAACACTTTCGTTAGTCTCTTCGTGACAATTTTTTTGATAAAATCAGATTTTAAATCGGATGTATCGTTTAAGATTTTTTTTTAGTGCATGCGTGCAACACTTTTCGCTAATGGCACACCCCTCACATTTAAAAGTATAAAAAATCATGCGAGTGATTCTAAGTGAACAAAGATGTCGAGAGAAAAGTCAATATAATTTGAGGTCGGCAACTTTTTACGTTTACCCTTGATAACTCACTGTGTGACGGGGTTGGTAACTTTTAGGTGAAAAAAAATATTGTCGAAACATATCAACATGGGATCTAGTTTTGAATATCTCGTCGCGGCCGATTTATTGGTGAAAACAGATTTTTAATCGGATTTATCGTTTAAGAGATAAATCGTTTTAATCAGATTTATCGTTTAAGAGATAAATTGTTTTGAATATTCGAAATAGGAAAGAATCTCGCTGACATCAGCAAATTTTCACTGATGGCTCACGGTGCCGTACGAAAGGGAATGAAAACACTAGTGCACTCTCTTGTTGTTTTCTGTTTAGACCAAATAAGAAAAATCTACGTAAGCTAAATTTGCTATTTTTCGGCTAAACACCTGGTCGGATCGTGCGAGCGTTTCCATCTGCTCGCACGCGCGAACACTAGCCACGCCCGAATATATTTGTCTGTGGCTGCTGTTAGAAGAGGACTGTAAATCCCTTGCTAGTTTTTTTTGCATTGATTGGAATAATAAGCCGTGGTAAAGCGCGTCTTTGTTTATTGTGCTCTGTGATTTTATCAGTTGGGTTGAATTATCTTGAGGTATTCAGCGTGGGACATACTGCACTGGAAGAGTCACACATATAGAAACCAAATAGCCTTATCTGCACAAAAGAACTATCCTTGAAATCTTTACTATTAAATGGGAGTTGGACGTAGGTTGGTGAAGCCTCCCGTTTTCCACCAAAATTTTCCACCGGCTGCTCCATCGCTACGTTGTACAATATTCATTTTACCCCCTCAAATAGTTAGAAATCAACCCGCAGACCAATCATTTTCTGCCTGGAGACAGAACACATCGTTCTCCTTTGTTCTAGGGTATTCACGCACGGGAACCCAGCCGCCGCCGTCGCCTTGCCCTCCCCGGCGTCATCCAGACCACACCAGCCTTGTCATGCTGCCGGCGCGCCCTCGCCGGCCACTCCGGCATCACCAAACACCGCCTCAATCCCCACGCACCTATCCCTTTCTCCTTCGACTGCCTTTCTTCCCGATTTCCCAATCCAGATGCGTCGCCGCCAACTCCCCGTCGATCGGACCACTCACCGTCGTCCTGGTCGTCCCAGTGACTATCCCCTTGTCGACCGGAAGGACCTCGCCAGCGACCGGCGCAGCCCTCGACGGCCAGCGCGAGTACGATCAAGACGGTACGACGGTGGCCCTCGGGGCCGCCCGCGGCCGCCGGGAGGACCTCACCGTGCGGGGAGGGACGAGTGAAGAGCTTCTGGTCGCGCGCCCGGAGCTGCAGTTTCCGGCGTCCACCCGGAGCTGATACTGCCTTCTTCGACCGGCTGCTTGTACCACAGAAGGTTTATAAAGCTCTCATCCAGCCTGCCGTACTGCTCTCTGTTCACATGATATTGAGGTTCATGGTCCTGTATAAATCATTTGTTCAGACAGATGATGTTCTCTTTTACAGTATCTATTGACATTTGTTTCGGCCAGAAGAGACGACTGCTACAAAGACATTGGCACGCAGCAGAGATCAGTAGAGATCCACCATCATGGTAAGTACATAATTTACATCCGCTTTGATGCCCATCCCACCAAGTCTAATAGATGTTTGATCAAACGCTTCAACAGTGGGTTACCAGCTCCTCGGGCAGGGAGCAACGATGTTGGTTGGTTTAGTGTGGAATGGTAAAACGGACTATGTTCTACTGAATGATTGTGATATTTTCTCCTTTGCACTGTTTTTTTCTCTCACTTTTACCTCAATCTGCATGTTGGTGCTATTTTGGGGGTAGGATTACTCACTTTTTACCTTTTCTCTGTGTTGTCCTTTCACAGATATACCAAATACATGATCACTTCATTGGAGAATGCTATATGTAGAAAAGGATAGTCGCCGTGGATCTCATGATACCTCCTGACCAACTTGATATGACTGTGTACATGTCAGAATTAAATCGGGAATATGTTTCCACTAGAACCACCTCTCCGATGAAGATGAAGAGCTATGTGATGTTATAAAGGGTCAATCAAGATGTTTCACCATTAATTAATTTAGAAACAAGCAATTATATGTAAGCTCGAAGAGTTATCATTTTTATAACAGGTGTTTGTTCATGTGGTTAATTTATGCTCTTGATGCCTCTTCTGATTTAGCTAAGCAGGATAAAGCCTACTGTATTGTCATCCGTTAACCCATAGCCATCATTTTGATTCAGGTAGAAGTACTGGAGTGCTGAACAATATCAACTATAACTGTTCTTCGAATGTCATGATTTCAGGGTTTACTCACACATGATTGTTTTGAAGGGCCGTGGAGGTTTTCAGATGATCGTGCTGCAGTTTCACAGCCTTGTACTCTGGGACCATGGCAAGCATCCTGCCTACCATTGTTGATGCTAAGGCAGAGGCCACCACATTCGTGAGGCAAGTGTTCAACGAGACTAATGTGTTGTCTGTGATCGCAGGTGATGGTTATTGGTACGATTTCTTGCAAACAAGTTACACCAACCGGTTCAATTTTCCTTCCAAATGAACTAATTCAGCTCATCAGTTTCCTGATATTGTTCCGCGTTGTGCTTCAATACTTCCATATGTATGTGTGTTACATAATAGGATGCAAATCAGTACGGTTTTCTTAAAAATTCAGAAAATATAGTCTAAAACCCGGTGTACCACGATTCAGTCTTCTATCTTTATTATCTACTCAATCAATTTGCAAATAGTCTTTTCTCCCTGAAACCTGCATTTATTTGTTATAAAAATGTTGTGGAGAAGAACAGAGAAATACTTTGTACGCATGGTGCTTTATTGATGAAACAAGTACATAACTGAAGGTCTGAAGCATTCAAAGAAGTACAAGGAAGTAGGCCTCGGTACCCTTTCTCACTAAGTCGAGCCTGTAGAAAACAAATCATGACATGAATGGTGTCTTCATATTTACTTACTCTTGAACGATTATACTATAGTTTGCAAAATGCAAGTGATATCAGTCCATGATATATGATAAGAAAATTGCAGAAGAAGGAAGGTAAATTTCAGCATTCTAGCTTTCTTGCTTGGGGAGCAACTTCTGCTGCTGGGCGATTGTTTGTTGAAAATGGAACTCTGAAGGTATGTACTGCTTATGCTGGAAACAACTTTTACATCCAGTACTATGTATCCTCCAATATTCTAAAACCATCTGAACTGGGTTGTTGGCATGCTATGTGGCCTCACAGTGGTCACTACCGCGCGCCCGACAGAGGAGAATTTTCAGGAGTTCGAAAGCATCCTGAAGGAATTTGACTGCCTTCTTCTGCCGTGCTATAAGTGATGGTATGAATCCAATAGCAAAAGTATTTCTGGAACCAGCAGCACTTCTATCTTTGTCCAAGCCTCAGCAGACTTTTAACACCATCGTCACTTCACGCTGAAGCTCTCGCCCTTGTGTTGGCGGCAAACGTTGCAATTCTCCTTCAGCTTCATCAGGTCACATTCCTCACAGATAATCTCACTCTTTCTCGGTGGCAGCAACAACTACAACAGCAAATATTTAGGTCCAAAGGAATATCAGAAGCTTCATCCCCCACTCAGGAAGCTCACTCAAGAATCTGCCCCTGCTGTCTATCATATTCGAAGGAACCTCAATGGAGTGGCTCATGATTGCGCTCAACAGGCCATAAACATTTCCAGTCTGGGCCAATCCGCACTTGCACAAATTCATCTTATGTTCATGGCTCTTAACCTACTGCTTTAGCTCTAGAAAATTTGAATCTTCAGGGCATTGTATTGCATATTGTCGCTCTTCCCGTTCAAATAAAAATAGTTTGAAGAGGCCAACAAACAATAAATAGATGATGTGAAAATTAGCCTTGTCTATAATATTAATATGGGTACCCATTATGTTTTTTTCGTTTTTAACGGCACTATTATTGAACTATATTGTGTATCCTTTTACTCTCAAAGGACTGTTTGACAAGGAGTATGTTTTCACTGTTGCTGAAAAGGGAAATTGTTTCTATTGAGCTGGGTTTGGTCTTTGAGATGCGTGAGGGGCACTCCTGTTTTTTTTCTATTTGTGAGGAAGATGTTTATTGATGAGACAATGAGTCTTTCTAATATAAATCAAACTAACCAAGAATTTTGTAGCCGCAGAGTTCTTATCGTTGAATCTTTTAACTTTTATCTTCAAGATTTGGTAATTGGCTCATGTCAAATTATAAAAAATGTATCATCTTGGGTAATGAAAAAACAATATCAAGTTATGTAATTCAGTGGCGTTATTTCTCCAATAAGAATGTGAAGTCAAAAAGATCAAAACCAAGTAGTAAATAAATTCAACCTGTATAGATATTTCCTATTATATATGTAAACTTAACCTGCAAAAGCGGTCGAGCGTGACGGATGGTTATGCGCGGACTTAGGAGGCAGTTCCCGTAGCAACGCACGGGCATTTAGCTAGTACCATTACACAAGTGAGTGCTGGACGCAGTATGTAGAGGTCTCTCTGTTCACTAATGTGAGGCATTTTAGCTAGCTATTTTAATTTTGACTAAATACATACTAAAATGAGTGTATGTGTGTCGAAAGAAACAGAAAACGTGCAGGGATATCAAACGGCTGCTACACTTTTGCGTCATGAGCGACGTATATTCCAAGGATATTAACACTACGATTCAGAGCAAGCATATTCGGTCAGTTAAGGAGATTCACACCTTAATTTATCAGAAAACCACTACATGGAGAGCAACACTAATAGTGGCTCAAAAGATTTGAATCATTTGTTACAATATACTACTCTTGAACTAGCCGAACTGGGCTAGTTCATGGGCAACCTTATTACACGAGCGTGAACAGAAACTGAATCTAAACTTAACAAAGTTTAAGATACTAGCACTCCTGGCTTCTCTGATGAGGACACCAATGTCCGCTAAATCATAAGCTTCAGACTTCAGGGCTTGGTCAAGATTCATAGAATCCGATTCAAAAATCACTCGGTTTGCTCCCAGTCTTGTCACACCGTCAATTGCAGCAAGGCATGCGTGAGCCTCTCCACTCTTGCTTGTATACCCAGCTATGTAGAGAAGGAAAGAAACAGAAAACGTGCAAGGATATTAAACTGCTGCTCCACTTTTGCATTATGAGCGACGTATAACCCAAGGATATTAATACTAAGATTCAGAGCAAGCATATTCGCGCAGTTAAGGAGATCCATACCTTAATTTGTCAGAAAACCACACTACATAGAGAGCAACACTAATAGTGGCTCGAAAGATTTGAATCATTTGTTACAATATACTACTCTTGAAACCCAAGCCTCGTACGGTGCAGTCAGCCGCGGGGTTCCATATTTATATTAGCTCCGAGATTAGGGTTACAACAACCATAGTTACAAGATATAGGCTGTGTCGGTTAATATAACACATTTCTCAGCAAAATGAAAATTAATACTCCCTCCGTTCATGTTTATAAGTCACACTAGCTATCCTTTCCGTTTTGACCAACATACATACAAAAATGAGTGAATGAAAAGGATAGATAGTGTCTTATAAAAGTGAACGAAGAGATTATAACTAAACAAGGAAGAGTATCATCTCTACTAGCTCCAGTGAAGGATGGGACGACGGCGTGGATGCCTGTCAAGCGCGTGCTTCACCGCTGCCTCCATCCTCTTCTCGTATTTAGGATCGGCGCCAATTCCCAGTGTATCCTGTTGAACACTAAGTTTCTGAAGCAGTGGGAGGTTCCCCAGGCTAGAGAAGTCACATTCAAAGTTGGCCTTTTCCAACTTAAGTACGTTGAGCGTGAGCTCAAGGTATTCAAGCCGTGACATAACTCCCCGCTGAAACACCAGCATCGTACCGCTGCACGTGAAGTGCCTCAACTTGGGGAATGCACCGCTGCCCGTAACCGCAAGCCAGCCCCCCACCGGAGAGCCTGCGGTGTGCAGTATGAGAGTATGTAGCTCAGACAACCTCCCAAGGATCTCTAGACAGCGCGCCTCCATATCATCCAGTTGCAAATCAAGGTAGGAGAGGCTCGGAAGGCGTGTCGAATTCATCCAAGGAGGGACACTAGAGAAACTCACGTACATGGTGACGCTATGGAGACGTCGAGGGGGAACAAAGCCTTCCCAGACCTCGTCAGCGCTACCCAGGAAATATTTGATGTTAAGGCTCTGGAGGTTTAGCAAATTCCCTATAGACTTCACCAAAGCTATCTTCCAATCATCACCACCGCTAATCTGGAGGTATCTAAGCTCTTTCAGCTTGCTCAACCCTTCTGCAAAGACAAGCGGCAATCGGACTCCCAGCACCGATAGGTCTTCTAGGGATGTCATGTTCACTAGCCAATCAGGCACTTTAACATATATAATATGCAGACGCTTGACTTGTCTGAGCAGGCCAACACTATGTGGCAATTCTTTTATGGCAGTATGTTTCAGAATCAGTGTTTGCAGAAAAATGAGATCTCCAATTTTTTCAGGGAGCTCTTTAATAGGCATTTTCTCTAGTCCGAGATACCTTAACTGAAGTAGCATCCCAATATGTTCAAGATGATAAGGATGATCTTTATTAAATCCACATCCTTCCATAGATGGGGGCAGCCCCGGTGCAGTAGCTCCCGCTTGCGCAGGGTTCGGGGAAGGGTCCGACCACTTTGGGTCTTTAGTACGCAGCCTTTCCCTGCATTTCTACAAGAGGCTGTTTCCAGGACTTGAACCCGTAATACTTCCATAGATAAGATACGTAATACTTTAAAGCTTGAAAGTGGTGGCATCACACTAATACGGCAGTCAATGGCATAAAATGATCTCAGCTGTACCATGCAATCAATAGTTGGAGGGTCCAACTGCTTAATGTCTCTATTTTGGACAACTAATCTACGAGCATTTTTTATTGATGATGTGTGTTGCTCGTCTGTTTCCAGTAGGGTAACAAAGTTTTCATCCTTTGACAATGAACAAATCATATCAAGCACCAAATCATGGATACGGAAATAAAGCTTTGCGTCTAATTGGGCGAACAACGCGAACGGATTCACTACCAGCTGAACCATGCTTCTGTTAACGAGCTGATTGAAATACCTCTCCCCAAGCTCAAATAGACCTTTCCCTGGTTCCTCGTGAACAAAACCTTCGGCAACCCACATCCAAATTGCCATGTCTTTGTGAATCAATTTGTCTTCAGGAAATATGCTTAGATGTAATAAGCATGTCCTTAAATGACGTGGTAGATCACTATAGCTAAACAACAATATTTTCCTTGTGTTATCAGCTTCTTCGTTAACCTCAGGCCCAAAACCAATAGACTTGTAGACCTCAGGCCAATCATCCCTTTGTTTACGTGCCAATACATTAGCTATTGTGATGATAGCTAATGGCACACCACGACATTTTGACAAAATCTTTTCAATTACCCCATCTGTCACAGCAGACTGCCCTCTGCCTCCCTCAGGATATAATGTTGCATAGAATAGCTCTTCAGAGTAACCATGGGAAAGCGGGTCTAGCTTGTATACATCACTAGCTATTTTGGCAACTTCAAATATACGTGTAGTTATGATTATTTTACTTCCATGTTTGCTATTCACAAAAGCAAATTTGATCCAATCATGCCAAACTTGTGTGTCCCATATATCATCGATAACAATGAGGTACCTATTCATGTGAAATGCAAGAGCAATGATTAGTTAATGTATGGAAAGTATCTGTTGGAAAACAAGAATAATGGGACATGTAGTTTAATTTGGTAGGTAAAATATGTTCCTATTTCGGTCCAAGGTTATCTTCTATCTCGCCACCATAGAAGACTTTAAATTTGGCTGAAGGACCAATTAATCGTTCCTTTCAATTCAATCAAAATTGAACCACCTTGTATTGAATTAGACGAAACATACTACACAAAAGTTATCTGCCAAAATTTTGTAGTGTCCATTCTTTTAATATAAGTACAGTGTTGTACTCTTTTTCAGAGCTCCGACTTAAATAGACTCACGGGAAATTGCAGCATCAAGTTCTCCGCCACTGAAATATGCAAGATATGTTAATATCTTTGGACCCAGCCAAATCTTCAAACGTTTAATATATCAATGATATCAGCTAAAACGACAGTACAAAAAAAAGTGGATAGTCTAGAAAATCTCAGAAAAAAATTATCAGGCTATTAAATTTGGTGGACCATAAGTATAATTATATCATGACAATCCAATCGCAAGCAAATGAGTACTTTATAGAAGACATGCACGTCCATGTATATGGGCCTTTGGTCGTTTAACCAAAATATTTATTTTACTGCAAACAATTCAATGGGTGAACTTTTTTTTAAACAATAAAACACGAGCGAAGATGATGTTCTAGTATACAAAACAATGTACAAATTGATATATATATATGCATAAAATCGAGAAAAACACGGCGATATGGAAATGGGTTGCCGCGGAGAATTTATATTCTACAAAACGTTGGTTTTAAGGCATGTAGGGTTTTAGTTGTAAAGCGTACATGCTTGGAGAATGTGCACAAACTATCTGGTTCCGAATGTACATAATAAATAATATGTTTGTGCTACTTATTTTATAAGTCGGGGGATTTTAGTGGCACCAATCCAGTAGACAAATGTAAACATATACTCCGCTTTTCCAAAATATAAAATATATTTTGAGAAGTCAAACTTTATCAAGTTTGGCCAAGTTAATAAAAAATTTATCAACATCATACATTATTGAATACTTGAACTATGCAAATATATTTCAGGTTGGATCTAATGATAAAGATTTAATATTGTAATTATTGACATTTTTTGTAAACTTGGTCAAACATTATGAAATTTTAGTCTGACCAAAACAAATACACACTATATTTTAGCATAAAACGGAGTATATTTTGTAGTTGCTCGTTTAGTCCCATGTGGATCAGGTGACAAATCACGTCACGTTCTCTGTGGACATGCTAATTGTTGTTCTTGACCAGGGTGGTAGTGTGTACCTGTTGTTCCTGAGCACACTTTTGAGTACATCTATGAGCTGTCTTTCATCCAGTTCTATTTTTTCAACTCTATATACTTTTTCTGGTCAAGTTCAAAGAGAATGTCGTAGAAGAGTTTCTTCACATCGGGATTCCGACCCACGAGAACAAAAGCCGTCAAATGCAAGGACTCTTTGAGCTGGTTATACACAGCTCTCGCAAGTGTGGTCTTGCCCAATCCTCGAATACCGAAGATGGAGTGTACCTCGAGATCCCTATCATCTACACCTCTCAGCCTCTTGGTGAAGTCCTTCACTGCATCCTTGATGCCAACGAGTTTGTTGCTATCGTTGGCCAATGCTGATAGTAGATGAGCATTAATTGTGGAAACTGTATTGGCAACCATTCTTCGTTCAGAAGACACAACCTTTTCAACCTTGTACTCTCTCTTCCAGACAGACTTATTTTGGATTTGGTTCTTGATTGTTTTGATCGCGCACCCAATCTGGTAATTGGTACTTCCCAATTTGAACGTGATAATCATCTTTTGTATGAGCTCCATCAATCCAGCGATACAGGTCGCAGGTTCTGAGCCCTCGGCGTGCATCAGGAAGCCGTCGATGATATCCTCTATGTCATAAGACAGTTCTCTGACTTCGCCAGCCCAAATCTTGAGCAACTTGATCTCCTCATTCTTGTTGTCCCGTTGCACCTCTGACACATTGCAAAGGTCAGCGTGCATAACTCTTAGATCTTGTATGATACAATCCACATCATTCCTGATGCTTGTGTCTAGATTGTACTTGTTGAGGAGCTCAGTCAGCTTGGGGAACAGGATTCCGATGGCCCCCGTTGCTAGATCCACGGTTTGGTTGCTCGTCAAGCTTGTAGCTAAATTTCGTGAAATACTTTCGAGTGGATCGAAATAAATGTATCTTGTGTTATCATAGCTGCTAGACCAAATGTCCTTGCATGCAAATGATGAAATAGTTAGATTTTACAAGGTCGTCTGTTGTATACTAAAAGTAGCTGGCATGCTCTAAAAAAGATAGAAATTGGGTGGATAATACAATTAAATGCAAATCAGTGGACAAGATAATCATAGTACCTAATAGAATGATCAAGCGAAAATCAATGTTCATGGCATTTTATAACACACATAAATGAAAAAACCAATCTAATAGGACACAAAATTCAACTATTTCCTGCAACAAGGTGATCTCTCAAATGGGGCAACAATCATTAGCCCAAAGAGAAGCGTTCCTAACCATATTGTGACAAAACGAACAACAACGATATATTGTGGAATTAATGGTATCTGAACAAATTCATTTTGATCTTATTAAAATGCATTTTCTTTCTTTGTGAGGGAAAATTCAGAATGCAAGCAATTTACCCAGTTGTAACTAGGGCGAACAACTTTTTTTGACCGTTCTCTTTCTTACAAACAATCGCACTTTGCATTTCTCCACGCGAGGAAGTAGCATACATTTTTAACACAAGTAAATAGAAACATTCATCATAGTACAAACGATTGGATCATACTCTGACCATTATTCAGCATTTCTTCTAACCATATTATAATGGACATGCCCATGCAAATGCCTAGGAGACGAAACTCACCTTGGAGATTTCCTCTTCATGATCAACTGATAGAACCACTTGGTATTTGTCGGGCTCATATACAGCCATCAAATTGACTTCATCAACCACTTCATTGTTCTTGCTGTTGAACATGTCGTCATTAATTTCCTCTTCTGCTAGACCCTCCTTCAGTTTTACGCTCTGCACGACGAGCTTGTGCACATTCATAATTTGGGTTACACTCTCCTGTGATTGCAGAATCATCTTCACATCACGCTTGCCTCCTGGCAGCACAATGCCTTTGTCTGGTTGCGCGATGTACTGTTTGCTTGGTGTTCGGATGTTGAAGGCCATGGAATAACTTGTCTTGTTGGTTAGCTCAACTGAGCACGACATTTGCTTGTTATGCTCGAAATGGAAATGTAGCTCGAGTGGCTCAATCCCAAGCATGTCATCATTCTGGCATAGGCTCGTCTGTGATAACAGCAACAGATGTGTCATCCAAAAGGTATATGCTCCCTACCTTCCAAACATTTTAAAAGTTGTATTTGGACTCAGGCAACCAACTGTTCGCTCAGCATTTTTGTTCTCGGTGTATCACTTTCAGGGACGGAGCCAGCTCTCAGCCTTGGCGGGGGCAGGATTTTGTTGGAGGGGGCGAAAATGGCTTAGACCTACTAATATGAGCATGAGTACTAGGGGATTTGTGAAGAAAATCAGATTGTTGGGGGTGGCTAAGCCCCTGCTCGTCCCCTCCAACAATATGACTGGAAGCACAAAATGAATAGCTTATTCTGCAGGCTTCCAAATAAAGGTTTAACTAAGTTCTTAGAAAGTACTATATATGTTGAAAGTATTATAGCATTATCATTTCCCTTGAAATCATCGACGAACAATTATGGAAACAATCACATCAAAATTTCCACTATACCCATGCATAAATTTTCTTCCCCTCGAGAGGCCTACAAGTCATCATATTAATGATCTCGGTCCATGTCTAGAAGAAATGACATCTTTCCGTTGTATGTATCGAAACTGTGTTCATTTACCTTGTAACTATTGCAGTTAAAATATAAATGCAAACATAGACCCACACCAACCCCTGTCTATCCATCACGAGTCACGACATGTCAACCCCCATGAGGACAACCCCCATGTGTGGCCTCACTCTCTTTGTTCCGTACTTTAAGTGTATTCCCTTTTTTCATCTAAGTTTCCCTTGGTTATATTAACATACATACTGATTGTACACTTCCTTATATATGGATACAATATGTACTTTACATAACTGGACCCCCATTTGAGAACCAAGCATTGGCTTGGGGCCTAGAGCCCACCCCGGTTCAGGTGTGCGTTTGAATCAAAAGGGATGCTAGCCACGTGAAACAATGCTGAGAAGTCTCTCATCTCCTGCCTAACAACATAAAGATAAGGGAGGGCTCATTCGCCCTTTAGTCATGTTTTTAACTGTACCCTCATTAAGTGTGTGAACATTATTTTTTTACAAGCATATACGATTTAATAGAAGCTTGAGGGGTTAAATGACAATGCCTATATTCGTACAAAAATAATGAAATTCACATTGTAGAGCATGAAAATAAAATATTGATAATTTTAATTAATGGACAAACCACAGTGGCGAGGGCTGTCTAAGAATAAAGCGCCGAGGGGTTGTATTAAGCATAAGAGCTTACCTCGCAAATGGACCCCCTTATACTCCCTGTTTCGTTTAGATCTCGGATTATATCACTGATAGAAGGTCTATTGTTTGGTTCCTGTAAACTGCAACATGCCGCTATTTCCATACATTTAATTACTTGATGTTGTTGGTGTCGATTTATTCCACCTGTGTGTCCACCTTCGAAGTACCTATACATTTGGCGTATGCTTAGTAATTTATCATAGCTCCATATTTTCTTATTGCAAACCATATGCATAATCGTGGTGTGCGTGTATGTGTTTAAGCAACACAATGTATCAATTAAGTTACAAACGACATCTGAAAGACTAATATGGAGAAATAGGGGGAAATGAAAAGGCATAACTTGGGCATAATTTTGCGTCATGAGTAATTGAGTATAGGAACTATTACCTGGGTTATATCTGGAATGCGATTAGTTCCTGTCACCAGTTCCACCATAACAGCACCCAAACTATATATATCAGCCCTGTCTGACATTTGGCCATATGTCCGGTATTCCGGAGCGCAATATCCTCTGTGTCAAAGTACGACAGGTTGATGCATAGTGGCACAAACAAAAATATTAGCGTGTAAATGCTTGAAAATAATCAACTGGTTTCGTAGATGCATATCTTACAGTGTAAAAAAACGTTCACCCTTAGTATGTGTGTTTTCAGCTAATCTTGCCTGACCAAAATCCGTAATTTTTGGTATCATATGATCATCAAGTAGTATGTTTGCTGGTTTCAGATCCATATGAATGATAGATTTATCCTCATGAAGATAACGCAGACCCTCACAAATTCCTCTGATTATATCAAAACGTGTATCCCATGTGAGTCCGCGAAGTTCATCTGAAACAGAATAAAGGAAAAGGAGAATTAATTAAGAAACATGAGATCCTCAATTCCTCATACAATCATTTAGTTGTACATGCTAAGCTGCATACTGAAGGATATAACACTTCTAAACGAGGACATGAGAGAAACAAAATAAAGATGTAAATTAGCTGCATCAAATGTGGCACATCTTACCAGTAATATGTTTATCAAGGCTGCCGTTGCTGATGTACTCGAAACAGAGTAATATATCCATTATTTGAGCGTAAAGTGGTTGTTTTGATCCTGTATGTTCTTTGAATATGCGAGCTTTATTAGAACAGAAGCCCAGAAACTGGACTAAGTTCGGATGTTTTTTCATCCTCATCAGGCTGTCCACCTCACGACGAAATAGCCTTTCATCAACTGTGTATTGGTTCACAACAATCTTCTTCACAGCAACGTTCTTGTTTCCGAGGACACCCTGTTGCTCAGCATTTAGATATTCTCAGCCAAAACGTAGTAGTAAAAAAACATAAAAGGTTGTGCATCTGTTTACTGGAGCCAAGGTCTTTCGGTACCCTGGACTGAATTGTCTATGAAAATCGGCATTATCTTACCTTGTAAACCGTTCCGAATCCACCCTGGCCTACTTTCCTGTCTTCAGAGAAATGATCCGTTATGTCCTCTAGAAGTGCCAGTGGCAGATCTCTCGGGTTCTCAACTCCAGCAAGTATGCCCTCCAGGATCTCATATTTGCTCTCCATCCTAAACACATTGCAAAGTTAGTTCGCATGAGACATGCTTTCACAAATGAGGAGTTACAGCGAGCAATCAAAAAATGATATGCGTACCTAAAGCTGATTTAGCCTGCAGACTCGGAACTGCTCTGCAGATTTCCCAGCGCTTCAATCAAACCTTGCATTATATGAATGTGAAGAATAGGTTATTATGAAATGAACACCAATATATCTCGAAGTTTATATGATGTTTTGTTGAGGAAACAACAACAAAAAAGTATTACTTTTAACAGGTTAAATTACTGAATGAAAAAGGCCACTTCCAAGTTGAAGATGGAGATGTATCAGCACCAGACCAGTTGATTTAGTACAGAGACTCTAAGAGGAAAGAGGAGAATGGACAGCTAAAGCGGAGAGAGCTCTTTGGGTGAGTAACAGCTAGAGATTAGTTCTCTAATGCTACTTCTAACTGGTTGAGGTCTTATTCTAATGCTGAATCTAACAATAAAATAAGACCAAAGATCCGGGACAGTAACTTTTAACAAAAGAAAATTTATGCACGTGAGGGGAAGAAGAAAGATGGGAGGTCAAACTAAAATTGAAAATGAAGAAACGGCCGGGTTGCACCTCACCTTCGAGCGCCGGCGATCTGCGCCCTTCCGGCTGGTTGTCTCCGAGCTAAAATTAGTTACCTACCTCACCTCGTGAGGAATTACAGCTAGCGTACGTAGACCCAGCAGAGTCGAAGTGCTCTGCAGATGCACTTGGAGCTGAGGGAGCGGGAATAGGAGGACCTAGATCCGCCGCTGCTCCTCGCCGGCGAGCTAGCTACTCGAAGAGGAGGATGAATCGGAGCAAATCCCAGCATTGACAGGCTACAATGCGAGGCACGGCGGTGGACTTTTCTTCACGACTTGTAGCTTGCTCGGCCACGGGACTTGGGCGTAAACAGACAGAGAGGTCCACCACCGCAAAGGCCGATTGGGGCTCTTCGGACGTAACAATCGGTCACGTGAATCAAAAGGGATGTCGCGTGTCGATGGAAACCTCTTTTTTCAACCACCACAAATAGTCGCGAGGTCAATAGTGTCGCGTGTTGTTATATGGGTCTCTCTACGACTCAGTCGACTGAGACGTAAGTTATGTCTCAGACGTCACCCTTGTCCATCTTACACAAATTGATGCAACAGTCGTTTGTTGGGCTCGTTTTGACTCCCGTGCTGTGTTTTCTGGGGCAAATGAGAGACAGGGATGTGAGGGTTGTGTAGGCGCCGATGGGAGCGACGATCGCGGCCTTGATGGCACGAATTGAATGATGGAAACGGCTGCCGTTAAGAACTCCGGCGAGCAAATTTGGCAGTTTGGGGGCGTTTCGGAGGGGGATTTTTGGGGCTACGGATGAAGGGGATCGAGGGCTTTTAGTGGAAATAAACGGCACATAATTTGGTGCTTTAAATCGTCCGGAATCAATTGGAGAAGAAACGCATACAGTGAGCTGTTACGGGATCATGAGTTCCGTCCGGAGCTTGAAGACGATGACTTCATCGCTGACGTCAGCATTTTTTTTTTTTAAAGGTTTTTCTTATTTCTTTCATAACTTTTGTTTTAAACGTCCAAAACACTTCAAACTAGTTTCTAAAATTTGTAAAAATAATGTGTTTCATTTAAAACATTCAACCCCACTTTTCCAAAATATTTTGAAATTACGAATTTAAAATATTGCATAACTCCTTAATTGACACTTTATGTCAATTTTGAAATAGTTTTTTAATAAAATCATTTATAGCTTATTAAAATAAATAAAATACTAAAATTCAGTTACAAGTCCAGTTGCAACTGACCTGTCTCGAAAAAAACTCAGTTGCAAGTAGAGTAGCAGCTGGTTTTTAAAAAACAAAATAAAATAATTAAAATTCAGTTGCAAGCGCAGTTGCAACTGGATTAAAAAACAAAAAATAATCAAAATTAATCGAATCATACACTCAGTTGCAAGCGCAGTTGCAGCTGGCCGTATCTCGAGAAAAACACTCGGTTGCAATCGCAGTTGAAACTGACCCTATCTCGAGAAAACACTCAGTTGCAAGCGCAGTTGCAATTGGCTTTTAAAACACAAAAATAAAAAAATAACAAAAAAAATTTAATAATATCCGAGTTGCAAGCAGAGTTGCAACTGGCCCCTATTTCGACAAAAACATTCAGTTGCAAGCGCAGTTGAAAGTGGCTTCTAAAAAAATTTAATAAATAAAAAAATAACACAAAAAATCTGAGTTGCAAACGCAGTTGCAGCTGGTCGTATCTCGAGAAAAAACACTCGGCTTGCAAGCCCAGTTGCAGCTGACCCCCTATTTCGAGAAAACACTCAGCTTCAAGTGCAGTTGAAACTGGCCCCTATCTCGAGAAAAATACTCAGTTGCAAGCGCGGTTGAAGTTGGCCTCCAAAAAACAAAAATAAATTATAATTAATAAAGAATGAATAACAAAAAAAATCCGAGTTGCAAGCGTAGTTGAAACTGGCCCTATCTCGAGAAAACACTCAGTTGCAAGCGTAGTTGCAAGTGGCTTCCAAGAAAAAAACATAAATAATAATATGTTCCTCTCGTTACCTGTTGATAATCTATACAAACTTTGGGTAGCTAATTCGTTCATGTGAATTTTGCGATCGACTAATTATGGCAGATCGATTCCAATCGGGCTACATCAAGTGAATTTTGTACAAAAGACAAAAAAAAAAGACAAAAATAGAGATAAATCACCAAAGAAAAATAAAAAAAGTCCACAATTCAAAAACTCAAGCAATCAAAAAAGAACGAAAACTACAAAAACAATAGCAATTGCATTCACAAAAAAAACCAGCACATTAGACAAATAAAAGAAAACTAAAATATAGACATTTATTGTTTAGTTGGATTATACAAAAACTAGTGCAAATATTAAGGAAAAAACGTAGAGGAAAAAAACAGACCGGGACTGTCCAGCTCAGCCCAACAACCGCACTGAGAAAAAAAACGCTAGCGAAAAAATAAATCAACCCCACTGGAACGCACTGTGCAGTCCAGCCCAGCCCAGTAAGAATCAATTCGAACACCCCGCAAGAAAAAAATAAAACAAGCCCAACAAACAAAAGCAGCACACAAACGGGCCAATCCACCACACGCACGAATCGGAAAGCAAACAACAAATCGGACGGACAGGAATGTGACTGAGACGTAAGCTACGTCTCAGTCGACTGAGACTTAGCAAAACCGTTGTTATATTAAGATAGGGAAGAATCATTTACATCATTCTTTAACCGAGCCACTGTCACAAGCGACATGGCTCGCCCACTCCGAAAGCCTACTCAATCTCTCGCACTCTCCCACCTAAACCTGCCTCTTGTTCGCCTGCCATTTTTGTGAGCCATCTAGTTTCATTTAACACATTTTGTCCGTCTGCCATTTGTGTAAGCTATTTGGTTTCACTCATACGACCTAATACCGATGCTCTTAATTAATGAAAATGACAATTCACTGGTTTCAAAATTAATAAATAGCAATGCTCATAGTCCATCTCCCTTGATCACCTCTCTAGGAAATCCAAAATTCATGGAATCATCAGAATCCTTGATTCCTTTCTTGGGCATACATTCAATTGCAAACCTGAACTGGAGATAATTAAGCTATAAGCCTATAGTCTAATTTTCAAGACACAATTAGCTAGGCATTACACGAAGTGTACCTTGTGGATGTACAGTCGTGCAAGACTGACATAGAAGACCGGAGATGCAGTGACGTGCTAGGATGCCGCCGGATGGCCGACTTGTTCGGAGAAACGATGCACTGCGCTCGTGAAGGATACGATATCCGTACAGTCTGACACACACCGACGCGCCGACAGTGGATGTTTCATCAGCATTTGCACTGATTAATCAAAAATAAAAACTCTAGGCTGCTTGTATAGTTTAAGGTCGACGGTGGCCTCAGCTGGTTGACACACGGGAGAACAACCTCAGCCAACAGTAAGTTGGGCATAGTTTGGTTCGGAAAGATCAGCGCCTGTATCCGGCGCTTGACCGCCTCCGCCGACGCCGTGAAGATGCAGTTCCGGGGCATGTCCCTGCTCCGCTGCTCGTCCACCCTGACAAGAACCACTCCGCCGCTGCCGCCGAGGGCGCCTTCATGGACGAGGGAAGCTTCCTCCGCCTCTCCTCCTCGACCCCATCCTCCCCGGACGCGCGATCCCGCCGGCGTCGACCGCAGAGGCGACCCTCGTCCGCGTCCTCGACACCGAGGACGGTTGTGTCTCCGCCACGGCGTACGCGAGCGCTGAGTGCCGCTGACCGCGTCTCGGCGGCCCAGGGCGCACGGTTCGAGGTGTGCACGCGGGGAAGAAGCTTGTCGTAGAGGGCATGTTCACGCGGCCGAGCCAGGGCGGTCGGGGCGGTGATGGCGGTGGCGGAGGTGGTGGTCCTCACGGAGGGCGGCGTGCTGGTCAGGGCCAGAGCGGGGGACGTCCGTGTTATCACCTCCTAGCTAGCCATCTAATAAACAGTGTTGAGGAGGACCAGCCGACCAGGTCTCCTGCGGCAGCGTGGCTCCAATGGTACGCGATGCCATGGCGGCGTGGGGCGGGAGCTGGAGGAAGGGGCCCGGTAGCATGGCCCTGCTGCCGCTGCCGCCCGCGGCTGATCGACATGGACAGCTTCAGGTGGTCCTATGCTCGTGTGCTTGGGTGAGCCATGGCGCGATGCCCGAGGGAAGGTGGCGAGGGAGCTGGAGGAAGGGGCAGGCAGCGTGGTCCTGCGGCAGGGCGTGGGCGCGTGGCTGACAGGGATAGCTCTGGGTTGTCTCATGCTCACGGGGGGCATCATGCCCATGGTTGCCGCCGATGCGGGATCTCCTAATCGATCTGATAATCCTCTTCCGTTTGAAGCTGGCGAGAGTTTTAGGAAAGATCATGGCTGTTAAGGAGTGAAAATTCTAGGGATCAGAATCGATCGCATTGGAGGCCGTACTCGAGATCATGGCCAAGGAGTTAGGATTCTACACATCTGAATCGATCGAGCTGGACTGTGACTGGTTTAGCAGGTTCTCATATAGCGACGATAAAAAAGTACGATGGTCACGCTGCCATGCTAGACGTGCCCGTTTAGGACAACGATTTGTATACGGGTTCCAGGCTAACTCGGAGCAGATTTTAATGCGACGACGTACTGATCGGGAGAAAGAAACCACAGAACACACGGAAACGTTTTTTCTGACTTATGGGTGGCATATAGGTGTGTAATATATGATTTGGTGGGAGGATAAAATTGGAAAAAAAATGACGTACCATAAGAAATCTTAATGCTTTTATTATTAGGTATATAGATTAGGTATAGATATCAAGGTAAGGGTAAGTCCCATGGTTTTCCCCTTGTAACGTGGCCTTGGAGGGTAATTGCTCAGCTGCTCACATCAACATGTTGGCTATCCATGGTTAATTTCTGGCATCTCTCATCCGTCAAAAAATCCGTACGTGTGACCGAGGGGCTCGATTTTATGTGCTCTGCATGTCTGCAGGTCCTGAATTTCTTTTCTTTGAACTTAGGATGTGTTCGGTTCTGGAACGGGGGGGGGGGGGGGGGGGGGGGGGGGGGGGGGAATGGCATGGTTCCATTCGAGGGCATGGAATGGTTCCGACCCTGTGTTCGGTTCGGGAAAAATCGAGGAACGGAACGGTTCCATTTTCTGTTCGGTTGGGAGCAGAAATGAGGAACGGAATGACATCTTTTTGGCTCAGCTCACCTCTTTACTGTACACGGTGAACATACCTCCCGTTTCTAGCATCAGGCACAATAAAAAATTTGGCAGCACTTCCTTTGTATTTTTAGCAATAATCAGTTACCAAATATTATCACAAGCAAAACATATATATGGCAGCAAACGTAAGACATTTAGATGCATACAACCATAATAGTCTTCGAAACAGTCCGAATTCAACCACATTAATGTCATAGTAGAGATCCAAAGCAGAAAATAGAGTTCATACGGTTCATATTACAGGCCATCTAATTATAAAGGCCATTACAGTCCGTCAAGCTACTTGAAGTTCATACCATCAGTTCAGATTATAGGACACTCCAAAGGTCTTGAACACGTACCTAGACACCCAAACCAACTGGTTTTCTTTTTTGAGTGTCATGAATGCTTTTGCAGTCTTGTTGTTCTCAACAAGATAAGCATAGTAGTGAACAATATGCTCCTCATCGAATCCATTGATTGCATTCAAAACATCCCACAAATCATCAGGGACACCAGCATCATCTGCACCAGATTTTGCAAGAGCTTCAGCCACCATTTTGAACCCATCTTTGAGAGTGGTGACTAGAGGATCATCTTCAATTTGCACAATCGTAGCCTTCTTTTTTGCTAGTGCTTTGGCAGCAGACTCACCTACATTTGGTGAAGCTTGCTTCTCAGTTTCTTCTTCAACATCAATAGAGAAAGCATCATTCCCTGACTTGGCATATTTCCCGTAGCCGTGGATCCCCAAAAATGGTTTCCATTGCACGATAGTGCTCAATTGGGTTATTCAACCAGGGAATATCAGATTTGTTGTTCTACAAAAAAAAGAACAAGTGAGCCACACATAACACATTCATATAGTGCAGGTGAGTAGCAAAAAGTACAGAAATGTTTGGTGAACAAACTTACAGCAACATGCCCTGCATAGTGTTCTTCACTGAGCCTAATGGTGCAAGTATCCTCATCCCATGGAGCTCCACTCAAGTTTTTCAATTGGACTATCCTGCCCCAAATCTTCCTCCACTTCTTAAGATGGTTGGTAACTTGATCTCCGGTTAAAGATAGCTTGAAATGTTCATTCAGAAAGTTGGCACATTGGTTGTAATGACAAGTCTTGAAGCCACTTGAAGTTCTTTGGCCATTAACCACAAGGTCAGCCAAAAAACCTAGATGCGAGGTGGACATGGCATTGGTCCATGCGACCACCCCTCCCTTGGTGCTCTTGCTTGCACCGGTGATGATTGTCTCCCTCCCTTGGTGCTCTTGCTTGCACCGGTGATGATTGTCTCGGTGGTATGAACGCTCTCCATTCCTGTCCAGCCACCAAAATTTAGACAAATCATGAATTTAAGCATCACAAACAAATGATATCATTCCAATAAAAGAGTACAATTTCGTCCAGCCACCAAAATGTAGACAAATCATGAATTTAAGCATCACAAACAAATGATATCATTCCAATAAAAGAGTACAATTCCGTCCAGCCACAAACAAATCGTTTTATTACAATAAAAGACTACAAAGGTAGCACAACTGAATACAAATACATGTAGAATGCAACACTCAATGACCATAATAGGCCTGCCTATCCGCCCACATTTGGTTAGCTATTTGTTGCCTAGCATTTACCACGTCCCTTTGGTCTCTTGCTTGTTGTCTTTGTGACCGGATTGGTTGTGTGGTCCAGATCACGTCCGGTGCAATGAATTCATCAATTCCTTGTGATAGTGCAAAATTATGAAGAACACAGCAAGCTACAACAATGTCCACTTGTACCAAGAAAGTAAAGAATGGTGTGGCATCATTTAAAATTTTGAATCTCCTCTTGAGTGATGCAAAAGCACGCTCTACCGTCACCCGTAGAGACGAGTGCCTAAGGTTGAATAGCTCCTCTGCATTTTGGACGGGATTGCTGCCCCACTCGTTCAAATGATATCTCACATTGCGAATAGGAGTCAAGAAACCAGGCTTCGCTCCATATCCGGCATCAACAAGATAGTATTTGCCTAAAAATAAAACATTTATTTAGGGTGGCAATGGTTTGGACAACATATGGTGAATCTAAGTCAATTTTGTTACCTTGTGGTACTTGTAGGCCTCTCTCACGTGATGATGCATCAGATAAAACTAATGCATCATGTGCTGAACCTTCCCAGCCAGCCAACACATATGTGAAGCGAAGGTCAAAATCTACTGCTGCCATAACATTTTGAGTGGCATATGTTTTCCTACCACGGAAGGCATCTTCCATATCTATTGGGACAGATGCTCTCACATGTGTGCCATCAATAGCTCCAATACAATCCTATATAGTGGTAAAAATTAATTGATATGAAGTGTATCCTATATGGCTAAGAAATAGTTTCAGCAAATATATTCATTACGTAGCTCACCTTAAAATATGGGTCGAACCGAGGGTTTCCTGCTATTTTTTCTGGGGTCTCCGATGATGGTGGACTGATATATTCATTGCGTAGCTGACGATGGCTTTGAGGACAAGCTTAAAGTATATGCTGACTGTGGAGAATGATCTACCAAAATTGGTTGCGACAACCCTATTGCGAACATCATGTCCAAGGGTGTGCAAAAACATCGCCACTTGTTGCTCCACATTTAAATGAACACTATCTCCTAGCAACTTGCGATCCCTCAATATGTTACAAAGTTTGAAGAAAGGAGCCCTATCGAATCTCAACATGTTTCTACATTTGACATCACTTTCCCAAATTTTACTATTGAAATATTCAATTCGCTGCCGATCCCTTTCATGCATTGGCCCATAACTTATGCGTGGTCTTCTCTTCTTTTTTATAGCCCGAATAGCTACAACAATTGCAGCAAAAAATACAAAAGCAGCAGCTCCTCTAATCATCTTTTTCCTTTTATCCATCATCTTGCCCATCTACAAATGCATTCATTTTTTTTCTAAATTAACAATTGCATGGCTTATGAACAAGATATCACAAGATTTCATCAAGGTTACATGCTGCAAAATAGGACAGCACCACACACACCACATTTTCCAATCCAATCTGCAAAAATATGGGCATTTGAGTCCGATTTTTACCTCACAGCCGCCGGGGGTGCTTGATCCGCCTCGCTGCTAACCGTCGCCGGGGCCTCGCCTGCTAACCGTCGCCGGGGCAACTCCCTCCCGCCCGACCCCTCCTCCGCCAAGACCGCCTGCACCCTTCCCCTGGCTTCGAGGCCCTCTCCCGCCGGTAAGCTGCGACGCACGAGACGGAGAGCGGCAGCACAGGAGAGAAGAGGGAGAGCGGCGGCGCAGGAGGATGGAGAGAAGAGGGACAGCGGCGGCGCAGGAGGATGGAGAGAAGAGGGAGAGCGGCGGCGCAGGAGAGAAGAGGGAGAGCGGCGGCGCAGGAGGATGGAGAGAAGAGGGAGAGCGGCGGCGGCGCAGGAGAGAAGAGGGAGAGCGGCAGCGCAGGAGGATGGAGTGAAGAGGGAGAGCGGCGGCGCACTAGATAGGGTTCTGCGAGGGAGGCCGTGGGGGTGAGGATAGAATTTTTCTTTTCTTTCCCTTCGCTGCGGTGACGACTAGCGACTCGTTCCGCAAGGTCTGGCCGATTCGGGCGGATCAGCGCGTTCCGCATCTTTGCGGTATATTCCATTCCGGGGGACTACTCGGTTCCGTTCCTACTCTCCAACCGAACACAGGAACGGGTCCTAGGGACGGAACCGTCCCGTCCCATTCCTCCAGATTCCAGAACCGAACACATTAATTGAATGTGTTCTTATATATCTGGGCTACCCACGATCCGTTCAGAATACGAACTTGGGCTAAGCCCATCTCAAATTAATTCCCTAATAGATGACGATCTGACCTGACCTACCACTCAGGTTGGACGTTCGGTTTACCCGAATTTTCGGGTCGGGTACTTCGGGTTATTGGAAATTCGGGTTCTGAGAAAGGACACCCGAATTTGGTCTGAATTTTTTGATACCCGACAACTCGGGTACCCGATAAATCGGGTTCGGGTCCGGGTTATCCCGAATAACCTGATAGAGAAAGAGGACCTTGTGCGATACTGCGGTTGGGGGATCTCGATGTGCATCGTCGTCGCGCCGGAAAAGGTAAGAGATCTCTCCTCGTGGGGCACGTGATGCTCGAGGAGGAGGTCGAGCCAGTAGCGACAAGCGAGACGAAGGACGCCGGCGCGCCGCCTGCACCGCTCCACGCCGCCATGGTTGTGGCCTCGCCGCTCACCGCTCTCCGGTGAAATACGAGAGAGTCGAGGGAGGCGACCGCCGGACGCGGCGACGCTGCTCGTCACTGCTCACTTGGCGAGGTTGGCCTAGTGAAACGAGGGCGGCGGTCGGCTGCATCGCAGATTCGCGCAGGTGGCGGCGCTCTGTGGTAGATCGTGACTTCGTGAGGTCAGAGACGATAGGAGGAGGTGCGCCGTGTTGGGCTGAGTACACAATGCTGTTAACGATTGGTGTATGGCGTTGGTTGTTGGGCTGTGTGGGAATTTTCTTGCACTGGGCTGGGCTAAAAAACATAAACAATCTACTGAATTGCTGGGCTACCCATTTAATTCGGGTATATCGGGATGTTCGGGTACCTGGGGTTAAAACCCGAGTTTCATGAAATAATTTCGGGTTTTCAGACTTGACACCCGAAAATGTGTTCGGGTTTCTCGGGTTCGGGTTATACGGGTTCGGGTGCGGGTTTTTCGGGTTCGGGATTCGGGTATCGGGTTTTATGCCCACCGTGACCTACCACTGGTGCCGTCACCGCTCGATAGTCCTGCGGCGGAATAATCCAGCTCAAAGCCGGCGACCATGGCAGCACTGCTCCCGGGTGAAATCCTAATCTGGGAGATCCTCGTCCGGCTGCCTCCCAAGACTCTCCTTCGTTGCCGCGCCGTCTGCCGCGCCTGGCGCCACGCCACCTCCGCCCGCCGTTTCCTCGTCGCCCACCACGCACTCCAGCCCACCCTCCCGCTCCTCCAATGCCACGGCAGCGATTTCCTAGACATCATCCCCTTCGATCACCGGACAGGGCTCACCGCCGCCGACCAGTTGCATCCCATCGCACGGCTACAACGTTACACCCTCCTCCTCGAATCCTGCGACGGCCTCCTCTTCCTCCGCAACAACAGTGAACGCTACGCCGTCTACAACCTGGCGACTCGTCAGTACGCCACCCTCCCGCAGACCAGCGGTGATGACGTGAAAGACACACGTTCGTTGGGAACCCAAGAGGAAGGTATGATGAGTACATCAGCAAGTTTTCCCTCAGTAAGAAACCAAGATTTAATCGGACCAGTAGGAGATTGAAGTCACTTCTGAAGGTTGTTGGTGAAGGAGTGTAGTGCGGCGCAACACCAGGGATTCCGGTGCCAACGTGGAACCTGCAGAACACAATCAAACTACTTTGCCCCAACTTAACAGTGAGGTTGTCAATCTCACCGGCTTGCTGAAAACAAGGATTAGACGTGTAGTGTGGAAAATGGTGTTTAATTGCAGAGAATGAAAGAGAACAATGATTGCAGTAGGTTGTATTTTCAGATGTAAAAGAATGGACCGGGGTCCACAGTTCACTAGTGGTGTCTCTCCATAATAAATAATAACATGCTGGGTAAACAAATTACAGCTGGGCAATTGACAATATTGATAAGTGCATAACATGCATGTGCAAGTTGTGGTGTCTACTATGAGATTCATTTGGGCATTACGACAAAGTACATAGACCGCTATCCAGCATGCATCTGTGCCTAAAAAGTCCACCTTCAGGTTAACATCCGTACCCCTTCCGGTATTAAGTTGCAAGCAACAGACAATTGCATTAAGTGAAGTGCATAATGTAAACAACACATTCATCCTTAGACAAAGCATCATTAGGTTACCCTAGTAGCAACAGCACATCCACAACCTTAGGGGTTGATGTCACTCCCCAGATTAAATGGAGACTGAACCCACTATCTAGCATAAATACTCACTTTTGGAGTCACAAGCATCTACTTGGCCAGAGTATCAACAAGTAAAGGAGAGCATGCAAGATCATAAAAGACAAAGACATAATATTCAGTATTCAACTTGACATAGTATCAATATTCATTGGATCCCAGCAAACACAACATGTATCATTACAATAAGATGATCTTGATCATGATAGGCAGCTCACAAGATCTAAACATGATGGCACAAGAGGAGAAGACAACCATCTAGCTACTGCTATGGACCCATAGTCCAAAGATGAACTACTCACACATCACTCCGGAGGCAGGCATGGCGATGTAGAGCCCTCCGGTGATGATTCCCCTCTCCGGCAGGGTGCCGGGAAGAGCTTCAGAACCCTCCCGAGTTAGGGTTGACGGCGGCGGCGGCTCTGCTCGTGGAATATGACTCGGGTATTTAGGGTCTTCCCGAATAGATGAATATATAGGCAAAGGGCGGCGTCGGTGGAGGTCCGTGGCGTCCTCACCACGTGGCGGCGCGGCAGAGGGTGGGACCGCGCCACCACATGGTGAGGGCGGCCCACGGCCCCCTTCATCTCTCCTTCGGACTTCTTGAACGTGTCAGAAAAATAGGGACTTGGGTTTTGTTTCGTCCAATTCCGAGAATATTTCCAGAACAACTTTTTTGAAACCAAAAATAGCAGAAAACGGGAACTGGCACTCTGGCATCTTGTTAATAGGTTAGTCCCAGAAAATGCATAAAAACGATATAAAGTGTATATAAAGCATGTAGTAATTGGCATAATATAAGCATGGAACATCAGAAATTATAGATACGTTGGAGACGTATCAAGCGGCTTCACGGCGTTCGGGTTCTACCCGCGCCACCCTACCGGCGAGCACCGGATACTGTTGTACCCAGGGAGGGCGATCGATCCTATAGTTCTGGCATACTTCGACAGGCTCATGGAAGCTGGACCGCCATACTCGAACTGGTGTCATGGCGAGCTGCCACCTGGCGTTCAGGACGGGTGCCACATCCTCACGTTGGGCTCCCGCCTGCCGCCGAGGCACATCGGATGGCCCAAGGCGAGGGCGATGCTGTATGAAACAAATTTGCTATTCCGAGGTTGCCTGCATTGGTACCCAGAGCAGGAACTCGGGAGCGGCGAAAGGGGCATCGTGACGGTGTTCGACACCATGGCCGAGACGTTCATGCAGATGCATGCTCCGCTTCTTCCTTCCGGCGGTGAAACCGACATGTTTCAAATGGATGGGATGCTCGCTATCGCTAGCGCTAATGATGAAGGGACAATCGTCGGTGTCTGGGTCTTGCAGGACTACGAGGGCGAGGTCTGGAGCTTCAAGTGCCAAATTCAGTTGCCGGTTGAGGAGATAAGGACGTTGTTTCACAAGCCTGAAACTGTTTGGACCGTGTTGGTCACGTCCTGGGATGATGATGCGCTCATCTTGGTCTGGTTTGGCAAGAGGCTACTTCAGTTTTACTTCGATGGCAGGTTGGTCGCCGTTTTCCATCGCAAGGGCCTTTGTTATACTTCGCTTCGCCTCAAACAAAGTCTTGTTCTTCATGACTTTTTTCCTGCACTAGAGGGTTATGTTGTGAACAATTCTCCTTTCATCTCAACTTCTCAAGGTTGCTGAATGAGCTGGTTCTTCTTAACATTCTAGATGTTTGTATCCTTCTTATGAGTTGCAGGATATATGAATTAATTGGATTGCACACAAGTAGCTTGTTTGTTGATGAAATAAAGTTTACTATTAAGTAGTTGCATTAATCTATATATGATACCAAGTCATTTTTTGTGTGTTTTTTGAAGTATGTGTTAACTAATCTGCTCCATGTCTCTATGTTCTTTAATTCGGTAACTGACAGGTTTTGTAGCTAGACATCTAGGGGTACTTTCAATACTTATCAGTTGACAATCTACCTGCCTGCGTTTAATTTCAAGTCTTATGATGCTAATTATTTGTTAAATAGACATTAAATTACACTACGCTAGCCCGGGCAACTGGGGACGCTGGACCCGCCACTATTTCTGCATTCCGTAGTATATAAAAGTTGGTGCGATTCGCTCCCTCTCAAGCCATCCACGTCACCCGAATAACACAGACCGTCCGATCAACGCGTCCGACGGTCAGGATCGCGCCAAAAATCATGCAAGCTACAGTAACACTGTAGCTGGGGGATTTCTTCCAATCGCGCGACGACACGCCGCCCCGCACGATCTTTGGCGCAACAATTTTGCAGAAAACCGCCCGCAAAGGACCTGATCGCAATTTCCGAAAAACTCAGGGACTTTTTTGGAAAATCAACCGCACAACTCGCCCTCCCTCCTCTTCCTCTGTCCCTCCCGCGACGGCGGAAATCGCCGGCGGCGCCGACGCGCCATTCGCTCGCTCCGGTCCTCCCCGTCCAGATCAACGGCCACTGGGAGCTCCGCCGTCCTCGCCTCCCCCTCCTCGCCGATCGCCGCGTCCCGAAACGCCGCATCCTTGCCGGAATCGACGCCGACGCGCTCGAGTTCCACCGCCACGTCTACCCGCCGCAGCCGTCGCTCCGGCAACCTACAGGCGGCGGCGCCAACACCCACGGGATGCCCGCGTCGAGGCGCATCCACTGCACCCATCCGCCTATCCTGTCTCGCCGGCGTCCGCGTCGCCGCCGCGGCAGCTCCGCCGTCCGGTGACGTCGCTGTGAAGTCACAGCGGGCCGGGGCCAGGCAGTGGGCTTCTTGCTGGGCTGGGCTGCTTTCTGCGCCTAGCTCGACCTTTTTTATTTCTTTCCGTTTTGTTTTTCTATTTTCTTAAAACTTTTCTAACTTCCCAACGAAAAAAAATCAACATTTCAAATACTTTGGAACCGTTTCCAAATTATTTGAAATCTTAAATTTTCCAAAAAAAATTAAAAATACACAAGTCTTCACACCATTTTATAAAACATATATTTCATAATTTTCTTTCCAACTCAGATAAACTCCAGAAAAATAATATCAATAATATAATTCAGTATTATTCACCCAATAAAATATTTCATTTAAATAGAGGTTGCCAAAACATTTAAATACAATTGCCCATATTTATATCATGAGCTTTCACATGTAAAAATAAAAAAATCACAGATGCAAATATCGAGACACAGCTGTTTCACACATATTTCTCAAGCAAATATAATTGAAAACGCTTTATATATATTGTTACACGATATTGTCAGATTCATAACTTTGAAAGCGTAATTCACAAAATTGAAGAAAAAAACTAACATACCTTTTTATATTTATTAAGGAGCTTATGGAAAAAAAACATTCAAAATTGCTGACTGATCGGACATATTCAGAACAACAAATTCTAATTTAGTATACATATATTCTTGCATTCTTTTCTAAATGTAATATTCGAGTCTTTCTCAAAAATATTTTACATCAAATCTGTAAAATATTATTTCGATTTAAAAAATTAATCAAACAACAATTTGTCACAAAGACACGACGGTATTTCTTTTCCTAACAACAATTTAATCATTACATTTTCATGCTGACAAACAAAGCCAACAATCACACGGCCGTGCCATCAAACTACAAACATATGTAAACATTCAAATTTGCTAAAAATGTCCAAATACTCCTGATAATAAATTACAACAAATTTTACCATTTTTAATCACAACATATACAGTGAGCTTTACTAAGTGATGGAATATAAGAGATGCTTTTATTTAATTCCAACAACCATTTTTTTATGGCCCACAAAAGATAAAAGAAATGTGAAATAATCCGAGTATTCTTTAAGCAAAAGAAGAAGATACAAAAAAAAATACTGCTTAGGCAATGTTCCCATCCCGTTAACAAATGATAATGGATTCATTTTACAAAAGATAAAAGAAATGTGAAATAATCCGAGTATTCTTTAAGCAAAAGAAGAAGATACAAAAAAAGAAATACTGTTCAGGCAATGTTCCCATCCCTTTAACAAATGATAATTGATTCATTTTTTTATAGTACTCCAAACATATCACATCTCTCTTAATAATGAGAGCATTTGTCTAAAAACCATAAACAATGTTTCAAATTTTAGTAACAAAAACACCTGTCTAAAGAAAAAAAACACAAATGTTTGGAATATTATTTGAGAAAAAAAAAAGAGAAATGTGTAATATAACAATAATTTCAAATTGTACGTCCGAAAAATATGACAAATATATAAACGTGCACAAAAAAAACATTGAGATAACATATGAAAACACTCACAAAAATAAATAAAAAATACTAATTATGTCAAAGTATTTTCCTGCAAAAAGGCAAACACATTTGAAATAGACGTTAAAAAAAATGCAATACATTCAAACATTTTAAATTGCTAGAAAATTAGAAACACTCTAAAACATATCTCACAAATTGCATTCACTCTAATTATGAAGTTAACACAAATTTTATGTTATATTTCAAATATATCCAAACATCCCAAATTTATAAATATCTAAAAATACTCCATATGACAAATTGCTTCCTCTACAATAAAATATATCATAATTCTCACAACAAAAATACATGCAACACATTTGAAAAATTCAATTTGCTAAAAAAAAAAGTTGAAATCCTCTAAAACATATATATCTCTCATATTATCTCACATAATCCATTCTCCCGATTTATGAAGCTCAAATAAAAACTTATGGCATTTCACCACTCTAATTTGAATAATATTTTCACAAATTCCAAATGAATTTTCTCTAACTGCGAATTAACTTTAACAAACGACCATATACTATACATCCTCCAATTATGAAATCCAAACAAATATGTCGACAGAATACAAACATATAAAACCATTCCAGCTGACTAAACATTTAACGTAACTCTAAAATGTGTGAAAAACTCACAAAAAAACTAACTACTTACGAATATTTTCACCTAAAAAAACAAAACACATTTGAAATTGAATTACAATAATTCCCAAATTTGAGCAATCTCCAAAATCCAACCATTTTTAAAACGGAAGCATTTTCCAATTTCAATTATTTCCAAACTTAAACAACTTTACAACATCACCATTTTCAAATTCAAATTCAAAAACACACGCGCGGCATTGCCGCGCTAAGATCCCTAGTATGTACTAATACTATGTGCCATTGCATAGCAGTTGCTCAACGGCTCAAATTTAGACAACCCAACAACCAAAATTTCTACTTTATGACCCTTTTGAAGTGCTTTATGCGTGTAAAGTCACACGTCCGTTGGAAACCCCAAGAGGAAGGTATGATGAGTGCAGCAGCAAGTTTTCCCTCAGTATGAAACCAAGGTTATCAATCCAGTAGGAAGTCAACGTTGCTCCGAAGGTGTTGGTGGAGGAATGTAGTGCGGCGCAACACCAGAGATTCCGGTGCCAACGTGGAACCTGCACAACACAATCAAACTACTTTGTCCCAACGAAACAGTGAGGTTGTCAATCTCACCGGCTTGCTGAAAACAAAGGATTAGACGTATAGTGTGGAAAATGATGTTTGTTTGCAGAGAATGTAAAAGAATAATGATTGCAGTAGGTTGTATTTCAGATGTAAAAGAATGGACCGGGGTCCACAGTTCACTAGTGGTGTCTCTCCATAATAAAATACTAAACATGTTGGGTCAACAAATTACAGTTGGGCAATTGACGAATAGAGAGGGCATAACAATGCACATACATATCATGATGATCACTATGAGATTTATTTTGGGCATTATGACAAAGTACACAGACCGCCATCCAGCATGCATCTGTGTCTAAATAGTCCACCTTCAGGTTAGCATCCGCACCCCTTCCAGTATTAAGTTGCAAGCAACAGACAATTGCATTAAGTATGGTGCATAATGTAAACAACACTAATATCCTTAGACAAAGCATTGATGTTTTACCCCTAGTAGCAACAGCACATCCACAACCTTAGAACTTTCTGTCACTGTCCCAGATTAAATGGAGGCATGAACCTACTATCTAGCATAAATACTCCCTCTTGGAGTTACAAGCATAAACTTGGCCAAAGCCTACACTAATAACGGAGAGCATGCAAGATCATAAACAACACATATATGTAGATCAATAATCAACTTGACATAGTATTCAATATCCATCGGATCCCAACAAACACAACATGTAGCATTACAATAAGATGATCTTGATCATGATAGGCAGCTCACAAGATCTAAACATGATGGCACAAAAGGAGAAGACAACCATCTAGCTACTGTATGGACCCGTAGTCCAAGGATGAACTACTCACGCATCACTCCGAAGGCAGGCATGGCGATGTAGAGCCCTCCGGTGATGATTCCCCTCTCCGGCAGGGTGCCGGAGGAGAACTCTGAACCCCCCGAGTTAGGGTTGACGACGGCGGCGGCAGCAGATGTTTTCTGGAAATATGGCTCGGTGTTTTAGGGTTTTCGCGTCTGGAGGAATAAATAGGCGAAGGGGCGACGTCGGTGGAGGCGCGGGGCCCGCTCCCCATAGGGTGGCGCGGCAGGGGGCCCACCCACGCCGCCATAGGGTGAGGGCGCCCTGCTGCCCCCCTTCGTCTCCTCTTCGGACTTCTAGAACGTGTCGGGAAAAATAGGCATCTGGGATTTTGTTTCGTCCGATTCCGAGAATATTTCCAGAACAGCTTTTCTGAAACCAAAAACAGCAGAAAACAGGAACTGGCACTGTGGCATCTTGTTAATAGGTTAGTTCCAGAAAATGCATAAAAATGCTATGAAGTGTGAATAAAACATGTAGCTATTGGTATAAAACTAGCATGGAACACAAGAAATTATAGATACGTTGGAGACGTATTAGTGCCCACTTAAATTTTACACCGTCGACATGTACTACACAGGTTCACCATACAGATTTTAAATACATTCAAATATGAGACTGGCAATCACAATGTCTCGTCGTCGTCATGGATTCTAACAGATTTCTTATATCGCGGTATCGTAAATCACTATAAGGGAAGCTTAAAATGACTCGTACGGATAAACGATCACTGGCATAGAACTAAAGAGGGATTTGATGTGTCTTGAAAGTGACCAATTTGTCTGCCCCGTTCATGTTCCCATCCTATACAACGTTGTAAGGTTAGTTCAGAAAAGAAAGATGGAGCCTAGAACAACCATTTATATTACTAGTCTAGTGTATCTTAGCTACACATACAAGATACGAAATTAGTTCACCACAAGTAATGCATGTCGTGTTTAATTATGCCTAAGGACATGAAGAACATTATAAATTCAGTTTCAGGAAATGTCATAATCTGGATTGGTGTTTGACATGTAAATTGGATTTTATGAGTCATTGCCAAGTATTATATATCACCCGAGTCCAATGGTACCAAAGGGCATACAAGCTTTTTTTATATCATTCCAAAATTAAATGTTGTAAATAGTGCCAACAAACACAACGAACCAAATGATCAGTTCGAGAACAACCCAAGAACTTTAAAAGAAAGCATATGAAAGAATGAACAAAAACCATGCAGTGGTAGCTATAAATAGGCTTGCAATATGATGATTCTCCTCCATCAACCATCCGTCAACCACCCTGAAAGTGCATGGTTGCTCCCATGCGTGGTTTTGGTAATTAATGATAATCCTTATGGACTAATGTTTACATTGAGATATTCTTATAGATCTTGTCCATGGAAAAATATAGGAGTTCATGTGTTGGACTCTTCAAGATGACATGATGACCAATGCTCTATTCAAGGGTTTATATGAAGAATGGTCATGTGTAGAGTTGAGCTCATTGCAAGTATGGCTTGGAAAAGAAGATTGAGTAAACAATCATGTTTACCTCCAAGCCATCATACATATCAAGAGAAGAAGATGAAGTGCAAGTTCAATATGATGCATCTCGGAAGATATCATTTGATTGAAGCTTGCAAAGGAGACATGGAGACGGAGCTTAGCGAGGCCCTCCCATAATGGAGTATGGGGGAGCATTTGGAGAAGTCTTCATCAAGAATGTGCTAGCAAGCATAATCAAGAAAGATGTTCCAACTTGAGAGAGTCAAGATCGTCATCATCGAACTCAAGTGGAATGCGCAAGGCAAATGTATGATCTTGATAGCTTTTCTATTTTACCGGTCTCATGTTGTTAGTGGGAGACCTGGTTTTAGGATAGACGGCGTACTATCAAGAGGGACTCTCAAGTGAGTAACTTGATCGCATATTTGTGGAGAGCTCAAACCTTTGCATACTTGGCATTTCATCTTTCTTGGTTCTCACGTGGATTTTCTCCTTGTTGGGTTTTGGTGCTTGTCGTGATCTTCATGACAAGCCCAAGTTCTTCGAAAACATATTTCTTTTGGAAACTTGTTGCGTTTTCGTGTTGGAAATATTATCGGTTTATCCTTGAGTAAAGTTCCACACCTTTTTGTAGGAAAGCTCTTGTCGTTATCTTTCCAACAAAGTTGGTTTCATCTCATTTGGAGTTTTCTCGCAAAAGTTGTTGGGTTTGTAGTTTTGCTGGATTTCCAGGCCGGAGTCTCCGGTGTGTCCCAACCGGAGTCTCCGGTCCTAGGGTTCCATGTCGAAGAGGTTTTTGGTGGTTAAGCTCCTGGCCTAGGCCGGAGTCTCCGGCCCAAGTCTCCGCCCCTGGCCTGGAGTCTCCGGCTTCTGTGCCCGGAATCTCTGCCCGAGCTGCTCCGTGACTGATGTGGTTCAGCCCCTGGCCGAGACCGGAGTATCTGGTCCTTGGTCCGGATTATCCGGTGCAGGCCGGAGTCTCCGGTGCGGTTTTCCTGCAACGACTCTTTTTCTGGGAGGCCTATAAAAGGCCCCTTCTTCCCCAAAGAGCCCAAGTTTTCTGAGCACGTTTTTCTCTCTCTTCCCCACCATTGTTGATCTTGGAAAGCTTGCCCCCCTCTCAATCCCTCCCATGATTCTTGCATATCTTTGAGGGAAAAGTGAGAGGAGATCTAGATTAACATTTCCACCAATCAATCTCTCCTCTAAGTGAGAGGAACCTAGTGGATCTAGATCTTGAAGTTCTTGTGTGGTTCTCGTCTTTGTTCTTCCTCTCTTATTCCCCCATAAGCATTTGTTGCTTTGTTGGAATTTGAGAGTGAAGGATTTGAGCACTTGTGCTCTTGCCTTTTGCATTTCGTGCATCGGTGTGCTCTCCACGAGGATTCGTGGAAGTTGAAAGTTTGTGAGCTTGTTACTCTTGGGCCCTTGGACCCTAGACGCCCGTGTGGTGGTTGGACCTTTGTGGTCACTTGTAAAGCCGTTCGGGAGCCCCCGATCCCGTTGTGGGTTGTGCCCCGGATTTTTGTTGAAAGACTCCGGATTCCGCCTCGAAGGATTCCGATAGTGGAAGGTGAACCAAACCTTTGTGGTGCGGTTCATCGGAGAAGAAGGTGAAACCTTTGTGGTTGTTGAACCATTGTGTTGGTTCACACCTCTCCAACGAGACGTACTCCCTTAACAAGGAGGAACTCGGGAATACATCCTCGTCTCCGCGTGCCTCGGTTATTTCTATACCTGAGCTTTTTTACTTATGCACTTTACATTGTGATACCCTTCGTGCTTGAAGTATTCTATTGATATCACCTTGTTGCTTGTCTTGCTAAGCATAAGTTGTTCGTGCACATAGGTGAGCCTAGTTTATTTAAGTAGTCGGCTTGTTAATTTAAACACCTAGTTTTATTCCGCAATTAGCAAGCCTAAACCGGGAAAGTTTTAATCGCCTATTCACCCCCCCCCCTCTAGGCGACATCATTGTCCTTTCACACTCAGAGCACAAACATCAAAGCCAGTCTAGCTAGTCAATATATCCACCATGAAGACCATCCTGATCCTTGCCCTCCTTGCCATCGTGGCGACCGTGGCCACTGCCCAGTTTGACCCTAGCGAACAATATCAGCCATATCCCGGGCAACAACCATTTCCACAACAACAACCATTTTTTCATCCATTTCTGCAGCAACAGTTGAACCCGTGTCGAGCATTTCTCCTGCAACGGTATAGCTCAGTGGCCACGTCGCCATTTGTCGGGTCACAGATCTGGCAACAAGGCAGCTGCCAGGTGATGCGGCAACAGTGTTGCCAACAGTTGGTGAGAATCCCCCAGCAACTCCGGTGCCCGGCAATCAATAGTGTTGTGGACGCCATCGTCATGCAACAATAACAGTTCTTCCAGCCTCAACAACAAATGAGTTACTTCCGGCCTCAGCAACCACAACAGTTCGGACAACAACAGTTCGGACAACCTCAACAACAAATGGGTTACTTCGAGCCTCAGCAACAACAGGTGGGCCATCTCTTCGGTCAAACTCAGCAGCAAGGTCAGCTCGTGGCGATGAAGGTGTCTGCGCACCAGACCCTGTCGGCGATGTGCAATGTGCAGATCTCACTCTATTGTTCCACTACTTTTTGTGGCGGTATCTCCGCGGGCATCGGTGGCCGACCACTAACAAGATCAGACTTATAAATGGACCATCAGTGTTTAGCTGATGAACCAATCGATCTAGCGGTGCTAAATAAAGTGTCATGCATCAAATATGGATGACCCTATCCAAACTTGGGAATAAGAGACAAATGAAGTTCTTGTCTCCATAACAATGCTTGTCCTTGTTTTGCTCATGTCCATATTCAGATGCTGATCCCTAACCACAACCCTCTACATTGAAAATAATGACCAGAACATAAAAAATGAGTTTGGAACTTGTGTTGAGTTGAAGTATCATTAAAGTAAGAAATAAGAAATAACATCAAATTAACTCTTTAATTGAGAAGCTTTGTGATTGTCCTGGTCCGCATCTTATCCTAAACAGTTTTTTTGGAAGTTTTCGATCTGATTGTAAATAGTATTTTTTTGGCCGGGAACTGTAAATAGTATATTGCATCTGCGCATTTTTTGTGTGGAAAAGGAACTAATATTACAAGAGCAGGATTCTTACAGAAAAACCCAGTACAAAGTAGAAAATACACCCAAGTCCTCCTAGGTTTCGACTCCATCGACGACGAGCAGCACGTACTGCCGGCGCGCCGCCGCTACTCCTCCACAAACGCCTTGGATTTAGAGGAGCCGGTCCACGGACGGGAAGTCTTTGGTGCTTGGCTCCAGAGAGCCTCCATCCTGCTGCGTCAACGTCGTCGTCCTGCTCCCAAACAACAGAACCTTCAAGCTTATTCATACCCGGAGGCGCCATCCCACGGTCTCCGGCGAGGGGAAGACGAACTCGATAGCTCCGGAGAACGCCGAGCCTGAAGACGACGGCAGATCCGCCGCAAAGCTCCACCGGAGCCCCAACAGCGAAGGAGAAGAACGCCGTCGAGAAAAGCCACTTCGGCCACGCCACCTCCTCCTCAGTGCCGCCAGCTAGCAACCTACACAAACCTAGACTATGTACACACCGAGATCCGTGGGTTCCCTGTCCTCCCGCCGCCGGAGTGGCCGCCGGAGAGCGAGGAATCCGGCGAATCGCCGGCGGCGAGCTGGTTCGCATGGGTGGGTTCAGAAAATCGCCGTCTCTCTATTGTAGATGAGGAAAGGGGACAGCCAAGGTCCGTCTTGCCTCATTTAACTACCAGACTACAAGTTGCAATGGTCTTTACCAATCTACATTGTTAGAAGTAATCTTATGTATGCATGAAGCTTCTGGAATGTCCATGCAGTATTTAGGGTATGTAGGAGAACTCTAGAATTGGGAATGTTCTAGAGTAGATATTTAGGAGTAGTATGAAATATCTAAAGTTTGTAGAGTATTCTAGAAGTGTGGTGTAGGGTTTGGATTGTGTCACATGGCAACAATCTTAAGGGTCATGTACAAGTATAAATAGGGGTACCACCCCTCCCATGTAAGTAGAAGAAGATTGAAAGTAAGAAAGTTGGGAAGCTTGTAAGCTAAAATGTAGCCTCAAGCATATGTATGATAGAGCATATATGTGTCTGTCATATATGCATATGTGTTGGTGTGTGTGAAGCACAACCATATTGAGAAGGAAGCTAAGTGATTTAGCTTCCAACATACACTAGATCATTTAGGCGCGCGTTGCCGCGTCCGTCCATAAGGAATGTAGTCTTAAAATTGATAGAAAATATTTTGAATACAGGAAGCATAGCGTGCTTACCATGGTAAAATGTAGTCATTCAACTTCTTCAAAAATCATAACAACAACTTTTGCATAAAGTTCAGAGAAACCATGTAAAAACCAAATAGAGTACTTGAGCGTACGCTAATTATTGTCAACAAGCCAAAACCATTTCTATATCGTGGCCTGTCCGCTTCGAATCAAAGAAAGTAATATCTAAACATGATAAAAGCACATAACTTTAATGATATGACAGGAAATTGTACATGTCAGCTCATGTTCATTTTCATGCATATATCCATACATCCAGTTAGTACATGCAACATTTCATGTCCGCTTGGTGGCCCAGCAAACCTGGCAAAGAAGTTACATTCAGCACCTTTGTAGTGAGTGTCATCACAGGTTAGTTTTCAGCATGGTACTCCTCCTTGAACTTCCGTTGCGTACTTCTTCAGTGGCTGATATGCTAGGTACTTGCATTTGCTTGAGTTCTGTAGATGATATATATGTACAGCAAACCCAAATGGAGCTGATCTGCACATGAGAAGCATCTATGAGTAGACTAAACAATACTAAAGTAAATGAGTTGAAAGGCTTACACATAAAAGAAAGAGTAAGGCAACTCTTGTAGGGAAGCATAGAAGAAATCTTCAAAAATCAGAAACAAGAAATGTGTAGATGAGCAGCTTGCTCCTAAAATAAAATGCATCAGATTACTATCAAATGACTTGAGGTGTCATATATGCTTTCTCCGCTTCAGGGTCGACATACTTCAAGCCAAGCAAAATTCCACACTTAAGAGCGTGTTTAGGTGGTTTAATCTCCAGGCTTGGGTCCTCAACTTCTAGAGCTAACCATCGTTTTAAGGCACTCTTATTTGCCTGAAGGCACATTAGATCAAATTGCTCGACACATGAAAACCTCTAGGCTCTTACTCATTTGCAGGCTTAGTGTAATCAACTGGATCCCTAGCTGTCACACATCAAAACTGTAAATATAACTCCTTTCATTCAGTATCCTACTATTCAGGTATTCAGGTGCAACATATCCATTTACAGGCTAGGAAGAAAGTTAGGAGATGAGTATCCAGATGTAGAGCAGGGCAAACATGAAGGGTCTAGAAAGAGAGCTACATACTGTATGTTTCCGATCATTCTTGTATATTATTATAGCATGCGTCAGAATCCAGAAGTTTCGACAACCCAAATTTAAAAAAAACCTTACTTGAATTTAGTGTCAGTTAAGATATTACTTGACTCAATTTATTGGTGTACAACTTTGGGTCTATGGTTTCATGAAGGTATATATACAAGACTGACAATCATGAAATGGCGTGCATTAGCGTGTAACAGTCAATAGTCCCATGTCAAATTTATCTGCAGCTGTTTGTTTAACATGATATCAACAAAAAGTCATGAAAGATGCCCAAACTCCAAACTTAAGCTTTTGATGTTCCAAATAGAATCTTCATACAATATTCCCAGCTAATGATACCATGTTGACTCGTGGCACTTAACTCTAAAGCAGAAAATAATCTCGATCATAATCAGCCTCAATAGATAGCAGATGATGGCCATTAGGCGCATCACATGTAAGGAACACTTTATAAATTACCTAAACAATAAGATCAGAAATGGATATATTTAGGCCATCACTCCTTTCAATCACAAAGGATGGATTACTTGACTGCTTTCCATGGCGTGTATGATGATTACAGAATACCATTTAAGAAAAAACACTGTAAATTAATGTGCAGAACCAAAGAATGCATAAACGAACATATACTAAAATCCTAGAAGTCTCCTGTAACTCATGATATGACTAAACTACATGGACAGGAAAGTGAATCACTTAACGTAAAATCTGCTGGTAAGACCAGAAGACCGCTAACTACTTTCAAAACCGGCTCTGATCTCACAGAACAAGATGAGTATGCATAATATGGAAAAGGGCATCAATCACTTATAGCAGCAGCCCATGAGTGCCACCAACGTGCATCAGCTATATTTTTTATTAAAGAAATAAAATAGAAGAAAGAACTGATGGTTAGTCAAGCAAATATACTTATACATGCAATTAACGATCTCCCAAAAAATGTAGCATGATAAAGTTTTGCATTTAAACACTAACGTTTGGACATAGGATTAGGGATTAACTATGGGTAAAAATTCTCAGTTCCACCGCATTTATTAGGAATTTGTGGTGTATTCAACGGGCTGCATAATATAGCAGAAAACTTAGGGATACAGAGTACCTTGTCTACCGATTTGGGTTAAGGAGGCAATGAGAAGTCAAACAGTGTTGTGTAGGTGAACAACGGCGACACCAGTACACTGTGGTTTCTTCGGCCTCACCAACAGGCGACAGCGGCGTTCTGATTTTCACAAACTGCCGTCAGTACGCCTCCTCCTCCTCCGCTGCATCAGCCATCATCCATCATGGGGAGCCATTCATGTACGGAGTAGTTGACAATTTCGATCTCAGTGCAGCCCAAATTTGCAAGCTAATGAGATTATAAAGGTTGTGCGGGTAGAGGATTAGAAAAAGCGGGAGAGTCTCGATTGGATCGTACCTTGTGTCTTCAGATTCATGCCTCTGGATCCAACCCCTCCCCTACGCCAGGGGTGCTGCTGTTGGTACATAGATGGGGAATATGAGTGGTGGCATCGGCGACACAAGCCACACAGACATCTCGTCATGAGAGGGGAAGAGCGACCAACCTGGCTTCTTCCATGGTGGCGAAGGGGACGAGCAGGTCGGCAATTGCGCTGATGCCGACTTGCTTCTATCCTTGAACTGGAGAGAATTGAGAGATGACAGATTTTATAGGGCAGAAGAGGCACTATAGTAACGTACCCCGGCGATTTGGCCATGATGGCTGCCATTAGGGATTTGCAGGAACTGAAGAGAGCAACGCATCAGTTCGTCACCATCAATGGCGAAGAAACGCTCGCTGCGACACCAGTTGATGACTGCCGAATCGGAGATGGGGTGACTTCTTTGAGCTTATGCGTATGCATAAGCCTGCTTATAGATTTTGGTGTGTAGAAACTGCGGTGAACAGAAACTCTAGAAACTCCTTAGAGCATCTCCAACAGCCGCCCTATTTGGACCGCGTGCTGGAAATAACGACTTTTTAGCGCGCGCGGAGCGAAATCCAGTGCTCAAGCGGTAGCGGTAAAAACCCGCGCGCTAAAAAACGTCCAGCGCGCTGCCAAGCGGTAGATTTGGCCCCAAATTTGGGGCGGCGACTACAGCGCGCGGGACGACACCAAATCTGGCGCGAGCTACCAACCGTCAATCTGAACCCTCCCGCGCTCGCGCCCTCGCCCCGCCCGCCCCTCTCCCGCGCCGCCGCCGGCCAAATTCCGGCGATGGACGGCCGCTCGGACATTCCACCGACCCCTCCCTACAGCCGCGACGCCTCGACCGTCGGCGCCGCCGCAAACCCTAGCGCTGGATTGACCCCCTCCGCCGGCGGCGCCGCACCAACTCCGGCTGTCGGAATCGCACGGGGGCTCTTCATGCCGCCACGGGCGAACCCCGTCGGCGCTCCGCCGGCTGCGAAGCCGCGCAAAGCCGTCACCAAGCGACCTCCGCCGGCGGCGGCCAAGGGGAGGAAGGTGGCTGCGTCCAAGCGCGCGAAGCAATCGACGGCCGTGCCGCAAGGTGCGCCTGCTCCTCCGCCTCCTCCGCCTCCGCCGCCACCGTTCGTTGCGCCGGCCGCCGATGGGCACACGGCGTTCTTTGCGCCGGGAGCCGACGCGGGCGCCGATGCCACCGACGTGTTCGACGGAATGCCCAAGTATGATTTTCCTTTCTTTTTGTTGTTCATTGTAAACAAATGTGCAAAGATGTTTTAGTTGAATAGTTCTCATTCCTTTGTAGCCCCAACAATGATGATTTTTTGACACAAATGGGTGTTGGCTCTCAAAGTTCTCATTGGTCTCAAACCAATGAAGTACATGAGAACGATCACGAGTATGAAGACATGGATGACGAAGGTGAGGGTTTGATGGAGGCGCCAAGAGGAAGGATGGCTAACTACACCGTCCAAGATGACGAAGGGAGGCATGATGGGAGGCATGGGTGCTTCCATGGGAGGAGGCTATGGAGGGGTTGGTGCTTCCATGGGAGGCATGGGAGGGGTTGGTGCTTCCATGGGAGGTATGGGAGGAGGCTATGGAGGTGTTTGTACATCCATGGGAGGCATGGGAGGAATTGGTGCTTCCATGGGAGGCTTTGCTACTTCTATGGGAGGCATGGGAGGAGGTGTTGGTACTATCATGGGAGGCATGGGAGAGGCATGGGAGGAGGCATGACTTTTGGTTCTCTCTTGGGAGGCATGGGAGTAGGCATGAGAGCATATGGAGGCATTGGTGCCATGAGTGCACCGCCGGTTGGCATGGGAGGCAATGGTTCTGTTGTGCCTCCCGTTTCTTCGGATGGTGCTCTTGGAGATAGTGGGAACACCGTGCGACTCGATGATGGAGTCGATGGAGCTCTTGAAGATCTTGACGAAAAGGAAGAGGAAGAGGAGGAGGAGGAGGAACAAAATGAAGCATGATGTTTCATTTGATCATGTTTAATTTGATGAACTTGGTTGTGTGAACTATTTTGTGGTGAACTTGGTTGTAATTTGATGAAGTTGAACTATGCCATCAATTTGAAGTATGCTATTTTGTTCATCATAATTTGTGGTTGAAGATTGTTTCATTTCATTCATATGTCATATTTCCTTTGTCACATATTTGCTGCCCCGCTGAGCTCGCGCGCTGCATTCTAGCACGCCTGGTGAAGCGCGGCATCGACGCGCTAAATTATAGCGCACCTGCTAAAGCGAAAACTGCGCGCGGCGCGCCAAACGTCGATTTCGGCGCGGCAAAAAAAATTATACAGCGCCGGCGCGTTGCGCGCCTGTTGGAGATGCTCTTAGAGACTTCTTTGGCCTTGTACTGTTTTCACTTATTTGTTGTAATGACATGTAAGATGTCCGTTTTGCCCCTGGATTTGATATGTCCACTAAATAGAATAAATGGGCACTGAATTATTTGCATTAACCAAAAAGCTTTCACCTGTTTCGGATTGGCAATCTAGATGCATACCAACACATTTATCCACCAATTTTGTACATGATTTTTGAACAGCACCATCAGTACATGATTTTTTGACAACAACCAAGCCTAGTAAATAAATTTTGGACAGCATCATCAGTAGGAGTAGAACAAAATCATCAGTACTAGCTAGCATCCGTATTAACACAATCTATTAACAGTACACTACTAGCATCACGGACGAGCAGCGGATGGACGAACAAAATCATCAGTACTAGCTAGCGGACCCGATGCAGGACGAGCTCGACGCCGCACGGACGAGCATGACGAACAAAATCATCAGTACTAGCTAGCGGACCCGATGCAGGGCGAGCTCGACGGCGCACGGACGAGCAGCGGACTGCGGGGCGGAGCACAGCACAGGCGACTGGGCGGCGAAGAACTTCGGGAGGAGCTAGTTATCTTCGCTGCTTGAGACGTTGCCATCAGGTTGCCGACGGCGGGGCGGATCCGATGCAGGACGAGGTCGACGCTGCACGGAGGAGCAGCGGACGGCGGGGCGGAGCAGAGCACAGGCGACGGGTCGGCGAACAACTTCGAGAGGAGCAGCAGGCGGGGAAGATCGGTCCGGGCGAGTCGGATCCGCCGCCGGAGGCCAGGGATCCGGCGGTTATGGTCGTGCGAGAGCGGCGGCGGGGCGTGGGGGAGCGCCGACCGGGGAGGCGTGCGTGCGGCCTGCGTGGGTGAGGTCGGGGAAGATAGGGTCTTTATTTTGCCTGCCGATTTCTGTTTGACCGCGAGAAGAGAGAGGGCAGACGTGGGGTGGCAGTTTCGGTGTAATTTGCGTGAACGATGTCCCTTCTCGTTTAACGGTTGGATAGCAGGCCGGAGAAGCTCGGGAAACTGGTCCCGCTGTGTAAACTAGCTTCTGGGGAGTTTTACGGTGGGGAGAATCTGGACACTTCTTTTCAGCTTATTAGGTTTGGTAGCTAGAATTTGGTTGAGAAGCCCAAAAGAAGTCACCCATGGATGCCCCGCTACGTGGACCTGCCCGCTTTCGATTGGATGGACGGGTCGCATGGGATCGGCCGCACGCGACCATCCTCCGCTCGCGGCCTCGCGTCTCTTCTTCTTCCGCGTCCTCTCGCGTCTCTGCGTTGACCAGTTTGTTTTTACTGCGCGATCCTGAGCTGTTACGTTGCTGGGCCTTTACACTTAGCCGGCCCAAATGCATCACAAAAGGCTGATTTGATGTCCAGAGCAGCATCCCTCAGGGATATTCGCCCAGTGCAAAACTGCAGTCTAATCGAACGGGCAGAAACGAGAAAAGAAGAGATCTCACGGCTGAAATTGACCAGATTGTGAGAGTGGTGTGGTTAGCCTCCTAGATGGCTCAGTTTTAATATCTCTAATCTGGTAATCGAATTCAGCCAAACAGGGGTTGATCCGGGATGCTCAAGTATAAATGTCCAAGATCACATTGTTGGATCATGGCTTTTTGGGCCCTAAATCATGTTTTTTTTAAAACGAGGCCAAAACATTTGCCTCAATCTATTAATTAAGAGATGAGTTTTACAAGAAAGTGCATAATAGTTACAAAAGACAATTACTTTCGTGGCATTATTTCACCCCAAGCGTTTCGCACCCGCCGTGACCTAGTGCAAGCCTGGTGTGTGATGGTTTCAAAAACTATTGACGGAGGCGCAGACTTGTTGGGAAACACACGAGCGTTGCGCTCATTCCGTATATCCTAAGAGGTTCGCCATAGTACATCGGGTAGAACTAAAGACTTAAAGAATGCGGCTTTGTGGGATGATAACATGACACTCGTTCCGGAGTTCGAGCTCCAGATGCTAGGCATTTTTCTAATATTTTTTACATTGGAAAAATTATGAAAAATGTAAAAGTTTTATCCATTGCATCTGTTGAAATACTTGTTGAAGTGTAAATTCCAGGCACAAATACGAATTGACTCTTTAACTGTCAGACTACAAGTTGCAATGGCCTTGACCAATCTACATCTGGTAATCGAATTCAGCCAGATGAGACTTGATCCGGGATAGTCAAGTATTAATGGCCAAAACAACATTCTTACTTACATCATACCTTTTTTGGGACCTAAATCATGGCTACTTAATTAATTTATTTATTTATTTGAAAACGGTGCAAAACCTTTGCATCAATCTATTAATTAAGAGAGGAGTTTTACAAGAAAGTAAATAACAGTTACAAAAGACATATGCTGATATGCATGGAATCTGAAGTTGGTACTCTGAATCAGACCAACACAGACGAATTGACTGCATGAAGCGATCTGATGCTCCAAAAAACAAAGGAGAATACATACGTTGACACAGAAACTTCAGACGAGATTTGAACTGAGAAGTACATAGAACTGAGAGAAGGCATCTCGGCTGCTCAATTAAAGATTAGAAATCCATCATCAAAACAATACACAGCAGGCTTCAACTCAAGATTAACACTCCAGGACTGAACCATCCAGAAATCACAACATACTCATAGCTAGAGTCATAGTCTATATAGTCATAGAGAGCAACTCTGCATACAGTCCACAGCCCAAGCACTAAAATTTTGGTTTCTGGATTTGTCTCTGCATACAGTCCTAGAAATCGCAAAATACTAATAGACCAAATAGTTCTTTGTTTGTCTCTGCCTGGAGTTTGGTGTGGGTATTATACACAGATATACAGGAACAACCTTCACATGTGAAATTTTACTAATCTGGTCCCTCCTAACAGCATTCCACACAAGATTACAAATTAGTTAGTTCCACATAAAGCCATGGAAAAAAATGCAATATTTTTACAATTTTTTATGTGCCAAACAACTTGTACAAAGATACAAACTCGTTTTTTGGGAAAAGTTGTGGTCTTAATAAGCGTTGACATGTAAAGTGAACGAGGATGAGTAATTTTGATTATCGATTCTGCGATGGTCACATTATGTGTGCACAACAGAAAGGAGATAGCTTTTGCGATTGACCCAAACAACTTGTACAAAGATACAAACTCGGTTTTTGGGAAAAAAGATGTGGTCTTGATAAGCGTCAACATGTAAAGCGAACAAGGATGAGTCATTTTGATAATTGATTCTGTGATGGTCACATTATGTGTGCACAATAGAAAGGAGATAGCTTTTTCGATTGATCCTTGGTCTACACTTGTATGTAGTGCCTCACCTGACAAAACAATACCAACAGATTGGTTTAGAAGCATCCAAAATCATTTGGAAGAAGATAAATGCGGAAATGAAAGGAGACAGTGACATGGTGGCTATAAATAGGCCTTCATTGTGGTCATTCTTCTCCACCATCATTCACAAAACATCAAAAAACGAGCACGGAGTAGCCACACACACACAGGTCCACCATGAAGACCATGCTCATCCTCGTCATCCTCGCTGTGGCGGTGACCAACGTCGTCGCACAGTTGGAGACCGGCCTCCAACCGGGCTTCGAACAACAACAATTTCCGCAACAACCATTTATGCAACATCCTTTGAACCCGTGCAGGGTGTTCCTCCTGCAGCAGTGCGTCCCATTGGCGATGTCACCGTTCGTCGGGTCGCAAATGCTACCGTTGAGCACCTGCCAGGTGATGCGGCAGCAGTGCTGCCAGCAGCTGGCGCAGATCCCCACGTTGTCTCGTTGCCCCGCCGTCCGTAGCCTTGCTCAGACCATCATCTTCCAGCAGCAACAACAACAACTAGGAGGCCATGGTTTCTTCCAGCCACAACTGCAACAACCTTTCCAAGGCTTCGCTCAACCGCAACAAGTAGGCCAGTTCGAGATGATAAGGAACATCGCTGTGAGCATCGTCCCAGCGATGTGCAACTTGTACATGCCACCATACTGCACCGCCACTATGGCCGCACCAGTTGGCGGCATGTGAATGGTTGTTGAGAGTACCAAGGGTCTTGTAATAGATAGGTGGGTCACCGCTGTTTAGTCGATGGATCGATCGATGTAGCGGTGATGAATAATTATCATGTCATGCATCATCTTGTGTGACACGACCGTACTTGTCGTTAAGAAGTTGGGAATAAAAAGACAAGTGAAGCTTTTGTCTCAATAACCTTGCTTGATCGATATGTTTACATAGGTGTTAGTACCATGCTTGAGTGTTCACTACTAACGACGATATTGTGCTTTAGCTAACTTCGGATGTATTGTGTTTCTTCACAGAAGTTTCAGTGATTGTGGAAATGAGATTGAATCTTCAGATTTGTTACCTTCTTGACTGACCACTTCTTGTGTGAAATAGTCTGTCACTGTTTTCAATGAGACCCACACCAAAATTAGTTGCTTTGTAGAGGAAGGAATTGATTGCCTCTATTTCTTTCCATTTCATGATTCTTATTATGTGTTCACTAACTTTGATTTGTGAGTGTTCGCTCCTAAGCATTCCTAACCAACTGATGCATTAACCAACTTCTTATCTAGTATTCATAAGCACTTGTGTTTATCAAAAGGCACGGAGAGAGAGATATGAGAAACCTGGCAGCAGCTGCTCAATCTACTCGTCCTCACCTGCTGGAGCTCCTCCTTCCTCCCGACCTGACAAATGCGTAGCCCGAGCATAGCCCAAGAGATATGAGAAACCTGGAAGTTGAATTTGACAAGGACGCTATATATATTTCCGGGTGCATAGCCCGAGCTAATCTCAAATTCCTTCTAAAAAAAGATCCCAGTAAGTCACGGATCATCAATTAGCATCACCAAATGCATAGTAAATGGGTGACTGACGATTGCTCACTTATCACAGTAGAAGAAAATAATCATACTCAATATGAATTTAGTTCGATCCAAACATCACAAAGAGCTTAGCAATGTGCCAATGCGTAACTAGTCATTGCTGAAAGGAAATCTGATAACTATATCCTTCTGTCTATCAAATATATTCTTCTGTCTACATTTAGTCGGCAAGGTCTCAAGATGCTTGAGAAAATTATATTGCTGGCATGACCCTGGTTACTTGAGCCATTAGAGTACACTGGGAACAACTATAAAGATTTAAAGAGCATAAGTTCGCTTTCTGGGATCAAAACCAGCTACTACAATAGAAAAAAGGTGGCCAATAAACTGCTTCAGCGTCTCTTCTTGCTTCCTTTTCCAGCGCCAGATTTCGATGGGCTCGCGACCAGGTAGATGAACACCCCGACAAAGGAAACAACAGAAGCCACTGGCCCGTATGTCCCAACAAGTCTCTGCAGATTAACAGTTTGTTAGTTGACAGTGTGCTAACTGACAGATTCTGGCTTCCTACTTAGATGTAAGTATGTAACAGATAAGTTAGTCCAAGAACTGAGTATCGCGAAATTACCTTAAACTGAAAAGGTCCAAGTGACGAAGTTGGGTATCCAGAAGTGAATTGTCAGCACCAAAGATATAACAATCAAACATTAGAATAATTGAAGTTTTTAGTCTTGAACTGAACGGGATGGTATGGTTACTAACCAAGTCGAACTTCTGTTGAGGAGGTTTCTCGGCGAGGATATCAAATGGAAGGACGGGCGTCGAATAGGCCTCCTGCAAAAGAAAATAAGCTATTAAAGCTCAGGGAACAGAATTTACAAAACAGCACACTACCTACTGATGTTTAGCATAGTAAGTACTATTTAGCTTTAAGCTCGTCAGGTTCAGTCTGAATATGATCAATGGAATAGCCAGTCACATTAGAGTCGTTAAGCAAAAGCCTGTTAAGCTCATCTGAAACTTAGTATTAATTATTAAATGCAAATAACCAAGTTTTATTAGTTTTAATAATCAAGACGCAAATTTCATAATTGGTAAATACTGTAACCAATTATCTCCACATGCCACTTAAGTTGTCTAGTTTAAACAAATTCTATCTACATGTCAGTAATCCTTAAACCAATAACCAAGTGCAGAAATACTAATAAAAAAGATACGGCATGTCAACAAACAAACCTGAAGGGCAGCCTTTGTTGCAACGCGGTATTTGATAACCGCAGGAGAACCCTGAAACCTGCCCTGCACCTTGGTCTCCAAAACAAAGTTGTGGGATGCAGTGGAACCTCTGGAAGCACAAAAGGTACAATGTCAAGGGAAAACACTAGCATTTCGAAATGACAGGGTTAAAATGGATTAGGAGGTGTACTAACGGCTCAAGCTTTTCCACTATCTTCGATGTGCTTCCAGAGACAAGCTCGAATGCTTCCTGTGGCCAAGAGTCATCGTTCAGGCTAACGTCATAGGCAGTCCTGGGAAATCAGAGTTGAAACAAATTAGTGCTGATGACAATGAAAAAATGACATGAAGGAGTTTGCATTTCATAGTAAATAAAAAGTTAGGCGCGCATGTAAATTTGACAATGAGTTTCCCATACAAACATCACACAGTTTTGACTTGAAAGTTATCAAACATAACGTGTTGAAAAAATATGCTAAGGCAGACGATTTAATTGACACAGAAATTAGCAAGAATAATGGACATCAACATCAGAGCTTACAAATATCATGCGGGGTCTAATTATCTAGTTTAAAATTCATCTGGTCAGAGTTCAGACCCATTTAAAAGGTGGTATCACTAAGTTTCTAACTACAAGTATAGTCGGACACGAGAATTTATCGGATATGGCAAAACGACCAGGACTTCTATGTGGATATAACTTTGTTAGCTATGATTGTTGTTCACACCATTCAGCAGCTACCTAGTCAATTAGTCCAGCCAATCACAATTTTCTAGAGGAATATGGCACGCATGCACCACCCATAATTTCTCACCGAAGCTGGTAATAAAAAAGCAGGGTTCACCATAACTCGCACTCTCTAATCTGCACTCCTAACAAACAAGCCCAGTCCTGGCTTTGATGTGTTCCAATCACAATATAGATCTAGGATTCTGGAGATTTCAGACAAGACAAAGTGCAAGGCTATCAGAAGCAGGACATTGCCAGAGTATAATAGCACAACTTTAGAAGCAGGTAAAACTTATGGAAACAGCTAAATGGAGATGTAGGACACAGACATACACTTTAACTGAGTGTTAGAAAATTGTTCAGAAAACCATAACCATATTATCAGACCCTCAAAAGTATCATACAGGTTCTAATTGCCTACTCCGTTGATCTATTCACTTGCATCGTTTCAGATACAGTTACAAGCTTCTAACTACAGGCATAGTAGAAGGGTAGGACACGACCAGCACTCTGCTTGTGGTTATAACACTGTCTGAGACAACTCCTTGTGGCGTCATCCAGCAACTACGCGCACAATCAACCATATCCAACCACGATCACAAGATTCCTTTGGACGAACAGGGATGCGAGCTCCAAACCCAAATACCACAGAAGCTGCTAGTTAGCGGGCTAGGTTCTCATTAATGTAGACTGATCTAGTCTACACACCTAAACACAACATCGTGACGGCCAATCCATATGCGCTACCAGGAGCGATCAAGAATTCTGGAGATTCCATACAAGACAAACCGCAAGCCTATCGAGAGCAAGATTCATGGGCAACATCACTACTTCCGAAACAAGCATGACTTGACTTATCACTCGATTAGTCAACAACGCGTCCCTGAGGATCTCAACTAAAAGTAGGGATGATGCAAGAAACGTGGGCGGGTCTAAGACGCAAGATCTGTCCGGATCTGGCGGACGCAGATCTCGGAGATGGAGGGAGGACTCACGCGGAACCCTGGTTGTAGAGGTCGAGGGTGACGGCGAGGCGCTCGACGCCGGGGCCGGGGCGGGACAGCTTGACGCTCTTGTGCGCCACCACGAACGGCGCGTCCCCTGCCGCGGCGGCCACGGCGAGGAGGAGGACGGCGGCGGCCGCGACGAGGAGGAGGGATCGACGCGCCATGGCTTCTTGGTTTGTTCTGTTTTGTCTCTGCCTGTAGACTAATAGTAGTAGTACACAACAAGATTATTGCAAGAACAACCTCCACATATGAATGTTTACTAATAATAACATCCTACACAAGATTACAAACTTAGGTTGGTTTCACATAGACCCATGCATGAAAAAATACAATACTGTTTGTGCAAGTTGTTTATGGCTGACAAACTGTGCAAATGTACAAACTCGTCTTTGGGAGATACAAACCTTTAGCCTTGATAAGCGTCGTCGACGTGTAAAGCAAATGAGGGTGAGTTGTTCCGTTATCGATTATCGTCGCAAGCTTATGTGACGGTCACTCTATGACGTGTAGAAGTGCAATGTTTTTTTTTTAACTTTGTTTGTGCAGGTTGTTTGCGGCTAACAACTTGTGGAAAGATACAAACTCGTTTCTTGAGAGAGGAGAGGCGGTCTCGACGAGCGTCGACGTGTAAAGCGAACGAGGGCGAGTCATTTTTGTTATCGATTATCGTCACGAGCTTATGTGACGGTCACACCATGCGTGTGCAACGGGATGTAAGTGACTTTTCTGAATGGTCCATGTTTATACTTGTATGTAGTGCCCCCACCTAACACAAGGGTACCAAATGATCTGTTTTGGAAGCATCCAAACAACTTTGACAAAAGCAATACGCGGATGAAAGGAGATGGTGTCGCGGATGCTATAAATAGACCTTAATTAGATGAGGGAATCCTCCTCCACCATCCTTCACACAACATCAAAGCAGAGAGAGGAGTTTGCACGCACCGGACCAACATGAAGACCTTGCTCATCCTCGCCCTCCTCGCCGTCGTGGCGACCAACGTTGTCGCGCAGTTGGAGACTGGCTGTCAAGCGGGCTTCGGCAGCCAACAACAAATTACGCAACAACCCTTGCAAGTGGGCTTCGGCGGCCAACAACAGATTTCGCAACAACCCATGCAAGCGGGCTTCGGCGGCCAACAACAAATTCAGCAACAACCCTTGCAACCGGGCTTCGGCGACCAACAACAAATTCAACAACAACCCTTGCAAGCGGGCTTCGGCGGCCAACAGATTCTGCAACAACCGTGCAAGCGGGTTTCGACGGCCAACAACAGATTTCGCAACAACCCTTGCAAGCGGGCTTCGGCGGCCAACAGATTCCGCAACAACCCGTGCAAGCGGGTTTCGATGGCCAACAACTGATTTCACACCAACCCTTGCAAGCGGGCTTCGGCGGCCAACAACAGATTTCGCAACAACCCATGCAAGCGGGCTTCGGCGGCCAACAACAAATTCAGCAACAACCCTTGCAAACGGGCTTCGGCGACCAACAACAAATTCAACAACAACCCTTGCAAGCGGGCTTCGGCGGCCAACAAATTCTGCAACAACCCGTGCAAGCGGGTTTCGACGGCCAATAACAGATTTCGCAACAACCCTTGCAAGCGGGCTTCGGCGGCCAACAGATTCTGCAACAACCCGTGCAAGCGGGTTTCGATGGCCAACAACTGATTTCGCACCAACCCTTGCAAGCGGGCTTCAGCGGTCAACAGATTCTGCAACTACCTGTGCAAGCGGGTTTCGACAGCCAACAACAGATTTCGCAACAGCCCATGCAAGCGGGCTTCGGCGGCCAACAACAAATTCAACAACAACCCTTGCAAGCAGGCTTCGGCGTCCAACAACAAATTCCGCAACAAACCTTCCAAGCAGGCTTTGGCGGCTAACAAATTCTCCAACAACCGATGCAAGCGGGATTCGACGGCCAACAACAGATTTCGCAACAATCCATGCAAGCGAGCTTCGGCGGCCAACAACACATTCAGCAACAACCCTTGCAAGCGGGCTTCGGCGGCCAACAACTTCCGCAACAACCCATGCAAGCGGGCTTCGACGGCCAACAACAGATTCCGCAACAACCCATGCAAGCTGGCTTCGGCGGCCAACAAATTCCGCAACAACCCATGCAAGCGAGCTTCGACGGCCAACAACAGATTTCGCAACAACCCATGCAAGCGGGCTTCGACGACCAACATATTCTGGAACAACCCATGCAAGCGGGCTTCGGCGGCCAACAAATTCAGAAACAACCCATGCAAGTGGGCTTCGACGGTCAAAAACAGATTCCGCAACAACCCATGCAAGCGGGATTCGGCGGCCAACAAAAAATTCCGCAACAACCCATGCAAGCGGGCTTCGGTGGCCTACAGATTCAGAAACAACCCATGCAAGCGGGTTTCGGTGGCCAACAACAGATTCAGCAACAACTCTTGCAGGCGGGATTCGGCGGCCAACAAAAAATTCCGCAACAACCCATGCAAGCGGGCTTTGGCAACCTACAGATTCTGCAACAACCCATGCAAGTGGGCTTCGGCCAACAACAACACCCGCTGAACCCCTGCAGGGTGTTCCTCCAGCAGCAATGCATCCCAATGGCGATCCCGCCGTTTGTTCGGTCACAAACGCTACCTCAGAGCACCTGCCAGGCGATGCGCCAGCTGTGCTGCCAGCAGCTAGCACAGATCCCCGCACCATCTCGGTGCCCGGCCGTATGCAGCTTCACGCACACCATCATCGCCCAACAGCAGTTAAGCCAAGGTTCTTTCCAGCCGCAACTTCAACAATCGTGGGATCAGGGCTTCGCTCAACCTCACCGACTAGGGCAGTTTGAGGCGATGAGGAGCATAGCTCTGAGGACCTTCCCAACGATGTGCAGCTTACACATGCCAGCGTACTGCACCGCCCCTGTCACCACACCAGTCGGTGGCATTGGTGGTTGGTAAGAGTAACAAATGGGGTAACTGTTGTTCAGTCGATGGATCGATCGATACACCGATGGCTGTTAAACATCATGTCATGCATCATACTGTGTGACCCGACCGTACTTGTTGGTGAAACTAGGGAATAAAGGACAAGCAAAGCTTTTGTCTCAGTAAGGTTGCTTGAGTGTCGTGTCGACATCGGTGAGAATACCATGGTTGAATGTTCATTCCTTGCGACAAATATCATTCTTAACTGATTTTTATATGCATTGTGTTTATCTGAAGAAGTCATAATAATGCTTGTAAAAATTAGTCTGAATCGAAGTACTAAATCTAGAGTGAAAAGCAAATAAAACAAACACTTAATGTGTGGTTTAATTAGGTTCGTGCCCTTCTTGATCGACTTACTTCTGGTTCAAATTTATATGTCACCAGTGTCAACAGATCCACACCAAAAGTTGTTGCTTTTTACAGGGGGAAATATACCACCTCATTCCTTTCTTCATTCTCATTCTTGCTAGCTTTTGCAATAACATGGGATATGAGGTTTGACCGCACATGACACATATCTCAATCTCACCCCTCAGTTAGTTTAACCCAGGGAGGGAGGGAGGGAAGACCTGGCTGACAACAGAAATCTGAACAAACCAAAGGACCCAATCTGAAGCTGCACATGCCTGCAGCAACAAGAATAAAATCTCATCCCTTTCCCTGGGTTATCTTCATCTCCAACAAATCCCATCCCAAAACCTCCCTTCCAGCAATGGCGGCCGCGAGCTCCTTCTCCGCACTCGTGAGCGCACTTCCCTGTCCTCCTCTCGTAGAGCTCCGCATCGTCTTCTCCATCCTCCTAACCATCTTCTTGTGCTCTTCTTGCAGGCCATGGCGCGCCCGGCGGCGCAGAGGGCATCCCTCCTCGTATCCAACTCCCCGTCGCCGCTTCTCTCCCTCCGCGTCGGCCGCGTCGCGTCCCCGGCCGTCTCCGTCTCCGGGGGATCCCAGGGCCGCGCGCGCTTCGTCACCTCCGCCAGCGCCGAACCCTATGTATGTAAAGCTGGCGTCTTTTTTGTCTATGCTCTAGTTGAATAATAGGGAAGATGGGCTGTCTGGGTGTGAAATGAACATTCAGGCAGTTTTATATCCTAGCTGTAGCGTTAACGAGAGATTTATCCAGAACTATTCTTGGAAGAGACAGTTAAGACACTCAGCTTGATTCTTCTGTGAGTAGAATCACAAATTGTTAGCTGGGTTCTTCGAATGGACTGACAAACTGTTACATGAGCATGGTATGTGTTTGTGTTAGTTCATTCTTAGGTTCAGTCAGTGTTAGTCGCGGACGAAGCAGATGTGCAATTGTATGTTACTGCAAATGTGAAATTTCACGATGTGTATGCCGCTTTTTGTTTTACCTTGTCATGGTGCTGACACAGCTCTTTACGTGCGTTGCAGGCGCCTGACCTCCAGTCCAAAGTTACAAACAAGGTGTACTTTGACATCAGCATCGGGAACCCCGTGGGGAAGAACGTCGGGAGGATCGTCATCGGGCTTTATGGGGACGACGTTCCGCAGACCGTCGAGAACTTCCGCGCTCTCTGCACTGGTACGCGGCACTTTCTGGAGCCCTGTTCTGTTGCAATTGCACTCGTGAGACGCTTGACAATGTTCTCTGTTTTTGGCAGGGGAGAAAGGGTTCGGGTACAAGGGCTCGAGTTTCCATCGCGTCATCAAGGACTTCATGATTCAGGGAGGAGATTTTGACAAGGGCAACGTATGTGTCTACCCACTTTCGTGTATTCTAGTTTGTTGCGCATGCGTCTTTATGCTGTGCAGACTATATGAAAAGAATATAAGACTAACACTTGACCCGTTCATATACATTTGCGCACAAGATTAAGCATATTGATTAATTTATTTGTACTTTGCACAGCTGCACCTCTTTCAGCTCATTTTTTATCGTGTGTTGAAGTATAATTTAGGAATTTAAGTACTTTGTGCTGTACAGAAAGGGAAGTTGTCTTCTACAACTGGACCAGTGTTTCTGCACGTTATATTGCATTTTTGGCTTAGCTCACATACCAACATTTCAAATTCTTCTTATGGTGCATTTTGGCCTGGATTTGCATCCCCGTCAACTTGCACACACACATTTACATCATTATTTAATTTGTGATTTGTTGCTTGATGATTAGATTATAAGCACATCTATATATCCATGTTGACGCATACCTAATTTTTTCTTCGATCTTCGTTTTCACTGGAATAAAACTGGCACAGTCCACCTTTTTGATACTCACTTAACTTATGCATAGAGGAAGTGCTTCTGCAGCTGAACCTTTAGATAGCCTGAACTTAAACATGGAGCTTGCTATCATTGTGTCTGAATGAAGGGAAATCTATAATTTCAGGGTACCGGAGGCAAAAGCATCTATGGCCGCACCTTTAAGGATGAGAACTTCAAATGTATGTGTTACACTATACTAAGGGCCCTTTTGTTTCAGCTTTTCTGGGCTTTCCACGAAAAAAAGCGGAGGAAACGAAACAAAGGGCTCGGCTGCGCGGTGGGCTTTTGCCAACGCAGGTCCGTTTCCTTCATACGAGAAAAAGCACCAGAGGAGGTGCTTCGCGCGGCTTCCCGCAAAGGCTCCCGAAGCGTTTTACTTTCTGGACATATCGTTTGACGAATTTACAAGCAACCTGCCACCGGGGAACTGTACCGAGCGAGCAAGCGAACCCACCCGAGCGGTCAGACCCTCCTTTTCTTTTTCGCTCGCTCGGGAGAGGATAGGGTTTCCTCCCGACCCGCGCCGCCAGCAGCACCTTGCCGCCCCCGCCCCCCGCCGGCGACTGGACCTCCTCCCGCCGGAGCTCCAACGCCGTCGATCCCCGCCGTACTCGCTCCCGTTCCCCGCCGCCCTCGACTGGGCGCCGTCCTACCAACCGCCGCCCCCCGCCGCCCTCGAGGCTCCCGTTCCTCGACGCCCTCGTCCTCGACGCCCCCAGTCCCGGTCCGCGACGCCCCGGTCCGCGCCGTCCTCGACGCCCGCGTTCCCCGCCGTCCTCTCCCGAGCGAGCACCTCGCGACCGAGCTCGTCGTGCCGTCGGAGAGGGAGGGCGACGGTGTGGGGGCACCCTGGCGACGCGGAAGAAGCCGTTGGCGACCTCCTCGAGCACCTCATCCCCGAAGTCAGCGGCGTCGCCGTACAGGTCGCCATCGCTCTCGTCGTAATCCGTCGCCAAGGACAGCGGCGGCGGCTCGCTGGCACAGCACCCGGGCCGCAGAGGCGAGGGGCGAGAGGGAGTGGGTGGAGGAGTACCTGCCCGAGGAGGCGTACTCGTCGTTGCCCCGCCGTCGTCGTCGAAGCAGTTGAGCAGGGCACGGATGAGGTGTGCGGGCGACGCGGTGGTGGGCTGGTGGAGAGTTCTAGGAAGGGGAAAAAGATTGAGGACAAATTGAACACGGGATGGGAAAAAGAACGGCCAACGATTCGATGTAGACTACAGTCTGATACGCTGCCGCCTAGACAAAAGAGACATTCATTTTTCCTTTTTTGCTTTTTTTTAATTGCTAGTGACTGACTGCATGTCACAATTTCACAATATTTATTATGGATGCCAACTAGTATACTTAAAACAACAAAAAATATATATTCTCATGAATCAGGGGGCATTTTAGACAATTCATCAGCTTACGGTCAGACAGCCAGCTGGTTTGCCAAAGAGCTTCGCTCAGAAAAGCAGCTTCTCCTGGACAGCAGCTTTTCTGCACAGCACCCACAGCCAGCCGCAGCCAGCCACAGCCAGTCCAAACAAAAGGGCCCTAACATCCACTCTGTCTTGCTATTTGTGCTTTAAGTCACATGTTAACTGATTACATATATTATGTAATGTTCTTAGTGGTTCATACTGGACCCGGAGTGCTCAGCATGGCCAACGCTGGGCCAAACACCAACGGCAGCCAGTTCTTCATATGCACTAAGCAGGTAACTGTCTACTTCCTCCAATCAACCAAAGCCAAAATTAATTGATGCACCTTTTGCACTGCTGGTGCTTCTCTTTTCAACTTCTCATTGATTTTGAAGTTCAAGTATGCTGACTGCTCTGAAACTTGTGGCAGACATCGTGGCTGGACGGGAGACACGTCGTCTTTGGCCAGGTCCTCGAAGGCATGGACATAGTACGTATGATTGAGGATTCGGAGACTGACAGAGGTGACCGTCCGAAGAAGAAGGTTGTCATCAGCGAGTCCGGGGAGCTTCCAGTGGTCTGATTGTCCCTAGATTTTGCTGTGAGCTTCTTGGGCTTTGTCAAAGTAGTTAGAGACCATGCTGAGTTTGGAGCCAAGGTTTTCTAATCTGCGGCGTTGTATGACATTCCTCTACTGTTCGGCTGGAATAAAATGTGCTTCTTTTTCCTCAACGTGTTGAGGGTGGGGATGACTTTTGTAGCTCTGTTCATGACGGATAATGAAAATGCCATGTGACTTTTCTTCTGGATTGATGAAATGCCTGAATGTCTATCCAGTCATTCTTACCTAGCTGTAATTTCCCTTTCCCGCAAGAAAACAAATTGTATTACTGCAAATGTTGTTTAAATGCTCTGTATCATTTTATAACAGTCTCAACCCCTACAATTGTTGCAAACAATCTTGAACAAATTTTGCAAGATCTGAACGATTTGCCAGAATCCAGAACAAAACCTTCACATGTACAAACAAGTGAATGGGTTGGAATTACAAAATCGTACAAATGTGATATGTGATAATAACTTGCAAGACGACACAATACTCGACATATAAAGGAACTTTTACATTTCATGATGTACTAATGCCAACTCACCGTCCCATCTTGTTATAGAACACTCCAAATTTAGTTTAGAACTTGGGCCCTTTCATAAGTAAAGTCTTGCTAGGCAAGTTGATCCATCTTTACAACCTACAAGACTACAAACTTAGTTCCTTACAAGCCATACAAATGTGGTTTATGTCTAACAACTTACACAAGACTACAAAAATCAGTTGCAAAAAAATGCAATCTTGATTAGTGTTTGACATGTAAAGCGAATGAGATGAGTCATGTTTATTATCAAGCTTCCATGACAGTTAGATGAAATGAGCACATCAAAGCAACTATAGGATCAATCCAAAATTACACCTAACACAAGATACAAAATGATCAGTTTGAGTATAATACAAACAAGTCAGATAGGCAAACACAATTTTCTATAAATAGGAATGCACCAGGAGTATCATCATCCATCAATCCTCGAACTCAACCATCGAATCCAGTTAAGTAATAACCAACACCAACCCACCATGAAAACCTTCCTCATCCTTGCTCTCCTCGCCATCGCGGCAACCAGCGCCAGCGCAATCATCGAATGGCCACAACAACCATATGTTCAACAACCATATGTCCAGCAACCATATGTCCAACAACCATTTTTTCAACCATTTTCACTGCAACAACTGAGCGCGTGCAAGGTGTTCCTTCAACAACAGTGCAGCCCAATGACACTAACGATGATGGTTCCATTCCTTCGTTCCCAGATGATGCAGCAGAGCAGTTGCCACATGATGCAACAACAATGTTGCCAGCAGCTAGTGCAGATCCCTCAGCAGTCTCGGTGCCCAGCCGTCTGCGGCCTAGATCACCTCCTTGATGGGCCTGATCGCCTCCTATTGTTGGTTTTCTTTATTTTCGCGTTTATTTCCTTTAGCACCAATTGTGTACCATCATTAAGGTGAGTTAATTTATGGTCAGTCTTTACTTCAGTCAACCCAAAATTAACAACACTCAGTAAACACAAGGTTTGTTTTCTTGGTGGAGGAATAGTTAATGCGGTCGTGGTGGTCGAGAGTAACTATGATATACATATACATGGCCAAATCTGTACTGCCGGGAGGTAAAATCAATTCCCATGGAGGCAAGAGATAACTACGATACAGAGTGGAGTTCACAACTTTCCCCAAGTCGACTGCAGCATTTCCTTCAAAACATGCCAGCTAACGTGAAGATGTTCACTTATCTGCTCATAAGATCGTTGCAGTTGACAAATTTTGTATGGGTAAATAATCCCATGGACACCCGGCTATCCGAATTCCAGTCCAACAAGGGTTTCTAGCACACTCGTAGATGACTTCCTGTCCAGTTTCATCCAATATCCTAACATATTTCTTTTTTGCGTAATTATTTCTGCATACTGTATATGAAAAGAACACATATTTCTTGATAGAAGCGTAATCTACACCATATGGAACATGGATGATTGTGTTGTCCGAGTGACTTATTTATAGGTTTGACGGTTAGCTAGTTTAGTATGTAGGAGGCAATGGAGTCTGCTCATGAGAACGCTGTGGAGGCCATTTAGATTTCACAAGACGTGCATTTCTCCAGGCACCGAAAATGATGGGTTTTTGCCCTGGTTTGCATACGGCTCATTCATTGTACATGACATCTACAGTCACTTCTCCATTCGCTTTTCGGTCATGTAGAAAACCATTCCATTTCCCCTTCTCCTCCTTCGGAATTGTCACGAGGAATATAAGGATGTTGCTAGCAAACAATGTGAGGAGACCGTAACGACGGTGGTAATTTTGTGTGGCTATACCAGTTCAAAGGAATGGGAGGAGGAGGCACGGGCAAGAAGAAAGTCTAAATCCTCCACGTGCAACATTTGGTGCATGGTCAATGTTTTCTTTTGAGTGTAACGTACACCAATTATTTCCTTTTCGTTCAAGTCCGAGATTGAACTTCAGTTATATATTTCATCTGGCTGAGCGATGAGTCGGAGAAAAGTATGCGTGCATAAGAAAATTCCCCTAAATAAGTATAAATAAATTATTCCCACACATAAAAAGCCTTGAGTTAGTCCGTTCATCATACAGCAAAAAAGGCTTCAGACGACACGAGATGGTACACAAATAAATATCCTTTGAACAATTATCTCTGAACAAAGCAACAATGACTAGTATTTTCTACATCACCAACGAGAACAAGAAAATTTGATGCACGACCAAAACATATCAGTGAACAACTAAACCACCCAAACATAATAAGATAGACAAGATGATCCATAACGATGGTGGTAATTTTGCGTGGGCATACCTGTCCGAAGGAATGGGAGGAGGAGGCACAAGAAGAAGGAAGTATAAATTCTCCGCATGCAACATTTGGTGTATGGTCAATGTTTTTTCTTTTGGATAATTGTAACAACAATTATTTCCTTTTTGTTCTAGTCCGAACTTGAATTGCAATTATATATTTCATCTGGCTGGGTGATGAGTAGGAGAAAAGTATACAGGCAGAAGAAAATTTACCCTAAAAGGGTATACAAGTTATTCCAACCCATAAAAAGGCTTGAGTTAGCCCATTAATCATACAACAAAAGGGTTTCAGGCCGACATGAGATGGTACACACAAGAAATATACTTTAAACAAAACTATCTCCAAACAAAGCAACGATGGCGACACCTTGAAAAAATACAAAGCCCCAACAAAGTACATTACTCTCATTAAGGATATGTATGGACATGTATGATAATGTTGTGATATGTGCTCGAACAAAGTACATTACTATCATTCTTGGCCGGTGGTTTAGCTAGAGTCTTGTGTGGATGTGTTTTGATTGTCCTCCTATGGCTTGTGGGTTTTGTATGGTTTTCGGTCAAGTTTCTCTCATGAACTGGACCAAATCCATCTTCTATCTGTAAAGAAAAAGACATGCCTTCTCATGTGTTTCTAAAAAAAGATTTTTCTTTGGGACAAGTCTAACAAACATTTTTTTTGTGCTAGTCTGAACTTGGACTGAAGGTTGTTATATATTTCATCTGACCGCGTGATGAGTAGGAGAAGACTCAAAATGGTTCTTTTCGTATGAAACTTGTTCTAGATGTACAAATAACATAGCTACACTGCACCGCATCTGATAAATGTTCTTCAATTCAAGAAGATAGTCAGAAGAAATGTCTACTAGGCATAAGAAAACTCCACCTAAAAAAATTTCATGGTCAACACGTGAGCAGGTACACAAAATAACTATCCTTACAACAAAACTATCTCTGAAGGAAGCGACAAGGACTAGAATTTTCTACGTCGCAAAACAAGAGCAAGATAATTTTGTGCACGGCCAAAACGTATCGATGGACAACTCATAATTCGAATAAGACAGACGAGATGATCCATCCTTAGGGGAGTCTCGTCACGACGAGAGCTCGGTCCTTCTTGGACGAGAGTGGCCATGATGCTCCATGCCCAAATCCTCAGAGCGCCGTTGGCGTGGCGTCACCGTGTTTCAGTTTTCTCCAACATCTTAAGAGTTGAGGCTGCCGAGAGGGAGAAAACTAGCATGCATGATTTGTTTCCTCACTTTCTGGACATGTCCATTTATGCTACAATGCCTGGGTTTGATCATGGGAACTGTGCTTGATTCAGTTTCCTCATGACTTTGTGCGTCTTTGTTGTTTATTTCCCTTTGAAGACCCAGTGGTCAAACGTTAACTGGTCATGTGACAGCAACATGTTTTCTTTGAAATGGTACCCATGTGAACAACTAAACGGGGGATCCGTTGGCTGGCCTCACATTTCCAGGGGTTGGGCAAGTCAGTGCCCCGGACACCAAGGTATGTACAGAAGAGAATCTCAAATTTTGCAGACAGTAGCATGAATAATTGTGGATGATCAAAAAGTGTATATCATCAACAATTATTTGCTGATTAATTCATTTAAAATCCACTTTGCCGGGTCCACTCAAAAAGAAAGAGAAAGATCGATTATTGGGTGTGTAATCTAGAACGTAATCGCAGCTAGCTTACGTGCTTGGATTTGTCTTGCACATAGTGGACACGAATAGGGAAACTTTTCTTTTTGAAATTTTCGAATTCTCCTAGTTTTCTTCTGAATTTTCATAGTTCACTAAGGATTTTGATAGCTGTAGATGTGAAGCAGCGTAAACCGTTGGATAGCCGAAGGCTTGATCACGTGTCTCTGCAGTGTCGTAGGTTCAGAAGGATTCAGATAGGAGCCTCACACTCTGTTCCTCCTTGCCTATCGTCCTCTATCCTCTTCCACCAATATAACAGTTGGCATGCATGGCACTCAACTCGAAAGATTTACTCTCATAAAAATCATTAAATCCTTCCATCGGACAATCGCTTTTCCTTTGAAAAAAAAGATGCCACTGACTTTGAGCCTAAACCTGAGAATGGCCATACTTGGGCCATACCTCAACCATACCCGTACAGCTCTCTCTCTCAACCAAACCCGAACTAGACCTATTTATTGTCATTTTCGGCCCAATTAAACCTGAACCCACCACATTTTTCACTCAAACCTATTTAAACCCACTACATAACTATGAGTTTGAGCCCATATAAACCATTTCGCACCCATTTCGCACCCACTCGTATCTATCTGCCCTCTCGCTTTGATCGCTGGTAGGTAACAGGTTTGATTCCCAGATTTCACATTTTCAGCTTAACCTTATTAAAAAGGACGAACATAAAAACAAAAATAAAAGACGCACAGAAGAGAAAAGGAATGCCCAGAAAAGTGCTCAGGATACAGCATACATTTTCAGTTCTGCTTACTAGAAAATACAAATAACGGGCAGAGAAAAAATAAAAGATTATGGCAGATCGCTGGATGTTCAGGTTCTGGGACAGATCGCTCATTTTTCCGTTCTTCGCATCTTCAGCTGACTAGAAAATAAAATAACGGGCTCCACATCTGGCTAGCCGCTTGTACTCTTCCAGCATGTCCATCACATCCCTCACTTGCCTGCCAGACCCTCGAGCGATACGGATGACTCGTGACGCGGTCATCAGCTTTGGCTTCGTACTGTCCAGCTCTACAAAGTACATGAGGGGGGCGAGATAATAAGTTTGAAAACAGATTCAGAATCTTTTTAGAGAACCCGCAGGAGATCTGCGCGTTTTATATATTAAGCATAATAGGGGAGAGTACATTGCAAGTTACACCCATGGCGGAGTGCCAGGCAACAGCAACACCACATCAAAAGAAAGCTTAAGACTAAAGTAAGAAACGAACACGATACTTGCTCTGTTAACAAGATCATACTGCTGAAGGTTCAGTTTAAGCATATGTCTAAATTCAGTTCAGTTTAAGCATATGCTTAGACAGCGAGTATTATTTCAGTGAGGATATTTTTTTAACCTGTAGGTTAGTCTCCTGTATCTTTCCATGTGTATTTCAGTGAGAAAAGCTCTATCTGAGCATGAAGAAGCTCAAGATGCAAAAATATAGACAACACCAGAATGCCAGATAATGTTTCCTCATATTGTACTATCCTTTAATCAGCAAATTAATCAAGGTAATGGCAGATGTTCACTTCAAAACTGTAATCTGAGATGTCTTGAGTAGTTTATAGTACTAATAACACTAGAACTTCAGGTTCGTTACTAGTAACCCAGCCTGCTAGCAATTGACTTCAGGTTCGTTTCTACAGTTACACTAGAACTGTAACACTAGAACTTCAGGTTCGTTATTTGGTCAGTACACCTTGATTAGTAACCCAGCCTGCTAGCAATTGACAAGCCGGGGAGCACAATCAGATGTAAAATCTATAGGGTAGAACTAGGCGTCCCCCGGGGATCTTTCCGCCCGATCCCCCGGGTCGCGCGCCGTCCGATGCGACCTTCTATGGCCATTGGATCCCGCAGCCTCGCATCGCATGCAGAAAATTCCAAAAACGTCGCTTTCCTTGGACCCGTTCGACCGGCGCGTCGCCTAGGCGCGGGCGAATGGAAAATCACTCACGTCGCTGTCCGCTGCTAGCTTTTACTGCTGCCTTGCATGTGGGGCAAAATGGACAAGGTTGACCACGTGGCGAAAAGATTTCACGAAATGAACGTTCGGCGAAATTATTTCCCCGATCTAACCATTTTGAGTAGCGCCGCACGATCGGGCGCTACACTTTACGTGGTAGCGCCTCCAGATCAGGCGCTACTGATCGTGCCAGCGTGGCTGCTGAGGGGCCCACTTTTCGGTATTATAGCGCCTGACCACAAGGCGCTATACTAGTGATCGAGTAGCGCTGGTACAGAACCGCATCGGGCCCGTCCGTCCCTAATCCTACTTCTCACTCCCACCACGACTCGAGATGAAAGGAGAGATGGCGGCGGCGGCGGCGGTGGTTCTCTCCGCCTCTCTCGAATCCTCTCCGATCTGAGTGGACAGAAGCAGCAGGTGCGGGGCCGACCACCTCCGTTCGCCGTTGTTCGCCGAAAGACGCGGGCCGACCACCTCCGTTCGCCGCCATTCTCCATCCCCTCCGTCGCCGCCGTTCTCCATCCCCTCCGTCGCTGCCGTTCTCCATCCCGAGCGCCGGCCGCCGCGACGAGCACATTGCGGCTCCCACGCCGTCGGTCCTCAGTCGCCGTTCTCCATCCCGAGCGCCGGCCGCCGCGACGAGCACACTGCGGCTCCCACGCCGTTACCAGGTACGTTTTCTTCACGCCTTCTCCCGATGTTCGATTAATGCAAGGAAATCGACCGGCCTGAACCATGGACGGATCAACTGAAAACACTCAATTATTTCTGTAAATTTCTCACAACCGTACCGTGACTGAAAATAGTGGCTTTGTGTTGTTTTTGCAACTTAGTTACTCTAGCAATCTAGCAGTTCAATCTAGCAGTAATTGACGTATCATTTAGTGGAAGAGTAGTATGCATGCTGAATGCTGTGCTAATTGTATTTACTCGTGTGGTAGATTGAACCTAGCACTATTGTGTAGACGTTGACTGAGAATGATGTTTTCGTAACTAACTAATATTGTTTGTAATACGTAGGATGGTGTGGTTACTCAATGGTCACTACGATGTTGCACATCGACATCGGGTCAATTTCTTGAAGGAGAAGGGGGTGGTAAGAAAAATACTATTGGACTTGTCAATTTTCTTATTGTTGGGATGTGTTGGAATTATCTTGTTTGTATGTTTGCAGGAGCTTGAACCGCTGAAGATTCGGTCTCATGGGGCGTCGTCGAGTGACATGCCTTACGATCTTGGAGAGTAGTCTATTGTACAAGTTTGCAAAACGCCGATCCGTTAAAGTGAGACAACAATCTTGGAGATCATCAGACAACTCCTTGCTCCCACATGCCCTATAGAAGTTGGAACAAAAATGCCTCATGCACCATCGATGGTGCAATGGAGCATGCCCGGGAATGACAATGTCCACCGCGTTGAGAATTCCTTGATGGCGATCCGAGACGGTATTACCTTGGTTCTCAATAGATGAAAGAACCACGCCCAATTAACATTATTTTCCGCCTCAACCAAAGCAAATGCTAGCGGCACCAATCGGTTGTTGGCATCATTTCCTATTGCAACCAATAGAGTGCCTTGATATTGACCGGTTAAAAAAGTGCCATCCACGGCGATCACAGGCTTACAATGCTCAAATGCACTCACGCATTGCTCGAATGCCCAAAATGCACGGCCAAATACCCGGACAACCTTCCGTTGTAAATCCTTGTTTCTTCCCCATACGGCTCTACCACATGAACCATCCCCGGGTTAGTGGCGGCCATAGCTCCTAACAACCTAGGGATTCGGTTGTATGCTTCCTCCCAATCACCGTACAACATCTTGAAGGCGGCTTGCTTGGCCTTCCATGCCTTCCCGTACTTCACCTTGTAGTGAAATAGGCCTTCCACAATTTCCATGACGCCCCTAATGCTCATTGTTGGAAGTGACGAGATGGAGTTGGAAAGCTTATAAGCGATGAAATTGGTGGTCTGTTGTCGGTGGTCTGGCTTCACATCCTTGCCATCCACCTTCTTGCCTCGACACATGTGAGTTGCTACACAACTAGATATGCGCCATTCCGGCCCTTCTTCTAGTGGTATTGCACACACAATCCACGGGCATCCTTTGTCCATGCACTTTACGGTGTAACGCTTCTTCTTGTCCGAGTGAACCACCTTAAACGGACGATGGTACTTAACCGCATACTCCTTTATCCATATCTGAAATTCCAACAAGGTGGGAAACTTCAAACCGGGAGCTAACCCATTGTCCTCATGATTCATATCACGGTAAGAAGTTGGCCTTACTCCAAGAACTACACCCTTGCCACCGTCAACCGTGGCTTCATCCGCGAGACTAAGATCACGAAACAACGGGATACGATGATCCCGCCCTAATACCTTCTCGTAAACTTTAGCCTCCTTGGCGGTGAACCCCTCCTGAATCCTCATCAACTTCTTCATCAGGGCCATCATCATCCGAGTCCGATGCATAGCATCGAGAATAAGGGATGTCATGGTCCGTGGTCTCTTGCTCATTATATGTGTCCAAATCTCCAACATTGTTGTTGTGGAGGTCGACCCCATGATCCTCGTACTCATACTCATCATCCCCGTAGACATCATTTCTAACGGGGCTCAAAGTAGGCTCGGTCACTTCACTTTGATTCATGGGTGGTTCACTCCTACCATCAAATGAGGAGGCACATCGGTTCAAGTCCAAGTTCACACGAGCATCAACATTTTTAGTGGCAAATAGCTCAATAGACTTGTCAAGTGATTCGGACACGGTCTCCTTGTATGGAACCCAATGGAGTTCGGAGTTGATACGCAAAAACTTCCAACGGAGGTGCACTCCATGCCCCGCATTATGTCTTCCCTCCAACTCTACAACATCATTTGGCTCCATCCAATTCAAATCAATTCTCACTTGTTTCAAAACCTCATCATATGTTGGACTTTGCTCGAAAACAATGGCTAACTCATCCGGGTCCGGTTCCAAATTGCCTTTCAAAAAGGCATCCTTGTCCACATGGTGAACATGAACAATTCGTGACATTCCTAAAATTATGACAACAACACTAAGCAAAGTTAAAAAAAGCACTAGTAATATCTATACTAAGACATATTTGCTTCAATAACAAACAACCTAACCCTACCCCTAAGCAAATGCTCCATGCACAACATAGAAGCCAAAAATAGGGCTCATGAACCAACATTAACCATCCATATTTTGGTCTTTTCGAATATCTAGGGTTTCCACGATGTAGACAGAAATCTAGCAAATAACAAGAATTACATGGGTTAAAAAGGTTAGGAAAGGAGGAAGATTACCTCTAGTCAATAGGGGGGTTCAAGATCCACGGACGAAATCAACAGATTTGGGGAAGGTAGGAGAGGATTTGAGAGGTGGGAGTGAGCAGCCGCCAGCAGCCCTTCTTACTGTGTCGGGTCGGGTGGAGTGAGCAGCTAGGACTGGGGAGAGCCTGGCCGGGCACATAACTGTACGCGCAGTATAGCGCCTGATCATCAGGCGCTACTCGATCAGTAGTATAGCGCCTTGTGATCAGGCGCTATACTACCAAAAAGGTGGGCCCCGACCGATCGTGAGGCGCCTGATCGATCAGTAGTATAGCGCCTGATCGTGCGGCGCTACCATGTAGAGTGTAGCGCCCGATCGTGCAGCGCTACTCAAAATGGTTAGTTTGGGAAAATAGTTTCACCGAACGTTCATTTCGTGAAATCTTTTCGCCACGTGGTCAACCGTGTCCATTTTGCCTGCATGTGGTGGCCGTCGCTATCGCTTTTGCTACCATCTTTCTGGGCTGCTGCCTTGCATGCGGTGGCCGTATGATGCTAAGCTACCATGTGATTTTTCTCCCTCTAGTGCCCTATGACTTTCTGCGCAACGTTTTAAGAAAATGATGGTACTACAAAAAATTATCAAACAACAATTTTTTGCTGCGTACAGATTTGCAACAAAATCACCATAATTTCAAACACAAACAACAAAATCATATGGACAGAATTAGGTGTTCCACTCGGGTCATCTGGGAAAAATCCCCCGGGTCCTCATACTAACACGTGCCCCCTCTTTGACCTCTAAATTCTACTAAATTCCGTATTTGCTTCAATGAAGTAGAAATGGTTAGCACGTAATAAGAATTTTATTTTATTGTAGCAAATTTTTTAATTTCCACAAAACTTTTACAAATACTTCTATGAAGCAAAAAAATCATTTGTAATAAAGAATTTTGTACTACTCTAGCAAAAGTCTAATTTCCTCTCAAATCTCACAAAAAAATTATACGAAGCAAAAAAAGTTTCATTCATAGCAATTTTTGTGCTCTCGTAGTAAATGCTTGTATGGAAAAAAGAATTATGTACAAATTTTTGCTATTGTAGCAAATCCGATGAGACCTCCCTGGCAACATTGGAGTACGACCCGACACAGCGTCGCTAATGCAACAGCACCATGGTAGGTGCTTGCAGCAACGTGTATGGTCCAAGATAGCATCTTCCTCAGAGCTCCGGCGAGGCATCGCTCGCTCACACCATCGTAGATGCTTTTATGGAGCAAAACGTGCGCCATCGATAACATTGCTGCCTATCATCGGTAGCAACGTCATGCGTCCCCGGTAGCAATGCCATGCGCCATTGAAAGCATCATCAGTAGCAACATCGCGAGACGTCGGTAGCATCCGCTCGTAGCATAACAGCGAGCTCCATCGGTAGCATCATGGTGTGCCGTCGGTAGCAACACCGTGCACTGGTGGCATCGTCGGTAGCAATGCCATGCGCCGTCAGGTAGCATCGTCGGCTCATCGATAACAACGTCGCGAGACGTTCGTAGCATGACGTTCGTAGCATCCGCTTGCAGCATCACCGCCGTAGCCGGTGATAATAGCGTCGTCACTTCATCGCAGCACCCGACCTTTGCATGTGCTAAGCACTAGAGAACTTGCTAGAGATCTCGTAACAAAAAAAATTGCTACAACTTTTTCAAAATTTGCACCACGGGAAATTTGCAACATCTCATAAAGAAAAGTTGCAAAATGTGAAAAAAGAATTTTGCTACAATAATTATGTGAACTTGCATTAAAAAAAGAATTTTTTTGCTACAAATCTTTCAAAACTTTGCATCACGTTAAAAAATAAATTGCATCATCTGAGGGACAATTGCTACAATAATTTTATGGATTTGCGTCGAAGGAGAAATAAAATTGCTACAAATCTTACAAGAATTTGCACCACATACAGCCCAAAAAAAAATGCTATTGTAGCACACAAAATCTGGGACGCAAAAATCCATCATTGCCCAACACATCAGCATCGCCGAGCATCACCGACCAACGTTGATAGCATCTCTGGCTGCCTTCCTCATCCCTCCGCAGCACCGCAGGGCGTGGCGCAGCATCATCGTCGGGCGGGGCAGCAGGAGGCGGTCGGAGGTCGTCGTCGCCTCCCTTCAGGAGCTCGGGGCGCGGACCAGTGCAGCAGGAGGCGGTCGGAGGTCGTTGTCGCCGCCCTTCAGGGGCTCGGAGCGCGGACCGAGACAGCAGGAGGCGGTGGTTGTTCGGCATCGTCGCCGCCCTTCTCGAGCTCGGGGGCGCGGACCGGGGCTGCGGTAGCGCCGGCGCCGCGCAGCTCCGTGAAGACCTGTTCCATCTCCGGGGCAGCGTATGCGGAGATGTTGGTGGTGGAGGAGACGCGGGCGGCTCGAGCGCGAGCTCTTCGACGCCGGTGGCGCGGCAGGACCTTGAGGTCTCGGCCATGGCGCCAAGGACGCCGTGGAAGAGATTCCCGTGGGGCGGCCCCAGCCCCGAGATCGAGATCGGCGACGAGCGGACCGAGAAAGGTAGAGGGAGGGACGAAGGTGTCCTCCGACCGGAGTAGGGGCGGAGGTGGCCGGCGGCAGCGGCGGCGACATGGCGTTCTCTGGAGGAGGATACCCAGCGAGCGAGGGGATAAAAGGAAAGGGAACGAGTGGATGGGAGTTGAGCGAGCGGTCCACGGGGACACGCGTCCAAGGTGAGATCCCGGGTGATTACTACACTTTTCCAAATCTATAGTACCGGTAACCTTGCCGATGTATTTAGCCAAATTACAGCGGAAAGGATTAAGAAACAGAAAAAAAGGAGCAGTTCGTCTCACCTTGACGGTCAGAGCAGGGTCGAGCTCTCTGGCAGGAGCAGGGTCAGATCGGCAGGGTCACGGCCGCCATCGACCACATCGGCTTGACTGGCGCCATTTTTACTGCACCTTTCTTGGAGTCGTGGCGGCGGTGGTGGGCGTTCTTCTGGGGCGAGTGCGGGATCGGGGACGGCGGACAGCGAGCCGCGAGAGGAGGCGGCGGCTCAAGTAGCTGGGGCGAGGGCATGGTCAGGGACGGGCGGACGGCGAGCGGCAGGGGCGGCCAGGACGGCGAGCCGTCAGGGGCGGCGGCGGCAGCGGAAGAACGGGGAAGAGATGACGACCTAACCGAATCAGGAACCGGGCTTGGTAACCACGGGTTAGACCTGTCAAAGCGGAATGGGTCGAACCCATACCTGACGGTATCAAACTTAATTTTCCACGGAACTAAACTGAACCGAACCGTTCAGTCGTTCACCTAGTCAACCCATTAGCACCTGAACCAACTAAGCCCATACCCAAAACTAAACCAATACGGCCGGTTAAACAAAACTCATTCTCAGATTTATTTGAGCCCGATGTTCTCATCACTGATAGCAGCAGCTCATATAGTTTCGTCTGAACATGAGTCGCCTAACCAAGTGCAGCACAGTTACTGAATTACTGAATTGTCACACAGCATGCATGGCGGACGAACATTAGCTAAGATGTACTTGGTATCAGCCTGACTCTCCAAGCGCAGCGATGCACAAGTTGATACTCCAAGCGCAGCGATGCATGGCAGAGGGGCGGCGCGTTCCTGCGCTGATACTCCAAGCGCAGCAATGCACAAGTTGGCGACGACGCGACCCCGTTTTGGTGAGGAATACCCTGGTGGACCAGCACTGGGGAGCAAATACCAAGCGGAGGCTTGCTTCGGCCTCGGAGGGAGCCAGCAACGACGGCGCCCATTCTTGAAGGCGCTGTCGTCGTGGTTTGCTCGTCTCTCCCGTTCCACGCTCCGGGGGAAACCCTCAACCCGGGTTCACCCGATCTGACGATGTTGGCGGGCTTGCCGTCATGTCCCTCCTGGGGGCATCGTTCATGGAGTTGGACAAAGCTGGAGGGACCAGTGGGAGGTAGGCGGTGGTGTTGGGGGTGTTGTTGGTGCTCTCTCCTCTGAAGACGGCTAATGGCTGGGCTAGTGTCGGGATTCCTCCCGGGTGTCAGACTCGGCATCGTGACGCCCTTCGATTATGCTGTTGGCTGCTGGTAAAACCTCGGCGGCGCATGGCGCTTCGTCCGGGTGTGGACTCAACAATGTGTTGCTGTTCGGCCGCTCTAGCGCCATCGTGGCTGATCTCGGCTGATGGAATCTCTTCGTCTACAGCGGTGATGCTCCTTGTGCCCTAGCGTCCAACGCTAGTCGGAAGACGATGGGTGTCGAAGGCTCTCCCGACGGGGTTGTTGGCTTAGTGTCTTGTTTCTGTTTCCCTTGTTGTTCTCCTGTTTCCTATGTATCTTCTGTAATTCGCCGGTATTTGTTCCGGTTTCCTCTTAATGGAAAAAGGAGAGCAGTGCTCGCTGCCTTCCGTTAAAAGAAACTGGACATTCCCTGGCTAACGGAATTTGCTAACTGGAAACTGGACACTCCCAGGCCAGGCTAATTGGATGTCTGACAGGGTTAACTGTCAACAACGTTCTTTGATCCCTTCTCGATCATACCTAATCAAACCTACATGCAAAATAACCGAACAGCCATTTCGTCACATACTGACCGCTTCTTAGCCTGCTCTTCCACAGTAGATCTAGTAAAGAGGAGGTGATCGACACCACATTTTAAGGGTGACATGACCAATCCAGTAAACCGGGCTGATTAATTTTGGTTGTTGAGTGAAACAGCAGCAGTCAGTTGAGCGTTTTACCAATGGGCTCTGCTTCGGATAAACGCTCAGTCCATGGTGGTTGAGAGTAACTATGATATTGCATGTCCAAATCTCTACTGCCGGGAGCTAAGATCAATTCCTATGGAGGCAAGAGATGACTACGATACATAGTGGAGTTCACAACTTTCCCCAAGTCAAACTGCCGCATTTGCTTCACAACATGCCAGCTCACGTGAAGACCGTTCACCTATCTGCTCATTGAAGTTGACAGGTTTAGTATGGGTAAATAATCCCATCCACACCTTGCTATCCGAATTCCAGTCTAACAAGGGTTTCCAGCTCATTCGCAGACGACTTTCTGTTCAGTTTCATCCAATATCCTAACATATTTCTTTTTTGCATAATTATTCCTGCATACTGTAGATGAAAAGAGCACATCTTTCTTGACAGAAGCGCAATCTACACGATATGAAACATGGATGATTGTGTTGTCCGAGTGACTTATTTATAGTTTAGGTAGTTAGCAAGTTCTGCATGTAGGAGGAGCCCAGCATGATGGCAATGGAGTATGCTCATGAGAACATTGTGGACATCATTTAGATTTCACAAGACGTGCATTTCTCCAGGCACCGGAAAGGTTGGGTCTTTGCCCTGGTTTGCATATGTCTCATTCATTTTCCATGACATCTGCACTCACTTCACCATTCGCTTTTCGGCCATGTAGAAATCATTCCATTTCTCGTTCTCCTCCTCCGGAATTGTCATGAGGAAATTAAGTGTAACAACAATTATTTCCTTTTTGTTCTAGTCAGAACTTGAATTGCAATTATATGTTTCATCTGACTGGGTGATGAGTAGGAGAAAAGTATACAGGCTTAAGAATTTCCCCCTAAGAAAGGTATACAAAAATTATTCCCACACACAAAAAGGTTAGAGCTAGCCCATTCATCATACAACAAAAAGGTTTCAGGCGGGCGTGAGATGGTACATAAAATAAACTAGATAATTCCCCGAGTGTTGCTGCGGAATATTACTCTGAACAACTGTGGAATAGATGTGCAAATGGTCTAATATGTAGACACACGTTAGAGTACTTCTTAAAATAGCAAGATAGTATTTTTTTTAAATGACTGGCTAAACTGAGAATATTATCATTTCAAGAATATTTCCAAATCAAAGGTATTTTACATTTGCTCAGCACAATAGGGAACACTAATGTTTGACAACTTCGTGATTCAATAATCTTGTGCACATGCCAAAATATGAATGATATACAACAACTGAAAAAAGTATTATTCCAATGATAATATATATTGCAATGTAGTATACATATGTCAACCCTTATAGAAAATTATAAGCCTAGAGTACAGAAGGCACCAAGCAAAATGTATAGGCTCGTCTTCAATTTCTTCTTCTTTGGCCTGTCAATGAAGCTTGAGTGACCCAGTCCCATGTAGCAGATTTTAGCCTTGTAAAGTATAGCTGAATTGGCAGAGACCTCGTATCTTATAGTCTCAGTCCCCCATGAGGGAGAAATATATGATTCAGATATACGTACATGCTTAGAAACACAGTCTGCTTGACAACTTCACATGGTGTAAAATATGCAACCTGCAGGAAAGGAAATAGAAGGATATTCATCTGCATTATTTCCCGAGAAGGACTTGCATTCAATTTCACTCTCATTTTTCAAGCGATAGGATAGAACTAACCTTAAACGATGCTGGAAGACTTGACATTTTAACAAACATGTGGGATGCACACCCAGACTTCCGCGAGGCGAGGGGCGGTCCTTATCATGGGAGGCTGGGACATGGATATGGAGAATGACAAAACATAAGCGATTTTATACATACAGAAAGGAGAGAAGGAGAAATAAATCCATCAGTTTCCTTTTGCAAATTAATTAGTGGAGAACACGAAGTGGAGTAACCAATCAATTGGGAGTGGATCGAAGATATAAACATATTCGTTGATTGGGAAGACGATCGGGTCTGCAAAGTTAGAAGCATCGAACAAAAAGAAAAGGCGGCGTAAAAATATGATGGAGGAATAGGGTAGAGATGACGTGTCCACCTGAGATGGTTGATTTGTTGGGCCTGGGTGGCATAGCCGCATGTTTAGAGAAATAGTTTGTGGGGATGAACTATTTAGTTATATATAAGATAAGATATCCTTTAAACACAGTTAACTCCGAACAAAGAGAACAAGAAAATTCGGTGCACGGACCAAACATATCGGTGAACAACTAAACCACCCAACATAATAAGATCGATAAGATGATCCATTCCCGAGGGGATTCTCGTCACTCTCAAAGCTCCGCTCCTCTAGGATGAGCTTAACTATGATATTCCAGGTCGAAGCATCTACCAGGCCATTCATGCAACATCACCGTGGTTCACCAGTTTTCTCCAACATCTTAAGAGTTGAGGCTGCCGGGAGGGAGGAAAATTGGCATGGATGGTTTGTTTCCTCGCTATCTCTACATGTTCATTTATACTACAATAGCCAGGTTTGATCATGGGAAGTGTGCCGGGAAGTGTATGATTCTTTCCCTTTTTCTCATGACTTTGTGGGTCTTGCTTCTTTCTCTTTTCGAAACCAAGTGGTCAAACGGGAAATGCATGGTAGAGTGAACACCAATTTTTTCTATGAAAGGATAGGGAGATGCGTGTGGGCAACTAAACGGGAAATGCATGGCAACAACAGCACTACTCATGTGTGCCTTTTTAGTTGTTTTGCAAAGTCACACCTTTGCCATTTCAACGGTGATAACCTTTTTGTTAATTACTTTGTCGATAAATGAAGAACTAAAGTTTTTTGGAAGCCAAGACATAAGATTAAGATCAACTAACCATTACATTACCATCCTTGAAAAATTACCCGTGGTTACTTGGGGGAAATCAACTCCATCTTGCTCTTGCACTCGTTGGTGGTGCGACGTAAACTTTATTTTTTCTCTTGACCTCTGAACCACGTTAGAGCTAGGAATTAGTTGTTGGCACACCAATCAGGAAGTCAGTGTCAGATTCAAAACACGCCGGTTGCAGTGATCTCACAAACAAATCGTCGTCCTGGAGAAGAATGCACCAATTGTCGACCACTCCAGATCTTGCCGTGCAGATTCGTAAAGACCTAGCCTAAGGTGTCCGAGCCAGGGCCCCAGGCTCGTAGAAAAAGCACCAAGACTGCAAGACATGATGACATCTACAAAATATGAAGACAAAACCAAGACATAAAAGCAATGACCTAATGACCCATGGTCCTCCTCTACGCTATCGACGAGTAGGTGAACCAGGAGTCGGGGAAACCTTACTATGACATCACATGGCGTCGCCATGACCACCATCACCATTGTCAAGGAACCAAAACCTAACCCTAAGGCATCCAACTAGAATGCGCAATGCAAATTCAGGGTCCCTAACCTCTCGTTGCCGGAGCGACAAGCGGATGAGGGAACCTATGTACGCGTCTAGTGGAAGGGTCGCCTTTCTGTTGTATGGTTGAGATTGTAGTGTTGAATGTATGCCATACTGTTGCGCCGGGTGGAAGAGGATTTGGTCGGTCAGGCTCGTCTTGCAGGAGAAGGCTGGGCAAGTAACCCACATGTTCGAAAGCGTTCCATTACTCCTGAATGGATCGGCCAAACTGAATTTAAGGATAAGAGGGAACTGATCAATGTTCAGACATGCATGGTAATGTGGGAATCAGCCTCAATCATGCAGCAGCAAAAGGTATACAAAAGCAGAACAGGGTCCACATAGAGTTCATACATTTTTTTCCTTATCCGCGTCGATGTTATCACCATCAAGATCTAGGCATCAAAATTGGTGGAATCGCTATGCTAGCTGGAAGAAAAGAGAAGCTGGCACTCCAGTGCATGTCCAAGTTTATGGACCAGCTAGCTATATTGCAATGTCATCGTATATGACTTTTTTTTAGAATAACAGGGGCTCCCCCCAGCTCCATTTTCAATGAAAACGAAACCACAGGTTCGGTACAAGAAAGTAAAACAAAGCTGTTTAAGACGGACGAGAGGGCACAGCCTCAAAACACAAACTCTCGATACTAAAAAACTGCAACTCAGGGTACTGTTACACAGAACACACCCCAAGCCAGAACACTAAACTAGAGAGAACAAAAAACAGAGTAAACCAAGTACAGACCGACAAAAATCTGCACCTACAGCCCTTCTGTCTTTCTGCGGCTCTGCACCTTACTCCACGGCTCCCAGCGGCCTCAGTCGATGATCACGTGAATGTTGTCCGCTTCCTCAGGGTGTGCAGCAAGGTATGCCAGAGTCGCCCTCCCTCCATGCTTGGCGGTGGTGCCAGTTGATGCCCAAGAAGAAGTCCAGCCAAAGCTCTTGCAGTTCAGCCCGGCATGATCTCCAGGGGCGACTGGAGCTTGCTTGACAGTATGCTCATGTATTTGTCCACCAGCGGCCAGTCCAGGTGCTTGAAAGGGATTTTCCAATTTCGCAGATGCAGCAATATCAAATGCCAGACCTGCTTAAGATTCAAACAAATTTTCCTGTTAAACACAATGTTGTTCCTGTTGATCCACAGGCTCCATAAAACAGCTGAAGAAACAACGTTTAACTGTAAGTGTTTTTTACTACAGAGCCATTTGGAAGCTAGGGAGTAGTAATCAAATATTTCTACTTCAAAAACTTCTAGCACCGTAGCCCACATCTGGGCGGCAACAATACAGTCAAAGAAAAATTGTGTAACAGACTCTAACTCTTTACATAGGCAGCACTCCAGAGGTTTGGGCATGCCTCTTTTTCTAAGGTTGTCGGTGGTCATAACTTTATTTTGTGATAATAACCACAGAAAAATTTGCACCCTTGGTGGTATCTTAATATCCCACAGCGCAGGAAGGTAAACAGGGTGTACCCCACGAAAATTCACTATAGCATATAGTGATTTGGAGGAGTATACACCTTTTGACTCATACTTCCAGAGGAGTTGGTCATCATCCTCCGAAAAGGAAATACTATCTACTATGCTAAGCAGTTCTCTCCACTGGATCATCAGAGACTCAGTGAAAGTTCTTCTAAACGTGCATTTAAGCTCCCTTCCATCCCATAGATCAGCTATGGTCAAGGTTTGTTGATCGCAAATAAAATACAGGTCCCAAAACTGAGTTGCCAGATTTGAGTTGCTAAACCATACATCTTCCCAGAGACGAATGGAACGACCATTCCCTACTCGCCATCTATAACCTAACCGCACTGCTTCCGTAGCACCCAAAACCCCTTTCCAGAAAATGGATGGGTTCGGTTCCTTACAACAGAGGATGTTGGGGTCCTTGGTGTTGTATTTTGCATCAATAATTTTCTTCCATAGACTCCCCTCTCCTCTGATGTATCTCTTAACCCAGGATCCCAACAAACAAAGGTTAAGATCACTAAGGTTGGGACACCCAGGCCTCCGTATTCTTTTTTCATACAAATAGACTGCCAATTAGCCAGATGTATTTTCCTATTCCCCTCTTCGTCACTCCACATACAATTTGCGAGTTGTGTGTTTATGAGCGCAAGCGCCCATTTGCGGAATTTGAAAAAAGACAAGAGGTAGATGGGGATACTAGACAAACATGTCTGAATGAGTATCCGTTTTGCTTATGTTGATAAGAGCTTGCCCCTCCAACCTGTCATCCTCTTAAGGAGGCTGTCAATGAGTGGTTGGAGGTCCTCTCTTCTCAATTCATTAAAATGCAAAGGGGCTCCCAAATATTTCATGGGGAAAGCCCCTTTGGTACATTGAAAAATGTCTAAGAAAGCTTGCAATTCCTCTTCCGACATATTAATAGACAGGAGCTCACTCTTATGGTAGTTAATTTTCATACCAGAGAGTTCTTCGAAACATGACAGTATCCATTTCAAATTAATGGCTACCCTCTCATCATTTTCTACAAAGAGGAGGGTATCGTCTGCATACTGCAAACTTATCACTCCTCCGAGGACAAAATTTGTGGACAAACCCCTAATCAAATTAGCGTTGCACCCTTTAATTAGCATTCTTGAAAACACATCTACTATGAAATTAAAAAGCAGGGGAGCTAAAGGATCCCCTTGCCTCAGCCCTCTACTTGTGAGGAAGAAATCACCCTCTGTGTCGTTGATTCTCACACCCACTGAACCTCCTTGGGTGATTTGTTTGATCATAGCAATGATCTTGGGCCCAAAACCTCTCAACTCAAGCACCTCATTGTGGCGCCCGACCTGACTGCTATACAGTGATACTGTGTCTCCGGTTATCCGATACCAGCAAACACACTATCAAAGCATAATAGAGAGATCAAGACTTGTGGAACAACTGGCACATCACAGACTCTACGACACAAATCATTATAGCTCAACTCTTATAATAGAGAAAGATAGCAAATGACAAACAGAGGTCACAGACCCAACATTACAACATGCGGAAGCGAAGTGTTGTTCTAAACAACAAGAACCAAATTATGGCCTAAGAGGCCAGCAAATAAACATCCAGCGCCAGCTGTTCCGGGATGTCCCAAGCTGCCACCTGGGAACCCCAGACTACTCGTCAACGTCCACAGAGAACCCACCTTCGAGGTCGGTGAAGTCCTCTCCTGAAAATAAGCAAACGACGTTGAGTTCGACGAACTCGCAAGATTAAGAGCTAATATATGCTCGATGATTGGCTTTCAAGGTTTTATGGCTGTTTTGCATAAAGCTGATTTTATTTTGAAAAGACATAACTCCATAGCATCGACTAAACAGATTATTTTGAAAAGGGGTAAGAAGTAAATCTCTTTTCTTGAATCACCTTTCTCATCATCAACCACCATCATCAACCACAGTACCTGTTTCACCAAGGCACCTCCCCGAATCACCCTCGAGGAAGCTCACCTTACAATCTTGAAGTGGTACCTCTAGTACCCAGTTTTTAATCATTCCGTTCAAGTTATTCTATGATCCTACCTTCACTTCCCAAGTTGTCCGTAACCGTGGACCCGGCTTTTCGAAAAGATTTAACCCTGCAGGGGTGTACAAAGTGGAAGTCCCCGGAGTCCCGAGGGGCCCCAGCTCCTTCGCCACGCGTACCGTCCGGCCCATTGCCTGTACAATTAGCTCTCTTCCTTGGAAAGCCGGCTGGGTGGGAGCGGTGTCGACTTCTCCCTCGTTAAGGACTAACCCAGGATCATCAGTGAGGACGAAGCACGGATCATCGACACCGTGCCCCGTGGCCACTCATTTTCCTAACGCCACAATCCTCATCTCAGTTCATCCCACCATCATCACGCACGCGCAAATGGAAGCCCGAACTAGAGGACCCTGGCTAGCCCCGCCCGAGTTATTTAGTCTATGAGGGTTCCTGCAAATGCATAGGCCTCACGCATGGTTGCACGCTCAGTCTTGGTTCAAGAGGTATAGAACTCGCACCTAGGCGGCGAGAACGAGACAAAACACCACAACCACAGTGGCCTCTCATCCCCACCTTTTAGCATTTGATTAACCATCTCCACAATTTCTCCACCATCAACCATTTATCTCATCACCTGTTTCCACCACAAACCATCCATCGTATAGCTATGCAATTTACTAAGCATGGCTAAGCATCAACATAGCATAGTAGGTATCTCGGCCAACAATACAAACCTATGGATAATAGGAGGGGAACAGGTATTGGCATCGGAATCTTAATGCAACTATAGGATACTCTAATCCAATAAAATTGACATTTGGAACCGCATGCAATATTATAGTGGAGAAAATAGTTGCGGAAATATAGGATAAAATATGCTCAGAGGGGGGATTACGCTTGCCTTGTTGAGCGGAGGAGTCAAACTGCTCGTCGGAGTAATGATGCTCAACTCCGAACTCGTGATCTACCGGAGAGCAAACAACACCAGAAAGCAAGAACAACAATCAACACATGGCAATTGTGCAATGCATACAAAAATGATGATATCACATTTTAAATGCACCCTAGAAGCATTAAACATGATCAACAAGTTAAATGGGGTCCCCGTTATATTTATGGCATCATTTGGAATAAACCCCATATTTAGACTTAATGATTAACATTACTACTAGAGCACATTATTGTAATTGTGATCGATGATGCATGATGATAAAGATTTTGGATTACCCATGTGTTCCTGAGCATTTTGATATAAGGAACACCTTTTTCTGAGGTCCCGGTGGAAAGTTATTACTTTGATAAATCCTCTTTTTAATTATTTACCTTCGATTATTTCTACTTCCAACGATAAAATAAATTAAGCACCCGACTCGAGGAAGGGGAGGGGTATGTTGGAATCATCGGGGTTCGATAACTCTAAACGCGAGAGGGGGAGCGGGGACATGTGCTACCGAGAGGGAAAGGAAAAAGAAATATTGCAAAGATTTCTGCACAGGCCGGAATTTCCGGTCCAGAAGTGATCATGGGCCGGAGTCTCCGGTCCAACAATTTTCAGCCCGACAACGGCAGCTACTGGACGCGGGCCAGAGTTGCACCGGAGTTGGGCCGGAGTTTCCGGTTGGGGAAAAAGAAATTTACTCGAACGAGAAAAGAAACGCAGCCAGCGCACGGCACGGACGCGAGCTACGGTGGCGCACGGCTACGGCGACGGGAAGATCGGCTACGGCGCGGCGGCTACGGCGACGGAAAAGCGAGGGGAAGGGCACGGGAAGGAGCAGCATCTCACCACGAACGCGTACGGAGGCACGGCAAGGCTGGGAGTGGCTCGGCGGCGACGGATTTTGGCGGCGGAACGGCGACGGTGCTTTGGACGACAGCGAGGAAGAAGAGGGTCGTGGCGTCGATCCTCTGCGTCTCCGGCTGATTCCTCCCACGAGGAGGGAGAGGAGTGCACGGCGGAGGTGCGGGTGGGCTCCGATTTATGCGGGAGCTCCTCCAGCGACGGCGACGAGCGCGGCCAGCTCGAGCGGAGCTTCGGCCATGGAGAGGACCAACGAAGGAGAGAGAGGAGCGCGTGGGGGCAGTGAGTGAGCAGGTGGGCACGGTGGGGGCTCGTGGCTTGCTCCTCTTCTGCAGGTGGAGGCCGAGCGAAGGGGGCCCGGCGCGGCGCAGCCGCCCGGTCGCTACAGGAAGAAGAAGGGCGTTTCGCGAAAAACCCCCTGCATATTTGTATTCCCTCACAACTAAGTCCTTTTCCCTATTTACAAAGAAGCCCTTCTCTGTTTCTGTTAGAATAAACAGCAGCTAGTTTCTAATTATTTGAGGCACTTACACAATTCCAAAAATTCTGAAATTTTTGGTGCTTCAAATATACTTCAAAAGAGAGGGCTGGTAAGAAATTGAACATTTTTGGATTTCATTTGGTACTTCAATTAAATAGGAATTTGGTGCTGCTATTTTTGGAGTATTTCAATTCCATTTTATTTCCCATTTTAAATCTCCTGCAAAAATTATGTTTTTCATCCTAGGAACTTCCTAGACAAATCAGGAAACATATTTGTGAGCTCCTGGAACTTCCTTGACAAATATAATATGTCAAAGTATTTGTTTTACAAGTTTGAGTGCCAACATTGTGTGGAAGTTTTGTTAGAGCACTTCGGGCATTTTGTTTTAGCAACTCCATATCATTTCGATATCAATGTTGTGTTAACTCAAAAGAGACATGGTATGCATGGATGCCATGATGCAATGATGCATGTATGAAGCAAAAAGTGAAAATTTTATACGGAATTTTAGGTTTTCAATTTTGTGCTGTTACAACTCTACCCTCCTTACAGGAATCGCGTCCCGAGATTCTAAGCGTAGGAAAGAGGGAAAGGTTACGACGGTACTAGACGATCTTCTCTCTTCGGGTGGCTTCTTTCTTGAAGAGGTGGATCGAGGGCATCATGAAGATCTGCATCGGCTTCACTTCGAGGTCACTACCAACTTACACCATAGGAAGAAGGAAACTTTTCCGGGAGGATGGATCTTGGTAAAGATACAACGACCGAGTACCTCCTAGTAGCACTTAGGATGAGACTCCAAGCATCCCTTGATTTTGACAGTTAGGAGACACCTGCGGGTAACGGAAGATTGATAAGGAGCTTCCAGTTGGTAGACAACTGTTTCTCAAATATTCAGAATATGAACTTTGCACAAGGCCTTTAATTTCTGAGGGAGAATGTCGAAACAAGCTTCCAACAGATCAAGAGATAACTTGTACTATTCGGCTTGAGTAGAACTTTCCTCACGGAGGAGCATTTCGGATCACTGGAAAAGGATCATGAGAGCTAGATCGAGAGAACTTTAGAAACTCCGCAAACGTTAGTATTTGGAACACTTCTTGATTTTCCAGACATCGGGACAAACTTCTTGAGGATCAGCAACTGTCGTTTCTGTTTGAGATTTAGATCTGACCGGGTGTAGAGATACTCCAGATTCAACATGGATGCATAGGGAGTCTTTGTCACGGATACCACCGGATTACTTTTGCTAGAACCCCAGGAGCTGGACTAGAAGGTCTAACTCCAAGGAGGAACGAGATTGCGGAACTCAAGTATTAGCAGCTTGTCAGAAGACAGCGGCCCTCCTTGATTTACTCGCAACGAGACACGATTTAGTCCTTGTGGGGAAACACCAAAGAAGACGAAGAAGTTCTCAGACTTCCTCTTTTTCTGGAACAATTCAATCAGTGGCTTGGATGCAGAAATGGAATTCTCAACGGATGGAGGTAACAACATACCATTCCGAGAATATTCTACACATGCATGATCGAGTTGAGATGATTTCGAGGAAACCAGACAATTCACTCAGATCCACGGCGACATCTTTCAGCAATTGCACGTGAACCGGAGGAAGTCACCTCTAACTTCCAGAACCTCGCCTTGTGACGACACAAGGTTAGTTCTAACAAGTTTCCCATCAAACATGGAGGAAGAAAGAATGTAGTGGAAGGGCTCAACAACCAACTTATCCAGATACTCCAAGACGGTCGACCTCGCGAGGTATGTGTTTTGAAGTTATCACATGAACGGGCACAAGGATTGGTCAGACTAACATCTTTCTAATCTGAGTTTAACCTACTGAATGTGTTAGTCTGAGTTTTATTTGACGATAGCCCAAATCAAATCAAAAATTTGTAGGATAGCATATCCACAAAGGAGATACCACCTTGCTTCGACACAGGAAGCTAGACATCCCTTTGGAGAGGAACTATGTCGGGATAGAGCTCTTGTCTTTCGACTCTCCAAGTTGTTCCAGCTCAACCGAATAATTCTGGACATCCAGCCCGATTTTCTTGGAGAAGGGAGTTGTTCAGAGAACCAGCTTACTCATAAGCTCAACATCACGATCAGGTGACAACCTGGCGATACTTCTGGAAAGACCTCCAGAATACCACGATCCACATATAGGATATCACGATATACCGGTGGATCTTGAGTTCAAGAGAGGATCAGGCCTTTCAAGGCACGGCGAGGTGGTCTTGGGAGCTTCGGCACGAACCTAGCTCTTTGACCGAGGGAGTGCAACAGAGAAAACGAACTTGGGAACACAGTCCAACTCAACTTATTGGTCGGCTAACCAATCACGCTAAGGAGGGCGATGGATATCCCTGGATTTCCGCACAGTAAGAACTGCTAAGAATATCCGATAGCCACATCATTACTCACGCCTCATCATCCTCGAGTAATAAGTCACTCGGAGATCGGAGAGTAACAAAGTGTAAGAGCATCACTTCATCAAGAGGATCAGGATACCTAGCTCGATACCCTGATATCAGAGAGTGTGACACTCTAAGGTGGAGCAGAACAAAAGCTAAACAAGGCCCTCATTCTGAGGATTACAATACTTTGACCTGGTCCGAGAAGTGGACAAGGTACTAGAGTTATTTCTCCATACAAGACGAAGGGGAAAATCTTGACGGACCACAAGAGTAACTTGCATCGGAACATACCAACGCACGATAAAACTTTACTGTCAACTGACAGAAAAAAGGTCGGAAAGCGGATCATAGTAAGAAATATGCTCAGGAGAATCCTAAGATGTTGAAGATGCACCGGTTATTACCCATTTGTGATAACCATGCCCCAAAAAGGAGAGATGCAGCAGAGTCAAACAAAACTGTAGTAAGATTGTTGCTGATTGGTAGCTCACCCATAAGGACGTCGGAATCTTCTTCAGCTTCTTTAGCAGAGACGCGGTTCAGGCGACGACGCACAATAGGTCCAGCCTTGCCAGCTGGAGTGGCAGGGGCTCGTGCAGGTGTTCCCGTGACCGGTGCCTTCTGGGGGCACTCCCTGCAGTAGTGGCCAGCTTGGCCACAAGTGTAGCACTTGAACCTTGGTGGAGCAGGTAGCATAGGACGATACCCACTCCTGCCTACCCCAAGTGTCGAAGTAGTGGGGCGCGTGGTGGCATGCTGAGCAATCTTCTCATGGGCATCCTTTACTGCCTCCACTATGAACTCCATAGAACAGTTAGCCGGGACATGATCATTTCCTTCGCATAGGTAGCAAGTGGCGCTAGCGGTTGGGCACTGGCCAAGTGGATGCGCGTTGAAACAGTGCGGGCAACTTCCGGGGCATTGACTCGCCAGATGTCCACCCATTCCGCACTGACTACATGCCTTTCCTTGTGGTAGTCCCCACTGGCTGGGGTACTTAAGGGGGCACTTCCAGGACGGATGTCCACGCTCCTTACAAGTGTCACACCGGCGTTTGTTTCTAACTTTCTTGGGCAAATCTTTGGAGGTATGGGATTCCTGCCGAACAACGGGTGTCCAGTGGGTCCCTGGGGTGGCTTCGAGTTGGTAGAGCGAAGGACGTTGTGCCATTCTGTAGATTTGACAAGGACGCAGTTAGTATCCACCTCGTTATGGTTGAGACATTAGCATTAGCGTACTCAAGTACTCAGACTAGGGACGATAATACTTTGTGCAGCAACGAACAAGGAACCACCAAGATGGGACTTGGGTCAAAGATCAGCATCATGCACCAGTAGCGTGAGATTCAAATGGCTAAGAAACCACGTGATTCAACCCACACTATCCAGCACAATCCGGGACCTTATGTTCAAGTCCTTGGGTTAAAACCCAAAGAAAGAAGCAATGATTAGATTTGGTAGAAACATCTGAGTTGATTTGGGATTGCAACACAGCGGGAGCAACTGGACACATAACACTAACGGTCAAACCCACCCACGTTTCTCCTAGTTTTGAGTAACGGACGAGAAGCAAAACTTTAACTCAAATCGAGGTAAGATTGCTCCGAGATTAGAGGGTAACCAGATAAGGAGTAAAAAGAATCCTAAGATGGTTTTCACAACTCATTTTTAGGTTAAAAATATTTTCACAAACACTAGACTCAACATCGACCAGTAGAAGGGTTTCCTACAGGCAGTACTGCTCTGATACCAACTTGTGGCGCCCCGACCTGACTGCTATACAGTGATACTGTGTCTTCGGTTATCCGATACCAGCAAACACACTATCAAAGCATAATAGAGAGATCAAGACTTGTGGAACAACTGGCACATCACAGACTCTACGACACAAATCACTATAGCTCAACTCTTATAATAGAGAAAGATAGCAAATGACAAACAGAGGTCACAGACCCAACATTACAACATGCGGAAGCGAAGTGTTGTTCTAAACAACAAGAACCAAATTATGGCCTAAGAGGCCAGCAAATAAACATCCAGCGCCAGCTGTTCCGGGATGTCCCAAGCTGCCACCTGGGAACCCCAGACTACTCGTCAACGTCCACAGAGAACCCACCTTCGAGGTCGGTGAAGTCCTCTCCTGAAAATAAGCAAACGACGTTGAGTTCGACGAACTCGCAAGATTAAGAGCTAATATATGCTCGATGATTGGCTTTCAAGGTTTTATGGCTGTTTTGCATAAAGCTGATTTTATTTTGAAAAGACATAACTCCATAGCATCGACTAAACAGATTATTTTGAAAAGGGGTAAGAAGTAAATCTCTTTTCTTGAATCACCTTTCTCATCATCAACCACCATCATCAACCACAGTACCTGTTTCACCAAGGCACCTCCCCGAATCACCCTCGAGGAAGCTCACCTTACAATCTTGAAGTGGTACCTCTAGTACCCAGTTTTTAATCATTCCGTTCAAGTTATTCTATGATCCTACCTTCACTTCCCAAGTTGTCCGTAACCGTGGACACGGCTTTTCGAAAAGATTTAACCCTGCAGGGGTGTACAAAGTGGAAGTCCCCGGAGTCCCGAGGGGCCCCAGCTCCTTCGCCACGCGTACCGTCCGGCCCATTGCCTGTACAATTAGCTCTCTTCCTTGGAAAGCCGGCTGGGTGGGAGCGGTGTCGACTTCTCCCTCGTTAAGGACTAACCCAGGATCATCAGTGAGGACGAAGCACGGATCATCGACACCGTGCCCCGTGGCCACTCATTTTCCTAACGCCACAATCCTCATCTCAGTTCATCCCACCATCATCACGCACGCGCAAATGGAAGCCCGAACTAGAGGACCCTGGCTAGCCCCGCCCGAGTTATTTAGTCTATGAGGGTTCCTGCAAATGCATAGGCCTCACGCATGGTTGCACGCTCAGTCTTGGTTCAAGAGGTATAGAACTCGCACCTAGGCGGCGAGAACGAGACAAAACACCACAACCACAGTGGCCTCTCATCCCCACCTTTTAGCATTTGATTAACCATCTCCACAATTTCTCCACCATCAACCATTTATCTCATCACCTGTTTCCACCACAAACCATCCATCGTATAGCTATGCAATTTACTAAGCATGGCTAAGCATCAACATAGCATAGTAGGTATCTCGGCCAACAATACAAACCTATGGATAATAGGAGGGGAACAGGTATTGGCATCGGAATCTTAATGCAACTATAGGATACTCTAATCCAATAAAATTGACATTTGGAACCGCATGCAATATTATAGTGGAGAAAATAGTTGCGGAAATATAGGATAAGATATGCTCAGAGGGGGGATTACGCTTGCCTTGTTGAGCGGAGGAGTCAAATTGCTCGTCGGAGTAATGATGCTCAACTCCGAACTCGTGATCTACCGGAGAGCAAACAACACTGGAAAGCAAGAACAACAATCAACACATGGCAATTGTGCAATGCATACAAAAATGATGATATCACATTTTAAATGCACCCTAGAAGCATTGAACATGATCAACAAGTTAAATGGGGACCCCGTTATATTTATGGCATCATTTGGAATAAACCCCATATCTATTATATAATTAAAACACAAGACAATTAACGGTGGAGATTTGTCAGCCTAAACCGATGAGATCTGAACGGTTCGGATCTATGGACATACGATGGCATGACTAGACGTAGTAGTCGAGTCGTATTGCAATTGGAGTCCACCACATCGTGTAGAGTCCAGGAGCTAATACAAAAGGTACGTCCCTTCCCAGATGCGTGAGGCCTAAGATTATTTGCTAATTCTCCAATGCAGCTGGAAAACCCTAGACATATATTGTCCAAAACATAGATTATCTCAATGGCTTTGATTGATCGTGTACCGTACACAATACGGACACTACTTCGTGCAACCAAAAAGAAAAATAATAAATAGCAGATTGGTCTTTTCCTCCTCTTTTTCTCCTCAGCATCGCCTTTCACCCGGCCGCCGACCTCGGCCTCGATCGGTTTTTTTGTCAGCATAATCACGACAGAAATATGTAATCCTAGGCGAAGCCCGAGTATTTGGGCAGACGGACATCGAGAGGATCACGAGCCGGCCGGCCGGACATTGCGTTCAAGCTGCACATCTCCGATGGCCGTGTTGCTTTTCTGCATTAGAGAAGAACGTGAATCATCAACAGACAAGGACACCAGCCGGCCGGGAATCGCGTTCAAGCTGCACATCTCCAATGGCCATGTTGCTTTTCTGCATCAGAGAAGAAGAATGTCAATCATCAACAGGCAAGGACACCATGTCGCCCTTCACTAAAAACGGAAATCAATCGTCTTCATAAAAGAGAAGAGACAGGTCGATTTCTCTCCGGCAGACATACGCCTTCCTCCTCGATTTGGCGATCTCCTTGAGTTGTAGCGTGAAGCACCAAGTCCGTCAATCTATTCTTCTTTGCAGCAAGCTTTGCTGCCGGATATAGTCGGCCAGGAGCATAATCAGTTGATCCATCGGCATCCGGGGAGCAGCCCGTACAGAACTCCAGGGTGCATCTCGGCCGGTGTGAGTCTCGCAGATTGTTTTTTACTAATCGATCGGCTCGGCCAAACCAAGTGCACTTCTGATCTTTTGACCTGAATCCAATTGTTTCACTTACGTGCTGTTACAATTTTGATTCATTAAGCAGGAACAACACAGAGAAAAAAATCTTCCTCCGCGTCACCTCTCTTCATAACAAAGAGATTGTCTTCATCTGATGGCAGCAATCGGCGGAAGTTTATGGTATCAACGACGCCAGCTTGCGGTGGTTCTCGCGCGGATGAAAAACCTACAGCAACAATTGCAGCTTGGGATTGAGATGGCAAGAGTGAAATATGCTCATGGCGCGGCAGGTGGCCAAGTATCTGGGCGTTCTATTTGCTGATTTTGTAACCGCTGAGACGCTGGATTTGATTTGCCATAGACACACATCTAAATTTACTCACATAGATCGATCCGGCAGCCAGCCTGATGATTTGGTCCGGGTTCATTGCTATTAGCATATGCAAGCTGCAATTAAATAAGCCTATGCAAGCTGGATAGTATCCTCTTGCTTCATATGATTCGTCCACCTCCGCCATCGCTGCAGTGCATCCCGGCCGATGCCAAGTCCCCAATATCATGCAGCCATCGGATGCTGTGTATTTTACTATTCTTTGGCGCCATGAACTCAGCTCACCAATTATCGCAGATCTCAGATAATCAGTACTTTATCCACTCCCAAGTCATCAGCTCGGTGGGCTGATTTCATCAGGAAAAGCGGACACTAGGAAACATGTATGGCAGCTACAGGTTTCTTTCATCGACTTGCAAAAAACTGGTGGTACTCGGCACAACGAAATTCTGCCTGGGGCTACCCTGCTGTATATCCGTGCAGCCCAGTGCAAGTTCCAGGTTAAAAATTTCCTCTCTGCTTCATCTAATATGCTGATAGACAATAGTATGGTTGCAGGTCTGCATGGAGACTTTGATCCGGTGAGAGGCAACCTCATCTGAAAGCAATATACGTTCCTTGCAATGGCCCAGCATAAAACCTCAAGTCGTGGACGGCAATCTCACGAGCTGGCTGGCTACGCGGGCCGACGGCCGGGCTTGAGAATAGGGCGGTCTGACCTTCTCTCAATCACACATGCTGAAAACAAAAGGATTCTACGGAGCGAGTGCAATATCGATCTGGCGAGTGGCAAGAAGCAACGGCGAGGAGAGACTTGACAGATGTTAGGATTAACAGCAACCAAATGGCGGCATACACAGTATGCAGGTTTTGCCTACCAAGAAGTCGTAGACCCACGACGGTTATTGTTGTGTTAAATCAAAGGACGATTTTGATTGACGCTGACAATTTTGTTTTCGAACTGACCGCAATGCAGCAAGTCGGTTAATCGGTTTCTCCCGATGTTTTTTCAACCACACGATTGGATTGTGACCATAGGCAGACAGACATCAGTCCGGTTCATGCATACACGTGAGCTAAAATAAAAAGGCACATGTACGCATTGGAAGGGTAGATTGTAATGGAAGATCGAGACAAGCAGCAAGACAGTACATGCCCTGTAGGTTAAAAGGACACAAGTGCATGCATGAATTGACTTATACATGCTAATGAAATAGTAACGAAGAGGAAAATAGGATAGACTGGATCATCATTGTAGTCCACCACCACACTGTTCACACTATGAAGATGTAGTTGGGTTATTTTGGAAAAAATACCACCTTCTTCCCGACAAGCCAAGGGGTACCCTATGAAGATATGACACCACAATATATCTTTTGATAGATGGAGTGATCAGTGATCCATCGACGTGCAATGTTTTAGTAGCGCAGGAAGCACATAGGCTTAAGGTTCACCGGTTAATTAGCAAGCAGTCAAAACTGTGCATTTACATCTGTGGTATTATTCAAGATGCATATTGAGATGAACACTTTTTCTACACTTATATGGTATGTCCGTGCTAATATAGTGGTGAATTACATCGAATAGTAGTTAGAACGGAGTCAAATATCTGGCATGAGAAACAACACCAATAAACATCGCTATCTTGCATGGTCTATTTCGGTTACAAACTTTTCTACAATTTGAAATGTCACACTGACATCACAAAGCGATATAATAAATTCATAATACATGAAAATTCATCGTGCGGAAAGATAACCGAGTGTTTGGTATTGTATAAATTTCTTAGATATATGAGCATGCGTTAGGATATGGTAAATAGAGGCATGAATGCATAAACCTAACTAGCCAATTTTACCATGCCGGACGAAATAGTGAAGGCTTTGACTAGGATAAATATCTTACAAGAAGCGCATACATGGGACTATTTGTTATATGTGAATAATGGTTGAAAGAAACAAATAATGATAATATATATGTGTCAGTTGTGTAGATTAATAAGAACTTGATAAAAAATGAATAACTATGACACTTGGTGAATAAACGGCTTTGAATACGCATGTGCAATCGACCAAAGTGATTGTAGTAAGATTAACGTAGATCAAGAAATTAGAGGCATGGGCGTATGGCAGAACACATACAAAATGGATTGTTACATTGATGCTAATACTAACATGTATGATAAATCTAGCCGCGCAAATGCGCGGGTTACCCTGCTAGTTTAGACTTAATGATTAACATTACTACTAGAGCACATTATTGTAATTGTGATCGATGATGCATGATGATAAAGATTTTGGATTACCCATGTGTTCCTGAGAATTTTGATATAAGGAACACCTTTTTCTGAGGTCCCGGTGAAAAGTTATTACTTTGATAAATCCTCTTTTTAATTATTTACCTTCGATTATTTCTACTTCCAACGATAAAATAAATTAAGCACCCGACTCGAGGAAGGGGAGGGGTATGTTGGAATCATCGGGGTTCGATAACTCTAAACGCGAGAGGGGGAGCGGGGACATGTGCTACCGAGAGGGAAAGGAAAAAGAAATATTGCAAAGATTTCTGCACAGGCCGGAATTTCCGGTCCAGAAGTGATCATGGGCCGGAGTCTCCGGTCCAACAATTTTCAGCCCGAAAACGGCAGCTACTGGACGCGGGCCGGAGTTGGGCCGGAGTTTCCGGTTGGGGAAAAAGAAATTTACTCGAACGAGAAAAGAAACGCAGCCAGCGCACGGCACGCACGCGAGCTACGGTGGCGCACGGCTACGGCGACGGGAAGATCGGCTACGGCGCGGCGGCTACGGCGACGGAAAAGCGAGGGAAGGGCACGGGAAGGAGCAGCATCTCACCACGAACGCGTACGGAGGCACGGCGAGGCTGGGAGTGGCTCGGCGGCGACGGATTTTGGCGGCGGAACGGCGGCGGTGCTTTGGACGACAGCGAGGAAGAAGAGGGTCGTGGCGTCGATCCTCTGCGTCTCCGGCCGATTCCTCCCACGAGGAGGGAGAGGAGTGCACGACGGAGGTGCGGGTGGGCTCCGATTTATGCGGGAGCTCCTCCAGCGACGGCGACGAGCGCGGCCAGCTCGAGCGGAGCTTCGGCCATGGAGAGGACCAACGAAGGAGAGAGAGGAGCGCGTGGGGGCAGTGAGTGAGCAGGTGGGCACGGTGGGGGCTCGTGGCTTGCTCCTCTTCTGCAGGTGGAGGCCGAGCGAAGGGGGCCCGGCGCGGCGTCGAGCGAGCCGGTGCGGCGCAGCCGCCCGGTCGCTACAGGAAGAAGAAGGGCGTTTCGTGAAAAACCCCCTGCATATTTGTATTCCCTCACAACTAAGTCCTTTTCCCTATTTACAAAGAAGCCCTTCTCTGTTTCTGTTAGAATAAACAACAGCTAGTTTCTAATTATTTGAGGCACTTACACAATTCCAAAAATTATGAAATTTTTGGTGCTTCAAATATACTTCAAAAGAGAGGGCTGGTAAGAAATTGAACATTTTTGGAGTTCATTTGGTACTTCAATTAAATAGGAATTTGGTGCTGCTATTTTTGGAGTATTTCAATTCCATTTTATTTCCCATTTTAAATCTCCTGCAAAAATTATGTTTTTCATCCTAGGAACTTCCTAGACAAATCAGGAAACATATTTGTGAGCTCCTGGAACTTCCTTGACAAATATAATATGTCAAAGTATTTGTTTTACAAGTTTGAGTGCCAACATTGTGTGGAAGTTTTGTTAGAGCACTTCGGGCATTTTGTTTTAGCAACTCCATATCATTTCGATATCAATGTTGTGTTAACTCAAAAGAGACATGGTATGCATGGATGCCATGATGCATGTATGAAGCAAAAAGTGAAAATTTTATACGGAATTTTAGGTTTTCAATTTTGGGCTGTTACACTCATAGAGGAAATCAAGGTTGACCCTGTCGTAGGCCTTCTCATAATCTATCTTAAAAATCAGTCCCTTTTTTTCTTGTGGTAGACCTCATGTATAATTTCATGAGCCGAGACCACACTCTCTAGGATAAACCTCCCTTTGATAAAAGCGGACTGCTGGTAAGAAATTAATCTATCAATGATTTTGGCAAACCTATTGGTCAGCACTTTTGTGAAAATTTTAAAACTACAATTAAGAAGACTAATTGGCCTAAATTTTTTCATGGTCGTTGCATCATCCTCTTTTGGAATGAGAGTGATCATAGCAAAGTTTAGACGGTAAATATCAAGTTCACCTCTAAACCATGCATCAAACATATTCATCAGGTCTACTTTCACGATATCCCAAAAAGCTTAGTAAAACATGAAAGATAGACCATCAGGTCCCGGCGCCCCATCTGCGTAGGACCCGAAGACAGCCTCTTTTACTTCTTGCTCAGAAAAATTAGCCTCTACGGAATTGTTTTCGGCTGAGTTGACGTTTTCTTCCATAGAGAAAAAGTCAGGTTGTAATCTAATATCAGCTCTATCCTCCCTACTAAACAGATCCTTTTAGTAATCCGAAGCAATTTTAAGCATATCCTTAATCTCTGTCTTAGGGCCATGATGCATGTAAAATGCATACATGAACTTTGCACTATATCACTCATATTCCAATCATATTTGCATCATATAAGGGTTATACTACTGTTATTTAATGATTTTATGAAATAAAATAATTGTTTCCTATTTTTATGAAATTAACCCTGCGCAGGTAGAAAACCCTATTTCTTTCCTTTTATGTTTCAGGAACCTAAACGACGTCATAAAATTCTGGAAAAAATACAGGCGTCATTATTTTGAAAGGAGGAAGACGTAGGAGCGAAGGAATCAAGCAAACGGAGGCCGGAAGGCCAAAAGGGGGTGGCCCACGTGGCCACTGTACCTGGCCGCGTGGGGCCCACCATCTGGGCCCTCGAGGCCCCGCAGCCGTCGATCTTTTCTCCACCGCCTTCGTTTTGACCTAAAAACGCCTATAAAAGAAGTCCCACGGCGTTCTCAAAAACAAGCGCCGCCATATCACAGAAACACGAAAACGAAGATCTGGAGCTGCAGATTGGAGAGGAAAAACTCCGGCGGGGCGCTGCCGGCGTGGTCTCCATCTTCTCCATCGACATCTCCACCATGAAGAGGGAGTAGTCCACCTCTGGACTATGGGTTTGTGGAAGTAACTTATGTATCTCTCCTCTCTTTGAGCTTCACTAATTAGTACCGTATGAGCTGCTGAACATGATTACGGTCATATATGTAATTCCTATGTGGTGGATCTTTTTGTGAGTTAATATATGTTGAGATTGCAATGTTTGTTTCAGTTATGAGTATAGATGCATATTATGTACCCCGTTCTTATCAACTTGTTATGATCAAGCATGTTTATGAGGGCGTGTGTGGGGTGATGTGTGCATTAGTTGGAGTAACGGGGGTGGTGAGTGCGGTAAGTTGACAACTGAAATATCGCGATTTATGCATGTAAAATGCATACATGAACTTTGCACTATATCACTCATATTCCAATCGTATTTGCATCATATAAGGGTTATACCACTGTTATTTAATGATTTTAGGAAATAAAATAATTGTTTCCTATTTTTATGGAATTAACCCTGCGTAGGCAGAAAACCCTATTTTTTCCTTTTATGTTTCAGGGACCCAAACGTCGTCAGAAAAATATGGAAAAATACGGAGGTCATTATTTTGGAAGGAAGAAGACGTAGGAGCAAAGGAATCAAACAAACGGAGCCCGGAAGGCCAAAAGGGGGTGGCCCACGCGGCCCCTGTACCTGGCCACATGGGGCCCACCATTTTGGGCCTCGGAGCTCCGCAGCCGTCGATCTTTCTTCCACCGCCTTCGTCTTGACCTAAAAACGCCTATAAAAGAAGTCCCACGGCGTTCTCGAAAACAAGCGCCGCCATATCACAGAAACACGAAAACAAAGATCTGGAGCTGCAGATTGGAGGGGGAAAACTCCGGCGGGGCGCTGCCGGCGTGGTCTCCTTCATCTCCATCGACATCTCCACCATCTCCATCATGAAGAGGGAGTAGTCCACCTCTGGACTATGGGTTTGTGGAAGTAACTTATGTATCTCTCCTCTCTCTTGAGCTTCACTAATGAGTACCGTATGAGCTGCTGAACATAATTACGGTCATATTTATATTACCTATGTGGTGGATCTTTTTGTGTGTTAATATATGTTGAGATTGCAAATGTTTTATTTCAGTTATGAGTATAGATGCATATTATGTACCCCGTTCTTATCTACTTGTTATGATCAAGCATGTTTATGAGGACGTGTGTGGGGTGATGTGTGCATTAGTTGGAGTAACGGGGGGTGGTGAGTGCGGTAAGTTGACAACTGAAATATCGCGATCCACTTGGGTGTTTACCTTACTTTGTTGCCTCACTAGGGATAAACAAAAATACCATGCTACCGGAGATGTGGGTGTGACCATCGCCACTACTCTATGACTAGATCTAGCATGTTCTTATTTTCACTTCATGTCATGATACTTAAAGCTATACTCTGATTTATCTTAATTGCTAAGGTGTTATGATTTAGTTCGCATCTTGGTGGAGTATAAGATAGATTATTAACCAAAAGATCTCTATGTTAGGACGTGATGCCCATATAATTAGTAACTTGATATCAAACTTTGTGTTGCAATCTCATATGTCAACTCTATGTGTCCATTGTCTGCCACACCATTAAAAGAGAGAGTGCATTTGTGAAACCATGAACCCCGGTCCATTTTTAATCATAAGAAACACCTTTCCAACCACTTTTACATTTTCTGCCATTATTAAATCCGAAAATACAAAAACACTTTTCCATCTGGCATTCATCATAAAAAACCTAAAAATATCATTTATCATTGTTATCATCATCCTTGCACATTCATCCACCACCATTGCATATTTATTTCTTGTTTGCATTGCATATTTATCTTGATATCATTCATACACCTTGTGCTTGACAACCACAGGTGAGGTTGAGGACCAAAACAATTAACCTTGTTTTGTAGGTGACCAAAAGAAGGATAGGGAGATAGATCTTTCACTACTGATTCCCCGAGAGTTCGATATTAAACCCTCGAGTCACCCTCATGGGGAAAACACGTCTTCCACTTACTACACACTCTGCACTTGGAGTCTCAACCTAACCCATTTACTTTTGACGCAGGTGAACTACGCACCGGAGATCAAGACTGCATCTCTGCAACAGCTGTTTTCTGGCGCTGTAGATCAACCTCTTCAAGGGCCATCAAGACTGTTTTCTGGCGCCGTTGCCGGGGAATCATAGATGAAAAGATTTATCCAAGGAAGCTCCTGCACTAGTCCTGTTTTCTAGCGCCGGATTCATCACAACAAAGTCAACATCACCAACTTGTGCTAACACCTAAGCTTGGGGAGGTTGCACCTACGTGAGCATCATCTTATCCATCTTTACCTTCAAAGCAAAATTATTTGTTTTGTTATTGTCTTGCATAATATGTGTGTTAAAGTATGGAGAAACTTTCTGGAATGGCTATGGGTAATGATTATTTTAAAAAGTATGACGCCTACTCTGAATATCAATCAACCAAAGAGAGGAATAGAGTGGGTAAATTGCTTAAAGCTCTTCACAAAATAGCTATTCAGTTTTGTGAGTTACATGGTATAACGTGTTGCAATAGAAGAGTTGTTAAACATTCCCATTATCAATGCAAGTATAATAGTGATACTATAATTGCTTGTTATCGTGAAGATGAATGTTTATGCCCTGATATAGAACAAGTTGAGAAATATATTGCTTATGTTGGAGCCCATGAGATAGACTCTCTTCTTGATAAAGTTCTTACAACTAGCCATGTAGCTCGTGAAATGAAAGGGCAAGTTTCTATTATTCTCCAAATTTGCAAAAAAGAATTTAGTGATAATGTTTATGTTAAAGAAAGAATTCTTGCTGCCACGGAAAGCACTAATATTTTGCAGGAGAGGAGGATGATGAAAACATAAGCTTGGAAGAGGAAGTATGTGAAGAGGAGATTGAAATGGATGTGTTACAACCTAAGCTTGGGAAGAGTTGGATCTCCCAACTTCACCTTCAACAAATGATAGTAACACTCAAAACTCTTTTGTTATTTATGAGAACCCATGTTATGATGAGTGTGAAACTGAAAATTCTATGGTCCTATATGATAACCCATGCTATTATGATGAAACTAATAATGCTCCTTTACTTTTTAACGCTGCTAGTGAACTTATTGATGATAATGAGGAGTGTTGCTTAAATATGCTATATGATAATGCTTTAGATGATGGTCCTATGCTTATTGATAATTCTCCATGTTTAGTTGCTAAATTATGTGAGGATAAAAATGATATACTTGCTGTTTGTGAAAATACTCTTACTAATGAGAGTCCTACTTTGTTCCTGAATTCTCCTAATAACACCACAGAGGAGAAATTTGCTTATGTGAGAAATACTTATGTGGTTTGCAATTATCTCTAGTTCCAAATCTTTGTTGCAACCATGATATTAAACTTGATATTGATGTTAACAACTATTTTGAAAGAGGGAAGCATGCTAATGAATTCCAAAATAAATTTAATGATCCTCATTATGTTCCCAAATTATCTAAGTTGGAAGATTCTATTGGTTATATGGTTGAATACACTTCTACTACTTGCAACTATTATGAAAGAGGAGGTGATAAGAACCCTCTGTATGCTACTAATAATTATGGGCTGCAAGTAACTATTGTTAATATGCATTGGAAAACTTCTATTCATTGTGATTCATTCATATACAAAATGCCAATGCATAGGAAGAAAGTTAGACTTCGTTGTTATTACTTTTGTGTCTTGTTTTCTCTCAAATAGGTTTCAACTTGACTATTATTTTAATCGGTTTGAGAGCACCATGGGACCCTGGTATAATTCATGGAACACTTCCCAAGGAAGAGGGGCCCAACGTTCAAGCTCCCTCATGAGCTTCATCTTCAATAAACAACAAGTAAGAAGCCTAGCTATATGGCTATAAAGAAAGCGCTTTGCGGGAGGCAACCCGGTTATTTTTATGTGTGATTTCTTTGTGTCCTCTTGCTGTAACAAGAGAGTTTGTTTTTAGTTTAGTTTCTGGAGTTTTTAATAAGTGCCAAGTTTTACCCATTTTGGTCTTGAAAAGTTGCTTATAGCGTTCGGATATTTTATTCCTGCACGAATCTGTGCACGGTATGATTTTTATTCTTATTCTGTAACTCCGAATGAGCTCATATTTGAACTGTAGTTGTAACTTTTCATTATCTGTATGCATGAATTTGTGCAGAATTTTTCGGCAAAGTTTGCTAGGGTAGAAAAATACGTTTTGCTGCTGCTGTTTTTCTGGACAGATTCTGTCCCATTTTGTTTTATGCATGTTTTGAACTTGTATCTTGAATCTTTTTGATTCAAATGAGTTTATGAGTAGGCATACAACATTATATACTTTCTGGACATTCATATGATGTTTTGTTTAAGGATTATATGCAGCAAGAAACCTATTTGTTTATCACTACTAATGCACCCCACAGAAAAGAAAATGGGAGAAACGGTGTTTTGAAGTTTTTTCACAGGGATTGGAGGAGATGCACCAAGAGTTATCCAAGGATGGTGAAGACCATAAGCTTGGGGATGTGAAGACAACCCCACTGGACCTACACACTCTCGGTTTGCGCACGTCTAACTTCTGTTTTTCGATCGAAACACTTTATCGCATAAACTTGGAGCGTCTTTTTGTTTGTTTTTGGTTTGTTTGTTATTTTGTGAGACCACCACATTATCATTTATATGAGAAAGAGCTACTGGAAATATGGGTTGAAATATGTTGGATGCTTTTATCATATTGGGAAAAGGGATGTTTGAGTTGATTTTTAATGATACATATAGTTGCATGATTCATGAGCTTGTTTATGAGTAATAATTTGCAAATGCTTTATCAAGAGCTATCACTTATTCATGTTTTGATACTGAAAGTTATTTTACTTTGTTTAACATGGATTAGTTAGTTCTATGGACACTCATGCATGCATCTAGATGGTCAACTTTCTCCCTCTTGCTAGCCCAAACATTCCAACAAGTAAAAACTTGTTTCCAACACCTTCAACCAAAGTTATTCCAGTGAGTCCACCATATCTACCTATTAGCTTTATGCTATTCCGAGTATGTATATCATGATATTTGTGTTATATACCTCTGAATGAAAATGTTTATGTTATTGATTGTTATGGGAAAAGTTGGTTATATAGCTCTCACGAACTTGATGCACAACTTTATTTTTATTGCATAAATAAAACATGACCCATTGTGATTAATAATATGATGCTAGTGGCTTGATAAATGTCCGAGGTTGGGAGTTAGCCCATATGTGCTGTCACATGCAAAGCTTTCAACATGCTCCTTCATTTCATTTAGTTGATATCATGTAGTTTTGTTTATGGATGCCTATCATGGTGAAATGAGGTGGAAATGAAGTAGTTTAAATGAGTTTGTATAAATGGTTAGAGAGACGCCTGGGCCGCTAATCTAAGCCATGCATCATTCATGGTGGAAATTTACTTACATGCTATGGTGAACCGTCTGTGATGCACCTTATAATAAAAAGCTATTCCAATGGTAAATAAAAAGGGTGTTGAGGTTGTTCATCTTGTTTGTTTGTCTTGTCATTTTGATATGGGCTTGTTCCATATCTGGGACAAGAGGTACCCCAGTTGACGCTCTTGATGATACTATTGTTACTTACAATGATAGAACTTGAACTTGCTTTGTTTCTAAGTTGAGTAATCATGGTGTAGATACTTGTATTCAAGGGGCATGAGACACCTAACCTTTACTTTATCAAGCACACTACTCATATTTGCTTTCACATTAAACTTTAATCATTCAAGATGCTATGATAGGGGTAATGAGAGCTTGACACCAAGAATTCCACATTGCAATCATTAACTTAAGTAGAAGAGTTTGGAAGTTATATGAAACTTATGCATGCTTTACCTCTACTCACATATACATCTTTCCAAAGTGTCCACCTTTTATATTCAGATTTTCATCTACACTCTATGACCAATGTAGGATGTTCTTACTTATCATTATGCATACATGTGGTCCATATTACTATCTTCTATGTTACACTTTGCGAACTATCTGTCACATCCCAAATTTAGAAACTAAGAAAAACTTAGTTTCACAAGACCCAAAATTCAGAACCAACAAAAACTTTTGAAATGTTTCACTGATGATTGTGTTTTCCTTCCCATTGCTATGTTTGAACTTGTGAGACTTGTTGTTTAAGTTGTTTGACTAGTAAATCTAGGACCCAACCAAAATAAAAATATATTTAACTTGGTGATCAAGTTATGACAAGAAAATATTCCATGTATCTTTTCCATTCTTATTTTGGCCAACTCCATTTCAAATGATACTTGGTTGTCAACAACCCAAAATCAATACCCATTATTTGAGAAAGTAAAAGTACTTCCAAAATTATGTGTTTCCAAAAGTATGGAGATCTATATGCATCTCCTATCTATATTTCAACCTTGCTATTTTGCATGTGTATGCAACTCCCATTTTATAAACTCTTATTTTTCACTCCATATTGAAATAACACTAGTGGGAAATATATTACCCCACATATGTCTCTTTATCAAACCTTTGAAAACTATTAAGTTATGAATTGAGATATTCCTCAAACATCATCTTGTCATAATTGAGTGTGATCATTTTTACAAGATAGTATCGATAATTGTGGAAATAGTGGTGTGATTAAATTCTTGTGGTCTGATTTGTGAGATCTGGTTGTGATGTTAATATTGTTGTGTTTGTTGCTTGTGAGGATAAATTCCTCAGTTGTGCTTAATGCTAAAATAGAACACATTTGGCTACCAAATTTGAGTGTGACTTGAATAACAACAAACCCTCTAAGATTATTCACCCCTAAGTTAAAATCTTAAATTTAGGGAAATGATCCTATTAAAATTCTCTCTCCATCTCTTCCTATATCTTATAAAAGCAATTATACTTTTCCTTATTCTAGGAATAAGATGAAGTAATAATCATCTCAGCTCCCTCTCACTCATTCAACCAAAAAGGAAATTAAGATCATGATGAAGAAATGATCTTAAATAAATTATTTCCTCCCTATTTCCTATTTCTTTCAAACAAATATTTTCTCCATGAAAATATAACTTAATTGAAGTTACCATATTTGTCAAGAAAGTTCGAAAAGTTCAAAACAATATTTTATCACTTGTTTTAAAATATTAAAGAAATGTTAATTTAGTTTTACCAAAAAAAACATTTATTTAAATCCTATGAACAAAAATGGTTCAAAACATTTTATTTTCAAACATTAATTTTTGTGGAGCTTCTACAAGTATTGGGGAGGCTACATGAATATTTTCAGATTTTTGTAAAATGTTTTAGTACCTCAAATAAATCCCTAAAAAGCTGCTGTTTTACAAAAGGAATTAAAAGAAAATGAATTAGAGAAATACAGGGAGGCGTAGGGGGTTTTCTGCAAAACCTTCATCGCCATAGCCTCTCTGTAGCAGCAGTGCTGCGCGGGCGGTGTCGCTCTCTCCCGCGTCGCACGCCGAGGCCCCCCCCTCCCGCTCCTCCTGCCGCTCGGTGAAGAGATAAGGAGGCCCCCCCGACGCTCTGCCCTCCAGCACTCCCTCATCTCCCCTGCTCCCTCTCTCTGTTTTCTCTCCTCCAAGACCGAGCCCGAGCTCGAGCCCGCCGCCGCATCGCCGCTGTTTGAAGCCTCCCCGAGCCCAGCAAAGGTCGTCACCGTCTCCGCCTAGTCCTCCTCCACCGTCACGTACAAGGAATCGGACCGGGGAGCTGGGAATCGCCGCCATCGACGCCGTCTTCTTCCTCACGGGCCGCCGCGCTCCGAGCTCGATTCCGACGTCGTCACCGCACCTCTGCACAACGGTCGTTACCCATGCGTCAAGGGTGAGCGCGCCGTCCTCCGGGACATCTTCTTCTTCCTCCTCCTGCTCTGTAGCCTCGCCTTCGTGCGAGAGGCCGCTCGGCCGTCCGCCATGGCCGCGCCGTGTCGAGCACCATCTGACGAAGCACGGTCCTCTGTGTCCTCCCAGCACGCACACAAGCTCACACGTGATGCACGCTACCTAAATGCACCTAAACGCACGACGGCGCCGCCGCTTGAGGTCGACGCCGGTCGATCCCTCCGACGAGCACGCCACTGTCATCTCGCAACGGTAGAACCTCTTATTTGTTCAGATCCTTAGTCTAACACAAGCACCGCACTGACCCACTGGCTAGCAGTGCGCAGCACGCACGCGCGCGTCGCGGGTTCGATCCCGCCCGGACGAAAAAGGCGCCCTTTTTCCTCTTTTCGCCGCGCTGACAGCCTGGCCCCACCGGTCAGTGACCGCGGTGGCCAGCGCAGCTTCCCGCGTCTACGTGGCCATTGGGCCCCAGCCGTCAGCGACTTGGGCTAGGCACGGACTCGGTGCAAAACGTTTCGTTAGTTTTTCTGGAAAATAAAATAAACAGCCAGATTCATATATAAACTTCTAAAATCCATATCTTTTCGAATACTAATCCAAAAATAGCAAACAATATATCAAAATGATCAGGAGAAATAACTTCACCTCATAACATCATTTTCATGTTGAACTAAACACTGGAAATAATTTTTCCTTGCACTTTAGTAAAAGGGCAGAATATAAAATGATTTTGTAAAATTCATAACTAATTAAATATTGATCCAAAAGTTACAAACAAGATACCAAAATGTTCAGAAGATTAAATCTAGTCTTTTGGTGTAACTCACACATCCAAATAAATTAGTTTTGGTGATGTTTTATTAAATTAAGAAAAATGGCAGAATAGAAAACAGATTTGGAAAATTCATATCTTTAAAAATAATGATCAAAAAATTAAGTTTGAAGTACTCCCTCCGACCCGAATTAACGGGCGGAGCTGTGTTATATTTTTTTTACAAAAAAACCCCGCCAGGCAGTCTCCTTTTCCGCGGCGGCCCCCATCCTTGCTGGGCGTCGTCCTCGGCCGGGTCCGTCCACAGCAGGTTGGACACAAGGCCGGTCTCCCCTCATGCCTCCGCCTCCGGCGGCCGCACGTCCACACGGCCGCCACACTCTCCTCCTCCAGTCCCAGCTTTTCGCTCCCGGTCGTCCTCCCGCATCGATCGAGCGCGTCAACCAAGATTCGCCGGCGAGAGATGTCCAGGAGGTCCGCCGTCGCGGCTGGATTTCTCGCCGGAGCGCACGTGCTTCGATCTCCGTCGAGCTGGACGGACGGCGCCGCGCGCGTGGCCTAGGGCGTGCGGCGGCGACGGCGCCGTTGGGAGCCCTGGAGGGTTTGCGCCGTGGTGATGCTGGCGTCTTCCAGCTGCCCGAGCCGTGAGCTTCGTGGCTCGCCGTCGCGCGCGTGGCCGATGGAGGCCGCTCAACTCGGGTGGCGGCGGCACGAGCTACGGCGAGGTGCTCCTGCCGTCCTCGCTCACCCGATGCAAAGAATCGACAGAGAGGACAACGGATCCATCCACGAGAAGGTGAGCTGCTGCTTCCACTAAAGCACAGCGGCCTAGTGATTCGATTTACTCCGACCTAGTGCTACTGCTCACAACTAAGTCTGCTGCTGTGCTCGATCTCGCGGATCCGGTCCAGGCTCTCCAGCTCCGGCGACAGCCCGCCGTGCACGCACAAGATCCTCTTCCTCGTGCCTTGGTCATTTTCGCCGGAGACGACGAGCGCGACGATCGGGAGGCATGCGAAGACGGCATTGAACTCCTTCCAGAGCCGCAGACGTTGACTGGGGCCAGGAGCTCCTGGGCGGCGCTCGATCTGATGTGGCCCTGGACGCCCTCCACCATCGTGGCGCCGCGGTGGCCTGGACGCCCTCCCCCATCGTGGCCCTCCCTGGCCGCCCTGACCTCCTGGCGCGCGTGTCCGGCCGCTTCCCAGGCCGCCGGCGGCCGCCCCGACCCCGCAGCGGAGCACGGACGCGCCGCGAGCTCGCCGCCGGCGGCGAAGGAGACGGCGCGGGCGCCCGCCTCGTCCAGGCCGCGCACCGTGCAGGCCATCTTCTACGACCTCGCCTCAGATTGGAGCGCCGGTGGGATCCGGACGGGATTTGACCGGACATCGGGTTCTCTGCTCGCAGGTAAGGAGAATTTGGGGAGGACCTGTGATTTCAGGTGAAAAAGCTCAGGGTTTTTTTTGAAAAAATGCCACGCGCCCGATAATTCGGGTCGGAGGGAGTATCAAAATGTTCAGCACTTAATATACTTCATGTTTCACCACTTTCCCAAACATGGATAATTATTTTGTAGTGTTGTTTAAAATAAACTAACAAAGGGGCATATTTAAAAAGGATTTTATAAATTAATCCGTAATGATTTTGGAGCAAATCTAATTTTGCTAGGTTCCTAGTGTTTCACTTTATCATATCCTAACTTGGTGTAATATTTTGACTCACAGAAAATATATAGTGACCTAACTTTTGTCTGAAGTATTTCCTGTTCAACAGGAGGTACTTGTTGTTAACCTTCGCCTCAGATAGTTTTGTGATCGAGGTACCTAGCTTGCGTATAGGCGATAGACTACTGATCCATATAAGGCCCTCGTAAGTATAAATCCTAGTTGTTGCTCGAACGATTAGATTGACGCTTACGGTTGGTTACTTGTCGGTGTGCCACTTGTGGTTTGGTTTGCTTATTGATTGTTGTGTTACCCTCCTGTTTGCGCCGCTAGATATAAACACTACCGGAGTGGTCTTTGGAACGGAGTTATTGAGGAAGGGGAATTCGTTGAACCTAAAGATCAAGACCAAGTTCACTTTGCCGAGCAAGGCAAGCTATTCTCTGAGCTTGCATCTACATACATCTATTTTGGTTCACATGTTTTACTTATAAAGAGCATAAGTGATTTATGTGGTGTTGGCCACAAAAGATATGATTTTGAAAACCCCTTTTCCAAATTACAAGTATATTATTTTGACACCCTATATGGAGATACTAGCTGGAATTTCTTTTCCAAACTATAGGATGGGAAAAATATTGTTTACTCAAAACTCCTTTGAAAATACTCGTGTGGTTGTGGAATACCGAGATGTCGGTGTGGAAATGGAGAAATGGTGAATGGAGATGTTTATGAAAAATGCACATTGTGTCTTTGTACTATGACGACCAGCCAATAACCTGTGCGACCACATTTACCCACATATGGGAAAAGGGCGTAGTCATATAGTTTGCTCATATTAGTACTGGATGCCTCAACAACGGGGATGACCCCGTTCCATGAGGGGATGGTTTGGATGACCTACCCCCTGACCTGGGTCCTCTCAAGAGAAGTCTACTGGTGTTTACTGGTATGAGTGTAATGGAGGAAGAGGATTGAAGGTTTAATAGATCGCCGGGCAGAACTACGAGTCCTCACACTTAGATTCCGACGGGCTGGGTTAAGTGTGTTGGAAAGTTTCGTAGCGGTAGGGTCCTATACTAGCATGAGCAAAGGACAGGCTATGGTCGGTGACTCAACTTCGCATACACCTTGTATGGCGGGACGTGGCTGACACGATGAGTTACCGGATGGGTGTGGGAAAAGCGTGCTACCTCTGCATAGGGTAAAACTATTCGAATAGCCGAGTCCTCGGATATGGACAGTTGGGAATCTGTCCTCTGACCATGTGCAAGTTTTGCAAAGTTTTGAGATTTGAAAATAAAATGGAGATGAGTGGTATCTGCAACTCTACCGACGGGCTGGTATGAGGTTGCTTGAGAATGATTGACCATGACGGGCTATGGTCGGGAAGTGAAGAGTTTTGTGATTTGAAAGTGGAAAATGTTTTATGCAACTATGCCAACGGGCTGGCATGAGGTTGTTGGGATTGAATGACCATGACGGGTTATGGTCGAAAAAGGAGGAGTTTTGGAGAAATAAACCAAATGGTGATTTTCCGGGAAAATGTTTATAAAAGAGACTTCTTACCTATTTCAACAGAGATGTATTTTCGGGAAAAAGTTTTAAACGAGACTTCTTACAAAAACAGATTTTATGGGAAAAGTTCTAAAAGCCTTCTTTCCTTTTTCAATAAAGATATGGAGATTTCAAAACAAAGTTTTATTAAACAAAAGTATATCCTTCTCTTTTCAACAAGGATATAGAGTTTTCAAAGCAAACAAAGTTTTATTTAAACCATACAAAGAGTAGTGCATGCTCATTCCGGGGGTAGTTTGCGAGTACATTCAAATGTACTCATATTGGTTTCGTCCCTGGCTATTGTCTTAGCCAGATTCTGAAGAGGAGCAGTTAGAAGAAGAAGTGGTTAATGACGTCAATGCGAACTAGGGCGCTTCCCAGTCAGCTGCCTGTAGGGTTGGCAAGTGACTTGGGCTCCACGTTGATTTGGTGATTTCCGCTGCGAGTACCTGATGAAGTTATGGCTTCAATCAAGTAAGTAAATTTATTCGGTATTTATGGATGTTCTTTTAATACCAGTTTGATTGTGCTCAGCGACAGACTGATCATGGGATCGTTGATGTTGTAGGCACAAGGGTATTTCGGACAGCTAATCCGGGGTCCCCACAGACTTGGTATCAGAGCCATCCTGACTGTAATAGACCTTAGTTAGCATGGACGCTAGTTAGGAAGGAAATATTTTGTTAAAAATATATTGTTACCAAAAACATATTTTTATCCAAGGAAGTCCAAAAATAGCTTCACTCTTTTCACATTCTCAAATATTTCCAAGTCTTATCCCTCTATTTTAAGATTTTCCAAGGATTTCTCTACTCCCTCTTACCCATTCAAAATATTTGACGATGAAAACCCAGTGAGACCTAATTAGCTAGTTCCCAGAAGAAGAAGAAGTTTCCACCTCAAATATTCAACATTCAGCATCAAGGTGATTGATCTGCAAATACCAATATCGTCAGTATCAACAAAGCAAGAGACCTCGAAGACCTCACTCAATGTCAACAATTCCACTCAGTTACTACCTCGACAATCCCAAGTATTCCAGCTAAAGACTAAAGCGATAAAACGAAGACTTCAACAGCAAGGCGATTTATATGCGAAGACCGATGATCCGTGCAACCTTCCGAAATCGCAGTAATTTCACCGCCAAAGTTTCCCACTTGGACAAGGTGAAGAAAATCTTCGAGATACAAAGACCCATAGGATCAATAGGATAAGCTCGTTTTACTTGAGCAAAACCCATCTTCCACGGTATTAAACGCCTGTTGGTGCTAAAAGTGCCTTGATTGATCCTTGCTTGTGTGTTGCATTTATTATGTGTTGTTTTCCTTGTGTGTTTCACAAAATCCGCCTTGTCGGGAACCCAAAGTAACCACACTGTTGTCTGTTGCTTTAATTTTGACTGTTTGCAAAAACCTTTTTGCCTTGTTGGCCACAGATGTACTTTTTGTATCCTTTCAAGAGTTCGACTTGGAAAACCCTTCAGAAAATTTTCTCTTAGTAAAAGGAGCAAGGTATGGAATACTCGCTACCCCAAGACTCTGCGACCTTCTGCAAGACTGATAGCGGCCTTCCTTCGTCGTTTTGTACAACCACATCAAGCCATCGAGAAAGATGAAGATTCAAGACCCGACGGTAGATGACACTGGTCATATCCCGTCGGACTAACAAAACAATATAAATAAAAAAACTAACATGACTAACATAATTTATCTAACTTTAAATCTCTCATCTAACCAAATGTTGCAAAGATACTAACTGCTTTTTCTAGACCAAGGGAATAAGTGCCATAGGACGACTCAAAACTAGTTGGTGCAAAGGAGACTTTAGGAGGATATAAGAGTGTTGGACTATAAGATTATTAGTCAAAAGGATCCCTTAAGAATCTAGTTGATGAGATCAAACTTTGGTGGATAAGGTTGGTAATATTAAAAATTTGGAATTTTAGAATGAAAGTGAAAGCTTGGAGTGGATCGATAAATCAATTGGGTTTGGACATATAATATACTTAATTAATACTCTGGGGCTAACCAGTTGTGGTCCCCAACCACTGGTGGTTATCTGGAGCTAGAAGACGTGACCCTGGATTTAAGGATTAGAAATGAAGGTGAAGGTTATTGGATTTTTAGGAAGCACTTGCTGATAAAATGATGTTTGGATTGGTTAGAAGCAAGTAAATTAAGAAGAATACTCCGGTGATGGAATGTTTAGGGTGATTCCTAGCGCAAGTGACCTTGTACTAAATTCTTGTGGAATTATAGGAAGTGGTCAAAGATGAGTTAGCAAATGAGTAGATCGTTGTATGCAAGAAATAATTGGTGGAGGACAAGTGAATGTTTATCGGATTCTAGGAATCAATGTGACTTGGTCTAGTAGCAAGACATTTTAGGCGACAGTAGTTTTCAGAGCTTGTCACGCTCTGTTCGGATTATTCTTAGAAAGATCTTTTATCTTTGATTATGAGATCAAGGCCCAAAAGTGTTGAGATAAAATCTGAATTTGGTTAGAAAGTGGGGCAATTCTTTATGGTATGATCACATGACTGTTGGATGTTTTATTTAGCTTTGATGATATGATCATGGGAAAATGATAACCTGAAGGAGTCGGATAATAGGAGATATGCCTATCTGGGAAAGTCAATCAAGAAATAATTGGTGGACCACTACGATTTTTGTGATAAAGTGTACTGGGAAGACTATGCCTAAAAGGTTTGATGGGTGTTTGATAGATTGAATTATACTATGATAAAGGGTTTATGCCGAAGAAGATGATGGTGGACTAATGACTTTAGCTTGGGCAAAAGCCATGATTCAATAAACTAGTTAATAGTAGTGGCCTTACCAGAGATGTTGGAATGGTATTTTGGAGACTCGAGAATTAGAGGCCTATGTAAAGTTGGTTGTTTTGGATCTTAGGTACAATAAGTTTGATGTTCAGAGTATAGCACCCAACTCCTTTGAAAACTAGCTTAAGCCCCTCAACCAGAAAGTTTTCCCGGAAACCCTAACTATTCTGGTGCACTCTAACTTACTTGTGAAGACACCTGCGAAGCTTCGTGAAGACCCAGGACCAAAGAAGTCTTTCAGGACCAGGCTTTTTCACGCCAAGCCGAAGGAAGAAAAGCGTGAAGAAAATCTACCGGAAGTCACTAAGAAGAATCAAACAACGGAAGCACCTGATGTTGGCAACATCAACCACCAAGCAAGTTCAGACGCCCTTAGAAGTTTATAACATCCCTCTACTAACTAGAAACCGGAGAGAGTCGAGTGCTCAGACTTGACGCATCCTGAGAACAACGCGTCCCCATCTGTGACCCTCGTAAGGAGAAAATATCTGGGAGTGATATCTGCACCAACCACAAGCACCAAGGCGCGACACCCAAGACGAAGATCGTCAAGCCACCCAAGAAGAACCATGCCTCCAAGTCAACTCCAGCCGCAACCTTCAGGATGACCCTTCAAAACCCCTTTTTAAGGGGGGAAGACCTGCAGTACGTATACTAGAAGGTGTTAATAATTAGCTCCTTGCGCCTTAGTCTTGTAGTATCTGGAAACAGCCAACCAGGACTCTCCCTCAGCGTCGATCGTTAAGTCAACCCCATCATCGAGGATCTGAACTCAGCACAGAAGAACATCGACAAAGAAAGCCTCGCAACATCAATTGTCAAGATCTCACATGGCGACCTTACTGAAGAAGCAACGACCTTAGAGGTATAGCCAACCCAAGACCCGTGCCCTCGTACTCCCCTGTTACCACCGGGCAAATCTCGAGGACGAGATTTATTTTTAAGGGGGGAAGAGCTGTCACATCCCAAATTTAGAAACTAAGAAAAACTTAGTTTCACAAGACCCAAAATTCAGAACCAACAAAAACTTTTTGAAATGTTTCACTGATGATTGTGTTTTCCTTCCCATTGCTATGTTTGAACTTGTGAGACTTGTTGTTTAAGTTGTTTGACTAGTAAATCTAGGACCCAACCAAAATAAAAATATATTTAACTTGGTGATCAAGTTATGACAAGAAAATATTCCATGTATCTTTTCCATTCTTATTTTGGCCAACTCCATTTCAAATGATACTTGGTTGTCAACAACCCAAAATCAATACCCATTATTTGAGAAAGTAAAAGTACTTCCAAAATTATGTGTTTCCAAAAGTATGGAGATCTATATGCATCTCCTATCTATATTTCAACCTTGCTATTTTGCATGTGTATGCAACTCCCATTTTATAAACTCTTATTTTTCACTCCATATTGAAATAACACTAGTGGGAAATATATTACCCCACATATGTCTCTTTATCAAACCTTTGAAAACTATTAAGTTATGAATTGAGATATTCCTCAAACATCATCTTGTCATAATTGAGTGTGATCATTTTTACAAGATAGTATCGATAATTGTGGAAATAGTGGTGTGATTAAATTCTTGTGGTCTGATTTGTGTGATCTGGTTGTGATGTTAATATTGTTGTGTTTGTTGCTTGTGAGGATAAATTCCTCAGTTGTGCTTAATGCTAAAATAGAACACATTTGGCTACCAAATTTGAGTGTGACTTGAATAACAACAAACCCTCTAAGATTATTCACCCCTAAGTTAAAATCTTAAATTTAGGGAAATGATCCTATTAAAATTCTCTCTCCATCTCTTCCTATATCTTATAAAAGCAATTATACTTTTCCTTATTCTAGGAATAAGATGAAGTAATAATCATCTCAGCTCCCTCTCACTCATTCAACCAAAAAGGAAATTAAGATCATGATGAAGAAATGATCTTAAATAAATTATTTCCTCCCTATTTCTCTATTTCTTTCAAACAAATATTTTCTCCATGAAAATATAACTTAATTGAAGTTACCATATTTGTCAAGAAAGTTCGAAAAGTTCAAAACAATATTTTATCACTTGTTTTAAAATATTAAAGAAATGTTAATTTAGTTTTACCAAAAAAATCATTTATTTAAATCCTATGAACAAAAATGGTTCAAAACATTTTATTTTCAAACATTAATTTTTGTGGAGCTTCTACAAGTATTGGGGAGGCTACATGAATATTTTCAGATTTTTGTAAAATGTTTTAGTACCTCAAATAAATCCCTAAAAAGCTGCTGTTTTACAAAAGGAATTAAAAGAAAATGAATTAGAGAAATACAGGGAGGCGTAGGGGGTTTTCTGCAAAACCTTCATCGCCATAGCCTCTCTGTAGCAGCAGTGCTGCGCGGGCGGTGTCGCTCTCTCCGCGCGTCGCACGCCGAGGCCCCCCCCCCCCCCCCTCCCGCTCCTCCTGCCGCTCGGTGAGGAGATAAGGAGGCCCCCCGACGCTCTGCCCTCCAGCACTCCCTCATCTCCCCTGCTCCCTCTCTCTGTTTTCTCTCCTCCAAGACCGAGCCCGAGCTCGAGCCCGCCGCCGCATCGCCGCTGTTTGAAGCCTCCCCGAGCCCAGCAAAGGTCGTCACCGTCTCCGCCTAGTCCTCCTCCACCGTCACGTACAAGGAATCGGACCGGGGAGCTGGGAATCGCCGCCATCGACGCCGTCTTCTTCCTCACGGGCCGCCGCGCTCCGAGCTCGATTCCGACGTCGTCACCGCACCTCTGCACAACGGTCGTTACCCATGCGTCAAGGGTGAGCGCGCCGTCCTCCGGGACATCTTCTTCTTCCTCCTCCTGCTCTGTAGCCTCGCCTTCGTGCGAGAGGCCGCTCGGCCGTCCGCCATGGCCGCGCCGTGTCGAGCACCATCTGACGAAGCACGGTCCTCTGTGTCCTCCCAGCACGCACACGAGCTCACACGTGATGCACGCTACCTAAATGCACCTAAACGCACGACGGCGCCGCCGCTTGAGGTCGACGCCGGTCGATCCCTCCGACGAGCACGCCACTGTCATCTCGCAACGGTAGAACCTCTTATTTGTTCAGATCCTTAGTCTAACACAAGCACCGCACTGACCCACTGGCTAGCAGTGCGCAGCACGCACGCGCGCGTCGCGGGTTCGATCCCGCCCGGACGAAAAAGGCGCCCTTTTTCCTCTTTTCGCCGCGCTGACAGCCTGGCCCCACCGGTCAGTGACCGCGGTGGCCAGCGCAGCTTCCCGCGTCTACGTGGCCATTGGGCCCCAGCCGTCAGCGACTTGGGCTAGGCACGGACTCGGTGCAAAACGTTTCGTTAGTTTTTCTGGAAAATAAAATAAACAGCCAGATTCATATATAAACTTCTAAAATCCATATCTTTTCGAATACTAATCCAAAAATAGCAAACAATATATCAAAATGATCAGGAGAAATAACTTCACCTCATAACATCATTTTCATGTTGAACTAAACACTGGAAATAATTTTTCCTTGCACTTTAGTAAAAGGGCAGAATATAAAATGATTTTGTAAAATTCATAACTAATTAAATATTGATCCAAAAGTTACAAACAAGATACCAAAATGTTCAGAAGATTAAATCTAGTCTTTTGGTGTAACTCACACATCCAAATAAATTAGTTTTGGTGATGTTTTATTAAATTAAGAAAAATGGCAGAATAGAAAACAGATTTGGAAAATTCATATCTTTAAAAATAATGATCAAAAAATTAAGTTTGAAGTATCAAAATGTTCAGCACTTAATATACTTCATGTTTCACCACTTTCCCAAACATGGATAATTATTTTGTAGTGTTGTTTAAAATAAACTAACAAAGGGGCATATTTAAAAAGGATTTTATAAATTAATCCGTAATGATTTTGGAGCAAATCTAATTTTGCTAGGTTCCTAGTGTTTCACTTTATCATATCCTAACTTGGTGTAATATTTTGACTCACAGAAAATATATAGTGACCTAACTTTTGTCTGAAGTATTTCCTGTTCAACAGGAGGTACTTGTTGTTAACCTTCGCCTCAGATAGTTTTGTGATCGAGGTACCTAGCTTGCGTATAGGCGATAGACTACTGATCCATATAAGGCCCTCGTAAGTATAAATCCTAGTTGTTGCTCGAACGATTAGATTGACGCTTACGGTTGGTTACTTGTCGGTGTGCCACTTGTGGTTTGGTTTGCTTATTGATTGTTGTGTTACCCTCCTGTTTGCGCCGCTAGATATAAACACTACCGGAGTGGTCTTTGGAACGGAGTTATTGAGGAAGGGGAATTCGTTGAACCTAAAGATCAAGACCAAGTTCACTTTGCCGAGCAAGGCAAGCTATTCTCTGAGCTTGCATCTACATACATCTATTTTGGTTCACATGTTTTACTTATAAAGAGCATAAGTGATTTATGTGGTGTTGGCCACAAAAGATATGATTTTGAAAACCCCTTTTCCAAATTACAAGTATATTATTTTGACACCCTATATGGAGATACTAGCTGGAATTTCTTTTCCAAACTATAGGATGGGAAAAATATTGTTTACTCAAAACTCCTTTGAAAATACTCGTGTGGTTGTGGAATACCGAGATGTCGGTGTGGAAATGGAGAAATGGTGAATGGAGATGTTTATGAAAAATGCACATTGTGTCTTTGTACTATGACGACCAGCCAATAACCTGTGCGACCACATTTACCCACATATGGGAAAAGGGCGTAGTCATATAGTTTGCTCATATTAGTACTGGATGCCTCAACAACGGGGATGACCCCGTTCCATGAGGGGATGGTTTGGATGACCTACCCCCTGACCTGGGTCCTCTCAAGAGAAGTCTACTGGTGTTTACTGGTATGAGTGTAATGGAGGAAGAGGATTGAAGGTTTAATAGATCGCCGGGCAGAACTACGAGTCCTCACACTTAGATTCCGACGGGCTGGGTTAAGTGTGTTGGAAAGTTTCGTAGCGGTAGGGTCCTATACTAGCATGAGCAAAGGACAGGCTATGGTCGGTGACTCAACTTCGCATACACCTTGTATGGCGGGACGTGGCTGACACGATGAGTTACCGGATGGGTGTGGGAAAAGCGTGCTACCTCTGCAGAGGGTAAAACTATTCGAATAGCCGAGTCCTCGGATATGGACAGTTGGGAAGCTGTCCTCTGACCATGTGCAAGTTTTGCAAAGTTTTGAGATTTGAAAATAAAATGGAGATGAGTGGTATCTGCAACTCTACCGACGGGCTGGTATGAGGTTGCTTGAGAATGATTGACCATGACGGGCTATGGTCGGGAAGTGAAGAGTTTTGTGATTTGAAAGTGGAAAATGTTTTATGCAACTATGCCAACGGGCTGGCATGAGGTTGTTGGGATTGAATGACCATGACGGGTTATGGTCGAAAAAGGAGGAGTTTTGGAGAAATAAACCAAATGGTGATTTTCCGGGAAAATGTTTATAAAAGAGACTTCTTACCTATTTCAACAGAGATGTATTTTCGGGAAAAAGTTTTAAACGAGACTTCTTACAAAAACAGATTTTATGGGAAAAGTTCTAAAAGCCTTCTTTCCTTTTTCAATAAAGATATGGAGATTTCAAAACAAAGTTTTATTAAACAAAAGTATATCCTTCTCTTTTCAACAAGGATATAGAGTTTTCAAAGCAAACAAAGTTTTATTTAAACCATACAAAGAGTAGTGCATGCTCATTCCGGGGGTAGTTTGCGAGTACATTCAAATGTACTCATATTGGTTTCGTCCCTGGCTATTGTCTTAGCCAGATTCTGAAGAGGAGCAGTTAGAAGAAGAAGTGGTTAATGACGTCAATGCGAACTAGGGCGCTTCCCAGTCAGCTGCCTGTAGGGTTGGCAAGTGACTTGGGCTCCACGTTGATTTGGTGATTTCCGCTGCGAGTACCTGATGAAGTTATGGCTTCAATCAAGTAAGTAAATTTATTCCGTATTTATGGATGTTCTTTTAATACCAGTTTGATTGTGCTCAGCGACAGACTGATCATGGGATCGTTGATGTTGTAGGCACAAGGGTATTTCGGACAGCGATCCACTTGGGTGTTTACCTTACTTTGTTGCCTCACTAGGGATAAACAAAAATACCATGCTACCGGAGATGTGGGTGTGACCATCGCCACTACTCTATGACTAGATCTAGCATGTTCTTATTTTCACTTCATGTCATGATACTTAAAGCTATACTCTGATTTATCTTAATTGCTAAGGTGTTATGATTTAGTTCGCATCTTGGTGGAGTATAAGAGAGATTAATAACCAAAAGATCTCTATGTTAGGACGTGATGCCCATATAATTAGTAACTTGATATCAAACTTTGTGTTGCAATCTCATATGTCAACTCTATGTGTCCATTGTCTGCCACACCATTAAAAGAGAGAGTGCATTTGCGAAACCATGAACCCCGGTCTATTTTTAATCATAAGAAACACCTTTCCAACCACTTTTACATTTTTCTGCCATTATTAAATCCAAAAATACAAAAACACTTTTCCATCTTGCATTCATCATAAAAAACCCAAAAATATCATTTATCATTGTTATCATCATCCTTGCACATTCATCCACCACCATTGCATATTTATTTCTTGCTTGCATTGCATATTTATCTTGATATCATTCATACACCTTGTGCTTGACAACCACAGGTGAGATTGAGGACCAAAACAATTAACCTTGTTTTGTAGGTGACCAAAAGAAGGATAGGGAGATAGATCTTTCACTACCGATTCCCCGAGAGTTCGATATTAAACCCTCGAGCCACCCTCGTGGGGAAAACACGTCTTCCACTTACTACACACTCTGCACTTGGAGTCTCAACCTAACCCATTTACTTTTGACGCACGTGAACTACGCACCGGAGATCAAGACTGCATCTCTGCAACAGCTGTTTTCTGGCGCTGTAGATCAACCTCTTCAAGGGCCATCAGCGATCCACTTGGGTGTTTACCTTACTTTGTTGCCTCACTAGGGATAAACAAAAATACCATGTTACAAGGGTTGAGGGTGACTAAGCTTCTTCCTGTGACTAGATCTAGCATGTTCTTATTTTCACTTCATGTCATGATACTTAAAGCTATACTCTGATTTATCTTAATTGCTAAGGTGTTATGATTTAGTTCGCATCTTGGTGGAGTATAAGTGAGATTAATAACCAAAAGATCTCTATGTTAGGACGTGATGCCCATATAATTAGTAACTTGATATCAAACTTTGTGTTGCAATCTCATATGTAAACTTTATGTGTCCATTGTCTGCCACACCATTAAAAGAGAGAGTGCATTTGTGAAACCATGAACCCGGTCCATTTTTAATCATAAGAAACACCTTTCCAACCACTTTTACCACTTTTACATTTTCTGCCATTATTAAATCCGAAAATACAAAAACACTTTTCCATCTTGCATTCATCATAAAAAACCCAAAAATATCATTTATTATTGTTATCATCATCCTTGCACATTCATCCACCACCATTGCATATTTATTTCTTGTTTGCATTGCATATTTGTCTTGATATAATTCATACACCTTGTGCTTGACAACCACAGGTGAGGTTGAGGACCAAAACAATTAACCTTGTTTTGTAGGTGACCAAAAGAAGGATAGGAAGATAAATCTTTCACTGCTGATTCCCCGAGAGTTCGATATTAAACCCTCGAGTCACCCTCGTGGGGGAAAACACGTCTTACACTTACTACACACTCTGCACTTGGAGTCTCAACGTAACCCATTTACTTTTGACGCAGGTAAACTACGCACCGGAGATCAAGACTGTCCATTGGGCATCAAGCTTGTTTTCTGGCGCTGTAGATCAACCTCCTCAAGGGCCATCAAGACTGTTTTCTGGCGCCGTTGCCGGGGAATCATAGTTCACTAGTACAGAACGACACATCGGAAACGGGCCAAAAACCCCTTCGGCAACGGAGAAAGGGTCCGTGTCCACGACCCTGTCACTGATGTGAAGGCTCTCATCGGCAACGGACACGAAAAACCGTCACCGATGAGGCTTGATTTTGGCTACGGTTGCCATCCAGTCTCCGTTGCCGATGTATCTGGACATCAGAAACGGAGATTCTGTTTTGCTCGTTTGCATTGAGGTTTTTTCATAAGCCTACAGCAGCTATACAGTTGCCAATTGACATTCAAAATATCACAGCAGAAGCACAAAGTTGCTAGCAAAACCGTTCATAACTTATATAACAATTGTCACCATTACATAGCATCAAAAGATGAGTTACACATGCTTCGCTAATCCTATCATTCTCATGCCTCCCTAAACTGCAGCTAAGGCTTGCTCCCTAAACACACATCCACAAAATAGCCGGAGAAACTGAAAAAACAGAAACTACACCAAGCCAAATTGCCAAATTCTTCGTACTGAGGCTTGCTCCATCTTGGACGGTGTCGCCGAAATATAATCCCACTTTATAAGTAGCACATTTAAAGTTTGTTCGGATCAGCTTTGTGCTTCTGGATAAAAATACATGGATTGATAGTTAGAGAAGAGCCAAAATATGATGCTACATGACATAGATATAATTTAATGTGAAAACAGTTCACACCTTTAAGCGCCTATATCCGTGTGCTTGCAGTCCGATCAAACGATTTGGAGGCATAACTTGAAGGTGATGTTTCCTTCAAGAGCCTCACCATTTTTTATACCGTGTCGCCGAAATACTATTACTTCATACACTAGCTACACAAAACAATAACGAGGATTAGCACATTGACAAAAAGTTGTGACTGGATCTATTCATCATCGGTAGTACTACAAAGAGTTGAAATTAATTCACCCTACTAGACTTTAAAATAGTGCAAGATACTAGACAAGTTTTCTGTATACTAGACAAGTTTTCTATGCTAGACTAGAAAACTAGACAGAAACAATAAAGTGCAAGATACTAGACGAGTTTTCTATATACTAGACAAGTTCTATATACTAGACAAGTTCTATATAAAACCAATTGATGAACTAGTTCATGAGCTGAGCGATTTAGACCTCACATTTTCTTCTCCGTGCACGGCGCCTCGAGATCGGCCACCTCCTCCTCCGTGGACGCGCCTCCAGATCGGCCACCTCCTCCACTGTGGACGGCGCCTCCAGATCGGCCACCTCCTCCACCATGGACGCCACCTCCTCCACCGGGGACGTCGCCTCCAGATCGGCCACCTCCTCCTCCGTCGACGACAACCTCCAGATCGGCCACCTCCTCCTCCGTGGACGGCGCCTCCACATCGGCCACCTCCTCCACCGGGGACGTCGCCTCCAGATCGGCCACCTCCTCCTCCGTCGACGGCGGCCTCCAGATCGGCCTCCGTTGACGGCGGATCCGCCACAACTGCTGCATCACCACCGATAAATGATCTGATCCAGCTCCGCGTGGCCCAGAGGACGCGGGGCATCACCGGAGGTGATGAGCCTGACGCGCTCCCACACCTGCCGCATCACAGCCGCTCCAGATCTGCCCTATCACGAACAGATGCAGCTAGATCGGTGCGGCCGCTAGAGCCGCGGCTGCGATGGCGAGATCTAGAAGCGCCGGCAGAGGAAGCCATGAGAGAGTGAGGAGAGTAAAAAGCTACAATGTGCGGCGGCTAGGGTTGAAAGATGGACAGTGAGGGATTGAGAATGAGACCGATGGGGCTTGCATCGCCAGTACATTTATAGGCACCCAATTGGCAACGGACATTTTATATAACCGTTTCCATTGGATACAAGTTCACAACTACTATATGCTACTGATTTCCGTAGCTGCATACGAACATAATACATTCTAGTGATTTTCAAAGTGCATACGAACCTAATACATTGTACTGATTTGCATAGCTGCATACGAACCTAATACATTCTACTGATTTTCATTACTGCATACAAGTTCACACCTAACAGCAGCACACAAACACACAAAATCATTCTAGCAATGCTCACAAGAACATTTAACTGAGCTATTTCTGTTCCTTTATGCCGCTCCTTGCGCACAGCAACAACATGGTCAGATTTAGTCGAAGTGTTTGTTGGGCTCCATGCCAAACCAGCTAGAGCTGCCGTAGTGTGCGGCTTCATCTCCATGTTCGCCTTCTTGACTATCAAGGCTACATTTTCCAGCTCTGCAGCTTCCACTTCGACGCCATTAGCAAGCAGCATCTCAACATAATTTTCAATCCAAAAAAAATAATCACAGCTCCCAGAATACTCTTCGCACCTCCCCTGCCAAATGGTAAATCGAATCCAGAGACAAATCAGCATCACACATAGAATAGAATCAATCAAAACTGGTCGAAGCGTCGAACTAACCCTGTGATTTGGACACTTGAAGTAGATCCGGCCTGGGTTCAGATCCGAACGCGACACTCGACGAATTGCGTTCCGACAGCGGCAGCAAACGCACTTCAAGCGGCAGATCTGACCCGGCCCCGGCGGCGCAGGAGGAGGACGCATTCGATCTCCCCGACGAGCTCATGCTCTTGGCCATGGAGGACACGAGTGCGGAGTAAAAACAAGCTGGAGCGGAGGAACAAGGGCGAATCTGTCGTGGGTTTGTCACGTCAGGTGTCATAGATGACTTCGTAGGTGTGGGATTATGCGAGTCAAGCATCTCCGAGCTTGGGATCGCAGGAACAAAGATCAACACAGATTTACCCAGGTTCGGCCCCCTCAATGTGAGGTAAAAGACCTACTTCCTGCCTACCCTAGATTGGTATTGATATGATAATCGAGGTGTTACAATGGAGGCGATCCGATCTGGTACTCGCCGTATGAGCTAGGGTTTGGGGCTTGATAGCTTGACCCGCTCTAAGTCCTGCGAGTCCTCTTTATATACACAGAGGCTCGCTAGGTTACAAAAGGAAACTTCCCCATAAGGAATACATCCACAGAGGCCTACTCGGAGACTACTTGGTCTTCACGTCCTCCGGGATATGTCTTCTAGATCTTTCCCTTATGGCGGTTCAATATTGGGCTTGCTCCCAAGTGGGCCTTGTCCGTGCGAGTAAGTTAAGTCGCACTGGGCCGCGGGTTAATCCAGAAAGTATTCCCCCGACATTAGCCCCCAAGATTGGTTAGGACTTTACGGTGAGAATCTTCTGACCTCTTGAAATGGTCTCTGAGCCGCACTGCAAACGTTCTGACCAATCTCCTGACTTATGCGATTCAGAGCTGTGACTCATCTGCGCGACTCATCTCTTCTTCTGGAAATATTCTGTTTCCTTTAATTGCGGACCGTTACTCGTTTTGCGGGCGCAAATTGTGCCGTTGGTTGCGAGCACAGATAATGCCGTTAGTTGCGGGCCCCTTCAGTTATAAGCTGCGGCCACCTAGGTCATTATCCATTTGCCCTTGCAATCTTCTCATCCCTAGCCGCGCCGTCTTCTTCCTCGACCCGAGCCTAGTTCCCCAATCCAATCTCCCCCTCGCAATGGCGCCCAAGGCGAAGCCATCTGACGATAGGCGCAAGATCTCCTGCAACTGGGAAGGATCCTGGGTAACGGAGGAAACTCTTGCAGATCTGGCCGAGGCTGGCTTCTTGCCGCCGAAGGAGGACGGCGTCTGGCGGGCGCCAGGCGATGAAATCGAGCCGCGCCCCAAGCCCAACGAGCTGGTGATGTTCGTGGAGCACGTGGAGCGTGGATTCACGCCGCCAGGTTCTCCCTTCTTCCGCAATTTGCTGCAACGCCTAGGCCTCCGTCTTCACGACATCGGGCCCAACTCAATGCTCCAGGTGAGCAATTTTCATGTGCTGTGCGAGGACTATCTTGGCATAGCCCCCAACATCGATCTATGGCTGGCCTCTTTCACCTGCAACAGCCAACTTGTCTCCAAGGGTGGCGCCTACGTTCAGGTCGGCGCCATCTCTCTTCAACGCCATAGGAACTCTTGCCTTCCCAAGCTAGCCCTGGCGAATCGACCCAGGGCTTGGCAAAAATCTTTCTTCTATTGCCAAGATACTTCACCGGAGGGCGAAACTCGCCTTCCCTCCTGGTCTAACACCCTCTTCGTGCCTACCGAGGCACTGAAATCAAAACCCCGCGACTCGCCATGCCTTCATCAATGAGTCGCTGATCAAGGTCCGCGCCTTAATAGGTCATGGTCTTACTGGCCTTGATCTTCTCTCTTGCTGGACCAAATGGCGCATTCAGCCCGTGAGTCCACGACAGCGATCCTTCCTTGAGTGCACAGGCACCTCTGCTGACGTTGATCGTATCAAGGCTTCGGACTGGAGGCCTGAGGATTGGGTGGAATTTGTCACCCGCGTGACTGAGGAGAAGGACATCTCCTTCGATAAGGTGGGGCTTGCCCCTTTCAGTGTTAACAACAAGCCTTTTGAGGTAACTCCTCTTCTCTGTCTTTTCGCCTTCGTAGTTGAGTCGCATTCCTTTTCTTAATACTGCAACTTATATCTCCCTGATCCAGGCTGATGAGAACTACTGGTCGCTGCCTGCGACCGTCGCCGGCACTGCTGCTCCCAAGCGTGCCGCACGAAAGAAGTTGCTGCCCACTCTAGAGGGCAGCGAGACTGCTGATATCCCTTCTGTTGCTTCTGCGGCCTCAGATGGTGAAGAGACTGAACTGGACGAGGATGACAGTCCAGTGCCAGCCGCGAGTTCTGTTGCCGCGGCTGGACCAACTCCCCGTAGAGCCTCCAAGAGGCTATCTCGTGAGGAACCAGAGGTTGATGCTCTGGAAAACCCTGAGGCCACGAAGCGTCGCAAACCTGCTACGGGCGCGACCTCCTCCGTTGCCAGGCGTGCTTTCAAAGCCACCGCCTCTGCTGAAGAAGACATGGGTCCCCACTCTGGTAATTTCTGTTGTCTTGTCATCTTGAATGCTTATTCTTTTTCCTCTACTGACACGCAAAACTTCTGCTCGTAGATTCTGGGACCCAAGGCCTGTCCTCACCGTCAAGCGGTGAACTTATGGCCTTTGTGAAGATGGCTCCAGAGTTAGTAACTTTTCCCTGTGCTTATAATACTTTTATTCTGGCTTATGTGCTTCTTCTTCACACAATGCCCTTGCTTTTTGCAGAAGTGCGGCTAAACCCGCGACTGAGCCTGGAACCGCGGTTGAGCCGCATTTATCACCTGCGGCTCATACCGCCATGGTAGAGGGCGTGGCCACCACTGATGACCTGGCCACGGTCCCTGTTCTTGACACAGCCACCCAAGAGGTGGCTCTGGAGGATAGAACGGATCCCCTTATGATCCAGGACGTGGAGAAGGTCAACCCCTCCTCCATAGATGTAATGGCCAAGGATGCTGATGCGCCAGTGATTGAGTCGCCAGCGGCGGACAGCCTGCGGTCGCCAATTCTGCGTGCTGAGGTTGCTTCTTCCTCCTCCACAAGCCGCGCTGAGAGACTGTCAGAGGCTATCATTGCCTCAAATGACAAGCAAGCCATGGAGCTCCGCAAGGCACTGTCTGACCTGTCTGCGGCTTATAAGGTAAACTTCTATCTCCAGTTATCTGTCTCTAGCCCCCAAGGATCAAGTTTCTTCTTTGACTGTAAAGGGAGACTTGATGCTTCTCTTTTAGCTGTTGATATATACTTACTAACTGATGTACCCTTCGTAGGAGGAACTAAGCTCCATAACGGCTGCCAAACTTGCCTTGGAAAAGCAGCTGGGGGATACTCCCTCTGAACTGGAGAGGCTGCGCGAGCTCCTTGGCCAGCGTGACGCTGAGCTGAAGAAGAGGGAAACCAGGATGGGCGAGCTATCTGATGAAAGCTTCAAGTTATCTGAGCAAGCCAAAGCCACCGAGCTGCGGCTTAAAACTGTTGAAGAGAAGTTCCAAGAGGGTCCAGCAGCTGGACCTCCAAGTCAGTGCTCAGAAAGACGCCATTGCTGATGCCAATGAGGACGCAAGGCTTAAGGCTGTTTCCATTGGCGAGCTTGAGAAAAAGTTGAAGAAAGTTTCTGATGCCCATAACCTTGTCCACGCCAAAGTGTGCATCATGACTCAAGAGTTAACTGGTATGTGTTGCGACTCATATCTGCATCTGTTTTCTCTACTATCTTTGCCTGTGTTGTAGAGCTGACGGAGACATGCCTCGATGTAGGTGAAGATGCCAAGGAGCAGCGCGGCAGTACTCAAGAACAGCTGGAGTATATCCGCGATTTTTCGCGAAGAACTTGTGACGCCATGAAATCACTGTCTAAGTGCCTGCTGCCGACCAAGCCAGTCCCCGGTGATTCTGAAGGGCTGCTAAAAAGACTGCTTAGGGCGCCTCAGTTCTTTTTGGACTGGAAGGAGTCCTCAGCTCGCACCGGCGCGGCTCATGTTCTTGCTTTGGCCAAGACGTACTATCCTTCTTTTGATGCTGCCAAGGTTGCAAAAGGTAGGCCCTCGAAGAAGGTGGATGGCACCGAACTGACGGCCTCAGAATATGCGACGACTTGGAAGGATATGCGCGGCCACGCGACTGAACTGGTGGAGGGGATAGATCTTGCGACCTATATGGGCAAGTATAATGCAGATGGAAGCAGATGGGAGAAGTTACCCGCTCCGTCATCCAGTGCGGTGATTCCGCAGGAAAAGAACCCCTCTCCAGGCGTATCCAGCTCTGCAGCCCCCAAGCCCGCGACTGAAGAGCCCTCCAGCGAGCCTGCGATTGCTCCTTCTGGCAAGCTTGGTAAGCCGCCTGTTCCTCCTTCCCACCGGCCAAAAGCTGCGCACAAGTGAAGAAGAAAAACAATGGTTTGATGATCTTGGCCCTTAGCGGTCTGTAATAATTGTTAGAATTTATGTGTCATAAGACAATATTATGGTTTGCTTAAGTACTCTGGCAGTACATGTTTCGACCAATAGGCTGGTCCTTATGATTTGTCTCGGTTTTTCCTCACTTAGGCCCTTGCGCGGCTCAGTATTTCCCAGGTAAAAAGTGCGTGTTCAGGGTCGAGAGCGGCCATGATAGGCAATCAAACTCGATTGACGCCGCACCCCCAGTACTTTGGCCGCATAGTGCAAGTCGCATCCAAGAGAGGTTGAGTATAATCACGATAAATGCCACTTGTTTGGCGATCCCAAGGAATAGGCCGCGCTAAAAAGCTGCCGCACCCCCAAGGGACCAATGATTAAAAAATAAAAGACTCACAGCTCAATTGGTAGTTTGAGATGCTTTATTTCAGAATCATTATATGATACATAGGGTCGGTCGCGCCTAGGTGGCGACCAGAAGTGATGCTTGGGTCGGTTGCGCCTAGGTGGCAACCAGAGATGTTACATGGGTCGGTCGCGCCTGAGTGGCGACCAGAATGATGCTTGGGTCGGTTGCGCCTAGGTGGCAACCAGAGATGTTACATGGGTCGGTCGCGCCTGAGTGGCGACCAGAATTGGGTCGGTTGCGCCTAGGTGGCAACCAGAGATGTTACATGGGTCGGTCGCGCCTGAGTGGCGACCAGAATTGGGTCGATCGCGCCTAGGTGGCGATCAGAAGTGTCACATTGGGTCGGTCGCGCCTGAGTGGCGACCAGAATTGAAATTTTTAGCCCTGAGTGGCCAGCTTGATGATGTAAACTCTTAATAATTTTGCTGCGGCTGCTGATGGCAACTCGCGATGCCTGGGATGTGTCCTTATTGGCAATGGCTTGTAGCCTTTGACTTCCTTGCCTCCCTTGCGGCCGTAATCTGAAGTCGCAAGTCAGGCAGGTGCCTCTTGGCCTTCACGATGTCATCAAAATTCTCCTGCGACTCGCGCATGGGCGCGCTCTCTGCGATGCAAGCTGCTCTGGCTATGGCCTTGTCGCCTCTTCGCATTCTTGAGCTATTCTTTTGTCGCCATTGATGGTGATGACTCCCCTAGGGCCTGGTATTTTAAGCTTTAGGTACACATAGCACGGCCTAGCCATAAACTTTGCGAATGCTTCTCTGCCAAACAGCGCATGATATGGGCTCTGGAAATCTACAACCTCGAACCAAATGTACTCGCTCCTGAAGTTGCTTTGTGTCCCAAAGGCGACCTCCAAGTTAACTCGCCCCAATGGCTGAGCTGATATGCCTGGCACGACACCATGAAACGTTGTTCTTGATGGGTGTAGCTGCTTTTCTTGAAGGTTCATTCTTTTGAAGGTTTCATAGTATAATATATTGATGCTGCTGCCTCCATCCATCAGTACTTTGCTCAACTTGTACCCTGCGACTTGAGGGGCAACCACCAGCGCGAGTTTTCCCTCTTCATTTATTTCTCCTGGGTGATCCTCGCGGCTCCAAACTACTGGTTGCTCGGACCACTTTAGCCACTGTGGGACGGCTGGTACTATGGCGTTAACAGCCTGATTGCGTCGTCGCAGCTTTTGTTCCCTCCTTGAAGTATTCACCACAATGGTATGATACTGACCCAACTGTTTTGGGAACTGTGGCTGATCTGGCTGCGGATTTGGGACGGCGTTGTTGCTGTTGTTGCCTCCGCCGTGTTTACCTTCCTCGTTGTTTTGATGATTGAAGTTTGTGTTGAGTGGCTGTCCATCCTTCCACTTTTTGTAATGATAACACTGTGCCTTCGTGTGGTTGGGTGGTTTCCCATCTTTTCCTATATGGATGTCGCAGGGGCGGTTGAAAACCTCTTCCAAATTAACTGGGTGAAAATTCCTTCCTCTGCTGCTGCTTTGTTTGTAACGAGTATTCGTATTTGCGACTAACCCTGAGTTTCCTTCCTCGTTTTTGCGCTTGTTATAACTCGCATTGGCATTGCTAGCTTGCTGTTGTTGAGGCTTGCTACTGGCCTTCTTTCCCTTGCCAGTGTTTTCCTCTTCCTCCCCATCAGATGCGTCCCTGGTTTTATCCGAGCTAGCATACTTGTTGGCCGCCGCCATTACCTCGCTTAGGCTCTTGACTTTATCCTTCATGCGACCTAGTTTGTGGACTAGCGGCTCAAATTTGCAATTTTTCTCCATGACAAGGACTGCTGAACTGGGTGGTATGTTGTCTGAGGAATGTATGATCTCTGCGACCCTTCTCATCCAGTGGCGACTCGACTCGCCTTCCTTCTGTACACAACGCTCAAGGTCCTCTATGCTGCAGAGTCGCTTGCATGTTCCTTGGAAATTCTTGATAAAAGCTTCCTTCATCTCATCCCAAGAGTTTATTGAATTTGGTGGCAAATTTTGTAGCCATATGTGGGCTGCGCCTTCTAACATCATGTTTAGGTAACGTGCGCAGATCTCTTCGGATGCATTTAGGATGCTCATGCCCATCTCGTAATTGTTGAGCCAAGTAACAGGGTCCATGCTGGCGTTGTAGTTGGCGACCTTGCGAGGCCCTTTGAAATCTGCAGGAAACGGTTCAGACCTGATTCTTTCGCTGAAACAGACTGGGCCTTTGAGTCGCGACGATAGGTTGGACGAAGCTGGCCTTCCTATTGGATTGGCCGCCGCGCGCGGCTGCACAATCTCTATGGGTTGAATTTGCTGAGGTTGATTTTGAGCCGCAGGTTGATCTTCCCTTTGTCGCCTAGCCGAGCTCGAGGTCGCAACGTGTGGCGACTCCGCGTGGATGCTTCTCTCCGCCGTTGCTCTGCTATTGTAAGGGGTGGAGTGCAGCCGTCCTGCGTGTTCGGACATATTCGCCTGCTGTATTACTGCTGTGCTCAGCATCTCAATGGCGCGCCGTGCCTCTCTGTCCATTGGCGTGTTTCCTGCTGGCGCTAATCTGGCCAAGATGTTTGTGGCTGCAAAGAGATTCTCCACTGGGCTAACATAATGCCCTTGCGGCGTGTGGAACCTTTGAGGCTGCTGTGGCGACTGCTGAACAAAGGTTGGCTGCGTCAATGGCGGGGGCATCATGGCCCTGTTGTTAGCCTGTACTATGGCCCTTGACCCAGGTATCTCTGCTACTCTTGGTGCTGCGAAAGATGGAACCGCTGGTACGATTGATGGTACAGCGATTGCTTGAACCGCGGGCGCAGCTAACGGGGCCACGGACCGCATAACCATGGCAGATGGTGCCATGTGTGCGGGTACCGCGACTGAAGGTTGTGCGACCCCTGACCATGCGACCGGGTGCGCCGTGTTGGTGGCGACTGATGGGATCGTGTTGGTGGCGGCTGACGGGACCGCAATTGCTGGTTCAGTGGTAGGTGATTGGAACAGCTCCATAGGGTTTACTGTTCCTGGCTGCAGGCGACTCGCGTGGCGTCTGTGTGGCAAGGTGGCCTGTATTCCTTGCAGAGTATTGGTTTCCTCGATGAGTCGCAGTTGCTCCTGTTGGAGGCGCTGTTCCTCACGCGCCAGCCTGGCTCTCTCATCTGCGATTCTCTGGACTTCATCATATAGCCCGATCCTGGTAGCCTCCAATTCTGTCACCCTAGCAGCCGCGTTAACCGCAGATATTGGTGTAAACAACACGCTTCCCTGTGGCGGCGTGACCGCTGCGCTGGGGGTTACCCTTGACCCTGATTCCGCAGGCGCGACTCCAGGTGGAGTTCTCTGTTTGCGACTCCTGAGGCCGCGACTCCTGGCGTCATCGCAGCGGATGCCGCGACTCCTGATGCGTCTAGCGCGGCTTGTTCTGCTGCTTCCGGCGGTGTGGGGGCTAAGCTGCCTGGTGGCATGCCCAGCCCTTCGTCTGCTTCTGTGGTCCTGTAGACCCCTTCCACGTGCCGATCTTCTACAGAGGGCGAGCCACTATCCACAGGGCCTCCGCATAGCCTTTCCTCAAGGACATACTCAATGGATTGGCCTTCTTCGTCTTCGAGAGGCAGCGACTCGTGGTTGATAGATTCTTCTTCTTGGTCCACTGTTACCGCGACTCCTTCTTCTGAGTCGCCATGTTGCGATGGATCCTCTGACTCGCCGCCAATGAAGCCGACGAAGACGTTGATGGATCCAAAGGGGATGACGTGGCCGGTCTCCAAGTAATCTGCTTCCGGCCCCCAGCTTGAATCGTCGATGAGGGGTGTGCCATTGACCGTGATGATACGGCCAACAACAAGATCTTCAGCTCCCTTCATGGATCCTGCGCGGAACGTGACGCTCTTGACCGCAGGCCCCACGGTGGGCGCCAACTGTCGTGGGTTTGTCACGTCAGGTGTCATAGATGACTTCGTAGGTGTGGGATTATGCGAGTCAAGCATCTCCGAGCTTGGGATCGCAGGAACAAAGATCAACACAGATTTACCCAGGTTCGGCCCCCTCAATGTGAGGTAAAAGACCTACTTCCTGCCTACCCTAGATTGGTATTGATATGATAATCGAGGTGTTACAATGGAGGCGATCCGATCTGGTACTCGCCGTATGAGCTAGGGTTTGGGGCTTGATAGCTTGACCCGCTCTAAGTCCTGCGAGTCCTCTTTATATACACAGAGGCTCGCTAGGTTACAAAAGGAAACTTCCCCATAAGGAATACATCCACAGAGGCCTACTCGGAGACTACTTGGTCTTCACGTCCTCCGGGATATGTCTTCTAGATCTTTCCCTTATGGCGGTTCAATATTGGGCTTGCTCCCAAGTGGGCCTTTGTCCGTGCGAGTAAGTTAAGTCGCACTGGGCCGCGGGTTAATCCAGAAAGTATTCCCCCGACAGAATCGACAGTCTTTTATAATATCCAAGATAGTGCTAAAAAAGGAATTTTATATAAGCAACCTCGCCAACGGTTGTATACAAATGTCCGATGCCATTGAAGAACATATCGCAAACGGAGTCGAAAGAAACTCCGTTACCAACATATCGGCAACGGTTAATAATTCTCGACCGTTGCCTATGAAGGCGGGACGCGGGCCAGCTTGCCTGGCGGGGCGGGTTTTCTCACGCGGAAAGCGCGATTCTCCGTCGCCTAACTCGTGCCGTTTCCATAGAGGGGTATCGGATGTGTCGTTCTGTACTAGTGGTTGCGAAGGTTTATCCAAGGAGATCACAACAAAGTCAACATCACCAACTTGTGCTAACACCTAAGCTTGGGGAGGTTGCACCTACGTGAGCATCATCTTATCCATCTTTACCTTTAAAGCAAAATTATTTGTTTTGTCATTGTCTTGCATTTGTAATTCGGTTTGCATTTGTGAGACTCATTTTATTTTCAGTTTTGCATAAAAATTAAAAAAACACATAAAAATATGTTAAAACTATGGGAACTTACTATGAATATCGATCAACCAAAGAAGGAAATAGAATGCTTGAATTACTTGAACATCTCAATGATATGGCTATTGAGTTTTGTGAATTACATGATGTCACTTGCTGCTTTAGAAAAGACTATAAACACTCTCCCTATCAATGTAAGTATAATAGTGATCCTATGATTGCTTCTTATCAAGAGTGTAAATTTGCATGCCATGATATAGAAAAAGTTGAGAAATATATTGCTTATGTTGCAGCCCATGAGATAGACTTTCTTATTGATAAATTTGTTGCAACTAGTCATGAAGCTCGTGTAATGAAAGGACACATTTCTATTCTTCTCCAAATTTGCAAAAAAGAATTTAGTGATAATGTTTATGTTAAAGAAAGAATTCTTGCTGCCACGGAAAGCACTAATATTTTGCAGGAAGAGGAGGATGATGAAAACATAAGCTTGGAAGAGGAAGTATGTGAAGAGGAGATTGAAATGGATGTGTTACAACCTAAGCTTGGGGAAGAGTTGGATCTCCCAACTTCACCTTCAACAAATGATAGTAACACTCAAAACTCTTTTGTTATTTATGACAACCCATGTTATGATGAGTGTGAAACTGAAAATTCTATGGTCCTATATGATAACCCATGCTATTATGATGAAACTAATAATGCTATTATTGAACTTATGGATGACAATGAGGAGTGTTGCTTAAATGTGCTATATGATATGCTTTAGATGATGATCCTATGCTTATTGATAATCCTCCATGTTTAGAACTTGTTACTACTCTATGTGAGGATAAAAAGGATATACTTGCTGTTTGTGAAAATACTCTTAGTAATGAGAGTCCTACTTTGTTCCTGAATTCTCCTAATAACACCATAGAGGAGAAGTTTGCTTATGTTGAGAAATACTTATGTGGCTTGCAATTATCTCTAGTTCCAAATCTTTGTTGCAACCATGATATTAAACTTGATATTGATCTTAATAACTATTTTGAAAGAGGGAAGCATGCTAATGAATTCCAAAATAAATTTAATGATCCTCTTTATGTTCTTATCTAAGTTGGAAGATTCTATTGGTTATATGATTAAATACACTTCTACTACTTGCAACTATTATGAAAGAGGAAGTGATAAGAACCCTCTTTATGCTACTAATAATTATGGGCTGCAAGTAACTATTGTTAATATGCATTGGAAAACTTCTATTCATTGTGATTCATTCATATACAAAATGCCAGTGCATAGGAAGGAAGTTAGACTTCGTTGTTATTACTTTTGTGTTCAGTTTTTCTCTCAACTAAGTCTCAACTTGACTATTATTTTGCTCGGATTGAGAGCACAATGGGACCCTGGTATTATGCATGGAACAATTCCCAAGAAATAGGGGAACATCAAAGTTCAAGCTCCCTCATGAGCTTCATCTTCAATAAACAACAAGTAAGAAGCCTAGCTATATGGCTATAAAGAAAGCGCTTTGCGGGGGCAACCCGGTTATTTTTATGTGTGATTTTCTTTGTGTCCTCTTGCTTTATCAAGAGAGTTTGTTTTTAGTTTAGTTTCTGTAGTTTTTAATAAAGTGCAAAGTTTTACCCATTTTGGTCTTGAAAAGTTGCTTATAGAGTTTGGAGATTTTATTCCTGCACGAATCTGTGCACGGTATGATTTTTAATTCTTATTCTGTAACTCCGAATGAGCTCATATTTGAACTGTAGTTGCAACTTTTCATCCTATTTATGCATGAATTTTTGCAGAATCTTTCGGGAAAGTTTCGTAGGGTATAAAAATACGTTTTGCTGCTTCTGTTTTTCTGGACAGATTCTGTCCCATTTTGTTTTATGCATGTTTTGAACTTTTATCTTGAATCTTTTTGATAAAAATGAGTTTATGAGTAGGCATACAACATAATATACTTTCTGTACATTCATATGATGTTTTGTTTAAGGATTATATGCAGGAAGAAACCTATTTGTTTATCACTACTAATGCACCCCACAGAAAAGAAAATGGGAGAAACGGTGTTTTGAAGTTTTTTCACAGGGATTGGAGGAGATGCACCAAGAGTTATCCAAGGATGGTGAAGACCATAAGCTTGGGGATGTGAAGACAACCACACTGGACCTACGCACTCTCGGTTTGCACACGTCTAACTTCTGTTTTTGATCGAAACACTTTATCGCATAAACTTGGAGCGTCTTTTTGTTTGTTTTTGGTTTGTTTGTTATTTTGTGAGACCACCACATTATCATTTATATGAGAAAGAGCTACTGGAAATATGGGTTGAAATATGTTGGATGCTTTTATCATATTGGGAAACGGGATGTTTGATTTGATTTCTAATGATACATATAGTTGCATGATTCATGAGCTTGTTTATGAGTAATAATTTGCAAATGCTTTATCAAGAGCAATCACTTATTCATGTTTTGATGCTGAATGTTATTTTACTTAGTTTGACATGGATTAGTTAGTTCTATGGACACTCATGCATGCATCTAGATGGTCAACTTTCTCCCTCTTGCTAGCCCAAACATTCCAACAAGCAAAAACTTGTTTCCTATTCCAGTGAGTCCACCATATCTACCTATTAGCTTTATGCTATTCCGAGTATGTATATCATGATATTTGTGTTATCTATACCTCTGAATGAAAATGTTTATGTTATTGATTGTTATGGGAAAAGTTGGTTATATAGCTCTCACGAACTTGATGCACAACTTTGTTTTTATTGCATAAATAAAACATGACCCATTGTGATTAATATGATGCTAGTGGCTTGATAAATGTCCGAGGTTGGGAGTTAGCCCATATGTGCTGTCACATGCAAAGCTTTCAACATGCTCCTTCATCATTTAGTTGATATCATGTACTTTTGTTTATGGATGCCTATCATGGTGAAATAAGGGGGAAATGAAGTAGTTTAAATGAGTTTGTATAAATGGTTAGAGAGACGCCTGGGCCGCTAATCTAAGCCATGCATCATTCATGGTGGAAATTTACTTACATGCTATGGTGAACCATCTGTGATGCACCTTATAATAAAAAGCTATTCCAATGGTAAATAAAAAGGGTGTTGACGTTGTTCATGTTGTTTGTTTGTCTTGTCATTTTGATATGGGCTTGTTCCATATCCTGGGACAAGAGGTACCCCAGTTGACGCTCTTGATGATACTATTATTACTTACAATGATAGAACTTGAACTTGCTTTGTTTCCTAAGTTGAGTAATCATGGTGTAGGTACTTGTATTCAAGGGGCATGAGACACCTAACCTTTACTTTATCAAGCACACTACTCATATTTGCTTTCACATTAAACTTTAATCATTCAAGATGCTATGATAGGGGTAATGAGAGCTTGACACCAAGAATTCCACATTGCAATCGTTAACTTAAGTAGAAGAGTTTGGAAGTTAGATGAAACTTGTGCATGCTTTACCTCTACTCACATATACATCTTTCCAAAGTGTCCACCTTTTAGATTCAGATTTTTATCTACACTCTATGACCAATGTAGGATGTTCTTACTTATCATTATGCATACATGTGGTCCATATTACTATCTTCTATGTTACACTTTGTGAACTATCATTGAACATCCTTGCTTGAATACTTGATATCACTTCATAAACTATTTTGCATATTGCTACTCCTTTGAAGAATGAATCATTTGACTCTATGTAGCAGTAGCAATCATCTTTGATATCCATTGTTAGTGCTATATTGCAAAACCCATGTTAGTTTTATCACCTTCATACTCGAGGACGAGTATTGGTTAAGCTTGGGGATGTTGATGCATGTAAAATGCATACATGAACTTTGCACTATATCACTCATATTCCAATCATATTTGCATCATATAAGGGTTATACTACTGTTATTTAATGATTTTTGGAAATAAAATAATTGTTTCCTACTTTTATGGAATTAACCCTGCGCAGGCAGAAAACCCTATTTCTTTCCTTTTATGTTTCAGGGACCTAAACGACGTCATAAAATTCTGAAAAAATACAGGCGTCATTATTTTGGAAGGAGGAAAACGTAGGAGCGAAGGAATCAAGCAAACGGAGGCCGGAGGCCAAAAAGGGGGTGGCCCACGCGGCCACTGTACCTGGCCGCGTGGGGCCCACCATCTTGGCCCTCGAGGCCCCGCAACCGTCGATCTTTTCTCCACCGCCTTCGTTTTGACCTAAAAATGCCTATAAAAGAAGTCCCACGGCGTTCTCGAAAACAAGCGCCGCCATATCACAGAAATACGAAAACGAAGATCTGGAGCTGCAGATTGGAGGGGAAAAACTCCGGCGGGGCGCTGCCGGCGTGGTCTCCATCTTCTCCATCGACATCTCCACCATGAAGAGGGAGTAGTCCACTTCTGGACTATGGGTTTGTGGAAGTAACTTATGTATCTCTCCTCTCTTGAGCTTCACTAATTAGTACCGTATTAGCTGCTGAACATGACTACAGTCATATATGTAATTCCTATGTGGTGGATCTTTTTGTGAGTTAATATATGTTGAGATTGCAATGTTTGTTTCAGTTATGAGTATAGATGCATATTATGTACCCGTTCTTATCTACTTGTTATGATCAAGCATGTTTATGAGGGCGTGTGTGGGGTGATGTGTGCATTAGTTGGAGTAACGGGGGTTGGTGAGTGCGGTAAGTTGACAACTGAAATATCGCGATCCACTTGGGTGTTTACCTTACTTTGTTGCCTCACTAGGGATAAACAAAAATACCATGCTACAAGGGTTGAGGGTGACTAAGCTTCTTCCTGTGACTAGATCTAGCATGTTCTTATTTTCACTTCATGTCATGATACTTAAAGCTATACTCTGATTTATCTTAATTGCTAAGGTGTACTATTTAGTTCGCATCTTGGTGGATGATGCATGTAAAATGCATACATGAACTTTGCACTATATCACTCATATTCCAATCATATTTGCATCATATAAGGGTTATACCACTGTTATTTAATGATTTTTGGAAGTAAAATAATTGTTTCCCATTTTTATGGAATTAACCCCGCGGAGGCAGAAAACCCTATTTCTTTCCTTTTATGTTTTAGGGACCTGAACGACGTCATAAAATTCTGGAAAAATACAGGCGTCATTATTTTCGAAGGAGAAAGACGTAGGAGCGAAGGAATCAAGCAAACGGAGGCCGGAGGACCAAAAGGGGGTGGCCCATGCGGCAACTGTACCTGGCCGCGTGGGGCCCACCATCTTGGCCCTCGAGGCCCGCAGCCGTCGATCTTTTCTCCACCGCCTTCGTTTTGACCTAAAAACGCCTATAAAATAAGTCCCACGACGTTCTCGAAAACTAGCGCCGCCATATCACAGAAACACGAAAACGAAGATCTGGAGCTGCAGATTGGAGGGGGAAAACTCCGGCGGGGCGCTGCCGGCGTGGTTTCCATCTTCTCCATCGACATCTCCACCATCTCCACCATGAAGAGGGAGTAGTCCACCTGTGGACTATGGGTTTGTGGAAGTAACTTATGTATCTGTCCTCTCTTTGAGCTTCACTAATTAGTACCGTATGAGCTGCTGAACATGATTACGGTCATATATGTAATTCCTATGTGGTGGATCTTTTTGTGAGTTAATATATGTTGAGATTGCAAATGTTTGTTTCAGTTATGAATATAGATGCATATTATGTACCCCGTTCTTATCTACTTGTTATGATCAAGCATGTTTATGAGGGCGTGTGTGGGGTGATGTGTGCATTAGTTGGAGTAACGGGGGGTGGTGAGTGTGGTAAGTTGACAACTGAAATATCGCGATCCACTTGGGTGTTTACTGATTCGTCTCCAACGTATCTATAATTTCTTATGTTCCATGCTAGTTTTATACCAATAGCTACATGTTTTATTCACACTTCATAGCATTTTTATGCATTTTCTGGGACTAACCTATTAACAAGATGCCACAGTGCCAGTTCCTGTTTTCTGCTGTTTTTGGTTTCAGAAAAGCTGTTCTGAAAATATTCTCGGAATCGGACGAAACAAAATCCCAGATGCCTATTTTTCCCGACACGTTCCAGAAGTCCGAAGAGGACACGAAGGGGGGCAGCAGGGGCCCTCCCCACATGGCGGCGCGGGTGGGCCCCCTGCCGCGCCACCCTATGGGGAGCGGGCCCCGCGCCTCCACCGACGTCGCCCCTTCGCCTATAAGTTCCCCCAGACGCGAAAACCCTAAAACACCGAGCCATTATTCCAGAAAACATCCGCTGCCGCCGCCGTCAACCCTAACTCGGGGGTTCAGAAGTTCTCCTCCGGCACCCTGCCGGAGAGGGGAATCATCACCGGAGGGCTCTACATCGCCATGCCTGCCTCCGGAGTGAGGCGTGAGTAGTTCATCCCTGGACTACGGGTCCATACAGTAGCTAGATGGTTGTCTTCTCCTTTTGTGCCATCATATTTAGATCTTGTGAGCTACCTATCATGATCAAGATCATCTTATTGTAATGCTACATGTTGTCTTTGTTGGGATCCGATGGATATTGAATACTATGTCAAGTTGATTATTGATCTATCATATATGTGTTGTTTATGATCTTGCATGCTCTCCGTTATTAGTGTAGGCTTTAGCCAAGTTTATGCATGTAACTCCAAGAGGGAGTATTTATGCTAGATAGTGGGTTCATGCCTCCATTTAATCTGGGACAGTGACAGAAAGTTCTAAGGTTGTGGATGTGTTGTTGCTACTAGGGGTAAAACAGCAATGATTTGTCTAAGGATATTAGTGTTGTTTACATTATGCACCATACTTAATGCAATTGTCTGTTGCTTGCAACTTAATACTGGAAGGGGTGCGGACGCTAACCTGAAGGTGGACTATTTAGACACAGATGCATGCTGGATGGCGGTCTGTGTACTTTGTCGTAATGCCCAAATAAATCTCATAGTGATCATCATGATATGTATGTGCATTGTTATGTATGTGCATTGTTATGCCCTCTCTATTTGTCAATTGCCCAACTGTAATTTGTTCACCCAGCATGTTAGTATTTTATTATGGAGAGACACCACTAGTGAACTGTGGACCCCGGTCCACTCTTTTACATCTGAAATACAACCTACTGCAACCATTGTTCTTTTTCATTCTCTGCAAGCAAACATCATTTTCCACACTATACGCCTAATCCTTTGTTTTCAGCAAGCCGGTGAGATTGACAACCTCGCTGTTTCGTTGGGGCAAATTAGTTTGATTGTGTTGTGCAGGTTCCACGTTGGCACCGGAATCCCTGGTGTGGCGCCGCACTACACTCCTTCACCAACACCTTCAGAGCATCGCCGACTTCCTACTGGTTCGATAAACCTTGGTTTCATACTGAGGGAAAACTTGCTGCTGCACTCATCATACCTTCCTCTTGGGGTTCCCAACGAACATGTGTCTTTCACGTCATCAAGCCAGTTTTCTGGCGCCGTTGCCGGGAAGTCGAGTTGCTTCTGCAAGGGGAGTCTCTCACACCCAATCTCTTTACTTTGTTTTTGTCTTGCTTTATTTTTATTTTGTCTTGTTTCTTTCTTTATATCAAAAACAAAAAAAAATTAGTTACTTGTTTTTATTTTCATCATGCTACTCCCTAAGTTCGTTTTGAAAGATGTAATGGTAGGAAGTGGGTCTATCATTGGAAAAGATAACATTGAAGAATTCTTTAGTCATGCTAGCAAACTGAAAGATTTTGAAGATAGATCCTTGGTAGAACTTGCCCCTAATTATGAAATTGCTGCTGCCTCTTTAGTTCACAACCCTATAATGCCGCACATGTTTCTTAAACTTCATGATATGAAAGAGGGGGAAAAGAAGGATTTTGTTTTAGAAACCCTTCTTAAGGAATTTGGTGATGTCGCTAGTGAAGCTAGAAAAGTTTTTATGCGATACAAGATGCTTGGTTATTACATTGATATTGCTAATGTACTTGAGAAATTAGAGAAGGGAAGATGCAAGCACACTAATGAAACTAGTCATGAGGGAGACGGTAAAATACCAATTCCTTTTAAACTTGTAGGAATGCATGAGGCACTAGAAAAGAATTTTAATTGGATTGTGCCTGAAAATTTATTTGATGAGGATAGTGTGCCTAAAAGTAATGAAAGAGGAGTTTCTGAAACTTACATAGATAAGATACAATTCATCGTTGAGAAATCTAACCTTGATGTTGGTGCATCTTTTCTTGATAACACTTGATTTTCACTTTCTGCGCCTAGCTGAAAGGCGTTAAGGAAAAGCGCTTGTGGGAGACAACCCATCTTTTTATTTTCTGTCATTTTATTTTATTTTGAGTCAAGGTGCTGTTTACTTCTGTGGCAACTCCTTTGTATCTTTATTTTATTGCATTGTTGTGCCAAGTAAAGTCTCTTGTTGAAAGTTGTTGCTCAAATTGGATTTCTGCGCAGTGACAGATTTTTTCTGTCCACCGTTTTGAGCTGTATGCGCTACAGAAAATTCTAAAAATTCTGAAAAAAATCACGCATGATCCTTATATATGTACGCAACTTTCATTAGTTTGGGCTTCTTCCATATGAGCAAGTTAAGTGCCTCGAAAAAATTCGTCTTTCCAGACTGTTCTGTTTTTGACAGATTCTGCCTTTTATTTTGCATTGCCTCTTTTACTATGTTTGATTGGATTTCTTTGCTCCATTAAACATCAGTGGCTGTAAGTAATGTCCAGAAGCTTTGGTAATGATTGTGTCACAGTAGAATATGAGAATTTTTGATTATGCACTAACCCTCTAACGAGTTACCTGAGTTTGGTGTGGCGGAAGTTTTCAAGGAGCAAGAGAGAAGGATGATATGATGTGATCAAGAAGAGTGAAAAGCCTAAGCTTGGGGATGCCCCCGTGGGTCATCCCTGCAATATTCAAGAAGACTCAAGCGTCTAAGCTTGGGGATGCCCAAGGCATCCCCTTCTTCATCAACAATTTATCAGGTCATCTCTAGTGAAACTATATTTTAATTCTTCCACATTTTATGTATTTTACTTGGAGCGTCTGTGTGCTTTTATTTTTGTTTGTTGTTTTTATTTTTCTGAATAAAGTTGGATCCTAGCATTCTTGTGTGGGAGAGAGACACGCTCCGCTTTTTCATGTGAATACTCATATTCTTCACTTATATCTTTTGAGTATTCTTATCTAGCTACTGCTATGTTTTAGCTCCTGTTTTTCATGCATCTCTTTTAGAGCTGTTAATTCTTGAGGAGTAGTACTCTCTTGTTTCATTTGTAAATTATTTGCAGAGTTTTTGTTTAGTTGCTTGGTTGATGTGTTGGTTCAGAAAATGCTGCATGTGGTAGTGGTATAGTAATAACTTGCATAGTCTTGTAGATCATTGAACTTTGATGACTTGATTCTTTGCAAATGTTTTGAGGTATTTAGATGGTAAACTTGCTGGTTAATTAAGTTAAAATTATTAGTGGATAGTTGTCTTTAAGCTTGTACCGTACTACAAACTCTATTTAAATTGTTGAAGGTGTAGTTGGACTTGATAGCTTTCCATGTCTAAAAGTGATTCGTAATAACTAAGTTGTGCTGAAGGTCGAGGGATCTAACGGGGTACTTGTACCGCCGTGAACGGCCCTTCTTGGAGTAAACTTTAATCATGTTCTTAATGTTGAACCTGCTAGATGTTTGCAATAAGCTTGTGAGTTCTTTTTGACTAATGTTGAGCTACGGTTTTTGGCACTTCCACCATCCATATTTGCTAGCCTCTTCGGTGCTGTGCATTGCCTTCTGCTCACATTGAGAGTTGTGCATACTTCGCCAGTACATCCAAACCCGTGGGAGGACTTTCTCTTGTTCTCCTACACATAAACCCATACATCTTCCTCAAAACAGCCACCATACCTACCTACTACAGCATTTCCATAGCTGTTCCGAGATATATTGCCATGCAACTTCCATCTTACATTACATGACTTGCTGTCATTCATCATATACATATTGCTTTGCATGATTCTATACAGCTGATGTGCGGTTTACCCATGTTACGCTAGATCATTGCATATCCTGCTACACTGGCAGAGGCATACAGTTTACATCATGTTTTAGTTCGTTGTGAGTTATTTGTAACAAAAAGTGTATTGTCATATTAGAGTGTTGCCCCTGAAAGTGAAAAGAGCCATGGAGGCCATCGAAAAGAGAAACAGAAAAAGAAAAAAAAATAGAAAAAAGGAAAACAGAAAAAAAAGAATAAAGAAAAAGGGGGCAACATTACTATCCTTTATCCACACTTGTGCTCATGTTGAAGCACCTGCATTATTCATAGTCATCATTTGTGCTCATGTTTAGCACCTGTACTCCATGTGAGAGAGTTTTCATGTTTTACTAGTATAACTATGTGGGGAATTTACACTATAGAACTTGGGTTGTATATTCCAATGATGAGCTTCCTCAAAATGCTCTAGGTCTTCATGAGCAACCAAGTTGGATGCACCCCCACTAGTTCCATTGGAGAGCTTTCATACACATATAGCTCTATGTGCATCCGTTGCATGGCAATCACTACTCCTTACATAGCTTCGATTATAAGACTTCCTCTTGTCTAATGATCACTTATAGCTTTGTGAGACTTTCTTCCTTTGGCCTTCCAAACCCCATCAATGTTCTTTTAGCCATAACATCCTGGTGCCAAAACCAAATGTTTACGCTCACCGGTTGAGTAGATTTCGAAACAGTTGATTCATGATGTTCATGTTTATTTTTACTTGGCTGAATCCTCCTTTGTTGTGAAAGATTACTTGATGCTTGGAATTGAAGGATAGAACTCCTACATTGGATACTTAACACATCTTTAATGAACCTTGTACGGTTTCATGTCTTTAAAGCAATCATTCATGAAAACTTTTAGCTTGTTTAACTAACTTGTTTTGTTGTCTTTTATATCAATTATAAACTTTTGCTTTGAATGATTTGATCTCAGCTCATATGCTTTACAATATTATTGATCAAGATTATGTTGGTAGCATGTCACTTCAGAAATTATTGTTGTTATCGTTTACCTACTCGAGGACGAGTAGAACTAAGCTTGGGGATGCTTGATACGTCTCCAACGTATCTATAATTTCTTATGTTCCATGCTAGTTTTATACCAATAGCTACATGTTTTATTCACACTTCATAGCATTTTTATGCATTTTCTGGGACTAACCTATTAACAAGATGCCACAGTGCCAGTTCCTGTTTTCTGCTGTTTTTGGTTTCAGAAAAGCTGTTCTGGAAATATCTCGGAATCGGACGAAACAAAATCCCAGATGCCTATTTTTCCCGACACGTTCCAGAAGTCCGAAGAGGAGACGAAGGGGGGCAGCAGGGCGCCCTCCCACATGGCGGCGCGGGTGGGCCCCCTGCCGCGCCACCCTATGGGGAGCGGGCCCCGCCTCCACCGACGTCGCCCCTTCGCCTATATTCCCCAGACACGAAAAACCAAAAACATCGAGCCATTATTCCTGAAAACATCCGCTGCCGCCGCCGTCAACCCTAACTCGGGGGGTTCAGAAGTTCTCCTCCGGCACCCAACCGGAGAGGGGAATCATCACCGGAGGGCCCTACATCGCCATGCCTGCCTCCGGAGTGATGCGTGAGTAGTTCATCCTGGACTACGGGTCCATACAGTAGCTAGATGGTTGTCTTCTCCTTTTGTGCCATCATGTTTAGATCTTGTGAGCTGCCTATCATGATCAAGATCATCTTATTGTAATGCTACATGTTGTGTTTGTTGGGATCCGATAGATATTGAATACTATGTCAAGTTGATTATTGATCTATCATATATGTGTTGTTTATGATCTTGCATGCTCTCCGTTATTAGTGTAGGCTTTGGCCAAGTTTATGCTTGTAACTCCAAGAGGGAGTATTTATGCTAGATAGTGGGTTCATGCCTCCATTTAATCTGGGACAGTGACAGAAAGTTCTAAGGTTGTGGATGTGCTGTTGCTACTAGGGGTAAAACAGCAATGCTTTGTCTAAGTATATTAGTGTTGTTTACATTATGCACCATACTTAATGCAATTGTCTGTTGCTTGCAACTTAATACTGGAAGGGGGTGCGGATGCTAACCTGAAGGTGGACTATTTAGACACAGATGCATGCTGGATGGCGGTCTGTGTACTTTGTTTTAATGCCCAAATAAATCTCATAGTGATCATCATGATATGTATGTGCATTGTTATGCCCTCTATATTTGTCAATTGCCCAACTATAATTTGTTCACCCAGCATGTTAGTATTTTATTATGGAGAGACACCACTAGTGAACTGTGGACTGATGGCTACGTGTTGGTGAACCCCAAGAGGAAGGTTATGATGTAGACAGCAGAAGTTTCCCCTTGAATAATCTACCCAAGGTTATCAATCCAGTAGGACTTGACGATCTATCGGAAGGTTGTTGATGTTGACTCCCCCTGGCGCTAGGGAGCTTGCACCAACGTGGAATCTGCACAGACACAAACCAGAACGTTGCCCAACACGAAACAGAGAGGTTGTCAATCTCTCCGGTCTTGCAGAAACAAAGAGTTAAACGTATGGTGTGGAAAACAGCAGGAAAAACAGCAAGTAACAGGAAACAGATGATTGCAGCAGGTTGTGTAAACAGTATGAGGAAATTGGACCAGGGTCCACAGTTCACTAGTGGTGTCTCTCTCAGAACAGATAACTAGCATGTTGGGTAAACAAATTACAGCTGGGCAATTGACAAATAGAGAGGGCATAACAATGCAATACATGCCAAGATGTCTACTATGAAATCTAGTTGGGCATTACAACAAAGTACATAGACCGTTATTCCAACCGCATCTATGCCTAAATAATCCACCTTCAAGGCTGCATCCACATCCTATTCAGTATTAAGTTGCTAACAACAGATTATTGCATGAAGTAAAGTGTGTAATGTAATCAATACAAGTGCCCTTGGACACTGCACCAATGTTTTATCCCTAGTAGCAACAGCACATCTACCATCTTAGACTCTTCTGTCACTGATCCAGATATCTAGAGACTGAACCCACTATCGAGCATAAATACCCCCTCTTGGAGTCACAAGCATCTACTTGGCCAAAGCATCTACTAGCAACGGAGAGCATGCAAGATCAAGAGCACATAGATAAACAACTTGAATAAACATGGTATCAATATTCATCGGATCCCAGCAAACACAACATCTAGCATTACAATAAGATGATCTTGATCATGTTAGGCAGCTCACAAGATCTAAACATGGAGGCACAAGGTAGAGAGACAACCATCTAGCTACTGCTATGGACCCGTAGTCCAGGGGTGGACTACTCACGCATCACTCCGGAGGCAGGCATGGTGATGTAGAGCCCTCCGGTGATGATCTCCCCTCCGGCAGGGTGCCGGGAAGAGCTTCAGAACTCCTCCGATCTGAGATTGACGATGACGGCCGCGACGGAACTTTTCGTGGAATATGATCGACCCTCCTAGGGTTTTCGCGTCGCGGAGAATATATAGGCGAAGAGGCGACGTCGGTGGCCGAGGGGGGCCACCACGCCATAGGTGGGCGCGGGCCCACCCTGGGCCGCGCCCTAGTGTGGCGTGGCCCCCTGGTGGGTCTGCTCCGACTACCCTTTGGACTCCGTGATCTCCTCGTGATATTATTGACGATGTCTTTTGTTTCGTCCAATTCCGAGAATATTTCCTTAATAGATCTTCTGAAACCAAAAACAGCAGAAAACGGGGAACTGGCACTGTGGCATCTTGTTAATAGGTTAGTCCCAGAAAATGCATAAAAATGATATAAAGTGTAACCAAAACATGTAGCAATTGATATAATATCAGCATGGAACATCAAAAATTATAGATACGTTTGAGACGTATCAAGCATCCCCAAGCTTAGTTCCTGCTCGTCCTCGAGTAGGTAAACGATAAAAACAGATAATTTTTGAAGTGACATGCTACCAACACAATCTTTGATCAAATAACAATGTAATGCACATGATCTGAATGAAGTGATCCAAGCCAATGGTCTATAGTTTGCAAGCAAGTAAATAAAGAGTAAACATAAGTGATCACACAAGTGCAAACTTTCATGAATAACACTATAAAACATTTAGAGATATAATAGTCTAACATAATAGTTAGTTCACAGCAGCAATAATTCTCAACATGAAAGTGTTTGTATCAACACAAAGGAAGATAATAGCTTCAACATTTGCTTCAACTTTCAACATGTATATCATATAGATAATGTCAATGCAAAGAATATGATCAACCAAACACAAAGTTATGTAAAAACTGTTATACTGGAGTTGACAATGATGTTTGCTTAAGTAGACAGAAAGAAGTGGGAAAACTGACTCAACATAAAAGTAAAAGAATGGCCCTTCGCAGAGGGAAGCAGGGATTAACATCATGTGCTAGAGCTGTAGTTCCCGAAGGCATATAGAGAGCATAAACTAAGTATTTGAGAGGTGTTTGTTGTTGTCAACGAATGGTAGTGGGCACTCTAACCCCCTTGTCAACCAGACTTTCAAGAGCGGCTCCCATGAAGGACGTTATCTCTACCAGCAAGGTAGATCATCCCTCTTCTCTTTTGTTTACACATGTATTTTAGTTTCTTTATAGATGACACTCCTCCCAACCTTTTGCTTACACAAGCCATGGCTAACCGAATCCTCGGGTGCCTTCCAACATTCACATACCCTGGAGGAGTGTCTATTTGCAATTTAAGTTGCTTACTGATAAATCAGGGCAAAACATGTGAAGAGAATTATTAATGAAAGTTGTAATTAATTGGGGCTGGGCACCCCGTTGCCAGCTCTTTTTGCAAATTATTGGATAAGCGGATGTATATGCCACTAGTCCATTGGTGAAAGTCTGTCAGAAGTAAATGACAAGATTGAAAGATAAAACACCACATACTTCCTCATGAGCTATAAAACATTGACACAAATAAGGAGTAATAAAGTTTTGAATAGTTAGTAGATAGCACATGAAGAAATTTACTTGGAATGGTGAAAACACCACATAATAGGTAGGTATGGTGGACACAGGTGGCATGGATTTGGTTCAAGGTTTTGGATGTACAAGAAGCATTCCCTCTTAGTACAGAGTTTAGGCTAGCAAGGTTATTATAAGCAAACATCATTATCAACTGGAATAGCAAGAGTGTACATAAAACACAAGGTTTGACGAACCATAGACTCCCACTGTCTTCCTTGTTAACACATAGCCTTCATCCAAAAATTATCTAGACTACTATGGACTTCCAATTATGCAACAGATTATTATAGCAGAAAATCCTTATAGTAGTTCTTCATTAATAGCCATTACTTACATGATGCACAAGATTAAACATTAATTACTTGACAGCTCAAAACAATTAGCAAGCATCAAATTACTCAAGACAACGATCTAAAAAGATTCATGTAAGCATTTTATACCACTACCACATGCATAGCATTTTTCTGGTCCAACCAAACACCAATCAACTTATTTGACAACTCTCCAAACAGATATAAGTGAAGCAAGAGAGTACTTTCTTCAAAAGAAACTGATAGCTCTAACAAGAGATACATGAAAAACTGAGAGCTAACAGAAATAACAGCAGCTAGACAGGAATACTCAACAAGTATAAGTGAAGCACAAGAGTATTCTAATGAAAAAGTGGAGCGTGTCTCTCTCCCAAACATGAATGCTAGGATCCAACAAGTATAGCACAGCAAACAAAACAAAACAAACTGAAAACAAAAACACACTGACGCTCCAAGGAAGAGTACACTAGTATGAAGCAATAAAAATATAGCACCATTAGAGATGACCTGATAATTTGTAGATGAAGAAGGGGATGCCTTGGGCATCCCCAAGCTTAGATGCTTGAGTCTTCTTGAAATATGCTGGGGATGTAAGCCTCCCCAAGCTTAAGCTCTTCACTCTTCTTGATCATGTAGTATCATTCTACTCTATCAACACTTGAAAACTTCCTTCACACCAAAACTTAACAGCTTTTCTCATTAGCAGGTTAGTGCACTAAAAGATAATACTTCAAAGTTCTAGCAAAGACAAAACTCACAAGCCAACTATTTTAAACATTAGCCACTGTTACTAGGCTCAAGTGGGCACTTTTACACGAAAAGAAACCACTTAAAAACTTGTAAAAGAGAGAATGCAAAATAAAAGACAGAATCTGTCAAACCAGAACAGTCTGTAATGACGAATTTTTTCGAGGCACTTACGATGCTCAGATGAAGAACTTTTGAAATAATGAAAGTTGCGTAACATCATCAGGAACATGCACAAAAATTTCAGCATTTTTCGATTTTTTCTGATTTTCTACTGAATTAAACGGTGACGAACAGCAATCTGTCCCAATGCAGTCCCGAAAATAAAAACCAACTTTGCATTAGTAACTCTCCTTGGCACAACAAAACAGCAAATAAAAGATACAAAGGAGTTGCTACAGAGGTAAACAACCATCCTTGACTCAAGAAAACAAAAATAAAACAGCAAATAAAAACATGGGTTATCTCCCAGAAGTGCTTTTCTTTAATGCTTTGAGCTAGGCATGAAGAGATGCATCAAGTATTGTCAAGATCCAGATCATACAATGAAAGCTTAAAAGTCTTATCAACAATGCATTGTATGCTACTTATGCTAGTTTCAGAGTTCTCTTTTTCTTTTCTCTTAGGTACACTCTCTTCATCAAAAAGATTTTCAGGCACAATCCATCCAAAATTATTTTCTAAAGTGTCATGCAATGCCATCATTTTATAGGGGATTGGAATTTTCAGACCATTCTTAGCAAAAGGTTGATTAGAATATTTAGCTCTATTTTCCCTTCTTGTTCTAAGAATTTTCATAACATCAGTGTAGCAATCAAACATTTTATATTTAGCAAAGATCATTCTAGCTTCCTTAGCAGCATCTCCCAATTCTTCATGCAAAGTTTCTAACACAAAGTCTTTCTTTTCACCATTTTTCATATCATGAAGTGCTAAAAACATGTGTTGCATTATAGGATGCATATTAACAAACCTAGCTTCTAGCATTTGAACAAGGGAAGCTATGGCAGTTTCATAATTAGGAGCAAGTTCAGCTATAGATTTCTTTTTAAAGTCATCAGACTTTATCACAAAGTTCAGAAATTGCTCAATGTTGTTTTCCCCTATGACAGAGCCACTACCTACTTGTATGTTTATCATAGAAAATTCAGGTTTCAAGATTGGTAAAGCTGTGAACTCGAATTTGTTAAAGTCAGACCACTCAGTATTATCAGGATTACTCATTTTAGCAAGACTAAAACAAGCAACAGGGCAACTCGAAATTAAAAACTAGATGCAGGAATTTAATTTTTTTGGGTTTTTGATTTTTAACAGCAAGCAAAACAAAACTAAAACAAGACAAAAAACAAAGTAAAGAGATTGGAACTGAGAGACTCCCCTTTCCAATAGCCTCCAAGTCCCCGGCAACGGCGCCAGAAAACAGCTGGTGCCTGGTTGACGGGAGAGTATTTGAGGATGATGATGATGGTGATGATGAGTACTTCCCCGGCAACGGCGCCAGAAAACAGCTTGATGGCTACGTGTTGGTGAACCCCAAGAGGAAGGTTATGATGTAGACAGCAGAAGTTTTCCCTTGAATAATCTACCCAAGGTTATCAATCCAGTAGGACTTGACGATCTATCGGAAGGTTGTTGATGTTGACTCCCCCTGGCGCTAGGGAGCTTGCACCAACGTGGAATCTGCACAGACACAAACCAGAACGTTGCCCAACACGAAACAGAGAGGTTGTCAATCTCTCCGGTCTTGCAGAAACAAAGAGTTAAACGTATGGTGTGGAAAACAGCAGGAAAAACAGCAAGTAACAGGAAACAGATGATTGCAGCAGGTTGTGTAAACAGTATGAGGAAATTGGACCAGGGTCCACAGTTCACTAGTGGTGTCTCTCTCAGAACAGATAACTAGCATGTTGGATAAACAAATTACAGCTGGGCAATTGACAAATAGAGAGGGCATAACAATGCAATACATGCCAAGATGTCTACTATGAAATCTAGTTGGGCATTACAACAAAGTACATAGACCGTTATTCCAACCGCATCTATGCCTAAATAATCCACCTTCAAGGCAGCATCCACATCCTATTCAGTATTAAGTTGCTAACAACAGATTATTGCATGAAGTAAAGTGTGTAATGTAATCAATACAAGTGCCCTTGGACACTGCACCAATGTTTTATCCCTAGTAGCAACAGCACATCTACCATCTTAGACCCTTCTGTCACTGATCCAGATATCTAGAGACTGAACCCACTATCGAGCATAAATACCCCCTCTTGGAGTCACAAGCATCTACTTGGCCAAAGCATCTACTAGCAACGGAGAGCATGCAAGATCAAGAGCACATAGATAAACAACTTGAATAAACATGGTATCAATATTCATCGGATCCCAGCAAACACAACATCTAGCATTACAATAAGATGATCTTGATCATGTTAGGCAGCTCACAAGATCTAAACATGGAGGCACAAGGTAGAGAGACAACCATCTAGCTACTGCTATGGACCCGTAGTCCAGGGGTGGACTACTCACGCATCACTCCGGAGGCAGGCATGGTGATGTAGAGCCCTCCGGTGATGATCTCCCCTCCGGCAGGGTGCCCGGAAGAGCTTCAGAACTCCTCCGATCTGAGAATGACGATGACGGCCGCGACGGAACTTTTCGTGGAATATGATCGACCCTCCTAGGGTTTTCGCATCGCGGAGAATATATAGGCGAAGAGGCGACGTCGGTGGCCGAGGGGGCCACCACGCCATAGGTGGGCGCGGGCCCACCCTGGGCCGCGCCCTAGTGTGGCGTGGCCCCCTGGTGGGTCTGCTCCGACTCCCCTTTGGACTCCGTGATCTCCTCGTGATATTATTGACGATGTCTTTTGTTTCGTCCAATTCCGAGAATATTTCCTTAATAGATTTTCTGAAACCAAAAACAGCAGAAAACAGGGAACTGGCACTGTGGCATCTTGTTAATAGGTTAGTCCCAGAAAATGCATAAAAATGATATAAAGTGTAACCAAAACATGTAGCAATTGATATAATATCAGCATGGAACATCAAAAATTATAGATACGTTTGAGACGTATCATGGACCCCGGTCCATTCTTTTACATCTGAAATACAACCTACTGCAACCATTGTTCTTTTTCATTCTCTGCAAGCAAGCATCATTTTCCACACTATACGCCTAATCCTTTGTTTTCAGCAAGCCGGTGAGATTGACAACCTCACTGTTTCGTTGGGACAAAGTAGTTTGATTGTGTTGTGCAGGTTCCACGTTGGCACCGGAATCCCTGGTGTTGCGCCGCACTACACTCCTTCACCAACACCTTCAGAGCATCGCCGACTTCCTACTGGTTCGATAAACCTTGGTTTCATACTGAGGGAAAACTTGCTGCTGCACTCATCATACCTTCCTCTTGGGGTTCCGAACGAACGTGTGTCTTTCACGTCATCATTTACCTTACTTTGTTGCCTCACTAGGGATAAACAAAAATACCATGCTACAAGGGTTGAGGGTGACCAAGCTTCTTCCTGTGACTAGATCTAGCATGTTCTTATTTTCACTTCATGTCATGATACTTAAAGCTATACTCTGATTTATCTTAATTGCTAAAGTGTTATGATTTAGTTCGCATCTTGGTGGAGTATAAGTGAGATTATTAAGCAAAAGATCTCTATGTTAGGACGTGATGCCCATATAATTAGTAACTTGATATCAAACTCTGTGTTGCAATCTCATATGTCAACTCTATGTGTCCATTATCTGCCACACCATTAAAAGAGAGAGTGCATTTGTGAAACCATGAACGCCGGTCCATTTTTAATCATAAGAAACACCTTTCCAACCACTTTTACAACTTTTCCATTTTCTGCAATTATTAAATCCGAAAATACAAAAACACTTTTCCATCTTGCATTCATCATAAAAAACCCAAAAATATCATTTATCATTGTTATCATCATCCTTGCACATTCATCCACCACCATTGCATATTTATTTCTTGTTTGCATTGCATATTTATCTTGATATCATTCATACACCTTTTGCTTGACAACCACAGGTGAGGTTGATGACCAAAACAATTAACCTTGTTTTGTAGGTGACCAAAAGAAGGATAGGAAGATAAATCTTTCACTACTGATTCCCCGAGAGTTCAATATTAAACCCTCGAGTCACCCTCGTGGGGAAAACACGTCTTCCACTTACTACACACTCTGCACTTGGAGTCTCAACCTAACCAATTTACTTTTGACGCAGGTAAACTACGCACCGGAGATCAAGACTGTCCATTGGGCATCAAGCTTGTTTTCTGGCGCTGTAGATCAACCTCTTCAAGGGACATCAGTGGAGTATAAGTGAGATTAATAACCAAAAAATCTCTATGTTAGGACGTGATGCCCATATAATTAGTAACTTGATATCAAACTTTGTGTTGCAATATCATATGTCAACTTTATGTGTCCATTGTCTGCCACACCATTAAAAAAGAGAGTGCATTTGTGAAACCATGAACCCCGGTCCATTTTTAATCATAAGAAACACCTCTCCAACCACTTTTACCGCTTTTACATTTTCTCCCATTATTAAATCCGAAAATACAAAAACACTTTTCCATCTTGCATTCATCATAAAAAACCCAAAAATATCATTTATCATTGTTATCATCATCCTTGCACATTCATCCACCACCATTGCATATTTATTTCTTGTTTGCATTGCATATTTATCTTGATATCATTCATACACCTTGTGCTTGACAACCACAGGTGAGGTTGAGGACCAAAACAATTAACCTTGTTTTGTAGGTGACCAAAAGAAGGATAGGAAGATAAATCTTTCACTACTGATTCCCCGAGAGTTCGATATTAAACCATCGCGGGGAAAACACGTCTTCCACTTACTACACACTCTGCACTTGGAGTCTCAACCTAACCCATTTACTTTTGACGTAGGTAAACTACGCACCGGAGATCAAGACTGTCCATTGGGCATCAAGCTTGTTTTCTGGCGCTGTAGATCAACCTCCTCAAGGGCCATCAGGCCATCAGGGCCTTCTAAGACATGGATCATTTTTTCCTCCTTCTCTGATTGGCCACAGCATGGAAGTAGGCTGTGTTCCTATCTCCTTCTACTATGTCCCTATCTCTAGACCTCTGCTTGGCTTTTGTTTCCACAATAACCCAGTAGTCATTGAGTTCCTTAAGGATAAAATTAAATCTTGCCCTCTCTTCATCAGAGAGAGTTTGAGATTCAGCTTTCATGTCAAGCATGTCGTACTCTCCCATGATATCTTTTTTATGTTTCCGAATTTCAGCATTCAGATTAGCATTCCAACCTTTAGCCAATCTACGGAAGCATCTTAGTTTGTTTTGCCAGATATCAATGGGACTTCTCCCAGAGGTTTTACTATTCCAAACTTTAAGAACAATATCTTTAAGCTCAGGCCTCAGCAGCCATCATTTCTCAAATTTAAAGCTTTTTTTCCTAGGAGCATTTGAGACTCCATCATCCCATACAATGGGAGTGTGATCGCTCCCTACTCTAGACAAAGCCCTGGAATGAGCTAAAGGAAAAATACTTTCAAGTTGAGTAGTACAAAAAATTCTATCAATACGACTCATAATCACATTATCTTGGTTGTTACTCCAAGTATAAGCTCTACCTGCTAAATCTATATCCATTAAGGCCCATAAATTTATCCAGGCATTAAACCTGTCAGCCCACCTCTGATCCACATAGCCATTGCTCTTGTCTTGTTGGGATCTAACAAGATTAAAGTCACCACCTATTAAAGCAGGGCCATCCCAGTTCAGGAAAAGCTCATGAAGTTTAGAGACGAACTCAGCTTTTCCTTCTTCATAGGGTGAACCATAAACGGTTGTAATACACATTATTACACCCGTTTGCTTAATTTTAAGAACTGCACTTACTGAGAATTTTTTAATTTCCCAAGCAATAACATCAAATGTGTCATTGCTAACACCTACTAGAATCCCTCCTGCAGTACCCACCGCAGGCAGGTAGTTCCAGGAGAAATCGTATATGACTTTAGGATGTTTCATGGCCACATTTTTTCTTCTTCTTTTCATCATCGAATCTTGAGCTATAAACGAAGTATGCAACACATTATAGGGCTTCAGACTACAATTACAACTCCTTTTCTGCCCAAATCCAGGTGCGTATGGTCGTGTAAATCAGAACCAATGCAGGGTAGCCTTCTTTAAAAATAAAAAGGTAAAAAAATGACTAGAGATTTCTTGCTCTCTGTCTCCAGTGATCTCTTTACTTAAAAAACTTAAAAATAATATTTATTGGTCTCTAAAAATCTGAAAAAAATCATTAATGTTGTCAATGATGTATCCCATAATCTGCAAGATCTCAACTTGAAATACTATATATTTGGAGCTACATAAAAATGAAAAATGTGTGGATCTACTTATACACAGTTTCAAACACAACGTACAATATTTTACCATTTTTGTGTAGCTCATATTATAAAGAATTTTGCATGCTTGTAGGATGCAACATTGACTATAGCCACGATTATATGTCAAACTTTTTCATAACATTTAAATATTTCTTTATTGTTTTAACAAAAAAGGGATCGCTAGATTTCGGGAGACCAAGTGATTTTTCAGAACTGAGAACGTTGGACAGGACGAGTCGTCACATGACAAGTTTGCTTACCAGTTGACCTCACCACTCACTCTCACAAAGAAAGAGACCTCACTCTCTCAAAACAAAACAAATGAAACACCACCGCCTATTCTCGCCTATCGACATGCATGCCCGTTAATCAAAAATCCCATCATTATGGAACAAGAAAATATGTTCTTGTTCTTCTTCCTATTGTAGTAGTTGTTGATTCACCTAGCTAGCTCATCATTAATTTTTATGGGTGATGTCTGAAAGGCGAAGTTGTGAGAACACCATACTAAGAGCTAGTCGAGATATCGATGATGCACACAACACATTATTAAAAAACAAAAATAACTAATAGTGTCATGTCGACACAATCAGCAGCACGCCGCAACAAACATCTACATCAACTCATGTCCTCGGTAAAAGGTTCTCAAGAAATAGTTGACATATTATCGTGCACTGACTCGACCCTACAAGTATAATTTATAATCTTCATGAAGTACAGGTGCAAAACGTGTGATTAGAATAGGAGGACCGGAGTAGTAAGCTAGAGTTGGAGGTGGGGTCGTAGGATAAGAGTAGATAGAAAGAGAAATGTCACCAACCTCATCCCTTCTTGTTCTTGTTCTGTCTCATCATATGATGTGGCCCTTTGTTTCACTGAATTCTTTATGCTAGGATTTTTTAAGCATAGCACTACTATTAAATATTTGATTCTGTTATATGTGTTGTTGAGTAATAAAAGTTGTGCACCAGGTAAAATTTACCTAGCTTCGCCCGTGACTGTCTGAACAAATTTATTCTTGAACATGTATACAAAATGTGTGCCATTCTTTTTTACAATAGGAAGCCAAGATGACTTAGTATTTTTCCAGGATAACCAAATCAAGTAGTTAATCATGACCAATTAAAAAGTAGGACCGGGCAGTACGTAGCTCGAAAGTGAGTCGTCGAAAGCCACCTTCCCCTCAGCTCCACCACCACTTCCTCTATCACATCATCCTCCCCTCCTGATGAATCAGTCCGTGGGTTCCTTTTATTGGAACTATGTTGCTATTTATTTTTGTTTGGAGTTGCTTGGGTGCTCTTTTACTATCTTGGAAAAGTATAGAGTTACCACATGGTGAATTAGAAGCGCCCACGAATAATATAAATACTACTGTTACTTTAGCTTTACTCACGTCAGCAACATATTTTTATGCAGGTCTTAGCAAAAATAGGATTGAGCTATTTCAACAAATATATTAAACCAACTCCAATCCTTTTACCTCCTTAAGTAATTGTGATGCTAGCGTCCACTGAGAAATAACTCAAAACTATTTCATGTCGACTGACCAAACTAGACATATAGTCAGTCTCTGATTTAATTAGAGCTATTTTTCAGCCACAGGACTAGACTAAGATTCTGGCCTCATGCAGGTTAAGACGATAGCTGGTGGGGTAGTGGTTGGATAGACAATGATCCTGTCAGCTTGATTACCACCGATCGACTGATAGCGAGGGCATGGCAATATGGCAGCATACGTGCACCCCGGCCAGCCCTTCATAAGCTACACAATGATTTTCTCATCTAGCTTTATTTTTGTTCTAACAATTATATGTAGAAAAGGGACGTATGAATCATGAAAAACATAGGACTAATTGAGAAGTGGTTATAAAATTTCCTAATTGATCCAGCTAACTTTTGGTGGGTTGAGAGATTTGAAAAGAGCAACTTAGCCACCCAATGAAATTCTCATGTAGAAGAGTGACGTCTGAACCATGAAATGCAAGGGACTAATTAAGAAGCCATTATAAAAATTCCTGATCGATGTAGCTAACTTTAGGTGGGCTGAGATTTGAAAAGAGCAAACCAATTAATTATGCTATACTCCGGAAGATTAAACATATCTTTATGAATCAAGCAGCTAATAACTTTTATTATACTATAAAATTTCCTCGTCGATTTATCTGATAACTTTTGGTGGGTTGAGATTTGAAAAGAGCAACCTAGCTACACTCTGAATTTCTCATCTATATTTTTCTTCTAAGAATAGTATATAGAAGAGTGAACACTGAACCATGAAATGCAGGGGGCTAATCAAAAACTCATTATCTTCGCAAAAGAAAAACCGAAAAACAAGTCATTACTTCGTTTCGAAAAAAAAACAAGTCATTACAAAATTTCAACGTCGATGCAGCTATCTTTTGGTGAGTTGAGAACTGAAAAGAGCAACTTCAAACCGGCACACTGAGAATTTTAAGCAGCTGCGTGCTTGGGAGTAGACGCTGCAACAAGTAGCCAGTTCCTCTCATTTTTTCGAGAATCTTAGGTTCCTCTTATGAACCAGGACTAACTGATGCAGAGGCTGGGGGTGCCCTTTTCGAAATAAATAAATATGGAAAACCAATCAACTTATTAATCAAGCAGCTACATACATACATAGGTAATCACTTATGCAGGCAGAACACACATGATCACACGTAGCCGAAGTCAGAACAGAGAGCCATGGTCGAGAAAGTCAGATGATGAAAAAAAAGAACCAAGAACAAGAAGCAGAGCTTGAACTCAGAAGGAGGTTCGCGGTGGAGCTAGTTCAGTCAGTAGTGATGTGTACTCCGATAACGATGACGAAGAGGGCGATGAGGGCGAAGTAGATGATGGCGTGGACGAGGATGGCCATGGCGCTGGTGTGCATGTTGCCGAACTCCACGAAGTGGTGCTTCCCCGGCAGCTGCAGCAGCAGCCCCGGCGAGAGCAGCACGAACAGCACCACCGCGATCACCACCGGGCCCCAGTCCGACATCCTCCTCCTCCTCTTCTTGTTGTTGTTCTTCTTCTTCTTCTCCGGCAACGACCACGGCGATTCGGCGAGGAAGAGGAGATGAAGGTAGCGGAGCAGAGGAGGAGGGGAGCAGGGGAGGATGGTGTGATTGAGGAAGTGGTGGTGGAGCTGAGGGGAAGGTGGCTTTCGTTCGATTTTGCTGCCTTTCGGTTCGGTTGGTGACGACTCGCTTTCGAGCTACGTACTGCCTGGTTCTCCTATTCTGATCACACGTTCTGCGCCTGTGCTTCTAAAAGAGAAAATCATTTTTAATTAGTAGAGTAGTTACATACCGTCAAGTCCTCGCAATGAGATAATTTACTTGTTCTGCGCTACGAGATTGATGCAGCAACAAGAGGAAGAAGACTATCGTTCTTGGTTAATGACGAGCTTGGTGGTGAAAGAACAGAGCACAGACAGGCAGGTCGACGGTGATAGGGAAGTCTTTGGACATCTTTTACTTCCTTTGTTTTTGTGGGAGTGAGTGGCGAGGTCAATGCGTGGCTCGTCATGTCACCCTCTCTCCTTATTTTTCCTTTGCTTTTCTGAAAAAGACTGCTCTGAAATCTAAATTGATTCTGATTTACGGGGTATATTCTAGCATCATTTCGATGCAGAGGCCGAGAATCCGAACCCCATCTATTATATACTAAAAGCAAAATGAGTTAGTTTTAGAGCCACCACGTTAAGCCACATCATCTCTATTATATACTAAAAGCAAAATGAGTTAGTTTTAGAGCCATCACGTTAAGCCACATCATCCCTATTAATTCTGACAGTTAGATTGAAAATTGGTGGTTAGGATTTAATTAAGTGTAGACACGGTGAATTACCTAATATATAGACACTTTTTTACGTAACTGTGTAGACACGTTAATTTAAAAGATTTTATATAGGTACGTGACCACAGCTGGACTCTTTTTTTTGGTGACGTGAGAGGTTTGGACTCTTCATTCAATGTGTGCAGCGCCATTTTGTACAGGGAATATACAGTTTTTTTTTGAAATCAAGGGAATATACAGTTAAGTTAAAAGAGGATTATTCAGTCCTGTAAACAGTTTGACACAGCTTATGTCGAGAAGAAGCAACAAATGTTCAACGCACTACTTTTAGAAAAGTACGGATAGCTGCGACGTTAAAAAAAACTCTACATGCTATCTACTCGATCTGGCTGGAACGATGTAGCTGTCAAGAAAAAAAATCCATCAAAATATGTACGCAAGCAAAAGTATACAACGCTAGCTGATTTTTCAAGAGGATAGCAGGATGCATGTTTAATTGTTCTTGGTATCCTTAAATGTCGTGTCAATTAGTTGTTGATTTGTAGACTAACTGAAAGAAAAATATAGGCAAGAAATAATAGTATAAGGCATGCTTCACTGCATACCCCTGGCAAAGTTGGCAGAACTTAGAACGCTAAAAAATACAATGCTCAACCGGGTAGCCCGCCCTAATCAATAGCCAAGGCCTAGGGCAATGGCGGGCGATGCTGGCGAGGGCTCCTTTTATACCAGCTGACAGTTTGGTGCCCGCTTATGTATGCATACAACATTACATATGAACATACAAAAATATGTGCCCCTGATGTTTTTTAGCATACATACGAGTCATACAAGCCTATATCGGGACCTATGTGAAACCCATATCCATCCTAGACCTCAATTAGCGAAAAGGTATGAAGCGATCTAGAGCGTCAATGTGTTTCACTGAGTTTGTTCCCAGGGGGTATGTAGGGAAGCAGAACCCAAAATATAAATATGAATAAGGTAGTGGTCTAAATATCCGTGATCCAGGCAAATATTTAGGCTGGACGACGCCACACCAAATAGTTCTTCATAGATGTATAACATCGACTCTTCCATTAATATGATGGATATTTTTTTATAGTAGACCACAATTGATAGATGTCAATAAAAGTATACATAAATATAATATCCTACCATATTCTTTATATTACTTAAGCATATTTTTAACAACTCTAAAACAATATAATAGTGACAAACCATATCTTACTCTAAACATCGCACACATGTATCACCAAATAGAATCTAAATTCTAAAACACATTATGAATTGGATTCTATAAACTGATCTACTATCACCATGTAGATAATGATATGTTTACTTAATGATGTGTGATTTCCCCCAAGTATTAGAGTCACTTTTCCATGTATTTATTATCAAAGAAGTTTTCTCAGACATGTGATATTTTGTCCAGCACACTATGGTGACCATAGAATTATATTGTTTGTGCCAAAACGCCTCTCCCTTATTATTCTTGATATAAATATATGTAACCACAAATATATTCTCCGGAAACTTTCAGATGTTGCCCTCGCATTTGCGAGGGCCACTGTGCTAGTTTCTAAAGAAACAGGACCATATTCTACCTGAATGATTCTACTATAGTGCAGAACAGGAGCTGTAACTGCATCCGTGCACTGTGTTGCATACTGCGCTTTTAGCTCGAGAAGAATCAAGAAAGTGGTAGGGATGAAAAGAGCAGAAAATTAAATTAATCTAAATTCACACACGAACAGTGCGCTACTGCTAGCAGCTGGTGCCAACCATAGATGCGCCAGCTTCTCCTTTCTTCTTCTAGCCGATTTTGATGCCTGGGTTTGCTGCGACCACTCGTAGGACGTATAGTGGATAACATCGACACGAATAAGGAAAACAGATCAACTCTACATCCATTTATTCTGCTTTTCCTGCGCCATGATCCAAGTGCATACTTATCATGTATGCCTTTTGTTGATGCATGATCCAGGCAGATCTCCCCATTATCATGCACATGTCACCATTGATTTAATTCCCTCTTGCGCATAATTTCAGTTAGGCCGATTCGTGGGCGTTTCGTAAATCAAGCCATTTTTCATGCGTAGATGGCTGGATTCATTTATTTCTTGTATCGAGGACAACGATAGGTGAAAGGATATCAAACCTTTCGATTCTCAGTTGAGCCATATGCACCCAAGTTCCCATAACTTGCACAAGACGTGCAGATTAGTCCTATAAGTTGCAGAATAGGGAACCGCGCTACGACAACTTGTATTTGATGTGCAAATATGTCCACAATCAATCCACGTGGTATTGTAATTTTTGCAACAAAAAAAAAACTTCAATATTTTTAATTTTTCACATGTGACTGAACTACTGTTATACATGTGGGCCCAGATGTCAGTGAAGGAATAAAGTAATCGAAATTATATGCGTGGTGATTCGAACACAGGAATAAAGAAATCAAAATCATTTCTGATATTCAGTGTCTCTTTTTAATAAGGCAAGTTGGATCCCTCCAAATCATTTGTAGCTTCGGCATTCATATCCTCGTTGACGCCATTGTTTACACTTAGTGTTACAGGTACGGAAACCCTCTCATTCCTGAATAAAATCACATAATTCTATAGCTCTTTAATTTGGTGATTTTTTTAAAAATGTACCAAGTTCTGACCGAGACAAATCATACGGATTCATGTTGAGCATTTGACAGCCGCACTGACAAGTGGGGCCATTTAATTGTGAGGGATGACATGGCGGCATATGTGGATGAGGAGCATAAATGGCGGTGGGGCCCACCTGTCAGCCCCTCCAATTATTTTCCCCTCTATTCCACTTTTTCTGCCTCCTCTACGCCGCATCATGGACTCCTCGCTTCATCGCCCCGACCTTCATGGACCGAGGCCAACACCTCGGGAGGCAGGAGCTCGGCCGCATCTGGGCCACAATGGCACCACCGATGCGGGATGGAGGGGGGGGGGGGGGGGGGGGGGGGGGGGGGTTGTGCAATCATATCACTGCCCTCGACACAGCGTTATCTCCCTGCACCGCCACACCCACGCGCATACCACCGCGTTCCACCTCATCGGCGCCAAGCCAGCTAATTGCATGTGCTTACAATTCGGAGTGCACCTAGGTTGGTCTTTTCTAATCTCAACCCACTAAAAGTTACCTGGAATGCTGGATCGATGAAGAAATGTTGTGTTGATTAGTCTTATATATTTTTTGAGGTCACTTTCCTTTATATATTACTATTAGAAGAAAAAAAGCGGGATGAGAAATTCAGGGTGTTGTCTTGTGTTCAGGCCATATTGCCATGCCCTCGCTATCAGTCGATCGGTCATAATCAAGCTGACAGGATCATTGTCTATCCAACCACTACCACACAGCTACCGCCTTAACTTGCGTGCTGCTAGAATCTTAGTCTAGCATTCTAACCATGAAATAGCTCTAATTAATTTTGAGTTCACTTATTTGATGACAAAGCACATAGCTGTGGTTCTTCTGAACATCAGATGTATTGGAAGCGTTCAATGGTTTCTTCAGGGTTGCACTAGTTCTTTTGCGGAGCACGTTGATACTTGTGTCATCTAGCGTCAGTTTATTAGGCAGGCAATATACAAATGGTCAAGACCCACAGGTCCAGGTTTGTGATAGTCATTGCATTCCATGTCAGCTAGATTTTGTAGTAGTTGCGTCTGCATTCTGCAAGAGTACCAGTTTCAGTGACAGTGAACAGCAAACAAGGTGACCTCTTCTTGGCTGAGATTTCTTGCTCCGCGTCTACAGAGTACAGCTCTAGAGTTTGAGTTTGATTGTCTGTCAGTAAGTGAAACTCCTAAAGATCCAGTTAAGAGTTATCATTTCCCTCTTTCATTCGATTCTCATGGCTCCTTGAACTGCATATTTTGTTCGGCCGTGCTGATGTAAACGCTGAATATGTACCGACCACTTGGATTCAAACTTGATAGTGTATCGAGTACGCACGTGTGGATCAATAGTACGTGGGTAGAATGAAATGACCGAAATTTCTCTCGAAATTCATTTAAATATTCGAAAATTATAAATATTTTAGATGTTTTTTGAATTCCTATGTAGTAGTACTGAAAGTGCTGAAATATTTTTTACCGAAAGGTAATTATTTCAGAGTCCACCGAAATTTAGTAAGTTTTAACGAAATCTCACTAAATTTAAAAACCATGATTAAGTACTTATCGCTTTACTGATTTGTGGATGGTGCAATGGGCCGGCAGTGTAGTAGAGGCAGTAGGAAGGGAAGACAGACTTACACAGCAAGCACAGGCAACTCAGGCTGCTGACGGCCGCCATCGTCGTCGGCAGGAAGGGCCAACGCGGAATCATGGATCCCGACGTGCCCTTCCATGGGCGAGCCAGAGACGGTGACGCAGCTGACGGTCACATGCGGCGGGAGGAGGTTTCCGGCCATCGTCTCCACATAGCTGTCGTCGCCGAGGCAGCACGACACGTCGGCGACGCCGCTGACGACGCTGCTGCTGCCATCGAGGACACGGTGCCATAGCCCGGCGTCAGGCCGGGACCTCAGCAGCGCGCCCACGATCTTCCCGCCCAAGAAGGACCCGCGCAGCCTCTTGGCGATGGCCTGCCCCGCCACCACCAGCCGCGGGTCCGCCTCGGCCTCGGCGCCGCCGCCAAACGCGTGCGCCCTGAAGAAGAACCAGTACTCCTCCCGCGGCAGAGGACGCAGCTCGATCGGCGCCGCCGTGCCGAGGTCAGCGACGGGCTCCGCGTCGGTGCTCGTGACGATGACCTTGCTCCCTCCTCGCGTGGTGCCGGCTGCGCGCCGCAGCGTCGGCATGATCGCGTCCGCCACCTGCCTCCTGCGCTCGTCCACGTTGTCGAACACCGCCAGGAACCTCTCTCCGTGCAGCTTCCGCTCGAGAAGGCCCAGCTTCTCGCGGGAGAGGCCGCTCGGCGCGAACAAGGAGCGCAGGAACATGGCCGTCTCGCCGGCGGCCATGAGGCTCATGCAGTGGAAATCCAGCATCATGACGAGGGAGAAGCGGCGGCGCACCGCGGGGTCCTCGCAGACGTGCTGCACGAGCGTGGTCCTCCCGAGGCCGGCGGCACCGACAATCGGAAGAACGCCTAGCTGCTCTCGCACTGCACCGCCTTCGTCATCATCTTGCAGCGGCAGCAAGAAGTCGAGGACGCGGCGCCTCTCGGCGTGCCGGCCAAACATGTAGCTGTCCGCGTAGATGCCCGTGGTGGAAATTGGCCGGTGCGGCGCGGGCGGGCACATCTGCAGCAGCATGATGAACTCGGTGAGGCCGCTGGAGACCCTTTCCAGGTTCGCGAGGACGCCGTCGAGCTCGTCGGCGTCGCCGAGCAGCAGCCTCCTGGCCGCCACGCGGAGGCGCTTAGAGGGGTTGAACGAGCTAGGCAGGGAGAAAGGCCGCTCTACCACGAGCTTGCCATTGCCATGGGCTCCGCTCGGGAGCGCGTCGAGGAGGTAGCGCCCCCGGTACGCGCCGTGGACGAGGTCTGTGAGCCAGGCGAGCAGCGCGTGGCTCGTGATCCGCCTCGCCCCGGCCGCCTCGGCGACGCTCTCGACCCTAACTAGCAGGTGCCGTAACCTTGGCAGCTTGGCCACCTCGGCGCTTCTCTCCGGCTGCTGCGTGTCGAGGAGATGGCCGGCGAGGAGGACGATGGCCTCGCCGGCCATGGTTGCTTGCTTGCACACGATCGATCGATGTTGAATCCGTGGATGGTTGGCTGGCTCAGTCGGATGATTCTTGAGCAGCTAAGCTAGCTCGTATATCCATCATGCAAGAAATAGGTAAGGATCATGAACAGATGTAGTTAGCCCCACTTGATTCCTGTCAACAGTGAACTTCTTGTGCTTGGAATTGACTGGTGCAATGGATACTCCCGGGAGACCTCGTCCTCATCGGATTTCATGGCAACATAGTTCGTTTCCCGGTGACTTCTTCCCTGTCTTTCCAAATCGACTGTACGGACGACGGAGGCGGCCGAATTTCATACGTGTCTCTCTGGTGCAAAAAAAAAAAATGTTCACGATTTTAAATATGTTTAGACTTTCGGGCCAGAGTGAGTCGGAGTTTTTTCTCACATGCAAAAGTGAACCACTAGTTCTTCTGGAAACGACTCGCTCCATAACTTTTGCTTTAGTCAACGCGATTCAAACTGTCACAATGCATAAATAACCGGCGGCTCCATGGGTGAGTCACATCAGTAGACCGATTTAAATTCTGGCTGAGTCAAAGATAAGATAGTTTTTTAAGTGGACTTTGCAAGACAAGCGAAGAAAAAGTATGCAACTCATCAAGTAATTGAGCACCAACAAAACAAACAATGTTGATTCAGGTTGTTTATAAAACGACCAGAGAGATATAGAACCAACCGATGAATGAGCAGATAGGGATTGGAGCTCCTGTCGACATTGGGGTAAAAAAAATCCCCTAAAGATAGATGGCGACTGATTTCAGATAGATGGCTATAGGTTTCGGAGTGGTCATATTTCCGCGAATCATTTTGGGCTCGATTTTATTTGTTTGATATAGTGGTTAACGCTAGTGCTAAGTCACTAAGTGGTCACATTTCCCTGAATCAATGCCTGTGACGAACATGCGCACTTCTAATCCCGTTCTTCTAGTGTTTTACTAGTACGTCCTCCATTTTTTTTGGTCCGAACGGCAAAACTGCAGTCAGCAAGATAGGCAAACATAGTGCTATTTGTACGACTCCAATGATAATTTACACATGCCTCTCAGAAATTAAGGAACTTTACTTGTAGTTGTTCATGATATAGATCGCAGCAATGGAGTATAGCTTATGATTGGAGATGAGTATCGGCATTGCTGTTTCTTAGATCGTCAGCCAGAATTCCGAATCCATCTGCTGTATTGCTGTTGTACCCTTGGAATGATCTTTTGCAGCTGCAAAATGCGAAACACAATTGTGGCAGTCATCAGTGACGTGGGCATTTGCTACAACAATGTCGTTTCAGTTAAAGTAGATATTTTCCGACGTGGAATGGTCTATGTACGCAGTGAGATTTCTTATTATCAGCCTTGTTAATAACAGTCCTGATAATATTACCATGTCTTACTTTCCTCCGCTTCACTATAATGTACTCCCTCCGTCCACAAATAATTGTTTTACAAAAAAAATTATAGGCTTTTGTTCCGTATTATCAATGCTGATGATGGGCTTTTGTGTTTCTGGACATGGCTGGTTCGCATAGTTCGTTTTCCATCAATCAAAATGAAAGAAGGGGCTGGGGACAAAAGAACAAAAATATGTAGTGATCGACCCTAAAGTAACACACACAGTGTGCTTGCTGGTCCTGTATCCTGATCGACCCCTGGAGATTGACACTGCTGCCAAGCTGCTTCTCCTGTCTTCTAGCAAGCAAAGAAATTCCACTTGTTTTGACGCCTCGATCTGCTGCGACCGTTCAAATTCAAAGGAGATACAGTAGTGGATATAACGCGCGTGAACAATTTTTTGTTGACACGTACACGAAAAATAATGTGATAGATTATCTTTTTGTCCCTGCATGATCGAGACAGAAGACTGCCCCATCATTATGTGTGAACTTTTATTTCCTATTAAGTCTAAATCCAGTTAGGGCAATCTATGAAGATGCCTTAGATTCAATCTTCTCCCCCCCCCCCATAAATTCAGTTCATTTGTTATATCGTGGAGGACTAACGAAGCGCTTTCCTTATTCTAACATGTCGATTCCATGGGTAGCCTTTTCTCTAAAGCGCTTTAGATTTTTTGAAATTTTAAAAGGGGCTAAATGCATTTTTCAAAAAAAATGCATATGCACATGTGTGCAACAATTCACTATCATAAAGAAATATGGGCGTGTTGGGTAACTCGTTGGATCCACCGAGTCCTCAAATCCAGCGTCCCAAATTGGACTCCACCGTCCCAATCGCAAATATCGATCTACTCGTAACAGGAAATTATAAATGGTGGACCGAGTGCACCGAATTTAACAAATTCATCAAAAATGGTACAAATTTTGGTCTAAATTGAAAAGTTAGGCTCGATAAAAGCTCGAAATGGATCACGTGATGGAAACTACTCATAGATGCGTACATATTTCCATTTATTTTATTTTTAATTAAAACACAGTTTAGTTCTTTTCATTTTAAGTCAATCCTATGTGTGAAAGAAACGTACCTGGACCACAGGCTTATCATACTTTCGGCCAAAGCAAGGCCGAAACATGTGGTTTCGGCCCGAGTAGTGCCGAAAGGTGGGTTTCAGCAAGAATAAGTCCGATGGCGAACAACTTTTAAAATTTATTCAATTTACGTATTAGTTTCAAATTTATATTTTTTTACAATAATATTAAAAGAATCCATTCGGAGCTCTTTTTTTTAGTATAACCGCCCCTTTATTAAACAATAACACCAGATAGTTTCTTACACACGCCTACCGGAGGTTGCCCGAGCCAAACATGGCGCCCGAGGACCTCATAGAGAGCACACCTAGCTAGACAATGTGCCTCCTTATTCGACTTCCTATTCTCATGACATAACTCCAACTTTTCGAAGCTCCCCTTTGTCTCCACAATCTCGCGCACAATGTGTGCATAGGACCTCATTGTGCCATGCTCCAAGCTAGCGACCGCGTTCCGGCAATCGCTTGCTACTTTGATCTTACGAGCATTAATATCTCGTGCCAGCGCACACGCCTCGCGACACACAATGACCTCCAAGGTTTCAGCATCAGATTTCTCCTGAAGCACTAGAGCCGAGGCTCCCAAAAACACCCCAGCATCATCTCGCGCAATGGCTGCTACTGATCCGCGTCCATTGTTCTTCCCAACGGCAGCATCTACATTGATTTTCACCATCCCCGGAGGCGGTGGAAACCAGGTTGGAGTGCTTGCTAGTCCTGTTGCTGGCAACTTCTTGTTCTCTTCACTCCCACTCTGTCTAATATCAGCGATGAAGTTCTCGACAAAATGGTGAACCGTCAGAGGACTTTGGAACAAATTTTCGTGGATAGCTTTCCTGGGTGCATGCCAGATTGCCCACAAGGTCACAAAAACAGTAACCTGGTCCTCATGCTTCAAGGTGGCAATCATACATGCAAGCCACTCCCGTGCATTCTCTTCTTCAGATAAGCTGAGGTGTTCAGTTATCTCCTCAGAAACCAATGCCCATACACTTCTCGACATTGCGCATTCGAGCGGTGCATGTCTCCATGTATCACGCGCGCCACATAGCTGGCAACGATCGTGCTCTGCCATAGCCCTATTATGTCTCACGACATTAGTAGGTATCGACTGCTTTGCCAATCTCCAAAGGAAAACTCGCACCTTGTATGGAACTTTAGTGCGCCACAGCGAGCACCACTCGGTCGCCGTCCTCTGCTCATGTGATCCGGTGGCTCTACTCTCTAGCCACGCCTACCTTCTTTCCCTTGTGCTGATCAACATACGGTATGCTGAGCGCACAGAGAACATGCCGCGTATGTCATAATGCCATGCCCAGAAATCCTTTTGTTTCATGGTGCATATCAGAATTTCTCTTATAATGTCGACGTCCATCGGCAAGAAACACTGCCGGAGCTGCTCTTCTCTCCAGGACGCAGTGTTGGTGTCGATAAAATGTGCCACTCGGGACGGTGGGTCATCCACCAAGCACGCCATGGGGCGGAGCATTCCATCCCTGGGTAGCCATTGATCATTCCATGGATCTGTGTCCCTCATAAATTGCTCTCCACACTTGTGAAGGGTTTACACCCAAGTCTGCATGGAGAACATCCGTCGATGGAAAATATCGCGCTTTCAACACTCTCGCACTTAAGGATTCAGCTCAATGTCCCTAAACCCCCCCCCCCCCCCCCCCCCCCCATCGATTTTGGTTTGCACATGTCTTTCCATGAGATCCAACACGGTTTTCTTTCTCCCTCTCGGCTTCCCCACCAGAATTTTCTCAACAATGCGTTGATGTGCTAGCATAGACCCCTTGGCAGCAGGAAGCACGCCATTGAGAATGTTGGCACGGCTTGGGCAATAGATTTTATGAGGATCTCCTTTCCCTCTGCCGATAGCAACTTTTCCAACCATCCTTGAATCTTGCTCCAGATCCGATCCTTTTATATACTTAAAAGCTCCCCCTGGATCTGCCCACATCTGAAGGCATCCCCAGGTACTTCGCATTTAGGGTTTCATTATGCACATTCATGGCATTTTTTACACCCTCCTTCACGCTGTTTGGGCACCCTTTGCTGAAGAAGATAGATGACTTCTCCCGGTTGATTCTCTGTCCGGATGCCAAACAATATCGATCAAGCAAATTCTGAACTTTCCCCGCACTCTCCACATCCGCCTTGAATAGCAACAGGCTATCATCCGCAAAAAGGAGTTGACTAACCGCCGGGGCCGACGGTGCCACCTTCAAACCTTGGAGCTCTGATGATGTACTATGGTGTTTTAAAAGGCACGAAAGGCCCTGCCAACAAGAACAAATATGGGGAGATTGGGTCCCCCTGACGGACCCCCCGAGAAGGGGTAAACTGCTGCAACTTCCCTCCATTGAACAAAACTTGGAAGGGCACTGTGGTGACTAAACGCATCACCATCTGTACCCACAATCTGTGAAAGCCGAGCTTGATCATGACCGCCTCAAGGTAGCTCCATTCTAATATATCATATGCCTTTCGCATGTCCATCTTAAGCGCACAGAAGCGGTTCTTCTTCGCACGGTTCCTCTTCATAAAATGAAGACATTCATATGACATGATGATGTTGTCCATAATTATCCTCCCCGGTACGAAGGCCGACTGTTCCTCCGCAATGATCTCCGGTAAGACTCCTTTCAGCCTATTTGCCAAGACCTTTGATGCTATCTTGTAGATGACGTTACATAGACTTATAGGTCTGAACTGACCTAGCTCCTCTAGGTTAGCAACCTTTGGAATCAGTACTATGAACGTTTGATTGATCTCACGTATGTCATCCTCTCCCTTGAGCACTCGCACACTGCAACCGAGCCTATTTTTTGTGACACGGTCCTTTTGTCACGTATTAGCTGTTTTGTCACTAATTACCCCCTAGTGACGACATTAGCGCGTCACGCGGTCCGTCCCAAAATCCTCGTCATAGATTGCAAAAAACTGACGCCACGACGTTTCCGCGTCACGCATTAGGGATCATTGGTGACGCCGTTTATCGTTTCACTCATTGTGTTTATGCATGACGGCATGATTTGTCACAGTTCGTTCATAAATTTGTCAACGATCAACGTAATGCGTGACAAACTTCGTGTCATTGATTTGTTCTTGGACCGGCCAAAGCTGCTGACCTGTCGGTCAATGAAGATGACGTTGTTGTTTACGTGTCTGTTGACCTAGCTGTTGACGTGAATGACATGTGGCTGTTTAGGTGGCACATGACATGGCTGCTGACGTGGATACTGTCTTGTGGGTCCGATCTAGGCTGACGTTGCATGACATCACGTGGGTCCACAAACAATCTGACATGTGGGACCATCTGCTTTTCTTACTGGTGGGACCACCGCCGTGCTGACAAGCGGGACCCACATGTTTGCTGACAAGCGGGGCCCACCAGGCTTGCTGACGTGTGGGACCCACCGGTTTGCTGACATGCGGGGGCCACCAGGTTTGCTGACATGTGGGACCCACCGGTGTAAGCGGTCATAATTTCGTTCAAATTTTCGTCACTGATTATTTATCATATATATAAGAAATGATCCACAATTGAATATTTCAAATTAGCTGAATATAAGAAATGAACTGTATTTGTCCGAAGACACAAGCAATCAGTGTACACGTGAAAATAAAGAAAACTACACACAAAAGAACTATGCGCTATCTTCAGTTGGCCTGGGATGATTGCGATGTCCATAAGAGGTAACTTAGAAGGGTTTCCATTTCGTGCTGCTTCTTTTCAAATTCGACAGTCTTCTTTTCATGGGACTGTTGTATAGCTTTTAGTTGTTTTTGTTGTATCCTTCTCGTTTCTTCAAATAGCTCCTGTTGGGCCTTCAATTTTGACTCCATTTCATTCTTGTAGCGAACGATTATTTTGTTATCTTCCTTAGCTTCATATAATATATCTTACCGAAGCGGTAGGGCATCTTTATTTTGTTCAGAAGGTCGCGGGTTCAAAACAGAACGAACGATTATTTTTGTAAATTTTTATTTAATTATCCGACATTTCGGTCCCAAAAACTTGTGACGACCAGGGTGACGCCCGTAAATCCGTCACCGGGGTAATACGTGACAACCTTAGTGACAACGAAGTTGAGCGTCATGCATTAACGCTAACCGTGACAAACGTCCAAATACCGTCACCTATTATGGCTAATCAGTGACAAAATCGATGTCGTCAAGCGGATTTTTGTCACAAAAAATCGCATATGTTGTAGTGGCATGACTATCATGGTAACCTCTTCTCCACACATCTCCCAATGAGTTTGAAAGAAATGCGCCGTCAAACCATCGGGTCCTGGCGCCTTTGTGGGGAACATTTGAAACAACGTTGTTTTTACCTCCTCTACCATGATCGGTTTCACAAGCTGATCATTCATCTGAGTTGTTACCTTCGAGGGTATCACCCGAATGACCTCCTCCATATTTGTTACTCCCTCGGACCTGTAGAGGTTTTCATAAAAATCCCTCGTTAGAGTTGCCATCTCACGATCATCCTCCGTAACCGTGCCGTCCGGACATTGAAGTCTACTGATCCGGTTCCTTTTCTTCCTCTGACTCGCTCGGAGGTGAAAGAAACGTGTATTTTTGTCGCCCTCTGCAAGCCATTGTACCCTGGATCGTTGGCGCCACATTATCTCTTCTCTGTTGTACAGCTCGACAAGGCGATGAGTGATCTTGATCTCCTCATACGACGGACTTTGTCGTAGCACATCCGATCTCAGAACCGCTAAGCGATCGTTGAGGTGTCGTATCTTCTGCTGGACATTCCCAAACGTATTCTTGCCCCAACCTACCAGCGAGCTCGATAGTCGGGTTAGATTCTCTTGCAGTTGTTGCATCGTTGCTGCCTTTCCATCAGCCTTCCACTTATCATCAAGGTAAGGCTTGAACTGATCGTGGGATTCCCACATCAACTCGTACCTGAAGATCTTTTCTTCAGGAGCTCTCCTCTGCCGCGCCGTCTCCTGCCACCGCAAGAAGATCGGACAGTGATCAGACGAGGCCACCGTCAGGTGTCGCACGGTAGCTGATGACGTGAAAGACACACGTTCGTTGGGAACCCCAAGAGGAAGGTATGATGAGTGCAGCAACAAGTTTTCCCTCAGTATGAAACCGAGGTTATCGAACCAGTAGGAGATGAAGACACTTCTGAAGGTGTCAACGGCGCCAGAAAAAGTGTTGTTGCAGGGAGTTCTGACGGTTGACTTGGAACCTGCACACAACACAACCAAAATACTTTGCCCCAACTTAACAGTGAGGTTGTCAATCTCACCGGCTTGCTGAAAACAAAGGATTAGACGTATAGTGTGGAAAATGATGTTTGTTTGCAGTGAATGAAAGAGAACAATGATTGTAGTAGGTTGTATTATCAGTGTAAAAGAATGGACCAGGGTCCACAGTTCACTAGTGGTGTCTCTCCATAATAAATAAATAACATGCTGGGTAAACAAATTACAGCTGGGCAATTGACAAATAGAGAAGTGCATAACAATGCATGAACAAGTTATGAAAGTTACAAAGAGATTTACTTGGGCATTACAACATGGTACACAGACCGCTATCCAGCATGCATCTGTGTCTAAATAGTCCACCTTCAGGTTAGCATCCGCACCCCTTTCAGTATTGAGTTGCAAGCAACAGACTATTGCATTAAGTGAAGTGCATAATGTAACATAATTATCCTTAGACAAAGCATCGTTGTTTTACCCCTAGTGGCAACAACACATCCACAACCTTAGAGGTTGCTGTCACTCCCCCAGATTAAATGGAGACTGAACCCACTATCTAGCATAAATACTCCCTCTTGGAGTCTTGATAACCCACAAGTATAGGGGATCGCAACAGTCTTCGAGTGAGGTAAAACCCAAATTTATTGATTCGACACAAGGGGAGACAAAGAATACTTATAAGCCTTAACAACTGAGTTGTCAATTCAGCTGCACCTGGAAAAGCACTAGTAACAGGGGTGATGTGAAAGCAGCAGTAATATGAGAGCAATAGTAACAGTAACACAGCAGCAGTAACACGGAGGCAATGGCACCAGGAAATAGTTGATACTACTTCTAATGACATATAGGACCAGAGAGCAATGATGATGACAAATGGACCGGGGTTCCCAGCTATCTACACTAGTGGTAACTCTCCAAACAAATAACAGGTGTTGGGTGAACAAATTACAGTTGGGCAATTGATAATTGTAAGGGCATGACAATGCATGCTTATGATAAGATAAGGTTTACTGTAGTATTTAATTGGGCATAACGACAAGGTACACAGACCGCTATCCAACATGCATCTGTGCCTAAATAATCCACCTTCCGGTTAGCATCCGCACCCCTTCCAGTATTAAGTTGCAAACAACAGATTATTGCATTAAGTATTGTGCATAATGTAAATAACACATTCATCCTTAGACAAAGCATTGCTGTTTTACCCCTAGTGGCAACAACACATCTACAACCTTAGAACTTGCTGTCACTATCCCAGGTTAAATAGAGGCTGAACCCAACTATCTAGCATAAATACTCCCTCTTGGAGATACAAGCAACTACTTGATCAGGGTAACCACAAGTACCGGAGAGCATGCAAGATCTTAAATAAACAATAGTATGATAATATGATGAACAATCTGATCATAATGTAACAATTCATCGGATCCCAACAAACACAACACCAATTACATCATATGGATCTCAATCATGTAAGGCAGCTCATAAGATCATTGTATTGAAGTACATGGGAGAGAGAGTACCAACTAGCTACAGCCAAGAACCCGTAGTCCATGGGGGAACTACTCACAAACCATCATGGAGTCGAAGTGGAGGCGGTGGAGTCGATGGAGATGGCTCCGGGGGTCAATCCCCGTCCCGGCAGGGTGCCAGAACAGGAACTTCTGACCCCCGAAACGAGGTCTCGCGATGGCGGCGGCGCTGCGGAAGTCTTTCTGGAGTATTAGATATATATTTAGGGTTTTCGCGTCGGGGTGACTAAATAGGCGAAGGGGCAACGTCGGTGGCGTCCCGAGTGGGCCAAACCATAGGTTGGCGCACTCTCTCTCCTCGCCGCGCCGCCATGTGGTTTGGAGGCCGTGGGCCTCCCCTGGCTTGCCCTTCTGGCTCCGTGTGTCCCTCGGAAAAATAGGAGGTTTGGCTTTTGTTTCGTCGAATTCCGAGAATATTGCCCGAACAGCTTTTCTGGAACCAAAAACAGCAGAAAACATGAACTGGCACTGTGGCATCTTGTTAATAGGTTAGTCCCAGAAAATGTATAATAATGATATATAATGCATATAAAACATGTGACAATGATACATAAAACAAGCATGAAACATCAGAAATTATAGATACGTTGGAGACATATCAAGTCACAAGCATCAACTTGGCCAGAGTATCAACTAGCAACGGAGAGCATGCAAGATCATAAATAACATGTATATGATAATTCAATAATCAACTTGACATAGTATCAATATTAATCAGATCCCAGCAAACACAACATGTAGCATTACAATAATATGATCTTTATCATGATAGGCAGCTCAGAGGATCCAAACATGATGGCACAAGAGGAGAAGACAACCATCTAGCTACTGCTATGGACCCATAGTCCAAGGATGAACTACTCACACATCACTCCGGGCATGGCGATGTAGATCCCTCGGTGATGATTCCCCTCTCCGGCAGGGTGCCGGGAAGAGCTTTAGAACCCTCCCGAGTTAGGGTTGACGGCGGCGGTGGCTCTGGAACTTTTCGTGGAATATGACTCGGGTATTTAGGGTTTTTCCCGAACAGGTGAATTTATAGGCGAAGGGGCGATGTCAGTGGGCATCCGTGGGCCCCTCACCACGTGGCGGTGCGGGAGAGGGGGGCCCGCGCCGTGGCATGGTGTGGGCGCCTCGGTGCCCCACTTCGTCTCTCCTTCGGGCTCCGTGTACGTGACAGAAAAATAGGGACTTGGTCTTTTGTTTCGTCCAATTCCGAGAATATTTCCAGAACAACATTTCTGGAATACAAAAATAGCAGAAAACAGGAACTGGTACTGTGGCATCTTGTTAATAGGTTAGTCCCAGAAAATGCATAAAAATGCTATAAAGTGTAAATAAAACATGTAGCAATTGACATAATATAAGCATGGAACATCATAAATTATGGATACGTTGGAGACGTATCAGTAGCCATCGGGAACCTGCTACTCCAGTCCGATGTCGCGAAGGCTCTGTCCAGGCGTACCCTGCAGAACGATCCTCCGGCCACATGCTTCTCGAATGTCCAGCTAGTGCCCTCGAAGCCAAGGTCGGCTAGTTCACACAGGTCCACTGCATCTCTGAAACCCGCAATCTGAGCTAAGCTCCCTTCACCAACTCCATCATGCTCGTGCTGGTGTAAAACTTCATTAAAATCACCAATGCACATCCAGGGCAAAGATGACGAAGATTTTATAAACTTGGGCATATCCCAAGTTTTAAACCGCTCTGAAATCTGAGGCTCCCCATACACACAAGTCAACCTCCAGGGATCAGAGTTCCTTTCGGTTATAATCACATCTATGTGGTACTGAGAAAACGACAAAACCTCAACATCAATATCATTATTCCAAAACATCCCGAGGCCACCATTGCGCCCCGAACTGTTTACAGCAAAACAACGATCAAAACCTAGCCTTCTAGCTAGTCCTTCAACCCTTTCCTTTTTTAATTGAGTTTCTACTACACAAAGCACCGTGGGTTTAAAACGCTTCACTAAGTCGTGAAGCTCTCAAACTGTCGCGTCGCTCCCGAGTCCGCGACAGTTCCAGCATATGCAACTCATTGCTCCTGGCGGTACTCTGTGTCGGAGCCCGCCAATGCGTTGTTTTCTTCATCTTTCCTCATCCTCTTCGGGTCTGGTATCTTGATTGGGGACTGGGACTTGTTGTTCACCATGTCCTCCTGCCTCAGCGTCACGTCCAGGTTCTCCTTTGCAGTTGGTCCATTGCCCTCCCTTTGCTGGCTTGCCCCACTCGTGAGGAGGAGTGGGGCCTTCCCCGAATCCTTTTCAGTTGCGCTGCTTGGTGACGCGGCCGATGGCCTTTTACAAGATTCATTGTTCCTGCCACCCCCACGACCACCTCCACGGCCACCTCTACTTCCTTCCTGAGAAGGCGCATTGTTTTTCACCCCAGTAGTTCGGGGGTGCCAGTCCTTATATGGTACGATCATCCACTGTCCATATTGCTTGGCTTCGGCACTGTGATTACCGTCACCACACTCCGTATCGACATGGCCCATGAGACCACAGACATCGCAGAACTTCGGCAGTTTTTCAAACATCACCTAGAAAGACAGTCTCTCTTGACCCTCCGGGTGCAGCCCTACCACCCTTGTGAGTGGCTTATTCACGTCCAGCTTGATCCTAGCTCGAACGAAGCTTGTTCCGCTCGCGCCAAGCGCATACAGGTCAACACTCAAGACCTCACCGATGCGTGCCGCCATGTCTTGGACAATCTCTTCTTTCCGAAACAGCGACGAGATGCCACGGACTTGCACCCAAGCATGAATACGGTCTGAACTACAGACCTATGATTTGCCATCCCGTCGTACGCCTCCAGCAGAACACCCATCTTAATAACCACGGGCCGTCATGCATGACCCTGTTCCAATCACCAAGACATGACACCTGAAGAACAAAGAGGTTGTCCTCCACCGGGCGTATAGTCCACTTCTTCGCGAGACCCCAAGCAATATCCATCTTCTGGAAGAAAGGCTGGTTCCCGAAGTGTTTGGTTGTATGAACTTTCACCACCGCCATCCAGCGTGCGCCCTCCCGGAGGTTAACGAAGTCCTCCCTTGGCAGCACCGCATCATCCAATTCCTCGTCTTTGAGGACCAGCTTCTTCAGCAGTTCCTGTAGATCCGTCGGTGGCTTGGGACTCGACGATCCGCCCTCCTTTGGAAAACTGGCCGCCATCTTTCTCAGCGTCAAAACAGATCGGACCCGAGATCGCACCGTGATCCTCTACCCCACACCGCCAAGGCCGGGAAGACGGACAAGACGTCCCCTTGGTCAGCCCGAACGGCAGCGGGGCGGAGGACAAGCCGGAGTTGATTGGAGCCGGAGCAAATTCCTTCCGCCGCCGTGATCGCCTGCGGAAGTCAAAACCCTAGATAGGTAGATATCCATTCGGAGCTGGTTCGTTCGGTGTGGCTCCTTCAAATTCGTTGAGCTAGCAGCCCAAGTAGCCCATCCGGCCTAGCCCAATTAGAGTCCAGCCTGCTGGTTTATGTTTGTCTAGGCTTGGCCCGTGAGGATGGGCTGTTGGACGGCTGGTTCGGAGCAAATAATTAGTCCGGCAGATTTCCAGTTTTTTTTTTCATTTCTGTAGCTCGCTTTCTTTTTTTGAGCTATAAAGTGGTCGTATCCACCGCCCGAATAGATAGAAAGCAAACATGTTTTGGTGTCTCCTTGCATTTGTTTTCCTGTGCCTAAGTGTTTTTTAGGTGAATATAGGTAGTATCCATATGAATGTAGCACACACATATATATAGTAGACAATTTAATACGATGGCTAAGAACAAGTTGTCACATATGCCATATACATAAGCACCACATTAGATCAAATTCGGGCTGTATCATGGACATTCCTTGATCATCGCCAACCTAGAGCGATCGATCCCTAATTGCATTGTCAGGAGCATTTGCTTCACGTATTCATGAATCCAATGCACCCGAGAGAACATCGTACCGCTTATATCGCTGTGGAATTGTTGGCATATAATCTGGATTCCTATCACAGAAAATACACTACACATCCATATTTAGCTCTTTATACCCCACTCAAAATACACATCCATATGTAGTGGAGACAAGAGCAAAATACCCCACTGGATTCCTATCATATGTCGATCGAAGCTTCTAATGGATGAATGGTCAAAATTGTTTGTCGTGTGTATATGCTCTTGTCTCCACTACACATCCATATTTAGCTATGTATATTTTGTTAGATCTTCTCCACCGACGATTACAATAACGCTCTCAATAGAGCTATTGGATATGTCGGCACGAAAACACCCCACCGGCACTGGCGGAGCTATGTTGGGGCCGAACCGGGCCCCGGCCCGCCCAGGAATTTGGCCGAATTATTTTTAACTAGTACGCATCGGTCACACGGAAAGGCCCAGCCCAGCCAAACGCTCACACGGTCGCACCACTGGATCGATCGGGAAAAAAAACAAGGTCGCGCATGACCGCACGCGACTCGTTTGCCCTGAGGAGTGAGGACGGAACGGCTGAACGGGATCGCAAACTGACCAGACCGCCGGCCCGCCCAAGATTTTCTCTGTAGCTCCGCCACTGCCCACCAGCCCTCCTAATAGCGCCAAAGTTGTCAGACGGACCCCATAGATTGTCTGTCAAATCCGTTTCGCGTCCTTTTCATAAGGAGGCAACTGGGCGTGCTGGCAACCGCGACAACAGGTGCCACGTTGGATACTGACGAACAGGATCGACACGTTACCGTTCGCCGCAATTTAGTGTGGGGAAGGAGGTCTGGTCGGCGTAATTAAACACCAAAGAGCTGACTAGGGCGTCGTGATGTGTCCCCTCTTCGCCATCCCTACGCGCGACGCCGTAGTAATGGCGCTTATGGAACCATCGCCTAGGCACACCGTGTTCTCTCCGCCCCTTCGGCCTTTATAAGCGGCAACGCGCATCACTCCTCCGCATTTACACCGCCCTCACTCACTTCTCTCCACCTCGATGGCGAACGACAACGAAGCCTCTAGCGGCGAGAGACCAACGCAGACACCAACTTTGAATTAATTAACGTTATACGTTTTATTTTTTTCGAATGTGTCAATTGGGAACACCGGTGAGGGAAGCCGCTCCTAATACTAATTTTTTTTTTTTTTTGACACATCCAACACCCACTTCTATTCACCGATCATCCACATACAGAGTACACAGATTGAAAACAAAGAAGAACAACAAAGCGAGGTGGGAAGAAACGGAACCAGAGCACCAAGATCGCCAACCACGCCGGCGTCGGAGACGAAGGAGACCACCTTCCAGCTTGCCACAGTCAGGGAACTGTTTGCCCTATAGGAGACGCCGCCATGCCCGTCCGCCGCGCCGCGGCGGAGCTTGAAACGATGAACGGCCGGGGCGAGCGCCCCCCTGACCCAACTAATCCACCTTGCCGGAGTCACCGTCGTCGCCGTCGTCGGAGGGAGTCGAGGATCCCGGCGAGCTCGAAGATCCGCCCAGATCCCCTGCCAGGACGAAGATCGCCACTGGATCTGGCAGGGAATCAAGGCACGGCACGGATCCACCGATCCGCGGGTGCCGGAGAAGCTGGCGCGCCGGCCCGGAGCTCCACGAGCGCCGCCGCCGGGGAGGGCACACGCCTGCAACAAAAACCACGCCAACGACACCACCGCCTCCACGGCGCCGCCGGCTGCCCCAGAGGAGCCTCCCTTATGTACACGCGTGACGCGGGGATCCCCCACCCTCCCGCCGCCGAGGCGGCCGGCGGAGGGCGAGGGATCCGGCGGATCGACGGCGAGAAAGGTGGATCGGCCGGGGGAGCTCTAAAAATCGCCTCCGCTACAGTGAAGAGGGAGGGAGACGGCCCAGCGCGTCTAATACTAATAGCGCGGCAATCTAGTCACACCTGCTGGACCTTCTACTAGCAGAGTCGGTGGAGATGCTCTTTTGCAGCTGAAATCGCCAAATCCAAATACAAATACAAACGCAAGTTGAAAGAGAAAAAAAATACGGAGTATATCCAAACGCAAATTTCATAATTGCTCAGTTCAGTCCGCTCTCACTCACCCCGACCTAGCTCGCCGCCGGCCGGCGAACGCCGACTCCCTCCCCCACTCCGGCAGCCTCCATTCCCGCACGAGCGACGCGGCCTCCATTCCCTCGACCGAGGCGCAATGGCCGGGCGGCGGAGGCCTTGGCAGGGGCAGGGGCGGATGGACGCCGCGGTCGACCACTTCGCCCCCATGGGCTACAGCAAGGCCGACGTCCGCAAGCTCATCAACGCCCTCCTCAAGGTCCGCCTCCTCTCCCTCTTCCCCCTGCCCAATCCCTCGCCGACAGAGACGGAATGCGAGCGTTTCTTTTCTGTTGATTGGCTATTAAAAGATCGTCTTTTTGCTTTGCTGGGAGCCGATTTGGGGGTTGGTTGCTGCTAATTCTTGTACTTAAGTATTGTGCTGTCATTCTTGTAATTAAGTATTGTGCTGTCATTCTCGTAATTTGGTGCTAATTCTTGTAATTAAGTATTGGTTGGTCGATGTCTTCTCTGTTTCCCTCAAGGTGACACAGTTGACTGATGAATTAGCATTTGGTCTTCTTAGCATTGACACAGTTCACTAATGCAATGCAACTGCATTAGTGAGTGTCCGTCAGTGCTTCATGTATCGCTCTCGTAATTTGGCCTCGTATGCATGCTCAGGCCGATATGTATGGGAAGAAAGGGTGGCCGCTCCTTGAGGAGAACTGCTACCAAGTCGTGCAGGAAGCGCTCTTCGAGAAGCAGGAGGAAGAGGAGAGGCTGCAGCTGCAGCAGCAGGAGCAAGAACCTCAGGTGACCCTCCCTCCCAATGCACAATCTATGTCGCTGTAATTGTTCAGCGTGTGCCATTGAATATATGCAGGGTCAGTGCAGCTTTGGTTGGCAATAAGACGATAATGCTTGCTCAATCATACTTGCTAGATGTAGGGGAGGAGTAAAATATTAATACGTTTGTTACCAGGTAGTACAGGAAGCCCTCTTTGAGGAGCAGGAGCAGGAAGAGATGCTGCAGCTGCAGCAGGAGGAGGAGGAGGAAGGTCAGGTGATGCAGCTCCAGCAGCAGGAGCAGGAGGAGGAAGAACCTCAGATGATGCAGCTGGAGCAGCAGGATGAGGAGGAAGCTCAGGTGACCTCCCTCTCAATGCACAATCTATGTCACTGTAATTGTTCAGCATGTGTCATTGAATATATGCAGGGGCAGTGCAGCTTTGGTTGGCAATAAGACGATAATGCTTTGCTCAATCATACTTGCTAGATGTAGGGGGGAGCTAAACATTAATACATTTGTTACCAGGTAGTACAGGAAGCCTTCTTTGAGGAGCAGGAGGAGGGAGAGATTCTGCAGCAGCAGCAGGAGGAGGAGGAAGGTGAGGTGATGCAGCTTCAGCAACAGGAGGGGGAAGAACCTCAGGTGATGGAGCATGTGCAAGAGGAGCAGCATCAGTTAGAAGAGGGTGATGAGGATCAGGTAAGCACCCACTCCATTTACCTTCTTTGTATCAATCTCTGAAGCCCACTTTCCCAACATGTTCCTCTAAGGAAAAACCTTCAAATATGCACACTTGCGCATCTATCAAGTGATTGCGTATTTGCACAGTTAGTGGGTATGATGTAACTTCTTTTTTTCTTGCCCGTAGATTGTTATTTTAGTGCCTTTGCTGTAGTTTCATGTGATATATGAAGCACCTTTTGCTGTGCTAGAGTAACATGATAATATGGTTATGGAATCGAAATGGCTATCTAAGTTATAGGATGGTTACTTGATCTTACAGATTTATTGTTGATATTTAATTCTTTTGTTCTTCTACTAGATTAGTGCAGCCAATCTTGATTAATTTTCTTGATCTTGGGGTGATTACTTGTCACTGCTTATCTGCTTTGGATATAGTTGACTGATGAATAAGAAGTTTGCCGTTTTAGCAGCACAATATGTTGTATTTTCTCACTTGGTTTTGTAATACAAATGCAACACGGTGTCCGTCAGTACTTCTGTAAAACTAATTAGTAAGCACAAGCTGCTGTTTACATGTGTCAATTTTTGATTTTTCACTAAACCAAGCCCTTGTGTTGTCATACAAGAGGAGTATATTTTCGATTGTTCACTGTTTAATTGGTTCCACGAACTAAGCAGAGTTGATGTTGATCGATCCACTCACTTCACCCTTGTTTCCACCTGTTTGTTCGTTCCATTCACGCTTTATGTATCGTGTATGCCAAAAAAACAAATGGTCGATTATTTTGCTGCTCCTTTCATCCATGTTCAGAAATGTTTAGTCTATGTTTCTTATCCTCCCAGCAACGAGAAGCAGCAATGATGGGGGCACCGTCAGAAAATGAAATGCCATTTATGCTGGTTCATGAGGAGGTGCCATGTGAGAGCATGTTAGCAGAGTACCATGATGATACGGTATATGGAAAACTGTAGCGATTTCTGTTAACATGTTTTAGTTTGCATTTGCAGAGGCTGTTTTGGATATGAAGTAACCCGCTTACTTTTTTTGTTACTTATGAAGCATGTGCAGGAGCAGGAACAGCAGCAGCAGCAGCAGCAGAGGAGGAGGAGGATCAGGTAATATCCCTCTCCATTAACCTTGTATCACCTCCATTTATGAAGTAACCCGTTTTCTTTTTGTTATTCATGAACTATGAAGCATGTGCAGGAGCAGCAGCAGCAGCAGCGGGAGGAGTGGGAGGAGGATGATGAGGTTCAGGTAAGCTCCCTCTCCATTTACCTTGTTGTCTCAATCCCATTGGATGTTTAGTTTATGTTTCTTATTCCCTCCAGCAACAAAGTTTGTGCGTATTGTCCAATTCTTACTTGGGCTTGGTTTGTAATGCAGCAACAAGAAGCTGCAAACATGGCGGCACTGTCAGAAAATGACATGCCATGTGAGGCTGTCTCAGCTGTTCAGCAAACAGAGGAAGAAGTGGTCCCCATGATCATTGGCCCACCTGCTCTCGAAGCTGCGTCGCCACACCCGGAAGTTACAAGAACTAGTCGCACAAGGCGTCCCTGCTTTGGTTGGATCAGCGAGTCTGAGAGTGACTCGGACTATGAAGAATTCCTTGCAAGTCGCAACTGCAAGTCCCAAGTCCAGGAGGAGGCCTTTCTTAAAGAAAGCGGCTCAGTAGGTGGGATGTGAAGTGAAGCCACCTAACAGGTGATGTTTTTGTTATCTGATCTTCCTTTGCCATGTTTAAATTTGTATCAGTAACAAAAAAGTGACATGAGTAGTCAGTAAGTCTCACTATATTTATTCTTATGCTTTTTTACCCAATGAGATACTTGCTCTAGGATTTATGTTTTCTTGGTTACCAACAAAAAAAACATCATACGAGTTGACATGAACTGGAATGGAATGTAGTCGCTGGAGACAATTCGGGAATGTAGGATTATTCAAGATTTATAGCCAAAGAGGAGGCATATTAATATTCGATATTTGTTGGTCTGCATGATGAGATTGGCTCAGAACACAATCCATCCTGGCGCTAATACTAATGGAGGAGAACAATTTTCTTGTTCATTCGGTTCATCTGATCATATAGAAATAGAAGCTTAAGCATAGCAGATGTCCCTAATTTCAAGTTGTACTAGCTGCGACAGTAATCCATGTCCTTGACTTTGTTCGTCTGCATGCTACCAATGTCAGCGAAATGCTAACCATCCTTCTCCTGTTGTGACAGGCTGGTACAAGGCCAGAGCAGGAGTTGTGGCAGTCCCTGGGCGTGAGAACTGACTTAGTTTGCAGCATTAGTATGATAGTATTTTGGGAACTGTATTATGTACAGCTGAATTTGCAGCGGTAGTGTGGTACAAGGCCACATCAGGAGTCGCGGCACCGGCTGGATGTGAAAAGTGACTTAACTTGCAGTATTAGTATGATAGTATCGGAACTTTATTAAGGACCACTGAATTTGCAGCGTGGCACTATTAGTAAGTAGTATATATAAGTGCGGCGTCGACGTCACGGGGACAAGTGGTATAATTCGCAGTGTTGGTATATAACGCTTGTGAAATTAGCATATATATAAGTAAAATATTCAATTATGTATGTTTCCATGAAGCATGTGAGAGCAGCATGAGTTCTGCTATTTAATTAGGTATGTAATATTCTACCGTGGCCAATTTGTCGTCGCTGTTTGTGTAATATAGATAACCATGACCTGCTTGGCCAATTCTGGTATGTGTAAACCTGTGGTTTTTGGTGGTGAGCATTATTTTGCAAGAGCACACCTGTTGTTTCTGCTGTATCTGTGGGACATTCTGTCATAATGTAACTTGGCTGCAGGTCTCTCCCAGGAGCACATCTGTTGTTCGGTGTTCCTTTGTAGCGAAATATCTTCCTATACTGTATATGACGAAATAGAGGGCGATGCATTCGTCTGTTGGAATTCAGGCAGTGGTGATGTTGTCACTGAAGTTTTGGTGTTATTTTTCGGAGTATGGATACAAGATGTATCCACAAAATTTGGATCTTTAGCTCATTACCTAGTTCAGACTTCAGAGTCTCGGTGAAAGGAATAAACAGGCTTTGGTGCAGGCTCTTTCATTCAATCGATCGTGCTGTAAACGCTAGAACGGTTTGGGAGACGCCACAAAAATCGTCGTTTTCATATTTTCTTGCCATTTGGTAGAATTCATAATTTTAGTTCCCATATAATGAATAAAATTCTATGAAATATTTAGAGATATCCAAATATTCGATGCAATGGTTAGCTCCATCACGCCGCTTATTTCCGTTTTTTGCCATGCGAAAGACAGAGCAGGCTAGCTGTAGTTCACGCGAACGTCGGATGCCGATCATCTTGGTCAAGCTGCAGGTAGAAGCGCCTGGGCAGTCTTGCTCTTGGGATGTGGACGACCTTCGCCTTCTTCCACTTCACCGGCTTGAGCAGCTCCAGAGCCTCCTCTTTCCTCCCGAGCAGCACTGGCTTGATGTTGTAGGGGATGAAGCCTAGCATTGGCACCAGCGGCGCAAAGCCAGGAGGAGGTCCGTCTTGCTCGGACTTAGGTAACTTGTCATGAGAGGTGACTTGAGTTAGCAATGCAGCATGAAGATGAACAACAAACACGTAACGGATGATCAATGCAGGAGCAATACGGATAACTCGCATATCTGAATTTGGGGGAAAAACACCAAATGAACCACTGCACAAAGCAGTAATGCTCAACTAATCTATGCACAACCATTATCAAGTTATGCATGTGGATTTGGGACATCTAAACCCCAAATCAAGCACTACGCAAGACATGCACAGTGAGGAAATGCTCCGAAAACCCCACAATGAAGAACATGTCGATTTGGAAAAAAAAAACCAAATCTAGGCACGACGAATCATTTACATCACTAGATCGAAGCAAGTACAACACGATGTGAAGTGTACTACACTAATTAAGCATCTACAAGCGCGGATTGAAGAACTAAATGTGACATGTACTACACTAATCAAACCCTAAAGAACTAAATGTGACATGTACTACACTAATCAAACCCTAACAGACAAGGTTGTGTAGATTGGTACTTACCGTGGGGGTTACCGGCGGTGTAGCCAGTGCAGACGGCGCGGGGGAGCCAAACACGAGTTCAAGAAAGTCATAATCAATTACTATAACACCCCAGGTATAATCACTACCTGAGATGCTACCACACTACAACAAGATCTTTGAAGTAAGGAGATTATTAAAGATTTTGACAGAGTTTTTCTTGGATATACGAACATCCACGACATACAGCTGACAAAAGAGGATGAATAGCGACATTAAACTAAGGAACATCCATGTGATTCACAAAATATTAGTAAGCCGATAGATACGGAAATACAACAGTCCATCAAAACTTGTACAAAAGTATAGGTGTCCGCTACGGATTATATGTATGTGATGTGCCAAAAGTAGTAGAGGTGCTACGCCCATGTCCCATGCATGTCACTTATTTAGTACCTGAAAACCAAATTAAAATGCAAGGGTGAGTACCGAAATACTCAGCAAGTACAATATGGAACCAGAAATACATTAGGTAATGAACAACACTAGAACTTCACTCGGGATCACACAATGTTTCTGAAAACTGCGCTGCAGGTTTTAGCACATTTGACGGGGAGTTAATCATCATGTGAAGGCAGTGTTGGCTCGGAATTTACCAACGTGTCGGCTTGGAATTTACCGACCTGCCGCAGTATTGGTTCAGAATTTACCAATCTGCCATAGTATTGGCTCGGAATTCACCAATATGCGAACCCGTGGAGTTTAGAAGTAGAATATTGATTCGAATAAACATCAAATAAGAACAAGCACACTGGAAGCAACAACATCACAACCAAAGTACAAGGAGTTGAGGTTCGTCATGCACTTGCCTTAACCTCAACGTTCAACGGATGAATTAAGATCAGCACTGGAAATCCTCACACCTGAGTTTGAATCCACACACTCAGGTATACGGTATCACGGTAAGGTAACAGTATAATTCCAAATCATAACTAGTGCTTGCCATTCTATAAAGTTAACCGCTGCCTCCTGTGTCGCTCTCGGGCGACACCGGGGCCCCAAACCCTAGCCACCCTCTCCCTCTTCCTCCCTCACCCCCTCCCTCCTCGCCGCGGCCGGAGGTCGCGCCAGGCAAAAGCCCCAGGCGGTGGCCGGTGATGGCGGTGGCGGGGATTCCTCCGTGCGCAAGGTGGCGGACCCCTCTCCGGCGGCGGTGGGGCGTGGTCGGCGGCGGGCGCGGCAGCGAGGTGTCGCGGTGCGAGCGCCAATCGACGACGGCGGAGGTGGCTCGTCCTCCTCGCGTCGGGAGCGCCTCTGCAGTCCGGCGGCTCTGCGGGCTTGTTCGAGCCCAGATGGGCTTCGGCGGGCCGCGGCGCTGGCTCCGGCTGCAGGCAGGTGCGGGGGGCGCCTCTTCGCGCCAGCTCCTGGGCACCGTGGTGGTGCTGGCAGGTTGCCAGAGACGGCGCCAGAAGCTTCCCGCGGTGGTCTCTGCCGTTTCGGCTTCCGGTTCAGGTTTGGGCTCGGTGCGCGTCTTGATGCCAGCTCCCGGGAAACCCGTGCTCATGCTCTGTGCGTGAGCAGACCGCAGCGGCGCCTCCGGGCGTTTCTTACCTTGTTGGAGGCGTGGTATTGGAGCTGTTGCATTGCTTGCGGCCTCGATGTGCAGGTGAGGTCCGAGCGAAAGCTCTGCGACGGCCACGCCTGTGGGCGTGGTTGCCCTTCTTGAAGGCGTTGCAAGGATCCCTGCTCTTCGCCTTTGGACCTGATGTTCTTGGGTTTATCCGGCAGCGAGGCTTTTGACCTCGCAGTGCTGCCATTTGGTGCTCTTGGCATGCTTGTTGGCTGTGCAAGCTTGGCAAATATCCGATGTGGATGGTAGCGGCATTGTCGCGAGCTTCGTGTTGTTGGTGCGGTCTCGGTTGATTGCCCCCCGTCGGCGGCGAGGTTGCCTCCCCACGTGGCGCTGGTGCTAGGCCAGAGTGCTTGGGGCTGCCCCTTTGGCCGAGGTCAGGGTCAAGGTTCGTGGCACTGGTGCTAGGCGAGTCTCACTCGTTGGTCCCTGTTCGCTCCTGGTTCGCCAACTTGTGGGGTAGTCGCCATGCAAGCAAGTGGTGGTGCTGCAATCTGCAATGTCTCGGGACCGTGATGCCCTTCGATGGCGTCGCACGCACTCCTCAAAGCAATTTCTTGCCCGTCTTCCCGGTGGTGGTCGTCATACGAGCACGCCTATTAGTGCTTCTCAAGTGCGCCTGTTTCCCACCCCCGCCCCCTTGTGTGTGTGTGTGTTGGTGTGCGTTGTTTTTGTTTTATCTCCTCTCCGGTTCCTCCTGTGTATTCTGGTTCATTTGAACCCATCTTGTAGAGGTTGCAAAACCTCATAGGCAACTTTGATATAAAAATTCAGGTGGGGACTTTGTGCCCCTGGTGACCATAAAAAAAACAGAGCAGGCTAAATAGTTGCTGGATGGCACGCACTAGTACTATGCTTACGCCAAGGATTATACGTGTGTACCATATTCCTATATACAAAACCATCGGAAGCCATGTGCAAACTACTAGATCAATTAGAGACATAATTAGTTAGAACTTTGGCGTGATCACCTTGCTGCCTAAGAAAGAAAATGCGGTGCAGATTCAACAATACAGATTGATATGTCTTCTCAATGTCAGTTTCAATTTTTTTACTAAAGTGAGTACTAATCGCATTATTGGGATCGCCCATAAAGTTATTAGACCCACGCAGTCGGCTTTCATGCCTGGACGACATATTCTCGAGGGGGTGGTGGTCCTTCATGAAACCATTCATGAACTTCAGAGGAAGAAGATGGATGGGGTTTTGTTTAAAATTGATTTTGAGAAGGCATACGATAAGGTTAAGTGGCCCTTCCTTTTACAAGCATTACGCATGAAAGGCTTTTCACACAAATGGTGTGAATGGATCATGTAGTTTGGTAAAGGAGGTAGTGTCGGGATTCGTGTAAATGATGACATTGGCCATTATTTTCAGACAAAGAAGGGTCTCAGACAAGGAGATCCGTTGTCCTCGATGCTTTTTAATATTGTAGCAGACATGTTGGCTGTACTGATTGCACGGGCAAAGGCAGATGGCCAGGTAGGAGGCCTCATTCCTCATTTAGTTGAGGGTGGAGTATCCATACTTCAGAACGCTGACGACACTATTTTGTTCATGGAACATGATTTAACATAAGGCCATAAATATGAAGTTAATACTGTGTATTTTTGAGCAACTTTCCGGGCTAAAGATTAACTTCCACAAGAGCGAAATTTTCTGTTTTAGTAAAGCAAAGGAGGTAGAAGAGCAGTACAAGCATATCTTTGGATGTGAGTCTGGCTCCCTACCTTTCAAATATCTAGGTGTGCCCATCCACTATAGAAAACTTCGTACTGCAGAATGAAATCCAGTAGAGGGCCGGTTTGAAGGCAAATTGGGATGCTGGAAGGGCAAGTTACTCTCATATGGAGATAGGCTTGTTCTTATCAATTCTGTTTTGACTAGTTTACAGATGTTCATGTTGTCTTTCCTAGAAATACCTAAAGGGGTACGGAAGAGATTAGACTTTTATCGCTCACGTTTTTTTTGGCAGAGTGATGAGCATAAAAAGAAATATTGGTTAACTAAATGGAACATAGTGTGCCGACCAAAGGACCAAGGTGGTCTAGGCATTGAGGTATTAGAACTAAAAAGTAAGTGTTTGCTCAGCAAGTGGCTGTTTAAGTTGTTGAATGAAGATGGGGTTTGGCAAGAATTACTTCAAAATAAATACTTAAGTTCTAAGCCGTTAGCACAAGTGGAAGTTAGTCCAACCGACTCACCGTTTTGGAAAGGTCTCATGAGAGTTAAAGAGGATTTCTTTAATATAGGCTTTTTTCAGAATAGGAAACAGACAGATTACAAGGTTTTGGGAATATACGTGGTTAGGGGACACCCCACTCCAACAACAATATCCATCTCTATATAATATTGTGCAGCAAAAAAATGTTCTGGTGCATGATGTTTTTAACCGGATGCCTCCTTTAAATATTAGTTTTAGGAGGGCTTTGATTGGAGATAAGTGGGATGCTTGGTCACACTTATGCCTTCGTTTGATGGATATTAACTTGACAAATGACGCGGATATTTTTGTGTGGAAACTTATAACCAATGGAATATTTACGGTTAAATCTATGTATGAGGATTTGATGAATGGACATACCAGATTTTTGCGTAAATATCTGTGGAAGTTGAAGATTCCTCTCAAAATAAAAAAATTCATGTGGTTCCTAGCTAAATACGAAAGTCTTGCTCACAAAGGATAATTTACTAAAACGAAATTGGAACGGATGCTCTAAATGCTCTTTTTGTGGATGTGAGGAGTCTATAGATCATTTATTCATCTCGTGTCCTTTTGCTCGGTTAATATGGCTCGTAGTGTTTTGCACTTATAATATCCCTCCACCCACAAATGTTTCCAATATGTTTGGAAATTGGTTGAATGGGATTGACAAAAAGATAACAGCTAGGATTCGTATTGGCGTTTCAGCGATCTGTTGGTCTATTTGGAAGTGCAGGAATAATATTGTTTTTAATAGGAAAACAAATTTTCATGTGTTACAGGTTATTAATATGACGGCCTACTAGATCCAGTTATGGGCTACCCTGCTTCCTTCGGACCAGCAGGAGCTTATGATTACTAGATGCGCTCGACTTCTGTTGGTGGCACATGAGTTTTTCTCCCGACATACGTGGCAACATATTAGGAGACTTTTGTAGTTGAAACTATGTTGCTATTTCGATGGTTGATACATGTCTCAACCTTGTGTGATCGCTGAGTTGTAATAAGTTGATACTTGAATGAATTTTAATAAATGGCTGTGTGCATCACTAGATGCAAAGGCCGGGACTGCCCCATTTCTAAAAAAAAGTGGTGGCATGGATCGGATTGGTACTCTGATTTGAGAAAACAAATACCATCGATCGATTGGAACTTGAGAAAGCTACACGTATTTGCTAGGCAGCAGATTTCTTTGATTGGAACACACCTTCCCAATAAACTACAGCTAGCTAGATCAAGCGACACTGGACAACTAGTACTAACCACGGTTGAACCTACTCAAAATCGCCCGCCGGAAAGCTAATAAACTGCTGGACGAGATGGAGAAGCAAACCAATCAAAGTAGGAGCAGCGCCTCTAGCTTGGGGTGATCTTCGGTACAGCGGAGCGGTCTTCTGGCAAGGGCCCGGCCGGCTGCCGGCGATTCCGCACAAGCTTGATGTTGCGGCGGCGAGGGCGGCGTATGGACTAGGGAAGGGGATCGGATGAGGATAGGGAGCTGGCTGGGCTGGGATGGGCTTATCTACCTTAACCCATAAGACATATGGTTAAAATAATAATCCTCGTCAACTATCTTCCGTTTTTGTCATAAATATATGTTTTATAAATCTGGGGTATTACAATTACGGTCTTAATGAGAGGAAAGAATTCAAGTTTGTAAAGGATGAAGGAGACAGAGCTAGGGCAGCTTGTAGTTGGCCTTTTAGTTTGCTAAGAAAACAAGGAGATTCCAGAGCTGACAGGTAACTTCATACAAAGGTGAGCACGCATGTTCTAAGAGAAGAGATAACAAGTTGTTGACGTCAACTAGAATCGCAAACAAGTTCCAAAATTTGATAATGGCAAATCCACAGTGGAGTGTCACACAGCTGCAACAAACGGTTCAAGAAGAAATGTTTGCAAATGTGCACAAGTCAAAGATCAAGAAAGCTAAGCCTATAGTGGTTGCCAGAATGATGGATGCACAATTTGGTGAATATGGCAAAGTGTTTGATTATCACAACGAGTTACTTAGAAGCAACCCGGGTAGTACGGTAATTGTCAAGCTTCATCCAGACTTTGAGAAGCCAACATTTTATAGATTCTATGTATGTTTTGAAGCTTGTAAAAAAGACTTTCTTGCTAGATGTAGGAAGGTTATTGGTCTTGATGGATGTTTTTTCAAAGGAAGAGCTGGAGAGCTTCTATGTGCTGTTGGTAGAGATGCTAACGATCAAATATATCCTATTACATGGGCAGCAATAGACAAAGAAACTAATGATTAGTGGGATATTGGTTTTGTTCTACATTGTTTACTGAACTTCATCTAGGAGATGGAGAGGGATGGCTAATAATATCTGATCAGCAAAAGGTACTTCATAATTGCCGTGCAAAATTGGATTCCAAGGGCTGAGCACCGCAATTGTGCAACGCACATATATGCCAATTGGACAAAGAAGTATGGAAAGAAGGATTGGCAGAAGTTTTTTGGGTATGTGCAAAAGCCCCGTGTGCAATGTTGCTCAACAAAGCAAGGGCTGCGTGAGCACAAGAGACACCGGATGGAGCAAGGGCAATCATGGCCAAAGATCCTCGTCATTGGAGCAGAGCTTGGATCAAGCTAGGATCTGGTTGTGACTCTGTAGACAACAATATATACTATCCTCAAATATACTATTGTTTTAATCCCTTCATTGATGTATTATAACTGAAATTCTGTTTGTGATGCCCAAATATCTCAAACAAGCTACATAGCAGCCACACTATCCCAATCTCTACTATCCCAAAATGAAGGAAGTGCATCCACAGAGAAGATTATACTGCGCCACAAAAAACAGAAAGCCAATCTTTATAACATAAAAATACATTTAATCAATATTATTAGTTGCGCCGCCTCTGAATAACAAAATGATTTTCATGGTTCAATTAAACAGAACCCATACAATAGGTAGGCATATTTGCTATATTTTAGATGGCGCAAAGTTAAAACTAAAGTGAAATATAAGATGTTCGAGCGCTAGAAATTACGTCAGACTGTTTTCAATATTTGTGAGGACGGACTGAATTATTTATAAATAGTTGCAACTCACAGACAAACTTGTAAATTCAATAACTTGAGTTCTGTTAGGCCACATTTAGTAAATTTTATATATTTGAGATCGTCTCGATTTGTGATCCAAATCAGATCGAGCTCGCTCCCGTGCCTCCGCGTTGCGGCGACGGCGAGGGCCTCCTTGCGCCCTGCGGCTCAAGATGATGGTCGTTGTGGCCTTCCTGATCTTCGGCGCGACAACCCGCTCGTAGGACGCAGTCGACATGGAGGCGAGGGCTCGTCCTCCGGCGGGGTGTTCGAGAGTGGGGAATTTGGGACTGACGGCTCACTGAGGGGTCTCTGCCAAGTTGAGAAAGCCTTCTTCAGCCTACGACCCAGAATTTCTCTCCCGTTGTAACGCACGGGCATATTTCCTAGTCTCTCTAGAAACAAGTAGCATCACGTCTCTACAATTCTCAATCTCTCTCACTTCCTACCTAAATTAGCAAGCAGCAAGACGTCTATCTCTAACCTATCACTAGGCTTAAATGGCGCCATTTATTGTCTCATTTACATCTGTACCCACCTCCGATTTCTCGTACAACAAACAAAAAAAACTCCCAATTTTGACGCCGCCGTTCCTCTACAGTCTACACCGCATTCAGCGCCGCCCACACCCCTCCATTCCATCTCACGAGCAACTAGAGAGTCAATGTCCTCCGACTCGGAAGCCGTGTGATTCCCCTTCCTGACCTCCCGCCGACGAGGCCAGAGATCATGGACGCGGGTGACCCAGCGATTTGACGCTGCCGGCTCAACCTACTTCGCCAGCGGCTGGCTTCCGGACGCCGCCACCGCCATGCTCGTCTCCTCAGGTCGCCATGGTTGCTAATAGAAACATTAACTGTCCCTTTCTTCCCGTCGAGTCTGCAGATCAATACACTAGCAAATTTCTATGCAAGTTTGCGATCGATCGGCCATTGCTTCTACCATCGGAGCTGATGTACGTGCGCTCTTGTGTACACTCTTTGCATGCGCATGGATTCCCCGTTCGTTTTTTTATTTGGCACTGGATTCCATGTTCGTTTGTTTTGATCCAAATATCTGAGAGAAGGCTCTTGTGAAAGTTTATAACCTGATCGCGTAGCAGGGAAAGTAATCTGAGCATTTGCGATTGCAGGACAACTTTGTTCTTCAATATGAATCTGTAGATTAGAGACCTGTCCTCCATTCAGCCAATCAAATGTCGGTTATGTCAGATTATATAAGGTCAGAACTTGGATTCTTGCCTTCTATTGCAAGTGTGTTCCTATCCTGCACTGCCATAATTCAGTATATGTAGGTCTTGCCTTTCTGACATACAGTACTAATTTGCACTTGCACCTGTTGAACTGTATTTCTGCATTTAGAGGATGTCGATTTTCTTCCGTCAGAGCAGTACCTGTTAGTGTCTTTAAAATTATTTTGTAAGCACATCCAACAAATAATGTATATCTTTGGTGAGATGAATAGGCTTTCAAATTCAGTTTCCTGACATGTGAGCTGTTCCGAAAACGGATATGTGTTGGCTGGCAGCACTAATCATAGCTTTAGGGCATGTGCTAGATGGTCATGATTTTATTGTGATAAAGTAGCTTGCTCGCAACCAGGGGCGGATCCAGGGGGTGCTAGCAGGGGTCCGACCCCCCCTAACCATTCGCCCCCCTAACTATTTTCAGTAGGTAATACTAAAGATACACGAAGTATACTGTACAATATACGTCAACACTCAACAGCTTTTTTGTAGAGATGTCAACACTCGACAGCTTTACAGCCCACGTATTGTGTACAGAGGTAACTAAGGCTAATATACACCCGCCCATGTACCTTTGGCACTCGAGAGAGGCCTCACGTTCGGCTATTGCGTCGTTGCTTGATGAAATTGGAGGGCTTTCTCGTATTTTGTAATTCAACATGTAATAAGATCCGCTAATTTCCCGGCTCACCTCTGTGCAAAACATGCCTGCACTATTAGAGGTACCGAGAGTTGGTTGGAGAGTACTCCTAGCTTCCTGATCAGCAGTCTTTTGGCTGACTGTCCCAGGATTGCTTTCGTTGAATAAAGTCCGATAGTTATATGCAAAAAAAAATGTACCAGGCTTAGTCCATCGTGGAGTCCAACCGATCAATCTGATCGATCGATCAAAAGTTACGCCTGCTTGCTGCGTTCTTGCCTCTCCGTCTCCTCATCTCGCTGCTAGGGTCTAAGCCGCCTAAGGCGCTCGCCGCTGCTGTCGTTCTGCGCTCGGCCGCTTGCCGTGTCCTTGTAATTCCGTTATGTCTACGCGACTCCGCCCCTGTGAAGGTATCCGCTGATTGTTATTTCCTATTTGTTCTATATAAATTAGTAGGTCAGTTTGTTAATTTATGTCTTTTACCGTTTCTAGATTGCAAATTTTAGCATCTGTTTTCAATTAGATTTCCATTCACTACAGGAATGGGGAGGCTATGCCTACGGCTTTTTGCCGACGGCATAGGTATGTTTGCCGTCGTCATAGACCTATGACTTTATGCCTATTTTTCGAAAATAATTGAATTTTGAACTACAAGTGTGTGATAGTTTACTCTGAAATTTTAACAAAATTCATTTTAAGATACATCAGTAGTGGTTATATCACAGACCAAGTTACGGTCATCCTCGTGCCATAGTTGTGATAATGTGCCCATATTTGGCACATAGGTGTATCTTGGTATGACAAACAATGTTGCAGAACTGAGATTTTTCAAATTAGTTTTGTAAATATGATTTTTAATTTTTTAAGTGCCAAAAATGACTTTTTTATTAAGCAACTACAAAAATATGTTGCAAAATGTTATATACATGATAAAAAGATGATATGGATGTAATATTTGAATTCCTCTTATTTTTCTAATCGATTTAGATATTTTATTTGGTAAATTTTGATTTACGAATTTAAAGATATGAAATATTCCATATTAGACGAAAAAAAGAAACATAGCTATGCCGACAGGCGATGGCAAAGCCGTCGGCATAGCCCTGTGCCGATGGCAAAACCTATGCCGACGGCCATGTCAATGGGCTGGCCTCGTCGGAGGCTATGCCGATGGCCCCGACAAAAAGCCGTCGGCATAGAGGTTGGCCGTAGCCATAGCGTCCCATTCCTGTAGTGATTGGATGGTCTGTGTAGTGAATCCTTGGGGGATGTTTCATCACTGTACATTTGTTGTTAGTGCACTAAGTTTTGTATAATGGTGTAATGCGAAGTACACGTCCCCTCCTATTCAAAAATTAATTATGAAGTTAAGCTAATTAATTGACATGTAATTTTCTTTCTAAGCGAGAACATATATATTCGAACAATTATATGGATTTTCTACAATATATTTTTAGACTTAATATATATAATGCTTATTCTCTTTCATGGTCGTCGAATTTTCGCCCCCCCCCCCCCCCCCCCCCCCCGATGTCTGAATCCTGGCTCCGCCCCTGTCGCAACCAATGACTTGCCAATTGCATGTGAAATTCACTATGATGAAAAAAGTTAAGGTTTATAAAGTGCACGTCTATGATCATTCGTACATCTCATTAACGTGTGTGATTACAAGAATAAGTGATGACTAGCAAGAACTGCTGCATATAAAACTACCTTGCTGAAAACATGTTTGTGCGTGGTCTAGAGTTCCCCATGTGGTGTCACTTCTATCTCGGGGATTTGCTTGGCTGATGGATGCTTCTACCTCTACCTAGATTCACTTGAGCGAGTCACAATGATATGCTTCTGTTACGCAAAGGAGTTTGGGAGGGAGAATAACCGAAGAAAACGAACATACATCATTTCTATGTATTGCTGTGGGCTTGTTTGTTTCTAATGTACTTTCAAGTACACTCTTCTGAGTTTAGAGTAACTAAAATGATAGAGCTCTAAACAATAGAGTTTATTCAAAACTTATATCATGTTACAATTATTTTTGGTGCGCCAAAAAGTCCGATTGTTTTTCTAAACATGTAGTACTAAGTAAACTGTTGGATAAGCACATACGGGCACTGACACGTCAGCACGCGTGGGCACGACAGGCTCATGTGTAGCAACGTACGGGCAATTAGCTAGTACAAAAAAAGAGTGGATGGAGAACTAGTAAAACCTGTCAAACTAAAACTTGCTTCCGGCAGAAGAAATTACAACAAAGGAAGGACGGTTTGGGTGCAGTTTTGAGGCCTTCCTGAAAGCACATACTAAATCATCTTTGGTCCATGAGGATAATATGAATTTGGCATCAGGGGACGCAAACAAACGAATTCTCTCGAGGAGTATCAGGTGTTCCATGCCGACTGGTGTACTGCCGCCCAAGCATTCACATTGAGCCTGAGGGTTTGTAGCTTGGGCATAGCACCTTCCTCAAACACCAAGAACGCCATAACGTCTCCATTAGCAGACCAGAATTGAAATTGCTCCAGAACAGGGAATGCTCCCTTGCCAAATACAGCCCGTTCTGCATCGATTTTATCACGCTGAAGTTGAGGCAGACGAGGGAAGGCAGCTTTCCAAGAACATGGACATCTTCAGTCGATGTCTCTAGAGCTCGCAGATTCAGGTCACGGAGGCAATGGAGATCACCCATCCATTTGGGGACTCTAGGAAACTCCCACGTCTCCGGCATAAGTATCTCGATCTGTTTAAAAAGACTACTGGATAGTAAACCCAACTCGTTATTTTGATCTGTAGGCAGGGGGCATCAAGGGACCTATCTATTGTCAATGGGCTAGCTGCAAGGCCATCGGAGAGCGAGGTCATGGCGTTTGGGGGGGATGATGGAGAAGGAGGTGCGTTCCAGCCAGAGATTGAGGAGCAACACAATGCGGATCTTCCTCAACTTGAGCGCACGATGGAGCTTTCTTCACGCAAGGCATATGGCTCCCCATCAGGTACTCCAGCACACGCCAATCTTTCTTTACGGTCATTATCTAATTCTGAAATTAAACATAGAGCAACAAAATTGGGTATCTCTTTAGGAATTAATGATGCACACGTAGATTCTTCTATTTCAGCCATGATGGAGGTAGAACGAGAGAGGGAGGTTATTTTTCTGAAAAATTCTTTGCCTCCAATAAATGATGAATCTGAATCTAGTTTAGCTTTAAAACATGCCACTAATATTTGCGAAAATTTAGTTGATGAGGAGGTTGATGTCTCGGATGATCATGTGGATCTTAAGGAGACTTTAGCGTCAATGAGAGGTAGAGGAAAGAAAAAGTCATTTTCTAAACGTGCAATTAGAATGGGTGTGAGATTAGCCTTATATTCTAAATTTTGAACAAAATTAAAATGAGGGGCATGATTTGGAATTCAGATGGGTTTGGAGACACTACAAAACACTTGGATGTTCATGAATTTGTTAAAGAAAATAATCTAGACTTTGTGGCTATAATTGAGACAGGGAGGTCTTCTTTCGCTACACCTTTCCTAAAGTTTTTGGCTGCAGGTTCAGATTTTGTGTGGTACTGTATACCTCCACAAGGGAGGTCGGGTGGCATGCTATTAGGATTTAATAGTGCTTCTATTACAGTACAAAATGTGATTACAGGTGATTTTTGCGTCAAATTGCACCGGAAAACAAAGTTAGATGGGTTTAGTTGGGCGTTAGTCGTGGTATATGGGGCAGCTCAGGACAACAAAAAACCAGAATTTCTTGCTGAATTAGTAAGGATTTGCGAAGGAGAGACGTTACCGTTGTTGGTCGGGGGGGGGGGGGGGGGGGGATTTCAATATTATTAGGAGACAAGAGGAGAAAAATAATGACAATTTTAATACTAGATGGCCTACTATCTTTAATGCGATAATAGAGAGTTTGAGCCTAAAGGATTTAGAATTGTCTGGAAGACAATATACTTGGACTAGTCGACGAGATACGCCAACACTTGAGAAGTTGGATCGTTTTCTAGCAAGTGTGGATTGGGAACAAAAGTATCCACTGGTCACGGTGCAAGCTCTTACCCGTGCGGGGTCGGATCATACACCGTTGCTATTAGATACCAGGGAACATGCGTTTAAGGGTAATTGTTCCAGATTTTCTTTTGAACTATCGTGGTTCCGACAAGAAGGATTTTATGACACAATTGCACGTGAATGGAATGCGATCTAAACGGGCAACTCACCAGTTGAGCGGTGGCAAAATAAAATCCGCCATCTACGACATTTTCTTCGTGGATGGGCGAGGAATTTGAGTGGGGAGTACAAAATGCTACGAGATAAATTGATCTTACTAAGTAATGAATTAGATGTTAAAGTGGAAACAACCCCTCTAACGGTAGCCGAGCGGGCAGCCAAGAGAGAGGCGAATGATAAGCTGGCCCAATTGCGTCGTGATGAGGAATCGAAGTGGGCACAGCGAGCTAAAGTTAGACACATTCAGGAAGGGGGGAGTAATACAAGATATTTCCACATTATTGCGAATGGTAAACATCGAAAAAAGAGAATATTACAATTAGAACAAGAGGAAGGCACGATAGTTGGGCAGGAAAATCTTAAAACATATATTTCGGAGTACTATAGAAATTATTTGGCGCGCCGGCTACAAATAACTTTTCTTTGGACGACAGTGTGATCAATGATTTGCCGCAAATATCTGACGAAGAAAACCAGATTTTGACTCAGGACTTCTCTGCGAATGAACTGTTTGAGGCAATCCAACAAATGGAACATAATAAAGCTCCAGGACCGGATGGATTCCCCGCTGAATTCTATCAAAAATTCTGGGAAATTTAAAAGCTGATTTAATGGCTATGTTTGCGCAACTGCGTGCGGGAAACTTGCCGTTATTTAAGCTAAACTTTGGTATTATCACGTTGCTACCAAAAAAGAAGATGCAAGTAAAATTGAACAATACCGTCCCATTTGCCTCTTGAATGTGAGCTTCAAGATTTTCACAAAAGTGGAACAAATCGTGTCACCTCTATTGCGAGTAGAGTTGTACGCCCCACCCAAACTGCGTTTATACCTGGTAGAAATATTCTTGAAGGGGTGGTTGTCCTACATGAAACGATACATGAACTACATAAAAAGAAGATGGATGGGGCCCTCTTCAAAATTGACTTTGAGAAAGCGTATGACAAAGTGAAATGGTCCTTTTTACAGCAAACGTTACACATGAAGGGGTTTACGCCGCAATGGTGTGAGTGGGTAGCTCGGTTTGTACAAGGTGGCAGTGTAGGGATCCGAGTTAACGACGATATTGGTCATTATTTTCAGACACTCAAAGGGTTAAGACAAGGAGATCCGTTGTCTCAACTATTATTTAACCTAGTTGTTGATATGTTGGCTATCCTAATTTCTCGTGCGAAGGAGGATGGCCAAGTGGGGTGTTTAGTTCCTCACCTTGTCGAAGGGGGGGTCTCCATCCTTCAATATGCGGATGACACTATATTATTTCTTGAACACGACATTGCGAAGGCCGTGAATATGAAACTTAGCACTTTTCGAACAACTCTCGGGGCTGAAAATAATTTTTCACAAGAGTGAATTGTATTGTTTTGGGAAAGCTAAAGATGATCAGGAGGAGTATCGTCGTATTTTCGGTTGTGAGATAGGTTCATTACCTTTTAGGTATTTGGGTATACCAATACATTATAGAAAATTATTGAACAAGGAATGGAAAACAGTGGAGGATCGGTTTGAGAAGAAATTGGCGGCTTGGGTGGCGAGAATGTTGTCATGCGGTGACCGTCTTGTGCTTATAAATTCAGTTTTAACAAGCCTACCAATGTTCTTACTATCGTTTTTCGAAATCCCAAAGGGAATTAGAAAACGATTAGATTTTTATCGTTCTCGGTTTTTTTGGCAAAGCAATCAACTCAAACAGAAGTATAGAATAACTAAATGGAACTTGGTTTGTAGACCAAAGGATCAAGGTGGATTGGGAATTTCGATTTTAGAAGTGCAAAATAAATGTCTCCTTAGTAAATGGTTGCATAAAATTTTGAATAAGAGTGTGTATGGAAAGAATTATTAGTTAAAAAGTACTTAGGAGATAAAACATTATCTCAAGTACAAGTGAAACCTATCGATTCACCTTTTTGGAAAGGCATTATGAAGGTAAAAGATGATTTCTTTATGCGGGGCAGCTTTTCAGTAGGTAATGGGTGCGGCAGTCGTGGAAGTTCATCTTGCGGGGGTTGCGGCCGAGCCGCCACGCCGCCGCATCGTAGGCGCGGGCGGCCGCCACCGCGGTCGCATACGTCCCGAGCGGGACGCGGGTATCGCCGGAGCGGATCTCGGCGTAGAAGGTGCCGTTGGGGCGCTGCCGGACGCCGCGGTAGCCGGAGAGGCTCCTTCGGCGCGAGCTAGCGGTGGCGGATTGCGAGCGGGGACGCGTGGTGTGAGCGCGAGCGGGGAAGCGTGGTGTGAGCGCGAGCGGGACGCGGGGCGGCGGAATATTTATAGCGCTTCGGCTACGCGCGCGGGGCGGGAAACATGGCCCCAAAAGTCCCCAGCGCGCGCGCTTTTTTGGCGGTAGCTGCGCGCGAGAGGCCCGGCCAGCCCGCGCTAAGTGTACTCGGGCGAAGCACCGCTGGCGAACAACACTGTTTCGCCAACGCTAGGCCAGGCACCGCTGGCGAACGCAGGGGATCGCCAGAGCTAAGCGCGCACCGCTGGCGAACACGGATTTTAGGTGGCCAGCGCTAGTCTGGCCTGCTCCCCCCCCCCCCCCCGCTCGTAGCGCTGGCCATCTCTGCTCCTTGGCCGCCAGCGGTAGTTGAGGAAGCGCTGGCGACCAGCTTTCCTGGATCGCCAGCGGTATTAGCACTGGCGAACACGTATCTGTGTTCGCCAGTGGTAGGCTGGCGGCTGTAGGGGTTCTCCTACTAGTGTAACGTCCAACCTTCACACACAATTTGACAGCTCTCAGGGTTCCTGTCTGCCATTCGAATCACAAATCAGGAGCATCCATCCTGAGCTGCTTATGCATCAGCACTCTTCATGTTACGGCACAGACTATTCAGGTTTACATCACACAAGCGAAAGCTAAATACAAACACACATGGTCATCAAAAATACGGAGGAAAACTCTCCCATGCATACACTATAGCTTGTTATACATACAAAGGATGTAACATAAATTACTAGAGCACAATGCATAGGGGCGTACAGACATCTAATGATTCATGCACATCAATCTGGAACCCTAGCTCTTCTTGTGCCAGAAATCACTCCTTTAAAAACTACAGTACAGCTGCTTATGAATCAGTGAGTAGCTCAATTCCTCCATTCATACTTTTGATTTGTGACGTTACCAAGCTCGTAAGCGTTTCCTTGACGTAATCATCTGTAATCAAGGTGGGGGCAGAGTTCTCGGTGATTGGCATCGCTAACATTAGGCCTATGGCGACCATGAAGGCCGTGATGGTGTACAAATTGCACATGGAAATTGTGCCCCTCAACTTCATGGATAACAAGGGAATCGCTACAACAGTGAATAACTCAATCACCATGTAGACGCTGCGGTAACTGTTTACCATGTTAATGATGCCAAGGAGTCCGGCTCTCAAGTCAGAGAAAATGGAAGGCCCAACCGGTATGTCCAACATAGTTTTCATCGCCACGAAGGTGAGGCCGAAGATGCTTGCCAACGTTTGCACGGGGTAATCACGCCACATAAACGGAAGCAGTATTCGGACACACATGTACAGGAACATCAACACCACAAACGATAGTGCCACCACAAAGAAGAGCGCCCAAAGTGCTGTGGCGATAATCCCCGAGATGCCAACAAGTGCGGCGACTGTGTTGGAGTAAAGCTTCACGAACATGTCCAATAGCACGGAGGTGAGAAATGTAAGACTAAATTCAGAGATAAGAGCAGGATCGAAATAGCTTGTGACGCTATCCGTGACCACGAAGGTGACACCAGCCATGATCGGGGTTACCCAATCGGGTAACTCTCCCAGTGCTACAGTGCCGAGCAAGGCGCTCAGCACCAGCCCCATGATAATGCATAAGATAAGGTGGTAGCAAGAGTGGTAAAGAAGTATGTCTATCACTTCGGAGACAGTGGAAGGCAAGGTGAAGTGGGATTCAGAGATGAAAACACCCCACTGAAAATTCTTCACCGTGAAGAGGATGATAAGGGCGATCCACACCTGAATGAACTCGGAGAGGTCCTCCAATGACGGAAAGGCTGCTGTCAATGCACCAAATACCACCATCGACAGTGCCGCCATGCACAGGATATAGAAGAGGTAGTAGCCAGCGAGGGAAAGTAGTGTGGCCATCATGTTGGAGAAGTGGGTGAGAAATCTAAGAATACTTGGCGACGATAAGCACGCACTCATATACTCCTACGAACACGGCTTGTGTGTGTGAACTGGTCGTTCCTCTTTTGTGGTGATTAACCAAGTCGGCAATATCATTTTGTAGCGGTATATATAATTGTTTTCAGATTTGTTTTTTTGTCTACCATTCTGGTATACTAGCAGCTTTCAACGACTCTGCCGTATCCACAGATTTTTGAGTCCTCAAGTTCTTTTCACTGCGAAACCAAACTAGATTTTTCTTCTTTTGCGGATACAACCCAAAGTCTTAGATTTTGAATCCGTCAACACGCTTCCCCGCAAGAAAAAAAGAACCCATCAACACGCAAATGGAAATTGCTGTCTCAAATGGAGCAATATAATTGACTTTGGACATCCTGACAAACGAATGGTACGTACACACACTAGTAATTTTCAAACACAAGCACGGTTGCTGAATGTTTACACGTCCACGTCAACCAGCTCCCGGCCATGAGTCAACAATTGAGGAACTCATGAACAGGATTCTGGAATATTACATGTCTATGTCAAGCTACAGTCAACAAGGGAGGTAGTGACAGTAAGAGAAATATGAGAAAAGGGACGTAACTAGATGAGGCGTACGTACGTGGAGGAAAAATCCTATCCTATCTTCTCCCACGAGATATGTGACGATCTGTCGTCCAAACAGATGACACTGTATACTTTCTACCCGGTTTTCGATAATTAACTTACCAACTCTCCTTCTCAATTAATATAGCCGGACAAATCTTTTGTCCCTGTTTTAAGAATAAGACAGCACATACCGGGTTCTTTGCCAGGTTTCTTTAAAAAAAAACCCGCCGTCAGCACCGACCGATGCATATGGCATTTTAGTTGCATTACTTCTCCGAACATTAACTTGCCAACATGGGCAGATGCTCCGGAACGAGGATGTCTCCTCCCGCACGCAACCCCGCCGCCGCCGCTGCCGCTCCTCCTCCACCCCCGTCTCCTCGCCTGGCGCCCTCGCCGCCAGGGAGATCTCGCTCGTATGCAGATGCTCTCAGAGGAGACTCATCTCAGGGGGCGCCCAGGGGAGTGGCGAGTGCTGCGGAGTCCTATGTTGGGGGGGAAGCGTGTCCGAGAGCGCCAGCCCTCGCCGTGCGCCTTCCGGTGTTCTCCGACGAAGCCCAGGCCTCGTGATCCACCATGGAGAGAGGCGCCAAGAGCAGAGAGAGCAATTTTGAACAACAATGACCCACAGGTTAGTGGTTCGAGGCTCCGAGCTCGTCGATTGACGACATCTGGCGAAATCCATGGTGGGAGAGGAGGGCGCCAAAGCTCAGGGGACACGGGTGGTAGAAAGACGCCTTCGCCACAGTCCGAAATAGAGAGAGAAGCGGTGGTGGAGACCTTTTTCGGGCAGGAGTGGGAGATTCCATCCTCTCGATCTAGGGTTTCCGGCAAAGCTCCGGTTCTGGTGTGGGTGAGGAAGGAGCTGGTCGAGGCTAGGAGATTTTCGGCGGCTGATTGTTTCCCAGTTGGTCACAAGGAGAGATTACCTCCGGCGAAAAAACTCCCATTCTCCAAGGATTTCTGGAGTGCGGAGTCGGGGAGAGCCACTTTTGTGGAAGCTCTCATGGCGGGCGGAGGAGGCAGAGGGGAAGGTGGTGGCCGCTACGGCGCCGGGCGGGGTCGCCAGACCGTGGCACTAAAGCGGCGGCGCCAACGCCGAAACCTGCTCCAAATCCTGGTAAGGACACCTCGCAGCCCAGTTCGTCTGCTCCTCAGTATCCGATTCAGCTGTACTCGCAAGGAGGTGGTGAGCAAAATTTTGGGATGATTCCGATGATGCCGTCTGGTCCATGGCCTCAATTCCAGTGGCCGTATCAGCCATATGGCCACCCCATACAGAACCAGATGATGCAGGGGAACTTCCCTGGCCAATTTATGCCGCCGCAAGCACAGGCTGGAAGTAATCAGTCTGCTCCGAGTCAGATACAAGCTGGGATAAATCAGTTTGCCCCACCTCTGGTGCAAGCTGGTCCAAGCCAGTCCGGGAGTGTTAGAAGGGACAACACTCAGCTGGACAATGCTGCATCTAAGAAGAAACCTGCAAAGTCTGGGAACAGTAGTGCTCAGGTCCAGAAGGGATCGATACAAGATAAAAGTGGCAATACACAAGATAAATAGAAAAGCTCTGTCCAGGTGTATGATCCCAAATACAAGGATGTTATCTGTTACAACTGTGGTGAGCCAGGTCATTATGTTGGCATCTATGACACCAACAAATGCTGCTTCATATGTGGCAAACAAGGTCATCACATGGATTCCTGCTCAGATTGGTACAAACCACTCCCTTCTGCTAGATATTTTGGGAGTGCCAATGATGGGTTAGGTTTCTTTCATGTGGATGTGGAAAATGTCTCTGCTACTAAATGGCTGAACTATGGCAATGTTGGAGTTGTACAGATATTGGAGGGGAAAGTTACTGAGAAAGAGCTGGAAACAAACTTCACTGAAATGTGGAAGACAAGCTGGTACTGGCAGATTAGGCAAATCAGTGCTAAGAAGTTCTTGATGAGGCTTCCTCCTAACAAAAACATTGATGGGCTGGTGGAATTCCCTTCAATAAATCTGAAGAAGAAAGGTGTATGTGTCTCATTTGCCAAGTGGAATGGGGAGCAGGACCCTTTCAGTGATCTTGATGAGGTCTGGGTGAAGATTGAAGGAATCTCAATTAAGTGGTGCACTTGGAAGGTCATTGCTCAGGTGGCCTCGACTATAGGGGTCCTGGTTAATGTGGACTGGCACTTGATCTTCAGAAGCTTCTTCAAGACTGTCAGAGTCAGGGTGTCTGTGAGAGATGCACAGAAAATCCCTAAGGATAGACTGTTCGAGATGGAGGAAAGCCTGTTCTTGATCTTCTTTGATGTAGAAGAGGAGCCTATAAATGGTGATGATGAAGATGATGGACATGACAAAGGGAAGGATGGTCTGACCTTAGATGATGATCTGGGAGAAGGCTTCTCTGACCCTGAATCTCAGCAGAGGAAAGATATGGACACAGACCAGAACCCTCGTACCTCCACTCCTGCCCCTAGGTCGACTGGTGGTTCTTCTGGCAAGCAAGCTGCAGTAGAATCAACTTCTGTTTCTGACAGATCTCTTGAGAAAAGTGTGATGAGCAAGATCATGGGTGTTGTGACACCCCAGCTGTCGACAACTGTGAACTCTGTCAACTTGCTCCCTGAATAAAACATTTCTCTTGGGCTCCTTGGTACAGGAAAGGAGTTGGAAAGTACACAGCAAGCTGTCCATGTGAGTGTTGGCAATGTGGCTCTCAACCCTGAAGGTGATGCTCAAAATATTGAGAAGAAAAGGTGGGGACCTGTTGTTGCAACACGTACAAGTAATAGGGTGCCTAAAGATGGTAGGACTGCAGTGGAAAAAGCTCAAGTACTACTGAAAGCAAAGAATCTGGAGATTCCAAAAAGTAAGAGCTCAAAACAATGTATGTCTAATTCCTTTGCTGCTCTAGATAATGCTACCTTAATGCAAAATGCTAGAAATGCTGGGATTAACTTAGGTGACTCTAATGAAAATATACATGATAACATTGAGATTGTCAAAGGTTTTGAAGCCATTAGGCTTAAAAAATTCCATATTGATAATCCTGATATGTTCCTGCCTAATGATATTAATATTACTTCGGAGGAAGTATCAAACATGGTTGATCCTAGTAGGGAAGCTGACCATCCTGAGACTGATTCTCACAGTAGTGAGGAGATGTCACCTGAGACTCATTGGATTGAGGTGTCCAATAGGAAAAAAGGTAGTAAAAGAAAACTCTCATTTTCCAATGGTAGTAGGATTCATATGGAATAGCCGAGGGCTAAATAAAAATGATAAACTAGAGAGGGTGGGTGATCTGTATAGAGGTCATCATCTAGATTTCATTGGGTTTTCAGAAACTAAGAAGGAGAATTTTACTCCTGCTCAGCTGAAAACCCTTGACCCATAAGGTCTCTATATTTGGCATTGGCTACCAGCTAAGAAAACCGCTGGGGGTATTTTAGTTGGTACCAATAGTGATTCTTTTGATGTTCTTTCTTGGCATGATCATACATATAGCATCTCCTGCTTAGTTAAGAGTAGAAAAGATGCTAGTGTGTGGAGGTTCATTGCAGTTTATGGGTCTTCCTATGAAGAACATAAGCTTGACTTTATTAATGAACTTCATAATGTCATGGCTAGCTGGGTTGGCCCTTCCCTTATTGGAGGAGATTTTAACCTTATCAGGTCTAGTGCTGAGAAGAACACTGGTGTTATTAATCAGAAATGGGCATACCTCTTCAATGACTGGATAAATAAATTCAGTCTTTTGGAATTAAAAAATAGTGGTAGAAAATACACCTGGGCTAACAACCAGGATAACCTGGTCATGGCCACTCTAGACCGTGTGTTTATCACCACTTGCTGGGATGCCCTGTTTCCTTCTTGTCTTGTTAAATCTTTGTCTAGATTAGGCAGTGATCATACCCCACTAGTGGTAGATACTAGTGCTATAGCTATTCCTAAAATCAAACAGTTTAGGTTTGAAAAATGGTGGCTGCAGCAGGAGGGTTTTGCTCAAGCTGTTGCCAGGATTTGGAATGCTCCTTGCAAGTTTACTAAGAGTATTGATGTTTGGCAGTTTAAGCTTAGAAATTTTAGAAGATTTGCCAAAGGTTGGTCAGCTAATATTGACTCTAGTCAATATAAGAAGAAACAACAACTTGTGGCTGAATATGACTTACTTGACATTATGTCTGAGACTCAAGCTCTTTCTCCCATGTCTAAAGATAAGATGAAAAGTATTTCGTCTGAATTGACAGATATCTGGAAGAAGGAGGAGATCAAAGCTAGGCAAAGGTCTAGAGAGAAACAAATTCTTGAAGGTGACAGGAACACTGCTTACTTCCACTCTGTTGCTAATCAGAGAAGAAGGAAGAAACAGATTACTGCTCTCCAGTCCCCTGATGGTGTTGAAGTTAACGACACTGAAGGTATTCTAAAAATTGTTGTTGATTATTACAAAAGCCTGTTTGGTTATGAGGATAAACTTAGCATGGATATTTTTGCTGATTTCTGGGCTAATGATGAACTTGTCACAGTAGAACAAAATGCCTTCTTAGAGACAGATTTTACTGAACAAGAGATTAAGGATGCTGTCTTCAGCTCTTATGCTGAAGGAGCTCCTGGTCCAGATGGGCTATCCTTTATCTTTTATCAACAATTCTGGGATCTGATTAAACATGATCTTATTGCAATGTTTAATGATTGGAATAGGATGGATTTTGATCTGTATAGATGATAACCCACAAGTATAGGGGATCGCGTGTAGACTTTTCGATAAGTAAGAGTGTCGAACCCAACGAGGAGCTAAAGGTAGGATAAGTATTCTCTCAAGTTCTATCAACCACTGATACAACTCTACGCACACTAAACGTTTGCATTATCTAGAAAATAAAACTACGGTAGCAATACGGGTATGAGAGGTAGTTTTGCAAGATAATAAATACAAGAAAGTAAATGTTAGTGCTGCAGCAATAAAATACACTAAGTAACCATATACTAACAGTACCATGAGTGTGGAAAAGTGGTGGTAATTGTGGTGGCTTTGTCCAAGATTAATTAGTGAAGGTACTTGGTTCATTGTCTTCGATGCAGTTTTCTATGTGGGAGAGACTAAATATACATGTACTCCACTACTTGGGATTACAAGTACTATATGATTGGATTGTTTAGCAAGCATCCGCAAATACTAACAATGCATTAAGGTTTCCCCAACCATAGCCTTAAGTTCAAGGTCCTCTTACTCCCATACGTGCAACTAATCGGTTCGCGTTCTCAGGTTTCTGTCACTCCGGCAGAACTTCCCCCGCTTCGTTACAAATACTGCCAACCCTAGGGTGTTTGATCCATGCGCGCACAAGTATAATGGACACCAAAGGACAGCACCATATAGACATACAACTCTAATGAACCTCATGCATTCAATTAAGCAATCAAAAGACAAATAAACTACGGAAACATGATGTAAATCATAGGATAAATATTATAGCATCAAACACCATGTTTACATAGGACGGTACAGAGGTTTGTGGGAGGATGAACCACTGAATACAAGGAGGAGATGGTGATGGAGATGGCGGTGAAGACGGCGGAGAGGGGCAGCGTGGCGGCGCAGGGCGGCGGCGGCGCCGGCGGTGCGGGAAACTCCTTTCCCCGCCGCCGGCAAGCTTGGGGAGCGCCGCCCCTTGGCCTCCCTCCTTCATGGCTTCTTGGGAGCCCTCCCCCATGGAGATGGGATCCATGGGGGAGGCAAAAACGTGGCTTTTGGTGGCTGAAATTCGTGGGTGGAGGAGTCCTCCACGAGTTAGGTTTCCTCCCTTATATATCTTCTTGGATTTCCGTCACCCCCTTTTAGGGTTCCACCAAAAGGGGCCTACAGGCCGCGTCCGAACTCCGATTGGGCTGATCTCGGGCTTAAAATCTTCGTATGGAAAATTGTGACAACTTTCGTAACAGCCAGGTCTCCATTTGACGTCATCTTCGAGGGTCAAACTGGCAAACTTCGTAAAAAGTTCTCAGACAGATTTCAGGAAAGTCCCAATTCGACTCCAACAAGGTTTCCTCTTGTATTCTTGATAATTTCTACACATCAAAGAGTAAAACAAGAACATTGTGAACTTTTGCAACTATTAGTAGGTTAGTCCAAATAAATAATAAACTTAATATAAAACAAGTGCTAAAAGCATAAAAATGGCATGAAACAATCAAAAATTATAGATACGTTTTGGACGTATCAATAGACTCAATTTTTCTTTATTAACTCTAATCCCTAAAGAACCTGATGCTGTTATCTATACCAATATAAAAAGACACAGAGGGGGCAGATCCAAACAATATTCGCCATCAGATCAACATCTAAGGGCTCTGCTACCCGCCGTCATTAGCGCTAAAACAGACGGAACGGACAATCCCTCGCTAATCAAAGAGCCTCCCTCGCTGATCCCTCCAAAAAAAATCCATCGCTAATCACGTCCGCACGCCCCACCGCCGCCGGCCCTGCGGACGCTGGCGCTGCCGCACGCCCTACCGCCGCCGCCTTTCGCCTCCCTTCCGCACGACCTGCTGCCGCCGTCTTCCGCCTCCCTGCCGCCCGGACGCGACGCCGCGCGCCCTACAGCCGCCGTGTTCCGCCTCCCTGCCGCCCGGACGCGCCGCTGCGCCGCCGTCTTCCGCTTCCCTGCCGCCCGAACGCGCCGCCGCACGCCCTACGGCCGCCGTCTTTCCGCCTTCCTGCCGCCCGGACGCGCCGCCGCACGCCCTACAGCCGCCGGTCATCCCCTGTCCGCCCTGCCCTTCTACGCCACACTCTGCACCCAGTTCTACAACCTGCTGATCCTCCAACCTCCTCCAAGGTATCCGGAACTCCCGGAATTGCTAATCCTATAGTACAATTTAAAGATTATTGTATATGCTAATTGCTAATACACTGACGGGGAGATGCTATTCATTACTACAGGTTACTTTCTCCTGGCAAAGGAAGCAAGACTACCGATGTCATCCTCCAATCGCAATCCATTACAGGACATAACCAACGGGCAAATCCTAGGTGATTAATACCTGTCCTTCCGAGTAATTCATACATGCAGATCCTCTGGAAGTGTCGATCATGCGGATACAAATATAATCTTCTCATACATGCAGATCCTAAAGAGGCCAAAAGGCAGAGGGATAGAGAGTATTATGCAAAACATAGAGAAGATATTTCAAAGCGCCGTCGCCAAGCACGAGAACTTAAGAAACAAGCGAGTTCAACGCAACCTCTTAATGACGAAAACACACTATGTCATACACCTGGGGCTGGACAATCGATAGTCACCCAATTGCAATGCAAAACACCTACGGGAGGTCATGATTCTTAACTCGCCAAACATGGGTCCCATGTTTTATAATGCAATACTGATTTTAATCAGTTCTAAATTGTAGGTATGGCTCCAGTTCTTCAACTTGAACATGCATCTCAATTTCCTACACCGGATTCTACTCAATTCATTGCAGATGGCACACTCGATCGTACAACAGGTAACATAATATGTGACATCATTTTGTTTACTCTATGTCCATATAAATAATTCCGTATGAGATCTGATGACTGTGGCTCGGTTACAGACCGTTCAACCAATCATGCAAAACAGGTTCGTCGAGGTAATAATAAACAACAAAGTGGTCAAAGTTGGTATGCACGACTGCCTGACGACAAAAGGGCGGAATATATACAGAGGCAACGTTTAGCACGCCAGAATAAAATGTCGACAACTGCGAGTGGTAATAATTGTGCACAAGGGTCTCTGAGCCAACATACACCATTCAGCAACGTAACCATGTCACATGCAGATGGTACATAAACCTGATTTGAGTCTATTTTTTAATAATGCTATGTGTCTTAACATTTCCATGTCTTCCTGTAGGAGTATTTGCACATTCAATCCCAAATGGTATGTGCACGTTCAAGCCCGGCGAGGATACACCTGGTGAGTAAATCGGTCATCCTCAATACTTTACTCTCTCTATATATTTTTTCATAATTTCACAATGCAAGCTATGAAAGGCTGTGTTTCTCCTTCAGGTAACGCGGAGAGTGGATCTGCATATTCCGGCATGACCAAGGATCTTACCACTCAATGCAGCGAGGATGTTATGCTTCCCGAAGATGACAATGATTGGCTACACAGTAATTTGAGTTGCATTTCTCAGCTCAAATCTGTTCAAGAAATCCAAAACGTCCCAACATCAAATGGTGGGCATGGGCAAAGGAGTTTCGTTGAAAGAAGTGCATATTCTGAGAAGAAACGGCAGCGTGATTCTTCTGAACAGAAACGGCAACGTGAAAGAGAGCGCTACTCCTCAATGAGTGATGGGAAGAAGGAGGTATGCTTGCACAATAACCGTCAGTATAAGAAAATGGTCCGGCAACACAATTCACCCTTCATCAGCTCACCTGCCACACCTATCATGCAAACACAATCATCAAACCTTAACCAATCAGGTATTGTTTTCATGCGATATAGATTAAATTATTATTATTCATACATTTAGTTGTCGCAATCTTTGTGATCTCACATAATACAAATATATATGCTGTTTTGTGCAGAACCCTTAGATACAGATACTGATGATGAATCTGATCCTGCATGTGTCTTCGAGCCAGATGAACAAGGTGCTACATTGGAAGGTAATAATTACTTCACATTCTCATAACGCATTCATATATACAAAGGTAATAATTTCAGATCCAATTGTTAAGCCGATTCAACATGTTTTGCTCATAGATAACTTGGACACCACACATGAGGAACAAACAATACATGATGATGACGAGGAGTGCAGAATATTTAGTGGTCAAGGTAATTAATACAGCTAATTAATTATATCTTGTCTCTCTCATATTAAATTTGGTGCATCTGTTTGGTTCTTACTTGTTATTATGGTTTCGCAGGTGATGTGTTTGATTCGTGGCGACTGACAAGTGGTGTTGCTCCGGTTAAACAGAATGATGATCCTTATGACTTTGTCTACCATAATCTACCAAAAAAGCACCATGTTTTGAAGCCAGTCCCCGACTGCAGCAAATGTGGAGCAATGAAGCTCCAATTTGAGGGTCCTGCGTTTTGTTGCAGAAAAGGGAAGGTCAAGATAGCTACCCCCGAAGTTCCTCAAGAGTTGCGTCGGTTGTTTACAAGTCAGGTTGATGATGATGCAAAATATTTCAGAAAACACATACGATATTTCAACACCCACTTCTCATTCACAAGCCTTGGAGTCACCCTTGATAAGAAGGTCAGTAATGCGGCAAGAACCGGTGTTTACACATTCCGTGCTCAAGGGGCAATGTATTATAAGGCGGATGATCTGGTTCACGGTGGTCAGGGACCTAGACACTTGCAACTGTACATCTATGATACAGATGAAACCTTGGAACATAGAGTGAAGCGGTCTCCAGATCTTGATATTAATCTCATACGAAAGATTCTGAAGATATTGGAGGACAACCCATATGTGCAGATTTTTAAGAGCATTGGCTCTGTTCCAAACCTTGAAGAATATCGGATTTCACTCAACACAGATATAAGACTAGACCAGCGAAGGTACAATGCCCCCACAGCTTCACAGGTGGCCGCGTTGTGGGTTGAAGGGAGCGACCCAGAAAACACTTTTGATAGACAAGTTGTCTTGCATGGCAAAGGTGATCGTCCTGTATTTATCAGAGCATACTATGGTTGCTATGATCCTTTGGCGTATCCATTATTCTTCCCAGGAGGGGAGACGGGATGGAACCGTTGGATGCCATATGAAGATCCAACGCGAGCAGTTGAAGCGAACACCGAGGATGGGAACCTAGGCGAAGACTTACAAGATCTCGATCGTACTTCAAGTGTACATGTGGAACAAAACAGAGATGACGTAGATGAGGCAGAAGGTAATTACCCATTGCTTCTAATATGTCTAAGCATTTTATTCCTCACTGCTTATTTTTAATTGATATTAGTGATTAATTCTTCCTACAAACCTTGTTCTAGATGATGAAGAAAACCAAGAGGGTGATGAAGTTGGAGAGTCTAGAAAATTTGTCAGCGCAAGGGAGTACTACTGTTTCAAGATACAAGTTAGGAAAAAACTTTTTAACATTATACTGTTTGGTGCACGTGTATTCCAACAGTGGGCTGTGGACATGTACATCAAGATGGAGACTATGAGACTTGATTTCTACTCCAAACCTCAGAATCAGAAGCTTATTCGCGCTGATCTATACCAGGTTCATACTGTTCTCAATTTATTTAAGTTCAATTCGGTACAAATCAGGTTGATCTAATGGAGAATAATCTTTAAAATCATTTAGGGTGTTGTTGACGTCATTGAAGTTGGTGAAACACGTGGTTCTCAGGTTGGTAAGAGAATTGTGCTACCGCGGACTTTTCCGGGAGGTGATCGAGACATGCAGCGAAGATTCCTAGATGCGATGGCGATAGTCCAGCGGTATGGAAAGCCTGATTACTTCATCACGATGACTTGCAACCCACATTGGGAGGAAATTACATCAAGGCTTGAACCCGGACAGACACCACAAGACCGCCCAGACCTTGTGGCAAGAGTATACAGAGCCAAATTGCGGAGTATGAAAGAACTTTTAATTAAGAAAAAACATTTTGGTGAGGTTGCTGCATATGTCCATGTTACCGAATTTCAGAAGAGGGGGCTGCCGCATGAGCACATGCTTTTGATCATGCACTCGGATAGTAAGCTGACAAACCCGGACGAGTATGACAAGGTGATTTGTGCAGAAATTCCTGACAAAGACAAGTACCCTGTATTGCATGCCCTGGTTATCAAACATATGCTCCACGGACCATGTGGTGCTCTCAATAAAAATTGTCCTTGCATGATAGATGGAGAATGTCGATTTCACTATCCGCGGCAATTCTGTGATGCTACGGAACAAGGAAAGGATTCATATCCTATCTATAGGAGGAGGCGTGATGGTCAACAAGTGAAGGTCAGAGGAGCTGAGCTAGATAATAGATGGGTTGTCCCATACAATCCTGGCCTGCTTATGCGGTATAACTGTCACATAAATGTTGAAGCTTGCTCGAGCATCAAGGCAGTTAAGTATTTATTCAAGTACATCTATAAAGGACATGACCGTGCATCATTCTCAGTTGACCCAGCAGTAGATAATGATGGTGGAGTAATAAATGAGATTAAACAGTACAGGGATGCTAGGTTTGTGTCACCACCAGAGGCTATCTATAGGATTTGTGCTTTTCCTATGTACAGTGTCTCTCCCTCTGTTCTCCAACTACAACTTCACTTGGAAAATATGCATACTGTCGCATTCAAAGAGGGTGATAATCTAGAGGATGTCCTCAGTCGGCCCTCTTCTTCCAAGACCATGCTCACTGAATATTTCAAGATGAACCAGGTGGATCCTTATGCGAGAAACTTCTTGTACAAAGAGTTCCCTGAATTCTACAGGTGGATTAAGGGAAAGAAGAAGTGGCAGAGACGGAAATTAAGGGGGCGTGGGCAAGTTGGAAGAATTGTATATGCCAATCCTGGTGAAGGTGAGAGGTACTTCCTAAGAGTGCTCATGAATCATGTCAGAGGTGCAACTTCATATGGGGACTTGAAAAGTGTGCATGGCAAGTTGTGCTCAAACTTTAGAGAAGCATGTGAGCGAAGAGGTCTCATAGAGACTGACAAGACCCTTGATGACTGCTTGACTGAGGCTGCTACTTTCCAGATGCCATGTGCTCTAAGAAGGCTTTTCGCAACTATTTTGGTATTCTGTGAGGCGACCAACATACCCTCATTGTGGGAGAAGCACCTCGAGTCAATGTCTGAGGACTACAGCCATAGCCAATCCAACCCGGTCGCACTGGAGCAAATGGTCCTTCGAGACATTCGAGATCTGGTACATTCGATGGGAAAGGATATAAAAAGTTATGGCCTACCAGAATTAGACCCCATTGATGACGATCTTTCCGACGGTCAACCAAGAGAGGTTCAAGAGGAGTTGTCACTCACTGTGGGCAAAGATGACATAAATATGTTTACATCACTTAACACTGAGCAGCGTGCTGGTTTTGATGAAATCCTCTATCATGTCCTGAACAACAAGAGCCAGACTTTCTTTGTGGATGGTCCGGGTGGCACAGGGAAGACGTATTTGTACAAAGCTCTCCTTGCTAAGGTACGTTCCTTGGGAAAAATAGCTATTGCAACAGCAACCTCTGGTATAGCAGCATCGATCATGCCGGGTGGACGCACCGCTCACTCCAGGTTCAAAATTCCAATTAGGCTCACGAGCACCAGCATGTGCAATTTCACCAGGCAGAGTGGTACCGCAGAGCTGCTTCGTAGGGCATCTTTGATAATCTGGGACGAAGTAGCCATGACGAAGCGTCAGACTGTTGAGACACTTGATAGATCCCTACAAGACATCATGGGATGTGCTGAGCCTTTCGGCGGGAAGGTCGTGGTGTTTGGAGGAGATTTTAGGCAGGTCCTTCCCGTGGTGACACGTGGGACGAGAGCGCAGATCACTGACGCTACGCTGCAGAGGTCTTATTTATGGGAGAAGATTAGGAAGATACGCCTCACGCGTAATATGAGGGCACAAACTGACCCGTGGTTCTCCAGTTACCTCCTTAGAATTGGAGATGGGACAGAAGAGACAATTGGTGGCGATTACGTACGTCTTCCGGATGACATTGTTATTCCTTACACTCCCGGTGATGAACCAGTGAACAAGCTTATTGAAGATATCTTCCCATCGCTTCATGAGAATGCTGCATCTGGATCCTACATGAGCGCACGTGCCATTCTTTCAACAAAAAATGAACATGTGGATGATCTAAATATAAAAATGATCGGCAGGTTTCCTGGCCAAGAAAAGATATATTATAGTTTTGACTCAGTTGAGGATGATGCGCGCAATAACTACACAGATGACTATCTAAACTCCATCACTCCAAATGGCTTGCCCCCGCATGCTTTGAAACTCAAAGTCAATTGTCCCGTCATTCTTCTCCGAAATCTTGATCCTCACAACGGGTTGTGCAATGGAACAAGATTGATGATTAGAGCATTCCAAGATAATGCAATCGATGCCGAGATTGTTGGTGGACAACATGCTGGAAATAGAGTGTTCATACCGAGGATACCTTTGTCGCCCTCGGAGGACATTTCACTTCCTTTCAAGTTCAAGAGGAAACAATTCCCAATCCGTTTGAGTTTTGCAATGACCATCAACAAAGCCCAGGGTCAAACCATTCCAACAGTTGGTATTTACCTCCCCGAGCCTGTATTTTCGCATGGCCAGCTTTATGTTGCATTGTCAAGGGGTGTGTCAAGGCAGACCACACGGATTTTGGCCAAGCCAAATAATGAGATAGATCCCACAGGAAAGAGCACAAAGAACATTGTGTATAGGGATGTCTTGGAGGAATGAAACAGGTTCGTTCCTTCAGGCCCATCTTGTTTTATTATTTAATGTTCTTGATGCTCATATCCTATTGATATTCTCTTTTCTCGATGTTCTTATTTACTTATGTTTGTGTTATGCAGCAACTTCAGCAGCTCCGTGACCTGGTTATGAACTAGGAGGTTTCCCACATATAAAGACTCATGATCTGTACAATTTGTTACAACCTATAGGACCTCTTGGTTTTGTTTTCCGAAGAGTGTTGATGTTTTGTTTCATGTTATATCATCCATCAATGAAATTAATAGGAGCATACATATCTGAAACGGTGTGTATATTAAGGTCTTTTATATTTCGTATTGTATTCAGTCTGAATAATCAGAATCGTGTGCCATTGGGTTGTCAAGGTAGTAATCAGGGATACTCTTATTCAAGCACCCTGATAACGATTGGAAAAAAGGGTATCCCTCATCTGTTATCATTGCTTTTTTTTGTATGAATACATGCGTACTGGCTGTCGAATCTTGACATATTAAGTCTCTTTGTTTGCTGAAAATCATTGACTGGCATATGCAAGGTTATGTCATTACTGCTGCCTCCGCCTCTTCTTATTGCAGAGCATAATATGTGCTAGGAATTCTACCAAGTAAACTGGCAGACTGTATGTTCTTGACAGACTGTATTGCCATTTGTTATCGATTTGCTTTCTGTAGCTTACCTCAATATGATTAGTGTTGGTCTTATATTGAATCACCAGGACAAGATAGTGGTTCCAGTAGCGAATTGAACCAAAGCAGAAGCGATTATGGTATATTCAGATTGTAGCTTTATTCATTTTCGGCCAGTTCATTATCTTGGCAATGCAGGTCCCGTAAACCAAAGGCAACGCAGCTCTAATTTGAACTCAGTTGAAATGGTTTATTCTTGATTTTTTTATTTTGTTTGATAGATTTTCTCATTTAATATATTGCAAATTTATGTCAGGTAATCACTTGAGTGATTACTATTGGAGTGAACCTCAATGATTGCTGAATTCCAACAAAACTGTATGTGTAAATTCTAACTTCCTATGTTTAAAGTTTGTTTTTATGATTGTGCCATTAATCGGTTACAATCGATGAAGTAAAAATACAGCAAAAGGGATATATAAAAGGGTGACAAAAAAGTTCATAATATTACACGTGCATTGCACGTGCACTTTTACTAGTTATTCAAAAATTCAGACCTATTGTTCTGACTAATTGCAGTTTTAAGATCTTTTCAAAATGTGTCACTGTTAGGTTAGGTGCAGTTTGTGAGAAACTTATTTCTCCCAATCAAACTGCATTTATCAGGGGTAGATATATTTTGGAAAGTGTTGTTTCAGCTCATGAAATAATTCATGATGTGGCACTTAGTTCACAAGAAGGGTTTATTTTTAAACTGGATTATGAGAAGGCATATGACATGGTCAATAGGGAATTTCTCCTTAAGATGTTGGCCTCCAGGGGCTTTAGCCCTCAATGCATGTATCGATTTAAATCTCTCCTAGATAGAGGTTCTGTTGGTGTCAGAATTAATGACTGCAATAGTGACTATTTCATTTCGGGGAGAGGAGTGAGGCAGGGGGATCCGGTTTCCCCCCTTTTTTCAATTTGGTTGCTGATGCTTTTACTAGGATGCTTATTAAAGCTGCTCATCATGATCAGATTACTGGCCTGTTGAGAGGTTTTAGCCAGTCTGGGGTGGTCAGCATGCAATATGCTGATGACACACTTCTCTTTCTTGAAAAAGACCTAGTAAAAGCCATGAACCTCAAATGGATTTTATCCTGCTTTGAACAAATCTCAGGGCTAAGGATTAATTTTCATAAATGTGAGTTGGTTCCCATTAATGTTAATCCTGGTGAAGCCCAAGCCTTTGCTCAGACCTTGAGTTGTAGGCTTGGGGATTTTCCCATTAAATATTTGGGAGTACCCTTACACTACAAAAAGCTCAGAAAAGAAGATCTACAGCCTATAGTAGATAAACTCTTAAAAAGAGCTTCTGGGTGGAGAGGTAAACTCCTTACCCATGCTGCAAAATTAGAGCTGGTGAGGAGTGTTTTAGCTAGCATCCCTCTTTATCTCCTTAGTGTTATTAAATTTCCCAAGTGGGCCATTAGGTTAATAAACTCTCAAATGTCCCACTGTTTGTGGGACAACTATGAGGGGCATTTTAAATACCATCTCGCTAATTGGAACCTTGTGACTCAGAAAAAAGAGTTTGGAGGTTTAGGTATTCCAAATTTAGCGGAAATGAACCTTTGCCTCCTTGCGTCTTGGATCAGAAGGTATTACCTAGATGGGGATAGGCTGTGGAAACAGATAATTGACCATAAATATAATGTAAATTGCCCAAACATTTTCTCCTCTTCTCCAGTAGGAGCTTCTCCTTTCTGGAAGGGAGTCCTTTGGGCTGCGAAAGCGGCAAAAATGGGATATTCCTGGAAAATTGGGGATGGTAGGAAAGTCAAATTTTGGGAAGATCAGTGGTTTGGTACCTCCAGTCTGGCTATCCAGTATTGGGAGGTGTATGAGATTGTCAATGAACAGACAGCTATGGTTGCTGAACTTTGGGATGGTAATCAATTAAAGGTTACATTCCGAAGATGTTTTGGACATGATCTCATGGTTAAGTGGTATGAAATTATGCAGATTGCACAAACTATTCAGCTTACTAGTGAAGAGGATGCCCTGATCTGGAAATATGAAGCTAAAGGGACCTATAGTGTTAGCTCTCTTTATGCAGTCATTAACTTTAGAGTTGTGTCTCCTGTTTTCGTCCAGGCTGTCTGGAAGATAATTGTACCACCAAAAATCCACTTCTTTATGTGGCTGATCTCTCATAACAAGATACTCACTAGAGACAATCTTGTTAAAAGACAAAATGTTGATGACCTCACTTGCATCTTTTGCTCAGAACTTGAATCTTGTGACCATCTTTTCTTTGAATGCGTGGTTGCAAAAGAAATTTGGGCTGAAATTAAGATTGCTACTGGTTGTGACATTGCTGTTGCATCTTATCAATGCATTGCTTCTAAATGGCTCTGTGATAAAAAAAATAAAGTTCTGAATACCGCTCATGCAGCAGCATTGTGGATTATCTGGAATACTAGAAACGATCTATGTTTTAACCGCTCTCTTTGGCCTGGCTTACAGAGCATCTGGAGACGAATGGCGGCCCTGCTCTCCCACTGGAAGGTCCTATTCTCCGGGGACACAAAAGGAAAGCTGGAGAGTGTGATTGGGAAAGTGGAGCAGCTAGCGCAGCGGCCTCCTCCGCTGTGTTGGCCAGACCCTGGGTGATGATCAACAAGGATCTGCTTGTGAAAAGCTCTCAGGAACTATCTGGAGGTGAAGAAGCCAAAGCTTGGGAGAGAGACATTGCTGGCCTGTCCAAGATCCTTGGAGGCAAAGGGCTCAAGCTGGTTGAAGATGGACGAAATCTCAAGGTTGTCGATGACAACTGAAGTAGCTGAGTCTTAGTTTCCTGGACCTGGTGATGTAATAGGCTGGTACTCCCCTGTAGTTTTTGATGTCTGTGTTGTAGCACTTTTGGCATCCCTGTTTCGATGGCCAAAAACCTGAACTTAGTTTGCAAAATGCTGTAAGGTTTCGTGGTTTCTTTAATGGAACTGGGGCAGAGCCCTTTATTTCTAAAAAAACTTCTCCGAACATTGACTCGTCGATAAAAGAATTTGTGTTTGCATTCCTTTTTGGGATGCTCCATGGTTGAATAGTTTGAAGCCAAGTGATATGGCACCCCTCATATACAAAAACTCTAAAAGGAAGAAATGGAGCGTCCAAAGACCTTGCACAACAACGGATGGATTGATCAAATCATGTTGAGTGACACCTTCTCTTTTGGCCATTGGAACAATATGTGGCCCTTTGGACCTAACTCCAAACCTTCTTGCTCACTGATGACATTGAAATATATTTGGACATGAACTATAATTGTTACTCTCGTCCAGGACGGACCGAGGACTTAAGTTGAAGCTTTTGCGTTGAAGATGCGGTTGTTCCTCTCTTTCCATATTCTCCACTAAGTGCACATGACCACCGAGCTGATTTTCATTGCATTAGCCTTGGTCTTTTTACTGATTGCTTCCCACCACCAACGCTCCAGACTATGTTCAGCCGGAGAAGGCAGGCGGCTAGCGATGGCAAGACGGCCAAAGATCTCAGCCCAAATGCTGATGGAGTATGAGCATTGCCCGAGCATATGCAGCGCTGATCAGGGTGGATGTGGCAGAGTGAGCAGATGGGATTGCACTGGATATGCTTATTGAGCAGAATGTCGGCAGTGGAGCATCTTCCCTAAATAGCAAGCCAAGCGAAGAACTTGTTTTTAGGGGGTATGCCGATCTTCCGGATCATCTTCTTGTAGTTTGAGAGGGTGCAGGTGAGGAATTGGAATTGGTTTGCTGAGCGAGCGCTATACACGCCATTGGCAGTCCACTTCCATTTGATGGCGTCAGGCGTTGTAGGGTTCAGGTGTAGGTCATGGAGCAAGGCAGCGAGCTGGAGGTACTCCGTGAGCACCTGGCCAGCCTAGTAGACTTTTCTCCTACTCATCGCGCAAAATGAAATATATAATTGCAATCCATGTTTTGACTAGGACAAAAGGAAATATTTTTTGTTACACTGATCCGAAAGAAAAAACATTTACCATAAATCAAATGTTGCAGGCGGAGAGTTTACACTTCCTTCTTCCCGTGCCTTGTCCTCCCATTCCTTCTTCACGTGCCTTCTCCTCCCATTCCTTCTTCGCTAGCAACATCGTTAATTTCCTCATGAAATGTGAATGTTAGCTCCTCCGCAATTCTGAAGGAGGGGAAGGATAAATAGAATGATTTTCTACGTGGCCGAAAGGAGAATGGATAAGTGATTGCACATGTCCTGGAGAATGAATGATGAATATGCAAACCATGGCAAATACCCGACCATTTTTTTGGTGCGTGGAGAAATGCATGTCTTGTGAAATCTATATAGCATTTCTCCACAACAATCTCACGAGCAAACTCCATTGCAATCATGAGCGCCTCCTCCTACGTACTCCCTCCGTACAGAAAATGATGTATATGTCCACATAAATCCAAATCTAGATATATCTAAGACGAAAAAATCGAATGAGGGAGTACAAAACTAGCTAGCCACCAAACCTATAAGTAAGCAACTCTAACTAGTTAGGAGACAACAAAAGCAGCCATGTTTTATTTCATATAGATCGAGTTCTGCAAAGTTCAACTCGCAATATATTGTATTTCGGCCTACAACAAAAAAATCTAACAGATCTGAATAATTCGAAATCTGCAATGTTCATCACCTCAGATCTGAAAATTCGTTATTTTAATACACAGGAAAAAAATACATAATATTCCGTATTGATATTTTAAATACTGGCTTAAGTCATCATTATCTACTTTTAGGAATTGTTCAGAATGTTTTGAAACTTTAAAGTGTGATTTTCGAATCTTTCAAAGAAAAAAAAAACGGGCTTCAAAACACCTCTCGCATAATACTCTCACATTTTGTTTCCTCATGAAAGGATGGCGAGATGGATAGTTGTCTTCATTTTGCTTGCCACCTCGTTCCTCATCTCCAGACGAGCAGACGTAGATGGGGCTCTGTTCAACGTGTTGTCGTGTTGGCAGGGTCGTGGGCTCCTTTCTACGACGAGCACTACAGGAAAACGGACGTTTGCCATGAGCATGAGCTTTTCATCGGGCGCACGGCGAAGACAAGCTTCGCCGGGTGACATCCTAAAAAAACACACGGGAAATAGGTAGTCTCGGCAAAGCCACCGGACACGTGTCCCTTCCGGTAGCGGGTAGCGGCGGACGGAAGCCAAACGGTGCAACACTCGGCAAAGAAAAACACCGGGCAAAAATGTGTTTGCCGAGCGCCTAAAAAATAATCACGACAAAGACCCTTCTACATTTTTTTTTCAATATGACTGCGATACTGTTTCACCGTATAGTACAAGCTGGGATGCTCACATTAACGAGCTATCTAGTTTCAACGCGTGGTTAAGACATTGACCTGTAACTTGTTCAGAGCACCTTGTGGTGGTTAAGACATTGACCCGTAACTTGTTCAGAGCACCTTGTGAACTGTTATGTTGTCTGATTCAATTTAACGAGCTATCTAGTTTCAACGCGTGGTTAAGACATTGACCTGTAACTTGTTCAGAGCACCTTGTGGTGGTTAAGACATTGACCCGTAACTTGTTCAGAGCACCTTGTGAACTGTTATGTTGTCTGATTCAATACTTGTCCTGATTATGTATGTTCAAGCTGGAGTCTAGACTAACTGACCTTTTCTCCTCCTTATCCCTTCGCTCCCGCCCCTTGAGAGTCGTCGCGGGTGCTCTGCTGCCGCCCCACTCCTTCCTTCTCCCCGGAGGTACGGCCGGCCGGCGAGAGGACGGATTAGGTGGTAGGCTTCTCTTGTACATTCTAGTAGTAGTTGTAGCTAGTTTGCTTTGGCTTTATGCCGTAAGTTACCCTAGATGGGTGTGTGGGAGTAGGTCTCTGGATCTTTCCGGTCAGATCCGGAGCGCCTTGTTTCTTCTCGTCGCGGCGGCGTTTCTCCGGTAGCAGGAGGTAGGCCGGCTGGTGGCGAGGAGGTCAAGCATCTCCTTTAATAAGACTGGCTTGAGCTGTTCCGATCCGGCGTCTGGGCGCGATGCTGGTGCGGTGTTGGTGATCTCCTTTGCTGAGCTTCTGTGGTTGAAGTCCATGGCGAGGTGGTCGGCGACGAGCTCTTCTGATCTGCGCTCTGCTCTTACTGCTATTCATCTCTCTATTTTCCTTCTGCTCCTTGTTGCCCATGGTGGTCGACATGAGTGGATTTGGAGGTGGGAGCTGACTGGTGGTGAAGGGTTTGGGAAGGATGCGAGCAGGCTGCTGCTTGGCATCGAAGCTGCAACTTTTCAGGTGAAATACATGGCGCTAGATGGTGGCGCCATGATCCTTGGCCGATGCAGACGGCCCTTCTTCAACCTCCAGTGCGGAGGCCCTTCTGGTTCACTGCGCCGGTGCTCGACGCCGATGCATCTTCAAGTGGTTCGTCCCCGGAGATGCTCTGGTGGCAGGTGACAGTGGATACTCGCCGGAATGGAGAGCCAAGCGAGCAGAACTTTCTCCGATTTCGGTGGCGCTGATGGCGTTGCCTTGAGATCGCCGGCGACAGGCAGAGGAGGATGCCAAGGACCTGATTGCATTGTTATTTCTAGTCCGAGGGTCCTTTTTGTAAAGCTAGAGGTCCTGTTTTCGAATTTCGGTCTTTCTGTGCAATAGATGCTTAGGGACCTCTTTGTAATTTGTACCTGCCTTTTATTAATGCAGTTTTCTGGCCCTTCTGGGCCGTTCCCGTGTTCAAAAAAAAAATGTATGTTCAAGCTGGAAAAAGTGTAACGTTTGTGAACTTTTTGGTCCTGATTGATATGAGAACTGAAGACTCATCGTGACTGCACGCAGCGCGAGGGCACAATTTTCTTTCGTAGAAAGTATGTGTTAAGGGGTTTGAAGTTGATAGATTTGGGAAAATGCTTTACATGCACTTGATGCCTAGTTAGTGCTCATCAAAACACCTCAATTAATTTGCACCAGCAACACATGTTCCATTTTTGCAGCAGAATGAATGCATGTATGTAAGATCACACAGAAACCCCTAAATTCAAGGGCGACAACTCAGGCCTCGCCGTAAACAGATCGATGCACAGCAATCCCTTTACCAGAATCGATCTACAGTGGTGTTTGTTTCAGGTCTCACCAACAACCCAGGTTATTCAAGACAAAATCGTGTGCCATGTAATTCGCGCACTCGCTTAATTTTTTCGCAACATCCAGCAGTACTACTGGACACTGCTTCCGCCTTGCCTGGCCATGCGGACACATGCCTCGAACCGCTTGACGGCCTCGGCGCACTTGAGCGGGTCCTGTGCGGCGTTGCTCACGTAGCACTCGTGGCAGGCCGCCTTCTCGTCGGCGCACGGCACCGCGTTCTGGTAGGGCAGCTTGAACTCCCTGTCGTGCAGCTCCTTGGCCCTCCTCTCAAGCTCCTGCTGCATCCCAGCCTTCTGCTTTTCCAGCTTCTCCGGCACCTTCTCGATCTCCGCCACGACGGCGCGCATGGCCTCCAGCTCCTGGATTGCGGCCGACGGAGCTGGTGGTGGAGGAGGGGTCACCGGGAGGTACATGGGGGGCGGCAGCGACCACCCAGGAGTGGGAGAGGGAGCAGGAGCGGGGTTGCTCTTGGGCTCGCTTGGGAGTTCCCTGCCATTGTCCTGAGGCTCTTCTGGTTGATGCTCCACGACTTTCTTGGGCTTGGGTTTCCTGACCCTCCTTTTCACCTTCTCATCATCACGGGCGAGCTGGTCGATCAGCTTGGTGCTTATCTGGATCGAGTACTCACCCATGGCAGACAGCAATCCTGGAATTAGCGTCACGAGAAAAAGGCGGGCATTAGTAAGCAAGGTTTTTGAGAGGTTCAAGCTAGCAAATTCGCAGGAATCTGAAATAGTAGAACAGCTCGGCTCTATTGTGAATGCTTTCCAGTACAGCATTATCCACATGTTAACGAGAATGAATGGGGCAATAATAATATGAGTGCACAAATACACAACACAAACTGCTTTCCTGAAGCCCTCGTGCCTGCCTGTTACAGTGTTGCATAACATAATGTATGAATATGTAGAGTCGGCACAGGATTCTACATTAACAACACGAGGGCACCCACAATGTACAATGTTTTCCAGTTCAATGGTCAGGGATTAGCAGGATCATCATTTGATTTTCAATCTTTCAGGTCCTCATGATATAAACAAACATGTGCAGAGTAATAGATAAAACTCATTGCTTTGCATCTTCTAAAAAGCAAATGAATAGCACATACTGAGTCAGAGGCTGATGGATCTGGAAACTGGAAAACAAGCAGACTGATTTTAGTATATAAATTAATACTCCAGGATGCAAGAGAAAGGCAGCAAACAGACGCGTCAACAAAAAAACTGATGGATTGTAGGTGAAGAAGAATGATATGGATGAGTTTTCCAAGCAATGTATCTCCTAAAGAGACTCGATACAAAGGGATGGTAATGGCAGCTCCCTGAAACTGATGTAGGGGGAGAGAGCGGATCTGCTCTGGAAACAAACAGGGGAGTGCAGTAGAAGAGCACATCATGTAATCACGCCAAAATTTGGAGTAACATCTTTGATAAAACAGGCCAACATATTCCTACCATTCCTCTAACTTTTTTGCAGAATAGGTTAACATAATGTAGAGAGATCAGAGATTAAAAAAAACATCACAAAGCTAACATAGTCGGTTGGATAGCTCTGTCCCTAATCTTGTCCTCCTGCCTACTAGGGCCTAGCACATTGGTGCACAGAAACAGATACAAGCATGCATTTTTGGACTTGCAGCAAATCAAGGATGTAAACTTGCAACAGTACGCATATAGAACAAGGATGATGGCTCCACGTTCGGATACTGTCATCAGTGAGAAGCAACAGCGTGACATTGGCCAGTGCGTAGCTGAGACCAGAACTGTTGGATTAATCGACTCGAAAAGAGGCTACAATGTGACGTACCCAGCAGTGCATGCACCACGATCTGGTTAACCTCTTTCAGTACGGATGATAAGCCTGTAGCGTGTTCATCTCCGTTGGCGACCTTTACAGGAATCACCAACAGGGCGAGGCCCTAAAGCAAAGCATCACCGATTGGCCGCAGCTTGCAGCAAGTCAAGTCGCCCAATTGGGTCCCCTGATCCCCATCTGAAACCCGGCCCCCAATCTCCCTAAATTCGTAGGTCGCGAACGGAGATGAACACGCTACGCCTAGGCTGGATCATCGCAGCCCCTTGTCCCGCCAGTCCTACGAAGCTACGGTACCGACGGGGCAGGCGCGGCCGATCTCGGGGCGGGCGCGGCAGGGCTGGATTCGATTCGACTGGACTATTCGTAGCAGCGAAGTAGGTACAAATCCGAGCAAGGCTAGGGCTTCCTTACCGGGAGGAGCAGCAGTAGGGGGTGACGGCGCCGGCCCGGATCCGAGCAGCAGGGGAGCTCCGGCGAGGGTTCGCTGCGGCGGAGGCGAGAGGCTTGGCGACGGACGAAGAGGGAGTCGAATCAACCGTCCGAGATAAGCCACGTTGTTAACCAGCCGAACCGGGTTTTTTTTTTACATCGCTTAACGATTTAAAAAAAAATCTTGTTTATATATGGTGGCACATTTGTTTCAACAATTGTTTCCGCAATTGTTTTACGAAAGCAGAATGAATACAGTCACAGAAACCCAGAAGAAACCATTGTCGGAAACAGATATGGAACGAATACAGTGCGGACTCAATTTTACTCAACCAAAAATAAAAATATCACCAGAACGGCAAGATTCGGAATTCTCGCCCAACTTGTTGTCCTGAAAATCGCCTTCCGGTAACATTCAAGAACACGGATAAAAATGTTGAATCATGTTTTACTGATGAAAAACTCCGCCTATGTTGTCTCAACATAGCCGGTCCCAAGCCCGGATAAAGGAGGAGGGTTGTGATAGGCTTGGCAAGCCAACGGAAAAAAACCCAGCCACTCTTATGGAGATGAAACCCAAAAGAACTCGTTGGGGCGTAACCCTCTTAGCGACGCGCCATATCGGAACCCGGGTGTGGTGTCAAATGGGCAAGGGCCGGGCCGCCACCCCCTTGGTGGCGCGCCGTATCTTGATCTGGATACGGTGATAAGTGAGCAAGGATCGGGTCGTCGCATCCTTAGTGGCGCGCTGCATCGACGCCCGGGTGTAGTGAAAAATGAGCAAGGGTCTTCGCATTTGACTCGACGAGTGCGGAGGGTAAGGAAGTTAGCCGAGCCTAGGAGGATCCGCTTAGGTAGCTGGAACGTAGGGTCCCTGACGGGCAAGTTACGGGAGTTAGTTGATACGGCGATAAGGAGGCGTGTTGATGTCCTATGCGTCCAAGAGACCAAATGGAAGGGACAGAAGGCGAAGGAGGTGGAGGATACCGGCTTTAAGCTGTGGTACACGGGGACAACCTCAAACAAAAATGGGGTAGGCATCTTGATCAACAAGAGCCTCAAGGATGGAGTAGTGGACGTCAAGAGGCAAGGAGACCGGATTATCCTAGTCAAGCTGGTTGTTGGGGACTTAGTTCTCAATGTTATCAGCGCGTATGCCCCGCAAGTAGGCCACAACGAGAGCACCAAGAGAGAGTTCTGGGAAGGTCTCGAGGACTTGGTTAGGAGAGTACCTACTGGTGAGAAGCTCTTCATAGGAGGAGACCTCAATGGCCATGTGGGTACATCTAACACAGGTTTTGAAGGGGTGCATGGGGGCTTTGGCTATGGCATCAGGAACCAAGAAGGGGAGGATGTCTTAAGCTTCGCCCTAGCCTACGACATGGTCGTAGCTAACACCCTCTTTAGAAAGAGAGAATCCCACCTAGTGACTTTCAGTAGTGGCCAACACTCTAGCCAGATTGATTTTGTCCTCTCTCGAAGAGAAGATAGACGCGCTTGCCTTGATTGTAAGGCGATACCTGGAGAGAGTGTTGTCCATCAACATAAGCTGGTGGTGGCTGACTTCCGTTTTTGGATTCGTGTCCAGCGGGATAAGCGCCCAAAAGTTGCTAGAACAAAGTGGTGGAAGTTAAAGGGAGAGGCAGCTCAAGCTTTTAAGGAGAGGGTTTTTAAGGAGGGCCCTTGGGAGGAAGGAGGCGATGCAAACAGTATGTGGATGAGGATGGCGACTTGCATTCGGAAGATTGCATCAGAGGAGTTTGGGGTGACCAGGGGAAGTAGAAGGGATGCTAAGGATACCTGGTGGTGGAACGTTGAGGTCCAGAAGGCTATTAAGGAGAAGAAGGACTGTTTCAGACGCCTATACCTGGACAGGAGCGCAACCAACATGGAGATATACAAGGGGGCAAAGAAGGCCGCAAAGCGAGCGGTGAGCGAGGCAAGGGGTCGGGCGTATGAGGACCTCTACCAGCGTCTAAACACGAAGGAAGGCGAAAGAGACATCTATAAGATGGCGAAGACGAGAGAAAGGAAGACGAGGGATGTCAACCAAGTCAAATGCATAAAGGACGGAGCGGATCAACTCCTCGTGAAGGACGAAGATATCAAGCGTAGATGGCGAGAGTACTTCGACGACCTGTTCAATGGAGAGAATGAGAGCTCTACCATTGAGCTAGACGATTCCTCCGATGATACCAGCCGACGCTTTGTGCGGCGTATCCAGGAGGCTGAGGTTAGGGAGACTTTGAAGAGGATGAAAGGAGGCAAGGCAATGGGCCCTGATGGTATCCCCATCGAGGTGTGGAGAGGCCTTGGAGACATAGCGATAGTATGGCTAACTAAACTTTTCAACCTCATTTTTCGGTCAAACAAGATGCCCGAAGAATGGAGGCGGAGTACATTAGTGCCAATCTTCAAGAACAAGGGGGATGTTCAAAGTTGCACTAATTACCGTGGAATCAAGTTGATGAGCCATACAATGAAGCTATGGGAGAGAGTCATTGAGCACCGTTTAAGAAGATTGACAAGCGTGACCAAAAATCAATTTGGTTTCATGCCTGGGAGGTCTACCATGGAAGCCATCTTCTTGGTACGACAACTTATGGAGAGATACAGGGAGAAGAAGAAGGATCTTCATATGGTGTTCATTGACTTGGAGAAGGCGTATGATAAGATACCACGGAATGTCATGTGGTGGGCCTTGGAGAAACACAAAGTCCCAACAAAGTACATTACCCTCATTAAGGATATGTATGATAATGTTGTGACAAGTGTTCGAACAAGTGATGGCGACACCGATGACTTTCCAATTAAAATAGGACTGCACCAGGGGTCAGCTTTGAGCCCTTATCTCTTTACTTTGGTGATGGATGAGGTCACAGGGGATATACAAGGAGATATCCCATGGTGTATGCTCTTTGCGGATGATGTGGTGCTAATTGACGATAGTCGGGCGGGGGTTAATAGAAAGTTAGAGCTGTGGAGGCGGACTCTAGAATCGAAAGGTTTTAGGCTTAGTAGAACCAAAACTGAGTACATGAGGTGCAGTTTCAGTACTACTAGGCACGAGGAGGAAGAGGTTAGGCTTGATGGACAGGTGGTACCTGAGAAAGACACCTTCCGATATTTGGGGTCTATGCTCCAGAAGGATGGTGATATCGATGAAGATGTGAGTCATCGAATCAAAGCTGGTTGGATGAAGTGGCGCCAAGCTTCTGGCGTCCTCTGTGATAGGAAAGTGCCACAAAAGCTAAAAGGCAAGTTCTATAGGACGGCGATTCGACCTGCGATGTTGTATGGCGCAGAATGTTGGCCGACCAAGAGACGACATATCCAACAGTTAGGTGTAGCGGAGATGCGCATGTTGAGATGGATATGTGGCCACACAAGAAAGGACCGGGTTAGGAATGATGATATACGTGAGAGAGTTGGGGTAGCACCAATTGAAGAGAAGGTTGTCCAACACCGTCTAAGATGGTTTGGTCATATAGAACGTAGGCCTCCGGAAGCGCCATTGCATACCGGACGGATAAAGCGGGATGAGAATGTTAAGAGGGGTCGTGGTAGGCCAAACTTGACATGGGAGGAGTCTGTTAAGAGAGATCTGAAGGATTGGAATATCACCAAAGAACTAGCCATGGATAGGGCTGCGTGGAAGTTAGCTATCCATGTGCCAGAACCATGACCTGGTTTCGAGATCTTATGGGTTTCAACTCTAGCCTACCCCAACTTGTTTGGGAAAAAAGGCTTTGTTGTTGTTGTTGTTGTTGCATGTTTTACTGATGAATGTGTAAGAAGTTTACTGTGATTGGTTTTTGTTTTATAGGAAAACATTTTATGATCGTATAGTTATATTTGATACTACCATGTCCCTCCGCTAATTATTGTGTCATATTCAATTCAACCACTAAAGACCGTACGCATGTTCAAAATGTCGTGGATTTTCGTACTGGCAAAATAAACATACATTTACAGCTCTTTTGTTGTGTTGAGCCTACATTGCCAAATGAAATCGGAAAGAAAAGATTAATTTCAAAGTACAGTACAAAGGACGATGGTAATACTGATGTTAAAAAGGAATACGCATGGGGCCAGCCATCTGTAAAGTCTATCCCACAAGTCACAACAATACGCATGCTCTTGCTTCAGACCATACCCCTAAATTCTCAAAACCTGATTTCCATCTTTCACTGTAACAACTAACACGGTAATTGTACTCAATACCATACAGTGCAAGCCGAGTGGTACAAAAACTCCAGAGAAATTCTACTAGAATTCTCAAACAGATGCTTATCTAGCTGCATTCTAGTCAGACTGACAGATGCTCATTCAAGCAACTAGCGCAGCTTCGGTTCGTCACCATGGTCGGTTTCACTCTGACCGTGTTCCGTTCGCGGCCTTGTCCGTGCCGTGGAACCTCTTCCCGTCCTCCACCGCCTCCCTGTCATCACGATCGACAAACACCAAAATATCAGCAAACCAGACAAGTTTGTCTCTCTGTTTCGACATACACAAGTTTTTCCTTTTGTACTACCTGAACGCATTGATGAGCTCCTTGTTCTCCGGCTCGAGCTGCACCCCCTCATAGAAGGAGTTCGCGGCTTCCTCGAACTTCTGTTAGTACGCGACCACAACCAAACCAGTCATACTCTTGGGTCAATCTAGCTGCAAAGAAGTGGCAAAGGAAAACAGGGGCGCGGAGTGGATCTCCGGGAATCTGTGAAAGCGACAAACCTGCAGCAAGCGCAGCGCTGCACCTTCCCTAAAGCAAGCCTTCGCCCAGTCCGGCCTCAGTGCTCGGCACGCCCGCGCGTCCTCCAGCGCACGCTCGCCCTGCCCTGCCCGCAGCCAACAGAGACTTCTGTTCGAATGCAGCGCGGCTTCATTCGGGTCGAACTCAATAGCCTGAAATTTAGTATAACCAACTAAACCCACGGGTGCTATGCAAAGAAAGCTCAGTATTGCATCGATACTGAGATATCTTCCACCTGGAGTTCTAGTGCACTCTGCTTTCAAGAAGGGAAATTGGTTCTTACCTGCGTATACGCATCCACGGCCACCAGGAAGTCCTTTCGTCTGAACGCATCATCGCCTCTGGATTTGGCTTCCAAGGATCTCTTTTTGGCCTCAGGTGACACCTGCATGACAATTTAGCTGGTGTCATAGCTGTGCAGTCAAGATCCAACAGCTAATCAGTTATAATGATTATGTTTTGACCGTCATTATGACCTACCTCAACGGGTTGCCGACTCTGTAAACTGGGTGCTTCGCTTACTTGGACCTGTAGAAAGTACTCAGATGTCAAGGTTGACGGGATTTTCAACGAAAGAGCTTTCGTGAACATAAGAGGATGTAAAACAGTCAATTATTAGTTTAAAGTGGCACCTTCTCCTCGCCATTTTAGACAATGTGTACTCCACTATTCCATCAACAGTCCAATTTGAAACACCAGGGATTGGGGACGTCAACGGTAAAAGATGTTCCACGACTTCAAGGTTGTCTCTTAATGCAGCAACCTGAATCGGCTTTAGTCCATCCTGTAGGAAAGAAAAAAGGAAATACTTCAAACAAATGTTACCCAAAGAAGTATAAGATTAGAATGGATTATTATCATTTCCACGCTTCTGGTTTACATAAAAAAGACAGGAAAAGACAACTGTACTGTACAGCTACAATGCAGTGCGGAATGACCATAACAATACACAATGTAAATATGACATATGAAATAGAACAAATTGTAGCATCACTATACTTAGCAAGTTACACGCAGTATTCAGACACGGTAGCTTACATCATCAGAGGTGTTTGGGTCACCTCCAGCCTGAAGCAAGCATTTGATAATTTCCAGATTTCCACTATCTGCAGCAATATGCAATGGGGTTGCTCCACCAGCAGTGACATTTGGGTTTGCACCAGCCTATGTTGCATATTATTAAGTTAATTATTGAAGTAGAGGCATCAGATGATAATGAGCATATCAGTAAACAAATATATCAAACAATATTGTATTGTATCAATGGAACAACAGAAGAAAAGAATATAGCAAAAGAAGGAGAAGAGAATAAACATTTGATCCATTAATTCAACTTCGTATGGCCATATGCACATTATGGCTTGCATTACAGTACTTAAGGATAAAAGAAATATTTGCTTCAATTCATGTTCATATTTGTCAAATTCCCAAGGCACAAACCACATTGTCCATCAAGGAAACAGAGCACAGAGTAACAAAAAGACTAAGCCATGACATCAGAGTGACAAAAATGAAACAAACCAAACAATCCTTTGCATACTCATCCATTCAGATCATACCTGGATCAGAATCTCCAAGCACGGGAGGGAGACAGCAGCAACAGCAGACAAGAGAGACGTGATGCCATCCGCAGTTTCATTGTTTGGCTGCAACACCAAGGTTTGGAAGAACCAGCTTGAGTACAAAAGTTAAAGACATCCACCTTACTAAACTGGATTGGATTCATATACAGAAACTCAGAAAACTAGTTCACGCTGCAGGTCATTCCTGCACATAGCTATAAATTGAAGAGTAGTAATTCTTCCAAGATTTAAGAAAATCGATATTACAGCATGTTACATGGCTGAGTATTTTTTGCCAAAACTGGCCCCTGGCCCGAACTAATCTCGTATCTGGCCCTTCCGGAAAACTATGTCCGGATCTGGCCCCTGAGGTCGGCGCCAACGCAAATGGCGCCGAACTTGTGCAGTTCGGCGCCAGCCAAAATTTCAGCCGAACCCATCAGGTATCAGATTTGAAATTTTGGCTGGCGCCGAACTGCACAAGTTCGGCGCCATTTGCGTTGGCGCCGACCTCAGGGCCAGATCCGGACATAGTTTTCCGGAAGGGCCAGATACGAGATTAGTTCGGGCCAGGGGCCAGTTTTGGCAAAAAATACCATGGCTGAAGACAGTTTCCTGCTTTGATTCGTGACTAAAGCCAACACATAGTCAGGAGTATATTGCACTGAATAACTGAAAGCTCAGATAAGTCATAGGCCACCTAGTACCTTTGCATTGTGTTCGAGCAGAAGTTTGACTGCCTCTTGCTGCCCATGGCCAGCAGCCCAAACAAGGGGAGTACCGGCGTCACTCTCGGACTCGACATCAACCCCCTTACCAAGCAAAAGCTTCATGAGCTCTATGTGCCCTGCACCAAGAAAACGAAACAACAAATATTTGTATTCAGATTTCCATTCCACTTCAATCAGTGTAAAATACAACAACACGCACAAATCTCGATCGGCATCATGAGCCGGCAATCGACATTGCACGGGCCTAGTCGTTATTACCTATCCCTGCAGCATGATGCAGCGCCGTGGCTCCCATGTTGGACGCGACGGAAGGGTCGGCGCCGTGGTCGAGCAGGTACTCCGCGGTCTCTAGACGGCCCAGCCGCGCCGCATGGATGAGCGGGGTCTCACCTGGGAAATCCCATTCAGATGTCACCACCATAACAAAACATTTGGTTCAATTGAATAAAACAACAAGCATCACAGCATCGACATTTGGTTCAATCAAGCATTAGGTTAGGGTATGGTACCATCGTCGTCCTTGGGGTCGGCGGGGAGGTGGAGCTGCTCGAGGAGGAACCGGCAGACCTCGGTGCGCCCCTCGCGCGCGGCGAAGTGCAGCGCGGTGCGCTTGTTGGCGTCCCGTGTGCCCGCGGCTACCGCCGCCGCGCCCTTCCCCTCCTCGTCGAGCGCCGAACCGAGCCCTGCGCGCTCCAACAGCAAGAGGAGCAGATGAGCACAAAATCGTTCGCTCCGAGGAGGTACCAGGGAGGAGGAGGAGGAGGAGGAGGAGAGCGTACTCCTGAGGGCGTCGAGGTCGCCGGAGCACGCGGCCTCCAGGAACGCCTGCACCTTGCTCCGAGCTGCGGCGAATCGGCGTTAGCGAGACGGCGTGAGTGAGCGAGAGGGAGGTTTGTGGTTGCGACGGAGAGGTGGATCGAGAGGGCGGAAGGACGTACCTGAGAGGGCGCCGGCGGCGTCGGCCATGGGAGCGCGGCGGAGCGGAGGAGGCCGGAGCTGGGGGAGAGAGAGGGTTCTGGAAGGTTCCGGAGGCGGCGGGGCTTGGTTGAGAAACCCTTTTGACAGTCTAGACTAGGCGTCTCTGGAAAGGCTTTAGCCCATCTTCGATCCGGCCCATTGTGTCCATTTCATTTGCAATAATTATATTTTTTGAATAATAATAATATTTAAATATCTTTTGCAATAATTATATTTTTTGGTTGTTTACATAAATATAAAGGAACTGTGTGCTTGACACGTACTCACCAAAATGCGTCTATATAAATCCGTCCAATCAAATTTGAAAAAGGCAAAGTATTGTATATTTCGGAATAGAAGGAGAATAATTATAGGATATTTGAAACTCTACCATCAAAGACCTCTATAAGAGCATCTCTAGCAAATACCACATAACAAATGCTTTTTTTTAGATCAAACAACAATAGACTAGATACCGTAAAAACACCCGTCCCGAAAACAAACACCGTTGTAGATGGATTATGGTAAACGGATTGACTAGTCGGTTAGTCCGAGTTGCTGTCGTTGGATTTCCTTTGGGCGTTCCATGTGGTGTTACGTACATACATGCATTATGTTGCCGAAGAGTGTGGTGCAGGGCTCGATGCTCACCCAGTCTCTGTAGTACACCGAGTCCTTGACACGAAGATAGGTGTAGAGTTTGTAATCCCGATCTTTGAGATGTTGATAGACCATCCAAGTCGGGTGCTCTCGGAGCACGGACATGGAATGCAACCATGATATATGTGCAGTGAAGTAGCACCTCGTGATGGGAACCGTGATGTGATGGCCGGTGCACGCCGGCGCATGACGGAGGCGGGGTCGAGAACATCAGTGACAGTAGGTAGTGGTGCAACATGGGCTGTAGAATGCGTTGCCATCATAGAACTAGCAGATGGAGGCATAATGCTCTTATATGTCCAAGGTCAATGTGGAAATTCTTTCAGATTTTTTCCCTTAATTTGTCAGTGTCAATAAACAATTCGAAATATCTCGACTATTTCAGAGCAGGTCCGAGTCAAATGGCAATGATTTGGAACACTCCTTTTTCCATTACACTATTTTGGAAACCTAAAGAGTCAATCGTATGGATATGGAAAATTCAGGATTTTTTATCCTAGCGGGAAAAGGAGGGAGGTCAGTCGAATGGTCATCTGTGGTTCCCTAGAGTGATGGTGGAGGATTCCATTGCTTACAGGTGGAGGGTGAGGCCTCTGCGAATCCCTACAGTGTCGCCGTGTCGGGTAGCATGGCAGATGTGCATGTAGAGCTCACGACCAACTGGTGCTCATTCCCACGGGTGGTCGGCAACAGGGAGCTTCCTCCAAGTTAGCCAAGAGCAGCCCAGCCCTCTCTCAGGCTAACCGTAGGGTGCGGCTTGTCACCACCTCCATCTTCCCTGTGACACGACAATATACAATTTATACTAAACATTTACACATCCTTATAACTTACTTTATTATACTAGAGTCTTAATGAGTGTAATTTCTTAGTTAAGTAGTTAGCACAATTAACAAAAGCTGGAATGTTATTAAATGTAGCATTTTGAAATTTAATGTACATTTAAAAATACACTTATCATGTGCTAAAAAATGCATTATGTAGCAAAAACTATATTGCTTTTCTAATATCTAAAGAAATCTTAATTTTGATAAATTGTACGTTTACCTGTGTGTTGTATATAAAATAATATTTATATGTCTTTAATATCCGGGTAGACATATCTATTGCAATATTCTAACAAATATATTAATAGTGATTTCTAGTGTACCATTACGTGAGCAAATCTGTAGAGACTTGTAGAGCATAAATTAACCCGTTAAGTACACTCTCTACGGGTTTTCGTGATCAAATGTGTCTTACTTGATTTATCGTGTCCAATTATAATCTGGAAATACATTATTTCTATGTACTGTATTTTAAAATATCCTCACTTATAGTATACGTAATTACCCAACTATCGTAAAAACAATGTAGATTCTCGTCGCAATGTGTCTGGGGTCATTTTGTTTGCCACCTACCTACCACATTAGGGAGATCCGGGGATCGGTGTGGGACGGCATTCGGGAATCAAACTGTTTTCTGCGTTTGACACCGTCTAGAGGGATGTTTTAAGCTGCAAGCCGATGCTGCTTTGATGCCCTATTGTGAACCCTGGATCTGTGTGAAAGAGGCTTTGGACTAAAAGCACTCTTGTAAATCCCTGCACCGTAGGCTTCTTGTTGTATCGCGATAAATACACTAATTCCGTTTTCACCTACACACTGCCACACTGGTCAATGTCACATTGTTACTCTCATCAGTTTACGATCTATTTTACACGTGCCCTTGCAAAGCTCACACGTTTAGATTGCTATGGCCAGACGAATGTGCTTGTATGTGTTCCTGTACACTTCTGGTGGATACTAGACCCTAGTGCACAGGAGAACAAGATTAGGAAAAGAATTTGGATTTGCACGTCAGAGGTCCGTGCTCTGTCCAACTAGGTAGGTCGGCTTTAATCTTTAGAGAACCCGTCCTTGGTAAATTGCGGGGTACACAGACAGGAAAGGCCACAAGCAGAGGTTGAGAGATCACCATTCTTTAATCTTTGGAGACAGTGCTCTTTCAGGATTGCTGCCTGCCATGGTTTGGGTACACGATTCAGATAAACACCGAGATGATTGACCAGCTCGCCAGCCACGATGAGAAGGTGAAAAGGGAGGTCAGGAAACCCCCAAGCCCAACGAGTGTGTGGAACAACAACTAGAAGAGCTTTGTGAGGACAATGGCAGTAGGGACCTTCCTCCAAGTGAGTTGAAGAGGAGCCCAGCCCTCCCTCCCGCCACCACCCTCACCTGCAATCAAGCGCCGGGCATGCAAAATACAAATCCGAAGCTGGATGTCAGTGCCAGCGCCTCGAGCCCAGTGGCAGACCAACAGCGGCGACGCGCCGCCACGCCCAATGCCTAGCCCGGGGACACCAAGTCCGAGGGTACGCGGAGCGTGGAGGGTGCCGCCAGCTTCGTTGCCGCTCTTCTCTCCTTTTCGTGAGGAAGATAAGCGGTTGGATAGAAGACAAAGAACACTGTCAGTCAGGTACGGTCTGGCTGAAGACCCAGCTATTCTTTAAGCATTGTGGGATTTGTTTTTTGTTTTGAAGCAAGCATCATGGGAATTTTAACTTGCTATAGAAGGTACATTGAAAGTTAAGCATTCGAGACGCCCTAATACCTTAACACTTTTCACCAAGAATACAATCACACGATGGGTACATGCCTTCGGACAAAACAAATGATCTAGCTACAGTCTGAAGCAAGAATTGCTTCCTCATTTGAGTAAAACTCAAAACTTTGATCATCACCTACTGCAAATGACGTTGTTTGTTAGTGAACGGTCCACACTCTCTAGGTTAAGAAAAAGAGAGTAATGCATTATGTAGATGATATGGTGCCTCTGATGCTATCATACTTCGGCCTACCTAGTTGCTAATTTAGCAATTCGTACTTTCCTGGCCTTCGAGCATATTGGTAATGTCCCTTATTGTTGGCCTTCTTGTCAGCTCAGGATTCACACATTTTAGACCAATCTGAATGCATTTTTCTATTTGTCGGCAATCTGTCTCTAGGTTTGCATTCTGTGGTTTATTTTTCAGCATATATCTCCATTTCCGAAGCTCCTGAAAGTATGGCATAAATCTTGCATGTAACAATGTAATATAAATGCCAAACAGTGTGTAAAAAGGGTGTCTATTCCGAAAATTATTTTTTCTTACCCTATCGATGAATTCCTTGAAAAACGCTTCATTATCATATGGGTAGTTCCTGTGAGAGGGCGGAGCTACAGTATCCAGCAGGGTCAGTTGACACCGACGACCTCGGTCCAAACTCTTTTACGTTTAGCCTAGTATGAAAAAATGACCCCGGTGGAAACAAGAAATTGACCCCAGCCCGTGAGTGAAATGCATAGCTTGCACTGCTTTGACAGGCCCAAACCGTGAAGCACTAGCAGCCTAGCACTCCACCGAATCGTTGGATGATGAATTTTGCTCGTCGATTTTTTCCTGAAGTCGTACGTCCTCTTCCAGTCTTCCAGACCTAAACTCTCGATGCCCTACGCGGCTACGCTACGCCTCTGTCCTGTTAACCGTCGCCCGTGGCCGCACCTGCCAGTCGTTGCTCCTCTCCATATCCACCGGAAATTGGAGATTTTCTATGTGAGTAAAGCTGATTTCTTTCAGGCCTTTACCGCTAGAGATTTAATTCACCAAATCCTAATTCTCCAGTTATCTTAGGGTTTCTCAGATAAGTTGAATTTTTAAGGTTTGGGTTGAGGATCTAGTCATGCCGCGGATTTTATTGCTAAATTCAGATAATCCTCAAATCGCTCCACCGTTGCAATGTCAGGTAAGCGGCTAATAAGTGGTATACTGATGTGTAGTAGAACTTTCCCTATATATTAATTTAGGGTTTGATGCTTTACCCAATGGCCACATTTAGCCTTCAAAATTTCTTCAATGCTTTCAAAGTTGAGATCTTAGTGGATGAGTCATATCCAGATGATCTCACTTCCACCTAAGGGTGTGATTGACCACTTTCTCAAGATGAAAACTGTCGAGGTGAAAAAATAGAGGTATGTACTTTTGTAGATGACTTTATTTCATATGGTGTATTCATAAATTGTTTCTTATTATATGTGAGTTTGCTGAAAAATAAATTACAGAAATATTAAATAATATCAGTTGTGCCTCTAGCTGTGCGAGCTATACACTTATACATTAGTGGCATGTTTTGTAGACACACATTCTTCCTACTTTTTTATTTTGACACCGGCGACCATTTTTCCTGGCTTCGCCCCTGACCCGTTATTATCTCCATGATGATTACACCCAAACTGAATATGTCGAACATTGGTGTCACTGTACCTTCGAATATGTATTCTGGCGGCAGGTAACAACTGCATAGTAGCATGATCGGTGAATTAGAAACCGGTGAGATAACTTCACGGAATACACATTTCATAGATCATAACAAAACAATATGCTTGTCAATAGATGATTAACTTATTCATTTTGAGTGATCCAGCATGATCCTGGAGAATTTGTCCTTGATTATATAGTCTTGATATACCAAAATGTGTGATTTTGGTACCATATTTGCATCGAGCAGTATGTACGCTGGTTTTAGATCGAAGTGAATTACGGAGCATCAGGTTGCGCGTGAAGGTACTGTAGACCATTGGAAATCCCCTCAATTATCTTGTAGCGTGCACGCCAATCAAGTCCAGAAGTTGCATCTGCATTTGTTAGATGAAACACGAGACAATCTTTAGGTCTTGCTTATGGAAAGGCCTCGGCAATTATGTTGTATATTCGCCTCCTTCATTTATATTTATTTATGTACAAATGTCGTAGTGTAAAATAGCTTATCTCACACCCATGTACTACCGTGTAAGAGATATAGTAAAATAGTGTATAGAATATAGAAATATGAAACAAATGTATTAAAATAGTGATATGGTATAAAACATATTGTTCCAAATTTATTTATACTGTGACTATTTTACTACATGTTGTCCACCGTTGTAGTAAGGGGCGTAAAATATCTATTATATGCCCTAGCTTAGAATGACCCTACTATACATAAAAAACTATGGAAAAACGCCATATCCGGAGCTATGATCAAACCAAGAAAAATTGGGATGTGAAACCAACAAAAATAGACAAATAATGGTTCTTATGTGTTCGATATCATACCTGATATGTGTCTATCGAGACTTCCTTCAGGAATATATTCGAGGCATAGCAAGGTATCTATTTGGCAACCGAATATTCCGACATGAAGCAAAGGGTCATGTGTCATTTCATAGCAGTAGTTTAATAATTGCCCTATATTTGGGTGCGTAAGCCCCATGAGAAGAGCAACCTCGTTCTCAAATAGTTTTTTTGACTTCTCACAAATCTCCTCGGAGCTGTACTGCACTGTCTCTACCTTCTTCACAGCAATCAGTTTCCCATTAGGTAGCTCTCCCTATTGCAAATATTTCCTTAATAATGGAATGTGTTTGTTTGGGTATGGTCAAATATCTGGTAGAACTAAAATGGATATGCTCTCATCTTACCCTATATACCACACTAGAACAACCTTGACCAAGTATTCGCTCGTAGGAGAAATTATCTGTGATGGCTTTCAAATATTGGAACGATGACAGAAGATGCCCCTCCTGCACACACAAAAAAAATGATGGATTACATGCATACCATTCCCATTATCACTTTATGGTCAGTTTCTTTACTTGTTTAAATTTTACCAAAGAATATTAACGATGAAAACATTAAAAGGAGGAGTGGTTCTCCATCGGGCTGAAGTTTAGTCCCTAAAACATCAAATCAACCTGTACTCCAAAACAGTTTGGACAAATGATTTTTTTCCTGTTGCCCAGGTCTCTTCCTTGCCACTGTCCCATAGTAGCCGGAAACGGGGTCGATGCCGCGTTCCTCGACCCAGGGTCGATCGACCCGGAGCGAGGGTCGGGAACGACGTTGGGTCGACGTGGCCACGTGGGTTGTGGCTGGGTCACGGTCCTGTTCGATACTATTAACCCCTATTGAGTTTCCAGGATAGATCGCAAGGCGGAGTAAATACGAGGCATCACGTAGTCCCGTAGCAGATCGTCCGCGCGCTGTATGCGCCATCTCCGTCCCGCGGTCTACCGGAAGGCCGCCGCCGTCGCACGGCGCCTGGCCTGTCGCTGCTCCGTTTATCCGTCGCCGCCGTCGCGGTTTAATAGGTAGTCACCCAAGGAGGCCGCAGACCGCAGGCACCTATGCACTGGATTGCTCGACTGGATTTGATGGGGGGATTGATTTGTGTTCATAGGAAGAAACAGACCAGACGAGGTCACGACTCACGAGATGGGTTCGTGGGAACAAACTGCTTCCCGGGAAAAGGGGAGTCAACGTGGCATGGCTCTCGGCTGACATATGAACCCCATATGATTAATCACATCAAGTTTTATATGTCGATTCTATCTTGTTGCGAATAAAATGCTGAGGCGGTGGCCCTAATTTTCTGGCGAGATTTTTGCCTCCATGTCACCTAATTAAAGGAAAAAATATGCGCAAAAGGTATAGTATACCATGACTAGTATTATCGTACCGGGTCATCGACCCAAAATGGCATGGATCACGATCCCTCGACCCAAATTGGCGTCCCAGATATGTATACCCCTTATCGAACGGGTTCCCACAACGGCGACCCTCAACCTAGATTTCTGACAATTATGCACTGTACATCAAAAGTCGCACTCACCTCCTAGTGAACATCTAGTTTTTGAAGTTCATCGATAATCGCCTCTGTACTAGGTCTTTTCGCTCTGTCCGTCTCCACACAGGACATTGCAAGCTCGATGCATATCTTCACTCCCAGGAGGTATATTTCCTCCCATTTGTAGTACGACACACGCATCTTTTCTTCCAGTATTCTTGTACCTGCGAGATTGTTAATGCACGGTAACCTCCCAGACATATATATGGTGTATGGGATGGACGTACAAAATTACAATAAGAGACATAAGATATGTAAAAAATTGTACTATAAAATACATGATGTAAGGAATTACCTTCTCAGTGAATTTTTTACGAGAGGGCCGCGTGTCACAGTAATTGCCGTAGCCGATCCGTCCCGCCATTAGGTAGAAAATTATAACACCAAGACTGAACACGTCATTCTTTGGTGATATTGTGCCATTAAGTAGTTGTGGCATGAATCCTCTTGATGATATCATAAACATTGGACAAACACGCGGTTAGGAATACAAGTAAAAGTTATGTTCATTAAATAAAGAACCATGCAATGTACGCATAAACCACTAACTCACAATGTTCCCTTCCTATGGCTGGATGTTTGGTAGGTCTTTGATTCACCAAGAGTCTGGACAAACCAAAATCCGCTATTTTTGGGGTCATGTCCTTATCGAGCAATATGTTGTCCGGTTTTAAATCCAGGTGGTAAATATAATCCCCCTCTCCTCTTCCTTTATGAAGGTAGTGTAGGCCCTCGCAAGTCCCTCTTATTATTTTGTATGTTGTGACCCAATCATGTATGCAAGATTCGTCTGCGTGCTCATGGAGGAAGATTATGCATTCACTAGACAAGATAGTATATATATATAAAGCTGAATGGATGGCATATCATACCTGAGATATGGTCGGCAAGGCTTTTTTGTGGCATGTACTCGAAACAGAGAGCTCGGTCTATAACTGAAGAACGTAATTTTTGCCCGTCGATCTCAATAGTTGTTTGTCTATAGTTTTTGCAGTACGCTATCAGCCGTATAATATTCTCATGTCGGACCTTCTTAAGTTGTTCAAATTCATTTGCAAAAGCCTTTTCGTCAAGATCATTTGAGACAAACAGCCTTTTCACAGCTATTTCATACCCCTTGTATTCTCCCTGTAAATTAATATGCATGTACTGATATAGGTGGCCGACCGATCGAAATTAACAGCAGAATACTCATAATCATGTATACATACCTTGTAAACAACTCCGTAGCCGCCTTTTCCAACCCAGTTCTCATCACAAAATTGGTTTGTAACTGTCTCTTGATCATGCATTGTGAGATTCGTCATCTCCGGTCCGGATGATGATCCTGTAGATGCGCTGCTGCGGAAGGTTCAGTTCAGACACATGGAAAAGTAATATCAAGGATGAAATCAGATGCAGAACGGCGTAGGCTAACCTGGAACTGGAACTCGCTCCCATGTCAAAGGGGTTATGGAAAGAGACGGAAGTCGGGGGAGAGATGACTGGTTGAGTGCTGGAGCTTATGTTCAAATGTCAACGATGGCTTCTGGAGGAGAGATGACTCCGTAGAGAAGTACAAGGGCTATTGCTGCCGTGGAGGGTCCGGTCTGAAAGTTTAGGCGGGCACGTCACATGCTCATTTGGCCGGAGGAATCAGTCTACCGTGGTATATCTTCATACTTAGAAGGACCGGTCAAATGAAACCGGCGTGCAAAAACAATCAATTTTTAGGGATGACCAATTTTTTAGTGATTTGATTTTGTTCACAGGAATTTTATTGTTGCTACTTATTCCATGTCCATCCCAGGGGCCGAGCTAGCAAAACTGGGGACCCTGTGTCCATCACACAACCAATGACAGTTTACCACAACTGCAGATCATTTTAACGCAAAACCACAACTTTGTGCTAATCTCTAACCCATGGCCCAAATCTGGAGCAGAATCTTACCGGAGCACTGCCACCATCATAATGCAGTACAGTTTAGACTTATTAGTACAGTTATTAGTAAATATTGGTAAGAAAATAACTAGCCTCCTCTTTCTTCTCCAAGGTTTAGACTTATTAGTAAATATTGGTAAGAACATAATGCAGTACAGTTTATAGTAACAATCTAAATGTGCCTACGCATTATGTGTTGCAAAATTCCAGATTTTTTTTCACGAATACGCAGAAGCTTTGCATATAATTGTATTAGAAGAAATAGTAGTAGAAGACTGACAAAATACTTTATGAACGGAGAAGTGGAGCAGTGGTATATTATGTCGATAATGAAAACTCAGAACCCCATATTTTTAAATTTACTCCAACTAAAACATCATATGAGTTACACGAAAGAGAAAACGCCAACATGAGCATGCCTTGCAGTAATACTTCAGCTAAACACCATACATATTTTTTCGAAATGGACCAACCATACATATAATCGGATTATACTACACACATGTGATTTTTTTTTTTGAGGTTTAAGGCGGTCGAATCCGCCGTCCGATTAGATAGAATAGAGTGTTATGTACAGAATTTTGAGCACGAAAAAATCCCTCTACAAGCAAAAAAACAACAAAACTAGTCTCCAGTATCTTGCGTTGGGCGAAAGCCCGCGTCGCCAACTCCTCCCACACCAAAGCCACCATCTCTGAAGACAAGATTGTCACATTGCAGAAGGTCCACTGGTTCCTCTCCTTCCCTGTCCGCCACATCGAGTGGATGATGGTCTCACAAGCCGCTCTCCTAGCCTCGTGTGAAAAACCCACATGTGGTCGGCATGACAACAACCAACATCGATCAGCAACGCGCAGATCTCCCTTCCTAGCAACAGCTCGACACCCCATCTCTGTGACGCAAACTTGAGCCCCACAGACACAAAAAGCACCTCCTCCCAACATTTGCAAGGAGGAGTGCCCATTCATCATAAGCTTCATCATCTAGCCGCCCCCGGCGGCATCTGCCGCTCCATCCTGGTCACTACACATCATATGAGTTACACGAAAGGGAAGAACTACCCTACATACTGTGAATATGTGGTAGCTCTCAGATCCACAGTAGTATGCCATGTAAAATGCACGTAGGTAGCTTCGACGCAGTTTCCTTTCAATTTTTCACTTATTAGACAAATGCAACTAGCACCCAGCGGCCATATGCAGGGGCTGGAATCTCCCCCTTTTCGGAAAAAAACTGCAACTAGCAACCGGGACTTGTTCAAAGATAATATGTGTCAGTTAGGCCAACGATAAAGTGTCATGCCTAATGGGCTTCTTCGCGTTATGAACTTATGATACATAAACAAGTACCAATGAGGGAGATGTTTAATTCTTTCAAGATACTGGATTCTTGTATACATCTACGCGTAGTAGCAGTCTGTTGGCTTTGATAGGAAACTGCAACTCAATCATGCATTTCATCAGCTGCAAGTCGCACCAAAAATGCATAAACAAGCAGATGATGACAGAGACACTTGAGCATAATATATATCACAAATTGTACTACAGATCTACATGAGGAGTGAGGAGTTGACATTGGAGATAGGAGGAACTTAGTAGTCATGTTGGAACAAGACGACTTAGTCCTGCCAAGACTGTATATGCTCCACAATCCACATACACACCAATAAAGAAACTATCTCATTTTTTTTAGAATGGAGAAACTAGATTAAAATTGCAGACTACCTGAGGAAAAAAGGGGTGGCATGTGCATCTCCTATAACGAAATTTGGAAGCTCACTTGAACAGAAGAATCCTGGAGAAGTAAAGCACATAGACAAGGGAAAACAAATACTTGCCAGAAAACTACTGGGAGAGAAATTTGAATTAACCACTGGCTTGCTCTGCCACAAGGTTAACGAATAGCCAACATGCACGATGTATGCTCGGATTGTATTATTTATCTACACGGCATAGTTGACTTCGGGATAGTAGGAAATTGCCACTCATCTTGGACTTCCAGTCGGTGCCCACGGGCTTGCTCTGCGACAAGGCTAACTGATGGCCAACATGCATCGTATAGAACACAGATTGCACTACGGATCTACACTGCGGATTTAACTTTGGAGATAGGAGGAAATCGCCACTCACGTTCTTACAAGACGACTTCGTGCTGCCAAGACTGTATGCTCCACAATCCACGTACACACAAATGAAGAAACTATATACCGATTTGTTTTCGACAATGAACTGGATCGAAATTACAGACTAGCTGAGGGAAAAAAGGGGCGGGATGTGCATCTTCTCTGACGATAATTGGAAGCTCACTGTGAACAGAAGAGACTTGGAGGAGTAAAGCATGTATCCAAGGGGAAAAAACTTGCCAGAATCCACTGTCGGGTCGCTTCAGCCCACGATGAGTCGATTTTCTCATGGTGAGTCGCCCGCAACCGCCGGACAGGAGCCCCGCCACCTTCCTCCTCCGCCGCCGCCATCGAGACAGTTGCAGGCGGTCGCGAGTATGTCCTCGGTACCTCCAATGGGCCTGTAGTTTCATCTCCAAACCTATAGATGGGCCGATTCGTCGATAGGCTACGACAGATTGATCAGTTCTGCTCCTTCCCAAAAAAATAAACAAGTGCGTCCTAGAAAACAAAAACAGTTCCCAGCGCAAAAGCGACTAGGTGAGCCGAGCACAGGGCTTGCCAATGTTTCCCTGATGTGTTTCCTTGCCATCTAGCTTAGGCTCGCATGGCCTTGGCATACTTTCAACATTTCGGATGTATTTGGTAGCCAATATAATTTTAGATAGACATGTCCGATAATGTAAAATGTCAGTATTTAAGTTGCCCGCAAGACCTTCCGCGCCAGTCTGGCACGAAACATAATGTAGCGCCGGGACAGGTCCGGTGAAGTTGCCGATTGAGCTATTTCAGTGGAGGGTGGCCGTGAAGCATGCACCCATGCCCCTAAACTATCATCTTTTTTCATGAGTTGGAGAAGTGCGGGGGATGTCTCCATAAGTTCCTCCCACTCGTTCACATGTGCGTAGAACTGACGCTCGTGTAGTGTGAACGTACGTAAACACAAACACCACCTAGTTCCAACTGACGCTCGGGACCCATTGTCTGGCGGGCAACATTTATGTGTTATGTAATGGCTGCACAACCT